>CM077593.1:73202500-74452500 GCA_039654915.1 Aquilaria yunnanensis
AATGATTAACTATGATGAATCAAGACGCCCACTTAATAAGGAGGGAAGTTAAATAGACTAAGGAAGAAAATACCGTTAACATTGTGCTCCATTCAAATCAATCATAACCTTTATACCAAAAGCTTCACCCTTTCACCTTAGGAAAAAGAAGATCAGTTAGTCGTGATAAAAGTAAACAACATGTAGAAAGATGAAATGAACATGGATTAAAAGATCAAAGAACGAACAAAAAGGAGAACAAGAAAACACTTAGACAGAGTTTCGATATTGAAAATAAGAACAAGAACAAAGAAGAAAAGCTAAATTTGATACAAAAACATAAAGAAATGGCATGAATTCATCTTCCCCTGCAAGGTGCCTATAAAATAGTGAAATGTAGGTAAATACAAATCAACAAAGGCGGGTTGCAACTTCTTTTAAATTTTCAACCATTGTAGACATCGAATCAGCTCTTCATCAAAGCATAAAACTTATAGATCTCTTCTTTAGCTTTGAATCAATAGTTTGGTCAGTTAAATCAGACATTCATAGCTCAAGTTATGATTTTTCTACCGAAACTGTTCTTCAGCACATGAAAGAATGAATAGTTTCATCTATAATCAGATTTCGGCAATAAAAAAAATCAAACTAGCTCATAGAATAAAGCAGAGTTGAAGATCTATATGTTGAATTTTAGATGAATTTGGAATCACTCAATTTCGACGCCTATAGCTCCAGATATGATTTTTCTCTTGAAGGGTCGCTAAGTGATGATTTTACCCACATAAAAAAATAATTATTTAATATATATATTTTAATATTAATGAACAATAAACCGCGTATGTACAATAAACACGCATATGAATAGTAAGTCGGTGAATAGTACCAATGCGTGAATAGTAACCCAGAAGAAAAATGCTCAGAATATAGAAATTAATTATACTCAAAGTGTATAAATTATACACTCTTATACCTAGGATCCAACAATGTAGCAACACCCATAATTCCTTGTACATCTGCCCAATACTTCTCATATTTGCCCATCATATCTTTTGCCATCTCAGAAATTAAAGGACTTGGGTCTAAAATCCATCCTCTTAATGCCAACCGAATCTTACAAAGATTTGGAAAATATAAGTTGGCTGTAGGATATTTTGTACCAGAGAACTTCTCGGTAACCAGATAAAACAATTTCAGTTTTTCTGAAATCAAAGCAGCCCTATCCCAATCAACTTCTGATGTCGCAATTTTATACCCCGGCTCAATGTCACGTTTTTCACATCGCTCAAAAACCTTCTTGTAGTTTATAGCTGTCACAAGCATCAAGTAGGTTGAATTCCAACGTGTTTTACAATCAATAGACAACTTTTTATTCGTTGGAATTTTCAATTGATGAGCTAGCTCTTCAAATTTTTCCACTCTTTTTGGGGAAGCAGTCCAAAACAAGACACTATCACGAATCTTTTCTATAGAATCTTCAATAACATCCAAACCACTCTTGACAATAAGGTTCAATATATGTGCACAACATCTCATATGGAAAAAATTTCCATTCAATAACAAAGAACCATCACTGATTTTGCCAACCAAATCCCTAACAACACCATCATTCACAGAACAATTGTCAACAGTGATTGTAGAGAGCTTTCTATCAATATTCCAATCAAGCAAGCAATCCATCAAATGCTTCACAATCACATCTTTTGTATGTGGAGCAGGAACATATTCAAATCTACATACAAAGTATTTAATATACAATTCATAAGAAACATGCATATAAACAACCAATTAATTATACAAAGTATTTAATATACCTGATGATGCGCTTTTGTATACTCCAAGTGTTGTCAATGAAATGAGCAGTAACTGCCATATACCCTTTTTTGTGATGGTCTGATGTCCACATGTCTGTTGTGATAGCAATTCTTCCTTCATTGGTGTCCAAAAAACTCATCACTTGCTTCTTAAAATCCTTGTGCAGCCTTAGAATATCACGCCTTATTGTTCTTCTAGAAGGCACTTTAAATAGTGGTTGCAAAGTGCTAGAATACTTTCTGAATCCAACATGATCAACAATGGATAATGGATACTCATGTAGAACTATCATTTGAGTTAAATCTCTTCTTGCTGTCTTCTCATCAAAAGTATAGTTCCCAATAGTCATTTTCCCATCAACATTAGCTTGATTGTTGGACCCCATAACTTGATTCATATCAACTTTGAACTTTTTATTTGGACACCTATCAATATGATTTTTTAGATGTGATGTCCCACTTTTTGGCCCACCAACAAATGATCTCTTGCAACCATTGCATATTGCCCGGCAATTTCCACCAATTTCTTGTTTTGTAAAGAACTGCCAAACATGAGACTTAAGCTTACTCTTACCAGCAGTATGCGTACCACTTCCACTCCCTATTGTAGTTGATGCTAATATCTCATCTTCGCTAATTGGGATTTGTGAGGTCGGATTCATATCATTGTTATCTGCTTGAGATGTGGAGTCCGAATCCATCTCTAACAGAAAATGATGAAAGAGGATGGGCTACCCAGCTAGCTAGCTGGTCATCAGAAAAAGAAAAGAAAAATAGTGTGATTTAGCAAACTCATCAGTTTCTTTGCCCGGCATTGGTTTGAAGGACAGAAACATAAATTACTGTCCATAGAGTACTTGAGTTTGTGTTCATATAGAATATGAAATTGCAATTCCCATTTATTCAAGTAACACAAACTAGTTTCCCTTAATGCCACAACAGCTATAATAAGTATTTCAGCCACAGAAATCTTAGTTTCCCTTATTTATCTGAACACATTTATCATACACAACTAAAACTGATCATAGGCTGATGTATGATTAACCTGAAATATACAATAACAACACAGAACTTCCAACAGAAAAAACACACAAATATGTAATGTTCTAACCTGCAAAAACATATCAGATAGAGGATGAGTTTCATTGGAACTCAGCAATAAACATTACTATGATTCATTTAGCAGCAATAAATCCCAGCAACCGAACATGTTGAAACAGAAACACAAGCACAAAGAAAGTGATACACACACTTAACAGATAGCTCCGGAAGGGAATCACACACAATGGCCATAATAGATATTCTGGATACACCAACACAAAGCTAATGGGAAATACCACATAATGGCCATCAGAAAGTGTTCCAGTTACAGTGTTCCCTAATCACTTGCTTAGTTCCTAGACTATGTCTGGTCTTCAATTGGTTCCAGCTCAGAATCCCCCAATATCAGTCTCTTAGTAGCAGATATACACATGAATCACATAATCCCAGTCCTTCAATTACTTGATTACACGTCCCCCTTCAGTTTTAAGCTTAGAAAACTAGGTTGAAAGATGCTTGCTTAAATATGGGGTGTGACAATTCATATCAAGTGCAGCTAAATGAAAAACGCTAAACTAAAGAATTGTACCTTCCTCTACCTGAAACAGTAAAATAATACATGAAAGTGTTGCTTTCTGTCAAGTTGGATACTGGAGTTGGCGGCTCCTGACCAAGACCAGTTCGCCAAATCTTTCTGGCTTTAATCACTTCAGTACCTGTAAGCATGTATCAACAAAATCTGTAAAAAGAAAACAAAATAGCCAATTCCCTGTTTCAGGAGACAGTAAAGAATGTATAGGCAACAATTACACAATTAGCAGAGATGAAAATGGTGGTACATTGCTTATTCTTATAATTGGAAATAGAATTTCATAATGTTCTTAAGATTACCATGACTATTGTGTTACACTTTTTAAATGGTTTTAATACAGTGTTTTGCCCCTCCAAATCTTCACCATCAAAACATTCTTAATATGAAAAAATATCAGGAAGAATTGTTATTTAGTTTATTTAGGTTAATAAAAGTTGCTAAAAAGCTGTGGGGGTTAGGCTAACACAGTCAACTCTGTCTTCTGATTGCAGGTATACTTAATAAACAAAAGTATAACTTAATTCATAAACTAAATGTTCTAAGAATATGCCATGCGCCTATGAATAAAAACAGTTAACCATAGCTCCAATTCTGCCTGATATAATAATTAATAAATTTCAGAGCAACCTATTAACAGACCAAATTTTCTCTCACTGAAAAGGTAAATAGGCCCTTGATTTTCTGTTGCCAATTCTATTCCCTCCAGGCCATCTTAAAAGTAGAATAAATTCAGCATATTACCTTAGCAAATTTTCCACTGAAAACAGAAAGTGCCACTTTCCAGAAGGCTGGTATATGATGAATTAGTACAGCAGTTATGGTTCGCTTAATATATATAGCATATTTCTACCCAGATATGTCAGGTCTATTTGGATTTGTACTTCTAAGGGACAATTTTATCAACATGGTGAATAAGCTACACTCAATAACTTTCAGAAACAATTATGAGGGGTAAGAAGAAATAGAGATGTACACTTTCAGAAGCAAAAGTCAGAGAGCTGTTCCTCGACTGCATGCTGCATTCCTGTCCCAGATGCCTACCATCAAATCCACACCACACACACCCTATTACTCAAAAATAAGGAACCCAGATCAGCAACTTACTAAAGAGAGCTAAAAACACACCAAGGAAACAAACATATCCACAAATCCAAAGAGATTACTAGCTCAAACAAGAAAACAGAAATTCGCGGGTAGAAATTCGGAAAACAGAAATGATTGATGAAAAACCACCACTGAATCGACATAATCAATTGATGAACACAAAGGAAAACAGAAACCGGGGGCAGAAATTCGGAAAACAGACCTGTTGAAGAAAAGAACGTTTGAGGGGTATTGAGCTTGAATAGCCATTGGGAATGGACGGTGAAGAAATCTTGAATTCAATAATGAAACGGAGAAGTGATCGGTGAGGGGGCAGGGCAGAAGAAGGAAGGAGGAGAGCTAAGGAAAGAGGTCCGTCGCGGCGTGCTGGTGGATGGCAGTGGGAGGACAATAATCATAATCGGTTGTTGTCGCCATTTGGGTTTGCTGGGCACGTACTTGTCCGATGATCAACTCGTCAGTTTCAAGAGATGGATAAATTTTATTTGTTAAACCTTTGCTCCACTGGACCTCCATTGGAGCTCCAAAATCCAGCCCGTTTTGTAAAATATTAAGATGGATTGTGATCTGATCCGTCCCAAAATAAATGGATCATTTAAAAAGCCCGATCCATTGGAGCGGATCAGATTGGAGCTCCACCGGAGCAAAGGTCCATGCCCATCCCTATGTATAATGATAATTTAAACCCTTAATAGTAATGCACTTATGAGTATTCATCAGTATATGACCAAGAAAATTGTCCAAGATGCTAAAACGTTCTAGAAATGACACTCCAAAAGATTGGAATTTGAACCCCACCCCTAACCAACCTGTAGTTAGAAATGAGAAGCATAAAGGAACACAAAGAAAGCCAAGCTTTTTTATGCACAAAGGTAAATTCAAAGATTGTAGCCTTTCAAGCAATATTGTATGTATTTGATAATTTGTCTTTTACAAGCAAAATAAGGCCTATCTATAGCTAGAAAACTAGGGTTACTCATCCATACAAGTAGCAAAAACCCTAAACCTAATTGAACTAAGCAATCCTAGTCAAACTTGGGCTTGAAACATAGTTTGGACACAAACATATGGGAAATTCAGCTAACTTAATTCCCATGTGCTCCAAATGATTTTCCATACTTAATAAGGATCTAAATAATAGAAATAAACTGGAAAATAACAAAAACAAAGTCTTTGAAACCAAGTAGATCAAAAAAACCCCAGGGTGTGCACTCAGGTGCACTCTAAGTATCACTTGGGGCTCATGCTTAGGCCTCCTAGGTCTGGGCACTTTCTAAGGGTTTCTTCAGGTTGAACCTCTTCAATATGATGTATTTAAGAGTCATTAAGCATGTGGACACATAAGATCTTTCCGTATGAAGAAATGGCACGATCAGGCTCCACAAAGGTCTCCTTGGGTACATATAAGGGCTCTAAGGGTGCTTGTGTGTCTTCTCACCTTTGAATGGTACGCCAAGCTATGCCTTCACTCCATGATTGAAAATGAGGTGTTCTAAGTGCTCCTTGAGAAGTTCTAGCTCCATTTTTCTTGAAGAATTGCGAGATAAATGCATGAAGTGCATTAGTTAGCTCCTTAGCTCTCTTCCTTGCCATAGGCGTACTTGTGATCTTCAAGGGATCCTTGGTTGTGCCTCCTTGATTCACATTAGCATCAATAAATCTACAATATTCAAAGATGTATGCCATCTTAAAAACATTTTTCTCATAGTAAGAAAAAGCATAAAAAGAATTTACCCTAGGGCTGCTGTACACACTAAAGCAAGCGGATCTAGACTTACATAAGTGTTTTGGTCCAAAAAATTCAGAAAAGCACAATTCCTTAGAATTCACATGTTGTTCACTCTAGTTTCATGCCATGCATTTCATGCACTAATTCCTTAGAATTCACTAATGCATGCACTTCACCTTTAGGCAATGTGATTTCCCTCTTAGCACAATCAATTCTAATATTATGCATAGCAAGCCAATTCATACCCAACACTATATCATACTTAAGAATGTCCAACACTAGCAGATTAGTCATAACCTTAGTCTTTCCTACTACTAGCTCACAGTCCTTAGCTAGTTCATTAGTGAAAAGACATTGACTACCTACTGTTTTTACTAAGGATATACTAGGCATGATTTCAATGGGAAAATTCATGGTATCAACAAATTCCTAGCCATTATAGACACAGATGCACCAGTATCAAACAGAACACTAATAGACATACCATTACGGTAAATATTACCTCTTAATGCTCCTCCTGCTGTGATGTTTCTGGCATTTCCACTTGGAACACTCTGCCAGCTCTTTGCACTGGAGAAACTGGTCTCTGATATCCTTCTCTTGGTGCTGCCTCTCTAGGTCCTACTCCAGCAGGTTTCACTGGACCTTGGTCTTCTGGCCTTCTTCCTTACACATGTGGGCAATCTTTGATCTAATGATTCATTGTACCACACCTTAGGCAAGCTTGAGTATCAAAATAGCAAGGTTTCTTTCCATGAAACTTCTTGCATTTAGGGCACCTTAGGCTAGGGAACTTCCCGTTCACCTTGCCCTCACCACTAAAATGGGAATTCTTGGCAATTCCCTTACCATGTGGTGGCTTTTTCTGGTTGCCTTCTGCCTAGCTACTTTCCCCTAGTCCACTGGGAAAATACATAGTCTCATACTCCTCTTGTTCTACTAATAGAGATTTATGTACTGCTTCATAGTATGTGACTGCTTCAAAAGGTCTTACAACCTTTCTGATATCTGACCTTAGGCCTATGACAAATCTTTTGGCCTTTAACTCCTCCAGTCCATGATACTGAAGAGCATACCTCACCAATTGATTGAATTTGTGCTCATACTCTAAGACACTGAGGTTGTCCTACCTTAAAACATCAAATTCATGTTGCTTCATGTCTTTGATTACATCACTTATATACTACTCCTGAAAAAGCTGAGTGAACTCTATCCAACTCATCTCTGTATCTCTTCTTGGCCTTCTGCCCTTCTGGACAACATATCTATCTCTAGTGTTTCTCCACCACATCTCTGCACTACCTACAAAATTGTAAGTAACCGGTGACACCTTCTTGGTGGAGCTGAATAGCATCATCTCAAACATTTTTTCTATGAAGATTAACCACTCCTCAGCTCTTTCTGGTCTTGCTCTTCCATCAAACTATGGAGGCCTCAGTCCTTGGAACCTCTCCAACAGTCTGACTTCATCTAGGCCATCCAAATCTTCAGCTTTCTGTCTCCTGGATCTGTGAGACTCCTCAACATGATGATGCTCTTTATGGTCTCTATGCCTTCTCCTGCCTCTTTTCTCAAGATCTTCCTTAATCTCATTCCTAGTAGAGGAATGGTCATAGACTGAGGGATTGGTCCTAGATACCTGACCAATCTCATATCTCACTTTTGTTCCTCTTGGATTTCTTCTATCCTTATCTTCCACTTCATCAGCTTCATTATTTCTGTTTCTTGTTCTTCCAGAAGGAACATGTTCAGATGTGTTCCTAGCTTCTTCTTCTTCTAGTTGCTGCTCTGGATCTTGAACTGCTTTTGCTTGTGCTACTAGGCCTCATTATTATTGTGTATGAATCAGCCTTACTAAGTTTTAATTGCTTAGAGCTAAGTTCCTCTAAAGCTTTAGCCAAACCTATGGCACTTCAGGGTTTAGTACCCCATGTTGGCCCTGAATCCCTCTATTCTGACCATTTCCTTGTTGCCCAGATTCAGTATGAGGCCTTCGGGGTGGTTCCCCTTTCCTTGTGGCAACCATGTTTACTTCCTATTCATGATTCATCATAGTGCACATATAAAGATCATAGGTATTTTAATGGTACTTGACATTAATAGCTGACCAAACTGAGTTCATGTATGTAGCTAGCATGCAAAATGCAACTATATGTACATGTATAAACCATCCTTTAACCATGCTCTGATACCAACATCTGTTACCCACTCTAGGGGGGTAGTCCAGTTATGGTGCCAAAATTATGCATTTAAAATTCCCAGGGTTGGTATGTTCTGTAGGCCATCAGAACAATACCCTTAGTGTGCATATCCAAGTGGTCCTCTTGGGCACTATGAAATTGCATGTATATTGGTCAAACCATTACACACATATTCATTTTTTATGCACATAGAAAAAAAGGAAAACACTAGTACAAGTCTTAATCTTGGCTACCACACATTAGGCATTCTTAATAGATTCAGGTTTCTAGCCACTGCACCTGACACTTCCTCTAAAAACTGTATTACTCTAGCCATGTACCCTTGTGTTTTCTTGATCCCATTATCAAGTAGAGTCTTTGAACAAACCAGGAAAATTTGGTTTTACATCAATAGCCCACCTATGAACTAAGTTATAGATTTTTTAAGTTGGTTACAAAATTCTGACCAAATGAACAATAACTTAGCCAACTTTGCAACGTCATAACTTTGTATAAAGGGCTCCAAATGCAAAAATTCTAAATCTCAGTCAAACCTCTATGTGCTTTAGATGTGGTCAAAATTTTATACCAATATTCATTCAACATAGAGAGCTATGAGGCTTAGAGTGCAGGGTCAAAATTCTAATCACTTTATGACCATTTTGCCCGTACAAAATTTTATAAGCATGCAAACACTTCATTCACAAGGGGTAAACCCTCAAGGCTATTCCATATATGTCCAAGACACCTGGAAATTGCATTCCCTTGTAGCTAGCATCTTTACATAGCCAATACTAAAATTTATAAACAAGCAGCCTATATTGCACACTTAGGTAACCTGTGTATAGCATCCTCATACATAGCAAAACAGCCCACAAATGTTCACATACATTGTCCAAACTTCACATGCATTACATGTACATGCATCCATGCACTACATAATGTTCTTAACTTAGCTAAATATGTACCCTAAGTTATGGGAGTGCCTGAGACACAATGGACTCCAGAAACAGGATGTTAGACGGCTGCTGCATAACACGATAAGCACCACCACTAAAAATATCAAATGTATTCCTAAAATCACCAAACTTTCCAGATCATAACTAGACACATGGAAGTTCATGTACCTGAAATTTCAAATCAAAACTCAAACGATAATGGTCAATTTGAATATGAACTTTCTGCTGGACCTAAAATAGACAAAAAAAGGGTAAGTCTTTTTGAAGAAACTTAGTAAGGGCTTATCATTAGAAACTTGAATTTCCAGCAACATACCTAAAATCCAAAGACACAAAAACACAAAAACAAAGCACATATACAAAAATATGGCCATTCAAATGCACAAACAAATAGAACACAATCAAATACAATGCTGGCAGTAATACATCATTAAGGTTACTCCATAACCAATTAAATAAACAATATGTAATCACTATGGCAGCCCTCCTTAAGCTAATGCTTGGCCTTAGGAGGTTAATTGATCTTAGTTAGTACTAACTTGGACTTTAGAAACCCTTACAAACAGTAAGGCTGGAACCTTGTCATGCAATCCTCATTAACCCATACTTGGTTCCTTAAGCTTTTTGCTCTCTTCCAAGCATGGTCTTAGCTTCATAGATGCTTGATCATCATCTTAGGACAGTTAACAACCATGAAACATGAAGATAAAACCCTTACCTAAGCTGTAAAGGCTAAAATCTTCAAGAGATACACTACAAACCTAAAAACTAGGGTTTTTCTTTTTCTTGTTGCAACCGATTGCCTTCCTCTGTGATTTCTTGGGAGATTTAGCTATGGTGGATATAGAAGGTTATGGAGGAGCTAAGAAAGGAACTCTGGTTGGTGTGGGCCAAAAATGACCAAGGAAAGGTAAAGAAATCAATATATTTACTTGACTTGATTAGTTTAACCTTAATCTTCATTTAGGTCACTATAAGTATGTCTCAAGCAAAGAATTTTTAGCTAATCTTTAGCCCACCTTTTTAACCTTAGAACCTATAAATAAAAAGCTGGGATAATGCTAGAAATGGCCATCTTTGACTCTTGTCAAAAATCATCCCATCCTTAAGTTACTTTTGTGAACAATTGTACACCTAGTTGTCCTAGGTTCTTGAATAATAGCTTTTTTTCCTTTATGCAATTCAGGCTCCAAAATTTGCTTTCATACTATTCAAATTCTTCCAAAATCTCTCTTTTAGAGTTGTACAATTGAGTACCCAAGTCTTGAAATCTTGCAATAAGACCCATAGATTACTTGTAAAACAAGCAATCCTTTAGGGTTCCCTTCAGTACCAAGTAACTATTGTAATCTTTTAAGGAGGTGTATATTATTCACTTTACCCCTCACATTTCATTCACTATGGTGAAAATTAAGCTATATAATGGTTTATAACCATTATGCCTTTATACCTTAATTTTCCCATTTGTTAAGGTCGTAACAATGATGGATGTGTTACTGTAGTTAATATGTGTTACTACATAATAGAGTAATCATATGTCGTGCAACAATTTTCTATGTTGATTAACAGTATCCTTGGTATTATGAAGGATATACTACTTGCTTGAAGAAAGTACAGATAGAGAGGTCTATGTATTACTGTAATAATTGTCACACAGTGTCTTGTAATTGTGCCATAAGGTTTTTATGAGTGGCTATCAATATTTCTTTCTATTTTGATTATTATTTTAATAATAAGAGTGACTCATAACTATGCTATAAGATTTTTATTATTACACTTGTGACCTTTTCATCATATATCATGTGTAGGTATAAAGTAAGTCTGAGTGTTGCGGACTATTCATTCGGGACATATTTTATTATATTTGAAAAAGTTGCTGAGCAGTTGTTTGGATGTTCAGCTTCTCAATTATATATGCGAAAAGAAATGGTAAGTGTTTCTGTTTTCTCTATGACACCTATATTTTATCTGTAAATTGGTATAATCTATTGTGTTTTAGTGTCAATTCATTTCAACTTAATCCAAAATGTCTTATTTTTATTTTTAAATATTTTTTTACTTGAAATTGAATTTATTTAAAAGCTAATATTATGTAAGTATAATAATCCATTGAAAATATAATTTTTATAATCTTACTAAATTTTTATGAATTTTTCTAGTTTTAGGCATAAAAAAAATAAAGATTCATAAAAATTTAATAACATCATGAAAAATTACTTTCAAGGATTATTGTAAATACATAATAATGAATTTCAAATAAAATTGGTTTGAGGTAAAAAAGATGTAAAAATAAAAATAAGTCATTTTGAATTAACTTGGCCCAAGTTAAAATGAATTCACTAATTTGTTGTTACTCTACAACTAGGTGGAAGGAGAAGAAAAACTACAAATGGTATTTGGATGATTATTAGGCACACAATCTATGTGGGGGGTCTAGATAGCTAGATATATACCCAATTCATTTTAACTTAAATTAATTAACTCTAAAATGACTTATTTCTATGCCTACATTTTTTTTACCTAGAACTAATTTTAATTAAAAGCCAATATTATGTGGCTGTAATAATCCACTAAAAATACAATTTTTGTAATCTTACCAAATTTTTATGAATTTTTCTAGTTTAAGGCACTAAAAAATAAAAATTCCTAAAAATTTAACAACATCATGAAAATTTACATTTGAATGAATTATTATATTTACATAATATTGGCTTTTAAATAAATTTTGTTTCAGGCAAAAAATATGTAAAAGTAAAAATAAGTCAGTTGGCTTAAGTTAAAACAAATTGACTTATAATAATGAGAACATACACTCTAGATTTACTGTAAAGAAAATATATCCAGTAAATTAGTCAGTTGAAAGTTTGTTCCTTCTACAGCTTATTCCGAAGGTATCACTTTCCCTCATGTTACCATTTAAACTATATATACAATTATTGCTTATAGAAAAATGACTTATATAAAACTAATTTTAAGACTACAACTTTGATTAAAATTTTTAGTGTCAATCATTTAGTCAAAAAAGCTCATGCTTGAAAAAACATTTGTCAAATGATACAAAGTTGAATGCCCAGCACCTTAAATGACAATACTGCTCTGGGTTTCAATTTCACAAGTTACTAATATTACAGTCAAAATTTTGTATGTATAATGTGGTACTAATTTTCTAAAATTTTTACTCATATAGTATGACGAGTACACCATCAGTCTGTTATAATATTGGTACTACTGCTGTCGAAACAAAAAACATTAATAGTACGCCCAAAACAATCAATAACAGGTTTTTCCTTTAAACATTATATAGTTATGTAATTAATATAATGCATTCTTAAGGTATATTATACCTCTTCAGTGATTGCCCACCAAATATCTAATACATGTATTAACTTTCCTGTCATTTTAATATAGATGTGTACATTTCTCATTACTTTTTTACTTAGTTATGACCTTTCAACTTTTGATTTTGTTATTGTTAATATTGTATTTAAATTGTACTTAGTTATTTGTTTTACATATACAGTGAGTCAAAATTCAGCATTACTGGTAGTGACAGTATAATTAATAACATTTATTGCACTATGTCATACTGAAAACATAATTTAATCAACATTCTAGATACACGGATATAATGTAAGTATTATAATTATATTATGTATATTTACATTACTAGTTTTCTATGGCAACCTGATTTTTTATTTGTTTTGATAGTAACGAGCTACATAATCATTTAATAACTTGTTTCATAAATGCTGGAACATCGGATGATGAATTTATTGAGTCTTCACATAGGTACATGATTTTTACTAAAAGAATGCTTTGTATATATATATATATTTAGAAAGTTTACATTTGTATGACGCATTTTTATTTATTTATTACAGTTCATTTATTTACGACCAAACAGAAGTAAGGAATCTGAATGATGATGATGTGTCCGCTTGAATTGTTATTGTAGATGACATGCTAGTTAAGACCAAGTGAAGACAAGATCATATTGCAGACCTAAAGGAAACCTTTTATGCCTTGCAAAAATACAAGATGAAACTTAATCCAGCAAAGTGCGCTTTTAGGTAAGCTTAGGAAAATTCCTAGGCTACATGGTCACTCATCAAGGCATAGATGCCAACCCATAAAAGGTAAAAGTAGTACTTGACATGGCTCCACCCAGGGACATTAAAGATGTACAGACATTAGCTGGAAGAATCATGGTCCTTAAAAGGTTCCTAGCAGGATCGACCAGGAAATGCCTTCCATTCTTCCACACACTAAGGAAGAAGGGGAACTCACTTCCACTGTGGGATAAAGAATGTCAAAAAGCCTTTAACCAAATTAAGGGTGAATTAGGTTGCTTGCTTGTCCTTAAGAGCCCACGGATATGCGAACCCCTTATATGTTACTTATCAGTTACTTAAGAAATAGGAGCGATAGCCCTCGTGCAGGAAGAACAGGGAACCTAAAACCCAGTATACTTTGTTGATCGAGTCTTTCAAGGGGCAGAGCCCGGATATCTTGAAGTGGAGAAAATATTGCTGATGCACATCACTACAGCAAGAAGGCTTCAACTATACTTTTACTCTCATCCCATAATTATGCCTACTTCATATCAATTGCGGCAAATCATGGGAAAGCCAGAATTGTCAGGAAGACTTACAAAACGGAGCATGGAGCTCACCGAGTTTGACATCAAATATGTCCCCTAACTTAATATCAAATCACAAGCTTTGACAGACTTTATCTCTGCATGCACTCCTCACTAGACCACAGAGGTGATAGGAGAAAGGATAACACATACAGATGACTCATCTAGTTTTAAAGGGTGTGGCATTGGAATAGTCCTAGTAAGCCATGATGGGGTAAGGACAGACCATGCTTTCAAGCTTAACTTTAAGGCCATGAATAATGAAACAAAGTATGAAGCGGCCATCACAGCATTATGAATATGCAAGAACCTGGGAATAAGGGAGGTAAGACTCCGAAGTGATTCCCAAAAAGCCACCAAACAAGCTTAAGGAGACTATGAAGCCAAGGTACCTACCATGATTACATACCATGAGGCACTAAAAAATATGATGGCAACATTCAAGAAGGTGACCATTGAAAATATCTCGCAGATTGAAAACAGTCAAGTAGCTGCTTTAGCTAGAGTCACTTTAGCATTTGAAACACCCACAGATATTCACATTGATGCTATCGTAAAGCCAAGTATTTGTGAAAGTGTAGTCATGGCCATCTCGTAAAGTGAATTTATGGGATGGATGCACCCAATAAGGAGTTACTTGTCCACAGGTCAACTTCCAGATGACCTTAAGGAGGTGACCAAGCTAGAAAGAAAGGCCACTAAATTTTACCTATCCGAGGATGGCACACTATATTTTTGGTCTTTCACAGCCCCATATAGAAGGTGTTTTTTGGTAGAATAGGCGAATTACACATTGAGAGAAGTTCATGAAGGTGTTTGTGGAATTATATTGGTGCCAGGAACTTAACCAAAAAACTCATCCTTCAGGGATATTATTGGCCTACGTTAGCAAAAGACGCAGCCAAGTTTATCAAGTAGTGTGACAAATGTCAAAGGTTTGGCATAGTATAAAAAAATATGGAGAACAAATGACTCTAATTACTACTCCATGGCCCTTTGCAAAATAGGGGTGGACATCCTTGGACCATTTGCACTTGCCTCAGGGGGGAGGAAATACTTAATAGTTGCCATTAATTACTTCACTAAGTGGGTTGAGGTCAAACCCCTAACAAAAATCAAAGATTAGGAGACAAAGGATTTTGTATGGCAACAAATGATATGTAGATTTGGCATCCCATGGGAGATTGTCATCGACAATGGCACACAACTAACAGGAAAGAGGTTCTTCAAGTGCCTAGATGAATTAAATATCATCCATTGCAGAACCTTGGTAGTGAGGCCACAGTCCAATGGCCATGTGGAACTTGCTAACAGATCCATTCTCGAAGCTTTAAAGAAGAAGTTAGATCAAGCCCTTGGAGCATGGGTTGATTTGATCCCGGAAGTTCTTTCAGCTCACTGAACAACATATAAGACCTCTATAGGAGAAACGTCTTTCCGTTTAATATATGGCACTGAGGCTATAGTACTAGTGGAAATCGGCCTCCTTAGTTATAAGGTTCTTCATTTCAATGAAGAGGCAAACGATGAAGAGCTGAGGAATAACCTAGATGTGCTAGATGAGCTCAGGGAAGCTACTGAAGTAAGGACTTCAGTTTATAAAGAAAAAGTTGCCAAGTATAATAACTCCAAAATCAAACCAAGACACTTCCGGGTGAGAGACTTAGTGTTGTGACAAGTAGAAGCCTTTCGGTAAAAATTGAACAGAGGAAAGTTCAATCCACGATGGGAAAGACCTTATGTTATCGAAAAAGTCACTGGAAAAAGGGCACGTAGACTTAAGCACTTAGATGGTACGGAAGTGCCAAGAACGCGGAATGTCGATGTCCTAAAAAAATATTATCAATAAGACGAAGTGCATTCAAGACATAGTGTCGCATACGAAAATGCACACCTTAAAATACGGTAAACACAACATAAATAGCCCAGAGGTGGCAAATAAAGTCAAGAAGATGTAAAGCGTTAAAAGATAAAAGGAAGAGTAATAAGTCTTCGAGAAAAACAACAACTGAGGCATAATTCGAGGAAATCTGAAGATAAAAACCAACTACATTATTAGAAAAGGGTGAGAACTAGCATGTCAATTCTTATTGATGTCCTTGGCGTCATTACCCTACACCAAAGACCCAGCTGGGGTAGCATGAGAGCTGGAATGAACCAACTGGAGAACCTTCAATGACTTCCCAGTGGTCTGGCCTTGCCTACTTTTATTTTCTTTAAATGACTCTCACCAGTGACAGGAACATGACCAGTCGGGAGAGGTTTACGCAATACCTTTGGAAGTTGGTCATAAAGGTTCACCAAGTCCAGTGCTAGGTGACCATCACCATCTAATATCTTAGGAAGTTGTGATAGGTAAGATAAATAGATTCCTTGGTCAACAGGAGACAACACTTTCCCGAAATCATTGATGCTTTCAAGATAGGCACCCTCAACATTGGAAAATGCCTCATTCAGCTCTTGTTCCCTAAGAATCAAGGAAGCGCGAGCATCTTTGAGCTCCTCTGCTTGGGTTACGAGCTCCTCTTCTTTAGATGTTTAAGAATCCCAGGCCTCGCTCAATTTTCTTTTCCCAAGAATGGAGTCATTGAAGTTCCTTGGACGACTCCACCAACTTTCTCTCTTTCTCTTGAACCTCAGCATTATGGTCATCTAGAGCTTTGGCACGCTCATAAAGAGCAAGTGAGCCAGTAAGAACCTGCACATGGCAAAAAAAGAAAAGTTAGTGCTTTCATACAAGCAAGTTCAGGACTAAAAAGTAATGAGAAATAAGTAGATAAAGAAACCTCAAAGTCATGCTGAATGACGTTAGCCGTGAGGCTAGCAAAGGAAGGAAAAGAGTGATTAGTTGCATCTATGTGGAGTGCTCCAACCATATTTGATATTGCTGCAATGTCAACAGAATTAACAGAGGAGCTCGACTTCTTTGCCTTATCCTTGCCCTTAGCTGGAAGAGCAATTGGGGCAGAAGGAGCGGCGGTCACCAAAAAAACAGAAGGAGGGGGAGGAACCTCACAAGAGGTTTACGGCTTCTCAACAGACTTAGCATGCGCAAAAGTCTTCTTAATAAAAGCATTGGCTTCCATTTTCTTCTTTTTCCTTTTCACCCAAGATAACAGAGAGAAGTCCTCCTCAGAGCGAGGAACACCAAAAGCTGCAAAGGAAAAAAGGAGAGAATAATGTGACAATTAGGAAAAAGTAGTTAACGGAAGAAAATACTACACACCATGAATTGACAAGAACTCTTGGGTTAGAAATCCATCAGCTCGGGCATAGCCATTATCGCCCACCATCACGTGCCTAAGTAATTTGAATGATAACTTCTATTCTTTGGAACGTTGAAAGGGAATAATTTTATTGAGATCTTCCTTCCCACAAATGTTAAAAACCCGTGCCTCTGTGGGAAATGGCCAAGCCCCATCCCTCGACTTAAGTAAAAAAAACCTACCCTTCCAACCTTTAATGTTACTAACTCCACAAGTAATAAGAGGACTTGTTGGGTGAAATGCGTACCAGCCATCTTGGATGGATTGAAGATGGAAAAATGACCGAAATAGGGGCACGGACGGCTCTATAGCAAGATTCTTAGTAACAACGACAAAAGATATTATGTACCTCCAACTATTTGGAGAGTACTAAAAAGGGGGAATCTGAAAATAGTTTATGAGGTCTAAGATAAATGGGGAAGATGGTAAGGAAAAACCAACTTCGAATTGATCCCAGTAAAAGGGAAGAAATCCATCAACAAGGGCGACATCAAATCAATCACTAGGAGAAAGTAGATGAATTTCATAAGAAAAAGGTATGTTGTAAAAGCAACAAAGGAAGTCAACCTGCCAGTACTCTAAGGAGAAGGTGACATCTCGGTGATTTAATAGGCCCTCCCAATTAGGTTCGAGGTTAGAAAATTCTTCCTCTTGGTCGTGCATTAGCTTCCCAAACCCTTTCCTAACCTTCAACTTACCCAATCTAGCTTTTTTGCCGAGTACCTCTCTCGCTTCATCTAATGGTGGAATGAAATTCCCTAAATTAGAGATAGTTACTAAGTGTAAAGGAATAACGATGCCATATGGTATATCTAGGAGCTTGGAAGGGTCTACCCCAACACCAGTAACAGGGTCCAATATAGTTTCCCCTACGACCTCGGTAAGGGTTCTCGAAGAACTTTCACTACCACCGTCTAATGAAAATAACTTGTCAAAGGAAAAAGACATACCTACTAGGAGAAGTACCAACTATGAGGCAACAAGAGCAAGCACAACCAAAGACAGAGAATTTATAGGAGGGAGGAAAGCCTTCAAAGACCAAAGTGAAGAATAAGGGCAACATCCTCCATCTTTTATAGAGAAAAAAAGCAAAGAAATGGTTTCCTAGGTCATTTAATACCTTGGAAGGCATTAAATAACTTTTTTAAAAAGTATAACACTGGTTATAAGTAAGAAAAAACACTTGTGGAGGTGGTCAAAATAAGGCGGCGGTGGTCAAAGTAAAAATGAGCATGGCAGCTGCATTAAATAAGAAATAAAGACAGAGGCGACAGTGGTCAGCTCATGGCTTAAAAAGACAGATGATGGTAGTTAGCTAGAGATGGTGAGGAAATAAGGTAACGGTGGTCAGCCCATACCTTAAAAAGAAAGGTGACGGTAGTCCACCAGAGATGTTGAGGAAATGAGGCGATGATGGTCAACCCATGCCTTAAAAAGAGAAGTGACAGTAGTTGGCCAGAGATGTTGAGGAAATAAGGTGACGGTGGTCAGCTCATGTTTTAAAAAGAGAGGTGATGATAGTTAGCCAGAGATGGTGAAGAAATAAGGCGATGGTGGTCAACCCATGCCTTAAAAAGAGAGGTGCGGTAGTCCATAAAAAATGTGGAGGAAATGAGGCGACAGTGGTCAGCCCATGCCTTAAAAAGAGAGGTAACGATAGTCGGCCAGAGATGTTGAGGAAATGAGGCGATGGTGGTCAGCCCATGCCTTGAAAAGAGAGGTGACGGTAGTCAGCCAGAGATGTTGGGGAAATGAGGCGACGGTGGTCAGCCCATGCCTTAAAAAGAGAGGTGATGGTAGTCAGCCAGAGATGTTGAGGAAATGAGGCAACGGTAGTCAGCCCATGCCTTAAGAAGAAAGATGACGGTAGTTAGCTAGAGGTGGTGAAGGAATGAGGCGACGGTGATCAGCCCATGCCTTAAGGCAAGGAGACGATAGGAGTTAACCAAAGGGGAGAAGAAATAAGGTAGCGATAGTTAATCTGTGCCGCGAAGAGTATAAGTGACGACAAAAAAGAAAAAATAACAAAAACAAAAAAAAAAAAAAGAGGCAACGATAGATCCGTGAGATTAGAAGAAAAAGAGGCTACGGCAGATCCGCGATAGTAGAAAAGAAACGAAAAGCCCCGGGCGGCGGTATATCCGCCGAGTAAGAGTTTTTATTTTTCAAAAGTTATTTCTGAAAAAGTATCCTTTTAAAAGATATTTCCAAAAAAGTACTTTTAGAAATATTTCTAAAAAAGTATCATTTTTAGAAATATTTCTTTATGGGGGATATCGCAAAAACATTTTTCTAAAATGGAAATACCTTTAAAAATGTTATTTATCTTCCCTTTGCTGAAAAATAAAAAAGTATCATAAGCCTTTACTAGAGCTCTATCGCCCCCTGTTAAGGCTGGGAGGCAAATGGTGGTACCCATATCAAAAGATTGGGCCCTTATTGGGCCTAAACATCATCTTAAAGAAAATGGGCTCATTAAGAGTTTAAAGCCCAGTTTGATCACAAAGGACAGATGTTCTAGATCTAACAGTTCAAGAGATAACCGCTCTATCTAATAGTTCTAAATCTCAAGGAATACTATCCCAAAAGCCTATATAAAGGCATTCATGATCACATTTCAAATAGGAGATCACTTTTTTTGGTATTTGCACCACACTAGAATCATTATTGACTTGAGTGTCGGAGTATCTTTTGCAGGTCTTTACACTTCCCTTGCCAAGGTGTACTTGTGCGACGAACCAAGTTTCCGGACCTTCAGATTGTTTCATGAGGAAGGTGCATCATCAGTTATTATTTAAAATTTAAAACTTTGACACACTTGATAATTTTGCTTGCGATATTAGATACAATGCTGGAAACATTTTGTTACTTTTTAAATTGTTGGTTTTTTAAATATTTTTTATAATAATATTTCAATAGAATTTAAATATATATAAATTTCTAAAACTTAATACAATTTGGGATCTCGTAGCAGCGCCAAACATTTAAACTAGTTCTCCAAAATAGGAAATGAGATGAAAGAAAAGAGTCAATTTTTTATATTTGCATAAACTTTAAAAATTAATGAGAAACTCTAAAGATTAATGCGTGGGTGAATAATAGGAGAAATATAAGTAGAAAATGCAAGATTTACTTATATTCTCTATTTTATTGTGTTGTAATTTAAATTTTCTTTAAATGCATAATATCTAACTGTTATATAATAAATATAAGATTTTATAAAATAGGAAAGTTATTTGAGTTGGAGTAGAAAAATTAGGAAGATTTTACTTGTATATTTGTAAGCATGCTTCTAAAAAATAACAAAAAAAAACAATGGCCTAATCGTACCGAAATTTACAAAAGGTCATTTAAGGCCCTGTTTTTCAACTAATATTCGGCAAAATAATTAACGTGATAATTCAAAATGAAACGCGGGCTGGGGCATTACGGGTCGGATCCGTCAGGTCATTGGTTAATTTTGGAAAATTACAACTTTTGCCATTCTGTGTTCTAACCTACCCAGATCCCCGCCCCAACCTGGAAACTCGTCTCGCATCCGCCATGCCGTTGCCATCGTTGCTATGACGCCGCCCCCATTGCGATTATCTCGGTCTCCCGTCTCAACTCCTTCCGTCCGCCGCGTGCAAGACGCTCTGATCGCCGTTCCCCTCACCCAAGGTGAGTTATCAACCCATTTCGTTTTTTCTTTTTCCGGATTTCGGTTCAAAATTACCTCAAGCACAGTTGTAATCCGTGAGCACTCTGAAATCGTAGGTTAATACCAGACGATCTAAGTTTCTGTGACACTGGCGGAGGTTGATTCGTTGTTCGTGTTGTTGTTCAGCTCTGTCAGCCGCATAGCCCACGAAATCGGCAGAGAGCTCCCCAACCCAGTGCATTCTTGACGTCCTAAAAGCTGGTATCGAGTTTTTTCCACGAACTGAATATATTAATCCTGTCGATTCATGGCCTTGCATTACTGTCATTTTGATTGTTCTGATTCTCTTATCCTTCACATTCGTAGTAAATGTGTCTGAGTTGGCTGAATGCTCCACCAATCGGATATCATCAAAGGTTTTGAAAAGGCAAAGCCCTTATAATCATGTACACTCTTGTTAATTTTGTATTCTTGCATTGTGTTATCAAATTTTGATATCTACTTGTATCTTATTTTCAGCTATCCTTTCTGGGCCATCTATTCCTATTTGTTCTCAGGTGAGGAATATTACTTGTAGCACCCAGCAAATGCTTCTGCACTGTTTGGAGAACAGGGGCATAGGGTGTTTTAGGCGACATAGAATTTGACATATATATGTGAAAAATGTGATTGATGAATTTGTGCTTGGCTTCTGCATACTTATCTTGTGTGGCAGATTCTCCTGTTGTTGTTTTTCCTTGGGCGGAGATATAGAGTTAATCAATTGCTTGGTTGTTTTATGGTAGCTATTGGTGTAATCATAACTGAATATATTAATCCTGTCGATTCATGGACTTGCATTACTGTCATTTTGATTGTTCTGATTCTGTCATCCTTCTTCTGCAGTTGTTCACAGTCAGGTTTGGACTGTCAATTGGGTCTCTGGGTTTAGGTAAAGCTCTGTTCTATACATTTCCCTGCTTCCCCCCATTAAACTTTGCTTGTTTGTATCGTGTTTATCCTGCTAAACTGTTGTTTCTGTCTCTCCCTGCTGCTGCTACTGGTTAGGACTGTTAGTTGCTGTTTGACGTGTCTACAGTCATGTTTACTACTTTTTCTTCACAACTATTGTCAACATGTGGCACTGTGTTATGCTTTGGCTGATTTAGATAACAAGTACTTGATATATCTCATACGCATCATTGCATATTTTGAATCCAATTAATGGCAAAGCTACTTATTCCTTCTTTTTTGTTCCTTTGACTTTGAATTTGTTGTGTTATTGCCTACTTCTTCATGTCAGTCTTGCCCTCCTCACCTGCCTCCAGTCAACTGAAGCTTTGCCATCTTGTGTTGAGTTTTGTCTGTGTTAAAATTTTTCCTAACATTCCTAATACGGTTGGATATCCATGACTCATTTGTGTTGCTACTAGTTCCGTTTGGCTGCTCATTTCTCTACCACAACGAATTTTACGGTTCCCTTTCTGCTAGGTGTTCACACATAATAGAGTTGTTTCATCTGTAGAAGTTTAGAAGTATTTTTAGGGGACATTAAATAAATTTAAGAAAAAATTTATTTCTATTTGATGATCTCGTCACATCTTGAATTGTTGTTGAAGTAATTCAACTAATTTGTATAAATCAGACATCCATTGTTTATAAAAGGAACAATGTGCACCCAATAGCCTAAATGTTCTGTTCACCTTCTTTGCCTCCAGGGACTACAATTTGTTCATACTTCAAACTCTTTCAATAATTATTTTGGGTTGAAAGTTCATGTTTCAGTTCTGTTTTTGCTCTCGTTGTATATGCCATCAATTCCTACCCTCACCTGATGACATGGCATTACTTATGCATAATCCCTTTCCACATATATATGCATTCCTTGTATTTATGTTCATTTTGTGTGTTTTAGGTTGAAATCCTGATAGTTGTCATTATGTTATGTTGCTTCTAGTCCTTGCTTTCATGTCCGACCACTTTAATCCGTACTCAAGTGCCTTGGTCTTGATGTCACCCCACTTCAAAAATCATCTCCACTCCCAATAGATGAGCAGAGACTTCCGGTACTCATTATCTTCTTGTCAGTTTCAGCATGACAATAGTTTTACTTGTCTGTTGTTGTTAATATACTTGTTTGTTGGTGGTTAGTTTCATCTAGATTATTCTGATCATATTAGTAGTGGGGAGCTTTGTCTACTTTTCCTCCAATTGCTCTGCAATGTAACTATTTCACACTAACTGAAAGTTTCACTTGGTTTTAAAATCATATTTTGATAGTTCTTAGCTGCCATGACGTTTGTATGTGAGTTAGATGAAATCTTCTGCTCATATGTCATGAGGGATTGGTTGACATTGTTAATATATAATTAAAATGGCTTATTTTTATTTATATTGATTTTATAATATTTTAGATAAATCAAAACTTGATAAACCAAGAACCTTAAAAAAATACTTCTAGAATTTTTGTATTAATTCCTTTATTTTTTATAGTTTATAATATTTTTACTTTGCGAAGCAAAAACATATAACATGAGAAATACTAAACATTAAAGGAATAAGTTCTTACATGAAACTTAGAAAGGTCTTACATTCCTTTATCATATACTAAAGTATATTTTTTACGTCCCTTGTATCTATATATGTATATATTAAATTTTTTTACTTTTAATGTTATATGATGTATATATAATTTTTCCAAAAGTGAAAAAAAAATTATAAAGTAACTTTTAACCATATTATAGAAGTGCTTTTTGGGGTCTAGCAATACTAAGTTTCAATTTGGGAAAAATTTTAGTGTTGTATATGTGTATAAGTTTTGTGGTGTCAAGAAAACAAGTTTAAACCCATTTTATCCGCAAGTGTACAGTGTAATTGTGTGAGTGGTGAGTAAAGGGGTTGATTCCACATATAAACTGTGTTTGATTGTGATTGATTACTAAACCTACAAGTTGGCATTTGCCCAAATGAACTCAAATTTTAAGAACAATAATTTAAACTATCAGGTTAAGTAATTAAATAACTAAATTAATGCAAACTATTACACATGCAATACACTACTAACTAGCTGGGAATGAGTTCATTAATTACTGATATGTCAGCTAAGTAGACTAATCTCAGCTGCTATTAATACCAAAAGTTTTAGTTCATGTCAAACAGCAAAGGTGTTTCTCATGTAAGAAATCCTTTAGACTTCTAAGCAATTTGGATGAAGTTCAAGATATGATATCTGGTACCTTTTCTTGCTGCGGAGCTTCTTCATTGTATGTTTTTCATAATATTTTTAACTTCACGCCATTATAGCTTTTGTTCTGTGTTTCAATTTTTTTGTTCATTCTTTTTATAACAAACAATGATTTAACGATGTGAATTTCGAATTGATGAATGAATGTATGATGCGACTGTTAAATCAAAACGTGAATAATTTGCTAGGCCCTACGCACAGGGAAGTGTTGCCAATCCTGGGTATTTGTTTTTTCTGTATTTTTGTAGTTTCCCATTTTCTGTTTCTTCCGTGGTGTTCCACTTTGGAGTGTCAGCTGTATGTTGTAATCTGCTTTTACATTGTGGTTGTTAAGATCAACTTATTCCCAGTATTTGCTGTCTTTGTACCGGTGTTGTGTCTATAGTTACCGAGATGTTTTAAGGTTGAGTACCTGACGCCGTTACTTGTTTCCCTGTATGGCAGCAGTTTAATTTCAAGACATTGATTCCTCAACAGTATCCGGAATAGAAGGTGTCAACTTGTTGTGTGTATGAAGCTTCGAAGCAGAGATCTTGATCGACGCCTAACTCTCACTTCTGCTACTCGCCGATCGGTACATACACTTTATCTTCACTTATGTAGTCCCCTGGTACCAGTTTTATTATTTTGCGATTGGTAGTAATTATTAGCATACATCCTAATCATACATCGCATCCTACATTTTCCTTCCCATGGTAATCATACATATCAGCTTGCATGTATTTCTTTTACCTATTCCCATGGTAGATGCGATGTAAATTCAATGGCATTTTGTATTTGGTATGTACAATGCCTTGTGACACACATGTTTGTGGGAATCCTTGGCAGTCGAGGTTGAAATTGAAAATGTACCCTGCCAATGGCTACGGTCAGAACATGCAGTCAGCCACGGTTGGCAAAGGAGTTAGAGCAGATTGGGACCCCTTTAGCACTGATGTTTTTTGCCGGTTGGCTGCTCAAGCTGTTCAGCAGAACCATGTCTCCGGCAATCATTTAACTAAGTCCGGATGGGCCTACATTCACAAAGGTTTTTCAACCGAAACTGGCTTGCCTTACACGCTCCCCATGCTTAAGAACAAGTGGAGGCAGCTGAAGAACCAGTACAAGGAGTGGAAGAGACTGCTTGGGTCCATGACAGGTCTTGGCTGGGACAATGTGCGAGGAACTGTGGTGGCTGATGACGAGTGGTGGGCTGATCGCATTAAGGTATACGTTTCCATTCATATGTTTACTCTGTTTTTTAATTTTTGGGTCCTGTCCATCATCAGAATTAAATCAAAACTGATATGTTGTTAGGCTATGCTTCAAGTATTGCAAACCTGTGTTTGCTACACTCATTTATGTTACTCTCCTTTTAAGTGGTTTAGGCTATAGGTGATGTTGTCTTCGCCAAACACCGTACCCAACTTATTGTTATTAGAAGCATACATATACTTATACTTAGAGTGAATTATATGTGTTTTGATATAAATGAGTTTGAACTCTATATGGTGTGTCAAAGTTGACGTTATATGCTTCATTTTCTTATATTGTAATGTAGCAAAACCCCGCTGCAGCTACGCTTAGGGGGAAACGTCTGCCCAATTTGCTGGATATGGAGCAAATGTTTGGGGGTGTTCGGGATTTATCTGGATTTGGTTGGTCCCCCCAAATGGGTGGTGCTCCTTGCATCCCCAACATGGATGTAGCCCATTCGGTGGAAGTTGGTGAAGATATTGGGGATACGTCTGGAAATGATGAAGTGTTTGCAGCCATTCCCGATCCAGTTCAGTTCATGTCTGGCCTTCATCGCCAGGGCACTTACCAGGGGCCTGCATCACAATTCCCGGCACATCAGTTTGGTGCTGGCCCTTCCCATATTCCATCTCGGCCTCCTACACAGTAGATGAATCATACTGGAAATGGAACATGCAGTCGACGTAAGCGGAAATCGGGGGATGAGGAGCGTACTGCTATCCTTAGCAAAATAAGTGACTACCTCACGAAGGGGCGAAAAGAGCAGATGACAGATCTGGCACGTGCCATGACCGACCTAAATGACCTAGGTCCTGTTATGCAGGCCGTTGCCGACCTTCCCGGTGTGGAAGAAGGAGATGCTTTTTGGATGGAGGCGGCTGATTTTTTTATGGAGAATGAAAAGGCTATTGGGTTGTTCCTACGTGGATGCCGTACACCGGAGGTTCAATTACAGTGGTTGAAGAAGCAGCTTCAGAGGAGGGGGTAGTACATTATTAAGTCATCCCACTGTCACACGAAACATGGATTTTCTCCAGTCCCTACTATCTAAATGTCGGCTTGTATTATGAGTTTTTTCCCGGACAAACATCAATGTATGTTAGATTGAGTTGTAGGTTTCCCAAACTGTGTTAGTGATTGTATTCGAACGACTGTAAGCAGATTGTATAACTACTTTTTTATGTGAGCTAGGCTAAGTAGGGTGAGGCGGCTAGATGTTGAGCTTATATCGCATTGGACTCTTGGTAGCTTATATCACAAATCATCATTTGCATTTGTTTCATATTAGATGTCAATTATTTGGATTTTTGCATCCAAACATACCCATTTGTTAGCATTTTTCTGCATATATGGACGTCATTGCGCTGCAAAGTATAATGACTGTGACTTTTTGTTGTCTTGAACAGGGAAGTGTAAGACTTCAATTTTAGTAACAGTTCACCCCCTTGTGCTCACAATGGTGAATTTGTTCCAGCGACTACGCAAGCAGTTCTTACGGAGAACAGTTGAGATGAATGATGAGATAGCCGACCACACACTACAGGAAATGATTCATGATGCGTCATCCACAGAACAATCCCAGCGTCGGCCAAATACGGTACCTATCCAAACTGGGGAGCAATTATTCTGGCATTTAGTAGAACAACCAGAAAAATTTTATGATGAATATTGAATGTCTGTGTCTTGCTTCTGGGCGTTACATAATGAATTGGTTCAGCGCTATGGGTTAGTTGGGTCAACGTCTATGTCAACACATGAAGCGTTGGCGATCTTCCTTAGCTTGTGCGGACATGGGGACACCCAACGAAGACTCGGACGGTGGTACAAGCATTCCGCATCAACAATTAATGTTTGGTATAAGGGGGTATTGGATGCTGTTTGTAGAATGTCGGAAGATGTTCTAAGACCGACGGACCCACAATTCTCATTAGTCCCAGGAAATGTGGTTGCGAGATACCCAGCATTTTCTAACGCGATTGGGGCAATCGATGGGACACACATTCCAGCGATCGTAGAGACTGAAGAACTGCGAAACTACTACATTGGGAGGAAAGGGGTTCCGACACAAAATGTGATGGTTGCATGTGATTTTAATATGCTATTTACTTACGTATATGCAGGCACACCCGGGTCACAACATGACGCAGCTATTTTGCGAGCTTGTATGTCTAACCCACAGTCAGGTTTCCCGTTTCCACCTTTAGGTAAGGCATTGAGTTTTTTAAGTAACAGTAATACTTTGGTAGCCATTGAGATAAGTTTTTGCGAAACTTACTATTTTTAGTATGCATAAACTAAAAGGACCATTTCACTAAGTATGTTTATGTTGTTTATTGTTGAAGGAAAATATTATTTCGTTGACTCTGGATATGCAAACACTACTGGATTTTTAGCTCCATATCGGAGCGCACCATATCACCCATCAGACTTCAATGGGAGGTCACCGCGAGGAATGGAGCAACACTTCAATTTCGTACACGCATCATTGCGAAATATAATTGAGCGGACCATAGGAGTTTGGAAGAAGAAATGGAAGATACTTCAACTAATGCACGAGTTTGACCGTGTAATTCAGGTAAAAATTGTTGTTGCAACGGCTGCGTTGCACAACTTCATTCGAAAATTTAACTTTGAAGACCCGGACATTGCATGTGCACAATATGGAAGCTATATGCGACATGATGCAGAGGCTGATGAAACATTACCTTTTGCGGAGTTGAATTTGGACAGCCACGAAATGGCTCACCTCAGGGATTGCATTGCTCGTAGCCTACCACAAACAAGGCAACCACAGAGGCAACGCCCACGACATTCCATTAGTTGACGCATATATAACTTCATGGTAGATGGGATATCCCATGTATTTGATGGAAGTTATTTAAATGTTGTTTATTTGTTCTGTATTAAAATTGGTGTGCTTCAGTTATAGTCCCCTAGACACAGTTCTATGAAAGTTGCTGTAGTGGCGGATATTCAATTTTCAAAACGGGGGGTCCGATAACATTTATAATTATAAAACTCTAATATTAAATGATGAAACTTAGAAGTTAGCACTTAGTAGAAGGTAATGATGAAAATGAAAATCCAGTACAAGAAAATTTTATAAAATCTCTAATTTATCTTTATGATTCATGGTTCGACGAACATGTAAAATCCTATGTCTACTATGAAGAAGTTGCGTCAAATATTAATTATATATGTCATGTAAGAGATTCCAATATGTTGACCGTTATAAGTCAATGTTGTTTATCACATTAGTTTCATGGTAGTAGGTAAACAACATGGCCACTGACCAATTTCACTGAAGGGGGTAAACACTGACAATAAAGCATAACATGTAAAAATACATGTGTTCAATTGAAGGGCTATGTTCATGATCTCACATTGCATGTCCTCCTCTATTCTTTGATTGACTAATGCACTGAACCATACACATGTTGTATGAAAGCAATACAGATATGAATGAGAAAAGTCACAAGTAACTCAATGTAGTTAACACCTAATCTCCTGAAGTTCCATATTGAAGAAGGTTGTACATGACTTTGGGAAAACCACATCAACATTCCATTAGGTGGACTGCCTTAACATGTCCCACTCCCAGCAGCTTATGTGAGATAGATGAGATGCTTCGTTCCCAATGGAATAGATGAAATTTCATGGTTAATCTACATGGAAAAAAAAGTGAGAAAATAAAAATGACAATAGCAATAATCATCTGATGTCAGAAACGATTGAAGTGAGGGCTAGCTGTAAAATTGAAGGGATATGGTAAATAGTTGGAGTGGCTACGTAGGCCAATATTATCGAATTATGCTGCCTAAACTTTGTCCTATGCAAGGAGAATCTAAATCTACAATTACAGAAGACAAGATAAAGAGAGCACAAACAAGCAAAACCAAATTGCCTGTGACCACAACTACCAAAGGTGCCAATGAAATTGCTTTCTACCATCCTATTAGTCAAACATACCTCATATGTTGTTAGACTCATCAATACCAACACGCCTCAAAATGCCACCAAATGCTCCAGGAACAAGTTTGTGTAAAACTTCCAAGTATAGCTCTTATAACGAGCACCGCAGAAACACTCACCAGATTGGTTTACATCAAAGACTAAACTATTGAGCATAAAAACATTGGCAAACAAAACTGTTAACATTAACACTTCTTCAGAAGGATAGCAGCAAAGTCAGATACAAACTTCAACCAAAAATGAGCAGTAAGCCGTAGACAAATGAGCAGCCAAACGAAACTGGTAGCAACAGGAATGGGTCATGGATATCCAACCGTAGTAGGAATGTTAAGATTTTGGTATTAATAGCAGCTGAGATTAGTCTACTTAGCTGACATATCAGTAATTAATGAACTCATTCCCAGCTAGTTAGTAGTGTATTGCATGTGTAACAGTTTGCATTAATTTAGTTATTTAATTACTTAACCTGACAGTTTAAATTATTGTTCTTAAAATTTGAGTTCATTTGGGCAAATGCCAACTTGTAGGTTTAGTAATCAATCACAATCAAACACAGTTTATATGTGGAATCAACCCCTTTACTCACCACTCACACAATTACACTGTACACTTGCGGATAAAATGGGTTTAAACTTGTTTTCTTGACACCACAAAACTTATACACATATACAACACTAAAATTTTGCCCAAGTTGAAACTTAGTATTGCTAGAACCCCAAAAAGCACTTCTATAATATGGTTAAAAGTTACTTTATAATTTTTTTTTCACTTTTGGAAAAATTATATATACATCATATAACATTAAAAGTAAAAAAATTTAATATATACATATATAGATACAAGGGACGTAAAAAATATACTTTAGTATATGATAAAGGAATGTAAGAACTTTCTAAGTTTCATGTAAGAAATTATTCCTTTAATGTTTAGTATTTCTCATGTTATATGTTTTTGCTTCGCAAAGTAAAAATATTATAAACTATAAAAAATAAAGGAATTAATACAAAAAATTCTAGAAGTATTTTTTTAAGGTTCTTGGTTTATCAAGTTTTGATTTATCTAAAATATTATAAAATCAATATAAATAAAAATAAGCCATTTTAATTATATATTAACAATGTCAACCAATCCCTCATGACATATGAGCAGAAGATTTCATCTAACTCACATACAAACGTCATGGCAGCTAAGAACTATCAGAATATGATTTTAAAACCAAGTGAAACTTTCAGTTAGTGTGAAATAGTTACATTGCAGAGCAATTGGAGGAAAAGTAGACAAAGCTCCCCACTACTAATATGATCAGAATAATCTAGATGAAACTAACCACCAACAAACAAGTATATTAACAACAACAAACAAGTAAAACTATTGTCATGCTGAAACTGACAAGAAGATAATGAGTACCGGAAGTCTCTGCTCATCTATTGGGAGTGGAGATGATTTTTGAAGTGGGGTGACATCAAGACCAAGGCACTTGAGTACGGATTAAAGTGGTCGAACATGAAAGCAAGGCCTAGAAGCAACAGAACATAATGACAACTGTCGTGCCCACACTTGCCCCTGGCCCATTCGGGCCCGATTACTTAAACAATACAGCGGAAGTCTTATTTCACAAAAGGGGCATTTAAAATTATTATTATTATTATTGCAACTTAAGGGCACGAACCCCAGGATACTTACCGGTACTAGCTCGTTAACTATTTACTTTTAGGGTTTTATTGCTCTCAGAAACAAGCTAGCACACCTATGTGGAATTTAGTGTTCATTTCATGATCTTTATCATGCTTAGCCAAGTACATGCATGGCAACCAAAACACCATATTCATATTTACAAGTCATAAAAAATGGTGTTATACTGAAAATAAACATAATCACTTAAATAGCCAGGATACCCAAAAGCATGATACATGGCAAATAATTCATAAGTCCATAGAACACATTCCACCTTAATAGACCTTGTTCCCACAAATTTCTAGACTCCTCAAGCCTGCACAAGGAAGTCCACAACATTAGCTTGTTTCACAAGCAATCCATAACACTTAAGACACTTAGGATATTGAGCAACATATGTACAAACCTCTACTATGTGAAAGAGTATTTATTACTCTTGACCGTAATGCTTTTCTATAGCTCCTTTACCTACAAAAGTAGAGTAGGGCGGGTGAGTTATAAAACTCAATAAGGAATCCAATGGCATCCAATGCCTAACTTAGTGAGGTATTTTCTTATGGCTTTCAAAGCCAACTTATGGCCTCCAAGGCCTAACATATGGCTTCCAAAGCCTAACTTATGCCAAGAACGTAATGGCAATTATTCCATAAACCTGCAAAGAAAACACTAAGACAAAGAAAACACAAAGCATGTAGAAATAACAATAATAATAATAATTGGGGTCAGCATGCACAATCAATTCATAGAAGCACACAACACAACACACCACATAACACAATTCTGTATGGGCAAAGCAAGCATTAGCATATTCCATATCACACAATATCGGTCGACCATTTCTTATACCATACTGAGTACTCCTTAGCTTGGGAATCGAGTTGGCCAAACTCGATGCCAAGACCTAAATGCTTGCACTTAACTCATGAGTAACCATAGTTGCCGAAACAACGATACTTAGCCCACTATGCACTATGTGCCCGAATACTCACAAAGTGAGTATGAGAAAATCCTCACACAGAGTTGCCGAAGCAACAAAACAACTTAGCCCTGCATGCACACCTAGGATCACATGGTTCTTTGACCATCACCTAGGGGCACTAATACTCACAAACAAGATCATGGAGATACACCATGCAATAAAGTGAGTATAGGAATCCTTACCATAATTTTTGTAACCGTGTAATGCTTAATTCCTTTGCCTTTCCTTGCTTGTTGTTGGTAGAACTTGTCTTTTCCTTAATGGACCTCAACTTAAGGAGGTAAGGCCCATTTTAGCCTTTCTTTGACTTAGGCCCAATTTTCTGTGAACTCAGGCCTACATTGGCCTTTTTCCTGGAAATCCAGGCCCAACTTAATCCTTTCCAGGATTCAGGCCCACTTGGCCTGTTCTGGAATTTTGGCCCAACTTGGCCTCTTAATAACTTAGGCCCATTTGGCCTTTTAATAACTTAGGCCCAACTTAGCTTTCTTAGTACTTAGGCCCAAAATGACTTAGGACCACTTAGGCCCAAAATGAACTTAGGACCACTTAGGCCCAAAATGAACTTAGGACCACTTAGGCCCAAAATGACTTAGGACCATTTATGCCAAGAACACTTGGCCAACACCAATTTCTCACCAACTTGTCATCATGGCCGAATCTAACACCACTTTCTTTACCATTTTGGCTTCAGTTTTTACTAGGAACACCTAGATACCATGAACACATGGATTACACACACAACCACCAAAATGGCACTTATGGCCGAATTTATATTGACTTTCATAGCCCACAAATCTTCCTCTTTTTATAACCATCTTTTGGAACTTGTCTTAAACATACATAAGAGCTTGTTTAGTACCAAGAACACTTGGTTTAAGCTCACTAATGCCAAGATACATACATGGCCGAATTTTACATCTTGCCTTCCTCCATGTTTCACTTATTTTTCTTGCTTATGTTGACCATAAAAGCTCACAAGTACCAAGAACACTTGGTTTAGAGCTTTGAAATTCCAAGAATCTTCATGGCCGAAACTTTCTTCATGCTTGAAGCCTTCATTTGATCTTTGCTTTGTTGGCTTCCAACACCTCATAAACACCAAGAACACTTGGTTTAACATCCATAAAGCTTATGATACAAACATGGCCGAAAATCCAAGAGAAAATGTAAGTCAAGACTTACACATGATTTTCCTTCATCTTTGCTTGATTTCTTGCTTTCCATGGCTTAAAAGTGCCATGCATGCCTTGAACTCTTAAGTTGAGTCCAAGAACACCAAGATCTTTCCATGGCCGAAACATCAAGAGCCTTTCCTTGCAAAAATCCAACATAGCCAAGCCATTAGAGAGTAGTATCTAGCTCAAAACACACGAAACTACCAAGAAAACTTGGTTCACTTACAACCTTGAACATGGCCGAATCTTGAGCTCTATTTTCCTTGATGTTCTTCGTGATTTTCTTCTTCCTCATGGCTTAGAAATTCCATGTATGTAAGGAACTCTTGAAGGAAGCTCAAGAACACCATTTTCTTCTCAAGGCCGAAACTTCATAGCCATTTCTCCATGGGTTTTCTTTGATTTCTCACTTGGTTCTTGGTTTAGATGTGTTTAGGAGGTTAAAAGCTTCATGAAAATGTGTTTGTATGTGGGAAAGGAGTTGGTTTGCTCATGGCCGAATCTTAGAAGCAAGGAGGAAGATGATGAACTTGGAAGAACACCATGGCTGGTTTTTAGAGAGAAGGGAGAGCAAAGTGAGCTAGAGAGAGAAAGATATGTGTGAAATGAAAATGAAATGAAATGAAGAGCATATGGCCGGTTATGCCTTGCTAAATGTGGGGAAATGGCATTCAAATGCCATCCAAATGCATGTCAAATGCATTTCCATGATGTGGCAGCCAATTGCTCATAAATGAAGGGGAAATGAAATCAAAATGCATATCAAATGCATATTTTAGGAGGATGGCCGGCCTTTGATTTCAAAATGGGGGAGAAATAGTCAAATTGCCATATAAAATAGTCCATGGACAAAAGCTAGTGGGGGAATAATTTATTCATAGTGGAAAGTGTAGTGGGAGACATAGTAAAGGTAAAAGAATAGTGGAAGGGGTAAGGTGGGGGACAAGGTTGAGTGGGGGATGTAGGAGAGTTTTAAAATAGTGTGAGTGGAGACAAGCATGGGCCAAGGTAATGTATTATATGTGTGAGTGGGAGACATGTATAGTGGAGGGAATAAAATATTGGTGAGTGGAGGATGTAGGAGGATTTAAATTGGTGAGTGGAGGGATGATGTGGCATTTTTTTATTGCCAATATGCAAGGGTGGCAGCCATGGCTTGTATTGCCATGAAAAGTGGTCAAATTCCACTCTTAGTCCTCCATCTTTCTTCAATCCTTTCAATTGAGTCCTCCCACAAACTTTTCCTTTGTGCAATTGAGTCCCTCAACTTTATATTCCACAATTTTCATCACTAACACTCTTGGTCTAAACCAAGCATAATTCTTAGAGTGTCCAACACTCATTAATGCCCATTCCATAAATAAATTCTAACTCTCCACGATTAAATTTCCAAGTTTCCAGATTAGGAAACTTTTTCTGTCACTAATCCGCTTAACCCGGGAATTAATCTTTTATGATTTTCCGGGTATAACAATACTCCCCACCTTAAGAAATTAGGTCCTCCAATTATTTGAATTTGGGCAATTGAGCCCAACCTACAAAAATTCCCTTGTTCAATTGAGTCCCTCACTTTTGAAGTACTTCATTTTCACCACTAATTTTCTTGGCCCAGGCCAAGCTTAATTTTTATGAATGTCCAACACTTAATTTAATGTCCCCTCACATTAATTACACTTAATTCCCAAATAAAAAAAATTCTTTGCTCCAATTCACTTACCCCGGGACCTAATCACTTCGGATAGTCCGGGCATTACAACACTCCCCACCTTAAGAAATTTGGTCCTCCAAATTTCCTAAGTTTTCAAAATATCATGCTCAGGTAGCATGTAGTTTATTACCAGAACACTGGTGGACTACTCTAATCATCCGTCAGTCCCCTTCTTAGCCATATAAACATTCATCATTCTCCCTTTTTGTTTTAACTCTCTCTTTTAACTCTAGATTATATACTGGATAACTCTCCTCATAAGGTCTTAGTCGCCTTGATTCACAAGTCATAGCTTGTTTCTCTTTTTCATAAGACTCAGCCCATCCCATCAGTAAATATCTGATACTTCTCAAGGTCCGGTGAAATCCAGTAGTGGGCCGCAGTCAATCTGCTTTCCAGTTCCTCACACTCAGAGGTTTCTTCCATTCCAAGATAGCTTTATCTTCGCAGGATCCATAGCTAAACCCTGCTTATTTATCAACTTTCCAAGGACTTCAATTTCCTTAGCCCATAATTGGCATTTACTTAGTTTGCCATATAATTCATGTTCCTTTATCAGGCTTAGCACCACTCTTAGGTGCTACTTATGGGCTTCTTCACCTTTTGAGTATGCCAATATGTCATCGATAAGTACCATAATAAAGTGGTCCAGAAGTTTTGAACACTCTTCACATGAGGTCCATGAAAAAGGATGGATAATTAGCGAGCCCAAATGGCTTCACTGTGTACTCATAGTGACCATATTTAGTCCTGAAAGTTGTCTTTGGGACATTTCTTCCTCAATTCTCCGCTGGAAATCTCCAGGTTCGAGGTTTAGCTTCCTCCATTACAGAAGTATAGATGCCTTCCAGGTAGATGTTCCTGACCTTGAGAAATCTTTCTTAATCAACTTTTCTAGTTACATTCCTAGCTCCATAAATTCAGGAATAGCTATCCGATAAGGAGCAATGGATGTTGGTGCAATTCTGGCACCAACCCGATCTCAAACTTAACCTTTCTTATAGGGAGAAGTCTTAGGAGATTTGTGGGGAACACTTCAAGGAATTTTATTATTCTGGTTATGTTATCCAGCTTTATTTATGCTTCAGTTCCTTTTAACCTTAGGTATTCACCTTTCATTAATAGGCTTTGTGTTCCACCACTTTTAAGAGACCCTCTGGGACTAACCCAGGAGAGCCTTCCAGAAATTGTGGTTCATATCCAGGCAAAACAAAGTTTCCTGGCACCACAGTCTATGACTACCCTATTGGCATTAAGCCAGTCCATACCCAATATAATGTCATAGTCATAGGCTAGTAATTTTATTTATTCTTCCTTGGTTTCTATTTTACCAACCCTTAAGCATGAAAAATTTCTCCCATATATTATTCAAAATTTCATTCCTGATAGTTCTAACCAGGCATACTTTAGTGCATAATTCTAGTTCATTCTTTAACTAGCTTAGAAGATACAAAGATGCACCGATATTAATTAAAGCTGATACTTCATAACCGTTGAATAAAGTGTTACCTGTCAAGGTCTTTCTAACCCAACCTGACCTGATCCATTTCTTTCTCAGCATCCTCAGCTCTTTTTGACATCATGGTCCTCTTGTGCTCTCCTCGAAGCCTTAATCTGGAATACTTTTCCAGTAGTCTGAATTTGTCTTTTTGTGCTTTTATCCTGATGCACATTGGGGCCTTGACCCCTTCTCAGTGGAGGTGGAAGTATATTTGGCCTCCTCATGGGCAATTGCCTCTGTGCCCATCAATTACTAAACCCGTGAGGGCTCCTCTGTTCTTCTTTCCTGGCAGTACACTATCTTACCCAGTGATCCTGGGTACCTACTTAAGATAACTTTCTATGAGTCTGTAGCATGGCTTTTGGCCATGAAATTTTCTTAAGTCTTGCACGAAGGTCCATATCGAGCTGCCTTCATTTCTTTGTTGTTATCCTTTCTTGGCTCATATGCCAAGCTTTTTCTGCTTCTCAGATGGCTTCTACATCATACTAGTTTTCCCAGGGCCTCTCATGGCTTACCCTCGGAATTCTTTCTCCAGGGTCATAGTTCTCGAAGAAACTCCTTGGTCTTAGGTATTCCCGACCGTTATACTATGGGACATACCGACTGAGATCACTGAATCTATGCTCATACTCCAACACTGAGAGCTACTTTTGCTCGAACATGCTAAACTTAACCTGCTTCTGATCTTTTAAGTGAAGCACTGTGAGTGGTCATCTTATTACTCTTCTCCTGTGAGTGGGCCACCTAGCATATCGCTAGTATAAGTCCTGTGGACTACTCACCACCATAATTCAGTATTGCCTTCCAATCTTCCCTGGGCATCAATGCTAGGCCCAGTATCATTTTGCCCTATCAGGCTCAGCAGCCCTAACTTGGCTTCTGGCACATAGCCAGTATGCTTATTCCCATCAGGGGAAGCTTCATTTTCACTTTGGCCTTTATTCATATTTCTGGTTCTCATCCTGTTCATAACAACAAAACAAGGCACACAATATATATGCTCAATATTCATAAGTGACTCAACCTAGTGGACTTAACCTATGTGGGAACAACTCTATACTATAAGCAATCATAGACCAAAACTTTGGTCCTTAAGAGCAACCATGCTCTGATACCAAGCTGTCGTGCCCACACTTGCCCCTGGCCCATTCGGGCCCGATTACTTAAACAATACAGCGGAAGTCTTATTTCACAAAAGGGGCATTTAAAATTATTATTATTATTATTGCAACTTAAGGGCACGAACCCCAGGATACTTACCGGTACTAGCTCGTTAACTATTTACTTTTAGGGTTTTATTGCTCTCAGAAACAAGCTAGCACACCTATGTGGAATTTAGTGTTCATTTCATGATCTTTATCATGCTTAGCCAAGTACATGCATGGCAACCAAAACACCATATTCATATTTACAAGTCATAAAAAATGGTGTTATACTGAAAATAAACATAATCACTTAAATAGCCAGGATACCCAAAAGCATGATACATGGCAAATAATTCATAAGTCCATAGAACACATTCCACCTTAATAGACCTTGTTCCCACAAATTTCTAGACTCCTCAAGCCTGCACAAGGAAGTCCACAACATTAGCTTGTTTCACAAGCAATCCATAACACTTAAGACACTTAGGATATTGAGCAACATATGTACAAACCTCTACTATGTGAAAGAGTATTTATTACTCTTGACCGTAATGCTTTTCTATAGCTCCTTTACCTACAAAAGTAGAGTAGGGCGGGTGAGTTATAAAACTCAATAAGGAATCCAATGGCATCCAATGCCTAACTTAGTGAGGTATTTTCTTATGGCTTTCAAAGCCAACTTATGGCCTCCAAGGCCTAACATATGGCTTCCAAAGCCTAACTTATGCCAAGAACGTAATGGCAATTATTCCATAAACCTGCAAAGAAAACACTAAGACAAAGAAAACACAAAGCATGTAGAAATAACAATAATAATAATAATTGGGGTCAGCATGCACAATCAATTCATAGAAGCACACAACACAACACACCACATAACACAATTCTGTATGGGCAAAGCAAGCATTAGCATATTCCATATCACACAATATCGGTCGACCATTTCTTATACCATACTGAGTACTCCTTAGCTTGGGAATCGAGTTGGCCAAACTCGATGCCAAGACCTAAATGCTTGCACTTAACTCATGAGTAACCATAGTTGCCGAAACAACGATACTTAGCCCACTATGCACTATGTGCCCGAATACTCACAAAGTGAGTATGAGAAAATCCTCACACAGAGTTGCCGAAGCAACAAAACAACTTAGCCCTGCATGCACACCTAGGATCACATGGTTCTTTGACCATCACCTAGGGGCACTAATACTCACAAACAAGATCATGGAGATACACCATGCAATAAAGTGAGTATAGGAATCCTTACCATAATTTTTGTAACCGTGTAATGCTTAATTCCTTTGCCTTTCCTTGCTTGTTGTTGGTAGAACTTGTCTTTTCCTTAATGGACCTCAACTTAAGGAGGTAAGGCCCATTTTAGCCTTTCTTTGACTTAGGCCCAATTTTCTGTGAACTCAGGCCTACATTGGCCTTTTTCCTGGAAATCCAGGCCCAACTTAATCCTTTCCAGGATTCAGGCCCACTTGGCCTGTTCTGGAATTTTGGCCCAACTTGGCCTCTTAATAACTTAGGCCCATTTGGCCTTTTAATAACTTAGGCCCAACTTAGCTTTCTTAGTACTTAGGCCCAAAATGACTTAGGACCACTTAGGCCCAAAATGAACTTAGGACCACTTAGGCCCAAAATGAACTTAGGACCACTTAGGCCCAAAATGACTTAGGACCATTTATGCCAAGAACACTTGGCCAACACCAATTTCTCACCAACTTGTCATCATGGCCGAATCTAACACCACTTTCTTTACCATTTTGGCTTCAGTTTTTACTAGGAACACCTAGATACCATGAACACATGGATTACACACACAACCACCAAAATGGCACTTATGGCCGAATTTATATTGACTTTCATAGCCCACAAATCTTCCTCTTTTTATAACCATCTTTTGGAACTTGTCTTAAACATACATAAGAGCTTGTTTAGTACCAAGAACACTTGGTTTAAGCTCACTAATGCCAAGATACATACATGGCCGAATTTTACATCTTGCCTTCCTCCATGTTTCACTTATTTTTCTTGCTTATGTTGACCATAAAAGCTCACAAGTACCAAGAACACTTGGTTTAGAGCTTTGAAATTCCAAGAATCTTCATGGCCGAAACTTTCTTCATGCTTGAAGCCTTCATTTGATCTTTGCTTTGTTGGCTTCCAACACCTCATAAACACCAAGAACACTTGGTTTAACATCCATAAAGCTTATGATACAAACATGGCCGAAAATCCAAGAGAAAATGTAAGTCAAGACTTACACATGATTTTCCTTCATCTTTGCTTGATTTCTTGCTTTCCATGGCTTAAAAGTGCCATGCATGCCTTGAACTCTTAAGTTGAGTCCAAGAACACCAAGATCTTTCCATGGCCGAAACATCAAGAGCCTTTCCTTGCAAAAATCCAACATAGCCAAGCCATTAGAGAGTAGTATCTAGCTCAAAACACACGAAACTACCAAGAAAACTTGGTTCACTTACAACCTTGAACATGGCCGAATCTTGAGCTCTATTTTCCTTGATGTTCTTCGTGATTTTCTTCTTCCTCATGGCTTAGAAATTCCATGTATGTAAGGAACTCTTGAAGGAAGCTCAAGAACACCATTTTCTTCTCAAGGCCGAAACTTCATAGCCATTTCTCCATGGGTTTTCTTTGATTTCTCACTTGGTTCTTGGTTTAGATGTGTTTAGGAGGTTAAAAGCTTCATGAAAATGTGTTTGTATGTGGGAAAGGAGTTGGTTTGCTCATGGCCGAATCTTAGAAGCAAGGAGGAAGATGATGAACTTGGAAGAACACCATGGCTGGTTTTTAGAGAGAAGGGAGAGCAAAGTGAGCTAGAGAGAGAAAGATATGTGTGAAATGAAAATGAAATGAAATGAAGAGCATATGGCCGGTTATGCCTTGCTAAATGTGGGGAAATGGCATTCAAATGCCATCCAAATGCATGTCAAATGCATTTCCATGATGTGGCAGCCAATTGCTCATAAATGAAGGGGAAATGAAATCAAAATGCATATCAAATGCATATTTTAGGAGGATGGCCGGCCTTTGATTTCAAAATGGGGGAGAAATAGTCAAATTGCCATATAAAATAGTCCATGGACAAAAGCTAGTGGGGGAATAATTTATTCATAGTGGAAAGTGTAGTGGGAGACATAGTAAAGGTAAAAGAATAGTGGAAGGGGTAAGGTGGGGGACAAGGTTGAGTGGGGGATGTAGGAGAGTTTTAAAATAGTGTGAGTGGAGACAAGCATGGGCCAAGGTAATGTATTATATGTGTGAGTGGGAGACATGTATAGTGGAGGGAATAAAATATTGGTGAGTGGAGGATGTAGGAGGATTTAAATTGGTGAGTGGAGGGATGATGTGGCATTTTTTTATTGCCAATATGCAAGGGTGGCAGCCATGGCTTGTATTGCCATGAAAAGTGGTCAAATTCCACTCTTAGTCCTCCATCTTTCTTCAATCCTTTCAATTGAGTCCTCCCACAAACTTTTCCTTTGTGCAATTGAGTCCCTCAACTTTATATTCCACAATTTTCATCACTAACACTCTTGGTCTAAACCAAGCATAATTCTTAGAGTGTCCAACACTCATTAATGCCCATTCCATAAATAAATTCTAACTCTCCACGATTAAATTTCCAAGTTTCCAGATTAGGAAACTTTTTCTGTCACTAATCCGCTTAACCCGGGAATTAATCTTTTATGATTTTCCGGGTATAACAATACTCCCCACCTTAAGAAATTAGGTCCTCCAATTATTTGAATTTGGGCAATTGAGCCCAACCTACAAAAATTCCCTTGTTCAATTGAGTCCCTCACTTTTGAAGTACTTCATTTTCACCACTAATTTTCTTGGCCCAGGCCAAGCTTAATTTTTATGAATGTCCAACACTTAATTTAATGTCCCCTCACATTAATTACACTTAATTCCCAAATAAAAAAAATTCTTTGCTCCAATTCACTTACCCCGGGACCTAATCACTTCGGATAGTCCGGGCATTACAACAACTATCAGGATTTTAACCTAAAACACACAAAATGAACATAAATACAAGGAATGCATATATATGTGGAAAGGGATTATGCATAAGTAATGCCATGTCATCAGGTGAGGGTAGGAATTGATGGCATATACAACGAGAGCAAAAACAGAACTGAAACATGAACTTTCAACCCAAAATAATTATTGAAAGAGTTTGAAGTATGAACAAATTGTAGTCCCTGGAGGCAAAGAAGGTGAACAGAACATTTAGGCTATTGGGTGCACATTGTTCCTTTTATAAACAATGGATGTCTGATTTATACAAATTAGTTGAATTACTTCAACAACAATTCAAGATGTGACGAGATCATCAAATAGAAATAAATTTTTTCTTAAATTTATTTAATGTCCCCTAAAAATACTTCTAAACTTCTACAGATGAAACAACTCTATTATGTGTGAACACCTAGCAGAAAGGGAACCGTAAAATTCGTTGTGGTAGAGAAATGAGCAGCCAAACGGAACTGGTAGCAACACAAATGAGTCATGGATATCCAACCGTATTAGGAATGTTAGGAAAAATTTTAACACAGACAAAACTCAACACAAGATGGCAAAGCTTCAGTTGACTGGAGGCAGGTGAGGAGGGCAAGACTGACATGAAGAAGTAGGCAATAACACAACAAATTCAAAGTCAAAGGAACAAAAAAGAAGGAATAAGTAGCTTTGCCATTAATTGGATTCAAAATATGCAATGATGCGTATGAGATATATCAAGTACTTGTTATCTAAATCAGCCAAAGCATAACACAGTGCCACATGTTGACAATAGTTGTGAAGAAAAAGTAGTAAACATGACTGTAGACACGTCAAACAGCAACTAACAGTCCTAACCAGTAGCAGCAGCAGGGAGAGACAGAAACAACAGTTTAGCAGGATAAACACGATACAAGCAAGCAAAGTTTAATGGGGGGAAGCAGGGAAATGTATAGAACAGAGCTTTACCTAAACCCAGAGACCCAATTGACAGTCCAAACCTGACTGTGAACAACTGCAGAAGAAGGATGACAGAATCAGAACAATCAAAATGACAGTAATGCAAGTCCATGAATCGACAGGATTAATATATTCAGTTATGATTACACCAATAGCTACCATAAAACAACCAAGCAATTGATTAACTCTATATCTCCGCCCAAGGAAAAACAACAACAGGAGAATCTGCCACACAAGATAAGTATGCAGAAGCCAAGCACAAATTCATCAATCACATTTTTCACATATATATGTCAAATTCTATGTCACCTAAAACACCCTATGCCCCTGTTCTCCAAACAGTGCAGAAGCATTTGCTGGGTGCTACAAGTAATATTCCTCACCTGAGAACAAATAGGAATAGATGGCCCAGAAAGGATAGCTGAAAATAAGATACAAGTAGATATCAAAATTTGATAACACAATGCAAGAATACAAAATTAACAAGAGTGTACATGATTATAAGGGCTTTGCCTTTTCAAAACCTTTGATGATATCCGATTGGTCGAGCATTCAGCCAACTCAGACACATTTACTACGAATGTGAAGGATAAGAGAATCAGAACAATCAAAATGACAGTAATGCAAGGCCATGAATCGACAGGATTAATATATTCAGTTTGTGGAAAAAACTCGATACCAGCTTTTAGGACGTCAAGAATGCACTGGGTTGGGGAGCTCTCTGCCGATTTCATGGGCTATGCGGCTGACAGAGCTGAACAACAACATGAACAACGAATCAACCTTCGCCAGTGTCACAGAAACTTAGATCGTCTGGTATTAACCTACGATTTCAGAGTGCTCACGGATTACAACTGTGCTTGAGGTAATTTTGAACCGAAATCCGGAAAAAGAAAAAATGAAATTGGTTGATAACTCACCTTGGGTGAGGGGAACGGCGATCAGAGCGTCTTGCACGCGGCGGACGGAAGGAGTTGAGACGGGAGACCGAGATAATCGCAATGGGGGCGGCGTCACAGCAACGATGGCAACGGCATGGCGGATGCGAGACGAGTTTCCAGGTTAGGGCGGGGATCTGGGTAGGTTAGAACACAGAATAGCAAAAGTTGTAATTTTCCAAAATTAACCAATGACCCGACGGATCTGACCCGTAATGCCCCAGCCCGCGTTTCACTTTGAATTATCACATTAATTATTTTGCCGAATATTAGTTGAAAAACAGGGAAAGGTCAAAATTTGAGTTTGTTTGTCCATTATACGACGTCGTTTGTTTAGGTCACTTTAACATCCCCTGCAAAACCCACAACGGCCGCAAAAAACCTCTCCTCTACAACAGCAGAGACCTGCGTCCGATCGGAGGCGGCGAGAGCGCGAAAGTTGGTGTTCCGCGGACGGTTTGGATCTTGACGGCTGGTTAGGGATACACAGAACGGAAGTTATCCTAAGATTCGGGGCGGTGGCAATACGACGGCGGCACTTGGAAGCCACAACTTTCAGAAGCCAGAAACATGGGAAAGAATTCCGGCGCGAAGAATGACGTGAAGAAGAAAAATAAGAAGGAGGCCAGCAAGAAGTTGGCTCCAGATGCGTTGTCGATGAAGCAGAAAGCTCCCAAAGCCAACCCTTTTGAGACTATCTGGTCCCGCCGCAAGTTCGATATCCTCGGCAAGAAACGGAAGGGAGAGGAACGCCGAGTTGGGCGTTCTCGTTCCCTCGCAGTCGAAAAGGTCAGTCCAAAATTCAGTATTACCAGCTCAAAGTTGTATTTTGGCGGGCATTTGTTGATGGGGGTTTTGATTTTTAATTGTGGGTCAGAGGAAGAAGACGCTTTTGAGGGAGTACGAGCAGAGTAGCAAGTCTTCGGTGTTCGTAGATAAGCGTATTGGGGAGAGAAACGATGAGCTTGAGGAGTTTGATAAGGCAATCATGCGTTCTCAGCGTGAGCATCAGGTGAATGAATAGCTAAGCGACGGTTCTTCGTTGTTTTTTTATTTCGTTTTCTTTCAAATAGCTTTCATGGGTATTTCATTTTTATATTTTGACATTTAGTTTTCTTGCAGCTGAAACTGGGGAAGAAGAGCAAGTACAATTTATCAGATGGCGAGGATGAATTTGACGAAGACCCACGTCTAGCTTACCTTTCCAATACGGATGATTTTGAGGATATGGCTTCTGACGATGATGATGATGATGGGGCCGGAACTGAAAGTGAGCTTGAATTCTTTTTGGTGATTAATATTGTTGTGTTCCTGTTGCCATTCGTTACCAACTAGTTGCCAATGAAAATATGTTTCCATTTGCACTTCTTTGTTCTTTCCTGTACTCCACTTCCTTCCTTAGAGATAGATACGGCTAATTAATTTGGTATCCTTCGTCTCATTCCATGGATTTGAATACATCACCCTCATGGGAAGCAGAAAACAAGTTTCATATTCTCTTGAATTAAATCTTAACTCAAGCCTGAAGTCCCTTGTACTACCAGTCGCAATATTTGGAAGACTTCACTTTGGTACCTTCGCTGGATACCAGAGACAAAAATGGCTAAAGCAATTAAATGTCCCTCTCACCTAAAGACTGCACATACCAAGTTCCATTTCCACCCTTGCAGTAAGCTATTTTTGCTTTTCATGTTTTGTTGTTTGAAGAAAAGAACCTACTTATGGGCTTTGTCACTCTTTGAATAGGCTTCGTTGCTGATGGAAAGTGCCTTGTGGCACGGTTGCACTAGGTGCCATACTTCCTCTTGTTGGCCAGGAATATGTATATTCCATGTGGTCAAACCTCTCTTGTTTCTCTTGGTGCCTCTGGCGCCCCTTGATAAATCATTTTCCTATAAAAAACCAAACTTCTTTTTCTTCTCTTTTGACTTTGGGCTTCACATGGAGTTAATCAAGGCAAGCACGAGAGGCTCACTGCATGATTGATACCAGAATTACTATTGAACAATATGTGCTTTAGCAGTCATTAGCAGTCATTTACATATGGTGATCAAAGTCCCAATATGGTCTCTTTACTGTATACGAAACTACCACTTTGTTAATGGGTGATGAATTTATCCTTTTTTTTTCTTAATTATGTTGCAGAAAGTTCGTCCATCCTAAAACAGATTAGCTCATATGGCACACATAATCCTTCAGAAGGGGCACCAGGAGAGGCAGAAGACACTGTAAGTGAACTCATCATCCAACACCATTGCTCAGAATGTTATTTTTACTTGCATATGCTCAAGTCTGGTGTCTCACAGTTCAGAATGTACTTGTTCTCTTTTTAGATATGGGTGATCAAGTACATAATTTAGTTTCATTATTCTGTGAAGTCTAGTATCCAAAGTGATTCACAAACCCTTGCAGGATTTAGTGCTTGGAAGTGCTGAATTTGTGTTGTTTGTATATTTATTATGTGATATTACATGTTTCCTTCAACCTTACTGAGGTTGATTTCGTCTGTTCCACAGAAGCGTAAAAGCAAGAAAGAGGTTATGAATGAGATTATTTCAAAGAGCAAGTATTTCAAGGTGATTGATCTTATGTACTTCTCGGTGGTCTACCATAAGTTTCTTCTATTCTAATATTTTTCTTTAATTTGTTGTTTTGCCAGGCAGTAAAAGCAAAAGACAAGCAAGAACATGAAGATTTGATGGAAGAACTGGATAAAAGCTTTGCATCTTTGGTGAAGTCCCAAGTCTTAACATCTTTGACTGAACCTGGAAAGATGAATGCCTTGAAAGCTCTTGTGAACAAAGATGTCCCAAATGAGCAAGTCAAAGGGAATGGTTTACCCTTGGCACGAGAACCAGAATCCATTAAGCAGGTACAGTTTGATTTTTTTTTTGTTTTTCATTTTTTTTTCAATTAGCTTATATTCATCAGCCTTTTCTATATTCCCTATCTCAGTGTTTTCGGGGCATGTCTTGTTTTTATTTTCCTTCAATTCTATTTGTTCTTATTATAAGATCGTGTGATTGGAACTGCAGATTTTCAGTTAAAAAATCCTAATAAAATTGTTATCTCATTATTAAGAAATCTAATGTATTCTATTTTTTGTTTTCATTGCTTTCCTTCCTCTCCTTCTGTTTTATTGTATGCTCCAAAATATAGTTATCAGACTCCCGTACAGGTTACTTACTGGAATCACTTGATCAGATTCAGGTTCATGATTGTTCGGGTCTTATATAATCTGGAAGCCCAAGTTCCCTACAAAATATCTGCCATAGTATTTTAGGTTTAGATGCTTTGAGTTTCTTGATTTATTTTATATTCTTGCAGGAGCAACCTGATTCCTATGATAAACTTGTCAATGAGATGATATTGGACATGCGTGCTCGACCATCAGATAGGACAAAGACACCTGAAGAGATTGCCCAGGAGGAGAGAGAACGGCTGGAGAGATTAGAGGTATGTTATGTAGTTGTTTGACCTTAAGTTTGGGGTTTGCACCTGTTAGGCTTTTTCTCTTTGTTGGCCAGTCTTTAAGTTTCAGAACTTGTATTTGTTGATGTTGATTTCCCACTCTGACAATTAATTTATACTGGATACTGTTTCAAGATAATATCTTGTAGTTCTGGTTCCAGTGAAAATCGTCTGCAAGGGAGTATTACAACTTCCAGTCAGTTCTTATATATATGACTTGGTCACATGCATCTCTCATAACTTCACAATGAGAAAAACCATTTCATACCTCAAAGTTGCATTGGCATACCAAAGTAGGAATGAAGAAATTAATATTAATGAGCATTCTTATTTACAGGTTGATGTACATTAATTACATTGGAATAAGTTAGGACAGATAGAAGAAAGAAACTAAGATGTCAAAGCTTAATATGAGATCTTTCCCTATTGGCTATTCTAAATTCTCTTAATATTGCTACTAAATTTTCTGGTCTGTTATACTGTTTATAAGGTGAATGATGTAGACCTTGTTATTTGTTTCTGCCGTAGTGTCATAGTGGTGTTGTAACTAGTTCCGCTGTTATCATGATTTGCTTTCACATAATTATCATTTGTCATGCCCCGATTTCTTGTTAATACTGGTTGAGAAAATCTCAGGAGGAGCGTAAGAAGAGGATGCTAGCAACTGATGAATCTAGTGATGAAGATGAAAATATTGATAATGTGTCTGATCTGAAGTCGAAGTTGATATCTGGTGATGATCTTGGTGATTCCTTTGAGCTAGATGAAGATCAAGGAGCCAAGGGAGGTTGGGTTGATGGGGTCCTGGCAAGAAAGGATAATGATGATTCAGAGAGTGAAGATCATCAAGATGCTTCTGAAGATTCGACAAGTGCCAAAAACAATTGTGATGATGATGGATCTGAAGATCTCGAAGAGCATGAGAAACCTTTACATTTGAAGGATTGGGAGCAGAGTGATGATGAGAATCTTGGAACAGATTTGGATGAGGATGAAGAAGAGGACCTGGAAAATGATGAAGATATGGAATCAAGAGATGGGAAGAAGTCAAAGATGATCAAAGCTGGGAAAGCAAATCAAGAGTCTGTCAAAGTTAAAGAAACAAAAGCTATTGGCAAACAGTCTTCAATGAAGTCAGATATTCCTTTCATAATTGAAGCCCCGGCAAGTTTGGATGAATTTTCGGCCTTGTTGGATACCCTTTCAAATGCTGATGTCCTTGTTGTTGTCAATCGAATTCGGGCAAGCAATGCAATTAAACTTGCTGCTGAAAATCGGAAGAAGATGCAAGTATGGGCATATATGAATATACCTTCCCTTTACTCTGGATGCATTCTCTCTCTCTCTCTCTTATCCACAGCTGTCCATGCCTGCTTGCACAAAATTAAGCTGGATATACGTGGAAAACTTCAGTAAAGTGTCAAAGTGTTCCATATGTTCCGACTATTTAAGTCTTCAAGTCTGTCTTCAAAGTGACTATTTAAAATTTCATCAAATTTTCCATTTTTCAGGAGATTTTGTGAGAGTGTAGTATTTATGAATTTAATGAAAACTGATCAGTAGATGAAATTCATGCTCTCTTTCTTGAATTATTCAGTTTCGAAAGAACAAAAAGTCTTTTTCAGTATTGTTATTGGTTGTGACTAAGTGAAATACGAAGATATTCATGGAATCATTTGCTGCACTGATCCTATTTCACTCGGATTCTGTTTTCACTTAGTCTGGTTAAGGGCTAACCTTAAATTTTCCAACATCTTCCCTATGAACTGCATGTTATATTGCTAAGTGTCAGGCTTATGCTAATCGCTCAGTGTAGATAATATCTTATTTGTATCTTTCAGGTATTTTATGGGGTGCTGTTGCATTATTTTGCTGTATTAGCAAATAAAAGACCATTGAACTTTGAGTTGTTAAACTTGCTTGTTAAGCCACTTATGGAGATGAGTGTGGAAATTCCATATTTTGCTGCAATATGTGCCCGTCAACGAATATTGCATACTCGAACTCATTTCTGTGCAACTATCAAGGGTGCAGGTCTACTATGAAATTTTATTTTCTTTTCTGTTTTCATTATCTCTTGATCTCATGGATCTATTTATTGGCTTTCTGTTTTCCAGGTACTGGCTGTTGGCCAAGTTTGAAGACATTATCTCTACTAAGATTGTGGTCCATGATTTTTCCATGCTCTGACTTTCGTCATGTGGTTATGACACCTGCTATATTGTTGATGTGCGAGTATCTGATGCGCTGTCCTGTCTTGTCAGGACAGGATGTTGCCATTGGTTCATTTTTGTGTTCTATGGTTCTCACAGTATGTGCTCTGTCATATGTCCTTGTTCCTCTTCAATGAGCTCACATCTTTTCGTCAGTATGCCAAATTATTTAAATTTAAGTTTCTAAATCCTTTTTATGGCTGAAATATTTGAGTCCCTTGTATAATATAATTTACATATTTGCATTCTGCAGATTTCTTCTTTTCGTAGTTGCAGTTGCAGATTATTAGTCTGATCAATCATCATGCTTGTAGGTTACCAAACAGTCCCGAAAATTCTGCCCAGAAGCTATAATCTTTCTCCAAACTCTGCTGATGGCAGCTAAAGAGCAAAAACCAGTGTTAAATAAAAATTCTAAGGTACTGTGTCTTTTTCTATTGGGTATAAGCTATGCTGGGTTGATACGAATATACACAGAAACTGGCTAATTGATAATTTCTGTACGTTATGCTTGAGTACTAATATTAAAGAACCTAGTACATCCAATCAGTAATTTAACCATCTGGATACTCCATATTGTAACTTCTTTATTTGCAGATGGAATTAAAAGCTCTCAGGCCTCTTTTGCACATACAAAATTGTTTGAGGAAGATTTGTCCACTGGATTTTATCATCGTTATGAGTTTGGAAGAGAACGATTCATATTTTGATTCAGATAATTTCAGGTTAGATGTCGTATAATGTTTTAACCCATCCTATGCTCTTTATGGGGTTTGTTCTTAAGAGATTTGCTTTGTCTGAATGCATGTGTGGTTATAAGCGTCTTGAAATTTCCGGTTTCTGTGACTAGTTTTCTAGTTTGAAATTGTACATTGCATCCCTATGTGTGTGTCTAATTATTTGGTTCTTCTTTCATAGTACATCAGAGTCCTCTTTGATAAAAAAAAAGAGCTTATCTGCTTTTTCCAGGGCAAGTGTGCTATTGAGTGTGATTGAAACTCTGCGTGGATTTGTCGAAACGAATGAAGGATTGAGCTCATTTCCTGAAATATTCCTGCCTATCTCAAGATTGTTATTGGAAGTTTCACAACTGGGAAACCTGCCGGTGGTGCTCAAAGATAAATTTATGGATGTCTCAAAGCAGGTTAACATGAAAGCTGAAGAAGTGCATGCATTGCGGAAGCCACTTCAGATGCGTAAGAAGAAGCCGATACCCATCAAATTGCTTACTCCGAAGTTTGAGGAGAAGTAATTCACTCCACTTGATTTTTTTTTTGTTCTTTGTATCTATCTACTACATATGTTTCTATTGTCATTACTTGCTTTGCCCCATTGTGATGGTAATCGTTAGCTGCTACTGGAGAACAAGGATCTAATTTGTCATCATATCATGCAGCTTTGTAAAAGGCAGAGATTATGATCCAGATCGGGAACGAGCTGAAATGAGAAAATTGAAGAAACAAATAAAGGATGAAGCTAAAGGCGCAGCTCGTGAGCTACGCAAGGACAATGCTTACTTGTACGGGGTAAGGCAGAGAGAGAAGGCACAAATTGAGGAGGAAAGGGCAGAGAAGTATGGTAAGGATCTCGCCTTCTTGCAGGAGCAAGAACATGCCTTCAGATCTGGACAATTGGGAAAAGGCAGGAAGAGAAGAAGATGAGAATCTAGATTTGGATTGAAGCACGCAAAACTTCTCTCTTGCTCATGAGGCTTGTATTAGTATGCTGTTGGTAGGATGAATGCTCCTGTGCAGCAATCGTCGACAGCCAGAGTGGGATCTAGCCAGTGCGGTTGTATTCATTCTTGAAGGGTTGGGCATGCTGCAATTTTGATAAGTCATTGCGTCAAGAAAGAGTTGCAGAATTAAAAACATTGGTTTCAGGCTTCATCTAGGATCTATCTTTCAACCCCGTTGCAATGATCACTGTCTTTTGCATTACTTCCCTGCTGCATTCTTGTTTGAATGATTTCCATGAGCATGGTGACGACAATCATTCTGGTTGCTGCTTGTCATGGTTAGCTTCCTAAATCTGTTCAATGTCCAAGTACTTTATGTTGCATACCAGAAGTTAGCTTCGCTTGGTTCTGCAGCTTCTGCCAAGTCAACATTAGAGAACGCAAACTGGCCAGAGCCCTAAAATTTTGCAAAGTTTGGTATTGGACCTGTAATCATAGAGTATTTTGCTATCATATATAACTTAAAACTATTCTATATCTGAGATTCTACTTCCCTATTGCTATTGATTTTAGTTTAATACGTGGTGCATTTCTGCAAGCTTTATGAAAGAATAGGGAGCAAAAACTGAAAGGTGTTCGACATCTTCGACAACAGATTGGGCGGGCAAGTTTGGTCACTGCATAAAACGGAACATAGTCTAGTAGAATTGACGAAGAGATGGGACTTAGCTTGTGCGTGCCATGACTTGGAAAGTAGCTAACCAGCCTCTTGGAGAGACAGAATAACTAGCAACTCACTATGAATAAGAGTGAAACAATGTGTAGCAAAAACATTCTGCACAAGACCCTCCATGCAAGGAAAGGTGAGCGGGAGATGAACAACAAAAGAAACATTGTTATGTATTTATCTACATCAAGAGTGAGCATATTCAGAATCTGCAGCAAAGAAGGTTATGTCTCCATGAATGCTTTCGGAGTTGTCTCTGATCAGCTTTAGCCATTCTTACCGGACTGCTGTTCCACTCAGATTGCAGCCTGCAAAAGGCGAGCAAACAGATGATAAAGAATGAACAGTTGAGGTAAGGAAAAGCAGCTGGTTAAAGCAACTTACACCGGGAAGGCGAAAGATCTAGTGCTTGTTGCGCTGCTCTCAGATCTAAGTGAGAGACTCCCAGAATCTGCCACCGGACCCAAGTAACTCATCAGACCAGATTCAAGACCTCCAGAAGAGAAACTAGTCTCCCCATTGAAATACTGGAGGTGATCTGAAATTGACTGTCCATGGCCATCTTCAATCCTGGTTGAGCTACCTAATTGGTGGGCAAATGCAGAGAAACTAGATTCCCCATTTTCAAGTTGAAAACTAAATTGGCCACCGCTATCTTCAAGCCTTGACAAATTCCCAGATGTTAGTCTAGACAATGATTCTGAGGCTGTGCAACCGGAATCCACGAGACCAACTTCAGAGCTACGTAGGAGTTCCTGGTCATTGGTTGTCTTGCCAGTCTCAAGAGCTTCAAATCTGAACTTCTCGGTAGGTGTAGGAGAATCAAGACCAAAGGCAATCCTAGAACTATCAACGTTGATATCTTCAGACACTTCATTGGCAAGGCTGCTACTATGAGCAGCAAGGCTGACTTCCTCTATGCTTCTGTCTGGTTTATCAGAAGCAGCAGTCACAGCAGGACAGCAGATGTTTGGTTGTCCAAGCTGAGTAGCCATCGGATGGTTTCTGAGGTGGTCCTCATTAGTTGGAATCTGCATTCCAAATCAAAACACAACATCAACCCTCATCCTAAAATGCAAATCCTTCTTTCATCCATTTTCTTTTTACTAAAGAATTGCTTGTTGGATGAATTTCAGCTCTGTAAAAATCTTTTCGACAAATGAAGGAAAACATGAAGTTCAGTCCATCAGAAACCTGTTGAGAAATACCTGACAAGAATGGTGCATAATTAAATTGCTTTTGTTATCAGAAAACTTGTTATCAGAAAACTCGTGATACTTGTCTGTGCTCGTTTCAGGCACTAAATGCAAATCTTTAGAACAATCATCCTTCTCTTTGTCGATTTCTCTCACAGCCTCATATCTTTCATTATGAAATTTGCAGACTTTCTCATCCAAGTTACTGTAAGGCAAGTTAGCCTTTACTGCTGCATGATCAATACAGATATCCTTCACAAACTCATGTGTGCTCTCCTTGTAACAAATTACTAAATCAGGAATCTCACGTTCCATTATACTCTGGTCTGCATAAAAAATGGGAACTTTCTCAACCAAATCTTCAGTTACAGCGGTATGGCAATTCAATTTCATCAAACTGACTCCCTTTTCGTCATCATTTCTCATGTCATCATAAGTTTTGTACTTGAGTTTTGCCATGGCCTCCACCTTTGGTAAGGTATCTGAATTGATATGGCCACACCTTTTACCGATGGCAACTCTTTAGTGTTTTGGAAATGGCTATAGCAGCATGATCATCAGAATCCGTCTTCTCACTCGTATTGTTTGGTGATGCTCGTACTCACTGTCTGCAAATACAAAGTAGAAACTACCATAGTTTTACCATCTCTATAAGCAAGCATGTCAGTCATAATTCTCTGGTCAAATTACGTTGCCAAACTAGGATAATGGGGTTGGGACTAGCCTTCACTTGATTCATACATCTAAGCAAAGCACATGAACTAAATAAACTAGACCTTTGTGGTCTATGACAATTGAAAAGGAGAACAACCTCAGTTCATGAGTTTGCAGAAACTATAATCAGCATCAACAAACTAACATTGACGAGAGAGGTAGAAGCTGCGTGCTAAAGAGAGAGAAACAGAAAGGTCTAAACATGAAAACTAAGCAGAGAAACAAAAATTACAGCCTAACTGATTGCCAGTTTTCATGTTGTACATGGACTAGTGTCCCATCAGGGCTGCAGCTAGCATGTGAATCTAGCAAACAAGTTCAGACCACCTTCTCTTCAAGAAAAAAAAGGAGTAGGAAACAAGAATAAAGCAAAAGACAAGAACGAAAGTATGAATATGTTCAAATTCAAACCAAAGCTGTTCTATGTTCAGCCAACTAGCAGACCAAGCAAAAGAGAAAAGACTGGTTAAACAGAAGCACATCAGCCTTACCCAAAACATCAAATTCCGATCCTACATTACTAGAACCAATTCTAAAGTACCAGAAAGCAACAGTCCTCTAACTATAAGCAACAAGAAAGCAATCATATTTGTCCCGCAAGAAAGAAAAAAAGTGTTCTTCAATCACCCAAAAGCAAAAGAGGAACCTTTTAACCTGTCCCATTATGCAAGCAGACAAGAAAAAAGCTCAACAAATATCTTTTTCAAAGGTTACACGAAGATTCAACGACCAAATCATGACGCCAAAGTTTTAAAACTCGGCAAAATTGTCACTGTCTACTTCGTTTTGCAGCTGTGATCACATAATTGTATTAATTTATTCTGGAAAGAATGCTCAGAAATCCGGATAGTTGGTGGCAAAATTTGCCACAGAATAAAAAGGTAGAAATGACAGAATATCAGATGCCTGAACCAAAATTCAAGTTTCAAAAAGGAATTGGTTTTAAACTTGTGACCTTCACGGGATGAATAGCTCTGACGAAAGGAACCGATGCCGAAAAGGAGACGAGAGTAAACCGTGGACAAGGAGTAAAACAAGGAATTCATGATAGCAAATTTGACCAACCTGACTTGATTCGACTAAAAAAGTCAGTAACTTGAATTGACTATACTAAATCAGACCTAAACCTGAATCAAATTAAAGTGAAATATAGAAAAATCTAATTCAAAATGGCCTATACTAGAAGTGCTCAAACCCAAATTGACCCAAAACCTGAAATGACATGAACCCACCTAACCCAAACCCATAATGACCCACTTTTAACCCAAATCAATAGAAAATATATAGTTGGTAAAGATTAAAAAAAATCTATGATTTTTTATACATTGATTTTGTCTAAATTGTATATTAATTATGACCCCGTAATTTAAAAAACCTTAAAAAAATACTTTAAAAATACTTTTTATTTAGAGATCATATGGAATTTGAAGAATAAATTAACAAAATAACTTGTTTTGGTTTGCTAGGGAATCTTCTAGAATTTATTGGTCTAAAGGTTTTAATGATTTTCAGTATTCTCAAATTTAGCAATCTCACAAATACAAGTCAACTTAATTTGGCAATCTTAATAATTATAGTAACACTTACCATAACATAAATCATAAACCATAAACCCTAAACCTTAAAACCTTAAACCCTACACTTGAACCATAAACCTTGTATGCTAGCTGTAAACTTTATACCTAAATCTAAACTGTAAACTGTAAACTGAAACCCTAACTCTAACTTTAACCTTATACCTAACCCCAACCTTTACCATCAGTTCTAAATCTAAACTCTAAATTATAAACATAAACTCAAAACCTTAAAACCCTAAATACCTAATCTAACTAATAGTGAATTGGAGTTACATTTTCACCCAAAATTTTTGAAATTTTACAGTTTAGTTACTAATAGTGAACTGAAGTTAGATTTCATAGTAAAAGTTGGAAATTATAGCAAATTCATAGGAACATAATTATGAAAATTTTTATGAATTTTTAATTAAACATACTAAAAAAAAAAATAATTAACCTAAATTTAATAGCACCTAAATTTAATTCAAAATTTAACAAAAACCTAACAAAAAAAAGTTGAATCGATTTAATTATTTTAGCATATGCAACAGTAACTCGAGTAAATCCACCTTTAACCGAAATATAGTTTGAAACCTAAATAACCTAACATGAAATTACCCAAGATTGAAAATTGACCCAACTTATATTGTTAGGAAGCCACTTGGTATATTACCAAGGAACTAATCTTCAAGATGCTAAGAAGCTCCAATGATCATTCTTGAACTAGATTTGTACTCCACCTCTAACCAACTCACGATTAGAAATGAGAATTATTAAGGGTACTTGCATAAGAGTAGAACTCTAGATGCCAAGCCAAGTTTGTAAAGAACTCAAGGACAGAAGCTCAAGCAACTACAATTGTATTATTAAGACTTATAAAAATTGTATAAGAAATTGTAGCTTAAATAGAGATGGCTTAGGGCTTAAGAAACCATAAAAACTCAAACCTAGTTGGACTAGGACTCCCGGGAGTGCTACATAGGCACCATCCACACACAGGACTCTTGTACAAAATAGGACAAAATGTGTCCAACGCATGTATGAGCTCAAAACATAAAAAAACAATACTATTTATTGGTAAAGATCCTAAAGAATAAGCCTAAGGCATTAAAGCGCACAGTGGGGTGCCTTTCGGGTGCACTAGGGTATGTGCACTAGTGCTCGTGCTTTTAAGGTACACTAGTGTGCGTGTCCTGGGCATGTATCCCAGCCATGCCTAGTAAATGTGTCCTAGGCATGTCTAGTACATGTGTTCCAATGGTGTACATTGGGTCTCCACCAAGGTGCATAGGGGCTTGGTCTCCAATATGCTCACGAGCCTCATTGGTTATTCCTCATTTAGCCTTTCCTTATTTAAATGTCTTTCCACAAGAGCTTACAACGCCTCCTTTAGCTGCTTAGCTTGCTTTTTTGAAATAGGACCTAGGGTACTCTCAAGGGGTATTGGGTAGTGCTACTTGGGTTTCTATTATCTTCTATTCCCGCAAGATGATTCATCCTTGGATTAGATCTTATATCAAACAAAGTAAGATCATCAACATTGAAAGTAGCATTGATATAATACTCACTTGGTAGGCCTAGCTTGTAGGCATTATCATTCATTCTTTAAACCACTTGAAATGGTGCATCTCTCCTTAGGTGAAGCTTAGTCCTCCTCTTGCCTGGGAATCATTCCTTCCTTATATGCACCCAAATCCAGTGTCTAGGCTCAAACACAACCTTCTTTCACCCTTTATTGGTTGTAGTCACACATTGTTGTGCCCCTTTCTATATTTGAGCTCTAACCTTTTCATGTAACTTCCTAACCATCTTGGCCTTGTATGCTCCATTTGTGCTAGCAAATTTACTCGAAGTCAAAGGTATGCGATTTAGAGGTTTTAAGGGATTAAAACTATACATAATTTCAAATGGTGAATAGTTAGTGGTCTTGTGTATGGCTTAGTTATATGCAAACTCAACATAGGGTAGGCATTCCTCCCAAGAGCTCTAAGTATTTCAACTAAGGTCCTATTAGTCACCTCTGTTTGTCTATCTATTTGTGGATGACATGAAGTAGAAAACAATAACTTTCTCCCCAACTAATTCCATAAGATTCTCCATAAATGGCTTAGTAACTTAGTGTCCCTAGCTGAGACTATAGTCCCAGGCATGACATGCAAATGCACTACCAATTGAAAGAAAGATCCACCACATTCAAAAAATCATCAGTCTTGTTGCATGGTATGAAATGGGCCATCTAGGAAAATCTATCCACCACCACAAACACTGAGTCCTTGCCATTCATTGTCCTTGATAAACCTACAACACAATCCATATAAAGGTTAGTCTAAGGGGGCAAAGGAATAGGCAATCGTGTATACAACCCTTGAGATGTTTGCTTCAATCGACTTGGCCTTCTTGCACTCCAAGTAATGAACACAAATTCTCTCCACATCTGTTTTCATCTTTAGCTAACAGAGGTGTTCTTTGAGCACTTCTAGTGTCTTGTGAACACTAAAGTGTCCCATTAAGCCTTTTCTATAGGCCTCAATTATGAGCAACTCTTTTAGGGATGATTGTGGAATGCATAACCTATTTCCCTTAAATAAGTAGCCATCCTGCCTATAAAACTTGCCAAAGGCTCCCTAGTTATAAGTAGCATACAATTCTTTAACAAGCTTAAAACTAAGTAATTTAGCATTTAGGGTGGTAAGTAAGGCATACCCTATTGACAAAGCATTAGCCACAATGTTTTCTTTATATTGCATATACTTGACAACATAAGGCAATGACTCTATGAACTCCACCCATTTAGCATGCGTTTGCATAAGCTTACCTTGTCCCTTCAAGTGCTTAAGTAATCATGGCCCATGTGTATGACAAACTCTTAGGGCCATAGGTAGTGCTGTCAAGTCTCACAGGCTTTTACCAAAGCGTAAAGTTCTTTATCATATATAGGATAGTTCAATGAGGCTCCACTTAGATTCTCACTAAAGTATGCTAGGGGCTGTGCTCTTGTATTAACACGGCTCCAATGCCAATACATGAGGCTTCAGATTCAATTTTAAAGGCTTTAGTAAAGTCAAGTAAAGACAATAAAAGGGCATTGCCCAATCACTCTTTGATCAACAAAAATGCATCATTTTGGGCTTTTTTCCACTTGAACTTGAGACTCTTCTTACAATTTCAATAACTTCTATAAAAACTAGCCAAACCATGGAAGAATCTTACCTCACTTATGAACCGAGGTGTGGGCTCTTCTTGTATGGCTTTTACTTTCTCCTTGTCCATTTCAACTCCTTGGAAACTTATAACATAGCCAAGAAAGACAACTCAATCAATATAGAAGGTGCACTTCTTTAAGTTACCATAAAGCTTTTGTTCCTTCAAAGTGTGCAACACTAACCTAAGTTGCTCAATATGCTCCAGTAAACCCTTACTATACACAAGAATGTCATCAAGGTACACTAACATAAACTCACCTATATGCTATCTCAAAACATAGCTCATTAACCTCAAAAGGTGCTCGATGCATTAGTTAGTCTAAAAGGCATGACTAACCACTCATATAAACCAAATTTTGTTTTGAAATTAGTCTTCCACTTATGCTCCTTCCTCATTCTGATTTTATGGTACCCATTCTTAAGATCAAGTTTTGAAAAGATAGTGGAACCATGCGACTTATCTAACATGTCATCTAACCTAGGGATAGGTTGATGATACTTCACTGTGATCTTAATCATGCACTTCTAGTCCATGCACATTCTCTTTGTCTCATTTTTCTTGGGCACCAAGAGGACTGGCACTGTACATGAGCTCATGTTTTCCTTACTTGTCTCTTGGCCAACAACTTTTTAACTTGCTTTTGTATCTCCTTAGTTTTCTTAGGGTTGCTTCGGTATTATGGCCAGTTTGGTATAAGGCACATGAAATGAAGTTTATTTGGTGCTCAATCCCTTAAATAGGTGGTAGCCACTTGACTCCTTAGGGTTGTTTTTATAATCTTGTAATAAAGACATCACAACACTAGTAAGAGAGTTAGGGAGTTCATTAGTAGATGAGAAAGGGTCTTTGTATACTAAGAGTAGCATTGGTCTTTGTGCTTGAAGGGCTTTTCTAATATCACTCATTTTAGCTATGTAGCTCTCTTTTCTTTTCTTTGCTTTCCTTACTTGTTCTTTTTTCGGGTAATTTATTCTCCTAACTTCCCTCTTAAGGCCACTTTCCTTTCTTCTCTCTATTTTTCTCTCAACTTACCTCTCTATTTTCTCTAGGCCTTCCCTTTTATTTCCTTTATTTGATTTTTCTCTAATCCTTGCTCTGAAGTTTTCTTTGATCCTCCATAGCTTGTTCAGGTGAAAAAGGTATAAGGGTGACTGGTCTTTCATTGTGCATAAAGGAATACCTATTCATGTAACTATCATGTGTGACTATCATGTGTGACTTTCCTATCAAATTGCCATGGCCTCCTTAACAAAAAAATGGATGGCTAGCATAGGCACTACATTACACATCACCTCATCCTTGTACTCCAATCTTGAAGGATATCAATAGTTGTTTGTCCACCTTGATCTCTCTTGGATTGCTTAGCCACTGCAATCTATAGGGGCTCGAGTGCTTTAGTATGGGCAGTTGCAATTTCTTGATCAATGTGGCGCTAGCCACATTAGTACAACTACCTCCATTTATAATCAAACTACAAACTTTACCTCCTATGGAACATCTTATGTGGAAGATGATCTCTCTTTGATCTACCTTTTCTCTAACTTGCATATTGAGAGCTCTCTTACCCATCAAAAGCTTTTCTTTTATAAGGTACTCTTCATCATTACAATCTTGCAAGGGAGGCATGCCTTCATAGTCAAATTCAATTTTTATCACCATCTCCCTTTTGTTATTGAGGATCATGATCCTCTTGTTAGGATACTTAGAAGCTGTGTGCCCCTTACTTTGGCATTTGAAACAATCAATGTCTCAGTTCCTTAAAGCAGGGGTTAGTCTTGAGGGGTCTTTCTTGGGGCACACCACACCTCCCTTAGACAACTCGAGCCTAGCTTTAGGGGGCTCCTACATAGCCTACTTATTCCATGTTGGCTTCCAACTAGTGTTAGGCCAGGCTACACTATTTCTTTTGAGTTGCTTTTCAACCTTGACGGTAGTATGTACCATATCCTCCAACTCCACATAGGGCTATAACTCCATGAAGTTGGCTATCTCAAGGTTGAGGTCTTGTAGGAACCTTGCTAAAGTAGGCTCTCGATCCTCCTCAATGTTGGCTCTTATGAGGGCCATCTCCATCTCCTTAATGTACTTTTCAATGAACCTTGCTCACTAGGTCATCATTTGGAACCTTAGATGTAGCTCTCTATAGTAGGTGCTTAGGGCAAACCTTTTTTCATGGTAGCCCTATGCTCTGCTAATGCCCTAATAGGGTGCTCTTTGCTTCTTTGCATGTTGGTCACCATTTTTTCCTACCAGACAAAAGCATAGTTAGTAAACTCAATAATAACATGCTTTACTTTCTTTTCATTGGAGTAGTTGTGGCAATCAAATATCTTTTCTATCTTTGCCTCCCACTCTAGGTAAGCCTTAGGGTCACTCCTCTCTTGGAAGCTTGGGATTTGAAGTTTGATGGTGTTGAGGTTCTTGTCCACTTTGGCTTGCTCTTAAGGCAATTTCCTAGGAAGGTGTCGGGTGGTGCTTCAATGCTCTTCCTCACAGTCAAACTCATGTGGGTCAAGGCTTGGACAGGTTCCTCTTTACGGCCTCCTTGGAGGTATTGATAGCTGAGGTGCCCATCACTGGCCGAGCTCCCAGACCTGACGGAGTACCAACTTCGCCAGAGGGAAACAGCCAGCCGAGGTCGGAAGGATGAACGATCCCCCTGGCCTAATATAGGGAATTCACTTCCTTAGGAAATGGTAGGACCAACCTCGGTAGAGCGGTCAGACCTTCTTCGGAAACAGAAGTATCCCTCGGAGGACCCATCCTCGGGGAATACATTCCCCAAGACGTTAGAGTAACCTCGGAAAGTACGAACAAAGCATTTAAGGAGCCTCTAACACCTCCCCATAAAAGTCGTCCCCAAGTACATTCTGACACGCTATCACTGGAGCACTCCATCAGAGGGACGCCTCGATACGACACTCTCGGAATGCCTAGGCTGTCAACCAGGCGACTTTTCCTGAGATAAACGTCCCTTCGTTCCTGGAAAAGCAGGGATCGCATCCCACCGGACACGTGTCGTGATCTGGAACGACCACAAGAGGAAAATGGCTTCTGTACGTCTCCTTTATAAAACACCCAGAAAGCATCCTAGCGGGGTAAGGGAAAAAGTTTTCTTTGAATACACAAAAGAGCACATAATCCAGTTATCTGAAACTACTGACTTGGGCGTCGGAGACTCCTCCCCGGGAATACACACCGGGGACCTCTTGACCTGTGTTTTCTGGAGTATTTCAGGTACATTCCACTGGGGAATCTCCTCCAAAAGTGCTCTCCTCCATCAAAAGTTTTCCCTACCCGTACAATGACACATGATGAAGCCGCCACAGGCACCAGGTATCTTGGTTGAGGGACTCCTTTGGGGTTAGTTGTGTACTTACTTCATCCACTTCCTATGCTCATTTTTGCATACTTACTATTCAAGCCATCATACGCCTAAACTTAGCTTGTAGGGCTTATACTGTAAGCTTGATGTCTATGGGGCGTTCCTCCTGGCTAGATATCCTAAAATCAAAGACCCTCATGCACTCCTTCATGTGTCTCACTCAAATATGGCATTATCACTTTCTTTATTAGTGGTGTAATTGTACGTAAGACCTAATGGCGACAATTCTTATTTGAAAGAAAAGCTAGGTTTTAAATTTTTAAGCTTTCTCAGTATAAGACCTCAAGAACTAGGTTTTGCTTGTTTGGGAAGAAAATGATTTGTTTGCAAACTCTGCTTGAAAACCTTCTTCTATTTCAGAATATTTTTTTTTACGTAGATAGCAAAAAAATCAATACTTGAGACACTCAATGCTTTGAGCTTAAAATAGTTTGGTGCATACAAACCTGAAATAAGAAAGATAAAGTTTTAGCATGGGTTTTAAATAAAAGAGAGTGAAGGAAAAGGGAAACACAATGCAAGAATTTAAAGTATAACGAGGCCAACATAAGATAGAACTTGTAAGCACTTATTTTACTTAATAGGAACTTGCTTGGTAGATGACCAGGGAACTCCTCTCCAAGATGCTAACAAGCTCCAATTATCCTTCCTAAATTAGATTTGGACCCCTACCCCTAGCCAACTTGTGATTAGAAACTATAAGTTTAAAGGTTGCTTGCACAAAAGTAGAACTCTAGATGCTAAGCCAAGTTCACAAAGAACTTAAGGATAGATGCTCAAAGTAACCGTAGCTGTATTATTAAGATCTATGAAAGTAGTACAAGAAATCATATCTTGAATAGAGATGGATTAGGGCTCAAGAAACCCTAAAGAGTCAAACTTAGTTGGACTAAGACTCTCGAGCATACTACATGGGCACCTAGGGTCCACACATGAGACTTTTCCATAAAAATAGCATAAAACATGTCCAAAGCATGTAGAAGATCAAAACATAACAAAAAAAATACTATTTCTATGTAAAGATCCTAAAGAATAAGCTTGAGGAACTGAGGTACACAGTGGGGTGCCTCTTAGGTGTACTAGGGCATGTGAACTGGTGCTCATCCTTCTCGGGTGCACTAGGGCATTGTGTTGGGCACATTTGGGGCATGTATCCTAGGCACATCTGGTGCATATGTCCCAGGCTTGTCTGATACATGTGCCCTAGATGTGCACACAGGGTCTCCACCAGGGTGTATGCTTGCTTGGTCTCCAGTCTCACGAGCTTTGCTGGTTCTTCCTCACTTAGCTTTTCTTCATTCAAATGTCCTTTAACAAAAGCTTGTAATGCCTCCTTTAGTTCTTTGGCTCGCTTCCTTTATATAGGACATAGGGTAATCTTCAAGGGTTCTTGGGTAGCGCTACTTGGGTGTCCATCAGGTATTGAACCCACACCCAAATAATTTGACCTAATCCTAACCTAGACTCATATTCTTGCTAACCTGATTAAACTTGAATCTGAACGGCCTAACCCGAGCCACCCAATTGCCATCCTTACTAGAAATCTATAAGGCCTTAATCAATGAAATACTGAAACAAGAAAGACTGAGTAAGCTGAATTTCACTATTTGTCCCTAAACTATACTCTATGCTATAAATTTATCCTTTAAGTAATGAATGTTGCAAATCTGTGGTGAAACTAACAATTTGATGGAAAACTGCCCTTCTATTTGCATACCTTTGTTAGACATCTAATCACTAAATATAAACAATTCAAATAGAGTATGACTTTGTATAGAAAAAAATTAAAATCCTATGAGTACAAATTTTTTTACAAAATTTTTTACCTAATAAATTTTTAAAATCAGCTTATTATTGTACAAACTATTCAACTCGTTAATATTAATTTAGTGATACCAAATTTTATGTAAGATAGCATTTAGTTAAAAAGTATTTTTATTTAATACATTTTATAAAAATATCTGGTAAACGTCAAATATGAACCTTTATGTTTAAGAGTTTGCCGGCAAACTGATGTCTACAAACGAAAAGGTACTTTTGAATATATTTTTTTTAGGACAAATTTCATATACTCGTTACTTTGTGGATAGATTTTCAAGTTGAGGTATAGTTTAGGCACAAATAATTAAATTAAGCCGACACATTAATAATCCACAATTCCAGAGAAGGGTGAATTTTAAAACCACCCTAGGATATAGTTAATAATTCAGTTGTCCCTCTTTTTTTGAAATACCAACACTTTGCTCCCTCAATATGATTATTCTTTTATAGTGTCTGGACATCAGCCTTTCAAATTCTAAATTAAAAACTTTAAACTAAACTGTAAGATACATATATTTAAATAAAACTTAAACTATCTAAAACTTCATTTATCTCTTGTTCTTTGAAACATTTGTATATGGTCCAAAGATTAAGAAAGAGAAAAAATTTGAGTTGTTTTCACTTTTATCATATATCTTTTTGTATGTAAATTGTGAAAGATGACAAAAAAAAATGTAAATATTGAACTAATAGTTTAAAAATAATATGATAATGTTTAGTTTCCTAAATATAGAAATATTACGAAGATTTGAAATGACCCAATATAGTAGGTACCGAAAAGAATGTAAGTCGCAGACAACAATAATTTGACTGTTAGTCAACACTTGAGCTATTAATTTTCCGTCAATTAAAATTTAGATTAAGCTTATAGCATTTCTCTTCTAGTAAATTTCAATTATGTAATAATAATTTAACTATCAGTAAACAGTTTAAATTATTAATTTTTTAGTCTCTTTCTCACTCAATGTTGGAACTTTCTACAATACCCACCCCCGAAAATGAGGTACCCATGCTCCGCCAATCTTGACTGTTGATCTTGGCTTGCGAGAGAAAAGAGAAACGGGCTGACTGGGGTAACAGGTGAGGGAGGGAAAAGAAAAAAAAGTGATAAAAAATTTTAAAATGCAATAAATATTTCTAAAAATTTTAAAAAAAATTTTAAAAACAATTTCTTTTTTAAAAAGCGATTAAATGTAAAAAAATAAATGATACAATTTAAAAAACTAATAAATGTTAAAAAACTTGGTAAATATTTTTTAAAAGCTATTAAAAACCGAAAAAGTGATAAATAATTCAAAAATGCAATAAATAATTTTAAAAAATGATTAAATAAAAAAACCGATAAAAATTAAAAAATTGAAATATTTTTTTAAAAAAGCGATTTAACTAAAAAATAAAATAAATATAAAAAAATTGATTAAATACAAAAAAAGCAAATAAATTTTCTCAAGTCACGTATTAAATACAAAAAAAGCAAATTTCGCTTTGTTTCTAATTTTATTCACTTTTTTTAATTTTAATCATTTTTTAATTTTTAATCACTTTTTTTTATGTTTTATCGCTTTTTTTTTTCCCAAACGCTTTTTTTACTTTTTTATCGCATTTTTTTTTTATTTTTTTCATATTTAATAACATTTTTTATATTTGATCGCTTTTCAAAATTTTTTTTTAACTTTCCCAATTAGTAATCGCTATGTTTTATAATCTTAATCACTTTTTTTTAAACTATTTTTTTATTTTTAATCACTTTTTCTTATTTTTAATAGCTTTTTTTATTATTTTATCACTTTTTTGTAGGGTTTTTATTTAATCACTTTTTATTTATTTAATTGATTTTCTAAAAAAATGTTTTCTTTTTTTAGTTTTTTTATCGCTTTTTTAAATTATTTATTGCATTTTAAAATTATTTATCACTTTTTCAGTTTTTATTTGCCTTTTAAAAATATTTACCAATTTTTTAACATTTATCACATTTTCTTTATTTTTTCGCTTTTTTATACATTTAATCACCTTTTTTTAAAATTTTATCGCTTTTTTTTTTTACATTTTATCGCTGAAGTTACCTTCGTTGTGACCGGGTCACAACGAAGATAACCTAAAAATGTGACCGGGTCACCTCGAAGGTATCTTCGTTGTGACCGGGTCACATTGAAGGTAACCTAAAAATGTGACCGGGTCACCTTGAAGGTACCTTCATTGTTAGGCATGAGAGGTTTGAGACCTCTAAGGCATGGTTTCAGTGCAAGATGTCTGAGGGAAGTCCCGTGGGTCCTCATGTGCTCAAGATGATTGGGTACATTGAGAATCTTGAGAATTTGGGATTTGCTCTTCAGAAAAAGTTGGCTATTGATGTAGTCTTGCAATCGTTGCCTAAAAGCTACAGTCAGTTCGTCATGAACTATAACATGAACGACGTAGACAAGTCCCTCCCTGAATTGCTCAACATGTTAAGAACTGCTGAACAAAACCTTAAGAAGGCTAAGCCCATTTTGATGGTTCAAAAAGGCAAGGGAAAGGGAAAAGCCAACAAGAAGAAGGATAAAGCTAATGGAAAGTCTAATGCTAATTCTTCTTCAGCTGCACTGAAACCAAAGGGTGGTGTGGCAAAGGAAGGGAAGTGCTTCCATTGTAAGCAACTTGGACACTGGAAGCGCAACTGCAAGCTCTATCTTGAAGAACTTGCTAAGAAAAAGGGAAGTAAGACTTCCACTTTAGGATCTAAATAGAAGTAGAAGATTGGCCCGAGGTGAAGTGGACCTACGTGTTGGAAATGGAGCAAGGGTTGCTGCCTTAGCTGTAGGGACTTATGTTCTCACTTTACCTAGTGGATTAGTTTTAGAATTAGACAACTGCTATTTTGTGCCTACTATTAGTAGAAATTTGATTTTTGTTTCTTGTTTGGACAAGAAAGGTTTTTCATTTATAATAAAGGACAAATGTTGTTCTATTTATTTGAATGAAATCTTTTATGGTAGTGCTCAACTTAGCAATGGGTTGTATGTTCTAGACCTCAAAGATCCAATCTATAATGTGAATACCAAGAAGGTCAGATTAAATGATTCGAACCTGACCTATCTCTGGCACTGTCGCTTGGGCCATATAAACGAGACCCGCATATCCAAGCTCCATAAGGATGGACTCTTGGACTCATTTGATTTTAAATCATATGAGACATGTGAGTCATGTTTGTTGAGCAAGATGACAAAAGCCCCATTCACAGGGCAAAGTGAAAGGGGTAATGACTTACTAGGACTCATACATAGTGATGTATGTGGCCCTATGTCTACACAAGCTAGAGGAGGTTTCCAAAACTTCATTACTTTCACTGATGACTTCAGCAGATATGGCTATGTGTATCTCATGAGACACAAGTCAGAATCCTTTGAAAAGTTCAAAGAATTCAAGAATGAAGTAGAGAATCAACTCGAGAAGAGTATTAAAGTGCTTCAATCAGATCGAGGTGGAGAGTACTTGGATCGAGAATTCCTTGATTATCTGAAGGAGTGTGGTATAGTATCATAACTCACTCCACCAGGTACACCTCAATGGAATGGTGTATCTGAAAGGAGAAATCAAACTCTGTTAGACACGGTTCGCTCTATGATGAGTCAAGCTGACCTTCCAAACTCCTTGTAGGGACATGCTCTAGAGACAGCTGCTTTTACACTAAACCGAGTTCCATCTAAATCGGTTCAAAAGACACTATATGAGATATGGAGTGGGAGGCGTCCCAATTTGTCTTTTATGAAGATTTGGGGCTGTGACGCTTATGTGAAACGTCAATCCTTTGACAAACTAGGGCCCAAATCTCAAAAATGCCTTTTTGTTGGGTATCCCAAAGAAACAAAGGGTTACTAATTCTACAATCCTTCTGAGCAAAAAGTGTTTGTTGCTCGAATTGGTATCTTTTTGGAGAAAGAGTTTATCTCTAAAGGAACTAGTTGGAGGAAAGTAGAACTTGAAGAAATTCAAGAACAACAAGGAGACATCGAACCTGAAATGGAACCTGAACAGACACTGCAAGATGTTGTTCAAGAGTCTGTTCCTGTAGCACAGAGCCCACGTAGGACTGGTAGGATTCAGCGTGAGCCTGAGAGATATGGATTTCTTGTGACTCACACCGGTGATGTGATGCTCATGGATCAGGATGAGCCCACAACCTACCAGCAAGCTATGTCGGGGCCTGACTCTAAGAAGTGGCTAGTGGCCACGAAATCCGAGATGGAATCCATGTATGAAAACCAAGTATGGACTTTGGTTGACCCACCTGAAGGGGTAAAACCCATAGGGTGCAAATGGGTTTTCAAGAAGAAAACTGACATGGATGGTAATGTGATTACCTTTAAGGGACGATTGGTTGCAAAAGGTTTCAAGCAAATTCATGGTATTGACTATGATGAAACTTTTTAACCAGTTGCTATGCTTAAATCCATCGGAATTTTGTTTGCTATTGCTGCACACTATGATTATGAGATATGGCAAATGGATGTCAAAACTGCATTCCTAAATGGAAAGCTACTTGAGGATGTGTACATGACACAACCTGAGGGTTTTGTCACTCCTGAGAATGCCAATAAAGTGTGCAAGTTGCAAAGGTCCATTTATGGACTGAAGCAAGCTTCCCGAAGTTGGAATCTTCGTTTTGATGATGCAATCGAAGAGTTTGGTTTTATAAAAAATGAAGATGAACCTTGTGTCTACAAGAAGGTTAGTGGGAGCGCTATTGTCTTCTTGGTGTTGTATGTAGATGACATGCTACTCATCGGGAATGACATTCCTGAGCTACAGTCTGTGAAGACTTGGCTAGGGAAATGTTTCTCTATGAAGGACTTGGGTGAAGCAGCCTATGTGTTAGGCATCAGGATCTATAGAGATAGATCTAGAAAGCTTCTTAGCCTAAGTCAAAGTACATATATTGACAAGGTGCTAAAGAGGTTTAGCATGCAAGATTCCAAGAAAGGATTCTTGCCCATGTCACATGGTATCACTCTTTCTAGATCTCAGTGTCCGAGTACAATCGAGGAGAGAGAACGCATGAGTAAGATTTCGTATGCCTCAGCAATTGGATCTATCATGTATGCCATGATATGTACTCATCCCGATGTCTCATATGCTTTGAGCATGACGAGTAGGTACCAATCAAACCCCGGTGAGAGTCACTGGATAGCTGTTAAGAACATCCTTAAGTACTTACGAAGGACTAAGGATGCATTCTTGGTCTTTGGAGGTGAAGATGAGCTCGTTGTAAGGGGTTACACCGATGCAAGCTTCCAATCCGATAAGGATGATTTTAGATCGCAGTCTGGTTATGTGTTTTGTATTGGTGGTGCTGCTGTGAGCTGGAAGAGTTCAAAGTAAGAGACAGTAGCTGACTCTACAACAGAATCTGAGTACATTGCCGCCTCTGATGCTGCGAAGGAGGCAGTTTGGATCAAGAAGTTCATCACTGAACTTGGAGTGGTTCCAAGCATTGTCGACCTGATAGAGCTCTATTGTGACAACAATGGAGCAATCGCACAGGCTAAGGACCCTCGATCTCACCAGCGATCCAAACAGATACTTCGACGTTATCATCTCATCAGGGAGATCATCGAGAGGGGTGATGTAAGGATATGCATAACTTCGACAGACAACAACATTGCTGATCCACTGACAAAGCCCCTTACGCAGCAAAAGCATGATAGCCATTCTAGGTCCGTTGGTATTAGATACATGGATGATTGGCTTTAGTGCAAGTAGGAGATTGTTAGTATTGTGCCCAAAAGCCAATCATGAGATGATTGTATTTTTGCACATTGAGTTATGATATTTTATTAAGGCATTAATCTAGCAATTATGTTTGTTGTTTTATTTCTGCGTAACTTAACAAACATAATTGTAACCCTAGAAAAATGATATTCTTAAACGTCCCTGGTCTCGTATTATTGTCGAGCGGGTTGCAATAATACATAACGACTAGCATATATGGAGACTAATATGAGATATGTAGTCTACATATGGGTACAAGTTGGAGAACTTGTGTACTGGACCGACCCACCATGAGAACACTACATGGATCGTTATATGAGTGTCATAAGTGATTCTCATAGTGATCATGGTATATGTAGCCCTTCGACCTAAAATCATCAAGGTTCCCTACATGTGAGTCACATACTTTGATACTTTCCTTTGTTGCTCGTAACTGAATGAACTTGAAGGAGGTCATTGGGTATGTCACATATCATGCGGAGGGATTTGTATGATCAAGATGGGATTTGTCCCTCCTATGTAATGGGAGTGATATCTTCGGGCCCCTTGATAGAGTAAGACTTAGAAAAATGTATGGCCATGCTCAGATGAGTTGATAGACGATATCAATGTCATCAGTTTAAGTTGGTCTACTCGGTAATCAAGAAACCAAAGATTGGGCTATACGAGAGTGACACAATCCATGTCTCGTGCTTAGTCTTGATATCTTGGACAAAGGGACAATGGCATATATCGGTGATGATCATAAAGGTTTAGTCGAATTATCGACAATCTTGTCACTTGGGTAGCAATGATGTGTTGCTAGACACCGCTCATTGCTTATGATCATAAATGTGATTTATGATCATTGCCAACATGGTAAGAGCCTATTGGGTCGCACACATAGAGCTATTTGGATCATTAGAGTACGTGGGCTAATAATTTGGGTTTTGGTTTCCCAATAATTTCGTATTAATAATGGGCCCAATAGTTGAACCATTATTAAGCTCGAAATTAAAGCCTAATTGGATTAGGGCTTTGAAACCTATTAGGCCTAGAAGTTGAATCTCACTATAAATACAACTTCTAGTGAGAAATTCGCAGGTCTCCTTGCCCTAGCCTCCCAAAAGGACAGTCGCACTCTTCTTTTGCAATTCCTTGGAGGACGCAAGCTAGGACTGCGAGCACAAGAGAAACGCATCTGCCGGGACGTGGTGGAAGCGTGGTGATCCCGAGAGGCTCGTGTGGATACCATAGAGAGCCTGAACATGTCAACTGTTTAGGTTTTGTGATTCGACTCTACAGTTGAGTGAGAGATCTCAACCGAAAATTAGGTATGAAAATTTTCGAACACCCGGTTTACCCCGTTTCACTTGGATCCTGGAGGGTTTCGGTTAAATTCCGCTGCGTTGTTTGGCTCCCGAAACCCATCACTTTTATTGTTATTTTGTTTTGGTTCTCGACTTAAAGAAGATACAAGGATTAAAAAGTATAAGTAGCTGGGGAATTTGGAGTCCGTCTCACTTTGTTGCGGCTGACCACGCACAAGCAATGGAATGGAATCCGAGTTCCTGGACTGAGATCATCGTTAGTTGTATAAAGCGTTGAGGCAATGCATGAGGGAATTAGCTTACTCTGCCCACTTTGAGGAGTGCTTGAATGATTGCCTGTCGTCCCTGCTACTAGGGTGACCTTAGGTTGAGTTGGGATGAGCACAAGTTGAGTTGGTTCAGGTTTTTAGGATACAGAATCAAGTCCCTATTACTAGGGGTGAGCGTAGGTTGGGTTGGGGTGGCCATAGGTCGATTTATTTCGATTTTTAAGTGTACTGAATCAACCCAAAATAATGATTGTTATAAAATTTTTTTACCCAAGTTAAGAACCGAGAACAGAATATAACCAAAACCATGGTTTTGATTTTAATATATATATATATTAAAACTTCATAATCCAATAAAATTCTATCCACAACTAGTTTAAGAAATATTCAACAAAATACATAATTTACTCTACATTTAAATGTACATGTTCTTAATGTATGAGCAATTTTGTAATACCATAATTTTTATTATATATTTATACATATACCTCAGATTTGGTTTCACATCAGGTTAGTTCAATATGGAGCTAGAGCCAACCCGAAAACCAATGGTTCTTCTAGATGTGGAAGCCAACTCACGAACCATGATCTATTTTTACCCAACCCAATGTAGTAAGAGTGGTTCAAGTTGGGTTTTAGGTTTATCCAACCCATGCTTATATCTACCTGCTACTGCTAGTTATTTCGGTTGGCCCTAAGAAACACTATATGGACTAACTCTTGGGTTTGACTTCCACCATTGCCTTGCTAGGAAAATTGGTGAAAAATGACACATGTGACATTATGTCTTCTACTGATAGCCAAAGTGCTATCGCCCCGAACACCTAAGGACCCCGGAAAGGAGGGAGCCAAACGCTTGAGGCACGCGACCTCGGAAGCCCGCCAATACCTACCTCGGGAAACTACCGTATCGCCTCCATCGGGAGGGCGACCGAGTCAGCTTCGGGGAGAAGTTCCAGCCACCTTCTGTAGGTGAAAGTCCCCCGAAGGGCTAACTTCGGAGCCAGGAAATGCCCCGAAGTACCACTGCGACTCCGGGAAAAGGTCCCTTACTCCGAAGTGAGACATCAACCAAGGGGACCTTGGAGGTACGACAGGAGCCATCAATGAGCCTCTGACATTACGCCCGTACACCCTACACGCCGTCCACGAAGGCACTCTGATGCGTCGCCACTGCCTACATCCTGTCATGTAGGGCTATGATTATCGCAGCTCGTGGCTTGAGGAGCCTGCAGACGGCTAGGGGCCCCCCACGCCTAGAAGTACGGATGGTGTTCATCCATACACGTGCTACAATCTGAAGGACTCACCCCCTCCTATATACTCCAGGGGAATGGTCACAGGCAAAGGACCTCTAGCGACCTCTCGCGACCTCTCTCTACCTCTCTCCAAAGCACTGACTTGGGCGTCGGAGGCTCATCCCTGGAAAATCTCTCCGGGGACCTTCTAACCCCCGTTTTCTAAGTGTTTCAGGCCAGTCCTTCTGAGGAATCCCCATTTCGGACGTCTCTCTCATACCGGAAGTCCTTCTCGGCCTCACTGTGCCTGCCACGCAAAGATGTTGCCGGTCATCACAGGCAATCCACACAGAGCACCTTCTTTCAGGGCTCGCCTACACCTCCAGGAACTCCTGCCGCATTCTCCACGACACACAGTGGAGATACTGATGGCCCTCATCACCATCATTTGGCGCTGTCTAGGGGAAGCCAGTCCCAGGTCGCCGTTGTTGAAAACTCGGCGTTCTAAGGACAAAGGACTTTCAAGGTCTCCGTCCGCGCTAGAGGTTCAACTGGCAACTGAACAACTGCAGTAGGGACTTCCGTGCTCAAGGACGAACGTCCTCTGACTACTATCATAGGCTTCTTGCGCGAGTTCTCATGCCCTGTCGTGGCTGGAGTGACGCAGCAGTTAGACCGAAGATGGTCGTAGCTAAATTCGGGCCTAAGGCCCTCCTGACCAATATCTCATCGGGAGAAGGGTCCTACGTCAACTCACGAAAGTTTGAAAGGAGAGATCAATGAAAATGAGTCCTCGACGGGAAGCATGCCCCTCGGAACGCGACCTACGGGAAAAACAGGGTCAGGATGACCCAAACCTCCCTGTTGAAGGAGTTCTGCACCCAAAGAAAAGTTTCCGTCTCCTCGGCAACAAGGGCATATGCCCATTACCCAAAAAAGCCATCTACGCCTTGCTATTTGCAGGGAGAAGGCTATGACTCTACTTCCAAGGTCATGCTACCACTGTCCGGAGTAACTCGCCTCTGAGAGACGTCATGAAAAGGGTAGAGCATTTGGTGGAGATCATCAAAAGGGTGCATCGAGCTCGGAAAATACTGCAGCACGTACGAGCCTAGAAGGGCAATGAAAGCCTAGGCACTGGCAGATTTCGTTGCCGAAATCCCAGGAGTAGAAAATGCTGAAACCAACGAGGGAAACCGAGCAGAGGTAGATCTAGAGTAGAAACTCCGTGGAACCCCGAGCGCAGAACATCAGGGCACTTGAGTAGCCACTCGGGAGCCAGAGGGCAGAGAGGCCACTGGAGCAATTAAATGTGGTTACCAAAGTGCTGAGCCATCCGAGCATGGCAACGCTGAGTATAGTGATGTCCAGAGACATTTTCGCTGGAAGGCGTGGTGACTTCCGGGAGGACTTCCTGTGAGGGAGAGCATATGGGGTTGAGGTTTCCCAGGGGAATGTACCTGAAAGGCTCAGAGAAGAGGGTTAGGAGGTCCCCGGGGCACTTTTCCGGGGAGGAGCCTCCGACGCCCAAGTCAGTGTCCTGAGAAGGTAAGGGGGAAGCACTAGAGTTTTTAGTGGGCTTGCCTGTATTTTCTCGAGGAGGAGGAGTCGAACCCCTTGCTAGGGTCTGTTCCTTGGTATTTATAGAGAAGCCCAGCCTGTTCAGATGACGACACGTGTTCGGTCGGATGTTCTCTGAGTTTCTGGGCGTAGGGGGCGAGTAACCGGTGGCAGGCTCCTTGAGTCTTGAACCGACATAGGTCGTGACAAGACCGAGACGGCGTCGGCATGTCAAATCACCGTTTGAGGTGACATGTAGCATCTGTGGGCGGCATGTCAGAGGCTCCTTAAATGCTCATACCGTACTCCCGAAGTCCCTGGACGAGGTCGTCCTCTGACGCGGACGGTGCCCCTTTGGGAAATGTGCCCGTAGTTCGGGGAGTTCCCTGATTCAAGGGTTCCACCTTCGGGGAGATCCTCTTCGGCTTGCAATAGCTGATTCTCCATCTCCGAAGGTGATCTGTTTAGTACCTTGGGGGGGCTAATAGTATCCTCGCGTTTCCTGACACTCCGAGTTCGGGTCAGATAGAGGCGATAGCCCTTCGGCTATCACATGCCCTCATTTGGAAAGCCGAAGTGGAGGCTTCGGTTTGCAGTCTTTTCGGGGATGCTCTTTGGGAGTTTTTAGGGAGTAAAACCTGTGCCGAAGGTACACCTCTTGCCCGAAGATATGGGCTGTTCGGCTATGGCCTGTCTTTTGGTGTCTTCGAGGCAACTTACTTCTTTCCTTTTTCCTTTTGCAGGTCTGTGCAACGTCGCGTCTCATGGCCAGGCGTGTCAGTCTGGAGCGGCGCGTCCTAGTTTTTTAGGGGTGTCAGAAGACGTGTCCCCTATTTTGACGCGGCGGCTGACACGTGGCACACTATCATTAGAGGAGAGTCGCGTCGGTTACAGAGGGCGCGTCTTTTCAGACGCAGGGAACAGTTATGGCGACTGTTCACCTTCAAAGGGTACTTATGACGCCGGTTCATCTACCCACCTTCGGCCTATATATAGCCCATTCCATCATAAGTTCCTTCTTTTTTTTTGGTTTTGCTTCTGCTCTTTTCCCTGCTTGCAACTGTTTTTTTCCCCTTCTTTCTACGGCGGTAATGAGGTTACTGTTTTTCGAGCCCAACTGAAGGCCGGACTTCGGTACCCTCCTCCGAAGATGATTTGCGAGTTCTACCAATTCCATGGCATTTCCGTAAATCAACTTCCGCCGAACTCGTACTGCTATTTTAACGCCTTCATCTGCATGTGTGGCGTCTTCGGGATAGAACCCCACTTTGTTATTTTTATGCAGTACTACAAGCTTTTCGTGGTCCCGAAGGTTGGCTTTTATTTCATGCTACCTCGGGGATCCGGGAGCAAAAAATATATGTTCACCTTTGCCACCAAGGACAGCTGGCGAGGGTGGCAACAAAAATTTTTCTTTCTGAAGATGGAGGAGGCCTGGTCGCACGTTCCGACCAAGTGGGCTCAGGGAAAGCTGGAGATGGACATCGTAGATCCGAAGATAATGCTAACTCCGGAGTTGGCTGCTGTCTTCGCGGACTTCGACGGACGTATTCGGGCTGTCTCTGACTGGGGTCCCGAGGTCTCCTTGCGCTCTCTCTACCCCTTCCCCATTAATTGGAGGTTAATGACCGAGGAAGTTCTTCAGGAGCTAGGGGTAGTGAAGGAGCACAAGACTGACCTCGAGATGCCAGCTCCTGCCATCGCCGGGAAGGATTCTTGGTTGGTGAAACTCCTTCAGGGGGAAGTTTCTTTTGAAACTTTGTTCGAGAGTAAGTTTATCTCTGGCTCCCTTTCTTATGGTTTTCATTCTGGACTCACGCTGATATCTTCTTTCTTTTCCAGAGATGGGCGACGGTACTGCTGCCTTCTACAAATCCCTTTTCACTGGCCAAGTTGAGAAGGGTGAGCAGATAAAGAAGGCCATCTCCCGAAGATGGAAAACGTCTGAGGCTGGGCCATCTTTGGCCAAACGGGCGAAGAAGGATGCGCCCCCTCCTCTCCCAAAGATTCCCGAGGAGGTGGGCGAAAAGCCCGAGGCTGCTGTTGTCCCGCCGGCCGAGGTCGTTGCTGACCTCGCTGCCCAGAGTCCCACTCCTTCGGCGACTCTTCTAGATGCTTTGGTAGAGGCCCCTTCCACTGAAGAGCGACGTAAACGCAAGGGCAAGGGGAGTTCTACCGAGGAGGCTTCCGACGACGACGTCGCCGAGGTGCCAGCAGGTTTGTTTTTCTGACAAACTGAGGTGCCTTCTTTTTTGTGGGCTTTGAGGTTTTCTTGGCTTGACCAATTTTTTGTTTTTGCCATGCATGGGAGATATCATCTCCGGGTTGGCTGGCTGAGCACGCCTGAAAGCGGGCCCTTCGGGATACCCATATCCCGAAGGGGAAGGTCCCGAAGGAGCATTTCTGGACGTTTACGGAGGACATGAATTTGTACTCCGGAGACTACCAGCAAATGGCTAAGGAGATCTCAAAGGGGGTGCTTACTGAGGCCTCCTTCAAGGCCATCGCGGAGGCTCACCCTGACGATGACTCTCTTGCCGCGAAGGTTTCTGAGCACGCTGCCCAGGTACGCCTCTTGCCTTTGTGTTTTTCCTTTTGATTTCCTCTAAATGTCTGCCTCTTCTTCTTTGCCTTACTAACTTTGTCTTTATTTTTCTGCAGCTGCTGGGGTACGCCGGTTTCCTCAGAGTTCGGGTGGCGAGGCAGGCGCTATTCCGAGCCTCGGCCTTAAGCACCATAGACCAATATAAGGCCAAGTGCTCGGAACTGGCCACGCAAAACGCGCAGCTGGCTCAAGTTGCAGAAAAGGAGGTTGCTTCCGTTCGGGAGGAGTTCCTGAAGGAAAAGGAAGAACTTTTGAAGGACTCCTCCCAGAAGATTTCTGACCGCGGCTCCCAGGTGGTGAAGCTGATTTCGGCGAACGAGGCAGTTCAAAAGGAGAAGTCAGAATCAGAGGCTCTCCTGGCGAAGGTGCTTGAAGAGAAAGCCACGCTTCAAGCCGAGGTCGAGTCTTTAAAGAAGGAGCCGGAGAAGAAGAAGATGAAGGCACTGAAGAAGAAGGTCGCGGATCTGAAGGAGGACCATGAAGACCTCGGTGTCGAGAAGGACAAATCCGACCAGATGACCAAAGTTGGTTTTCAGGACGGGTTTTGCCTCGCTCGGTATCAAGTTCTTCAAAGGTTCCCAGATTTGGAGCTTTCTTTTTTGGAGGCTCTGAACATTCCCGAGGGGCCTTGGTGGTCTTGGTCCAAGATCGAGCATCTGAACCTGCCCCCTTCGCTTTCGGCGCCGAAGGTTGTGGAGAAGGACGCTGGAGCTGGTGGCTCCCGGGACGCCGAGAATCCTTAGTTTGTTCTAGGGCCCTTTGCCTTATTTTCCTTCTCTTTTGTACTTCTTCTTCTGGCAATCTTCCTTTTTTGTAAGCAAATTTATCTTAATAAAAGACTTTTTTGGCTAAGTATCTTTGTGAGATTTTTCGTTTCCCTTTGTCCCGAACTCATTCGCTCAAGAGACTTCGGAAAACCTTTTCTGCGCTTAGCATGGCGACCTTCTTCGCGGAATCTTGACTTGTACAACTTATGCCCAAGAATTTTGGCTGAGTCTTTTGCCAAGTTTTCTCCGTTTTCCCGAACACGTTCGCTCAAGAGACTTCGGAAAACCTTATTTGGTCGGCCACTTTTGTGGAATTTGCACTTCTTATGCTTAAGACTTTTTGGCTAAGAAACTTTCGTACTTAGAAAATTTTTCTAACTTGTACAGCACAATCTTCTCCGTTGAGATCCTAAGTATAGAATTTTCTCAAGGCGTCCGAATGCCATGTATTTTTTAATTCTATACCTTCGGAATCGCCAAGCTTGTACACCCCTTTTCGTACTTCGGCAAGGATCAGATAGGGACCTTCCCAGTTCGTCGTGGGACGGCCTACGAGGTGCAAATTCAGCCTTTCGGAGAATGAGGTCTCCTTTCTTTATTCCTTTTGGCCTGGCACGCAAGTTTATAGCCGTGGCTACTCTCTGCTGAAAAGCTTTGTGAGATTTTTCGTTTCCCTTTGTCCCGAACTCATTCGCTCAAGAGACTTCGGAAAACCTTTTCTGCACTTAGCATGGCGACCTTCTTCGCGGAATCTTGACTTGTACAACTTATGCCCAAGAATTTTGGCTGAGTCTTTTGCCAAGTTTTCTCCGTTTTCCCGAACACGTTCGCTCAAGAGACTTCGGAAAACCTTATTTGGTCGGCCACTTTTGTGGAATTTGCACTTCTTATGCTTAAGACTTTTTGGCTAAGAAACTTTCGTACTTAGAAAATTTTTCTAACTTGTACAGCACAATCTTCTCCGTTGAGATCCTAAGTATAGAATTTTCTCAAGGCGTCCGAATGCCATGTATTTTTTAATTCTATACCTTCGGAATCGCCAAGCTTGTACACCCCTTTTCGTACTTCGGCAAGGATCAGATAAGGACCTTCCCAGTTCGTCGTGGGACGGCCTACGAGGTGCAAATTCAGCCTTTCGGAGAATGAGGTCTCCTTTCTTTATTCCTTTTGGCCTGGCACGCAAGTTTATAGCCGTGGCTACTCTCTGCTGAAAAGCTTTTCTTCTCAGCTCCGCTATTTCCCTGTGTTCGCCGACGAGGTCGAGCTTGGTTCTTAGGCCGAGGTCATTTCTACTTTCATCAAAAACTTGTACTCGGATTGATGGTTGCACTACCTCGATTGGGCTGATGGCCTCTGTACCGAAAATGAGTGAAAAAGGCGTTTCCCCTGTTGCTCTTCAGGGTGTTGTTCGGTAGCTCCATAGTACACTTTGGAGCTTTCCTGGCCATTTCCCTTTTGCTTCCCCCAGCCTCTTTTTCAGACCATCTTTCATGGTCCTGTTAGACACTTCTACCTGCCCATTGCTTTGGGAGTGAGCTACTGGGGCGAAGTGCATTTTTGTTCCGAGGTCACTGATAAATTCCTGGAACCCTTTGTCTATAAACTGGGATCCATTATCAGCTACTAGTATCCTTGGTATGCCAAATCTGCATATGATGTTCTTCCATACGAACTTCTGCACTTCTTTTGCCGAGATAGTAGCCAACAGTTCCGCCTCGACCCATTTGGAAAAATAGTCTACTGCTACTACGTTGAATTTCACGCCTCCAGGCGCTGTTGGGAGTGGTCCTATGAGGTCTATGCCCCAGACTGCGAAGGCCCAGGGATAGTCAGCCGAAGTCATCATTTCCGAGGGTGTCCTCTGGATTTTTGCGTGTTTTTGGCAGTTACAACATTTTCGGACGAACTGCCTAGCGTCCTTTCTCAGGGTAGGCCAAAAGTATCCTTGGTGTAGTATTACTGCCGCCAGGGCGTCGGTTCCAATGTGTGAACCACAAGCGCCTTCGTGGACTTCTTCGAGGATCATTTTAGTATCCTCTTCGCCAACATACCTCTGTAAAGGATTTGCATATCCCTGCCGATACAGTTCTTCGCCTATTAGGAAGAATCGCCCGGCGTGTCTTCGTACTTTTGCAGCCTCGATGGGGTCTTCAGGGGAGCGCATTGTTTGCAAGATACCTCTTTATCGGTTCTTTCCAGCCTTTTTCCGAAGTTACTATGCTCAGTACTTCAATGCTCAGGTGGCTTAGTACCTCGGTGTATGTTTTTGACTTCGACAACCAGTCTGCTTCGGCGTTATCCCGTCGAGGTACGTTTTCGATCCGTATGGTGTCGAACTCTCGAATGAGCTTTGTCACCAGTTCGTGATATTTTGCCAAGATTGGGTCCTTCGCCCCATAGTCTCCTGCCGTTTGCCGAACTACTAGCTGGGAATCGCTGTGGGCTTTTAGATTTCGCATGCCAATTCTTCTGGCTAGGTGCAATCCTGCTATGAGGGCTTCATACTCAGCCACATTATTGGTGACGTTAAAGCTGAACTTAATAGCCTTCATTACTTCAAGGCCTTCGGGACCTCTGATAATTACCCCAGCTCCCTGGTATTCGGACCCCGAGGCTCCGTCGATGTACAAAGTCCACTCTGGCTCACCTTCGCTTGGATCTGGATGGCTATCTCCGGTGGTGGGTATTTCGGCAATGAAGTCTGCCAGAGCTTGAGCTTTTATGGCTTTTCAAGGTTCATAAGTGATGTCGTGTTCACCAAGCTCTATGCACCATTTGGAAAGCCTTCCCGAATGATCAACTTTTCTCATGACATCGCGGAGAGGTAGACTACTTCAGACGATGATAGGGTGAGCCTGAAAATATGGTCGCAGCCTTTTTCCTGCTAGCACCAAGGCATATATAGCTTTTTGCAACAGAGGGTACCTGACTTCGGCGTCATGCAGGGACTTGCTTACGTAGTAGACTGGCCATTGCTTCGCCCCCTCTTCTTTCACAAGGACCGAGCTTACGGCTTTTTCTGTGACGGCGAGGTATAACACGGGGGGCTCTCCCTCGCGAGGTTGCCGCAAAGTGGGCAGACCAGCTAAGTAGATTTTGAGTTCCTCCTAGGCCTTTTGGCAGTCTTCACCCCAAGGATGGTCATTACTCACGAGGTTGTCCTCCGTTTTTGCTGCCTTAGTGAGGACTTTGAAGAATGGTCGACACCGGTCTCCATATCTGGAAATAAACCTGCTGAGGGAGGTTATCCTTCCGGTGAGCCTCTGCACATCTTTTATTGTGGCAGGAGTTCGGAACTCGAGTAGAGCCTTAATTTTTTCTGGGTTGGCATCAATGCCTCTTTCTGATACCATGTACCCAAGGAACTTTCCCGAGGTTACTCCGGAGATGCACTTTTCGGGATTAAGGCGGATTCCGAAGGCTCTGAGCTGGTGGAAAGTTTCCTTTAGATCTGCGATGTGGTCGCCAGGCAGTTTGCTTTTGACTATCATGTCGTCCACATATACTTCCATGTTTCTCACTATTTGGTCATTGAAGACCTTGCTCATCAACCTCTGGTAGGTAGCTCCTGCGTTTTTGAGTCCGAAGGGCATCCTGATGTAGCAGTATGTTCCTCCCTCGGTGATGAAGGCGGTTTTTTCTTCATCTTCAGGGTCCATCCTTATTTGATGATACCCACTGAAAGCATCTAAGAAAGTTAGGAGCCCGTATTCGGCTGTTGAGTCTACCAATTGGTTTATCGGTGGGAGAGGGTATGAGTCTTCCGGGCAAGCATCGTTCAAGTTTCTGAAGTCGATGCACATCCGGAGTTTGCCACTTTCTTCTTTTGTGGCAACTACCACATTGCTTAACCATTCAGGGTACTTGACCTCCCTGATGACATCGGCTTCTAACAGTCGTTGGACTTCGGTTTTGACAAAGTTACTTTTATGAACTGAAATGCCTCGCTTCTTTTGCCGGACAGGCTTTGCTTCCGGACTCACTTTGAGGCTATGTTGAATTATGTCAGGGTTTACCCCTGGCATGTCTTTCGGCAAGTAGGAAAATAGATCTTTATTTGTCAGTAGAAAAGATACAAGTTTTTCCTTGTCACCTTCAGCCAAGTTTTTCCCTATTCGGGTATTTTGGCCTGGGACAAGTTCTACTTCTTCCATTTTCGCTTTCGCGGGATTCTCTGCCTTGCCCTTTTTTGGTGCTTTCGCTTCCACAGCTTGCGCGAAGTTATTTGCTGGAGCCTTTCGTGTTTTGACGAACACCTTCCTTACTTCGCCTTGATCTATGAAGATTTCCGCATCTCCATCCTTGGCGGTGAAAGTGACAGTTAAGTACTTGACGTCAGGGCAGATGTGCAGGTTTCCCTGTGTCTGTCTTCCAAGGATGGCGTTGTACGATGAAGGGACGTCCATAACGATAAACCTTGCCATTGTGGAGGCATACAACTCTGCTGTCCCAATCATCAAAGTCCTTTTCAGCATCAAAGGGAGATCGATCCATCCGAGGACGGGCAGTTCGGACGGACCTACCCCGAAGGTAGGCGAGGTGACGGGCTTGAGGTCGCTACTAGATACACCCAACCTCGGCAGCAAGTGTGAAAACAGGACGTCGGCATTTGATCCGTCGTCAAGCAGCACTCTCTTGAAGTCCAAGTTTCCGATTCTCGCCATGATCAATAATGGGTCGTCATGGGGAAAAATGAGAATGGAACCATCCTTTCGGGCCAGCTTTTTTGTTGGACTTTGATACTCCATGACTGCTATTTCTCTGGCCTTCCTCTTTCTTTCCGAGGATGGCAGTCCCGTCGTAATTGTTTGTATGATTCCCGCTGGAGGTGGGGGGCGCCTTTTCGGACTTCGGTTTCTCCACCCGTCGGAGTCGTAGTCCTCATCTTCTGCCTTTACTTCCTCCTCTTTTCTCCCTTTCGGGGAAGGCATGCGCAGATAACGCCGAAGTTGGCCCTGTTTTATCAGCGACTCTATATACTTTTTCAATTGGAAGCAGTCTTCAGTGTCGTGGATGTGGTCGCGATGAAACTGGCAGAACTTCTTCATATTCTTTCTATTGTCGGTGGCCATGGCCCGTGGCCACTGAACCTGAGTTCCCTACCTTTCCATTGTCATGAGGATGTTGGTCCTTGTGGTGTTCAGGGGTGTGAAAATGGGGAGTTTCCTTCCTCGCGTTCTCCGAGGTCGGCCTGCCTGTTCGGTGGGATACCGGGTTTGCTGGCTGGACCCTTCGGCCCTGGTGTGATCGGACATCGGTACGCCCATTCTCAGTTCTTCGGCTGTCATGTGTTGTTCGGCCCTTCGGTAAAATTCGCCCAGCGTGTCCGGGGGGTCCTTGGAGAATTCGTAAAACAGCTGCGAGTCCCTCCGAAGGCCCCGTGTCATCGTGAGGATGCGTACTTCGGGCCGAAAGTCTGGGACACTCAAGGCCTCTCTGTTAAATCTCTCGACATAGTCGCGGATGGTCTCTCCAATTCCTTGCGCTATGTCGAACATCTGAACCGGCATCTTCGCTGTTGGCCGACTTCCGATAAACTGCTGCGTGAAGGCTGTGGATAACTCCTGGAACTCCGTGATGGTTCCTGGGGCCAATGAATTATACCAGGCTGTTGCTGGCCCAGTGAGAGTGACCTCGAAACATTTGCACAAGGTGGCGTCGTCGGCACCGTGCATCATCATGCTGCGTCTGTACTTGGTCAGATGGGCCTGTGGATCAGTACGGCCATCATAAGTTTCCAGTCGAGGTACTCTGAAATCACCTGGCATGGCTGCCTCAACTACATGTTGGGTAAATGGGGACTCATTCCCACAAAAGGTTCCAGACAGCCTAGCCCAGACGGGTTTGCGGCCCACCTGTTTCTCCACCCTGTCCAACCTCGCCAATATCTTCTCCATAAGGATCGTGGCGCTAGGTTCCTCTTCTGGGAGGGGAGATTGTCAGTGCCTCTTCGGAGAGTGAGTTCGGAGCTGAGGGGATGGGGACCTCGCCTCAGGTGACTGGCTCCTCCTGTGTGTGATTTTGGGTCGTCTTGACCCCGCGTGTCCCGCGAGCCGTGCCCCGAGGGGCATGTTTTCTGTTGAAGACTCCTTTCGTGGGTCCCAGCATCCCGAACTACGATGGGTTGGTTTGGGGCTTTTTTCCCGAGGGTGTACTGGCGAAGGAGGCCTTTGGGCTTGAGTTTGTTGCGGCCACCTTCGGTCTATCTGTTGTGTCATTTCAGCTACGACAAAACGTTGAAAGTCGTGCAGAAAGCTCATGGTTATGACCAGAGGGCGCTCTTCCTCAGGCGTGGAAGTCCCTGGGGGGGCTTGCTCAGTGGCCGGTTGGACTTCAGGCGTGGACGGGGACCTCGGGAGTCCCTTGTCCTTAGAATGCCGAGTCTCAACGACGGTGACCCGAGGATGGTTTCCCACAGACGGCGCCAAATGATGTCCAGAGACATCTTCGCTGGAAGGCATGGTGACTTCCGGGAGGACTTCCTGTGAGGGAGAGCATCTGGGGTTGAGGTTTCCCAGGGGAATGTACCTGAAAAGCTCAGAGAAGAGGGTTAGAAGGTCCTCGGGGCACTTTTCCGGGGAGGAGCCTCCGACGCCCAAGTCAGTTTCCTGAGAAGGTAAGGGGGAAGCACTAGAGTTTTTAGTGGGCTTGCCTGTATTTTCTCGAGGAGGAGGAGTTGAACCCCTTGCCAGGGTCTGTTCCCTGGTATTTATAGAGAAGCCTAGCCCGTTCAGATGACGACACGTGTTCGGTCAGATGTTCTCTGAGTTTCTGGGCGTAGGGGGCGAGTAGCCGGTGGCAGGCTCCTTGAGTCTTGAACCGAGACAGGTCGTGACCTGGACGGCATCGGCGTGTCAAATCGCCGTTTGAGGTGACATGTAGTGTCTGTGGGTGGCATGTCAGAGGCTCCTTAAATGCTCATACCGTACTCCTGAAGTCCCTGGACGAGGTCGTCCTCTGACGCGGACGGTGCCCCTTCGGGAAATGTGCCCGTAGTTCGGGGAGTTCCCTAATTCAGGGTTCCGCCTTCGGGGAGATCCTCTTCGGCTTGCAATAGCTGATTCTCCATCTCCGAAGGCGATCTGTTTAGTACCTCGGGGGGGCTAATAGTATCCTCACGTTTCCTGACGCTCCGAGTTCAGGTCAGATAGAGGCGATAGCCCTTTGGCTATCATATAGCAACCTCGGACAAAGGGTGGAAAGACCCTACAAGGAGGAATCTTGCAACCAAAGAGTCCCAAAAATCCTCACGAAGTGGCAGAAAGTGCGAAGACGTTTCGGACGATATTCCCTAATTAAGGAGGAATTATACCGGCAGGGGTACGCAAGATGTACCGGTAAAAAGGGTGCAGGACAATTCGTCCAGAAGGTGTGAAAATTGCTAGAGACACACCAGCACCCAAAGGCTGCCTTTGGAGTGGATAACCCCAGAAGATTACCCTTGCCCCTTGGCAGTATGGGGCATAGACCTCATCGGGCCATTCCCGATAACACCCGAAGGAGCGAAATTCTGCATAGTAGCAGCAGACTACTTCACTAAATGGGTGGAGGCAGAGCCCCTGGCAACTACTCCGGAAAAAGATATACAAAAGTTCGTCTGGAAGAACATGATATGCAGATTTGGCATACCGACGGTAATAATGGCCTATAATGGTTCTCAGTCTATGGACAAGGGATTCCAAGAATTTGTCACCGACTTCGGAATAAGAAAGCACTTTGACCCACTAGCTCAGCCCCAGAGCAACAAACAAGTAGAGGTAGCCAGCACAGCTATAAAAGAGGGACTACAAAAGAGGTTGGGGGAAGCAAGGGGAAAAGACCAGGAAAACTTCCTACTGTACTGAGGAGTCTTCGGACAACTCCCCGAGGGGCCACGGCGGAGACACCTTTCTCACTTATCTCCAGTACAGAGGCCATTATCCCCATCGGAGTAGTACGGCCACCAGTTAGAATACAGGTGTTCGGCAAAAGAGGAAACGACCTCGGGTTGAAGACTAAGCTCGACCTAGTTGACAAACATTGAGAAATGGCCGAGCTCAGAAGAAATGCCTTTCAGCAAAAGGTGGCCATAAATGCAAACCTGCATGATAGGCCAAAAGGAATAACGGAAGAAGACCTCATCCCCCGAAAGGCCGAGTCTGAACCCCGAAAACCATCCCATGGGGAACTTCGGCCAAACGGGAAGGGGCCTTATTTGGTCCTAGACGAGGTCCGAAATGGAGTATACAAGCTTGGCGACGCCGAAGGAGGAAAACTGGAAAATGCATGGCACTCAGATGCCTTAAAGAAATTCTATACTTAGAATTTTAGATGATAAATTTCTCTCAAGTACTCACCGAACAAAGCTAAAGCACACGCTCCCAAAAGTCTTGTTTTCCTTCCAAGGATGACTGGGTTATACACCCAAAAAAGGGTGAAGTCCATTGAATCCCGAAAGTCCTATTTTCCTTCCAAAGGTGGTTGGGCTATATGCCCAAAAAAGGTGAAGTCCATCGAGTACGGCTGACAAAGACAGGCTAAAACTTGCCTAAGTAAACTTCGGAAACAAAGAGAGTTTACTTGAAGGATGGCCGGTGAAGCGAGCAAAATGTTCCTTTCCGAAGTTTCTTGACCGAAAGAGGTCTGGACAATTGGGAAACAAAAATTGCTCGTACCTTTCCGAAGTCCCTTGACAGAAAGTGGTCGGGACAAATAGGGAAAAATTGCTCAAAAGACTTAACCAAATTATGAAGGAAAATTCATTGAAAAAGGTCTTAGTACAAGGAGAAGGTTACAAGAAGAAAAATACAAAGAACAAGAAGAGGACAAAGGCCCTAGAATATCTAAGGGACCGCGGCATCATGGGAAGCTTCGACTCCTGTGTCTTTGGCCGTCACCTTCGGTGCAGGAGGAGGGGCAAGTGGCAGGTTGAGGAACTCAACTTTCGACCAAGTCCACTGAGGACCCTCGGGAATATCCAGGGCAACCAAGAAGGAAGGGTCGAGGTCTGGATATTTCTTCAGAAATTGGTGACGAGCTAGGCAGAAGCCGTCCTGAAACGAAACCTTCGTCGCCTGGAGGACTTTGTCTTTTTCTATGTCCAATTCGTCCGCCTCATTCTGAAGATCTGAAACCTCCTTCTGAAGATTGGCAACCTCCTTCTCCAACTCCTTTATCTTCTTCTTCTTTTTCGAATCCTTCTTCAGCGAGTCGACCTTGGCCTGACGTTCGGCTTTGTCGGCAAGAGCCTTCGTCAGAAGAACAGCTTCTTCTTCTCTCTCCTTCTGAATGGCCTCGTTGGCCGAGGTTAAGCTCACAACCTTCTCACCAAGGTCGGACATCTTCTTGGAGAAGTCCTTCAAGAGATCATCTTGGGCCTTCAAGAACTCCTCCCGAAGTTGGGCAACCTTTTGCTTGGCTATACGGCTAAACTCGGTGTTCGTCACAATCGAGTTAGCGCAGAAGACCTTGGCCTTCTCCAATTTATCTTCGGCCCAAGGTCGGACTGAAGACTGCTTTGCCACCCAAGCTCGAAGGTATCCACTATACCCCATAAGCTACAAAGAAAAAAGGTACTTAGCGAAATTGACACAAGGAAAAGCCAAAACACTTAGGCAAAAAAGTGGGAGGAAAAATGAAGGAGCCTGAAGAATCACCTGAGTGGCATGCTCGAAAACTCTAGCGGCAAGGGAATCCTCGGAGGCACACTCTTCGGCAACTGCCTTGAAGAAAGCCTGAGTAAGTACGCCCCTCGCCATCTGGGGAGCCATTTCCTGGCAATCCTCGGAGAACAGATTCATGTCCTCTGTGAAAGATCAGAACGGCTCCCTCGGAACTTTGTCTTTTGGGACGTGGGAATCCCGAAGAGCCCGCCTTCGGGCATGCTCAACCATCCAAGCTGAAGGCGCCAAATCCTCTGCAAAATAGAAAACATTCATCTCATCAGGCAAAACTCCTTGACTGAGAAAGCCATGAGATTGCGAAAATCTAAAAGGACATAAGAGACAAACCTGGTGCAACCTCAGCAACGTCGTCGTCGGAGTCCTGGACCTCTTCCACGTCAGCAGGGACATGTTTGCCTTTGTCCCTTCGGCGTTTTTCCAACTCCTCGGCAGAGGGACTCCCTGCCAAAGAGCCCAAAAGATCCACCGACGTGGCGGGACTCAGAGAAGCAGTAACAGCGACCACCCCGGCAGGAACCTCGGCGGGAGTTTCAGGTTCGGCGAGAGTTGCAACCTTGGTGGAAGTTGCAATGACACCACCAACCTCCGTGGAAGTTGCAATGACACCTCTGACCTCTGCCACATCCTCCGATGGTGGAAGAAGGGTATCCTTCTTTGCTTTCTTGGCTGAAGACGGTCCGCTCCTAGTAGTCTTGCGCCTCTTGGAGACGCCTTTCTTCGCTTGCTCTCCCTTCTCGACCTGACTAAGGAAGAGAGACTTATAGTAGGTAGCAGACTCGTCGTTTATCTCTGAAAAAGAGGGAAGACATTAGTGTGAGTCCAGACAGGCACTTATGCTGAAAAACTTTGAAAGAAACTTACTTTCAAAGAAGGCCTCATAAGTGAGCTCGCTCCAAAGGAGCTTCACTAGCCAAGAGTCCTTCCCCTCGGTAGCAGGAGCTGGCATGCCAAGATCCGTCTTGTGCTCCTTAACCACCCCCAACTCCCGAAGAACATCCTCGGTCATGAGTTTCCACATGATGGGGAATGGGTAGAGAGAGCGTGGAGGGACCTCGGCATCCTAGTCGGCGACAGCACGAATACGTCTGTCGAAGTCCTCAAACCTCGTTGCCAACTCGGGAGTTAGCAACTTCTTGTGATCCACGACATCCGTCTCCAGCTTTCCCTGAGCCCACTTAGTTGGAACATACGACCAGGCGTCTGCCACTTTTAGGAAGAAGAACTTCTTTTGCTACCCTCGCCAGCTATCCTTGGTAGCGAAGGTGAACATAAATTTCTTGCTTCCAGATCCCCGAGGTAGCATGAAATAAAAGCCACCTTTCGGGATCGGATAGAGCTTATATTATTGCATGAACAGGATAAAATGGGGTTCTACCCCGAAGACCCCGCACATGCAGAGAAAGGTGTTGAAATAGCAGTACGAGTTGGGAGGAAGCTGATTTACGGCTATGCCATGAAATTGGCAAAAGTCGCAAATCATCCTCGCTGGAGGATACCGAAGTCTGGCCTTCAGTTGGGCTGGGAAAACGGTAACCTCATCGTCCCGATTCATAAAGCTGAAATGACCAAGGTGGGGTAACCTCGTGGTGGCGTAGGAGGGAAGAAAAAGTTTGGCTGTCCATTTCTCTAATTTTTCAGAAGTGGAGCAACAAGGGTGGGACATAAGAGATTGCCAGCTCTCGGGAATAGCCGAAGAAATGGTTGACCAAAAGAGAGACTTCGGAAAGAAGAAAAATGACTTCGGGAAGCTAAAAGAAAAGCAGAAACGAAAGGAAGAACCCACCAAAACTCTTGCCGAAATCAGGATTTCTGTACGCCGTTGTGCAAGATGCCGGGAATCGCTCCGTCGTAAAAATCGTCGCCGGAAAAAGGAAAAAGGCAAGAGAAGACGCAAGAGCAAATGAGAGCAAAGTAAGAGCAAAGAAAAAACAAATGAGGAGAATGATAGGAGAAGGCTTATATAGATCAAGGAAGGGAAGCCAAAAAGGCGTCATAATTGCTGCGCGAAGGTGAAACGTTGCCATAATTGCCCCTCGCGCGCGAAAAGACTTACCCATCCCAACCAGCACCTGCCACGTGTCGCCCGTCACGAGAAACTAGGACACGTTTTCTGACATCTTGAAAACTTGGGTGCACCGCCCCAAACTGACACGCCTAGTTTCAAAACATGACGGTCCACTAACCTGTGGCAGAAAAAAGTAGAGAGGTTGGGGATCTCGAGGACACCAAAGGGCAGACAGGTGACACCTGTTCGAACAAACCATGCCCCCAGGTGGCGAAATCCCTCCCCTGCGAACGGCACACCCCAAGTCCTGAAAAGTGCCCACAAAAGGACCACTAGCCGAAGTCTCCACTCCGGCTTACCGAGGGGGGCATGTGATAGCCAAAGTGCTATCGCCCCGAACACCTAAGGACCTCGGAAAGGAGGGAGCCAAATGCCTGAGGCACGTGACCTCGGCAGCTAGCCAATACCTACTTCGAGAAACTACCGTATCGCCTCCATCGGGAGGGCGACCGAGTAAGCTTCGGGGAGAAGTTTCAGCCACCTTCTGCAGGTGAAAGTCCCCCGAAGGGCTAACTTCGGAGCTAGGAAATGCCTCGAAGTACCACTGCGACTTCGGGAAAAGGTCCTTTACTCCGAAGTGAGACATCAACCAAGGGGACCTCGGAGGTACGGCAGGAGCTATCAAGGAGCCTCTGACATTACGCCCGTACACCCTACATGCCATCCTTGCAGGCACTCTGACGCGTCACCACTGCCTACGTCCTGTCATGTAGGGCTATGATTATCGCAGCTCGTGGCTCGAGGAGCCTGCAGGCGGCTAGGGGCCCCCCATGCCTAGAAGTACGATGGTGTTCGTCCACACACGTGCTACAATCTGAAGGGCTCACCCCCTCCTATATATACCAGGGGAATGGTCACAGGTAAAGGACCTCTAGCGATCTCTCGCGACCTCTCTCTACCTCTCTCCAAAGCACTAACTTGGGCGTCGGAGGCTCCTCCCCGGAAAATCACTCCGGGGACCACCTAACCCCCGTTTTCTGAGTGTTTCAGGCCAGTCCTCCTAAGGAATCCCCGTTTTGGACCTCTCTCTCATACCGGAAGTCCTTCTCGGCCTCACCGTGCCTGCCATACGAAGATGCTACCGGCCATCACAGGCAATTCACACAGAGCACCTTCTTTCAGGGCTCGCCTACACCTCCGGGAACTCCTGCTGCATTCTCCATGACACATAGTGGAGATACTGATGGCCCTCATCGCCATCATCTACGTTATATGAAATAGAAATTAATTAATCTTCCCCATAAACATACATAAATTGACACATCCTCTGGACTTTAGACTCAGTTACAACCAATTGGTCGAGACATCCTCTAGACTCTAGTGATAGCCGAAGGGCTATCGCCTCTCTCACTACATACTTCCTGCCAATAGCGTGGTCGGGAAACCTGGCGTCACCCGAAGGAGACGCTAACACTGACCTCGGAAGGACCGAAGTCAAACGCCTCGAACTCAGGACTTCGGCTAGCACGTCAGGAATTTCAAAGATGTTGCCGGCTCCCTCAGGACACCAAACGGATCACCTTCGGGAATAAAGAACCAGCTATTGCAAGCAGGAGAGACTCTCCCTAAAGGGGGAACCCCCGAGCTAGAGAACTCCCCGAACTACGGGTATGATTCCTGAAGAAGAGCACCCGTACCAAAGGACGACCTCGCCCAAAGGACCTCGGGAGTACAGCATGAGCATTTAAGGAGCCTCTGACATGTCGCCCCCAGGCGCTACACGCCGCCTCAAATGGCGGTTTGACACGACGACGCCGTCCGAGTCTTGTCACAACCTATCTCGGACCAAGATTCAAGGAGCCTACAAACGGCTACTTGTCCCCTATGCCCGAAAGTACAGAGAGCATCCGACCGAACACGTGTCGTGATCTGAACGGGCTAGGCACTCCTATAAATACCAGGAAACAAGCCCTGGCAAAGGATCCGACCCTCTCTCCCTTAGGAAAATAAAAATAGGCAAGGCCACTTAACCCCTTAGTGCTCCTCCTCTATCTTCCTTCAGGACACTAACTTGGGCGTCGGAGGCTCCTCCCCGGAAAAACATCCCGGGGACCTCCTAACCCTCTTCTCTTCAGCATTTCAGGCACACTCCCCTGGGAAATCTGTGCTCCAGGCGTTCTCCCTCTCAGGAAGTCCCTCTCGAAGTCATAATGTCATCCGATGAAGATGCTGCTGGGCATCATCTGGTGCCGTCTGTGGCAAACCACCCTCAGGTCGCCGTTGTTGAAACTCAGCTTTCAAAGGACAAGGGACTCCCGAAGTCCCCGTTCGCACCTAAAACTCAACCGGCTACTGAGCAAACCCTTCCAGGGACTTCCTCGCTCGAGGAAGAGCGTCCTCTAGTCATAACTATGAGTTTTCAGTGCGACTTTCAGCGCTCTGTTGTGGTTGAAATGACACAACAGATAGATCGAAGGTGGCCACAACCAACTTAGGCCCAAAGGCCTCCCTCGCCAGCGCGCCCTCGGGAGAAAAGCCTTAAACCAACCTATTGCAATTCGGGAAGCGGGGATCCACGTGAGGAGTCTTTGACGGAAAACATGCCCCTCGGGACACGGCTTACCGGACAAGCAGGATTCAAGCGACCTAAAATCCCACGCCAAAGGAGCTCATCACCGGAGGTGAAGCCCCATCTCCTTAGCGCCGGAGTCACTCCCCGAAGAGGCGCCGGCAATCTCCTTTCCCGGAAACCTACAAGCACCAGGAGGAAGAGCCTAGTGCCACGCTCCTTATGGAGAAGATATTGGTGAGGTTGGAGAAAGTGGAAAAACAGGTAGCTTGCAAACCGGTCTGGGCCAGGTTGTCTGAAGCCTTATGTGGGGATGAGTCGCACTTCACCCGAGCAGTAGTTGAGGCAGCCATGCCAGGTGATTTTCGGGTGCCTCGGCTGGAGACTTATGATGGCCGAACTGATCCATAGGTTCATCTAACCAAATACAAACGCAGCATGGTGATGCACGGTGCTGACGACGCTACCCTGTGCAAATGCTTTGAGGTCACCCTCACAGGACCAGCGACAGCGTGGTACAATTTGTTGGCTCCAGGGACCATTAGGGAGTTCCAGGAGTTATCCATGGCCTTTACACAGCAATTCATTGGAAGTCGGCCAACGGCGAAGATGCCTGTCCAGATGTTCGACATAACGCAGAAAAATGGAGAAACCATCCACAACTATGTCGAAAGGTTTAACAGGGAAACCTTAAGTGTCCCGAACTTTCGCCCCGAAATACTCATTCTCGCCAGGATACGGGGCCTTCGGAGGGACTCACCGCTGTTTTATGAATTTTCCAAGGACCCTCCGGACACGCTTGGCGAATTCTACCAAAGGGCCGAGCAACATATGATAGCCGAAGAGCTGAGAATTGGCGGACCGAAGTCTGATCACACTCGTGCCGAAGCGTCCAGCTAGCAAACGCGATATCCAGCTGACCAGGCAGGGCGACCTCGGAGGTTTAAGGGAAGGAAATCCTTGACCTTCACACCCCTGAACACCACGAGGACTAACATCCTCATGACGATGGAAAGACAGGGGAACCAGATTCAGCGGCCAAGGGCCATGACCGCTGATAACAAAAAGAACATGAAGAAGTTCTGCCAGTTTCACCGCGACCACGGCCACGACACCGAAGACTGCTTCCAATGAAAAAAGTACATAGAGTCGCTGATAAAACAAGGCCAACTTCGGTGATATCTGCGAATGCCTTCCTCGAAAGGGAGAAAAGAGGAAGAAGGAAAGGCAGATGACGAGGACTACGACTCCAACAGATGGAGGAACCAAAGTCCAAGAAGGCGCCCTCCACCTCTGGCGGGAGTAATACAAACAATCACGACAGGACTTCCATCCAACGAAAGAAAAAGGAAGGCTAGAGAAATATCAGTGATGGAATATGAGAGTCCGACGAAAAAACTGGCCCGTAAGGATGGTTCCACCGTCATCTTTCCCCGTGACGATCCGCTGCTAGTCATGGTGAGGATAGGAAACTGGGACGTCAAGAGAGTGTTTCTTGACGATCGATCAAACGCCGACGTTCTGTTCTCACATTTGCTGCCGAACTTGGGTATATCCAACAGTGATCTCAAGCTCGTTACTTCGCCTACTTTCGGGGTAGGACCATCTGAATTGCCCGTCCTCGGATGGATCGATCTTCCCCTAATGATGAAAGGAACTTCGGTAGACGGGACAACTGAATTATTCGCCTCCACAATGACAAGGTTTATTGTCATGGATGTTCCTTCATCATGCAACGCCATCCTTGGAAGACAAACACAAGGAAATTTGCACATTCACCCTGATGTAAAATACTTAACTGTCACTTTCGCCACCAAGGATGGAGATGCAGAAATCTTCATTGATCAGGGCGAAGTAAGGAAAGTGTTCGTCAAGGCACGAAAAGCTCCAGCAAACAACTTCGCACAAACTGTAGAGGCAGAGGCTTTGCTAGGTGGAAAACCAAAAAAGGGCGAGGTAGAAGAGACCGCGAAGGTAGAAATGGAAGAAGTAGAACTTGTCCCAGGCCGAAGTACCCGAATAGGGAAAAACTTGGCCGAAGGTGACAAGAAAAAACTTGTATCCTTTCTACTGATGAATAAAGACCTGTTTGCCTACTCACCGAAAGATATGCCAGGGGTAAACCCTCGCATAATACAGCATAGCCTTAAAGTAAGTCCGGAAGCAAAAGCTGTCCGGCAAAAGAAACGGGGCATCTCAGTCCATAAAAATAACTTCGTCAAAGCCGAAGTCCAGCACTTATTGGACGCAGATGTAATCAGGGAGGTCAAGTACCCCGAATGGTTAAGCAATGTGGTTATTGCCACAAAAGAAGGGAGCAGTAAGCTCCGAATGTGCATCGACTTCAGAAACTTGAACGATGCTTGCCCAAAAGATTCATACCCTCTCCCACCAATAGACCACTTGGTAGACTCAACTGCCGAATACGGGCTCCTAAGTTTCCTAGATGCCTTCAGTGGGTATCATCAAATAAGGATGGACCCCGAAGATGAGGAGAAGACCGCCTTCATCACCGAGGGCGGAACATATTGTTACGCTAGGATGCCCTTCGGGCTAAAAAATGCAGGAGCTACCTACCAGAGGTTGATGAGCAAGGTCTTCTATGACCAAATAGGGAGGAACATGGAAGTTTATGTCGATGACATGATAGTCAAGAGCAAGCTGCCTAACGACCACGTCGCAGATCTAAAGGGAACTTTCCACTAGCTCAGAACCTTCGGGATCCGCATTAATCCCGAAAAGTGCATCTGTGGCGTAACCTCGGGAAAGTTTCTTGGGTACATGGTATCAGAAAGAGGCATTGATGCTAACCCAGAAAAAATTAAGGCTCAGCTCGAATTCCGAACTCCCGTCACAATAAATGATGTGCAGAGATTCACCGGAAGGATAACCTCTCTTAGCAGGTTCATCTCCAGATATGGAGACTGGTGTCGAGCATTCTTCAAAGTCCTCACTAAAGCAGCAAAAAAGGAGGGCAACCTCAGAAGTGATGATCATCCTTGGAATGAAGACTGCCAAAAGGCCTGGGAAGAACTCAAAATCTACTTAGCCCATCTGCCCACTCTGCGACAACCTCGCGAGGGAGAGCCCCTCGTGTTATACCTAGCCGTCACAGAAAAAGCAGTAAGCTCGGTCCTTGTGAAAGAGGAAGGGACGAAGCAATGGCCGGTTTATTATGTAAGCAAGTCCCTGCACGGCGCCGAAGTCAGGTATCCATTGCTACAAAAAGCTATATATGCCCTGGTACTGGCAGGAAGAAGGCTACGACTATATTTTCAGGCTCACCCTATCATCGTCCGAAGTAGTCTACCTCTACGGGATGTCATGAGGAAAGTTGATCATTCAGGAAGGCTTTCCAAATGGTGCATAGAGCTTGGCGAACATGACATTACTTATGGACCTAGGAAAGCCATAAAAGCTCAAGCCCTGGCAGACTTCATTGCCGAAGTACCCATCACCGAGGACAGCCATCCGGATCCCGGCGAAGGTGAGCCGGAATGGACTTTGTATGTTGACGGAGCCTCGGGGTCCGAACACCAAGGAGCTGGGGTAATTATCAGAGGTCCGGAAGGTCTAGAAGTAATGAAGGCCATCAAGTTCAGCTTTAACGTCACCAACAATGTGGCTGAGTACGAAGCTCTCATAGCAGGGTTGCGCCTAGCCAGAAAAATTGGTGTAAGAAACTTGAAAGCCCACAGCGACTCCCAGCTGGTAGTTCGACAAACAGCAGTGGATTACGGGGCCAAGGACCCGACCTTGGCAAAATACCATGAACTCATAGCAAAGCTCATTCGAGAGTTCGACACCGTACGAATAAAAAATGTGCCTCGGTGAGATAACGCCGAGGCAGATTGCTTGGCGAAGTTGAAAACATGCACCGAGGTACTAAACCAGCCGAGCATCACAGTGCTGAGCATAGTAACCTCGGGAAAAGGCTGGAAAGATCAGATAAAAGGGTATCTCGCAGCCAGTGAGCTCCCCGAAGACCCCAGCGAAGCGACAAAAGTGCGGAGGCGTTTCGGTCGTTTCTTCCAAATCGGAGAAGAATTATATCGGCAGGGGTATGCAAATCCACTACAGAGGTGTGTTGGCGAAGAAGATATTGAAATGATCCTCGAAGAAGTTCACGAAGGTGCTTGTGGTTCACACATCAGAACCGACACCCTGGCAGCAGTTATACTTCGCCAAGGATACTTTTGGCCTACCCTAAGAAAAGACGCTAGGTAGTTCGTCTAGAAATGTGGGAGTTGCCAAAGACACACGAGTATCCAAAGGGCACCCTCGGAATTGGTAACTTCGGCTGACTATCCCTGGCCCTTCGTAGTTTGGGGCATAGACCTCATTGGGCCACTCCCAACAGTGCATGGAGGCGTGAAGTTCTACGTGGTCGCAGTAGATTATTTCTCCAAAATGGTTGAGGCAGAACCCTTGGCGACTATCTCGGCAAAAGATGTGCAGAAGTTCGTATGAAAGAACATTGTGTGCAGATTCAGCATACCAAGGGTGTTAGTAGCCGATAATGGATCCTAGTTTACGGACAAAAGGTTCTAAGAATTTATCAACAACCTCGGAATAAAAATGCACTTCGCCCCAGTAGCCCACTCCCAAAGCAATGGGCAAGTAGAAGTATCTAATGAGACCATAAAAGATGGTCTGAAAAAGAGGTTGGGGGAAGCAAAAAGTTTCACAGGCCTTGAACCTTAATCCTATTTAAGTCATATAGGACCCCAGGAACCTTACACTTATTCAGTGTTAGGCCTATGTAAATTTGTCCTTAGTGGGCCTGTTAATTGATTAAATCCTTAATGCAATACTGTTTTATACTATGCCTTACTATGGCTGTAGGTCAATGACCATAAAAATAAGATATAATCGATGCAGCTGGCCAGTACTTCAAACATGCATTTATATAAAACATAATATTATGCATCGTGAATCCATACAAGCTACTAGGGAACACAACCACTAGTTCCATAGCATTTACCAGAGGCATAACTTCCACACACATATATATACATCATACGCAAAAGTGTTATACATATGCTGCACACTGAGAATCTTGGGATCCAATCCCACCTGAGTTACACTGCCAAAAAGGGGTCACTACAGTGTTCAGGTATTCCCTGTTTCTTGCCTCTGTACAACAAAGGCCAGTAAGTTAGTATTCCAGTAATTAGGAACCTACAAAAAAGAAACTTAATAATAATGTACAATATTAATTAACTTCTGCACACCTGGTATCAAAATACTAACAACCAGTTTCTTTATTGGTTATTAGTCCCAGGTCCACCAGTATCTGCACACAAAATATGTAAGGGATGTGAGAACCAAAAGTTCTCAGTAAGGGTTATAACCTGCAAGAAAATCAACAATATAGGACCGTGCATATTATCCATAAGGATGTCGATATATGCATAGTGCACTTGAGCTCAAGTCATAGTGCTAGGAACTCGTATTATTGGCCAATAATTATGGGAGTAGCTAGTTCCCACAATTCCTTTACTCAATTGTCCTTCAATTGACAAGTCCAACTTGTCCATACAAATATTGCTTTGAAAGCTTCTTAGTATTTGTTAATATCCCTTATTTTATGTACAGGAGTGAACTATTTGCTTATTTAGTGCATGTGTTAGTGCTACCTTTATCAGGTTTTGTGAGTGGTTAAGGACACCTCCTCCTCTTAGGTCCATCCAGGTCTTAACCCATCATTGTGACCTTAGGTATCGTAGGTTCCTAACCCGTCATACTCACCGTAAATTAGACCATATCAAGGTCCATTTTGCCTATAGATATAAGTTTACAATTATGCACTTACACACTTCATATGCACTTCATAGTTTGGCTTCTTACCAAACCCAATCATATAAGCTTCTCAAATAGCCATCAATACTCAAATCATATGCTTGTTAAATTTATCCATAATTCAGCCACTTGATATACAAGTATCATAGCCAAATTTATTTAACACATAAGCATACAAATTAAATAACCCTTACCTTAGATAACTTAATTCGCAAGCTTCAAGTACTTAGCCTTTTTGTCTCGGTTTCAACCCAAACTTAGGCCATCTTTTAGTAGCTTATTCCCAAAACCTATATTGATCATTTTAAGCACAATTTATCAATTTTAACACTTGAAAACAGTCCCTGAAACAACCACTAATGGTCCAGAATTTTCTGTCTCCGGTTTGCCTATCTTGTGGTTCTTTGCACTTTTAATAGCATAAAAGCAACCTAAATCTTGCTCTCTTAATTTTTATGCATTGTATACTAGTGTATAAGCAAGATTATTACCTCCAAAAGCCACCAAAAATACTGTAATAATACAGTTTATTCTTGGAAGTAACTACAATTACAGCAACACCAAAACTTCACCTTAATGCACATTCATGCCATTCATGGGCGATTCACTTCCAAATAAATGTTCTCTTGCTTCTTAGCTTTTAAACACCAAATGATAAGCAAGATAACATCATCTAGAATTAATTTAAACCATTAAAGCCAGCAGCTCCTATCTGGAACAAAATTAATTCCACAAGCTCTTAACTAATGCACCTTAAATGCACAACATGGTTTCTATGTGTATTTCACTGCCCAACACCTTTTCTCCCACTTCCTGGCCTTCAAATACCAGTTCATAAGTAAGAAAACAACCTTATTGAGCTACCAAAACCCTTTGGAACATGAAATTATGGCTGGTTATAAAAGAATTAAACCATACTTAGCTCAACACTCACGGTTTCGGCTACACAAAAATTCCAGCCTTAGTTCTTTTTGGGTTTTAGCTCATTGGCATCTCAAATTACTTCTTAAAGCTAGGAAACATATCAAACAACAATCCTAGCCATGATTTATTTCATAAAAAATCGCATGAATAGTGCCAGAAATTCAAAGATGATGAAAACTACACCATAGGAGCAAAATTAACCATGGATAAGCTCATAAACACCTTCAAACATGTTGAGCACCTTTGATTTCTCTCAAAAACCAAGTCTAACATTAATTTCCAGAATTTACAGAGTTAAACTGTAGCTCAAAAATAGAGGAAATAATAAAACCAAACTTACTCAGACAAGAAGCAACAAATCCTAGCTTAGGATAGCACAAATCTTGATTTTCCTTCAAAATCTTGCTTATTTGTGCTTGGATTTGATGGATTGGAGCTTGGATATGGTTTAGCTATGGTGTTTGGATAGAAAGAGAGGTTTTGGTGGTCTGGAGACGAAGGTGGAAGAAGATGGCCGAGCAATTAATGGGAAGCCAACTTATGTAGGCTTTAATTGCACATGCCACGCACATGGTGCTGTCTTTGTACTCTCCAGGAAATTTGGGTTTATTCGTAACACGCTGAGAAGTTAAGTACCAAAATTGGTATTACACCGCGCCTGGTGCCTTCATAGATATAAATACGCGTCCAGTCCCAGCCTTTCAGTTATATTCCATTTTGTCCCTATGTTTGTCAAGGTTACATATAAACCACTTATAGACAATCTAGTCAATTCACAAATTCACGATAATAGAGCGGAAATCACGAAAAATCGTGATACCTCAAATTTAATATTTTCTCATGCTCTAATCAACTGTGCCATAAAAATGGGTCATTATGTGAAATGACCAAAATGCCCTTCTTCGCCCGGCTTGCTTAAATGATCAATTTTATTCATTTTTAACTACTAGACCCTAAATTACCGAGACTTAGCTTGCAAATAAATTCTCTAAGGTGTAATTTATTAAATTAACTAATTACCTGGCTGATTAGACTTATAGCTTCGAGGGCCGTCACAAAAAGGAAATGGCCAGGAGAGCTCCCAAGTGTGTTATGGAGCTACCGAACAACACCCCGAAGAGCCACAGGGGAAACACCTTTTTCACTTGTTTTCGGTACAGAGGCCATCATCCCAATTGAGGTAGTACAACCATCGGTGCGAGAACAAGTGTTTGATGAAAGGGGAAATGACCTCGGCCTGAGAGCCAAGCTGGACCTCGTCGGCGAACATAAAGAAACAGCCGAGCTGAGAAGAAAAGCCTTTAAGCAAAAAGTGGCCGCGGCTATAAACTTGCGCGCCAGGCCGAAGGGAATAAAGAAAAGAGACCTCGTTCTCCGAAAGGCTGAATTTGGGCCCCGAAGGCCATCCCACGGAGTACTTCGCGCAAAGTGGGAAAGTCCTTATCTGGTACTTGCCGAAGTACAAAAAGGAGTTTACAAACTTGGCGATACCGAAGGCGTAGAATTAAAAAATACATGGCATTTGGATGCCTTGAAAAAATTCTATGCTTAGGATTTTGGTGGCAAAATTGTACAAGTTAGAAAAATTTCTAAGTACAAAAGTTTCTTAGGAAAATTTTTCTAAGTACAGAAGCTTCTTTTCACCAGAACAGTCATCGTCGAAAGAAAGCTTATTTACAAAGGTTATCAACCTTCTCTGAAGATTGGAGATTCACTTAAAAGAATTTCCTGAGGGTGATTCCAAGGCTAAATAAGTCTAGCTATGATCTTCCGAAGTCTCTTGAGCGAACGTGTTCGGGACAGTGAGAAATAAAAGATTTTGCGCAACAGACTTAGCCAAAAATTCATGAAAGAAAGGGTCTTTATTAAGATAAATCTGCTTACAAAGAAGGAAGTTCTCCAAAAGAAGAAGTACAAAATAGAAGAAAAATAAGGCAAAGGACCCTAACACAAACTAAGGAATCTCGGCATCTCGGGAGCCACCAGCTTCTGCGTCCTTATCCACCGCCTTCGGCGCCGGAAGAAGGAAGGGCAGTTTAAGGTGCTCGATTTTGGACCAAGACCACCGAGGCCCCTCGGGGATGTTTAGGGCCTCCAAAAAGGAGAGGTCCAGATCTGGGAACCTTTGCAGAACTTGATGCCGAGCAAGGCAGAAGCCGTCTTGGAAACCGACCTTTGTCATTTTGTCGGCTTTCTCCTTCTCGACTGCTAGCTCATCATGTTCCCTCTCCAGATCAGCAACCTCCTTCTTCAGTGCCTTCATCTTCTTCTTCTTCGGCTCCTTCTTCAAAGACTTGACCTTGGCCTGGAGCTCGGCCTTCTCAGTAAGCACCTTCGCCAGGAGAGCCTCAGACTCTGACTTCTCCGTTTGAAAAGCGTCGTTTGCCGAAGTCAGCTCCACCACCTTGGAGCCAAGGTCAGAAATCTTCTGGGAGGAGTCCTTCAAAAGTTCCTCTTTTTCCTTCAAGAACTCCTCCCGAACGGCAGCAACCTCCTTCTTCACAGCTTGAGCCATCTCCGTGTTCATGGCAACCAAGTCGGAACACATGGCCTTAGACTTTTCTATGCAGTCTAAGGCCGAGACTCGGAACGCCGCTTGCCTTGCTGCCCGAACCCTGAGGAAGCCAGTGAACCCCAGCAGCTGCAAGGAAGTAAGAGCAAAGTCAGTAAGGCAAAAAATAATAAGCCAAGTACTTAGGAGAAATGAAAAAGGAGAAAACAAAGGCGAGAAGTATACCTGGGCAGCGTGCTCAGAAACTTTTGCAGCAAGGGACTCATCGTCTAGGCACGCCTCGGAAATGGCCTTGAAGGAGGCCTTGGTGAGGATCCCCTTTGAAATTTGGTTGGCCATTTTCTGGCCGTCGTCGGAGTACAAGTTCATGTCCTCCGTAAACGACCAGAAAGGCTCCCTCGGGATCTTCCCCTTCGGGATATGGGAATCCCGAAGGGCCCGTTTCTGGGCGTGCTCGGCCACCCACCCCGAAGATGGTACCTCCTCTGCACAGCAAGACAAGAAACTTGTTAAGGCAAGCAATTCTCAAAGTTTAAAAAATAAAAATACTGCAGCTTGTCCAAGGAACGAACCTGGCGGCACCTCGGTGACATCATCGTCAGCGTCCCGAACCCCATCGGCAGAAATCTCCTTGCCTTTTTCCTTCCGACGCTCCTCGGCAGAAGGGACTTCCACCAAGGCGTCCAGAAGAGCCGCCGAGGAAGTGGGACTCCGAGAAAGGGCGTTAGCAGCGACCTCGGTCGGTTGGGCAACAGCAGCATCAGGCTCTTCACATGCCTCCTCGGGAATTTCCGGGTGAGGAAGAGGCGCGTCTTTCTTCGCCCATTTTGCAGATGATGGCCCGGCCCCCAGACGATTTCCGCCTTCGGGAGGTGGCCTTCTTTGTTTGCTCCCCCTTCTTGGCTTGACCGAGGAAGAGCACCTTGTAGTAAGCAGCGGAGTCGTCGCCCATCTCTGAAACAGAAGGAAAACATCAGTATGAGTCTAAGATGTGTCTATAGCAAAAAAAACTTTTGAGATAACTTACGCTCACAAAAGGTCTCATAAGTAACCTCCTTCCGAAGGAGTTTTACCAGCCAGGAGTCTTTCCCTGTGATGGCAGGAGCCGGCATCTCGAGGTCCGTCTCGTGCTCCTTCAGTACCCTTAGCTCCCGAAGGACCTCATCGGTCATCAGCTTCCACAAGATGGGGAAAGGGTAGAGGGACCGTGAAGGGACCTCGGAGTCCTAGTCGGAAACTGCCCGGATCCGTCTGTCGAAGTGCGCGAACCTGGCCGCCAACTCAGGAGTCAACAGCCTCTTCGAGTCTACAACATCCGTCTCCAGCCTTCCCGAAGCCCACAAGGTTGGAACGTACGACCAGGCCTCCTCCATTTTCAGAAAAAAGAATTTTTCTTGCCACCCTCGCCAGCTGTCCTTAGTGGTGAAGGTGAACATATACTTTTTTCTCCCTGATCCTCGGGGCAGCATGAAGTAAAAGCCACCATTCGAGACCGCGTAGAGCTTATAGTACTGCATAAAAAGAATGAAATGGGGTTATATTTTGAAAACGCCGCACATGCAAAGGAAGGCATTAAAATAGCAGTACGAGTTCGGGGGAAGTTCATTTACGGCAATCCATTAAATTGGCAAAAGTTGCAAATCACCCTCGAGGGAGGAAACCGAAGTCCAGCCTTCAGTTGGGTGCGAAAAACGGTAACCTCATTTCGGCGGTTCATAAAACTGACCACCTGAGGGCCAGGAAGTCTGGTGATGGCGTAAGAAGGAAGAAAAAACTTTTTGGTCCATCTTTCTAGTTTTTCCGAAGACGTACAGCAAGTATGATTGAGAAGAGGAAGCCAGCTCTCTAGGATGGGGGAAATAGTCATAAGAGGAGTTGGCGAAGACATTTTTGGGATAAAAAACCAACTTCGAGAAAGCTTTAAAATCAAAGGAATCTGGAAATCAAAACCCACCAAATGTTTTGCCGAAATCTGGGTTTGAAGTCGCCGTCGCGAAAGGTGGCTGAAAAAAACTCCGTTAACAGCATCGCCGTAAAAAGCAGAAGAGAACACAAAAATAGTTAAAAGGCAGGAGGGAAGCAAAAGCAGAAGCAAAAGGAAATTATGACGGAATGGCGTATATATAGGCCGAGGGGGGGCAGGCAAACCGGCGTCATAAGTACTCCGTGAAGGCGAAAAGTCGCCATAACTGCTCTTTGCGCATAAAAAGGCGCGCCTGCTGTATCCGATGCAGTCCCCGTCAATAACAAGTTGCCATGTGTCATCCATCGCGCCAAAAGAAGGACACGACTTCTAACACCCCTAAACCTTGGGTGTGCCGCTCCAGACTGACACGCCTGTTTACGAGACGCGACGTTGCGCAGACCTACAAAAGGAGAGAAGTAGGTTACCTCGAAGACACCAAAAGACAGGCTATGGGCGAACAGCCTATGTCTTCGGACAAAAGGTCCATCTTCGGCACAGGTATTACGCCCAAGGCCCAGAAGGACGCTCTCCGAAAGCTGACAAGCCGAAGTTTCCACTTCGGCTTTCTGGAGGGGGGGCCTGTGATAGCCGAAGGGCTATCGCCTCTCTCACTACATACTTCCTGCCAGTAGCGTGGTCGGGAAACCTGGCGTCACCCGAAGGAGGCGCTAACACTGACCTCGGAAGGACCGAAGTCAAACGCCTCAAACTCAGGACTTCGGTTAGCACGTCAGGAATTTCAAAGATGTTGCCGGCTCCCTCAGGCGACCAAACGGATCACCTTCGGGAATAAAGAACCAGCTATTGCAAGCAGGAGAGACTCTCCTCGAAGGGGGAACCCCCGACCCAGAGAACTCCCCGAACTACGGGCATGATTCACGAAGAAGGGCACCTGTACCAAAGGACGACCTCACCCAAAAGACCTCGGGAGTACAGCATGAGCATTTAAGGAGCCTCTGACATGTCGCCCCAGGCGCTACACGCCGCCTCAAACGGCGGTCTGACATGCCGACACCGTCTGAGTCTTGTCACATCCTATCTTGGACCAAGATTCAAGGAGCCTACAAACGGCTACTTGTCCCCTACGCCCGAAAGTACAAAGAGCATCCGACCGAACACGTGTCGTGATCTGAACGGACTAGGCACTCCTATAAATACTAGGAAACAAGCCCTGGCAAAGGATCCGACCCTCTCTCCCTTAGGAAAATAAAAACAGGCAAGGCCACTTAACCCTTTAGTGCTCCTCCTCTATCTTCCTTCAGGACACTAACTTGGGCGTCGGAGGCTCCTCCCCGGAAAAACATCCCGGGGACCTCCTAATCCTCTTCTCTTCAGCATTTCAAGCACACTCCCCTGGGAAATCTGCGCTCTAGGTGTTCTCCCTCTCAGGAAGTCCCTCCCAAAGTCATAATGTCATCCGACGAAGATGCTGCTGGGCAACATCTAGAATCAATTACATTAACTCCAATTAGTAAACTCTTAGACAGGTTGATTTTCGAGCAAGATATAAGCTGGAAGCACCTCAATAGTCTATGATATTGAAGAATATTCACATCTTCCCATTCACTAATTATTAAGTATCATCTACAAATTGGAGGTGAGAAACCTCAATTTCTTTAGCACCAATTCTCAGACCTCTTAAAACTCCGTCACCAATTGCTTCAACAATAAAACAATGTAAAACATCTACTGCCACTCAATAAGAAGGGAGAGAATGGGTCACCATGCCTTAGACCTTTCTCCATTTGAAATTGTGTGATGGTGGTGCTACAACTCTTAAGGATAGATACAGATGCTAAAGTCAAGCAGTCCCTCATCTAATTGATCCACCTTGGCCCAAAGTTCATATTCTTCCTGGTACTAAGCAAAAACTCCTAGTTAACATTGTCAAAAACTAGGTCATTGGTAATAAGAATGCCATCAAGAATTTTCCTTCCATGGATGAAGCCAGCTTGAGTTTTACTTATAATGAGATGAATTTTCCTACATAGTTTATTGGTAAGAATCTTAAAAATGATCTTATAAAGGGAGCCAATAAAATTGATTGGCCTGAAATCCTTCAAGATTGTAGGATTTGTCACCTTTAAGATTAAATTGATGGAGGATACATTGCATCCTCTCCCCAGTTTTTCTTGTCTTATGAAAATCTTTAATAAATTGGCATATGTCATCTTTTAAAACTTCCTAGTAGTTTTGAAAAAACTTGAGGTTATGGCCATTAGACCTAGGAGGCTTTGTGCTTCTAACATTCCCAGATAGTATGCTTAATCTCATCTTCTTCCACTAGTAGTTGTAAATCTGCAACTTTACTAGGACTAAGCTTCTTAATACTATTTGGAGTAAATGCTGGTTTGAACTTCAAGCTTTCTTTAAACTTGGAAATTGATAGCCGAAGGGCTATCGCCTTTCTCAGTACATATTTCCCGACGAAAACATGGTTGGGAACCCTGGCATCATCCAAAAGAGGCCCTATCACTGACCTCGGAAGAAGCGAGGTCAGATACCATGAAGTCGGGACTTCGGCTAATACTCTAGGCGTTCCAAAGGTATCGCCGGCTCCCTCGGGGGACCAAGCGAATCGCCTTCAGGGATAAAGAACCAGCTATTGCAAGCAGGAGAGAACTTCCCCGAAGGCGGAACCCTCGAACTAGGGGACTTTCCGAACTACAAGCATCACTACCGAAGAAGGTCATCCATACCAAAGAACGACCTCGCCCAGAGGACCTCGGGAGTACGGCATGAGCATTTAAGGAGCCTCTGACATGTCACCCACAGGCGTTACACGCCACCCCAAACGGCGGTTTGACACGCCGACGCCGTCCAGGTCTTGTGACGACCTGTCTCGGCTCAAGGCTCAAGGAGCTTGAAAACGGCTACTTGTCCCCTACGCCCAGAAACACAGAGAACATCCGACCGAACACGTGTCATGATTTGAACAGGCTGGGAACTCCTATAAATACCAGGGAATAGGCCTTGGCAAAGGATCCCCAACCCGACCCTCTCCCCCTGAGAAAATATAAACAGGCAAGGCCACTAAACCTTTTAGTGCTCCCCTTCTTTCACCTCTCAGGACACTGACTTGGGCGTCGGAGGCTCCTCCCCGGAATAAGATCCCGAGGAGCTCCTAACCCTTTTTTATGAGTTTTACAGGCACACTCCCCTGGGAAATCTAGGCTCCAGATGTTCTCCCTCTCAGGAAGTCCCTCCCAAAGTCACGATGTCTTTCAACGAAGATGCCGCTGGGCATCATTTGGTGCCGTCTATGGGAATTTACCCTCAGGTCGCCGTCGTTGAAAGTCGGCGTTCAAAGGACAAGGGACTCCCGAGGTCCCTGTCCGCGCCTGAAGCTCAACCGGCTACTGAGCAAACCCTTCCAGGGACTTCCACGCCTGAGGAAGAGCGTCCTCTGGTCATAACCATGAGCTTTCTATGCGACTTTCAACGTTCTGTTGGGGCTGAAATGACATAGCAGATAGACCGAAGGTGGCCACGACAAACTCAGGCCCAAAGGCCTCCCTCGCCTACACACCCTCGGGAAGAAAGCCCCAAACCAGTCCATTGTAGTTCGGGACACGGGGACCCACGTGAGGAGTCTTCAACAGAAAATATGCCCTTCAGGGCACGGCTTACAGGACGAGCTGGGTCCAAGCGACCCAAAATCCCACACCGAAGGAGCTCGTCACCTGAGGTGAAGTCTCCATCCATTCAGTGCCAAAGTCACTCCCCGAAGAGGCGCCGGCAATCTCCCTTCCCAGAAGAATAACCTAGTGCCACGATCGTTATGGAGAAAATATTAGCGAGGTTGGACAGAATGGAAAAACAAGTAGCTCGCAAGCCGGTTTGGGCCAGGCTGTCTGAAACCTTCTGTGGGGATGAGTCCCCGTTCACCAGAACTATAGTAGAGGCAGCCATGCCAGGTGACTTCCGGGTACCTCGGCTGGAAACTTATGATGGCCGGACTGATCCACAGGCTCATCTGACCAAGTACAGACGCAGCATGATGATGCACGGTGCAGACGATGCTACCTTGTGCAAATGTTTTGAGGTCACCCTCACAGGACCAGCAACTGTGTGGTACAATTCATTGGCTCCAGGAACCATCAGGGAGTTCCAGGAGTTATCTACAGCCTTCACGCAGCAATTCATTGGAATTCGGCCGACGGTGAAGATGCCTGTCCAGATGTTCGACATAGCGCAGAGAAACGGAGAAACCATCTGCGACTATGTCGAAAGGTTTAACAGAGAAGCCTTGAGTATCCCAGACTTTCAGCCCGAAATATTCATCCTCACCATGACACGGGGCCTTTGGACGGACTCACAGCTTTTTTATGAATTTTCCAAAGACCCTCCGGACACGTTTGGCGAGTTTTACCGAAGGGCCGAGTAGCACATGAAAGCCGAAGAGCTGAGGATGGTGGACTAAAGTCCGAGCACGCCCGTGCCGAAGGGTCCAGCCACCAGATACGGTGTTCGGCCGACCAAGCAGGCCGACCTCGGAGAGTGCTGGGAAGGAAACTCCCAAACTTTACGCCCTTGAACACAACGAAGACCAACATCCTCATGACAATGGAAAGGCAGGGAACCCAGATCCAGCGGCCATGGGCCATGACAGCTGAAAATAAGAAAAATATGAAGAAGTTCTACCAGTTTCACCGCGACCACGGCCACGACACCGAAGACTGCTTCCAATTGAAGAAGTACATAGAGTCGCTAATAAAATTGGGCCAACTTCGACGTTATCTGCGAATGCCTTCCCCGAAGGGGAGGAAAGAGGAGGAAGGAAAGGTAGATGACGAAGATTATGACTCCGATAGACGGAGGAACCGAAGTCCGAAGAGGCGCCCTCCACCTCCGGCGGGGATAATACAAACAATCACAACAGGACTCCCATCCTCGGAAAGGAAGAGGAAGGCCAGAGAAATATCAGTCATGGAATATCAGAGCTCGACGAAGAAGCTGGCCCGCAAGGATGGTTCCACCGTCGTCTTTCCCCATGACGACGATGTAAGATACTTGACTGTCACTTTTGCCACCAAGGATGGAGACGCGGAAATCTTCATTGATCAGGGCGAAGTAAGGAAGGTGTTCGTCAAAGCGCGAAAAGCTCAAGCAAACAACTTCGCTGTAGAGGCAGAGGCTTTAAAGCCAAAAAAGGGCGAGGCAAAAGATTCCGCGAAGGTAGAGATGGAAGAAGTAGAACTTGTCCCAGGCTGAAGTACCCGAATAGAGAAAAATTTGGCCGAAGGTGACAAGAAAAAACTTGTATCCATTCTACTGATGAATAAAGACTTGTTTGCCTACTTGCCGAAAGATATGCCGGGGGTAAGTCCTTGCGTAGTACAGCACAGCCTTAAAGTAAGTCCGGAAGCAAAACCTGTCCGGCAAAAGAAACGGGGCATCTCGGCCCACAAAAATGACTTCGTCAAAACCGAAGTCCAGCGCTTATTGGACACTGATGTAATCAGGGAGGTCAAGTACCCCGAATGGTTGAGCAATGTGGTCATTGCCACAAAAGAAGGGACCAGTAAGCTCTGAATGTGCATCGACTTCAGAAACTTGAACGATGCTTGCCCAAAGGATTCATACCCTCTCCCCCCAAATAGACCGATTGGTTGACTCAACTGCCGAATACAGGCTCCTAACTTTCTTCGACGCTTTCATTGGGTATCATCAAATAAGGATGGACCCCGAAGACGAGGAAAAAATTGCCTTCATCACCGAGGGTGGAACATATTGTTACATCAGGATGCCCTTCGGGCTAAAAAATGCAGGAGCCACTTACCAGAGGTTGATGAGTAAGGTCTTCAGTCACCAAATAGGGAGAAACATGGAAGTCTACATCGACGACATGATAGTCAAGAGCAAGCTGTCTAACGACCATGTCACAGATCTAAAGGAAACTTTCCACCAGCTCAGAACCTTCGGGATCCGCCTTAATCCCGAAAAGTGCATCTTCGGAGTGACCTTAGGAATGTTTCTTGGGTACATGGTATCAGAAAGAGGCATTAATTCTAACCCGGAAAAAATCAGGGCTCTGCTCGAATTCCGAACTCCCGTCACAATAAAAGATGTGCAGTGACTCATTGGAAGGATAACCTCTCTTAGTATGTTTATTTCCAGATATGGAGATCGGTGCTGAGCATTCTTCAAAGTCCTCACTAAGGCAGCAAAAAAGGAGGGCAACCTCAAAAGTGACGATCATCCTTGGAACGAAGACTGCCAAAAGGCCTGGGAAGAACTCAAAATCTACTTAGCATGTTTGCCCACTTTGCGACAGCCTCGCGAGGGAGAGCCCCTCGTATTATACCTCACTGTCACAGAAAAAGCAGTAAGCTCGGTCCTCGTGAAAGAGGAAGGGCCGAAGCAATGGCCGATCTATTATGTAAGCAAGTCCCTGCATGGCGCCGAAATGAGGTATCCTTTGCTGCAAAAAGCTATATATGCCTTGGTGCTAGCAGGAAGGAGGCTGCGACCATATTTTCAGGCTCACCCTATCATCGTCCGAAGCAGTCTACCTCTGCGGGATGTCATGAGAAAAGTTGATCATTCAGGAAGGCTCTCCAAATGGTGCATAGAGCTTGGCGAACACGACATTCCTTATGAACCTCGAAAAGCCATAAAAGCTCAGGCCCTGGCAGACTTTATTGCCAAAGTGCCCATCGCCGAGGATAGCCATCCGGATCCCGGTGAAGGTAAGCCAGAATGGACTTTGTATGTTGACGGAGCCTCGGGGTTCGAACACCAGAGTGCTGGGGTAACTATCAGAGGTCCCGAAGGTCTAGAAGTAATGAAGGCCATCAAGTTTAGCTTCAACGTCACCAATAATGTGGCCAAGCATGAAGCTCTCATAGCAGGATTGCGCCTAGCCAGAAAAATTGGTGTAAGAAACTTGAAAGCCCATAGCGATTCCCAGCTGGTAGTTCGGCAAAGAGCAGGGGATTATGGGGCGAAGGACCCGACCTTGGCAAAATACCATGAACTGGTAGCAGAGCTCATTCGAGAGTTCGACACCGTACAAATCGAAAACGTACCTCGACGAGATAATGCCGAAGCAGACTGCTTGGCGAAATCAAAAACATGCACCGAGGTGCTAAATCAACCGAGCATCACAGTGCTGAGCACATTAACTTTGGGAAGAGGCTAGAAAGACCCAATAAAAAGATATCTGGCAACCAATGCGCTCCCCGAAGAACCCCACGAAGCTGCAAAAGTTCAAAGACGCTCCGGTCGATTTTTCTTGATTGGCGAAGAATTATATCGGCAGGGATATGCAAATCCATTGCAGAGGTGTGTTGGCGAAAAGGATACTGAAATGATCCTCGAAGAAGTTCACGAAGGCGCTTGTGGTTCGCATGTTGGAACTGACGCCCTCGCAGCAGTAATACTTCGGCAAGGATACTTTTGGCCTACTCTAAGAAAGGACGCTAGGCAGTTCGTCCGGAAATGTCAAAATTGCCAATGACATGCGAGTATCTAGAGGACACCCTCGGAAATGGTAACTTCGGCTGAGTATCCCTGGCCCTTCGCAGTTTGGGGCATAGACCTCTTTGGGCCACTCCCAACAGCGCCTGGAGGCGTGAAGTTCTGCGGAGTTGCAGTAGACTATTTTTCTAAATGGGTCGAGGCGGAACCCTTGCCGACTATCTTGGCAAAAGATATGCAAAAGTTCATATGGAAGAACATTGTATGCAGATTTGGCATACCGATGGTACTAGTAGCCGACAATGGGTCCCAGTTTACAGACAAAGGGTTCCAAGAATTTATCAACAACCTCGGAATAAAAATGCACTTCGCCCCAGTAGCTCACCCCCAAAGCAATAGGCAAGTAGAAGTATCCAACAGGACTATCAAAGATGGTCTGAAAAATAGACTGGGGGAAGCAAAAGGGAAATGGCCGGGAGAGCTCCCAAGTGTGTCATGGATCTACCGAACAACACCCTGAAGAGCCACAGGGGAAACACCTTTTTCACTTGTTTTCGGTACAGAGGCTTTCATCCTAGCCTCTCCCCACTCGGAGAGCCTCTAGGACAAGGGGGCGGCAGTCAACCATCCACTCTCGAGATTCATATTGATCAATCGATCTCTGCGGCCTGCCAGTTCGCTAAGTAGACTCACTCTACCGAGAGGCAAAGGTAGTGCAGCCATCAGTGCGAGTGCAAGTGTTCGATGAAAGGGGAAATGACCTCGGCTTGAGAACCAAGCTTGACCTCGTCGGCGAAGACAGAGAAATGGCCGAGCTGAGGAGAAAAACTTTTCAGCAAAGAGTGGCTGCGGCTATAAACTTGGGCGCCAGGCCAAAAGGAATAAAGAAAGGAGACCTCGTTCTCCGAAAGGCTGAATTTGGACCCCGAAGGCCATCCCACGGGGTACTTCACACAAATTGGGAAGGACCTTATCTGGTACTTGCCGAAGTGCGAAAAGGGGTTTACAAGCTCGGCGATGCCGGAGGCATAGAGTTAAAAAATACATGGCATTTGGACGCCTTGAGAAAATTCTATGCTTAAGATTTCGGTGAGAAGATTGTATTGTACAGAAAAATTTCTAAGTACAAAAGTTCCTTAGCCAAAAATCTTGAGCATGAGTAATACAAGTCTGAATTTCACGAAGGTGACAGCTGACATAAGTGAAGATATGATTTTCCGAAGTCTCTTGAGCGAACATGTTCGGGACAATGGAAAATGAAAAATCTCGCAAAAGACTTAGCCAAAATTCTTGAGCATAAGTTGTATTTTCTCGAAGAAGATCGCCGTATTTTCCGAAGTCTCTTGAGCAAACATGTTTGGGACAATGGAAAATGAAAAATCTTACAAAAAGACTTGGCCAAAATTTTTAAGAAAGAGTCATTATTAAGATGGATCTGCTTACAAAGAAGAAAGCTCGCCAAAAGAAGAAAAAGAAGGCAAATGACCCTAAAACAAACTAAGGAAGCTCGGCGTCTCGGGAGCCACCAGCTCCTGCGTCCTTTTCCACCACCTTCGGCGCCGGGAAAGAAAGGGGCAAGTTCAGGTGCTCGATTTTCGACCAAGACCACCGAGGCCCCTCAGGAATGTTTAGGGCCTCCAAGAAAGAGAGGTCCAGATCTGGGAACCTCTGAAGCACTTGGTGACGAATGAGGCAGAAGCCGTCTTGAAAACCGACCTTGGTCATTTCGTCGGCTTTCTTCTTCTCGACCGCCAGCTCATCAAGTTCCCTCTCCAGATCGGCAATCTCCTTCCTCAGTGCCTTCATCTTCTTCTTCTTTGGCTCATTCTTCAAAGACTAGACCTCGGCCTGGAGCTCGGCCTTTTCAGCAAGCACCTTCGCCGGAAGAGCCTCAGAATCTGACTTCTCCTTTTGATATGATTCGTTCGCCGAGGTCAGCTCCGCCACCTTGGCACCGAGGTCAGCTCCGCCACCTTGGCACCGAGGTCAGAAATCTTCTGGGAGGAGTCCTTCAAAAGTTCGTCTTTCTCCTTCGCGACCTCCATCTTCGCAGCTTGAGCCATCTCCGTGTTCTTGGCGGCCAATTCAGAGCACTTGGCCTTACATTTTTCTATGTGATCTAAGGCCGAGACTCGGAACGCCGCTTCCTTCACCACCCGGACCCCTGTGAGGCCGGTGTACCCCAGCAGCTGCAAAGAAGTAAGAGCAAAAGTTAGTAAGGCAAAAAGTGGGCCAAACACTTAGAAGAAATCAAAGGGAAACAAAACAAAGGCCTGAAGTATACCTGGGCAGCGTGCTTGGAAACCTTGGCAGCGAGGGACTCATCGCTTGGGCACGCTTCGAAAACGGCCTTGAAGGAGGCCTCGGTGAGGATCCCCCTCGAGATTTGGTTGGCCATGTACGGGCAGTCACCGAAGTACAAGTTCATGTTCTCCATAAATGACCAAAAGGGCTCGCTCGGGATCTTCCCTTTTGGGACATGGGCATCCCGAAGAGCCCATTTCTGGGCGTGCTCAGCTGCCCAATTTGGGTATAGCAGCTCCCCTGCACGGCAAAGCAAGAAATTTATGAAGACAAGGAACCCTTAAAGAAATAAAGGTACCACAACTAGTCTAAGAAAACGAACCTGGCGGCACCTCAGCGACGTCATCATCGGAGTCCCGGACCCCCGCGGTAGGAATCTCCTTACCTATACTCCTACAACGCTCCTCGGCAGAAGGGACTTCCACCAAGGCTTCCAGAAGAGCCGCCAAGGAAGAGGGACTCCGAGAAGGGGCGGCAGCGGCAACCTCAGCCGGCGGAACAGCAGCAGCAGCAGCAGCATCCGACTCTTCGCGCTGCTCCTCGGGAATTTCCGCTTGAGGAGGAGGCACATTTTTCTTTGCTCGTTTGGCCACGGATGGCCCAGCCCCAGATGATTTCCGCCTTCGGGAGATGGCCTTCTTCGTCTGCTCGCCCTTCTCGGCTTGACCGACGAAAAGGGACTTGTAGTAGGAAGCGGAGTTGTCGCCCATCTCTGAAAAAGAAAGAAAACATCAGCGTGAGTCCAACGTAAAACTATAACAAAAGAATCCTGGGATAACTTACTCTAAAAAAAGGACTCATAAGTGACTTCCTCCCTAAGGAGTTGCACCAACCAAGAGTCTTTCCTAGTGATAGTAGGAGCCGGCATCCCGAGGTCCGTATTGTGCTCCTTCACCACCCCTAGTTCCCGAAGAACCTCCTCAGTCATCAGTTTCCAATTGATGGGGAAGGGGTAAAGGGGGCGCGAAGGGACCTCGGAATCCCAGTCGGAGACTGCTCGGATCCGTTTGTCGAAGTCCGCAAATATGGGTGCCAACTCAGGAGTCAGCATTATCCTCGGATCAACGACGTCCATCTCCAGCCTTCCCCGAGCCCACTTGGTCGGCACGTGTGACCAGGCCTCCTCCATCTTCAGAAAGAAAAACTTTGTTGCCACCCTCGCCAGTTGTCCTTGGTGGCAAAGGTGAACATATACTTTTTGCTCCCTGATCCCCGAGGTAGCATGAAGTAAAAGCCACCCTTCGGGACCACAAAGAGCTTATAGTACTGCATGAAAAGAATAAAGTGGGGCTCTATTTTGAAAACGCCGCACATACAAAGGAAGTCGTTGAAGTAGCAGTACAAGTTCGGCGGAAGCTGATTTACAGCAATGCCATGGAATTGGCAAAAGTCACAAATCATCTTCGGAGGACGGTACCGAAGTCCGGCCTTCAGTTGGGCTCGAAAAATGGTAACCTCGTCGCCACGGCTCGAAAAGCTAAACCGATCAGAGTGTGGCAACCTTGTAATAGCATACGAGGGAAGAAAGAATTTGGTCTTCCATCTTTTTAATTTTTTAGAAGTGGTGCAGCAAGGGTGAGACAAAAGAGGTTGCTAGCTCTCGGGAATAGGCATGGTCGGCTGAAAAGCGATTTCGAAAAAAGGCCAAAAATGACTTCGGGAAAGCTTAAAAAGCAAAAGACTCTGGAAGTTAAAACCCACCAAATGTTTTGCCAAAATCTGGATTTGAAGACGCCGTCGCGAAAGGTTGTCGGCAAACACTCCGTCAAAGAGGATTGCCGCAAAAAGCAGGAGAAAACGTGAAAGCAGTTGAAAGCAAAAGCAGAAGCAAAAGGAGGTTATGACAGAATAGAGGTATATATAGGCCCTGGAGGGTAGGCGAACCGGCGTCATAAAGTACTCCACAAAGGTGAACAGTTGCCATAACTGCTCATTGCGCGTGAAAAGGCGCACCTGCTGTATCCGGCGCAGTCCCCGCCAGTAACAAGTTGCCATGTGTTAGCCATCGCACCAAAAGAGGGATACGCTTTCTGACACCCCTAGACCCTGGGCGCAACGCTCCAGACTGACACGCCTGGTTACAAGACGCGACGTTACACAGCCCTGGAAAAGGAGGGAAGTGGGTGACCTCGAAGACACCAAAGGACGGGCTATAACCGAATAGCCCATGTCTTCGGACAAAAGGTACATCTTCAGCACAGGTATTACACCCGAGGTCCCGAAGGACGCCCTCCAAAAGTCGACAAACCGAAGTTCCCACTTCGGCTTTTCGGAGGGGGGCCTGTGATAGCCAATGGGCTATCCCCTTTCTCAATACATACTTCCTGACGAAAACATGGTCGGAAAGCCTGGCGTCATCCGAAAAAGGCCCTATCACTGACCTCGGAAGAAGCGAAGTTAGATACCACGAAGTTGGGACTTTGGCTAATACGCTAGGCGTTCTAAAGGTATCGTCGGCTCCCTCGGGGGACCAAGCGAATCGCCTTCGGGGATAAAGAACCAGCTATTGCAAGCAGGAGAGAACTTCCCTGAAGGCGGAACCCTCGAACCAGGGGACTTTCCGAACTACAAGCATAACTACCGAAGAAGGTCATCTGTACCAAAGAATGACCTCGCCCAGAGGACCTCGGGAGTTCGGCATGAGCATTTAAGGAGCCTCTGACATGTCGCCCACAGGCGTTACATGCCGCCCCAAACGGCGGTCTGACACGCCAACGCCGTCCAGGTCTTGTGACGACCTGTCTCAGCTCAAGGCTCAAGGAGCCTGCAAAACAGCTACTTGTCCCCTACGCCCGGAAACACAGAGAACATCCGACCGAACACATGTCATGATCTGAACGGGCTGGGAACTCCTATAAATTCCAGGGAACAGGCCCTGGCAAAGGATCCCCAATCCGACCCTCTCCCCCTGAGAAAATATAAACAGGCAAGGCCACTAAACCTTTTAGTGCTCCCCTTCTTTCACCTCTCAGGACACTGACTTGGGCGTCGGAGGCTCCTCCCCGGAAAAAGATCCCGGGGACCTCCTAACCCTTTTTTATGAGTTTTACAGGCACACTCCCCTGGGAAATCTAGGCTCCAGATGTTCTCCCTCTTAAGAAGTCCCTCCCGAAGTCACGATGTCTTCCAACGAAGATGCCGCTGGGCATCAAAAATGAAGAACTTAAAAACTTCTTCCATGTTCTCAGATGACTGGTTCATCCATTTTCCATTGGCCAAAATGCCTTTCAACTTATTATTGTTGCTCTTATGTTTCATAAGCCTGTGAAAGTAACTTCTATTGGTATCACCTTCTTTGATCTACATCTCCTTTGAATTCTTTTTCAAAAAGGATTAACCTTAGCTTGGATTAGTCCAAAAACTTCTTGAGAATTTCATTTTTCTCTTCAAACTCTAAAACAGAAAGATCTCAAGACTCCATAATAACATCCTAGGCATGTAACTTCTGTTTTAAGTAATCAAGAACAACCTCCACATTTCTTGACATCTTTATCCGAAAGTTTCTCTTCTTGAGCTTTCTCTTCTTTCCTTTCAAAAGAAAACTACTGTTTTCTTGAATATGCATAGAATTTCTCTCCCTCTTGTCAAAAGGCAAAATCTCTTTATGTTTAAACCAAGCATTAATAAATTTGTAAGGAATAGGTCCAAATTCCTACTAATTCCAGTTAAACAAAATAGGACAACGATTCAAGAGGTTTCTATCTATACAAATCAACGAAAAACTTGTCCATTCATGCAAAGAATCCTCAAAGATAATAGTTGAACCAATTTGACTTATCTTGGTACCCCTAGAGTTATACCATGTGAATTTTTTTGCCCATAAAGGTGTGTCAATAGCATGGGAATCCATTTAAAAATGCTTGAAATCCAAGATTTGAGTGCAATTGCTATTACATCCTCTGCTCTCATCATCGGATACAACTAAATTAAAGTCGCACTTGCAACAGTAACACTAAGGCCTTATAAAGTTGATGAGAATCATACTTAAATTATCCCAAAGATCCTTGTTCTACGATGGGCACTGAAGGACATAGAGATTTATTATGAGGATAGGTGTATCAAAGTTTTTCCAATGTCCTAGTACTCCAAGGATTCCATTGCAGAAGAATTGCTGAAAACACTTGTACTCCACATTTTTACCTTTTGATACAATCTTTTCAACTAAGTCCCTACTCCAAATTATAAAATCTAGTCTGTCAACCATTTGAGAACTTTCTTTCAACTATTCCAACTAGCTTGACCCCCATTAAAACAAATCTCAAAACTCCAAATAGTAGTTGTAATGAGCATTAGGATGTTGTAAAGAAATGTTTACTTCACTTGGTGTGAAATGACATCAATAAAAGGTTTTCGAAGGACCAATGGAGTGAAGACATTATGCTGAAGAATTCTTTTCCTAAGGCCCTTGTGTTGGCAGTTAATAAGAGTGTTCTTGTTTGTTAGTTTAGTTCTTGAGGTGAAGGTAATTGGAGATGAAACATTTAGTTGACAAGATACTTTTTTATTGGGAAGTAGAGCTCTTTGATCAGTTTATCATTATTCTTAATTCAAAGGTGCTAGTTGCTAATGTTGAAGACAATGTGCTTGGAAGCTTGAAACCAATGTGAAGATCTCTTTTAAATCCTTATGCTACAAATTGGAAAATCGATCTTTTTAGAGGAATTCTCTTTTATATTTTATTTTGGAGTTTTAAGGCTCCCCTGAAAGTTCTCATACTTATCTGGCAATTCTTTTAGCGCAAATAACCTGCAACAGAGGCTTTATGGTAATGACATATCATCTCTCAAGAGCAAGCCATGAAGCAATTTGCTGTTTTATCATAACTTTCTGGAATCTATTGATCATATATTTTTTTTTATGTAGGTTTGCCTTTGAAATTTGGTACAAGTAAGTGTGCTGCTAGAAATTTTCATGGCCTATTCCTGGAGATGTATTCGCTCTACTCAAATGGTGGAATGATGTTGCTAGAGTTTTTTTGTGTAGAAAAGTGTGATGGACACCTTTTGAGGATACTATTTAGTCCATTTTGCCAATTTTTCAGAACAAGAGCCTTGATGTTTTGCAGGTTTTGGACCTAATTTAATTAAGAGTCACTAGTAGGTTAAAGCCTTTTGGTCTGCCCATTTTTATTTAGTCTTAAATTTTCTATTGCTAATTGATAGTTCTTCATGTAGAGTTGGGGTCATATTGGTTGGCCTCGTTCAACAGCAAGAGTTAAAATTCAGTGCACATGGTTCTACATCTTGGAAGCCATGACTAGGGGCTATGAAGGGCATTTTACTTGATCATTGTAATGCAATGATTGCATGGTTTTCTATTCTAGTTGGAATAACTCCAATGTGGTGGAAATACTTGCTAATTGAGAAGATTTGCATGTTTTTTTTCTATCAATAAGAAAAAAAATTTCATTTAAATGCCACTAGGGAGCTAGAAACTACAAAATACATCAAGAGTCCTAGAGAAAAGAAACCCCCGACAAAGAGACAACAATAGCTAGAGACATAAAGTATGATTAAGACATCAAAAGCTAAAAAGAAATCACACCTGACTTGATCTCCTTGAAAGCCAAAGGAAAGCTTGAGATTGAAAGGAAGAAAAAATCTACAAAAAATCCATAATCTTGTTGTTGAAGTTGGGGTTGATCCTTGCAGACCAAGCAGACTATAATATTGCTTTACATTGATATCCCATGCCTTTTGAAGATCTATTGAGCTTGAATTGGATGGTTGCTGACTGAAATGAGGTCTAATATTATCCATAGAGGTGAAATTGCCTCCCCACCATGCATAAACTACTTGTTAAGGATGCATTGGGATCCTGTAATTCAAGATGAGATGTTTTAACTCTTCTTGATGGCTTTTTCAAAATGGGAATAAAAGATCCAATGGCTTATTCCCCTTAAAACTAAATTCATCCTCATTGGTAACTTGTTTTGAAGTGCCTTCCATGTGAGAAATTCATCTTGATAGGGTACCATACATTCCAAAAGATGTTTTGTTGCTGTGAAGTGATCTCTGGTTCTTCAACTCCTTGATGAGTAACTTGATAGTGAAGTCACACGAGTTTCAAAGATTCCATGTGAACTTATCCTCTTTATCCTTGTTTAAAGTAATAGTGTAGTTAAGAAAACCTAAGTAATAGTGTTGAGATGAAAAATTAACTTTTGTACTTCTGACCCTGACCAACCCTTGGAGACACCTACCTAAAACAATACAAGACCCATGATTCACCTTCCTAATTCTTCATGTGTGATAGAAAGACATATTTATTTTGTGACAAGTTGTACAACCTAGGAAATCTAATTTGTAAAACTTGATATCTACCCCACTTGTCATGCTAGAACCTAATTAAGACCCCATTGGATGACAAACCACTTAGGAATAGTCCAAGAATGGCTTTAAGTTTCACCAAATTGGAAGAAACAAAGCTTAAAGAAGACTCATTTCACAATGATCACACAGCTCTTTGTGGACAAAAAATAGTTTGCATAGAACTAAGAAGAAAATACTTCTTAAGAAAACTTGCAATAATCTTGAAATGTAAATATTACATAAGATATGAGGCCTTTATGTAGCATGCAGGCCTTAGGGTTTCAAAACACACCAAGAGAATAAGAGGAAAACCCTAGGAAAGCTCTAGTTGGACTAGAAATCCTTGTGACACACAAACACATGCCCTAGACATGGTTTACAACTTTACCCCACACAAAATAGGTCTAAGCTTAAAACTTATAGCCAAAATAAGTTCAAAACAAGTTAAATAACAAAATAGCCAAATTTGATAACAAAAAAGTCTAGTAAACTAAGGGTTAGCCTGTTGGGGCTCTTTAAGGTGCTCTCAGCTGCTCTTTGGGGCTTACAGGTGCTTGGGGTGTGCCTGGTATAATTTGGGTTTTCCAATAAGCCATCCAGCATCCAATGTTGTACTTAAGGTATATGGAGCTTTAGAGTGCTCCTATCCTAAGCATTCTTGTGGACTAGGGCAGCCGTGCGCCTTAGAGTTCTAAGAGTATTCACCATGGCATGTTTGGGTGCCTCATGTCTGCAAGGAAGGCTCCAAGTGCTCCATTGGGTGCTCTAGCTCCATGCTCCTCAAAATACTACCTCACTAAGCCTTGTGGAGACTTTTGAAGCTCCTTAGCATGCCTCCTAGTGATTAGGCCACCTAAGACCTTAAATAGGTCTTTATGTGAATTTGGTAGGCTTGTAGGGTTATCATCAACTCCCCTCTCCCTAGTATGATTCATCCTTGAATTTGCATGATAAAATAAGGATAAATCAGCAATATTAAAGGTGGGGCTAAAAAAATATTCTTCTAGCAAATCAAGCACATAAGCATTATTATCAATCTTTTTCACAACTTGGAATGGTCAATCTTCTCTAGGATGCAACTTTGTTCTTCTTTGAGTTGGAAATCTTTGTTTCCTCATATTCACCCATACCCAATTACCAAGTTCAAAAGTGACTCAGCCCTTGTTAGTTGCCTTTGCATATTATTGGTTGATCTTTTCAATTTGTAACTTAACCTTTTTCATAAAGCTTGCAATCCAAGTCAGACTTCTTTTTACCATCTAAGCTTGCAAACTCATAAGTAGGTAAAGGCAATAGGTCTAAGGGAGTTAAAGGGTTAAAATCATACATGATTTCAAAAGGAGAATAACCTGTAGTTCCATGGATAGACCTATTATAAGAAAACTCAACATGTGGCATGCATTCGTCCCAAGTTTCAAGTTCTTACCTATAATAGCTCTAAGCAAAGTACCTAATGTCTTATTGGTTACCTCAATTTGTCCATCAGTTTATGGGTGGCCTGAAGTTGAGAACAAGAACTTGGTTCCAAGTTTTCCCCATAAAGTTCTCTAAAAGTGGCTTACGAACTTTGAATCCCTATCAGAGATAATAGTCTTGGGAACTCCGTGCAAGCATACAACCTCCCTGAAAAATAAGTTAGCAACATGCATAACATGATGATCTATTTTATTACATGCAATAAAGTGAGCCATTTTTTAGAACCTATCAAGAACCATAAAAATTGAGTCTCAGCCCTTATTAGTTTTAGGTAAACCAACTAGAAAATCCATGGAAATATCAACCCAAGGTTGTGATGGTATGGGCAATGGTGTATACAAACCATGAGGTGATTAAGTAGACTTAGCCTTATTACACTCAATACAATGATCATAGAACCTTTCACATGTTTCTCCATGTGTGGCCAATAGAAGTGCTCCCTTAACATATGCAAGGTCTTAGGAACACCATAATATCCCATAATGAGCTTCCTTAATGAGCAATTCCCTTGAAGATTTCTTAGGCATGCACAATCTATTGTCTTTGAAGAGATAACCATCTACTTGATAAAACCTCTCAAAAGCTACTTTAGAACACTTGGAATAAACATCAACAAAGACAGAATCAAAGGCATATAAGTCATTTAAGTTCTTAAAAGTAAGAACTTTAGCATCTAAATGAGAAACTAATGCATACCTCCTTGAAACTACATCCATCACTACAATTTTTTTACCTTACTTATACTTGGTCACATGTGGAAAGATTCAATGAATTCCACCCATTTAGCATGCCTCCTATTGAGCTTACCTTGGCCCTTAAGATGTTTAAGAGCTTGCTGATTAGTGTAGATCACAAACTTTTTTGACTGTAAGTAGTGTTGCCAAGTCTCTAAGATAGTTCCTTATCAAAGGTAGGATAGTTTAAGGCATCACCATTGAGCTTCTCACTACAATAAGCAATAGGGAGGCTTTCTCACATCAAGCTAGCTCCAATACCTAAACTTGAAGTATCACATTCAATCTCAAAAGTTTTAGCAAAGTTAGGAAATGCTAGAAGTGGTACATTGCATAAATTTTCCTTTAAAAACAAAAAAGCACCATTTTGAGCTCTTTCCCACTTAAAACCTACATTCTTACTAACCATTTGAGTGAGATAGGTTGCAATGGTAGGAAAGTCTTTTACAAACCATCTATAAAAGCTTGCTAGCCTATGTAATGATCTTACCTTAGAAGTAGAAGTACAAGTTGGCCATTCCTTAATGGCTCGAACCTTTTCTTGATCAACATCTACACCTTCATTACTTAAAACAAATCTAAGGAACACGACACGATTAGTACAAAAAGTGCACTTCTTGAGATTTGCATATAACCTTTGAGTTCTCAATGTACCCAACATTTGTATCAAATGTCCTACATGATCTCTAGGCTCTTGTTATAGACCAAGATATCGTCAAAGCAAACAATAAAAAATTTGCCTATAAAATGACATAAGACATGGTTCATTAGTCTTATAAAAGTGCCTAGTGCATTTGTATGACCACTTGGCATAACCAACCATTCATAAAGTCCAAACTTAGTGTTAAAAGTTGTCTTCCATTCATCCACTTCCTTCATTCTAATTTTATGGTATCCACTTTCTAAATCAATCTTTGAAAACATAGTAAAACCATGCAATTCATCTAACATGTCATCAAACCTAGTAATTGGGTGACTATACTTTATCGTGATATGATTGAAGGGTCTACAATCCATGTACATATGCCATGAACCATCTTCTTTGGCTCTACAAGTACATGCATAGTACATGGACTCATGCTTTCCTTCGCAAAGCCTTTTGCCAACAAGTCCTCCACTTATCTTTGTATCTTCTTAGTCTCCTCAAGATTGCTTCTATAGGTAGGTCTCTTAAGGATTGGAGTTCTTAGAATCAAGTCAATTTGGTGTTCAATCCCTCTAAAAGGTGGCAATTCTCTTGGCTCTTCAGGGAATACATCTTCAAATTTCTTCAACAATGACAAAACATCACTAGGAGGAGAGGTTAGTTCATCAACAATAAGGAAATTTTCTTTAGGAAGTAAAAGAAGCACTGTTTTTATGCTTGCAGTGCTTTCCTTACATCACTCTTTTTACAATCATACACTCTGATAGCCGGAGGACTATCGCCTCCACCTGGCCGAACTCCCTGCGACTAGAATGGCCAGGAGATCTGGCGCTACCCGGAAAAAGGTGGGATCACACACCTCGGAGACAAGCCAACGAGCCCGAGCTCGGCATGCCAGGGAACTCGAGGATACTATTAGCCCCCCCGAGGTAGTAAACAGACCTCCTTCGAAAAAGTGGCAACAGCTAGTGCGGGCCAAACATGATCTTGCCGAAGGCGGAACTCCCTGAATCTGGGAACCCCCAAACTGGGGGCATGTTTCCCAAAGTGGCACGGTCCGTACAAGAGGACGACCTCACCCAGGGACCTCGGGAGTACAGCAGGAGCATTTAAGGAAGCCTCTGACATGTCGCCCACAGACGTCACAAGCCACCTCAAACGGCGCTCTGACACGCCGACGCCATCAAAGTCACATCATGGCCCGTCTCGGCTCAAGGCTCAAGGAAGCCTGCCACCAGCTACTTGTCCTCTACACCTAGACATTCAGAGAACATCCGACCGAACACGTGTCATGATCTGAACGGGCTGGACACCTCTATAAATACTAGGGAATACACCCTGGCAAACGGCTGGCAAATATCCTGACTCCCCACTCTGAGAAAATACGACCAGGCGAGTTCACTAAACCCCTTTGTGCTATTTCCTCTGCCTTCTCTCAGCACCACTGACTTGGGCGTCGGAGGCTCCTCCCCGGAAAAACACCCCGGGGACCTCCTAACCCACTTTTTCTGAACATCTCAGGCACTCTCCCTTGGGCAAACCGGCCACCAGGCGTTCTTCCTCTCCGGGAGTCCCTCCATCAGTCACCATGACTACCAACGATGAAGCCCCTGGGCATCACACTCTTTTCTTATCTCTCCTTGCCTCTCAAGTTTGTTACCTTGGGAACACTCAACTCTCACTTTCACTTAAGTTTCCTCTCCTCACCATGCCTTTCTTCTATTTTCCTAGCTTTCCTCTCTTGTTTCTTTCCATTTAGTCCTTCATCTTTCCTTTTTTTTTTTCTCTTAACCTTTAAAGGTTTTTTTCATCCTTCATAACTTGTTGAGGTGATAGTGGCAAGAGTGTGAATAGCATCCCTTTGTGGACAAAAGTGTACATATTATTGTACCCATCATGTGTTGCTCTTTTGTCAAATTGTCATGGCCTTTCAAGCAAGATGTGATAAGATTGCATTGGCACGACATCACACAAAACTTCATCTTGATAATTTCCAATCTTAAAGCAAATAATAACTTGCCTTTGGAGCCAAACCTTTTCTCTATCATTGAGCTATTGTAACTTGTAGGTTTGTGGATGCTTGTGTGGAGGTAGTTGCTTTTTCTCCACCAGAGTGTTAATGGCTACATTGGCATAACTCCTTCCATCTATGATCAAGCTACACATCTTGTCTTCCACTTGGCACCTTGTATTAAATATGCATTCTCTTTTATCAACTTCCTCCTTAGCTTGCCTATTCAAGGCTGCTTCTAGCAATAAATGCAAAGTCTTCCTTTTCAGCTTCTTCTCCTAATGATACATCTTCCAATGGTGGCATCTCAACAAGGTCATCTTCTTGAGCCTTTTCCTCAAACTTTAGGTCCCTAAACTAATCAACATACAACACCTTTTAGTTTAGGCAATCTTCGATCACATTTCTCTTTCTTTTACACTTATAACAAACAATGTCATGGGCTCTTCTATGATTTTGAGGGTTAGGGATATCTTTAGGTTGCATGGGTGCCACAGGTGTCTTTTCTAGGTGATGCATGCCGACATCTTCATTGTATGACATGTTGGCCGGAAGGAGAGACTTCCGATGAGAAGATATCTACATAACCTTGAAGAGCGTGGGTTAGGAGCTCCCCGGAGTGTGTTTCTGCGAGAGGAGCCTCTGATGCACAAGTCAGTATATAGGAGAGAAGTTGTTAAGAGTAGAGAGTAGGAAAGGGTGAGTCATATCATCCTTACCAAGGAGCCTCCCAAGTATTTATAGAAGCATGGAGAGAGAAGGCCGTTTTACACAGCCTATGTAGATCATGACACATGTTTGGCTAGATCTAGTCTATACGTTCTGAGGTAGGTATCTCCAGCTGGCCGTAGGTAGTTCTGGCTAGAGGGTAGGGGTGTGTGCGAGGCTTCTTTGTCAGAGATTCCTTAACCGTATTTGTTGTTATATGAACAAGACCCCTTTGGGGTTGTGAGACCCTTTCAGGCGGAGATTTTCCCGAGGGCTATTGGAGAAGGCCATTTGGAAGAGTGAACCATCCTCAAGATACTTTTCCTCTATCGGGGGTGATGGACCTATTTTTTTTAGGTTGGTAGCTCACAAATCTGAGGGTGGTGAGGACCTTTTTTCCCGAAGTTGGCCATATAACTTTCTGAGGGTGGTGTAGAGAATCCCCTAAGGTTGGTGCTATGACTACCAGAGGGTGGTGTCAAGTTAGCCACTTAGGAGGTCTCGTGGGTGATAACTCTTTGGCTATCACATGCCTCTCTCAGAGAAGCCGAAGTTGCATTTTCGGCGCTAATCACTCAGCAGCACATCATGGAAATCTTGCTTTTTTGGGTAGCTAAAGCTGCCCTTGGCGAAAGAACTTGCTTCCGCTAGCTCTTTGGGCTGAGATGCTTTCTTTTTCCAAAGTTGCATTTTTGGCATTCATTGGGGTTCCTCGTTTGTGCTCCATTCTATGGATTTTGGGCCCTTGATCAGGACATTGGTCCAAATTAACTTCTTTCTTTTGGCGAAGTCACACCTTCAGATTTGTAAGGAGTTTGGTTATATCCTTTAGCCGAACACTCAGTTCTGGCGAGGTTATACCTTCGGAGGTGAGGGGACATCTTTCCTTAGGATTTTTTATCCCTGCCTTTTGCCAGGAAACCATCCTATCTCATGGTCGAGTAGTCATGTCACTTCGGTTTAGGCAACATAGGCCTGCAAGTGTCAGATGGCATGCCCTTGGTTTTCACATCATGTGACACATGTCTTTAGTTTATTGGTGATCCGTTGCGTCTGTTACATCGGTTACGTCCTTTCGCTTGCGAAGGGTCATTATGGTGACGCTTTGCTTGCCACCTTTAGCCTATATAAAGCCTTTTTCCCTTTAGAGTTTGCTCACTCATTTGCTTCCATCCCTCTTGCTTTCTCTCTTCCTCTCATTCTCCGTCCTTTCTTTACGGTGGTGTCTGCTGTTGAGCGATTTTTGGCAAGTTTTGCGATGGTTCGTGAAGTTCATCTATTTGCCGAATATGTGGGTTTTTTTTCCAAAGTTGCTCATCTTCTTCCCATTTTTTTCTTTCTTCCATCTATTTGAGGTTTGTGTCTTAGTCACTGAAGATGCCATCCGAACAAGCCACGGTTAAGGCTTTTCCCGAGAGTTAGCTTCCTCTCGACTCTCATTTGAGCTGCGTGACTTCAGAGAAGTTGGCGAAGTGGAGGCTCAAATTTTTTGTTCCTTCTTACTCAAAAATTAGGCTACTCGATCATAATGAACTAAGCTACCTTCCTCGTTCGAAGGAGATTACTGTCTTCAGAGCACAATTGAAGGCGGGCTTTTGCTATCCACTACCGAAGGTGGTTTCAGACTTCTGCCATTTTCACGGCATAGCCGTCAATCAGATGCCCCTGAACTCTTATGCCTACTTTAATGCCTTCCTGTGTATGTGTGGAGTTTTTAAAATTTTCCCCCACTTTATCTTCTTTCTCCAATACTATAAGCTTCATCCTACCCCGAAGGGGGGATTTTACTTTCTACTTCCTTAGGGATCTGGTAGCAAAAAAATTACTTTCATTTTTGGCACCAAAGATAGTTGGGGAGGGTGGTAAAAGAAGCACTTTTTATGGAGATTGATGATAAGTAGAAACACCTCCCAGCTCAATGGGCTTCTGGTACACTGGCAACCGATGTAGTGGATCCTAGGAAGCTATTAACTCTTGAATTGGAGTCTCAGTTTGAAGAGTTTGATAGCCGTATTCGGGCTATCATGGACTGGGATACGCAGGCACCTTCACGTTCTTTCTAACCCTTTCCCATTAGATGGAGCTTTATGACCAAGTAGGTTTTTCGGGAGCTTGGGGTTATTACCGAACATGTCACAGACCAAGATATGCCGAAGCCCTTGGTGGATGGGAAGAAGGCATGGCTTGTTCGGCTCCTTTAGGGTGAACTCTCCTATCCCAGCCTTGTAGAAAGTAAACTGTTCCTAAAACCATAATCTTAAAATTTTGATAATTACATTGATATCTTCTCTTTTGTAGAGATGGGCGACAAGTCTGCAGCTTTTTACAAGAGCCTGTTCCTCGGCCAAGTCGAGAAACGAGAACAGTAGAAGAAAAAGGCACTCAAGAGAAAGAAGGTGTCAGTTGGACCATCTTCAGCCTTGAAGCCAAAGAAACCTAAGGAGGACTCCCTTCCCTCTCCCCCCGAAGGCCAAGTTGAGGTGCTTGACCAAGCACCAGTGCGTGCTGACCCGTCCTTGGAACCGACCATCTACTCAACCACTCTAAGTACCAATGCTGCTATCGAGACATTGGGGACTTCATTGGGGGAGATTTTAGCTGAAGAGGCCCAAGAGAGACGAAGAAGGAAAGGCAACGATATTCCTACTGAAGTACTAGATGTCAGTGGGTCTAACAAAGAGGGTGCCAAACTTCCACCAGGTTTGTCTCTTAGCCATTCATCTATGAACTTTGGATTTTTTGGTATTTTAGACCTTGTAGATGAATGGCTAAAAGATAATGTAACAAAGGAACTTTTGTGTGATTTTGCAATGGAAAGGGCCCAGGCATTGTGGATGATAGATCATCATCGGAATAGGGCAGTTCGGGACTCAAAGATCTCAAAGGACAAGGTCCTGAGGGAGCCCTTTTGGACATTTACCAAGGATATGGACTTATTCTCTAAGGATTTCCAGAAGATGGTTCCCCAGATGGCGAGGGGCATCATGACCAACGCCACCTTCCAAACTTTGTCCGAGGAATGCCTGAGCGAGGATGTCTTTTCAGCTCGGATGTCCAAGCATGCTACCTAGGTAACCTTTATTACTTTGAAAATTTTTGATTTTTCAAAATCCTCAAGTTGCTCTAGATCATATTAGGTGTTTTCCACTTGCAGCTACTGGTATATGGAAGGTACTTTTAGGCTTGGGCAGAGAAATAGTCTTCCATCCGAGGTCAGTCAGAGAAGAACTTGGCCAAGGCCAAGGAATTATTTGCGAGCTCGGTCGTAAAATACGACGAGCTCAACAAGATCATGAGGAAGGACCTGGCCAAGCTTTGCCAGGAAGTGTTGGAGAGCCAGAGTAGGCTCCTTGATAAGTGCTCCTAAAAAATATCCGACCTCAGAGTGAAGGTCATCGAGTTGACCTCGAAGGGGGAGGCCCTTCGGATGGAGAAAGAAAATGCGGTAGCTAACCTTAACAAGTCACTGGTGAGCAATGCTGAATTCTTCGCCATGATTGAGTGACTGAAGAAGGAAAATAAGAAGAAGAAGAAGAAGGAAGAGAAGGAAGTTGAGGCCTTGAAGAAGGAGCTGAAGGATTTGATGGCTGAGAAGGCTAAGTCAGATGAGGCGACCATGTCCTCATTTCAAGATGGCTTCTGCCTCGCCCGTCATCAAGTCCTCTCCCATTGTCCTGACCTCAATCTATCCATCTTGAAAGCACTTGATATCCCCGAGGGACCATCCTTGGAGTGGTTGAAGATTGAGTTTCTCAACCTTCCTGCCCTTCCCCCCTCCGCTATGGATGTTGGTAATGAGGATGTGGATTAAGCTGAAGATGAAGATTCCGAGGGTGAAAACATCGAGGTCCCTCAAGATGTTGAAAACAACCCGTAGGGTTGATTCCACTTTTTCTTTTTGGGCTGTATTCTGCACTTCTTTCTTCTTTAATGAAACTTTTCTTACAAAATTTTGGCTAAGTCCACAATGGCTGTGACTTTGGTATTATTTCAACCATCTTCGACTAATTCACCGTATTTGGTAGAATAAGGCTCAGCACCTTCGGTCGCGTAACATCCTTAACAAATTCTACCAAGGATTTTCAACCTTAGCCTTTACCGAAGGTAACGTCTGTTTATCTTCGGTGAGTTATGGATATAATTCTAAATGTTTTAAGAATAGATTTGACCATATTTCGGTAACCATGTTTGGAATGAACCACATTTGGTTAACCATATTCAAAAAATTTGTTTTATTTAAAAACACTTAAGTACTTTCGGGATCAACCATATTCGGTTTACCACGTTCAAAAAATACAATGTAAATCCTTCACTTTTGGAAGCAACCGTATTCGGTTAGCCTCATTTGGAAAATTCTAAGTGTGGAATTTTTTTAGCGAGTCAGAATGCCATGTGTTCTTCCTCAAGGACCAAATAAGGTCCTGTTAGTATTGTGCCCAAAAAGCCAATCATGAGATGATTGTATTTTTGCACATTGAGTCATGATATTTTATTGAGGCATTAATCCAGCAATTATGTTTGTTGTTTTGTTTCTGCGTAACGTAATAAACATAATTGTAACCCTAGAATAATGATATTCTTAAACGTCCCTAGTATAGTATTATTGTGGAGCGGGTTGCAATAATACATAATGACTAGCATATGTGGAGACTAATATGAGATATGTAGTCTACATATGGGTACAAGTTGGAGAACTTGTGTACTGGACCGACCCACCATGAGAACACTTCATGGATCGTTATATGAGTGTCATAAGTGATTCTCATAGTGATCATGGTATATGTAGTCCTTCGACCTAAGATCATCAAGGTTCCCTACATGTGAGTCACATACTTTGATACTTTCCTTTGTTGCTCGTAACTGAGTGAACTTGAAGGAGGTCATTGGGTATGTCACATATCATGCGGAGGGATTTGTATGATCAAGATGGGATTTGTCCCTCCTATGTAACGGGAGTGATATCTTTGGGCCCCTTGATAGAGTGAGACTTAGAAAATGCATGGCCATGCTCTGATGAGTTGATATATGATATCAATGTCATCAGTTTAAGTTAGTCTACTCGGTAATCAAGAAACCAAAGATTGGGCTATACGAGAGTGACACATTCCATGTCTCGTGCTTAGTCTTGATATCTTGGACAAAGGGACAATGGCATATATCGGTGATGATCATAAAGGTTTAGTCGATTCACCGACAATCTTGTCACTTGGGTAGCAATGATGTGTTGCTAGACACCGCTCATTGCTTATGATCATAAATGTGATTTATGATCATTGCCAACATGGCAAGAGCCTAAAGGGTCGCACACATAGAGCTATTTGGATCATTAGAGTGCATGGGCTAATTATTTGGGTTATGGTTTCACTTTAATTTCGTATTAATAATGGGCCAAGGAGTTGAGCCATTATTAAGCCCGAAATTAAATCCTAATTGGATTAGGGCTTTGAAACCCATTAGGCCTGGAAGTTGAGTCTCACTATAAATACAACTTTTAAGTGAGAAATTTGTAGGTCTCCTTGCCCTAGCCTCCCAAAAGGACAGCCGCACTCTTCTCTTGCAATTCCTTGGAGGACGCAAGCTAGCACTGCGAGTGCAAGAGAAACGCATCTGCCGGGACGTGGTGGAAGCGTGGTGATCCCGAGAGGCTCGTGTGGATACCATAGAGAGCCTGAACACGTCAACTGTTCAGGTTTTGTGATTCGACTCTACAGTTGAGTGAGAGATCTCAACCGAAAATTAGGTATGAAATTTTCGAACACCCGGTTTACCCCGTTTCACTTGGATCCTGGAGGGTTTCGGTTAAATTCCGCTGCGCTGTTTGGCTCCCGAAACCCAACAGGTCCTCCCCAATTTGTCCAAAGTACACCATGAGATGGTCTTCGAGGCTCTAGTTCAACCTTTCGGAGAACAAGGTCTCCTTTCTTGATCCCTTTAGGTTTGACATGAAAGTTTGTGACAATGGCTACCCTTTGTTGGAAGGCCTTTCTTTTGAGTTTAGCCATGTCTCTATGTTCATCAATCATGTCTACGTTAGCTCTTAGACCGAGGTTGTTCCCCTCTTTGTCTAACACCTGTATTCTGATAGACAGTTGTATGACTTCGACAAGGATGATGGCCTCAGTGCCGAAGACAAGTGAGAAAGGTGTTTCTCCAGTAGCTCTTCTAGGGGTTGTTAGGTAACTCTATAGCCCATTCGGGAGTTCTCCCAGCCATTTTCCCTTTGCCTCTTTCAACCTTTTTTTTAGACCATTTTTTATTGTCTTATTAGACACTTCAACTTGTCCATTGCTTTGAGGATGGGCAACTGGGGTGAAGTGCAATTTTAACCCGAGGTTGGTTGCAAATTCCTAAAATTCTTTGTCGGTGAATTGGGAACCATTATCCATTACTATCACCCTTGGCACGCCGAATCTGCATATGATGTTCTTCCATACAAATCTTTGCATGTCCTTTGCCGAAATTGCTTCCAAAGGCTCTGCTTGGATCCACTTAGTGAAATAATCCACTGTGACTACGCAGAACTTCAATCCTTCTGGAGCCGTTGGGAGAGGCCCAATAAAGTTGATACCCCAAGCAGCGAAGGGGCATGGGTAGTTTGTTAAAGTTATTACCTCCGAGGGTATTCTCTGGATAAATGCATGTCTCTGGCACTTGTCGCATTTCTTGACGAACTGCCTGGCATCTTTCCTTAAAATAGGCCAGAAATATCCTTGCCGAAGTAGTACCCCAGGAAGGGCGTTAGTCTTGATGTGAGACCCACAAGCCCCCTCTTGGACTTCTTCAAGGACTGTCTTGATGTCCTTTTCAGTAATGCACGTCTGTAGTGGGCTTGTGTACCCATGTCGGTACAATTCTTCTCCGATTAGGAAGTATCTACCAGAGCGCTTTCGCTCCTTCGTCGCTTCCAGAGGGTCTTCGAGCAATTTTGAAGTCACAAGATATTCTTTAATTGGATTCTTCCACCTTTTTTCCAATGTTGTGATGGCTAATACTTTTATGCTCAGGCAATATAATATCTCAGTGAACTACTTAGATTTTGCTAAAATATCCACTTCCACATTATCTCATCAGGGTACATTTTCTATCTGCACCCTATTGAACTCTTGAATGAGCCTTCATGAGATTATGGTACTTCACCAAGTTCAAGTATTTTGCCCCATAGTCCCCTGTCATCTGTTGGACCATCAGTTGAGAGTCACTATGGGCCTTCAGATTTCTCAAACCAACTCTTTTTGCCAATCGTAAGCATGCTATGAGGGCTTCGTATTTGGCAACGTTATTGGTGACATTAAAACCAAATTTGATGGGCTTTGAAGCTTTCATACCTTTGGGTCCGTGGAGAACTGCTCCGGCTCCTTGGTGTTTAGATCCTGAGGCTTCATCGATGAATAATGTCCACTCAGGTTCATCATTTTAGAGGTCCCCAGATATGCCTTCGGTTTTAGGTACCTCAGCAATGAAATTTACTAGTGCTTGGGCTTTTATTGCCCTTCTTGGCTCATAAGTGATATCGTACTCATTGAGCTCGATGCACGACTTTGATAATCGGCCCAAGTGGTCTACCTTCCGCATGACATCCTCAAGAGGTAAGTTACTTCGAACAGTGATGGGATGTCCTTGGAAATAAGGCCGCAACCTCTTGCTTGCTAACACTAGGGCATATATGGCCTTTTGCAGAATAGGGTACCTAACTTTGGCACCATGCCGGGACTTGCTGACATAGTATACTCGCCACTTCTTCCCTACTTCCTCCCTAATTAGAACTGAACTTATGGCTTTGTTAGTTATTGCGAGGTAGAAGATGAGTGGTTCTCCTTCCCTCGATTGCCGAAGTGTCGGCAAGTGGGTCAAGTAATTTTTGAGCTCCTCCCATGCCTTCTGACATTCTTCATTCCAAAGGTGTTCCTCAGTTTCGGGGTTGACTTCATTTTTGGCCGCTTTTGTAAGTACTTAAAAGAACAGCCGACACCGGTCTCTGTACCTAGATATGAATCTGTTCAGGGAAGTTATTCTTCCAGTGAGCCTTTGTATATCCTTTGCTATTATTGGAGTTCATAATGCTAGCAGAGTGTCGACCTTTTTGGGGTTGGCATTTATTCTTCTTTCGGATACCATGAATCCGAGGAATTTCCCTGTTGCTACCCCGAACATGCACTTTTCGGGGTTAAGACGGATTTCAAACTTTTGAAGTTGGTGGAATGTTTCCACCAAATATACGACATGATTGCCAGGTATTTTAATCTTAACTATCATATCGTTGATGTATACTTCTATATTTATCCTAATTTGGGAGTCGAACACCCTGTTCATCAGCCTTTGGTATGTGGCTGCTGTCTTTTTAAGGCCAAAGGGCATTCTAATGTAACAATAGGTCCTATATTCGGTAATGAAGGCGATCTTTTCCTCATCTTTGGGATCCATCCAAATTTGGTGGTATCCACTAAAAGCGTCGAGGAAGCTAAGTAGACCATATCCAGCAGTGGAGTCTACCAATTGGTCTATTGATGGCAGAGGATACGAGTCCTTCGGATAGGCATCATTAACATTTCAGAAGTCGATGTACATTCAAAGTTTATTGTTGCCTTCTTTTGCGGCTACAACAATGTTGCTGAGCCAGTCATGGTACTTGACCTCCCTTATTATGCCTGCCTTAATTAGTCATTGAACTTCAATTTTTACGAAATTGTTCTTATGTGCGGAGAGGCCACATTTTTTCTACCGAATTGGCCTTGTCTCAAGCCTTACTTTAAGGTTGTGTTTAATTATACCTGGGTCTACCCCGGGCATATCCTTCGGAGAGTAAGCAAATAGATCTTTGTTCATTGATAGAGGAGATACAAGCTTTTCCTTTTCACCTTTGGCCAGTTTTTTCCCCACTTGGGTACTTTGGCCTAGGACAAGTTCTACATCATCTGTTCATATCTTTTCATGATTACTCTATTTCTATTGCCTCATCACCAATCATGCTTTTTTTTCAAAGTCTGCACGTGAACCTTCACCGGAGTCTATCTTGCTCGGATGAACACCTTTCTTACCTCAGCTTGATCAATTAGTATTTCCGCATCACCTTCCTTTTCTTCGAATGTGACTGTCAGGTATTTCACATCTGGTCGAATGTGAAGATTCCTCTAGGTTTGTCTTTCGAGGATGGCATTATACGAAGATGGGACATCTATGATAATGAACCTTGCCATAGTGGAAGCAAAGAGTTCTCCCTTGGTATAGACTAAGGTACCCATTAACATCAGGGGTAGATCAATCCACCTGAGCACCGGGAGTTCCAAGGGACCAACGCCAAAGGTAGGTGAGGTAACGGGTTTAAGATCACCCTTGGAGAAGCCCAAGTTTGGCAACAAATGGGAGAAGAAAACGTCGGCGTTCGACCCATCATCAATGAGCATCCTCTTGACATCCCAGCTTCCTATCCTTGCTATGATTAGGAAAGGGTCATTGTGTGGAAATTTCACTATAGACCTATCTTTCCGAATGAGTTTGTTCGCTGGGTTGTTGAATTCCATCACCGAGACTTCTTGAGCTTTCCTTTTCTTCTCAGCCGAGGGTATTTTGATTGTGATTGCCGGATTATTCCAGCTGAAAGTGGTGGGCACTTTCTGGGACTTCGGTTCTGACGTCAATCAGAATTATAGTACTCATCCTCTCATTTCCTTGCTTCTTCTTTTCTTTCTTGGGCTTTGGATGACAGCATCCGCAAGTAATGTCAAAGTTGGCCTTGCTTGATTAGAGATTCAATATACTTTTTCAGCTGGAAGTAATCCTCAGTATTGTGTGCCCGTGGTCCCGATGAAATTGATAGAATTTCTTCATGTTCTTCTTGTTTTCCGAGGCAATGGCCTTTGGACGTTGGATTATGGTTCCTTGCCTTTCCATGGTCATCAGGATGTTTGTTCTTGTAGTGTTTAGAAGGGTGAACGATACCAGCCTTTTTCCCCTTGCTTTTCAAGGCCTGCCCTCTCCCTTGGCTGAATACCGAGGTTGGTGATTCTGACCCTCGGAAAGATTGTGGTCAAACTTTGGGCCACCCATCCGTAACTCCTCGGCTGTCATGTGTTGCTCTGTCCTTTGGTAGAATTCTCTAAGAGTGTTAGGTAGGTCTTTGGAGAACTCATAGAAGAGTTGTGAGTCCCATAGAAGAGTTGTGAGTCCCTCCTAAGTCCCCTGATAATGGCGAGGATGTGGATTACCGGGCGAAAGTCGGGAACACTGAGGGCTTTTCGGTGAAACCTCTCGACATCATCTCGAATGGTCTCCCTATTCTTTTAGGCTATGTTGAACATTTGGATGGGCATCTTCGCCGTTGGCTTGCTTCCGATAAACTGCTAGGTGAAGGTAGTGGATAACTCCTAGAAACCCATTATGGTTCCTGGCGTCAGGGAGTTATACCATGCATCGCTGGCCCTGACAAGGTGACTTTGAAACATTTCTAGAAGGTGGCGTCATTAGCAACATGCAACACCATGCTATGCCTATATTTCGTCTAGTGGGCTTGGGGGTCGCTACACCCATCATATGTCTCCAGGTGTGGTACTCAGAAATTGCTGGGCATTGGCGCCTCTACTATCGTACGGATGAACGGCAACTCTTCTCTGGTGAAGGTCTTTGATAACCTTGACCAGACAGGCTTTTGAGAAACTTGTTTTTCCACCTTCTCCAACCTTTCCAGGTTTTGTTCCATAAGGATGGTAGCACCGTCCTCTTCTCATTGCCTGGTAGTCACCGGCAATAGAGAATGACATCTTTTTTTCGGCAGGTAACTTCGCTAGCAGAGGGACTAGCACTTACCATCTAGGAACAGACTTTGTCGACGGGAAGTTCAGGGCCCTTTCGACATCGTTCCTCCAGTGCAACATCCCCTGGATGGTATGTTCTCCATTGAGGACTCATGGTGAGAACCCCTGCTTCCAGAGCTCCAGTGAGGTGACTTAGGGCTTTTCCTCTAATCGGTATCTGGAGAAGGTGCCTTTTCCCTTGGAGGTGGCTGTGACCACCTTTGGTTAAGATGTTGCGTCATTTCAGCCATGATAGAGCACTAAAAATTGTGTAGAAAGCCCATCGTGATTGTCAAAGGATGTTCATCCTTAGGCAGGGAAGTCTCTGCTGTAGGCTATTCAGTCATTGCTTGAGTTTCTAGTGCGAACTGGGACATCGGGAGTCCCTTGTCCTTTCAACACCTGGCCTCAACAACAGCGACTTGAGAATGGGTTCCCATCGACGGCGCCAAATGATGCTCGGTGGCATCTTCATTGTATGACATGTTGGCCTGAAGGAGAAACTTTCGATGATAAGATATCTGCAAGACTTTGAAGAGTGTGGGTTAAAAGCTCCCCGGAGTGTGTTTCCAGGGGAAGAGCCTCCGACACCCAAGTCAGTATATGGGAGAAAAGTTGTTAGAAGTAGTGAGTAGGACAAGGAGAGTCTTGTTCTCCTTACCAAGGAGCCTCCCAAGTATTTATAGGAGCGTGGAGGGAGGAGGCCGTTTTACATAGCCTATGCAGATCATGACAAGTGTTCGGCTAGATCTGGTATGTACCTTCGGAGGCAGGTATCTCTAGTTGGCCGTAGGCAATTCTAGCCAGAGGGTAGAGGCATGTGCGAGGCTTCTTTGTCAGAGGTTCCTCAACCGTATTTTTCGTTATATGAACAATACCCCTTTGGGGGTGTGAGACTCCTTCGAGCATAGATTTTCCTAAGGGTTACTAGAGAAGGCCTTTCGGAAGAGCGAACCATCGTCAAAAAACTTTTTCCTCTATCGGGGGTGATGGACCCATTTTTACAAGGTTGGTAGCTCACAAATTCGAGGGTGGCGAGGACCTTTTTTCCCGAAGTTGGCCATATAACTTTCCGAATGTGGTATAGAGAATCCCCCGAGGTTGGTGCTATGACTACCCGAGGGTGGTTTCAAGTTAGTCACTTATGAGGTCTTGTGGGTGATAGCCCTTCGGCTATCACTAGGGTCTTGGGATTGGGCTTTGGTGCTTTCCTCCCCGGCTTCTTGGGTATGGCTTCTCTCCAATTGCAACCAACTACTTGTGTCATGCGTGCTACCCTTGACCTTTGGATGATCCTATCAACTTTGTTGGCTTGATGCAACAAGTTAGGTATATCTACTTAATGTACCATCTCTAATTTGCTGACAATCTCAGGATTCAATTCATTCAAGAATCTTGCTATGGTGGTCTTTTCTTCCTCCAAAATGTTGGCTTGGATGAAAGGCATGTCCAACTCCTTATCATAGTCCTCCACAGATCTATTCCCTTAAACCAATCTTTGTAGGTTTAGATGTTGGTCCGCATAACAATAAGTAAGGCCAAACCACTTCCTCATCAAAACTGTAAGCATTCCCCACGTCCTTATTGGCTTCTTATCATTCCTTCTCCTAGAAGTAACCTCCTGGTTCCACCAAACAAGTGCATAATCAATGAACTCAACGGTAGGTGGCTTTACCTTTTTTTTCTGAATAGATGTGGCAATCAAACATCACCTCAATCTTTTGCTCCTACTTCCAATAGGCCTCTAGATCACTCTTTCCTTGGAAGGATGGTATGCTAAGCTTAATTGCGTTTATGTTGCCATCTTCTTGGCTCCCCTCCTTTGTTATCTAGGCGCACTCCAAGCCTCCTCTTCACCATCTGGGTCTTTTATCTTGACTCCTCTGTCTACCCTATAGATGGGGTTGGTCTTCCTTTACACCCTTTCTCACCCCCTAGGCTTAAGTAAAACCATTTAAGTAGTTTCTTAATACAAAAGGTGGCTATCTTGCTTAGCAAGCAAGAACCAAAGTTTTCTTTTTCTCTCCTAACCAAGTCATTGCCAGAATTTGCTTTTGTTAGGCAAATAATTGTCTAGACATTGCTTTTGTTTATCAAGCTTTAAAGTGGCATAGTTTTGTATCTAGATGTGTTTTACACACTTAGAAACATGTATGCATGCTTCTAAAAATAAAAGTACCAAGTTCCATGGAAGAAAAATTTATGTGAAAATGCACACAACCTAAGTTATCTATTTGACTATTTATTGATGCAGAAAAGATAAAAAAAACAATCACATTAACTTAGAAATCGCATAAGCCTTCTTGATATCCCATACACATAGTGTATTAATAAGTTCTCTTTACATACAAGACATGAACATCAAAATGTTCTAATTACGAGAACCATTTTTATACAAACTGCCTAAGGTACAAAACCACATTCTTGAGCTAGGTAGAATTGTTTCTTGGGCTTTAAGTCCCTCTTCTTAGCCTATGACAACAACCCTACACACTATAAACCACAGGTTTAGTGAGAATAACCCATTAAGCCTTAAGTATAAGCAATAACACTAAAATAAAAGAAACATATACTACTTGGGTACAAAAGTTACTAACACAACTAGGCATAGACTACTAACTACTCTTGTTCTTGCTTTGCATTGGTTAAACATGGTAAGAGTAAGTTCATATGAACTTAGTAAGAACAATACATAAATCTAGAGAATCATACACACCTAGATTACCACACAATAAAACTGGCAAGTATAACACTCAAGTAATGCAACAATATCATAAGCTCTAACTAAGAATCTAACATGTAATTTGGATTAACTACTGGGTCTAGATCCCAAATTCCTTAATTACTTGCTTATCTTAAGGATTAGCCTTATTAAGCCTTTGGCTTAAGCTTGCCTAACTCTAAACTGAATAGGTTAAGGACCCAATTCCATAAAACTAAGCTCATTTAGCTCTACTAGGTGTCCCTTAGCTTCTAAGTCCCAATATAATGTTAGTATTGTGCCCAAAAAGCCAATCATGAGATGATTGTATTTTTACACATTGAGTCATGATATTTTATTGAGGCATTAATCCAGCAATTATGTTTGTTGTTTTGTTTCTGCGTAACGTAATAAACATAATTGTAACCCTAGAATAATGATATTCTTAAATGTCCCTAGTCTAGTATTATTGTGGAGCGGGTTGCAATAATACATAATGACTAGCATATGTGGAGACTAATATGAGATATGTAGTCTACATATGGGTACAAGTTGGAGAACTTGTGTACTGGACCGACCCACCATGAGAACACTTCATGGATCGTTATATGAGTGTCATAAGTGATTCTCATAGTGATCATGGTATATGTAGTCCTTCGACCTAAGATCATCAAGGTTCCCTACATGTGAGTCACATACTTTGATACTTTCCTTTGTTGCTCGTAACTGAGTGAACTTGAAGGAGGTCATTGGGTATGTCACATATCATGCGGAGGGATTTGTATGATCAAGATGGGATTTGTCCCTCCTATGTAACGGGAGTGATATCTTTGGGCCCCTTGATAGAGTGAGACTTAGAAAATGCATGGCCATGCTCCGATGAGTTGATATATGATATCAATGTCGTCAGTTTAATTTGGTCTACTCGGTAATCAAGAAACCAAAGATTGGGCTATACGAGAGTGACACATTCCATGTCTTGTGCTTAGTCTTGATATCTTGGACAAAGGGACAATGGCATATATCGGTGATGATCATAAAGGTTTAGTCGATTCACAGACAATCTTGTCACTTGGGTAGCAATGATGTGTTGCTAGACACCGCTCATTGCTTATGATCATAAATGTGATTTATGATCATTGCCAACATGGCAAGAGCCTATTGGGTCGCACACATAGAGCTATTTGGATCATTAGAGTGCATGGGCTAATTATTTGGGTTATGGTTTCACTTTAATTTCGTATTAATAATGGGCCAAGGAATTGAGCCATTATTAAGCCCGAAATTAAATCCTAATTGGATTAGGGCTTTGAAACCCATTAGGCCTGGAAGTTGAGTCTCACTATAAATACAACTTTTAAGTGAGAAATTCGCAGGTCTCCTTACCCTAGCCTCCCAAAAGGACAGCCACACTCTTCTCTTGCAATTCCTTGGAGGACGCAAGCTAGCACTGCGAGCGCAAGAGAAACGCATCTGCCGGGATGTGGTGGAAGCGTGGTGATCCTGAGAGGCTCGTGTGGATACCATAAAGAGCCTGAACACGTCAACTATTCAGGTTTTGTGATTCGACTCTACAGTTGAGTGAGAGATCTCAACCGAAAATTAGGTATGAAATTTTCGAACACCCGGTTTACCCCGTTTCACTTGGATCCTGGAGGGTTTCGGTTAAATTCCGCTGCGCTGTTTGGCTCCCGAAACCCAACATATAATTCATACAAGCTATAGCATTGTAGACTTTGCTCATAGAATTAGCCATTACCTAGGGATTTCATGCGTTCTTACCATTAAAATTCAAACCACTCAGAGAAACGTTGTGAATGAATTACTCACTAGTCTTGGCTAGTATAATTTCTTGCTAATGAAACCAAAGGATTTATTCAACAAACCTTCAGATTTTCACTTTTCTTCTTCATTTTTTTAGCCAGATGTTGTGAGTTTTCCAACCTTAATCCACAAGTGCACGGGACATATGTAGATAGGGTGAATAAGATATCATTCCCATAAGGATTGAAAATGATGCCCAGTGGCATCTTCGTAGGGTGACATTGAGACTTGTGGAGGGACCTCTTGAGAGGGAGACCGTCAGGAGGCCAGATTGCCCAGGAGGGTGTGCCTGAAAAGCTTAGGAAGAGAGGGTTAGGAGGTCCCCTGGGTGTGTTTCCAGGGAGGAGCCTCCGACGCCCAAGTCAGTAGTGTTGAGAGAAAATGGACGAATAGCACTAAGAGGCTTGGTGGGCTTGCCTGTTTGTATTTTCTCAGAGAGGGAGAGCTGGATTGTTTGCCCACCATTTGCCAACCGATTGCCAGGGCTTGTTTCTTGGTATTTATAGGAATGTCCAGCCCGTTCAGATCGTGACACGTGTTCGGTCGGATGTTTTCTGAATTCCTGGGCGTAGGGGACAAGTAGCCGGTGGCAGGGTCCTTGAGCCTTGAACCGAGACAGGCCGTGGCGTGACCTGGATGGTGTCGGTGTGTCAGACCACCATTTGAGGCGATCTGTAGCGTCTGTCGTCGACACGTCAGAGGCTCCTTAAATGCTCCTGCCGTACTCCCGAGGTCCCTGGCCGAGGTCGTCCTCTGGTACGGACGATTCCCCTTCGGGAAACATGCCCGCAGTTTGGGGGTTCCCTAACTCAGGGGTTCCGCCTTCGGGGGATCTTCTTCGGCTTGCACTAGCAGGTGTTTCTTCTCCGAAGGCGATCTGTTTAGTACCTCGGGGGGGCTAATAGTATCCTCAAGTCTCCTGACGTCCCGAGATTGGGATCTTCGGCTTTGCTTCCGAGGCGCATGATTCCACATTTCCTTGGGTAACGCTAGGTTTTCAGGCCGTTCTCCTGGCAGGGAGTTCGGCCAGATAGAGGCGACAGCCCTTCAGCTATCACATGCCCCCCTCTGGAAAGCCGAAGTGATAACTTCGGTTTTGTGGTCTTTCCAAGGATGTTCTTTGGGAGTTTTTCAGGGAGCACAACCTGTTCCGAAGATGCACCTTTTGCCTGAGGTTATGGGCTGTTCGGCCGTAGCCTGTCTTTTGGTGTCTTCGAGGTAACCTGCTCATTTCTTTTTTGTAGGTCTGTGTAACGTCGCGTCTTATGACCAGGCGTGTCAATCTAAGCGGCGCGTCCCAGTTTTTTAGGGATGTCAGAAGGCGCGTCCCCTATTTTGGCGCGGTGGCTGACACATGGTATACTGTCATTTGAGGGGAGTCGTGTTGGTCACAGAGAGCGCGTGTTTTCGGGCGCAGAGAGCAGTTATGGCGACGGTTCGCCTTCAAAGGGTACTTATGACGCCGATTCGACTAGCCACTTTCGACCTATATATAGCCCATTCCATCATAAGTTCCCTTTTTGCTTCTGCTCTTTTCCCTGCTTGCCACTGCTTTTGCGCTTTCTCTTGCTTTTTGCGGCGGAGCTGTTTTAACAGATTTTTTCCGGCAACCTTTCACGACGGTGACTTCAAACCCAGATTTTGGCAAGTCTTTTGGTGAGTTTTTGTTTTCCAGACTCTTCTGATTTTTAGAGTTTTTTCCGGAACTTGTTTTCTTGCCTTTTTTCGAACCCATTTTTCTGCCAATATGCCTATTCCCGAGAGCTGGCAACCCCTTTTATCTCACCCTTGCTGCACCACCCCCAAAAAGCTAGCAAGATGGAAGAAAAAGTTCTTTCTTCCTTCGTATGCCGTTACGAGGTTGCCTCGTTCTGACCAATTTTGCTTTTCAAACCGTAGTAATGAGGTTACCATTTTCCGAGCCCAACTGAAGGCCGGACTTCGGTACCCTCTTCTGAAGATGATTTGCGAGTTCTGCCAATTTCATGGCATTGCCGTAAATCAACTTCCGCCGAACTCGTACTGCTATTTTAACGCCTTCATCTGCATGTGTGGCGTCTTCGGGATAAAACCCCACTTTGTTATTTTTATGCAGTACTACAAGCTCTTCGTGGTCCCGAAGGGTGGCTTTTACTTCATGCTACCTCGGGGATCTAGGAGCAAGAAATATATGTTCACCTTCACCACCAAGGACAGCTGGTGAGGGTGGCAACAAAAGTGTTTCTTTCTAAAGATGGAGGAGGCCTGGTCGCATGTTCCGACCAAATGGGCTCAGGGAAAGCTGGAGATGGACGTCGTGGATCCGAGGATACTGCTAACTCCGGAGTTGGCTCCTATCTTTGCGGACTTCGACGGCTGTATCCGTGCTGTCTCGGACTGGGGTCCCGAGGTCCCTTCGCGCTCTCTCTACCCCTTCCCAATCAATTGGAGGTTGATGACCGAAGAGGTTCTTCGGGAGTTAGGGGTAGTGAAGGAGCACAAGACGGACCTCAAGATGCCAGCTCCTTCCATCACCGGGAAGGATTCCTGGTTGGTGCAGCTCCTTCGGGAGGAAGTTTCTTATGAAACTTTTTATGAGAGTAAGTTATCTCTGACTCCCGTTGTTATAGCTTCCGTCTCAGACTTACGCTGATGCTTTCTTTCCTTTTCAGAGATGGGCGACAGCACTGCTGCCTTCTACAAGTCCCTCTTCTCCGGCCAAGTTGAGAAGGGTGAGCAGAGGAAGAAGACGGCTTCCCGAAGGCGGAAAACCACTGGTGCTGGACCTTCGGCTAAACTGGCGAAGAAGACTATTCTTCCTCCCACTTTGGAAAGTATTGGGGAGGAAAGCGAGGAGCCCGAGGTCGCTGCCATTCCGCCTCCCAAGGTTGTTGCCGACGTCCCTTCGGCCGACGTCCCTCCTCAGAGCCCTACTCCGTCGCAGGCTCTTCTGGATGCCGTGGTGGAGGCTCCTTCTGCCGAGGAGCGGCGTAAATGCAAGGGTAAGGGGATCTCTACCGAGGAGGCCCCGGCTTCTGACGATGACGTCGTCGAAGTGCCGCCAGGTTTGCTTTTTCCGCCGAAGTGTAATGCCTTTATTTTTCGAAGTTCTTTTTGTTCTCACCAGCTGCTCGTTTTGCCATGCAGAGGAGTCACTTACTCCAAGTTGGGCGACCGAACACGCCCAGAAGCGAGCCCTCCGTGATGCCAAAGTCCCGAAAGGGAAGATCCCGAAGGAGCCTTTTTGGACGTTTACGGAGGACATGAATTTGTTCTCCGAAGACTGCCCCCAAATGGCTAAGGAGATCTCGAAGGGTGTACTTACTGAGGCCTCCTTCAAGGCTATTGCAGCGGCTCATCCGAGTGATGACACCCTCGAAGTGAAGGTTACCGAGCACGCTGCCCAGGTACGCTGGTTTGCCTTTGAAGAATTTTTTGTAAGCGTTTGGCTCTTACTGACCTCGCCTTCATCTTTTTGCAGCTGCTGGCATACGCTGGCTACCTCAGAGTTCGGGTGGCCAGGCAGACGTAGTTCCGAAACTCGGTCTTAGAGGCCTTAGAGAAAATGAAGGCCATGTGTTCGGAACTGGCCGTCAAGAACCTGCAGCTGGCTGATGCTGCGGAGAAGGAGGTTGCCGCCCTTCGGCAAAAAAAAAGAGGAGATTTTGAAGGACTCCTCCCAGAAGATTTCTGACCTTGGCTCCGAGGTGGCGGGACTGCTTTCGGCCAACGAAGCGCTTCTAAAGTCGAAATCAGAGTCTGAAGAACTCCTGGCAAGGTTGCGGATTGAGAAGAATGCACTTCATGCCGAGGTCGATTCCTTGAAGAAGAAGCCTGAGAAGAAGAAGAGGATAAAGGCGCTGAAGAAGGAGGTCGCGGACCTGAAGGTTGAGCTCGAAGACCTGGAGGTCGAGAAGGATAAATCCGACTAGATGACTAACGTCGCTTTCCAGGACGGGTTTTGCCTCGCTCGGCACAAAGTCCTTCAGAGGTTCCCAGATCTGGACCTCTCTTTTTTGGAGGCTTTGAAGATTCTCGAGGGGCCTCGGTGGTCCTGGTCCAAGATCGAGCATCTGAACCTGCCTTCTTCTTTCCCGGCGCCCAACGTGGTGGAGAAGGATGCAGGGGCTGGTGGCTCTCGGGACACCGAGAACCCTGAGTCTGTTCTAGGTTCCTTCGCCTTTTCCTCGTTCTTTTTTCTGTGCTTCTTTTTTCTGGCAATCCTTCTTCTTTGTAAGCTGGTTTATCTTTAATGAAGATTTTTTGGCTAAGTATTTTTGCAAGTTTTTTCATTTCCCTTTGTCCCGAACACATTCGCTCAAAAGACTTCAGGAAATGGCATCTGCATTTGTTATGGCGAGTATCTTTGCACGATTCGTTATTTCCCATTTTTCCCGAACATGATTGCTCAAGGGACTTCGGGAAATCATCTGCGCTGTTTTCGGCGAGCACCTTTGCGGAATTCTGGTTTTGTACTTCAAGAATTTCTCTAAGAAACTTTTGTACTTAGAATATTTCTCTAATTTGTACAACACAATTCTTCCACGAAACCTTAAGCATACAATGTTTTCAAGGCATCTGAATGCCAAGTATTTTTTAATTCTATGCCATCGGCGTCGCCGAGTCTGTACACGCTTTTTCGTTCTTCGGCAAGGACCAGATAAGGTCTTTCCCAATTTGCGTGAAGTACTCCGTGGGATGGCCTTCGGGGTGTGAAGTCAACCTTTCGGAGAACGAGGTCTCCCTTCTTGATCCCTTTTGGCCTGGCTCGTAAATTTATGGCCGCGGCCACTCTTTGCTGAAAAGCTTTTCTTCTCAGCTCGGCTATTTCTCTGTGTTCGCCGACGAGGTCAATCTTTGCTCTTAGGCCGAGGTCATTTCCACTTTCATCGAACACTTGCACTCGTACTGATGGTCGTACTACCTCGATTGGAATGATGGCCTCTGTACCGAAGACTAGCGAAAAAGGCGTTTCCCTTGTGGCTCTTCGGGGTGTTGTTTGGTAGCTCAATAATATGCTTTGGAGTTCTCCTGGCCATTTCCCTTTTGCTTCCCCCAGTCTCTTTTTCAGACCATCTTTCATGGTCCTATTAGATACTTCTACCTGCCCATTGCTTTGGGGGTGAGCTACTGGGGCGAAGTGCATCTTTATTCCGAGGTCGCTGATAAATTCCTGGAATCCTTTGTCTATGAACTGGGATCCATTGTCAGCTACTAGCACCCTCGGTATGCCAAATCTGCATAAGATGTTCTTCCACATGAACTTCTGCACTTCTTTTGCCGAGATAGTCGCTAGTGGTTCTGCCTCAACCCATTTGGAGAAATAGTCTACTGCTACCACGCAGAATTTCACGCCTCCAGGCACTGTGTGGAGCGGCCCAATGAGGTCTATGCCCCAGACTGCGAAGGGCCAGGGATAGTCAGCCGAAGTTACCATTTCTGAGGGTGTCCTCTGGATATTCGCGTGTCTCTGGCAACTACCGCATTTTCGGACGAACTACCTTGCATCCTTTCTCAGGGTAGGTCAGAAGTATCCTTGGCAAAGTATTACTGCTGCAAGGGCGTCGGTTCCGATGTGCAAACCGCAAATGCCTTCGTGGACTTCTTCGAGGATCATTTCAGTATCCTCTTCGTCCACACACCTTTGCAGCGGATTTGCATATCCCTGCCGATATAACTCTTCACCGATTAGGAAGAATCGGCCTGAGCGTCTTCTTAACTTTGCAGCGTCGCCGGGGTCTTCGGGGAGCACATTTTCTGCGAGATACCTTTTTATTGGGTCTTTCCAACCTTTTCCCGAGGTTACTATGCTCAGCACTGCGATGCTCGGACGGTCCAACACCTCGGTGTATGTTTTCAATTTTGCCAAGCAATCTGCCTCGGTGTTGTTTCTCCGGGGTATGTTCTCAATCCGTATGGCGTCAAACTCTTGGATGAGTTTTGCTACCAGCTCGTGGTATTTTGCCAAGGTTGGGTCCTTTGCCCCATACTCTCCTGCCGTCTGTCGGACCACTAGCTGGGAATCGCTGTGGGCCTTTAAGTTTCTTATGCCAATTTTTCTTGTTAGGCGCAATCCCACTATGAGGGCTTCATACTCAGCCACATTATTAGTGACGTTGAAGCTGAACTTGATGGCCTTCATTAGCTCTAGGCCTTCGGGGCCTCTGATAATTACCCCAGCTCCCTGGTGTTCGGATGCCGAGGCTCCGTCAACATGCAAGGTCTATTCTGGCTCACCTTTGTCTAGGTTTGGGTGGCTATCCTCAGTGGTGGGTACTTCGGCAATGAAGTCTTCCAGTGCTTGAGCTTTTATGGCCTTCCAAGGTTCATAAGCGATGTCGTGCTCGCCAAGTTCTATACACCACTTAGAGAGTCTTCCAGAATGATCAACTTTCCTCATGATGTCCCGTAGTGGTAGACTACTTCGGACGATGATGGGGTGAGCCTGAAAGTATGGTCGTAGTCTTCTCCCTGCTAGCACCAAGGCATATATAGCTTTTTGCAACAAAGGATACCTGACTTCGGCCCCATGCAGGGATTTGTTCACGTAATAGACCGGCCATTGCTTTGGCCCCTCTTCTTTTACAAGGACAGAACTCACAGCTTTTTCTGTGACGGCGAGGTATTGTATGAGAGGCCCTCCTTCGCGAGGTTGTCGCAGAGTAGGCAGGCTGGCCAAGTAGATTTTCAGTTCTTCCCAGGCCTTTTGGCAATCCTCACCCCAAGGATGGTCATCACCACCGAGGTTGTCCTCCTTTTTTGCTGCCTTTGTGAGGACTTTGAAGAATGGCCGACACCGATCTCCGTACCTGGAAATAAACCTGCTGAGGGAGGTTATCCTTCCAGTGAGTCTCTGCACATCTTTTATTGTGGCGGGAGTTCAAAACTCTAGCAGAGCCTTAATTTTTTCTGGGTTGGCATCAATGCCTCTTTTGGATACCATGTACCCCAGGAATTTTCCCGAGGTCACACCGAAGATGCATTTTTCGGGATTGAGACGAATCCCGAAGGCTCTGAGCTGGTGAAAAGTCTCCTTAAGATCCATGACGTGTTTGTCAGGCAGCTTGCTTTTGACTATCATGTCGTCGACATACACTTCCATGTTTCTCCCTATTTGGTCTTTAAAGACCTTGTTCATCAACCTTTGGTAGGTGGCTCTTGCGTTTTTGAGCCCGAAGGGCATCCTGACATAACAGTATGTTCCCCCCTCGGTGATGAAGGCGGTTTTTTCCTCATCTTCGGGGTCCATCCTTATTTGATGGTAACCACTGAAGGTGTCTAGAAAGCTTAGGAGTCCGTATTCGGCAGTCGAGTCTACCAATTGGTCTATTGGTGGGAGGGGGTATGAGTCTTTTGGGCAAGCATCGTTCAAGTTTCTGAAGTCGATGCACATTCGGAGCTTACTGCTGCCTTATTTTGTGGCAATGACCACGTTGCTTAACCACTCGGGGTACTTGACCTCCCTGATAACCTCAGCGTCTAGCAGGCGCTGGACTTCGGTTTTGACGAAGTTATTTTTATGGGCTGAGATGCCCCGTTTCTTTTGCCAGACAAGCTTTGCTTCCGGACTTACTTTGAGGCTATGCTGTATTACGCCAGGGTTCACCCCTGGCATATCTTTCGGCGAGTAGGCAAAGAGATCTTTATTTTCCAGTAGACAAGATACAAGTTTTTTCCTGTCACCTTCAGCCAAGCTCTTCCCTATTCGGGTAGATTGACCTGGGACAAGTTCTACTGTTCCATTTCCGCTTTCGCGAGATCTTCTTCCTTGCCTTTCTCTGGTGCCTTTGCCTCCATTGTTTGTGCGAAGTTGTTTGCTGGAGCTTTTCGTGCTTTGATGAACACCCTCCTTACTTCACCTTGATCTATGAAGATCTCTGCATCTCCATTCTTGGTGGTGAAAGTGATAGTCAAGTACTTCACATCAGCGCGAATGTGCAGATTTCCCTGTGTCTGCCTTTCGAGGATGGCGTTGTAGGATGAAGGGACATCCATGACAATGAACCTCGCCATTGTGGAGGCGTATAATTCAGCAGTCCCGTCCACCGAAGTGCCTTTCATCATCAAGGGGAGATCGATCCATCCGAGGACAGGTAGTTCGGACGGTCCAACCCCGAAGGTAGGCTAGGTGACGGGCTTAAGCTCGCTGCTGGATATGCCCAAGTTTGGCAGTAAGTGTGAAAATAGGACGTCAGCGTTCGATCCATAATCGAGCAGCACTCTCTTGACGTCCTAGTTTCCTATCCTTGCCATGATCAGCAGCGGATTGTCATGGGGAAAGATGACGGTGGATCCGTTCTTTCGGGCCAGTTTCTTTGCCGGACTCTGATATCCCATGACTGCTATCTCTCTGACCTTCCTTTTTCTTTCCGAGGATGGGATCCCTGTCGTGATTGTCTGAATTACCTCGGCCAGAGGTGGAGGACGCCTTTTGGGACTTCGGTTCCTCCGCCTATCGGAGTCGTAATCCTCATCCTCGGCCTTTTCTTCCTCATCTTTTCTTCCTTTCGGAGAAGGCATCCGCAGATATCGTCGAAGTTGGCCCAGTTTTATTAGCGACTCAATGTACTTCTTCAGTTGGAAGCAGTCTTCGGTGTCGTGGCTGTGGTCGCGATGAAACTGGCATAACTTCTTTATGTTTTTCTTGTTGTCAGCGGTCATGGCCCTTGGCCGCCGAATCCGCGTACCCTGCCTTTCCATCGTCATGTGGATCTTTGTCCGTGTGGTGTTCAGGGGTGTGAAAATTGGGAGTTTCCTTCCCCTCAGTCTCCGACCTCGGCCTATCTGTTCAGTCGGATGCCGAGTTTGCTGCTTGGAGCCTTCGACGCTGGCGTGATCGGACTTCGGCCCACCCATTCTGAGGTCCTCGGCAGTCATGTGCTGTTCGGCCCTTCTGTAAAATTCACCGAGGGTGTCCGGGGGGTCCTTAGAGAACTCGTAAAATTGCTGTGAGTCCCTCCGAAGGCCCCGCGTCATGGCGAAGATGCGTATTTCGGGCCGGAAGTCCAGGACGCTCAAAGCTTCTCTGTTGAACCTTTCGACATAGTCGCATATGGTCTCTCCGTTCCTTTGCTCTATGTCGAACATTTGGACAGGCATCTTCGCCGTCGGCCGGCTTCCAATAAACTGCTGCGTGAAAGCCATGGAGAACTCCTGGAATTCAGTGATGGTTCCTGGAGCCAATGAATTGTACCACGCAGTTGTTGGTCCCGTGAGGGTGACTTCGAAGCATTTGCACATGGTAGCGTCGTCAGCACCGTGCATTATCATGCTGCGTCTGTACTTGCTCAGATGGGCCTGTGGATCAGTGCGGCCATCATAAATCTCCAGCTGAGGTACTCTGAAGTCACCTGGCATGGCTGCCTCAACTACGGCCTGGATGAATGGGGACTTATCTTCACAGAAGGTTCCCGACAGTCTAGCCCAGGCGGGTTTGCGAGCTACCTGTTTTTCCACCCTGTCCAGCCTTGCTAGTATCCTCTCCATAAGAACCGTGCCATTAGGCTTTTCCTCTGGGAAGGGAGATTGCCACTGCCTCTTCGGGGAGCGAGTTCGGGGTCGAGGGGACAGGGACCTCGCCTCAGGCGATGAACTTCTTCGTTGTGAGACTTTGGGCCGCTTGGACCCTGTTTGTCCCACAGGCCGTTTCCCGAGGGGTATGTTTTCCGTAGAGGATTCTTCACGCGGGTCTCCACTTCCCGAACTGCGATGAGTCGATTTTGGGCTTTTCTCCCGAAGGCGTGTTGGTGGGGGAGGTCTTTGGGCCTGAGTTTGTTGTGGCCATCTTTGGTCTATTTGATGTGTCATCTCAGCCACGACCGAACGCTGAAAGTCCCGTAGAAAGCTCATCGTAATGACTAGAGGGCGGTCTTCCTCAGGCGCAGAAGTCCCTGGGAATGGTTGCTCAGCAGCCGGTTGGTTCTCAAGCACGGACGGGGACCTCGGGAGTCCCTTGTCCTTAGAACTCCGAGTTTCAACGATGGCGACCTCAGAGTGGGTTCCCACAGACAGCGCCAAATGATGCCCAGCGGCATCTTCGTAGGGTGACATTGAGACTTGTGGAGTGACCTCTTGAGAGGGAGACCGCCGGGAGGCCAGATTGCCCAGAGGGCGTGCCTGAAAAGCTTAGGAAGAGAGGGTTAGGAGGTCCTCGTGGTGTGTTTCCGGGGAGGAGCCTCCGACGCCTAAGTCAGTAGTGCTGAGAGAAAATGGAGGAATAGCACTAAGAGGCTTGGTGGGCTTGCCTGTTTGTATTTTCTCAGAGAGGGAGAGCTGGATTGTTTGCCCACCGTTTGCCAACCGTTTGCCAAGGCTTGTTTCTTGGTATTTATAGGAATGTCCAGCCCGTTCAGATCGTGACACGTGTTCGGTCGGATGTTCTCTGAATTCCTGGGCGTAGGGGACAAGTAGCCGGTGGCAGGCTCCTTGAGCCTTGAACTGAGACAGGCCGTGATGTGACCTGGATGGCGTCGGCGTGTTAGACCGCCATTTGAGGCAATCTGTAGCGTCTGTGGGCAACATGTTAGAGGCTCCTTAAATGCTCCTGCCGTACTCCCGAGGTCCCTGGCCGAGGTCGCCTCTGGTACGGACGATTCCCCTTCGGGAAACATGCCCGCAGTTCGGGGGTTCCCTAACTCAGGGGTTCCGCCTTCGGGGGATCTTCTTCGGCTTGCACTAGCAGGTGTTTCTTCTCCGAAGGTGATCTGTTTAGTACCTCGGGGGGGGGGGCTAATAGTATCCTCAAGTCTCCTGACGTCCCGAGCTCAGGATCTTCGGCTTTTCTTCCGAGGTGCGTGATTCCACCTTTCCTTGGGTAACGCTAGGTTTCTAGGCCGTTCTCCTGGCAGGGAGTTCGGCCAGATAGAGGCGACAACCCTTCGGCTATCAGATTTATATTGTTTGTTAATTACCACTACCATGAGGCTCACTTTAGCTAAACAAGCAACAATTGATGATTTACTCACTATGAAAACAACTAAGTTTGTAACTCTGCTTAAATTACTACTAAACAAGAACAAAAAACACAATGCAAATTAGGGGTTTTCTAATGAATTAATAAAACACACTTCCTTTGGTTTTCACTTTTTGTCCTGGTTAGCTAGTGAATTAAGGCTAATAGTTTCATTTTTTTACTTGTTGGTGAAGTTAACTAATTAGGTTTTTACTCTCCCAAGTGACAGGGTCACTCTCCCAAGCTTGTACTAGAATGGACTCCTATCTGAATTGCTAGTTCAAGAGGGGCATTACAAGTTCAATTTACCTTCATCTAGTGTCCTAGACTAGTCTCCCAACAAGCCCATGGCCATTACACTTTTTTCCTAATTTCAATTCCTTTTAATCTTTTCCAAGAGTTTAAAATAAGTCTAAGGTGCAATTGACTAAGGCTCTCAATCAATCAACACAATAATAAGCTCAAGGAGAAGAGTAAACAAGCAATGGAGGAAAACCAAAGTCAAATAGCCATTAATCCTACCAACACAACCAATTCAAGTAGCTACAACCATAGAAAGTGTAAGGAAAATTACTCCATACTCACATAAAACATAAACATGAATATACACATCTTAACATCCATGAGAGACTACAAGGAAGATGAAAGAATAAATCCAAGATGACTAGAAGAGCTTAACTTCAAGGTCTTCAAACAAGTCTGCTTCAGCATTCCAAGAAATCTTTAAGCAAGATCTAATGGTGACCAAGAAAAACTCAAAAACAAACAAAAGTGGCTAAGAAAAACCTAGGTCTAAGATGTGAAAATGAAGATAAAGAATGTATTCCTTAGCTAGGTTCCAGGTTTTTCCACTCTTAGAGATGTCATTTTCACCCCACCTAATTTGGATAAAAACCTTTAGCCAATAGCAAGCTTAAGTTCAAAATTGAGGTGGGAGACCACTTTTCCTGGGTACAAGGGCACCTAGGCCTTATGAGGGGGCTTTCTGGTGCCTAGGCCTCCAGGCTTGAGGGTGCTTGGGGCCTAGACCTCAAATGGCGCCTAGGCCTCAAGAGGTGATTTCTCAAGCAGGAACACTTTGAACTGTGGCACCTAGGCCTAACTCCTGGGGCCTAGGCCCCATAGTTATACATCTACTTTGACTTCTGCATGCCTGTTTTCCATTTCGCTTGTCCTGGTGCCATTCCAATGCTACGGTCCACTTTTCCAACCTATAAAATGAAAGAGCAAAGCAAGAATCAGCAGAAAATGTTGGGTGGTGAGGTGGAAAAATGATGGTCAAAGTAGACAAAAAGTCAACATGTTTGAGCATAAAATCAACATCTATCACCAGACTTCTTTTTGTAGCTTTTGTAACTCTGTTTAGAGGTTAAGGATGAAGGAGAGAAGTAGAAATGTGGTGGAAATCTAGTGGTTTGATAGCATAAAACATCCATGTCTTAGTGGGGTTCAAACCCTATTTTAACCTTTAAATTCAAATGCATGCTTCATTCTAATCTCTATACCTTAACAAGATAATAACTTAGTCCAAATCTTAACCTCATTACTAAAGCCCAGGTTACACTTAGGTCATTAATATTTCCTAGCGATCAACTTAATCACTAGCCCAACAAGCACTCAAGACACAAATTTCTAATCTACTTTCTTTAAAACAAAGTATAATGCTTCACGAGATTTTTATTAACTTACCAATTATAATAATACTCAACATAATCATATAGAAGCAAATACAAGTAACAAAACAAAAGCATACAAGTATACTAATTACTAGTATTAGATTAACCTTAATATAGTTAATCATTTATAAACTAGAGAATAGGTCACACCCTTGATGTAGAAGCCTCCTTGGTAGTGGAAATCATCTTCTTAAGTTGTAGCTCAACATCCTCCAACCTATTCATCAACTTTGGCATTGCTGATTAGAGAGCATCCATGAATAGCTTATTTTATGGCTCTTTCCCATATCGTTCAGCCATATCATTTGAAAACAAAGATCCTCATAGCACTCCTTTACATGTTTCACTCAAAATAATAGCACTCACACTCAATTTGTTAGTGAAAGTTGCTATAAAACACCCATCTCGAAGGTTTTAAGAAAACTAGTCACTTAAAGCACACAAAATCTTGCAAAACTATTTAAAACCAAGTAATTTTGAAGGCTCATCAAAACATGTTAAGGGCACAAGATTTAGGAAATTCTAGCAATAGATGATTGCTAGAATCAAGAAAGACACAAAGAAGGGCACTAACACAAAACGGGGGCATACTTGTTTTCAGAAAAAAAAATTAAACTACAAGATTTTACATCCAGAATCAAATATTTTTATTTTAAGAACATTTTCCTACTATTCAAACTAGCCAAGCATGTTTCTTGCTGCAAAAGAAAGAATAGGAATCAAGACTTGCAGTAAAAGTATTGAAAACCCTAATTTGCACAAGTTTGCAACAAACTTGTGTTAAATCAAAACAACCTAATTCTGAAACCTTCTTTTTGGTGTTTTTCTTGTTTTTGGATGGAGAATAACGAAACACATTGGGATATCACAACTTTGGATGAATTTTGCAAGAATTTTGTAATGGACTTGGGAAAAAGTACTTAGAACATATGAAAATAAAATGAAAATAATAAGGAAAAATGAAAATAGTGAAGGACAAAAAAAGGGAATAAGAGGTTTATCCTTTATAACTAGCTAAGCTCTGATACCACTTGATAATTGTCATGGAATAGGGTCCTAGTGCCCTAAATTAGTTAACTTATAGGCTGTTAGGGACCATGATCCCACTTAGTCATTATTGGCTAATTATTACTTATAGGTAAGTTAAAAAAAATTTATGTGCAACTAGTTACTTAGGCTGCCCTGCAAGAAGCTATGCATGTGTTTGTCTTGGCAATGCAAATCAAATAAGTAAACAATTTAAAGAAAACATAGCTTTAGCACTTATTTTAAAACATACTGAAAACTTGCCAAGATAATAAAACATCAGTTACTTCAACTTCAAGTAATAGTTTGTGTACACTCTTTAACATTAGCATGCACCCAAAAGTAACTCATTGGTTATACACCACAATGCATCCTAATAGAGGCAATGTCTTAGTACACAAGGTACCATATATACACAGTAAAATACTACTAAGATCATCTACTTGAGCTTCCACCTTCAAGCTATCAAGCTCGGAGGGCAAAGCCCTCACTTATCCTTATGCAACACTTAGCCTCTAATTGTAAAGGTATAAATACTTAGTTAGTCCAAAGCTTATATCTCAAGTAACCTTAGAATCTTAAGGGTTCAAGTAAATAAGTACCAACAAATGTGGAAACTTAGCCCACAACTATCCACTTAGTTATTAGGCATGATGTTAGAACTTGCATAAGAAACTTAAGGGAGTGACTACATGAATGTACTCAGTAAGAGTCCCTTGGGGTACCTGCAAAGAAGTAACATACAAACATGACATACAAACAAGTAGACAAACCAACCAACAATCAACACAAACAAGTAACATAATAAATATGCAGTGCTTGAATATTTGATATGCAACATGCACAACCCTTGGGACTTCTTACTTCCTTGTAACATAACAAGTATTCTTGCCGTGAGCTCAAACGGTGGAGATACTTAAGACACTGGCCCTTGTATCCTAAATCCTCTACCTCCCTTAAGTCCTACTTACGGGTCTTAAAGTAGGTCCTCACCTCCTTTCACATCTTTCCTGTATTTCCCTTAACTTATTGTGCAAGGTAGCCATCTTATGTGGTACAACTTGTAAACCTCTTGGAGCTTAGCTTAGGGCTCATTAGTAGCTTACTTACTAAACCACAAGGTTTGGTTGGGATACTATTAGGTTTCCTCTTCATTTCCCAAAGGTCTAAGACCTCTGACATGGGTCAATGAAGACTCCAAAACTTGCCTTAATTTCCTTAATGCCCCATTTAGCAACTTGAGCGCTTTAACCCCCTTAGCCACCCTACCTAGCCCTACCTTAACCACACCACTTAGCTACAAATTAAAGAATGCATAATTCCTGAATTAAGAATGAGTTTTAGACCCAAACAACGCTATAGAACATTTTAGAATAGCCTAGGTATGTTAACTGAGATATTAAGATGTTAGCGTGTCTCGAGCTTGAGGGGCTTGGACCTTGGCAATGCCATTGGCAACACATCACCAAAGGCAACAACCATCTAGTTTCCTGAAACCCAAGTAGCAACACATCCTCAATGTTAGCAATGCATTGCCAAGGGCAATTCAGCATTTTGCATCCATGTGCTATCTGGCACAAATCTTGCTTAATCTTTCAATCCCCAAAGCCAATTCACATGGTTCTTGTTTCTAATTCATTCCAATATGTAATAATACATTTATATGCAATATATGAGCTAAATTAACTTGAAGCCTTACCTCAAATTTAGCTATAAACCAAGAACAAAACACAAGCACCACAAGCACACTTGAGCTCAGCTTAGATCTCTTGAGTTCCAGACCTAAAACCAATATAATATGGAACAAAGAACTTCAAATCAAGACCATTTATAGCTATCCAATCAACTTAGAACCATATCAATCCAAGCCAAGGAGTTACCTTATGGTTTATGCCCAAAACAAGCAACAAAGATTTAAAATGAAGCAAATGCACCAAGAATAAGTCGTAGGCTTCTTGATTTCACTTTGGGACCTTCAAATTTGTTGGAAATTGGTGCGATTAAGAGAGCTTGTAGTAGGTAAGTTGCTAAAGAGTGAGAGCTAAAAAAATTGTGAAAGAAAAATATGAAGAAAGATGGTCAGCTCTTGCTAAAATATCCCAAGAACTCCACTAAGGTTCATTTATCATTTTCTTACTTTTTGGCCCTTAAAGTTCTACTTTGTTTCACTTTGGCTACTAGGCTTTCACTAGGAACCATCCTTCCTTGGTTCTAAAGAGTATTTTTATGCCTCCTACACTTAGCCTATTGGACATTTAAGCCATTTAAAACTTAAATGGCTCATTTGAACACTTAGTGCTGTTTTTGCAGTTTTCTTCAAATGATGGCTATATTAGCTAGAATAAATGATGGTCTTAAATTAATTAGTAAAAAATTATTACATGACCCTAATTTCATCAATATTGTATTCATGCCACTAGCTCAGGTCAAAATTAACATTTTGCCCTTATGACTTTTAGGTGTTAAATCACACTTAGGAACTCATCTTTAGTTTACATAGCTTGTCTATCTTGCTTAATAAGATACTAATTTGATTTATTTAAGTAAAAAAACTTAAATAAAATATACTTACTGAGTCATTGCAAGGTGTTGACTAGGAGAGTTGTCATATGCTACCTTACTCAACCGAGCAAACTCACTTGGATATTGCTTTTGCATATCCTACTGAGTCTCCTAAGTGGCCTTTTCCACCCCATGGTTAGACCATAGTATATTAACCATTGGAATCCACTTTGTTATTAGTTTTCTAACTTAGTGACCAAGAAACTTAATGAGATACTCTTTATAGCTTAGGTTCTACCTTATTGGTATGATGAATGGGGCTAACACTTGCCCGAGGTTCATAATGCTATTCCTTAATGAACTTATATGGAAGGTATTGTGAACATGGGCCAAACATGGTGGCAAAGCCAACTGGTAAGCTACTTTCCCCACCCTTTCACAGATTTTAAAAGGACTAATTTATCTTGGAGCCAACTTACCCTTTTGCCCAAACCTAACTGTACCTTTCATTGGGGTAACCTTAAGGAGTACTTTGTCTCCTACATTAAATTCCAAATCTTTCCTTCACAGATTGGCATACTTGGCCTGTAGGTCTAAGCTAGCCTTGATCCTTTCTTGGATAAAATTAATCTTTGTTGTGATCTCGGTAATGATTTCTAGGCCAACAACCACTTCATTTGCCTTATCTATCCAACAGTGAGGTGTCATACACTTACACCCACACAAAGCTTCATAGGGTGCCATCTTAATAGCTTCTTGATAGCTATTATTATAAGCAAACTCAATCAAAGGCAAGTGTTGGTCTTAATCCCCTCTAGAATCCATCACACAACTTCACAACATGTCTTCCAAGGTGTGGATCATCCTTTCAGTTTGCCCATCGATCTGAAGGTGATAAGCAATACTTAGGCTCATCATGGAACCCATATCCTTTTGAAAGGCATTCTAGAACATTAAGACAAAATGGGGATCTCTATCAAATATAATTTGATCAAGGATTCCATGGAGTCTCACCACTTCCCAGATATACAATTGGGCTAACTTCTCCATAGTGTATGTAACCTTAATGGGGATAAAATGTGCAAAGTTTGCCAACCTATCCACTACCACCACTCATATCAAATCATGTTCAAAAAAGTCCATGGTGATGGACCCCCACTTTCTTTTTAGGAGGGGTAAAATTTGCAACATTCCTAATGGCTTCTAGTGCTCCTTCACTATTTGACAAGTGAGGCACTTAGACATGAATTCATATATGTCCCTCTTAATTTTTGGCCACCAAAAATGAGTTCTAAGATCATGGTACATCTTATTCACACCAAGGTGAACATTAAGCTTACTCGTATGTGCCTCTTACAACACTTATTGTCATAGGTCACTTGGCATAAAGAGTTGATCACTGTAGTAAAGCAATCCATCTTTGTACTGAAATTCTTTCAGTATGATACCATGCCTTTCCCCACTAGAAACTTTTTTCAAGTTTGGGTCATTTTTCTGAGTTTCTTTAACCTTAGCCAACCACGCTGACTGAATCTTAAGGACCATGGCTTGAGCCATTTCCTAGTCCTACCAAGTTTCAAATAGGACCGAGAACCATTCCCTTGTGGAACCCTTTGAAGTACTAGCCATTTGATCCTTGGAAAGAAACACCCTAGAGTACCTCAAGGCATCAGCAATCACATTACCTTTACATGAATAACAGTCTATCGAGCAATCATAATTTTTGACATACTCGATTCACCTTCTCTACCTCATTGTCAAGTCCTTTTCGATAAACAAATACTTTAGACTCTTATGGTTTGTAAAGATCTAAAAGAACCATCCCATAAGGTAGTGTCTCCAGAGTTTTAAGGCAAACACAACAACGGCCAACTCAAGATTAAGCACCAAGTAGTTCACTTCATTAGGCATTAACTACCTAGACCCAAATGCAATCACTTGCTTATCCTGCATTAACACGGATCCTAATCCTAACCTAGGTTCATCGGTGTATACTATAAAAGTCTTATGTGGATCTAGTAGGATTAAGATGGAAGCGGAAGTTAGCTTTTTCTTAAGCTCCTAGAAACTTTCTTTACACTTAGAAATCCAAATTAACTTTCATGCCTTCTTTGTCAAGGTAGTTAATGGCAAAGTTATCATAGAAAATTTTTCAATGAACCTTCTATAATAACCTGCCAGTCCTAAGAAATTTTGGATTTCACTTACAGTGGTTGGGTGTTTCCACTCCACCTTTGCCTTCAAATTTTTTAGGTTAACACTTAGTCCTTGATCATTTATGATATGCCCTAGGAATGGAATTTCACTTGCCTAGAATTGGCAATTAGATAGTTTTACGTAATATTGATTATCTTTATGCACTTGTAAAACCACCTTTAAATGTTCCTCAAGTTTTTTGGGAGTCTTAGAGTACACTAGAATATCATTAATGAATACCTCAACAAATCAATCTTGCTAAGGCCTAAAAATTCTATCCATGGCATCCATAAACATTGTTGGAGCATTTGTTACCCCAAAAGGCATAATAGTGTACTCATAATGCCCATACCTAATCCTGAATGCATTTTTTAGGATATCTTCTTCCTCTACTCTTACCTGGAAGTATCCAGACCTTAGGTCTATTTTAAAAAAGACTTTTGCCTCATTTAACCTATCAAATAAGCTATCAATCCTGGGCAATAGATATTTGTTCTTTATAGTTATTACATTCAGTTTCCTATAGTCTATACACAAATGTAAGTTTCCATCTTTCTTCTTCACAAATAACACCAAGGCACCCCACGGAGAAATACTTGCCTTCTAAAGCCTTTCTCAAGCAGCTTTTCTAACTATTTTTTGAGCTCATCCATTTTAGGTGCTGACATCTGATTTGGGGGTATGGAAATTAGTTTTATCCTAGGTTGTAACTGTATGGAGAATTCAATTTCCCTTTATAGAGGTAACTCTAAAAGGTCTACAAAAAAAAACATCTAAAAATAGATTGGTTATTGAAATTTCCTTAAATTGCCCTTCAATTGTCACCCCAATTAGTGACTAATATTCTTCTTCACTCATAATGGCAATGGACTCTATTAACTTGAGGTGCAAGCTTTTGGCACTATTTTTCCAAACTGCTCGTGCAAGTCACACTTACCCTCGAAGCATCTTCAAGGGTGAATTTACAACCTACACAATTGATCTGAGCCTTATGCCTACTTAACCAATCCATCTTGAGGATAAAATCATATAGGATTGGGGCTAAAACCCAAAGGTCACACAAAAACCTATAACTCTCTAACTCCAAAGGATACCCCTTAACCATTTCATTAGTGGAGATAATGTTTCTCTTAGCAGTTTTAATAAACCTCATCTCATCCATTAAAGTTCTTTGCAATCGTAACTTAACAACCATGCTCAAATAAATGAAAAAAATAATAGCACCAACATAAAAAGAAATCTTAATACTACTATCTTGAACATTAAAGTTACCTTGCATAGATGTTGGCTCCCTGGGTGTTTGACCCATCAAGGTAAAAACACGTGGCTGCACAAGGGCTTCGGTAAGTGCGTTCTCAGTTGCTAAGGCTCCAGCCCTTCCTTGCCCTTGCTCTTTCCTTATCCTTGGGTTTCAACCTCATCAACTATCTTTTTAATGCCAAGGCCTTTTGAACGACCTCATGATAGGTATGAACCCCAATAATTGCCAATAAGCTCCTTAAATTTGTCTTAGTCCATGAGCAAATTTCTTTGTCTTTAATTCTTCCTTCCTGACCATATAAGGAGCATTCCGGAAAAGAAAACTAATTTTTTTTTCATACTCATTGACCGTCATGGTCCCTTGGAAAAACTCATCAAATTCTATCCTCTTTTGATCTCGAGCCACCTCACTATTGAATTCATTTCAAAATTTCTTCTCAAATTTGGTCCAATTAAGCTCCTTAGGCCTTTGCCCAGGTCTACCCTTATTATAGGACTTGAGCCTCTCCATGAAATTCTTCCACCACAAAGATGCCTTACCTTCCAAGAAGAAAGGTACTAAATCCATCTTAGCCTGGTCATCCAACTTCATGTTCTAAAAAATTTCATTAATTCGGTACAACTAACTTTTGGCCACATTGGGATCACCCATACCATTAAACTTAGAAGTGTTAAGGTCTTGGCATATGATGGCGATGAAGCCATCATTATCTCTACTGTGTGTCGTGGAGAATGCAGCAGGAGTTTCCGGAGGTGTAGGCGAGCCCTGAAAAAGGTGCTCTATGTGGACTGCCTGTGATGGCCGGCAACATCTTCGTATGGCAGGCACGGTGAGACCAAGAAGGACTTCTGGTGTGAGAGAGGTCCGAAACGGAGATTCCTCAGGAGGACTGGCCTGAAACACTAAGAAAACAGGGGTTAGGAGGTCCCCGGAGTGACTTTCCGGGGAGGAGCCTCCGACGCCCAAGTCAGTGCTTAGAGAGAGAGCGAGAGAGATCGAGAGAGATAGATAGATCCTCCCTGCCTGTTACCATTCCCTTGGTATATATAGGAGGGGGTGAGCCCTTCAGATGGCAGCACGTGTATAGACGAACACCATCCGTACTTCTGGGCATGAGGGGCCCTTAGCTGCCTGCAGGCTCCTCGAGCCACGAGCTACGATAATCATAGCCCTACATGACAGGACGTAGGCAGCGGCGACGCGTTAGAGTGCCTGCCAGGACGGTGTGTAGGGTGTACGGGTGTAGTGTCAGAGGCTTCCTCGATGGCTCCTGCCGTACCTCCAAGGTCCCCTTGGTTGATGTCTCACTTCGGAATGAGCGATTTTTCCCGGAGTCACAGTGGTACTTCAGGGCATTCCCTGGCTCCGAAGTTAGCCCCTCAGGGGACTTTCACCTGCAGAAGGTGGTTGGCACTTCTCCCTAAAGCTGACTCGGTCGCTCTCTCGGTGAAGGCGATACGGTAGTTTCCCGAGGTAGGTATTGGCGGGTTGCCGAGGTCGCGTGCCTCAGGCGTTTGGCTCCCTCCTTTCCGGGGTCCTTAAGTGTTCGGGGCGATAGCACTTTGGCTATCACATGCCCCCCTTGGGAAGCCGGAGTGGAGACTTCGGCTAAAGGTCCTTTTGTGGGCACTTTTTAGGACTTAGGGTGTGCCGTTCGCAGGGGAGGTATTTCACCACCTGAGGGCATGGTTTGTTCGGACTGGTGTCACCTGTCTGCCTTTTGGTGTCCTCGAGATCCCCAACCACTTTATTCCTTTCTGCCATAGGTTAGAGGACCATCATGTTTTGAAACTAGGCGTGTCAGTCTGGGGCGGTGCACCTGAGTTTTCAAGATGTCAAAAAATGTGTCCTAGTTTCTCGTGACGGGCGACACGTGGCAGGTGCTGGTTGGGATGGGTATGTCTTTTCGCGCGCAAGGGGCAATTATGGCGACGTTTCGCCTTCTCGCAGCAATTATGACGGCTTTTCCGCTTCCATTCCTTGATCTTTATAAGCCTCCTCCTGTCATTCTCCTTATTTGTTTTTCTTTGCTCTTACTTTGCTCTCATTTTCTCTTGCGTCTTCTCTTGCCTTTTTCCTTTTTCCGGCGACGATTTTTATGGCAGAGCGATTCCCGGTATTTTGCACGATGGCGTCCAGGAATCCTGATTTTGGCAAGACTTTTGGTGGGTTCTTCCTTCGGTTTCTGCTTTTCTTTTAGCTTCCCGAAGTCAATTTTCTTCTTTCCAAAGTTTCTCTTTTGTTCAGCCATGTCTTCGGTTATTCCCGAGAGCTGGCAGTCTCTTATGTCTCACCCTTGTTGTTCAACTTCTGAAAAATTAGAGAAGTGGACAGCCAAATTTTTTCTTCCCTCCTACGCCACCACGCGGTTACCCCTTTCGGTCAATTCAGCTTTACGAATCAGGATGACGAGGTTACCATTTTTCGCACCCAACTAAAGGCCGGACTTCGGTATTCCCCAGCGAGGATGATTTGTGACTTTTTCCAATTTCATGGCATAGCCGTAAATCAGCTTCCTCCCAACTCGTACTACTATTTCAACGCCTTTCTCTGCATGTGCGGGGTCTTCGAGGTAGAACCCCATTTTATCCTGTTCATGCAATATTATAAGCTCTATCCGGTCTCGAAGGGTGGCTTTTATTTCATACTACCTCGGGGATCTGGGAGCAATAAATTTATGTTCACCTTCGCTACCAAGGATAGCTGGCGAGGGTGGCAAACGAAGTTTTTCTTCCTAAAAGTGGCGGAGGCCTGGTCGTATGTTCCGACCAAGTGGGCTCGGGGAAAGCTGGAGATGGATGTCGTGGATCCCAAGAAGTTGCTAACTCCTGAGCTGGTGGCGAGGTTTGGGGACTTTGACAGACGTATCCGCGCTGTCGTCGACTGGGATGCCGAGGTCCCTCCACGTTCCCTCTACCCTTTCCCGATCATGTGGAAACTCATGACCGAGGAGGTTCTTCGGGAGTTGAGGGTGGTTACGGAGAACAAGACGGATCTTGGCATGCCAGCTCCTGCTACCGAGGGGAAGGATTCTTGGCTGGTGAAGCTCCTTTGGAGTGAGCTCACTTATGAGGCCCTTTTTGTAAGTAACTTTTCTTTCAAAGTTTTCATCATAAGTGCCTGTCTGTACTCACGCTGATGTTTTCCTTCTTCTTCAGAGAAGGGCGACGAGTCCGCTGCCTACTATAAGTCTCTCTTCCTTGGTCAGGCCGAGAAGGGAGAGCAAATGAAGAAAGGCGTTTCCAAGAGGTGCAAGACTACTGGTGATAGCCGAAGGACTATCGCCTCCACCTGGCCGAACTCCCTGCCACCAGAATGGCCAGGAGATCTGGCGCTACCCAGAAAAAGGTGGGATCACACACCTTGGAGAAAAGCCGAAGAGCCCGAGCTGGGCTCGCCAGGGAACTTGAGGATACTATTAGCCCCCCCGAGGTAGTAAACAGACCGCCTTCGGAAAAGTGGCACCAGCTAGTGCGGGCCGAACATGATCTTCCCGAAGGCAGAACTCCCTGGATCTGGGAACCCCCAAACTGGGGGCATGTTTCCCAAAGTGGCACGGTCCATACTAGAGGACGACCTCACCCAGGAACCTCGGGAGTACGGCATGAGCATTTAAGGAAGCCTCTGACATGTCACCCACAGACGTCACATGCAGCCTCAAACGGCGCTCTGACACGCCGACACCATCAAAGTCACATCATGGCCTGTCTCGGCTCAAGGCTCGAGGAAGCCTGCCACCAGCTACTTGTCCTCTACGCCCAGATATTCAGAGAACATCCGACCGAACACGTGTCACGATCTGAACGGGCTAGACACCTCTATAAATACCAGGGAATACACCCTGGCAAACGGTTGGCAAATATTCCGACTCCTCACTCTGAGAAAATACGACCAGGCGAGTTCACTAAACCCCTCAGTACTATTTCCTCCGCCTTTTCTCAGCACCACTGAGTTGGGTGTCGGAGGCTCCTCCCCGGAACAACACCCCGGGGACCTCCTAACCCACTTTTTCTGAACATCTCAGGCACTCTCCCTTGGGCAAACCGGCCACCAGGCGTTCTTCCTCTCCGGGAGTCCCTCCATCAGTCACCATGACTACCAACGATGAAGCCTCTGGGCATCATTTGGCGCCGTCTGTGGGAACCCGCTCTGAGATCGCCGTCGTTGAAACTCGGTGTTCTAAGGACAGGGGACTCCCGAGGTCTCCGTCCGCGCCTGAGACACAACCGGCTGCTGAGCAAACACTCCCAGGGACTTCTGCGCCTGAGGAAGGCCGCCCTTTAGTAATCACTATGAGCTTTATGAGGGAGTTTCAGCGTTCGGTCATGGCCGAAATGACAGAGCAGATCGATCGAAGGTGGCTACAGCAGACACAGGCCCAAAGACCTCCCTCACCTGCACGCCCTCGGGAGAAAAGCCCGAGGTCGACTCATCGCAGTTCGGGAAGCGGAGACCCGCGCAAAGAGTCGTCTACGGAGAATATACCCCTCGGGAAATGGCCTGTGGGACAAACTAGGTCCAAGCGACCGAAAGTCTCACAGTGAAGGAGTTTGTCGCCTGAGGCAAGGTCCCTGTCCCTTCAGTGCCAAACTAGCTCCCCGAAGGTGCGCCGACGGTCTCCCTTCCCTAAGGAAGAGCCTAATGCCACAGTTCTCATGGAAAGGATACTAGCGGGGCTAGACAGGGTGGAAAAGCAGGTAGCTCGCAAACCCGTCTGGGATAGGCTGACGGGAGCCTTCTGCGAAGATGGGTCCCCATTCACCCGAGTCGTGGCCGAGGCAGCCATGCCAGGCGACTTCAAGGTATCTCGGCTGGAGATTTATGATGGCCGCACTGATCCGCAGGCCCATCTGACCAAGTACAGACGCAGCATGATAATGCATGGTGCTGACGACGCTACCATGTGTAAATGCTTCGAGGTCACCTTTACAGGACCAGCAACTGCGTGGTACAACTCATCGCCCCCAGGAACCATCACTGAGTTCCACGAGTTGTCTACGGCCTTCGCGCAGGAATTTATTGGAAGCCGGCCAACGGCGAAGATGCCTGTTCAGATGTTTGACATAGAGCAGAGAAACGGAGAAACCATCCGAGACTATGTCGAAAGATTCAACAGGGAAGCTCTAAGCGTCCCGGACTTCCGGCCCGAAATACGCATCCTCGCCATGACACGGGGCCTTCGGCGAGACTCACAGCTGTTTTATGAGTTCTCAAAGGACCCCCGGACACCCTCGGAGAATTTTACCGAATGGCCGAACAGCACATGATCGCCGAGGAGCTGAGAATGGCTGGGCCGAAGTCCGATCACAACCGCGCTGAAGGGTCCAATCAGCAACCCCGGCATCCAACTGAACAGGCAGGCCGACCTCGGAGGATGCGGGGAAGCAAACTGCAAAGCTTCACACCCCTGAGCACTACACGGAAAAACATCCTCATGGCGCTGGAAAGGCAGGGGACGCAGATTCGGCGGCCAAGGGCCATGACCGCTGATAGCAAGAAAAACATCAAGAAGTTCTGCCAGTTTCACCGCGACCACGGCCACGACACCGAAGACTGCTTCCAACTGAAGAAGTACATTGAGTTGCTGATAAAACTCGGCCAACTTCGGAAATATCTGCGGATGCCTTCCCCAAAAGGAAGAAAAGATGAGGAAGAAAGGGCCGAAGATGAGGACTACAACTCCGACAGGTGGAGAAACAGAAGTCCGAAAAAGCGCCCTCCTCCTCCTGCAGGGGTGATACAAACAATCACCACGGGGCTCCCATCCTCGGAAAGAAAGCGGAAGGCCAGAGAGATTGCGGTCATGGAATATCAGAGTCCGGCAAAGAAACTGGCTTGCAAGGATTGATCCACCGTTATCTTCCCCCATGACGATCCGCTGCTAATCATGGCAAGGATAGGGAACTGGGACGTCAAAAGAGTGTTGCTTGATGATGGATCAAATACTAACGTCCTATTCTCGTATTTACAGCCGAATTTGGACATCTCCAGCAGCAAGCTCAAGCCTGTCACCTCGCCCAACTTCGGGGTTGGACCGTCCGAACTACCTGTCCTCGGATGGATTGATCTACCCTTGATGATGAAAGGAACTTCGGTCGACGGAACAGCTGAGTTGTACGCCTCCACAATGGTGAGATTTATCGTCATGGACGTTCCTTCTTCGTACAACGCCATCCTTGGAAGGCAAACACAGGGAAACCTGCACATTCGCCCTGACGTGAAGTACTTGACTGTCACATTCGCCACCAAGGATGGGGATGCAGAGGTCTTCATAGATCAAGCCGAGGTAAGGAAGGTGTTGGTAAAAGCGCGAAAAGCTCCGGCAAATAACCCCGCACAAACAATGGAGGCAAATGCGCCAGAGAATGGCAAAGAAGGAGATCCCACGAGAGCAGAAACGGAAACAGTAGAACTGGTCCCAGGACAATCTACCCGAATAGGGAAGAGCTTGCCCGAAGGTGACAAGAAAAACCTTGTATCTTTTCTATTGGGAAATAAAGATCTCTTTGCCTACTCGCCGAAAGACATGCCAGGGGTGCACCCTGGCATAATACAGCACAGCCTCAAAGTAAGCCTGGAAGCAAAGCCTGTCCGGCAAAAGAAGCGAAGCATCTCAGCCCATAAGAGCAACTTTGTGAAAACTGAAGTCCAGCGCCTGTTAGACGCTGAAGTCATCAGGGAGGTCAAATACCCCGAATGGTTAAGCAACGTGGTCATTGCCACAAAAGAAGGCAGCAGCAAACTCCGGATGTGCATCGACTTCAGAGACTTGAACGATGCTTGCCCGAAAGACTCATACCCTCTTCCACCAATAGACCAACTGGTAGACTCAACTGCCGAATACGGGCTCCTAAGTTTCCTAGACACCTTCAGCGACTACCATCAAATAAGGATGGACCCCGAAGATGAAGAAAAAACTGCCTTCATCACCGAGGGAGGAACATACTGCTACGTCAGGATGCCCTTCGGGCTTAAAAATGCAGGAGCCACCTACCAAAGGTTGATGAACAAGGTCTTTAAGGACCAAATGGGGAGAAACATGGAGGTGTATGTTGACGATATGATAGTCAAAAGCAAGCTCCCTCGCAACCATGTTGCAGATCTAGAGGAAACCTTCCAAAAGCTCAGAGCCTTCGGGATTCATCTCAATCCTGAAAAATGCATGTTCGGGGTGACCTCGGGAAAGTTCCTTGGGTACATGGTATCCGAAAGAGGCATCGATGCTAACCCCAAAAAAATTAAGGCTCTGGTCGAGTTCCGAACTCCTGCCACAGTAAAAGATGTGCAGAGACTCACCGGAAGAATAACCTCTCTTAGCAGGTTCATTTCCAGGTATGGAGATAGGTGTCGGCCTTTCTTCAAAGTCCTCACTAAGGCAGCAAAAAAGGAAGCCAAACTCGGAAGGGATGATCATCCTTGGGATCAAGACTGCCAAAAAGCCTGGGAAGAACTCAAAATCTACCTAGCCAGCCTGCCAACTCTGCGACAACCTCGTGAGGGAAAACCCCTCGTATTATACCTCGCCATCACAGAAAAAGCTATGAGCTCGGTCCTCATGAAAGAAGAAGGGCCAAAACAATGGCCAGTCTACTATGTAAGCAAATCCCTGCATGGCACCGAAGTCAGGTACCCTCTGCTACAAAAAGCTATATACGCCTTGGTGCTTGCAGGGAGAAGGCTGCGACCATACTTTCAGGCTCACCCCATCATCGTCCGAAGTAGCCTACCACTACGGGACGTTATGAGGAAAGTGGATCATTCGGGAAGGCTCTCCAAGTGGTGTATAGAGCTTGGCGAACACGATATCACCTATGAACCTCGGAAGGCCATAAAAGCTCAAGCACTGGCAGAATTCATTGCCGAAATACCCACCACTGAGGACAGTCATCCGAATCTGAACGAAGGTGAGCCAGAATGGACCTTACATGTTGACGGAGCCTCGACGTCCGAACACCAGGGAGCTGGGGTAATTATCAGAGGCCCCGAACGCCTAGAAGTAATGAAGGCTATCAAGTTTAGCTTCAACTTCACTAACAATGTGGCTGAGTATGAGGCCCTCATAGCAGGATTACGACTGGCCAGAAAAATTGGCGTGAGAAACTTAAAGGCTCACAGCGATTCCCAGCTAATAGTTCGGCAGACGGCAGGAGACTATGGGGCGAAGGACCCAACCTTGGCAAAATAACACGAGCTGGTAGCAAAACTCATTCAAGAGTTTGACGCCGTACGGATCGAAAACGTACCTCAGTGGAAAAACACCGAAGTAGATTGCTTAGCGAAGTCAAAAACCTACACCGAGGTGCTAGACCATCCGAGCATCTCAGTACTGAGCATAGCGACCTCGGGAAAAGGATGGAGGGATCCAATAAAAAGGTACCTCGCGGAAAATATGCTCCCTGAAGACCCTGGTGACGCTGCAAAACTGCGAAGGCGCTCCAGCCGTTTCTTCCTAATCGGTGAAGAACTATACCGACAGGGATACGCGAATCAGCTGGAAAGATGTGTGAACGAAGAGGATACTGAAATGATCCTTGAAGAAGTCCACAAAGGCATGTGTGGTTCACACATTGGAACCGATGCCCTGGCGGCAGTGATACTCCGCTAGGGATACTTCTGGCCTACCCTAAGAAAGGACGCAAGGCAGTTCGTCCGAAAATGCGGTAGTTGCCAGAGACACGCGAACATCCAGAGGGCACCCTCGGAAATGGTAACTTCGGCTGACTATCCCTAGCCCTTCGCAGTCTGGGGTATAGACCTTATTGGGCCACTCCACGCAGCGCCCGGAGGCATGAAATTCTGCGTGGTAGCAGTAGACTATTTCTCCAAATGGGTCGAGGCAGAACCGCTAGCAACTATGTCGGCGAAAGAAGTGCAAAAGTTTGTATGGAAGAACATCGTATGTAGATTCGGCATACTGAGGGTACTAGTGGCTGATAATGGACCCCAATTCATAGACAAAGGATTCCAGGAATTTATCAGCGACCTCGAAATAAAGATGCACTTCGCCCGGGCAGGTGGAGGTATCTAACAGGACCATAAAAGATGGCCTGAAAAAGAGACTGGGGGAAGCAAAAGGGAAATGGCCAGGAGAACTCCAAAGCGTATTATGGAGTTACCGAACGACGCCCCAAAGAGCCATAGGGGAGACTCCCTTCTCACTCGTCTTCGCAACAGAGGCCATCATCCCTATCGAGATTGTTAGACCATCAGTACGGGTGCAAGTATTTGATGAAGGTGGAAACGACCTCGGCCTAAGAACGAAGCTCGACCTCGTCGGCGAACACAGAGAAATAGCTAAGCTGAGAAGAAAAGCTTTCCAGCAAAGAGTGGCCGCGTCTATAAATTTACGAGCCAGGCCAAAAGAAATCAAGAAAGGGGACCTCGTTCTCCGAAAGGCTGACTTTGCACCCCGAAAGCATCCCATGGAGTACTTCGCGCGAACTGGGAAGGACCTTATCTGGTTCTTGCCGAAGTACGAAAAGGCGTGTACAAACTTGGCGACACCGAAGGCGTAGAATTGAAAAACACTTGGCACTCAGACGCCCTGAAGAAATTCTACGCTTAAGGTGGAGCGGAAGCATTGTGTTGTACAAAAAATATCCTAAGTATAGAATGTCCTTGAGAAAAATTCTTAAGTGTACAAAATGGTGCAAGACAGAATTCCGCGAAGGTGTTCGCCGTGATAAAACGCAGATGTGATTTTTCGAAGTCCCTTGAGCCATCACGCTCGGAAAAATGGAAAAAATCTCGTGAAAGTACACGCCGCAACAAGCGCAAGTTTCCCTAAGTCTCTTGAGCGAACTTGTTCGGGACGATCGAAATGCAAAATCTTGCAAAAAGACTTAGCCAAAAAAATTCATTAAGAATGATCAGGTTTACAAAGAAGAAGTGCCCAAAGAAGGAGCACAAAAACGAAGAGGAAAAAAAAAGGGAAAAGGCCCCTAAAACAGCCTAAGAGTTCTCGGCGTCCCGGGAGCCACCAGCCTCTGTGCCCTTTTCCACCACCTTCGGCGCCGGAATTATGGAAGGCAGGTTCAGGTGCTCGATTTTTGACCAGGACCACCGAGGCCCCTCGGGAATGTTCAGAGCTTCCAAAAAAGAGAGGTCCAGACCTCAGAACCTCTGAAGGACTTGGTGCCGAGCAAGGCAGAACCCGTCCTGGAAGGCGACCTTGGTCATTTGGTCGGATTTTTCCTTCTCAACCTCAAGGTCCTCGAGCTCGTCCTTCATATCTGCAACCTCCTTCTTCAACGCCTTCATCCTATTCTTCGCGTTGGGCTCCTTCTTCAAAGACTTGACCTTGGCTTTAAGAGCGTTTTTCTCAGCCACCAACGACAGTATAAGATTGTCAAAATCTGACTTATCCTTGAGAAGGTCTTGGTTGGTAGCGAGCATCCCCACCACCTGATCGCCGAGGTCAGCAATCTTCTGGGAGGAGTCCTTCTCAAGGTCTTCCTTTTCCTTCCGGAACTCCTCCCGAAGGGCAGCAACTTCTTTCTTTGCAGCATCTGCCAGCTGCTGGTTCTTGGCGGTCAATTCCGAGCACGTGACTTTCGCTTTTTCTAAGGCCTCTAAGGTCGAAGCTCGGAACGCTGTCTGCCTGGCTACCCGAACTCGGAGAAAGCCGGCGTACCCCAGCAGCTGCGAAAAGATGAACACAAGGTCAGTAAGAGCCAAGCAGTTAGGAAAAATTGAAGGGAAAAATGTGTGAAGAGCATACCTGAGCAGCATGCTCGGTAACTTTCGCGGCGAGGGTGTCATTGCCCGGATGGGCCGCCGCAATAGCCTTGAAGGAGGCCTCTGTAAGCACCCCCTTCGAAATCTGCTTCGCCATTTGAGGACAGTCCTCGGAGTACAAGTTCATGTCCTCCGTGAACATCCAGAAAGGCTCTTTGGGTATCTTCCCTTGCGGGACTTTGGCATCGCGAAGGGCCCGCTTCTTCGCGTGTTCGGCCGCCCAGTTCGGAGTAAGCAACTCCCCTGCATGGCAAAAACGAGAAGCAGGTCAGAGACAAAGGAAATTTCAGAAAAACAAAAGAGCCATACTTGTTTTGAAAACAACAAACCTGGCGGCACTTCGACCACGACGTCCTCGGAGTCTTGAGACTCCTCGGTCGAAATCCCCTTGCCTTTCTTCCTGCGCCGCTCCTCGGCAGAAGAAGCCTCTACCACAGCCTCCAGAAGGGCCTGCGGCGCGGAAGGGCTCTGGGGAGGGACGTCGGCGGAAGGAACCTCGGCAGCGGCAGGGACCTCGGCAGCAGCCTCGGGCTGCAGAATCTCGGCTGCCCCAGGCTCCTCGGCAGCCTCCTCGGAAATTTCTTGCTGAGGAAGCTGGGCAGTTTTCTTTGCCCGTTTCGCCGAAGGACCAGTGCCAGTAGACTTCCACCTTCGGGAAGCCGCCTTCTTTGTCTGGTCACCCTTCTGCACCTGGTCGGAGAAAAAGGACTTGTACAATGCAGCAGTCCCGTGCCCCATCTCTGAAAAAGAAAAAAGACATCAGCGTAAGTCTGAGGGAAAAACTGCAAGGGAGTAGAAGATAACTTACTTTCGAAAAGCGTTTCGAAAGAAACTTCCTCCCGAAGGAGCTGCACCAACCAGGAGTCCTTCCCGGCGATAGCAGGAGCTGGCATCTCGAGGTCAATCTCATGCTCCTTGACCACCCCTAGCTCCCGAAGGACCTCTTCGGTCATCAACCTCCAGTTAATGGGGAAGGGGTACAGGGAGCGCGGAGCGACCTCGGGAGCCCAGTCGGAGACGGCGCGAATACGTCCGTCGAAGTCCCCGAACACGGGAGCCAACTCTGGAGTCAGCAGTATCCTCGGATCAACAACGTCCACATCCAGCTTTCCCCGAGCCCATTTGGTCGGAACATACGACCAGGCCTCATCTATCTTCAGGAAGAAGAATTTCTGTTGCCACCTTCGCCAACTGTCCTTAGTGGCAAAAGTGAACATGAATTTTTTGCTCCCGGATCCCCGAGGTAGCATGAAATAGAAGCCACCCTTCGGGACCACGAAGAGCTTGTAGTACTGCATGAAAATTACAAAATGGGGTTTTATCCCGAAGACGCCACACATACAGAGGAAGGCGTTAAAATAGCAGTACGAGTTCAGGGGAAGCTGATTCACAGCAATGCCATGAAATTGGCAGAACTCGCAAACCATCTTCGGGGGAAGATACCAAAGTCCAGCTTTCAGCCGGGCTCAAAAAACGGTAACCTCGTTGCTATGGTTTGAAAAAGCATAGTGGTCAGATCGTGTCAGCCGGGTAATGGCGTAAGAGGGAAGAAAGAACTTCTTCTTTCAGCGCTCTAGTTTTTTAGGGGTGGTGCAACAAGGATGAGATAAAAGATGCTGCCAGCTCTCAGGGATAGGCATTTTGGACAGAAAAATGAGTTCGGAAAAAGGCAAGAAAACAACTTCCCGCAAAAACTCAAAAAAACAGAGGTATCAAAAGACTCTGGAAAGAAAAAACCCACCAAAAGACTTGCCAAAATCGGATGTCGCTGTCGTAAAAGGTTGCCGGAAAAAGCTCTGTTAAAACAGCTCCGCCGCAAAAGCAAGAGAAAGCGCAGAGAAAAGGGCAAGCAGGGAAAGAGTAGAAGCAAAAGCAAAAGGGGCTTATGACGGAATGGGCTATTTATAGGCCAAAGGTGGGTAACCGAAACGACGTCATAAGTGCCCTTTGAAGGCAAACCGTCGCCGTAACTACACTCTGCGCCTGAAAAGACGCTCTCTCTATAAACGACGCGACTCTCCTCCAATGACAGTGTGCCACATGTCAACTGCCACGCCAAAATAGGGGACACGTCTTCTGAGATCCCTAAAAAACTGGGACGCGTCGCTCAGACTAACGCGCTTGGCCATCAGACGCGACGCTGCACAGACCTGCAAAAGCAAAGAAGCAGGTTGCCTCGAAGAGACCAAAAGACGGGCTATGGCCGAACAGCCCATACCTTCGGGCAAGAGGTGTATCTTCGGCACAGGCTTTGCCTCGGAGACACCAAAAAACAGGCCAAGGCCGAGCAGCCCACACCTTTGGGCAAGAGGTGTACCTTTGATACAGGTGTTACTCTCTACAGACTCCCAAAGAACATCCTCGGAAAGGAAACAAAACCGAAGTCGTCACTTCGGCTTTCCGAAGGGGGGCATGTGATAGCCGAAGGACTATCACCTCCACCTGGCCGAACTCCCTGCCACCAGAATGGCCAGGAGATCTGGCGCTACCCGGAAAAAAGTGGGATCACACACCTCGGAGAAAAGTTGAAGAGCCCGAGCTCGGCTCGCCAGGGAACTTGAGGATACTATTAGCCCCCCCAAGGTAGTAAACAGACCGCCTTCGGAAAAGTGGCACCAGCTAGTGCGGGCCGAACATGATCTTCCTGAAGGCGGAACTCCCTGGATCTGGGAACCCCCGAACTGAGGGCATGTTTCCCGAAGTGGCACGGTCCGTACTAGAGGATGACCTCACCCAGGAACCTCGGGAATACGAAAGGAGCATTTAAGGAAGCCTCTGACATGTCACCCACAGACGTCACAAGCTGCCTCAAACGGCGCTCTGACACGCCGACGCCATCAAAGTCACATCATGGCCCGTCTCGGCTCAAGGCTCGAGGAAGCCTGCCACCAGCTACTTGTCCTCTATGCCCAGACATTCAGAGAACATCCGACCGAACACGTGTCACGATCTAAACGGGCTGGACACCTATATAAATACCAGGGAATACACCCTGGCAAACGGTTGGCAAATATTCCGACTCCTCACTCTGAGAAAATACGACCAGGCGAGTTCACTGAACCCTTCAGTGCTATTTCCTCCGCCTTCTCTCAGCACCTCTGACTTGGGCGTCGGAGGCTCCTCCCCGGAACAACACCCCGGGGACCTCTTAACCCACTTTTTTTGAACATCTCAGGCACTCTCCCTTGGGCAAACTGGCCACCAGGTGTTCTTCCTCTCCGGGAGTCCCTCCATCAGTCACCATGACTACCAACGATGAAGCCCCTGGGCATCAACTGGGAGCGGACCGTCTTCGGCCAAGAAGGTGGAGAAGGACATCCTTCTTCCACCCCCGGAGGATGCAGCGGGAGTTGGTGCCATTGCAACTTCTACCGGGGTTGGTGACATCATTACTACTTCCACTAAGGTTGGCGATGTCATTGCAACTTCCACCAAGGTTGCAACTCTCGCCGAGCCGGAAACTACGGCCAAGGTTCCTGCCGGGGTGGTTGCCCTTCCTGCTTCTTTGAGTCCCGCCACATCGACAGATCTTGTAGGCTCTTTGGCGGGGAGTTCCTCTACCGAGGAGCTGGAAAAACACCGAAGGGACAAAGGCAAACATGTTCCTACCGACGTGGAGGAGGTCCGGGACTCTGATGACGACGTCGCTGAGGTTGCGCCAGGTTTGTCTCTTTTCTCCTTTTTAGTACTCGCAATCCTGTAGTCTTTCCCAGTCAAGAAATTTTGATGGGGCGTATGCTCTTTTTTTTTTTTTTGTAGAGGACCTGGTGCCCTCAGCTTGGATGGTCGAGCATGCCCGAAGGCGGGCTCTTCGGGATTCCCACGTCCCAAAAGACAAAGTTTCGAGGGAGCCGTTCTGGTCTTTCCCGGAGGACATGAATCTATTATCCGAGGATTGCCGAGAAATGGATCCCTAGATGGCGCGGGGCGTACTTACTCAGGCTTCCTTCAAGGCAGTTGCCGAGGAGTGTGCCTCCAAGGATTCCCTTGCCACTAGAGTTTCCGAGCACGCCCCTCAGGCAATTCTTCAGGCTTCTTCATTTTTCCTCCCATTTTTTGTCTAAGTGTTTTGGCTTTCCTTGTGTGACTTTTACTAAGTACCTTCTCTCTTTTTTCTTTGCAGCTCCTGGGGTACAGTGGATACCTTCGAGCTTGGGCGGCAAAGTAGTCTTCGGTGCGAGCTTGGGCCGAAGAGATATTGGAGAAGGCCAAGGTCTTCTGTGCTAACTCGGTTGTGACGAACACTAAGTTGAGCCCTATAGCCAAGCAGAAGGTTGCCCAACTTCGGGAAGAGTTCTTGAAGGGCCATGAGGATCTCTTGAATGACTTCTCCAAGAAGATGTCCGACCTTGGTGGGAAGGTTGTGCCTAACCTCGGCCAACGAGGCCATTCAGAAGGAGAGAGAAGAAGAAGATGCTCTTCTAACAAAGGCTCTTGCCGATAAAGCCGAACTTCAAGCCAAGGTCAACTCGCTGAAGAAAGATTCGAAGAAGAAGAAGAAGATAAAGGAGCTAGAAAAGGAGGTTGCCAATCTTCAGAATGAGGTTTCAGATCTTCAGAATGAGGTGGACGATTTGGACATAGCAAAAGACAAAGCTGTCCAGGCGATGAAGGTTGCCTTTCAGGACGACTTCTGCCTGGCTCGCCACCAATTTCTGAAGAAATATCCTGACCTCGATCCTTCCTTCTTGGCTACCCTGGATATTCCCGAGGGTCCTCGGTGGACTTGGTCAAAAGTTGAGTTCCTTAATCTACCATTTGCCCCTCCTCCTGCATCGAAGGCGACAGCCAAAGACACAGGAGTTGAAGCTTCTCGTGACGCCGAGGACCCTTAGATATTCTAGGGCCTTTGCCTTCTTCTTGTTCTTTGTATTTTTCTTCTTGTAACCTTCTCCTTGTATTAAGACTTTATTCAATGAATTTTCCTTCACAATTTGGTTAAGTCTTTTGAGCAATTTTTCCCTGTTGTCCCGACCACTTTTGGTCTAGGGACTTCGGAAAGGTATGAGCGATTTTTGTTTCCCAATTGTCCAGACCTCTTTCGGTCAAGAGACTTCGGAAAGGTACATTTTGCTCGTTTCATCGGCCAACGTTCAGGTAAACTCTCTTTGTTTCTGAAGTTTACTTAGGCAAGTTTTAGCCTGTCTTTGTCGGCCGTACTCGATGGGCTTCACCTTTTCTGGGCATATAACCCAACCATCCTTGGATGGAAAATAGGATTTTCGGGAGTCAATGGACTTCACCTTTTCTGGGCATATAACCCAATCATCTTTGAAAGGAAAATAGGATTTTCGGGAGTCAATGGACTTCACATTTTCTGGGCATATAACCCAATCATCTTTGAAAGGAAAATAGGATTTTCGGGAGTCAATGGACTTCACCTTTTCTGGGCATATAACCCAATCATCTTTGAAAGGAAAATAGAACTTTCGGGAGCATGTGGTTCAGCTTTGTTTGGCGAGTACTTTCAGATAGGAGAAAACTTCTGTACTTAGAGAAATTTCTCATCTAAAATTCTAAGTATAGAATTTCTTCAAGGCATCTGAGTGCTATGCATTTTCCAGTTTTCCTCCTTTGGTGTCGCCAAGCTTGTATACTCCCTTTCGGACCTCGTCTGGGACCAAATAAAGCCCCTTCCCATTTGGCTGAAGTACCCCATGGGATGATTTTTGAGGCTCAGACTTGGCCTTTCAAAGGATGAGGTCTTCTTTCGTTATTCCTTTTGGCCTATCATGCAGGTTTGCATTTATGGCCACCTTTTACTGAAAGGCCTTTCCTCTGAGCTCGGCCATTTCTCAGTGTTCGATAGCTAGGTTGAGCTTAGTTGTCAACCCGAGGTCATTTCCTCTTTCGTCGAACACCTGTATTCTAACTAATGGCCATACTACCCCGATGGGGATGATGGCCTCTGTTCTGGAGATAAGTGAAAAAGGGTGTCTCCCCCGTGGCCCCTCGGGGAGTTGTCTGAAGACTCCCTAGTATAGCAAGAAGTTTTCCTGGTCTTTTCCCTTGCTTCCCCCAACCTCTTTTGTAGTCCCTCTTTTATAGCTGTGTTGGCTACGTCCACTTATTTGTTGCTCTGGGGCTGAGCTAGTGGGTCGAAGTGCATTTTTATTCCGAAGTCGGTGACGAATTCTTAGAATCCCTCGTCCATAGACTGGGAATCATTATCGGTCATTATCACCGTCGGTATGCCAAATCTGCATATCATGTTCTTCCAGGCGAACTTTTGTATATCTTTTGCCGGGGTAATTGCCAGGGGCTCTGCCTCCACCCACTTAGTGAAGTAGTCTACTGCTACCATGCAGAATTTCACTCCTTCGGGTGTTATCGGGAGTGGCCCGGCGAGGTTTAAGCCCCATACTGCCAAGGGGCTAAGGTAATCTTCCAGGGTTATCCACTCCGAAGGCAGTCTTTGGGTGCTGGTGTGTCTCTGGCAATTTTCACACCTTTTGGACGAATTGTCCTGCACCCTTTTTATCGGTACATCTTTGTAGCGGACTCACGTACCCCTGCCGGTATAACTCCTCCTTAATTAGGGGATATCATCCGGGATATCTTCGCATTTTTCGCCACTTTATGCGGATTTTTGGGACTCTTTGGTTGCAAGATACCTCTTTGTAGGGTCTTTCCACCCTTTGTCCGAGGTTGCTATACTCAGCATTGCCATGCTCAAATGGCCTAGCACTTTTGTGACCACATTTGATTGCTTCGGTGGCCCCTCTGCCCTCGGACTCCCGAGGGGCTACTCAAGCACCCTGATGTTTTGCGCTCGGGGTTCCACGGAGTTTCCACTCTAGATCTACGTCTACTCGATTTTCCCTCGTTGGTTTTAGCATTTTCTACTCTTGGTATTTCGGCAATGAAGTCTGCCAGTGCCAAGGCTTTCATTGCCCTTCTTGGCTCATACGTGCTGCAGTATTCTCCGAGCTCGATGCACCCTTTTGATGATCTTCACCAAATGCTCTACCCTTTTCATGATGTCGCCCGGAGGCAAGTTACTCTGGACAGTGGTAGCGTGACCTTGGAAGTAGAGTCATAGCCTTCTCTCTGCACATAGCAAGGCGTAGATGTCTTTTTTGGGTAGTGGGCATATGCCCTTGTTGCCGAGGAGATGGCAACTTTTCTTTGGGTGCAGAACTCCTTCGACAGGGAGGTCTGGGTCATCTTGACCCTGTTTTTCCCGTAGATCACATTCCTAGGGGCATGCTTCCCGTTGAGGACTCATCTTTGCTGACCTCTCCTTCCGAACTCCCGTGAGTTGACGTGGGACCCTTCTCCCAACGAGGCACTGGTCAGGAGGGCCTTCGGCCCGAATTTAGCTGCGGCCATCTTCGGTCTAACTGCCGCATCGCTCCAGCCACGACAAGGTGTGAGAACTTGCGCAGGAAGCCTATGGAAGTAGTCGGAGGACGTTCGACCTTGGTCATGGAAGTCCCTGCTGCCGTCGTTCGGTTGCCAGTTGAACCTCTGGCACGGATGGGGACCTCAAAAGTCCTTTGCCCTTAGAATGCCGGGTTTTCAATTACGGCGACCTGGGAGTGACATTCCCACAGACGGCGCCAAATGATGGCGATGAAGCCATCATTATCTCCACTGTGTGTCGTTGTGAATGCAGCAGGAGTTTCCGGAGGTGTAGGTGAGCCCTGAAAAAGCTGCTCTGTGTGGACTGCCTGTGATGGCCGATAGCATCATCTTCGCATGATAGGCACGGTGAGATCGAAAAGGACTTCCAGAGTGAGAGAGGTCCGAAACGGGGATTCCTCAGGAGGACTGGCCTGAAACACTCAGAAAACAGGGGTTAGGAGGTCCCTGGAGTGACTTTCCGGGGAGGAGCCTCCGACGCCCAAGTCAGTGCTTAGAGAGAGAGCGAGAGAGATAGATAGATCCCCCCTGCCTGTGACCATTCCCCTGGTATGTATAGGAGGGGGTGAGCCCTTCAGATGGCAGCACGTGTATGGACGAACACCATCCGTACTTCTGGGTGTGAGGGGCCCTTAGCTGCTTGTAGGCTCCTCGAGCCACGAGCTACGATAACAGCGACGCATCAGAGTGCCTGTGAGGACCGCGTGTAGGGTGTATGGGCGTAGTGTCAGAGGCTTCCTCGATGGCTCCTACCGTACCTCCAAGGTCCCCTTGGTTGATGTCTCGCTTTGGAGTGAAGGACCTTTTCCCGGAGTCACAGTGGTACTTCGGGGCATTCCATGGCTCAGAAGTTAGCCCCTCGGGAGATTTTCACCTGCAGAAGGTGGTTGGCACTTCTCCCCGAAGCTGAATCAGTCGCTCTCTCGGTGGAGGCGATACGGTAGTTTCCCGAGGTAGGTATTGGAGGGCTGCCGAGGTCGCGTGCCTCAGGCATTTGGCTCCCTCCTTTCCAGGGTCCTTAGGTGTTCGGGGCGATAGCACTTTGGCTATCAGCATATCAAGACAAACCCCATGTGGTGTTGAATAATGGGTCTCCTTCTTCTTCTATAGGGGTGAATATCTTCCTCATCGTCCTATTCACTATCTTCTTCACGGTCCGTTTGAACGCTCTCTTGCCCTTACTCTTGACCTTGCACTCACCTTAAAGGTGGAGGATTTTTCCCATGACCTTGGTGCACCAATGGGCCTTGGTGCACTTTGGCCCTTACCTCATTATGGTCCTCCAAGGTCTCTTCTCCATTTAGAAGGTGAGCATGCTTTTCAAGCAGGATAGCCCTGCCATGCAGCATCCAGTCCATAGAGTCGTAGAGCCTATGTAACAAAGTTGCTATTTCTCTTATATTCGCCCCATTAAGGTCACTAGTTCCCTCACCAAGAACTTGAGATTTAGTTCCAGCACCGGACTGAGTGTTCACCATGATACCTATAGTTATAGCCAGATGAAGAGCAACTTATAAGCAATACTAACTACACTTACCACAAGGAACACTTATATCTTAGTTCACTTATTGCCTTTAGTAGGACCATTGACCTGCTTTAATACCAAACTATCACGGAGCAGGGTCCCAGTGGCCCAAATTACTTAACTTGTAAGCTCTCAGGGACTGTGATCCAACTTAGTCACTATTGGCTAACTATTACTCTTAGGTAAATTAAAAAAATTTACGTGTAACTAGTTACTTAGCCTACCCTGTAAGAAGATATGCATGCATTTATCCTGGCAACTTCAAGTAATAGTTTGTACACACTCTTTAACAGTAGCATGCACCCAAGATTAACTCAATGGTTGTACATGACAATGCATCATAATAGAGGTAATGTATTCATATCCAAGGAAAAATACTACTAATATCATCTGCTTGTGCACCCACATTTGAGCTATCAAGCTCTAAGTGCAAAGCTCTCACTTGTACTTGTGCAACACTTAGCCTCTAATTGTAAAGACATAAACACTTAGTACAAAGCTTATATCTAAACCAACCTTAGAATCTCAAGGATTCAAGGAAATAAGTACCTACAAAAGAGGAAACTTAACCCATAACTATCCACTTAGTTGTTAGGCGCGACATTAGAACCTACACAACAAACTTAAGGGAGTGAGTACATGCATGTACTCAGTAAGTGTCCCTTGGGCTTGCTTGTAAAGAAGATAACAAGCAAGCATGCAAATATGGAATACAAATGAGCAAACAACCAACCAACAATCAACACAAACAAATAACATAATAAATATGCAATGCGTGAATGTATGATATGCAACAAGCACAATCCATGGGACATCTTATGCCCAAGGTGCCTTATTCTTGTCCTGACCTAAAATGGTAATGGTGCATGTGACACTAGCCCTCATATCCTAAATCCTTTACCTTTCTTAAGTCCTACTTATAGGTCTTAGAGTAGGTCATCACCTCTTCTCAAATCTTGCCTTTCCCTTAACTTATTGTGCAAGGTAGCCATCTTATGTGGTCCAACTTGCCAAAGCTCTCAGAGCTTAGCTTAAGGCTTCTTAGTGGCTTACTTACCAAACTAAAAGGTTTGGTTATGATCCTCTTAGGTTTTCTCTTCATTTTCCAAAGTTCAACGACCTCTCACTTGGGCGAACAAAGCTCCTAAAGCCGCCTTAATCTTCTTAGTGCCCCCTTAGCAACTTGAGCACTTTAACCCCTTTAGCTACTCTATCTAGCCTTACCTTAACCACACCACTTAGCTACCACTTTAAACAATGCATAATTCCTAGCTTAGGAATGAGTTTTAGACCCAACCAAAGCTATGGAACACCTTAGAATAGCCTATGGATGTTAACCAAAAAATTGAGATATTCTTAGGGTGCCCCGAGCTTGAAGGGCTAAGGCCTTGGTGACATGTCACCAAAGGTAACAACCCTCTAGTTTCCTAGAACCCAACTAGTGATGCATCCTCAATGTTGGCAACACGTCACCAAGGACAATTCAGCAATTCATGACCATGTGCTATCTTGCACAAATCTTGCTCAACTTTTTAATCCCCAAAGCCAATTCACATGGCTCTTATTTCTACTTTATTCCAACATGTAATAATACATTTTTATGCATTATCTAAGCTAAATTAACTTGAAATCTTACCTCAAATTTAGCTACAAACCAAGAACAAAACATAAGTTCCATAAGCACACTTGAGCTTAACTTAGCTATCCTGAGTTCCCGACCTAAAACCAATGTGATATGGCACCAAGAAATTCAAATAAATACCATTTCTAGCAACCAATCAACTTAGAACTAGCTCAATCCAAGCCAAGAATCTTACCTTATGGTTTATGCCCAAAATAAGCAATAAAAAGCTAAAATGAAGCAAACACACCAAGAATGAGTTGCAAGCTTCTTGGTTTCACTTTGGGACCTTCAAATTTACTAGAAATTGGTGGGATTAGGAGACCTTATAGTAGGTGAGCTATTGGAGAGAGAGAGTAATGAAAATTGGCAATGAAAGCGATGAAGAAAGATGGTCAACTTTCCTAAAATATCCCAACAACTCTACTAATGTCTATTTCTTGTTTTCCTGTCTCTTGGCCCTTAAGTTCCCTTTTATTTCATTTTGGGCATTAGACTTACAGTACAAACCATCCCTACTTGGTCCCAAAGAGTATTTTTATGCCTCCTACACTTAGCCTCTTGGACACTTAAGCCGTTTAAGACTTAAATTGCTTTTTTGAACACTTAGTGCAATTTTTGCACTTTTTCTTCAAATGGTGGCTTTATTAACTTGAATAACTTATGGTCTTAAATTATTAAGTAAAAAATCCTTACATAACTGTAATTTTATCAAAATTATAGCCATGCCACTTGATTAGGTCAAAATTACCATTTTACCCTTATGACTTTTAGGTGCTGAATCTCACTTAGGAACTCATCTTTACTTCACATAGCTTGTCTCTCTTGCTTAATAAGATACTAATTTGAGGTACTTAAGTAAAAAAACTTGATTAAAACATATTTACTAAGTCAAAGCAAGGCATTGAGTAGGAGATTTATGACAATGACAAACCACTAAGGAATGGTCAAGGAATTACTTCAAGCTTCACTAACGTGAAAGAAACAAAGCTTAAGGAAGACTTGGTTCACAAAGATCACATAGTCCTTTATGCATGAAAGATAGTTCACATACAACTTATGAGAGAATATTTCTCAAACAACTTGTAATAGTCTTAAAATCTGAATATTACATGAAATATGTGACCTTCATATAGCATGTAGACCTTAGGGTTTTGAAACACACCAAGAGAATAATAGAAAAGCCCTAGGAAAGCTCTAGTTGAACTAAGAGTCATTATGACACATAAACACACGCCTTAAACATGGTTTAGGACTCTTCCCTAAATAAAATAGGCCTAGGCTTAAAAATCCTAGCCAAAACATGTGAAAAATAAGTTTGATAACAAAATATCCAAATTTGGTAACAAAATGGTCTAGTAAACTCAAGGTTTGCACATTGGAGGTATTTACAACACTTCCAGGTGCACCTTAGGGTTCATGGGCACTTGAGGTGTGCCTGGTATGATTTTGCCTTTCCAATGAGCCATCTAGTGTTCAATGGCGCACTTAAGGTATATGGAGCTCTAGGGTGCTCCTCTTCTGAGTATTCTTCTGGATTAGGGTGCCTGTGGGCCTTGGAACTCTTAAAGTGTGCACCATGGCATGTCCAAGTACCCCATGTGTCCAAGGTGGGCTAGAAGTGCTCCATTGGATGCTACAACTCCATGCTTTTCAAAACACTACCTCACTAAACCTTGTAGAACCTTTCCAAGCTCTTTAGCACGCCTCCTAGTGATAGGACCACTCGAGACCTTCAGTATGTCCTTGAGTACACTTGAGGAGCATGTATGGTTGTCATTAAAATGTCCCACTTCCATTGAAAAAAATCACCTAAATTTACATCTTTTGCTAAGAAGAAAGCACATAAACCCAAGATCCATCCCTAAAAAAAATTTGGCTGTACTAAGCCCAAACTATCAGACTCCTATATAAAGAGAATAACACTTTCCTCCAGAAAGTGGCCTTTTTTCTAATAAGAATCTCCACCACCATTTGTAAGCAATGCAATGTTTTCTTCCTAAGCACCTTAGACTTAACCCTCAATTTGACCTATCCATGGTTACTTTGTTCCACCTAACCCAATGAATTTATTGTTCTTACCAAACCTCCACACAAGAAATTTTTTTGAAAATACTAAAGATGACTTAAAACAATCAGCAATAAATAAAATAAAGAAAATAAATATAGTGGCAAACTTAAGAGGCATGACTTAAGGAGAATAATGTTTGCCCCTGCAGACATCAGTTTCACCTTCCAAGTTGATAGCCTATCTTTCACTTTATCAACAACAGGCCTCCAATAAGAGAATTTCTTCATAAGTGAGCCAACGGACAATCCCAAATACATAAAAGGAAATAAGTCCGATTTGCACCTTATGAACAAAGCCATTATGTCAATTTTAAAGTCTATTAGATTGGCTGCAAATAAGTAGCCTTTACACAATTGCATGTTCATACCAAATATTTTCCTCATCCCATTTCCCCATTACAAGTTAAATGTTTTCTTCATCCTATTTCCCCATTAAGAGGGTGTCATCTATATATTTTATAATGAATACAGTGAATTCTTGCCTACCAACCTTTATCCTTTTTATTTCTTCGATGCCCAGTGCTTCATCCAACAAGCAACATAAACCTTCAACATCCAGCAAGAACAAGAAAAGTGATAAAGAGTCACCTTGTCCCAAGCATTTTTCCATTTTAAATTCCATGGTAGAATTGCCATTCAACAAGTTAGATACTATGGCAAATAACAAACTTCTTTTCATCCAACTGATCAATTTTACGCCAAAATTCATTCGCTTCATAATGCTAAAAAGAAAGTCCCATTTTATACTGTCAAAAGCCTAAGCAAAATCTAATTTAAACAAAGTAGTTTTGATCTTTCTTTGGCTCATATAATGCACCGGTTCATTTGCAGTCAAAATTCCATCTAGAATTTGCCTCTCATGCATAAAAGGTATCTGTGTATCACTAATTACCACATGCATCTTTCTCTTTAGCCTATTTTCTAGCACTTTAGCAATAATTTATACATTGAACCTATGAGCCTAGTAGGTCTAAAATAATTCTAGCTAATAGGATTTTGGGTTTTTTGAATAAGGGTGATAATAGAGGCATTGTAGCCTCTATGTTTCCTACCAATAGCTTTAAACTCCTTTACAAAATAGCAGATGTCCCTTCTTAAGGCGTTCCAACATTTATAAAAGCAAATTTATAACCACCAGGTCCTGGTGCTTTTGAGCTACCACAGTCCCAAATAGCTACCTTAATTTTATTTTCCTAAATAGGTAGTTCAAGGTCCCTTACATTAAGGCTACTAAGTTGATTTAGTTTATATAGCTTAAAGGAAGGCCAATGGTTCCTGTCTTCTTTGAATTTTCTACTAAAGAAAGTGAAAACTTCAGTTTTACCGCCTCTAGATGATATGTCTACCTCCCATTGGTTGAAATTATTTTCAATTAGCTATTTTTATAATTACAAGACATGACTCAATGAAAACAACCAGCATTCTCATATTCTTCTCTCACCCATTTATCTGTTGATTTCTAATTTAGAAAAGATCTTTTCACCTCTAGTTATTTCTAGAATGGCATGAAACATTGAACCCTTTCATTCTTCTCAGCTTCATAAACATCTTTTTTCTCCATGACTTGGTCCTGGACAAGAAGTTTCTATTTGAATGAATCCAGTGTTACATAAACATCTCCAAAACATTTTTGTTCCAGAACCTTAGTTTTTCCTTAGGTCTATTCAATTTTTCCTCAAGAATAAAGCCACTATTTCTAACAATATGCATTTGATCTCATTTTGTCTTAGCAAAAAAAATATTTATGCTCAAAATAGGAATTTATAAATTCAAATGGGATGGGCCCACAGTCAAAATTTGATTGCTTTAGTATTATTGGACTTCGGTTGGACAAACTCGTCAAAATTCTATGCAAACTAAGACTTGGCCATAATTGCATGAAAGAATCAAATACAATTGCTTTATCAATTCTACTCATCTTGGCCCCTTTTTTAGTTGAACTAAGTGTGCTTCCTACCCCCAAGTGGTAAATCATTCTCCTGTGAGACCATTAGGAAATCATTGCTCGCCTTTCGTCTGTGGATATTACAAAATTATAATCATTCATCAAACACCAAGGCTTTCCAAAGTTATTAATTGTTAGACATAAATTATCCCATAGATCATTTTTCAGGGAGGGACATTGAGAAGTATAAATGTTTACAATGAGAGCCTGTGTGTGTTTACCTTTCAAGTGACCAAGCACTCCAAGCATAGCTTCAGAAATTGAAAGAATCCACCATTGAGTGTGATTCCTTATTCCAAATGCAAAGCAAGGGCCTAACCCTCCCATCTACTTTCTTTTCCACATAATAGAAATCAATGTTGTTCTATAATCCTTTCACCAAAAGTCGAGGAAATTCATGAGCCTTGGTTTCTTGTAACAAAAGACTCTTCACCTGATTCTACTAAACCATATCTTTTATTTAAGCATTCTTTATTCTTTCTCAGACCCTAACATTTAAACTAAGCATCTTCATTTTGAATATTTTGCTCACCTTCATTGTTATCCTTCTCTGTTTTGTTCTTATTGCCACATATTTTCTACACTGTCTGAATCTCACTATTAGACAATTGAAATCTAATCATACGTCTAAGATTTACTATTATTTTAGCTTCTGGCTATTCATTGTAGAATCACTTTTCTCCTAAATTTAGTTTATTCAGAATTACATTGTTCCTGAACATAATATAACTGTTAGAGATTAGATCATCCTCTCACAGCCTTAAGCTATCTTTTGTTTGGCTTTTCTTCCAAAGTGTAGGAATGTTCTTTTTCTTCGATGGATTTTTAAAAGTTCCAATTAGCTTACTTATCCTACCCCATTTTGGACCAATTAGACTTAAGCTTACGGGCTTGAGGTGTTTCTTGTATTTTTTTAACATGATTTTAGGCACATAACAATCAAACATATTTAAAACATCCACATAGTGAGCATTAGTATGTTGAACTACCTCCTTGGGACATTGTTCCGTTAAATTATAGCTATTTTCTATGAAGTCACCCTTTGAGCTTCCATATGCCTCCTTATTTATCTTATTATTTATATTGAATTTTAAATTTGAATCATGACTTGTTTGTATTTGCATGTATTTTGAAGGGCTAACCACCTTTTTTTGCACTACCAAGTCGGCTGAAAACCCTACCATGACATCTTCCTTTTCTATTGAGTTAGTTTTACCATCTACACCTAGATCATCATTGTCATTGCTAATGTCACCGTCTGACAATATGAAGAACTTTCATGGAGACCAATGTGAAGAGACGAGTCTTATTTCTTATTAGGCACTCTACTTTGAGAAGAAACTTTATTAACTTTTATAACATATCTGACACTGTCTACTTTGATATGAATAGACTTCAAAATTCTGTCAGGGAAGCTTGTTTGGATTAATACTCTCCACAATATACATTTCTTTTTAAGCTATTGTCTTGATCCACTTCAATTGCAGCACCTCATAACAAAGCAATGTGAATAATTTATCACTACGAGCATGTAATAGAGCACCATCCATCCAAAGCCTTGCATACCTTCAGTTCTTTTCATTGAATACTCCATTTTGATACACATTGAAACCATTGAGCTAACTCCTCCAAGCTTTTAGAAATCAACTTATCAATTTCTTCACATGATTGGCACTTGATTAGTACTCTCCTACCCTTAATGGATTTTAACATATAGAGGCCAATCCATTCGTTGTTGAGAATACATTAGTGACCATTTAGTAGCAAAAAAATTTTTACTTCACCAACATCACATCTTTTTAGCCATTCCTTCTTAGTCTTAGTCTCCCTGGATGAAAATTTCATGCCTACCCAGTCATTATCTGCTTTAGTTGCCTAAATGTTCTTGTTTGCGTCAACCCAATAACTGCTTCTTGCACTCTTGTTGTTATTCCCGTAGTAAAACTACAAAATGTCAAATTTTCTCTATTGTTCCTATGTTTCATTTTTCCTTCCAAATCTAGCTATGTTTACTCTTAGCTTATTGGATCTAATCCAAATCTGGATCTAACCCTTTGGGAGGTCCTTTTTGGAAAATCTGACAAAACCAAATGGTGGCCTATCTTTGACTCTATCAGGTTTGCCCATGTCCTTCTAATTTAAAGCTAAAACATTGCTACACTTTCTCTCAAAGTCATGCTCACTCACTTTCTCACTCTCTCTAGCTCTCATTTCTTTCTTACCTCAGCATCATTTTTTAGAAGATTTGCATATGGTTGAAGGTAGAAAGAATTTGAGTAGTGCCAAGCTTAGTTATCAAAATTGACTCAAGTAATGTCATGTCTTATATTCTAAAGCCAGAAGGTAGGCCATGATGGTTGCTTAAGATTTTCATTTAAATTCATAAATTGATGTCCTTGGATTTGGTTTCCCTAGTTCATACTTTTGGAAGTATCTTTAGGGAAGGGCATCTATGATATTATATCAAAGATAAGAAGTCAGTTGCATGTTTCTCAAAATTTAAAGGGCGTCCAACTATATTTGCTATTGATTTGCATTGTGGAAGTAGAAGAGAGAATTCGAACCCCTGCCACCTCATTGGTGTTGCATCATTGTTACCACTAGGCCATGGTGGTGAGGATTATGCCTTTTAGATTTGTGGCCATAGTCTAAATTCAGATTCTTGGTTAGTGTTAGGAGTTGTTGATTTTTGTGGTTTTTGCTACTACTTCTCTGCTGGCCTTTATAGTTGTTTTGTGAATTTTATTGTTTACCAAAAATATGATCAAGCTTCTACGGAAGATTCAGATCCTTGGAACCCAAGCTACTAATCGAAAAAGTTGATCCACTATTTCTTCCTTAGTCACCATTCCCAATTCTCTATTTTATATGATTCTAAAACCCTATTTTATTCTAATACTAGGTAGAAGACCACGCGTTGTAATAGCTATTTATTATTCATGAGTATGAAGGTGAAGATGCAAAGTTTAGGGACTAAGGGAACAAACACTTTCAAATTCAGTTATTCATTTTTCAAAAAGGATTACGGACCAAAAGAGCAAAGACTTTTAAATTGAGTGAGTTAGTTGTCAAAAATTCAAGTTTTGAAGATCCAAGACGCAAGATGTGGCACCTGAGGGACCTATTTCGATGTTTTGCCATTTTATGGCCTGCATGGATGAGTATGCTTGCTTTTTGGGTCTCGAAATTATGCCAAACTAACATATGTGGTATTTAAGGTGAAAGTGGTGGAGACAAGGTTCGCCTAATCCATTTTCCTGAGGCACGGGAGAAAGCTATAGTAACTATAATGTTTCTTTTGTTGTCGAACAAGCTATAATTTGGATCTTACTGTTATAATAAACCATTACGGTTAAAGTTTTACATTGGTTGCTTGATGAGGCTATTGCTTCGTAAGAAATAAAGGGGCTAGAGGTGGGAAAGAACAATGTGGAAATCTCTCACCCCCAATTTGCCGATGATACAATTTTTTTTGGAGAGTGGAATGATTACAATATTTGCCAACTAAAATGGTCATATGTTGTTTTCAGCTCTTATCAGGTCTTAAGATAAATCTGAGTAAGAGCAGTCTAGTTGGATTGAATGTGAATTTGGATGGGGTTAGTAGATTGACCAGGTTAATTGGCTGCAAAGAGGGTTCTATATCTTTTCAATATTTTGGTATGCCAGTAGGTGCATAAATGAAGTGAATGGCTTTTTGGAAGGTTATAGGGGATAAAGTAAGGTTGAAGCTAGCCTTGTGGAAAGTAAAAATGGTGTCTATAGGTGCCCGACTCACACTCTTAAGATCCTGTATCTCAAGCTTGCCTTTGTTCTTTTTTTCATTGTTTCAAGCTCCTTCTAGCATGCTTCAGGCACTTGAATTTCTCTAATACAATTTCTTTGGGGAGGTGGTGAGGGTGTAGGTAAAAAAATTTGTTGAGTGCCTTAGTATAAGATTGTCTTAGGAAAAAAGTGGGGGGGGGGGGGGATTGAGTTTGGGTTCTCTAGTTGGAAAAAAAAAATTTTGGCTCTTTTTATCAAAATGGTGGTGGAGGTTTTGGGTTGAAACTGGTTCACTTTGGAGGAAAGTAATTGTTTCTATCTATGGAGAGGTGGGAGGTCTTAATAGTTCTTCTTGTAATATTGTCTGGGGGTATAATAGGAGCAAGAGAAAAGTTATTGAAAAAAGGTGTTAGTTTAGATTGCCTCTTCTATTGCAAAGCAGGGAATGGAGGAAAGTTAAACCTTCGGTCAGACATTTAGTGCAGCGATGAGCCTTTGTTAAATAACTTTCCTAGGTTGTTTAGTTTATGAATCTAGAAAAAAGCCAAATTTTGTAAGATGGGAAATTGGGAAGGTGAGTTGGAATTGTAATTAGTGTAGGGCACCTAGTGGAAAATCATTTGTATCCTTCCAGGAGTGGTGTCAAAATCGTAACATATGTGTTTTGTCATCCCTATCTATCTGTGGGTTTTCCTTCTTTTGGATTTTGCTCGGGTACTTGAAACTTGGGATTTTGCTGCTTTGGTCTGTTGATTTCCAGCTTTTGGCTGGTTCTGAATAAAATTTTTAGCTTTGCCATAAAAAAAAAAACTGAATACTAGAAGCAAAAAAACAAATAAGCAACAATTAGAACATAATGGAAACTAGTACCTGAATAGATATACCTAACTTTAACTTTGTCTCTCACAAGTTAAAAAATTGAAACTGTTATATACTTAAAATTCAAAACTATTTTATTTTCTAATAACAACCACATACCAAATACAGGCACGCCTGAAAACATCCTACCAAATGTCCAATAACTTTCCTATTGTTGTATAAAAATGCTCAGTCGTTTCTATATATGTCTGCAAACAAAACATCATCAATTTGAAAAAAAAAAAAGAATTTGAGAAAAGAAGGATTTGTTCGTCACTATAATGAAAGCAAGATGTTCCAAAGTCGTATTCTTAAGATTCTTTTCCTTGAAATACTTTTCATTTGCTCTCTCCCATTTATTCTCCTCGGCTTCATTTTTCTGCCTGTCTTATTGCTTCTGATCATACCCTTGTTGGTTACATTTGCTTTCACTTATCTTCTTTTTAGAATTTTAGGGTTACAGTACTTATTAATCCCTTTAAGACCTAGAAAAATAACTGTAAATCATAGCCTAACACCTAGGCCAATTCCAATAGAGGAATTAAAATTTAAGGAAATTGCTCCACAAGATGATCAGAAAGGTGATAAGGATGATCGCCCTATCAATGATAATCTCAAGGATTATAAGCAAGAAAGTATTGAGATAGATCCGCAGGAGCTTCCTTCTCCTTATGAATCTGACGAAGAAGAAGACAAGTTGCAATATGACAAGAGGGTGAAAATTCTGAGGCAAAGATTTTGCATTAAGGAGGGAAACTCGTGGAAGGTTCTTGGCAAACATGGATCAAATAATTGGGTAAATTTTTTATACAGATCGATATTTTTTTTAATCAGAAGCATCAACACAACTCATATGATAAGGTGGGGAATACCTTTTGTCTTTTTCGAACAACGGTACTCAAAAGGCATCTAAATCAATATTAGGTATTATATGAGAGAACAATGAGGTCGAGTTCTAACCCCTAGTTTTCACGATATCCATCTGATGCTTTAGATATAAAGATTAATATATATCTAATGCACGACGGTGTATACTTTTTTTATTCTCGAGCATATTGTTGTGAAAAACCTACACCTCGTGGAATAATTATGCTAAGAAGTAAATTTCTTTATACAGACGATATAACTCTACGTAACATGTTTAAAAAAGTCTAGCGTCCTGTCAAAATATTTAGGTTTTTGTTTCACACTAACTAAAACACAGTCTTTGCCATTTTATTTCATTTATTACTTCATTCATCTCATGGTTTTTGCCCATAGGATAAGTGAAGAGATTAAAAAAGAGGAAAAAATTTTTGTATTATTTTCATTTTTGTCCTTCAAAGTTTACATGTAAATCAATAAAGAAATATAAGTAAGTATTGAAATGATACTTTGAAGGATAATATGATAAAATAATCTATTAAATATGAAAATATTACGAAAATTTTGACATGATGAAAAGTAGTAATTGTTATCTAATATTCGGCTCTTTCAAGAAATATGTTGAATGAATTCTTACATTTTTTATTTCTATTGCCAATGCAGTTTCGACAAACTTTAGCTTTCTGGAAAACGAAAGAAAGAGAACAAGTGTTGCTTGAAAGCTGAAATTGTGGCATATAATTTCTCAATCAACTGGATGTTATGTATAGCTTTTTTTTTTTTTTGCCTTTTCACACTTAATTGGCGGCAAAGCGTAGAATATTCATGGAAGTGATGATGAAAACGAAGAGCAATCCTTCCTGCAATTAATGGGCTTATTTGTACGATGTATATAATATTCGAGAGTATTTGTATAGTGAATCATGGTGCATATACAATGACATCTATGTTCATATAAATTAAATTCATAAGAATTACAAGATCTATCAATCTTACATATGGCGAAGTTTATGGTATCCAATCGGATACAAGTACCAATGACAAAATTGGACTAATCCGATGACCCAGATTGACTACCCAGAATCTGAACCCAACTTGACTTGAGCTAATTAAAAAAATCAACGGCTTGAACTCAATCAACCCAACCCAAACCAACATGAAACCAAGCTTAGTTTAAGATAAACTCGAATCAAATTTGAACCTAAATGATCCAAACCCAAAGTGACCAAAATCCTAAAATAACTCTAACCCAAATTGCGAGAGATTCATTCTACAATTGCGTTAACTGGAAGTACAATCAGTATAAGTTTTTCACTGCAAATATTTCTAGAAAGTATAAGTAACAAAAGTTGATACTCCCATGTGTACCTGAAATGCGAGTATAACTTAACACCTATTTCATTTTATTTAATTTAAAACAGATTATTTTACTTTTACATTTTTTTAGTCCAGAATCAATTTCATTTGAAATATAATATTATCTAAATGTAATAATCCATGAAAATAAAATTTTTATAATGTTATTAAATATTTTGAATTTTTTAACACCAAAAAATTCATAAAACTTAAATAATATCATAAAAATATACTTTTAATGGATTATTACACCTACATAGTATTGAATTTTAAATAGAATTAATTTCGGACATGTAAAAAAAAAAATAAGTTGACTTTGGTGTGTTGGTTGATGATCAAATTTATTGCTACTATTTCTGAACGGTGTTTCTTTTCTTTTGTTAGGCAGTCTGCTAGCGGCATTGCCCATGCTCTTGCTAAACAAGGCCTTCACTCATTCGGTAGATTCTCATGGGCATCGCCATTCCCAGCTTCATTGTCATCTACTTTGAAATAATATAATCCATGGCCTTTTAGGAAAAAGGACAAAAAAAAACTTAATGTCAACTTTGGGTTCCTAACCAACACTACAAGGATGAAGAGTATTTCCTACATCAATTTCCTACGAAAAAAAACGTAGGAAAAATATTCGCAAGAAAACCGTAGGACAAAAAATTCTGTCAAACAGTTTTCATTCTATAAAACTGTGACAGATAAAACCGTAGGACATCTGTCAGAATAAGATGGCGGGAAATTATCGCATCAAAGCGTCTGACGCTTTTTATGCGAATTAAATTAGGTAGGGACCACATGTACAAGAAAAGCGTCGGATATGTTGTCCAACGCTTTTCCTGCAAATACTTGTCCTATGCTTTTGAGACAAACGAGGATATGAGCGTCTTAAAAATGTAGGAAATTTATTCCTTCGATTTTCCTACAGTTTACTTTACCTAGGTTTTTTTGACATAAATTACTACATATTTGCTACTTTTGACTTTTTATATGTATTCTACGATTTTGCTACAGATTTTGCTTATAAATACCCACCCCTCCCCCTCTTCTCCAATCCGCCTGTGCTACTATTTCGGCATCCATTTTCGCTTCTGTTTCAACATCTTCCTCAGCTCAATCGAGGTGTTTCAAAATAATTTAGAGATTAGTGATTTAAATTGTAGTTACTTATTTTTTAGAAGATATAGTTATATTGTTTTAGGTTGTTGATTTATATGACAGCATGTTGGTGTATAATAAATATTTATTTATTATACCTTAGATTCTTCATTCATGATTGTGTTGATGACAAATATAATATTAGTCCGATTCAAATTGTGGGGAAACAAAATGTATTGGATTAAGTTATATTTGTGATTAACATAATCATGGATTGTCCAAGTTAGACAGTTGAAAGTTGCATAAGCAATATTGCAATTAATGTATTCCTTTCGTAGTAACAGTTTGTGAATTTTGGTAGACTATTTCCCAAATTGTTCCCGTCATGTGTTTCTCAATAAGTTGATATTGTTGAGAAACATTGTGAATGGGAATTGAAGGGAAATGCTGCCGAAATTTACATGATGTGCTCTTACAATGGAATAGGTAAAATGCTTTACTGCTTATGCAACTTTCACTGGAGTAGGGCCCTTACCTTAATGGAGTAGGTGTTTTAGTTATGGAAAGTTGACATGTATCATGACATATATAAGTAATTCATTTACATTTTTACTATATTTATATTATATAAAATATAGTAAATTTATTACGTATTTATGTTGATGGTTTTTACTATTTATTTTACAAGGAAACCAAATGGCTGGCAATGGATGTGAGTGGATGTACCAAAGGACAGATACAAATGGGTACATGAATTCTGGATTTATGGCTGGTGTTAATGAGTTTTTACAGTTTGCATGTAGTGAAAAGGAGTCAGAAATGATTAAATGCCCTTGTTGCAAATGTAATAACAGATTTTATAGAATAGAAGCGAAAGTGAGAGAGCATTTGTTTGGATATGGATTTACGTCAAACTATTATATATGGTACTGTCACAATGAACAATATGATAGCAATTTGCTCAATTTCAATATGGCCCGTAGCTATTTTCCATCACACTTATATGGAGGGATAAGTGGGGAATCAAGTAGTGTAATGCGTATGAACAATTGGTACGTGAATCAATAGGTTTGTTATCATCGAATGTAGGATCTGGAAATAGTGAAAGAATGTTGGTGGATGAAGAGTTTATCGATGCTGATGTCGAAGAAGCTGATAATGCCAGTGATAATAATGATAATGTGTTCGATATGTCTGAAATGAGGGAGGGGTTACCTAATCCGACTGCACAACAATTTTATAATTTATTGGATGATGCAAATGCACAATTGTGTGATGGGTGCACTAAACAAACTTGATTGTCTACAATGACCCAATTGTTAAGTTGTAAAAGTGACTTTAATATGACGGATCTTTGTTTCGATAGAGTACTGGAGCTTATGAAATAAATGTTCCCTGAAAGTAATAGACTCCCATCCACCCTATATGATGTGAAACAACTCACAAAAGGACTTGGGTTGCCATATATAAAAATTCATGTCTGTGAGAATAATTGTATGTTATTCTATCAAGAAAATAAGAAATTAACACATTGTCGTGAATGTGGGAGCAGTAGATATAAAGAAAGAGTAACCTCCAGATGAAAGATTTTGATTCCTAAGAAATTGTTACAGTATCTACCAATAACTATCAGGTTGAAGCACTTGTACATGTCATAAAAAACAGCGACTCACATGACTTGACATGCTTATAATAACTCATGCATTGATGGAAGTATGGGTCATCCATTTCAGTCTGAAGCATGGCGTCACGTAGATCGAACATTCCCTTCATTTGTTGATGAAATTATAAATGTTAGGCTCGGATTGTGTACCGATGGATTTAACCTGAATAATGTTATTGGTGGAATATACACGATATGGCCAATCTTTATAGTTGTTTACAATCTTCCGTCGGAACTGTGGATGAAAGAACTCTTCATTTTTATGACTCTCCTAATTCCTAGTCCTAGAGCACCAGGACGCAACATTGATGTATTTTTATGACCATTGATTGAGGAGCTCAAAACTTTATGGTCGGAAGGGGTTGTTACATGAGACAGTTATCGACAACAAAATTTTGTTATGAAGGCATGTTTATTATGGATAATTAATGATTTTCCTGCACTAGGAAACCTTTCAGGTTGAAGTACCCATGGTAAGCTTGCGTGCCCATATTGCATGGATGAAATTGACACATTTATGTTGAAGAAATGCAGAAAGCCATGTTGGTTTGCTTGTCACAGGGTTTTTTTACCGCATAATCACACATTCCATTTGAATGTAACATCGTTCATCCCAGGGAAGAAAGTTAGTGCTGTCGCTAGTCCATATAAGTCAGGTGAGGAAATTCATGATATGTTGGTTGGATATTGTTTTCCTCTGTTTGGCTCTTCATATGATAAACACCGAGTTGCAGGGTTTGGAGAGTAGCATAATTGGTTAAAGCGGTGTATATTCTGGGAGTTACCGTACTGGAAGCATTTACTAGTTCGCGATAATTTGGACATCATGCATATTGAAAAAATTTATTTCGAGAATATTTTTAATATTGTTATGGATATACGTGGGAAAACAAAAGATAACTTGAATTCTTGTCTTTCGCTTGAGGAGTTAAAAAATATGTGGCGTGAACTACATTTACAAAATATTATGGGGAAATGTGTGAAACCAAAAGCGTCTTATACATTGAGTCGGTAATATATAAAAGAAGTTATTTTGTGGTTGAGAACGATAAAGATGCCTGATGGGTATGCCTTGAACTTAGGCCGTACAGTTAACTTGAGTGACGGTACATTCTATAACTTCAAGAGCCACGATTGTCATGTGTTAATGCAGAGGTTGCTTCCTATTGCATTACGTGGGTATATGCCAGGTCCTATATAGGAGACGATTTTTGAGTTTTGTTCATTTTTCAGAACATCATGCACAAGTAGAATTCGATTTAAGGACATACAACAGTTGGAGCAAAATATTATGGTTACCATATGTAAGCTAGAAAAGATATTCCCTCCTGCCTTTTTTGATTCGATAGAACATCTTGTCATCCACCTCCCTCATGAGGCAAAGTTGTGTGGTCCAGTTCAATTTTGATGGATGTATCCATTTGAAAGGTAATTTTTGGATTTCTATTCATATTTCTGTCAATAATGTTCATATATTATATGTCAATAATTTTTGCATATTATATGTCATTAATTGTTATATTTTTTCTAACTTGGCAGACTAATGCGATCATTGAAGCGAAAGGCTATAAATAAAGCTGCAATTGAAGGTTCAATTATGGAAGCATACTTGGTCCAGGAAATGTCTACATTCTGTAGCAATTACTTTGAAGTAAATATTCCTACATGGTTAAACAGGGTCCTACGAAATGATGATATTGATATTCCTGTGGCTGATGTTGAGGGTCAATTGTTATCTATCTTCAATACAAGATGTCATAACATACCTAACCGCGGGGGAAAATGTTTTCTTCATCCCACTGAGAGACATCAAATGCATATCTACACTTTGCGCAATTGCAATGAGATTATACCGATTGTCAGGTGCCATATATGTGAACAATTGTGAGAGTTTTTATATCAAGCGGATTGTTTTAATTCATTATTGACTAGTTATCATTTCAGGCATTTTGACTCTTATATGTCAACAAAATTTCCCCAATTCAATGAAAGTGAATTACAAAGTTATCGAGACAAACATTTGACCAAATGATTCTCATCATACATGAGTATCATGGCATGATAATTTTTATATACCTAATTGTGTACTATTTGTATACACTATGCAGTTATGTTATTATATTAACTATCTATTTTCAGGTTAACCGTTTCAAGGATAAATTAGATCCCCGTATTGTACAATTAGCTCGTGGTCTTATTCGAGTTGGCATTTCATACAATGGATGTGTTGTGAATGGTTTTCGTTTCCACACACAATCCTATGGCAAAGACAAAATGACACAGAATTATGGTGTTTGCGTGAAGGGTGAGACATGGGGATCCAGTGGATATGATTTTTGTGGCTTTATTGATGAGATTATATGTATTGAGTACCACGAGAGTGGGTATGAAGTCATGACACTATTCAAATGTACTTGATTTGATCCGACATGTGGTGTTCGAAGTTGCATTCATACCGGTGTTGTTGAAATTAAATGGAAGTCTAGATTATCACCACCTAAGCCATTTAGCTTTGTAACACAGGCTCAACAAGTTTACTATTGTGAGTACCCTAACAAGACTCTTTATCAGTGGTGGCTGGTGGTTAAGATGAAGCCGCAAGCTTTCATCGATTGTTCATCGAATAATTTTAGTGATCAGTCTGAGGACAATGAGGAAATGTCTGATGAGCAAACACGTTTGTTAGAAACCATAGACGAGTTGTTCCAAGAAGCGATTTCAAGTGAAGTACCAATGGTAACAACTGATGGCATTGCCCTCGATGAGATTAACATACTTGTTGATTTCACGTGTTATCCTGAAATCATGCAAGACATAGATCAAAACATTGAGGTTACACAAGCCGATGGGGATACATCAGATGGTAAGGCATCATTCGATACTTTATAGTCAAATGAAGGGGAGGATGTTTGATTAAGTGTAATTTTTCGAAACATCTGCATGTTTTATTTGAGGTCGTAATATAACTTTGAATGCATTTGTGTTTTGCACTAAAAAAATATTAAATTTATCAAATTTAATCATCGCATATATATCTAATTACCTACATTGAAATGAATATATCAATTTTTTTTCCGTCCAAAAATTATTGCATACCATTAAAAAAAAAGATAATAATGTTAATAAATTTGGGAGATTCAATCTAACCATATACATTAAATCCATAAATTTAAATTCCAAACATAAATATTTTCATTTATTCTTCAACTAAAAAAAGTGAACCAATTAACTTCCAAACATAGTAATTAAGTTCACATATACACATTATGGCCCTGTTTGGGAATAGCTTTTGTAATCAGCGTTAGAGTTTTGGATAATTTATTTAACGGTTGTGATGAAAACACTGAAGCTAAAAGCTAAAAGCTACCCTTAGATAGCTTTTTCAAAACCCTAACGCTAATCGCTGACGCTAATACCAAATGGGGCCTATATATATATATATATATATATATATATATCTGTCCGACGGTTTTAAGTTAATACTAAAAAAATGTAGGAAAATTGTAGGTGAGGCCGACGGTTTTAACGTAGTTTTAAAAAATCATAGGAAATATGTAGAATTATATCACCTAGGGCAATGTGTTGTGCGACGGTTTTGAGTTAATATTAAAAGCATGTAGGAAAAGTATAGGAAATAACCAACGGTTTTAATACAGTTTTAAAAAATCGTAGGAGAGATGTAGGACAATATCACCTAGGGCAGTGCGCTATCCGACGGTTTTGAGTTAATATTTAAAATAAGTAGCTAAAGTGTAGGACAAGACAACTGTCATAAAATCGTAGGACTAAAGTTGGGAATCTGTAGGAAGTAAGGCGGGAAGCCAATTAATGGCGGGAAGGTTAAATTTTTTGTTTCCTACACTGTTGATGCATTTTATAATTTTCGTAAAAAAACCGTAGGAAAATTTCCTACGCTTTTCCTACAGTTTTGAAAAGTGCAAGAAAATTGTAGGATACTTAGGTAGCTTAATCACCAGATCTTCCCTTTAAATTCGTGGGAGGTCTCCAGTCTCATCACTCCATTCCCTCTATTCTGTGACGCTTTCTTCCAAACCCACTCCCAAAATCCCCTCTAGAGCTACTTCAATTAGGTATTTTTAATGTTTAAAGCAGTTTTTTCTTATATAATTAATGTTTGTTATTATATAGAGTTGTTGTTTACATAATGCATGTATTGCATGTTATATTTTTCAATGCCAATTTTTATGTTATATGTTTTAAGTAATTTTACATATGGTGTTAGTAATATGTATGTGGTTAATATAAAAACCTGTTACGTCAATAATGTTAGAGTAATATTGTTGTCACTTTAATAATGTTAGTGTAATTAGTAAAAGTTAGTACAATAATGTTACTTCAGTAATGTTAGTATAATTAGTTAATGCTAGTTTAATAATTGTAATTTATAAATAAGTATATGTCGAATATATAATTGGTAATTTTAAAAAATTGTTACTGCACAAATGGCATTGAAATGATGGCAATGTAAAAATTAATGATTTTATTGAAATAATGAAATTTAATAAGTAAATGTTAGTGTAATAATGCTCATTTATAAATAAAAGACTGTCACGTAATAGTAATTTAGTATTACATATATATGTAATAAACGGTTTTGCAATAATTAAAAAAATTTAAAACATGTTACACTTTAATTTTAGGATGGTTCGCCCCAGACAATCAGGCTTGGGCAAAGGCCCGGCCAAGGACTTGCATGACCCGCGACGTACTTGGGGTCCACGACAGCCTGCAGTGACACCTACATAGGTGTCACAGACTGAGACTCAGACCCAGGTGCCAGAGACCTTGTTGCCACATACCCAGGCTCAGACCTCGGTGGCACAGACCCAGCCACAGACCCAGATGCCATATACTCCGGTCCGTAGACCTTACGTGCCCCAAACATTTGGCGCACCTGAGCTCCGTATTTCAGCAGTTTCGAGACACGCAGACCGATGTGTATTACCAGGATATGAGCGAAATATCCGGGTCATCTCATTACCAGCATATAGGGATCGGGCAGCGCATATGGGAACTCGATCCTAATTCATTCCTTGATCCAGATGAGATTGGTATATCCACTCATTTACCTGGCCTACACCCGAGTTAGAATCAGCAGCAGCCAACTGATGGCGGCCCAGCAGTCGCACATGACGCGCAAGTAGCTGATGAGGCCCCACTCCCTAGAGGGCGACGCCTGCGGGTAGTTGACTTACCACAACCTCTACCTCCATAGGACCGTTCGATTATCATCCCTCGAGAGTAAATGTTACTGGCTCCTACAAAATTAATTGTTGATATAATTATACATTGTTGTTAATTACATCACTTTATATATATATCTTACTATAATCATCATTTGTTATAGCTTACTCACTGATTTGTCCGTTCGTTCCACCGTAGCCTCCATTCATGTGAGGTTGTGGCATGAAAGTTGTATATCTTGGTCACATGCATCTCGAGCTGCACGAGAGGAGCACGTCACCAAGTTAGAGGTAATTGGTTTATGTACATTTTTAAACAAGAGTTTGTATATGGACTAATTCATATTTTTTTTCTTTTTTGTGAAATTGAAGAACTACTATAAATGGGACCCTAGAGACTTCGACCCCATCTGCCGGATTGTGTTCGACTACTATTCACAGTCCATGCGAAACCACGTCTATCATTGGAGGTCTATTGCGATTCAGAAGATCCTCGACTTCTTCACCAACCCTGACTACAATTTACTGCGGCCACATGTTCCATCCTGCTACAGTCAGCAAGTATGGAATCAGTTGTGTGACTAGTGCGAGCAGGAGAGATGAAAGAAGTTATCGGAGGTTGGTTCCAATGCCAAGCACATAGCGGATAGCTCAAGCCTTATTCCAAAGTAGATGATGGGCTCAATCCCAGGTGAGATGCACTGGGATTGTATGGTACCAACTTCTCCCTTCCAAACATTATATTTTTTTTATGATTTATTACTTACTTAAAATTTTAATGATATCTAAAATTATGCAGACAAATGCCGAGATGGAGTTGAGCCATCATTTGATGAGTGGTGGTCTCATACTCATAGACGCGAGAAGACCGGTCATCCCATCGATCCGATTTCACAGCAGCTGCAGGTAATAAATGTTCATTTACCACTACTAATAATGTTTTACAAATATAATATCTGTCTTACTAACTCTAATTTCTTTTTCTTGTAGGATAGATATGTCCTGTGAATTCAAGAAAAATACCAGAATTCGGATGACCGCCCGCAGTTCAATGCAGAGGTATGGAGCGAGGTATGAGGCCCACCAAAAAAAGGCCTACTACCGGGTGTTCTGCTTCGACTCGCTAATCCCCAGACTTTTGAACCAAATCGGGTACTTTTCATTCGTATTTAAGTTAATTAATTATTTTTATCACTTTTACGTTGCTAATTGCTACTTATCAAATTTTTTAGGCTCCACGTGCTGGTTCAACTGAGAGCTGAGAACACACAGCTACAGAGTGATTTTACCGGTTACAGGCAGACGTTCGCACTCAAGTCCAGCGAGATACCGAGGCTGCAATGAGCGTCATGCTTAACAGGTTGATCTAGCAAGGGATTATACCTGTATCAGCTCTCTCAGACAACCTACGTACTGAATCCTCCACTCAGCATCATGACGATGATCATAGCCAGGGAGATGGTGATGATCAGCCTGGCACTACATCCCATTGATTTTATATTAGACCTTCAGTTATTTGTAATTAACTTTTTTCTGTAAAATTTGATTACTTTTATATATAGTGAATTATTGACTACTTTGATCAATTGTTTAATAATAATAATAATAATAATAATACTATATATATATATATATATATATATATATATATATGTTTTTAATTTGTGTATAAATTAATTTACTGAAATCTTTAACTTGTCACAAAATCGTAGGAACAATATTAATGTCAGAAAACCGTAGGACAAGTGACGTCATAAAACCGTAGGAAATACTTTTGTCAAAAAAGTGTAAGAGTTAATGCATCTCAAAACTGTCAGATAAGTTGGGGTCCATGGGCATCACAAAAGCGTAGGAGCATTTTACACTTGTCCAACGGTTTTTATTTCTGACACTACTTTTTCCTATGGTTTCCCTAAATTTTTTCCCGTCTCAAATGCCTTGTTTTCTTGTAGTGCAAGTATAGGTTTGCGCATCGCAGCGGGCAGCATTAAGTGCAATTATAGTTAATAGCGATTAAGTAGCATATTCAATCTAAAGGGAATATTCAAACTGATCTAACTATCATATTTGGATACCGTGACTAAGTTGTTGCTTTAATACATAACATAAGGTGGTAGGACACAGTGGCATTACAAAGTCTCATGCATTGTTGATTTCTGAGTTAATATGCATATTTGATTTGTAGAAGGGATCACACAACTATAATAGATAGAATTTGCAGTTAACTTGCTTAGCAAGCTTTGTAGGCTGTGGGATTAATAGTAGTAAGCATAGCTAACGTCTAAGTAAAAAACTATAATAAGCAACAAAGTTGAACTCCTCCAAAAACCCTAGTTGTCCTTTTCCTTGTCTCAGGAAAGTCCCTCAAGTCGTGGCCTAGTTGCTTGAATTTAGCTGGTTTCCAGCTGGATTTGGAGATTCCTCCTTAATTTATATGCTAATTCTTCAAATAATCCACTTTATCAATAGATTTTTCTCGTCACTTTTATCACATCTAGTTTTCTTCTCCCTGTAAAATGACGTGAAGGAGTTATAAATTAAAAAGGCAGCAAGGAGTTCTACTCGACACTATCAGTCAAACAGCTCTCACATAGTGGATCAGGTGTTAGCATTTATTAGTTTGTTTGTTAGTTCATCCAATTTAATGTTGGTATCATTTGTCCAATTTTATGTTGGTTTGTTTGTTGGTTTTGTATCTTTATGGGTTTTTCACTCAAGTTGTAAGCATAACTTTTGTGATTCATAGAAGTTTTCTTCTATTCACGGTATCATAGAGATGTTTACAAGCAAAAAACTAGAGCTAGTATTTTCTATGTCTAGTCTTTGTAGAGCTTCTGCTCATCATATCAGTTGTAAAATACCCTATGGCTTTTAGTTAATTCAATGAATACTCATTACAAAAAAATTAAACAATTAATTAATAATTGGAGACAAATCCATGGAGATATTTACGAGATGCAATTATGTATGTAAAATCACATGAGTATTCCTATTTTTATTTCATGCGGCACTATTTCCCTCATCACTTTCCCATTTGGCAAATTTTGATTGTGGAGCTTGCTTCTAATGTCTTCATTTGCAATAGTTGTTGAATCGATTGGTTGTTTTAACGAGAAAAAGCTTCCGGCTGAGCATCAAGAGCCACCAAACAGGTTTGCCCAACTCTATATCTTGGTGAAGTTCAATAAAAATTATATAAGTATCCAAGATTTGTTTATAATGTATCCAAAATTATATAAAAATTAACCTAACACTTTGAAGCCCGATCTATGAAAACAGTTGAATTTTCAGAGAAGTGACTTTAAAGAAAATTAAAGAAAAGGAAACAAAAAAACTAACCATGTAAACAAAAAAAATCTGGAAAAAAAATTTCAATCGGCGGTGCCACCACCAAAAACTTCATTATCACGGTGGTGACACCGTACTTCTCCAGATTCTGACAAGCACTCATTGAAGTAAGAGACGGATGTAAAAGGAGAAAGATAAAGGGATTTGGAAATGGACAAAATGGGTAGAGATTGACTTTTTATACTAGAGATATGAAGGCAAATTCCACTTTAGTTCCTTAATATCTACAAATGTTTAAAATTGGTCCCTAATTTTGAATTTGTAGCGGTTTAGAAAATTAAAAAATTACCAATCATTTTGGGCAGTTGTTAACCAACAATGACTTTGACAGTTGGTAAATTACCAACTATTTGAGCCGTTGGTAAATTTTAGATTCTGTTACCAACAGGTTTAACACATTGGTAATTACCAATTATTTGGCAATTGATAAACAAGCAGTTGAAAAATGTCATTATTTTAGTAGTAGTAGTAGGTCAACTAAATTAGTTGGTAATCCATTTCCTAAAGAGTTTAAGGATGCAAGCTAAACAACAAAGCATCAAAAATCAATTTTGAAATAGATATGAATCGTAGAAAATTAAAACTTGAAAGGATTGAAAGCTAGCCTATAGATAAAAAACATCTCCAACTTTGTCCCATCTAGCGTCATCCTTTTGCCTTTAATCATCAGCAATGAAAGGACCCACATAACAATGAACCCAAGCCCCACCAAGGTTGTTGCATGCAATAATCTCTCATGATCACAGAACTAATTATCTTCCCATTGTGTGTAGAGTCAAATTGAACTGGAATGCAATCAAATGTGTAGCAAAAATAAATAAATAGATAACCAACAAAATATAATAACACAAAACTAGAAACACTTATACACATAATTACAAATACCATCTCCATTTTTAGTTTATTTTCCAATAAGAATGATATGATCCTAGAAAGGCCGTTGCCTAAACGCCCATGTAATGCACCCTGAGAGCCCCCTTGGTGAGCCAATGGAGTCCATAATCGAGCACTTGAGCCTAACATGGGCAAGCTATGGAATGCGCTAGTGAAAAGGGTGTCTTATAAAGCTTCAATTTTCAGCCACATGTTTGGAGCGTTAAACGGCCATCCTACGCAACATTTGGAGTAGGGGCACCACTGGAGCCTTATATGCCATACTCGACCCCCTAAGGTGCCCCTCTTAGGCACTATGGTATGTATTTTTTTTCTAGAACCCATGACAGAGTCTATGGATCATTTTTTAGCCAACAAGTGCATTTTAAGAAGTGTTGGCAATATTTGTTCCTAATAGACTACCCAAAGACAGAAAAGAGCACATGTTATAGCCTTCCTAGCAGAATGCTCAATGAGTGAGGTAAGTTCATAAATCTCATCCTTAGATACCTTAACTATAGGTGAATAGAAAGATCAAGTAAGTTATCAGAGGGTTAGTTGGTTTTGATTGGTTTATGGCACTAGGTTTGCCCTGGGGCAAAATGGTTAATTTACACCTTGGAAGGTCTGGATAAGTTTAGGGAGTAAAAATGGTGTTTTTAAAACTCAAAGCCTAGGTTAGCATTTTTTACTAACTGTTAAAATACCTTAGTTACTAATTTGAAGCTGGGCTAAATTAGCAAAAACTTAAAAAGTTTGGGGTGGAAGGGGTTTTGTTGTTAAATTGGTCGGAAGGGATAAGTTCTTGCTACTATTCACTCATCCTCTCCCTTCCAATTTCTCAACCCTCTATTCCCCTCTCAATCTCTTGCTCAAATTCTACCAAAATCACGATTTCTTATTGAAATTTGAAGGCTTTTGGCATAGCCAACTAGGAATAGATTGCTTTGTGTTGTTCTTGCAACATTGAAGCTTCTCGGGTCTTTTTTATGCTTGGGATGGGTTGAATTCATGAGGTAACTTCTTGCCCATGTTTTTTTTTCTTGTTTCTTAAGCTTTATGGAGATTGGATTCTGCTTGGATTGCTCTAATTTAGTGCCATGAACCTTGTATTGCTTTAGAACCTAGGAAATCCATAGTGAAGCCTTAAGCTTGGATTGAGTGAATTATGGTGCTTGATGCTTCCTAATTCATGTGTGATTGAGGTAAGAGATTTATGATTCATACTCATTTGATGTCATTCATAGCTTGTTTGTGGTGAAATTCTTTTGAATTTGACGATTGGCATTATTTGTGAATGGAGGTATTCATGATAGACTAGTGAGCTTTCCAAGCTTAGTGTGATGTTTGTATGTGCTGCAAGCTTGGAATGAATGATGAATGGTGGCCTAGGAAGTGTGTTTTGTAGGTTTGCAAAGTGAAAAGGCATCCCCAACTTGTTTGGGAGCCATGGGAGGCCTTCTAAGGTGCTTTGTGCACCTTTTGCAAGTTCTAGCCATGGGGATCTAGCGCTATAGCACCCAAAGTATGCCAGGGGAGGCCAAAATTGTTAGCTTGTGGTGCTGTAGCCCCACTCGACATCACAACCCTACAAGCCTTTTCACCAACTTTGACGCCCTTGTAGTTTTTCAGCCATAACTTTTTACTTAGATGTCCTATTAACATAATTTAAGGTTCCACATGAAGCTTAGAGGAAGGGCTACTATTTTCATGCTTTCTTAAGGCATGAATTTTCCCATGGCCAGCCTTATGTTTCTTTCAAAGTGAGGGGAAAGCAAGGTTAATTGGCCACAATAAAGCACCATTAGTTAAGTGAAGGGTTTAGTACCATCAGCTAGTCGAGACCAATGGTTTGCAGACTAGATGTTGGAACCCTAGTGCACCTAAGAGGGTTCCATGGTACCTAGAAATTATGAGTCTTACCATGATTATTACCACTCCACTAGGGTGAGCCAAGTAATGGTGGATAGGTATGTGCCTTGAGTGAAGGTTTAGTGCACTTGTAGCCTAGGAAAGATTACATGAGCTGCAAGTGAGAACTAAGTGCATTCTTGGAAAGCTTTTATGGTGGAAGCTTAGTACATAAGTGACTTAAGCAAGTCTAAGGACTTGAGGCACTATGTGGAAGCTTAGTACACCTAGTCAGTTCCTTGGGACTCAAGTGAGGAGCATCCACCAAGTTCACCTGCACAACAATAAGAGGAAGTTCATTTAGTGAGCCTAGCTCAATAGGATGTCAACAGGCCCAAGTTTGCAATGAGCAAGTTAAGGGGCCAAAACTCACTAGGCATGAGGTGACATCTATGCGAGGACTAGGAACAGGACGAATCCCAAAGGACTCGAGTGTACATGCATATGTTAGCCCTCAGACTGCAAGTGCGTGTAGTAGACTTCATATATTATATGTATATGTTTGTCCTCTGTATTTTTTTCTTGCAAGTTGAAGAATCCTTTATTGAGAATCGTTGGTTCTTATTCTCTTAGTCTTCATCATGCTGATATGTTCCATAAGGCTGGCAACCATTAAAGGTTGTTAAGCTAAGCCCACGAGCAGGTATAGTATTTATTTTAATCTTTATGATTATAGTTTGTGGTTTGCTTGTTGGTTAAATTACAGTGCTAAGTACAATTGTTTATCTCACTGATAGAGGCTAGTGAGGCACAAGGCTGGGCTTTACAGCTTGCCATTGAGAGTTGCTCTAAGGTGGGAGCTTATTTATGGATCTCAGTAGTGTAGTTCGATTTATAGTTTCCTTACATAAGTTTGTCTCCAATGTTCATGTATAAGTAGTGTGCTTTAGAGTCACTCTTGGATGTGAGCATAGTCAAATTTTTGCTTAGATGTTCACACACAGTTGATTATTTGTAGTTAACCACATAAATGCTATGTATGCTTTGATGGTTTTGATGTTCAATTTTAATGGAATGCCATGACAATGTTTTATGTTTTTTCTACTTGTTTAACCATTCATGTCAAAGCATTTACTCATGCATGATTGCATAGTACATTAATTAACTAGAAGTATAAAGGATTTAACTAGTGTGCATGTAATCAATTAGCCAATTGAGACCAGTGCGGGACACATTCCCATAGGCTTCCTGGGCTAGCCCACGAGGGGCCGTGTCAGTTTGGTATCAAAGCTCTATCATGGTCATTAGAGGCTTAGAATTGAGATCTAGTGGATTGTCCTTGTGCTAAGGTAGTTAGTACTAACCAACATTTGTGAGTTGTCGTTTGGCTTTGGCTGTAGCTTATGATGGTGAAACTAGGTCTAGTGTGCTTTAGGATGCTAAGGCTCTAGGAATGGATCCTAGCAATCTAGTGTGGCAATATTGGGGCAGTTGGTTTGGCTTGCTCTAAGGTAGGGCAACACCTTGGTGCAAATAGTTAGGATGTAACCACCATCATAGGAAGTTGTTTTTTATCTTCAAACATAAGGTAAGCAACGTGATCTATAGGACTAGGAATGCATGGAAACCGTCAAGGTGGGGAGTACCACAAGGCTAAGTAGGTTACTCTTGATGTGTCAGAACTTGAACCTAGCAGCTTGGATGGGTTAGGCAACATTGATAAGACCCAAGGTTGCACTAATCTAAGTGATGAACACTTGGTCATGTAGGCTCCAAAGAAGAATCGAACACTTTTGTACTCTTTCCATCAAGAGTAAGGGCTTGAGGCAAAGTCGACCAAGGCCTAGAGCTAGCATGGGTGGCATGCCCATAATGCATAAGTCAGCTTTTGACCAAATAGAAAAAATGAATCATGAGGAGCAATGCTATGGCCTAGGGGTACAAATAGTGCATCATTCTTAGCTTACACTTAGGAAATGTTGTCAATGGTCTAAGTGGTCGGTGAACTAGTGTTATTATTTGGCTTTGTTAGGTTAACACCGGCCTAGAAAGTTGTCCCCAATAGTAGTTGCCACAAAGAGTTGGCTTAGTACTGCCAAAGCAGTAGTTTGAGCTTTGCTCGGCCAATTAAGTGGTCAGAGTAACCAGCCACCAGTCGAACATGACGGGTAGCTGTAGTGAACTCACGGGCAGTGAGTGGCTAGTGTAAGGTAATTCCTTTACCTTTTCATTAGTAATTTAATTGCCTTGTTAGAAGTCTAGCATCAATTTATTGGTATAGTCTTGTTTGGCATATTAGCTAGTTTTGTTGAATGGGGCTAAAGGCAAACTCGAGTGCATTAGAACCCAAGGATGCACTAAGTATTGGGGCAGTACCCAAAACCCTAGGACCTACTTGCTAGTGTGTGAAACAATATAAGTAAAGGCTTTAATGCCTTAGATTGGAGAAGTTTTAAGGTTCCATAGGTTATGTTCTTTCAAGAGTTAATTTTGGTTGGCCTTGTTGGTGACGAATGACTGGCCAATTAAACAGATAAGTTCTTTAGGGTAACTAAGCAATGGAGTAATTCAGCTAAATGACAAAAAGGCAAGTAGGTATGTTTTAAATTTTATTTCTAATCGTAGGATTTAGGTGTTGACCACAGAGGAAGCAAGGAGTAAGGAACTATTCTAGGGCTAAACAAATGAATAGATTATTCATTTGTTAGTTATATGCCCAAAGGTAAAGCTAGTAGGAATAAGGCCATTGATAGGTTCAGCTCGACTCCCGAACGGTAGTAGGAGGACCCTAGCAATAAGTATGATTGCCATGAACTAGTGGATAACCAGTGACCTGAGGTCATCATCCCAAGGCTAATAGAGTCAAGGGCCATTGAGAAGACTTATGAAAGAAGAAACTTAACTAGTGAAACTAGCTAAGTAGGTAAAGGACTATGTCTTAAGTGGAACCGAGGGCACTATGGTGTTCACTTGATGTCTTATTTTAGTGCTAGTAATTTTGTAAAGCATTGAGTCGTTAGTTCAGAAATGACTATGTGATGCTAGAAAAGAAAAGTCTTTAGCCTTAACGCTTTGGGGTAGTATTTGTCGAGCGCCTGTGAGAAAGAGTTCACTACGACCAATCGAGATTTGACTCATAAGTAGCCACAAGGTAAAGTAATTGCCCACCTAGTTATGTGTCATACTTAAAAGTAAAAGTGGCAGGCATAGTATAGTTACAGTTGTGCTCAGGTATCTCCTTTGTGACTTTGGCAATTACTATGTTCATCAGAGTAAAGGGAAGTCAAGGGTTGGAGACCTAGTCGGTGAGGATTTCACTCGACCCTAGTGCATTATAAGGAAGGGCTAGTGATTTGTGAGACTGGCCAAGTGCTAGTGGGTAGGCTTACAACTCTAAGGGGATAAAATTGGCCCTAAGGTGCATAACTTAGAGCACTTAGCAAAGTTGTAGCGAACAAGCTACCTAGGTGATTTCCTTTGGCCAACCACCACTTTAGAGTAAAGTAAATTGATTAGTGAAGCTCGTTCTCCCACTGAATAAGTTGATATGACATGGCAAAGCTTCGAGTGCATTTTTCAGATGAGAGGTCAACACGATATAGTTATAGCATGGTAGTTAAGCATGGAAGTTGGAGATGGTTCTTTGTAACCATAGTGTAACAAAAGAATGGTTTTCAAGGAGATGCTTGATAATGTTAATGGCTAGGTTGCCTAGTAAGCAATCGAGGTGTCGAGTAAGAGTAGAGGCACATCAGAGCCTAGTGTAGAGGCCATGGTGTCTAGTCAACTACCAAGCCAAGGATGCTTAGGTCGGCTTAGGATTGAGTAGTACCTTGCCACTTAGTTAAGAACCCGATAACTACTTCAGCATGTGGTAATTTTTGGTGGCTGAGAAGCAAGTGTACTAAGGACACATTCGAAGAGCTAATCTAGCATATGTAGGGTTCTAGGATCTGAGTGCAAGGAAGTGAAGGGACTTAATGTGCAAGTTTGGGCACCTACGGTATTCTAATTGGATCAACTAAACTTCAAGACCTTTAACTTGAGTAGCATTTTGGTAGCTTAATCATTGAATGCTAGGTGACCTAAGCTGATAAGGCATGAACAAGGCCTAAAGGCTGCTAGCTGCTTGGAGGTCTTGGCACTCATGCTAGAAAGGTTTTCTCTTGTAGGCATGTGGGGTGTAAGAGACTCTAGAGTAGAAAGAGCAGTAAGATCATGGTGCTTGGGTTTGTATGGGTACCTTCCCTAGCCCATTGGTATGCCCGATGCATAGGGGCTATTTAAAGGGAGCATTAGAAGACTTGTAGTCTAGGGTGGGCTGGGACTTGTAACTCTCAGTAGTTCACTCATTTGGAAGAGCCCTAAAGTATAGTGGAGCTTAAAGTTGAGTATGCCTTAGGGTGCTAGTGGTGTACATGACAAAGGCTTACTACACTAGTGACACACCTAGTCGAATGATCATTGCGGAGTTGTTGGGTACCAAACCTATAGTGAGAACCTGTAAGTGCAAGAGTTAGTGGACAAGTTTTGTACTTGTTAAGCTAGCTTGCACTAAGGGGCTTGGTATAGAGCTGTTGAGTGCCAAACCCAGGGTGAGACTTTTCAAGTGTGAGTGTTAATGAACAATTTTAACTTCTTAAGATAGATTACACTAATGGGTCTAGGCATAAAGGAGAGAATGTAGGAAGTTGACTAGTGCCAAGCTTTGAGTAACTTTTAGTGTAAGGTTAGTTGACAAGTTTTCAAAACTTGTTAAGATATGTTGCACTAAAAGGCTCAGGCATAGAGATTGGTATTGAGGAGTCTTGGACTTAAGGTTACCAGGATGAGTTCAATAGTCGGGTAACCTTTAGTAGCAACATGTGCTGAGGATAATAAAAGGCTATACCATAGTTTTCAAAAATGACTTGCATTAAGGTGTTTTGTACCATGTAAGGCCAGGCTAAGGTGGGGTGAGCAATGAGCAATTGTTTGTGTACAGTTCGTGTGAGCACAAAAAATGGATTGGCCATAGTACCTATATGGGACAAAGCCCGACTCAAGTGCGTAGAGGGCATTAACAGAGCGAGTCGGGTAGTTTGGCGCCAAGTAGGTTGTTGTGTGATCAACACCCCTTGGTAGGTTTGTTCAGGATACGTTGGCACCGTATCCAAGGATAGTGTCTAAAGGTGGGGAGATTAAATTTGGAGAACCAAATTCTCCAAGGTGGGGAGAATGTTATAGCCCTCCTAGCGGAATGCTTGGTGAGTGAAGTAAGTTCATAAATCTCAAGCTTAAATACCTTAATTAGAGGTGAATTAGCAATATCAAGTAAGTTAACCTAGGGTTAGTTGGTTCCTAGTTGTTTATGGCACTAGGTTTGCCCCGGGGCAAAATAGTCAATTTGCACCTCGAAGGGCCGGGATGAGTCCTGGGAGTGAAAAAAATGTTTTTAAAACTCAAAGCCCAAGTTAGCATTTTTTACTAAGTGCTTAAATACCCTAGTTACTATTTGAAGATGGGGTAAATTTGTAAAAACTTAAAAAGTTTGGGGTCGAAGGGGTTTTGTTGTTAAATTGGTTGGAGAAGAAGAGTTCTTCCTACTATTCACTCATCCTTTCTCTTCCAATTTTGCATCCCTCTCTTCCCCTCACCATCTCTTGCTGAAATTCTACCAAAATCATGATTTCTTGTTAAAATTTGGAGGCTTTTGGCATAGCCAACTAGGAGGTAGCATGCTTTTTGTTGTTCTTGCACCATTAAAGCTTCTTGGGGTGTTTTGATGCTTGGGATGGGTTGAATTTGTGAGGTGACTTCTTGCCCATGTTGTTTTCTTGATTTTTAAGCTTTGTGGAGCTTGGGTTTTGCTTAGATTGCTTTAATTTAGTGCCGTGGACCTTGTATTACTTTGCAACCTAGGAAAAACCTTAATGGAGCCTTGAGCGGGATTGAATGGATTCTGGTGCTTGATGCTTGCTAATTCATGTGTGATTGAGATAAAGGATTTATGATTCATATTCATTTGATGTCATTCATTGCTTGTTTGTGGTAAAATTCTTGTGAATTTGATGATTGCCAGTAGTTATGTAGGGAGGTATTTATGGTGGACTAATGGGGCTTCCAAACTTAGTGTGATGTTTGTAGATGTTGCAAACTTGGAATGAATGGTGAATTATGGACTAAGAAGTGTATTTTGTAGGTTTGCAAAGTAAGAAGGCGTCCTTAACTTGATCATAAGCCTTTGGAGGCCTCCAAAGGTGTTTTGTGCACCAATTGCAAGTTCTAGGAACAGGGCTTTAGTACCACAATACTGGTTCGTGCTACAGCACCCAAAGCATACAAGGTGAGGCCAAAATGGTTAGCCTATGGTGCTGCTACCTCACTTACCGCCATAGCCAGATAAGCATTTTCACCAGCTTTGACACCCTTGTAGTTTTTCAGCCATAACTTTTTACTCAGGTGCCCAATTGACGCGATTCAAGGTTCCACACAAAACTAAGAGGAAGGAATGACATTTCCATGCTTTCCCTAAGCATGAATTTGCATGTGTTTGGCCTTATTTGTCATTCAAAGTTAGGTGAAAGAAAGGTTAATTGGTCACAATAGAGCACCATTAGTCAGGTGAAGGGTTTAGTACCATCGAGAGCTAAGCCGGTCCTTTGGGCTTGAGGACCCGATGCGGGAACCCTAGTGCACCTAAAGGGGTTTCGCGGTACCTAGAAATTATAAGTCTCACAACAATTATTACCACTCCACTAGGGTGAACTAAGTAATTGTGGATAGGTATGTGCCTTAAGTAAGGGTTTGGTGCACTTATAGCCTAGGCAAGATTACTTGAGGTGCAAGTGAGAACCTAATGCACTCTTGGCAAGGCTTTGTGGTAGAAGTTTAGTTCACAAGTGACTTAAGCAAGTCTAAGGACTTGAGGCACTATGTAGAGGCTTAATACACCTAGAAGTTCCTTGGGACTCAAGTAAGGAGCATCCACCATGTTCACCTACACAACAATAAAGGGAAGGTCATTTAGTGACCTTAGCTTATTAGGACGTCAACAAGCCAAGGCTTGCTAAGAGCGATTTAAGGGGCCAGAACTCGCAAGGCACAAGGTGACATCGGTGTGAAGACTAGGAAAAGGATGGGTCCTAAGGGACTTGAATGTATGCACATATGTTAGCCCTCAGACTACAAGTACATGCAATAAACTTCATATATTATATGTATATGTTTGTCCTTAGAATTTTTTTCTTGTGAGTTTAAGGATCCTTTACTAGGAATCATTGATTCTCATTCCCTTAGCATTGTGTAGATATGTTCCATATGGCTGGTAGCAATTAAGGGTTGTTGAGCTAGGCTCACGAGCAGGTATAGTATTTATTTGAATCTTTATGATTCTAGTTTGTGCTTTGGTTGTTGGTTAAGTTATGGTGTTAACTACAATTGTTTATCTAGCCAACAGAGGCTAGTAAGGCACAAGGAAAAGCTTTGGAGCTTGCGACTAAGAGTTGCTCTAAGGTGGGAGCTTAATTTTTTATCTTAGTTGTGCACCTTGATCTATAGTTTCCATATAGTAGTTTGCCTCCAACGTTCATGTATGAGTAGTGTACTCTAGAGTTGCTCTTGGGTGTGAGTATAGTAAAATTTTTGCTTGGATGTTCACACTTGGTTGATTATGTGTAGTTAACCATGTAAATGCTTTGTATGATTTGATGGGTTTGATGTTCAATTTTAATGAAATGTCATGGCAATGGTTTATGTTTTTATTACTTGTTTAACCATTCATGTCAAAGCATTTACTTATGCATGATTAAATAGCATGTTAATTAACTAGAAGCATAAAGGTTTAAACTAGTGTGCTCATAATCAATTAGCTAATTCCAACTAGTGTGGAACACATTCCCATAGGCTTCCTAGGCTGTCCATGAGGGGCAGTGTCAATTTGGTATCAGAGCTCGGTCATGGTCATTGAAGGGCTGGAATTGAGATCTAATGGATTGTCGTTGTGCTAGGGTAGTTAGTACTAACCAACATCTATAAGTTGTCATTTGGCTTTGGTTGTAGGTTACGACAGTGAAACTAGGTCTGGTGTGCTTTCGGATGCTAAAGGTCCAAGAATGGATACTAGTAGTCTGGTGTGGCAATGTTATGGCAGTTGGTTTAGCTTGCTCCAAGGTAGGGCAACACCTTGGTGCAATTATTTGGGTTGTAACCACCATCCTAGGAACTTGTTTTTTATCCTCAAACATAATGTAGGCATCATGATTCGTAGGACTAAGAGGGCATGGAAACCTCCAAGGTGGGGAGTACCACAAGGCTGAGTAGGTTACTCTTAATGTGTCAAAACTTGAACCCAGCAGCTTGGATGGGTTAGGCAACACTGAAGAGGCCTGAGGTTGCACTGATCTAAGTGATGAACACTTGGTCACGCAAGCTACAAAGAAGAATGAAGCACTTTTGTACTCTTTCCATCAAGAGTAGGACCTTGAGGGAAAGTCCATCAAGAGTGGAGGTTGGCTTACCCAACCTAGCAGGAGCATGAGTGGCATGCCCTTAGTGCATAAGTTAGGTTTTGACCAAAGAGCAAGAATAGATCATGAGAGAGCAGGGCTATGGCCCAGGGGTGCAAAGAGTGCATGACTCTTAGCTTGCACCTTGGAAATGTTGACAATGGTCTAAGTGGTCGTTGAACTAGTGTTATTATTTGGCTTGGTTAAGTTAAGACCAGCCTAGAAAGTTGTCCCCAATAGTAGTTGCCACAAGAAGTTGGCCGAGTATTGCCAGAGCAGTAGTTTGAGCTTTCATGGCCAATCAAGTGGTCAGAATAGGCAGCCATTAGCCCGACGTGATAGGTAACCATAGTGAACTAACAAGTAGTGAATGGTTTGTGTAAAGTAAGTTCTTACCCTTTCACTAGTAGTATAATTTCCCTATTAGAATTCTGGCATTAGTTTACTGGTATAGTCCTGTTTGGCATGTTGGGTAGTTTCATTGAAGGGGCTAAGGGTGAACTCAAGTGCATTAGAACCCAAGGATGCACTAAGCATTGTGGCGATACCCAAAACCCTCGGACTTAATTGCTAGTGCGTGAAACCACATAAGTAATGGCTCTAATGCCTTAGATTGGAGAAGTTTTAAGTTTCCATAGGTTATGTTATTTCCTAAGTGAATTTTGGTTGGCCTTGTTGGTGATAAATGACTAGCTAGTTAAACGGATGAGTTCCGTAGGATAGTTGAATGGTGGAGCAGTTCAGTTAGATGCCGAAAAGGTAAGTGGGTAAGTTCTAAATTTTATTTCTAATCATGGGATACAGGTGTTGACCACAAAGGAAGCAAGGAGTAAGGAACTTGTCCGGGGGTAAAGAGATGAATAGGTTATTCATCCGTTAGTTATATGCCCAAGGGTAATGCTAGTAGGAATGTAGTCATTGATAGGGTTCAGCTTAGCTTTCGAAAGGTGGTAAAGAAACCCAAGCAATAGGTATGATTGCCATAGACCAGGGGATAGTCCATGACCTGAGGTCAGCATATTGAGGTTAAGGGGAGTTAAGGGCCACCGAGATTACTTGTGAAATAAGACATTCAACTAGTGAAACTAGCTAAGTAGGTAAAGAAGGTAAAGAAGTAACTCCTAAGTTCAACTGAGGACATTGTTTTGTTCTGCTGATGTTTGTTTTAGTGCTAGTAATTTTGAAAAGCAATGAGTCATCAGGTTAGAAATGACCATGTGATGCTAGAAAATAGATGTCTTTAGCCTTAAGGCTTTGGGATAGTGTTTGTTGAGCGTCCTTAAGAAGGAGTTCACCACAACCAGTTAAGAGTTAACTCATAATTAACCATAAGGTAAAGTAATCCCCCACCTAGTTATGTGTTATACTTAGAAGTAAAAAGTGCTAGGTCTAGTGTAGGTACAATTGTGCATAGTTGTTGGAAATTTCAAGAGTTTATCAATTTTACCCTAAAAAACCCGCAAGCGAACGGAATCGTTGTATACTTAGGAGTAATTAAAGGTGTCGTCCCAAGAGAGTTAGTGATTTTATCTAGATTTAAAGATCAAAGTTGCTCAAGCTACCTGACTTAATCAACACAAGAAAAAAGACTCTAAAGAAGATGGAAAGTACTAAAGATAGAACTTAGGATAAATGTGACTACCCCTCTAGGATTCATTTCCTACCCAATGCTACTCAATAAAGTTGGTCCCCATATGTGAAGCTCCATGTGTGGTCAAAAAGATTTCATATCAAAAACCCCTCTCTCAAGATAGGTTTTTGCGCACCCTCCACTAACTTGGGCTTTACTCAAGCTCCGACTTAACTTAAGGTGGTTGAAGAGCTAAACCTTCTTTTAATGCCTAATGTTCACTTATATTATCTCTAATTTAAGTTAACATTATGCCCCTTCCATTCCTCTTTGTCACCCTTAAAACCTTTCTCAAGGATTTAATGGTCTAATGCATTAGACATGGTGGCCAACCATTCATCAAACAAGAAGCTCAATGCAAGGAACAACACAATAGAACTCATCCATAAACACACAAAACAACTTCATTAAGTAACAAATGGAGGAAAGTCACCCTAAAAAGGTAAAGAAATCTACTCACGATCCATAGCTAATGTCATCAACAAATCCATAATAACAATGACAACGAAAATCATACAACTCAAACTAGAGAAGAGAAGAAACCCAGAAAACCCCCTCGACGTTTGTATGCTCGAAATCAACAATCCTCTTGTTCCAGTTTCCCAAGAACGCCTCCAAAAAGCTCAATACGCCTCCAGTCGGGTCTAGATCAAAATCAGCCAAGAAGCTCTCTTTTGGACTCTTTCTCTTCTTCTATTTATACCTCCTCTTCATTCCAGCCCTAAAAGGATAAGTATCACCGATCCAAGCCAGCTCATCAGGTGGAAAAATAGTGGGGGACCATCAAAACACGAGCTTTTGGCAAAACAGAGCATCGCTGGCGCCGCGTCGCCAGCCTGGGTCAAGTTCTGGCGACGCGTCGCCAGCTGACCATCAGGACCTCAGAACACTTATAACGTGGGCGACGCGTCGCCAATTCTGAGTGAATTCTGGCGACGCGGCGCCAGCTTTCATTTTTGCACTTCTTCCACGTCCCTCGTCCAAATGCCGTCCCACTCAAGCTTGCTTCTAATGCCCCGTCCGTAACACTCGATCACACCTGTAATGAGCAAAAATACCAAGAAAAACTAAGACAAGGAGGAAAAATCAACACAATTTGACGGTCAAAGTTGTCAAAAGGTCAATACTTTGACCGTGGAATGATGCACTTAACAAATTCCCCCAAACTTAAACCTAAGCTAGTCCCTAGCGACCTAACCTACAACATACTCAAAAACAAAAGAAGCTATCATGGTAACCAAATGTTGCATCTAAACTTCAATGATCAACTAAGTTTGACTTCAAAAGAAGAAATGGTGACTAAGGAAAAGTTAATTTTGCTACCTAGGGTGAAGCCCCCCAGGGGTATGACCCCCTAGATGATTTAAATTTCCATTAAGGGAGTTGTGTTAAGTTCTTTTCCAAATGCTTGCAAAAGGATCCAGTACCCTCGACCTTACTTCTCTACGGTCGGTTGCACCACACTCAAAGCTCAAATGGTTTACTTTCAAAGGATAGCGATAGGTTCGGAGCTCAAAGAGAAAATGGAGGAACCAAAAGATAGTCTTTCATGATAGAGTTAGTGAGGCGGTGAAAAATGAAAACCAAGTGCCTAAAAGAAACAATCAAGTTGAACAAGCACCAATCCACAATCCACCAACCTCTTTACACCTTATAAACTAACTATTGTTTCCTCTTCATGTATTTAGCCGTTTGGCAAGTGCATAAACGGGAGCTCCGCCTAAGCCCAAGCTACTAACTTAATACAATCCAAGGTGATTTTATTTTCAACCATACTCTTATTCCAAGCACCTTTTTCGAGCTGTGATCAACTCTTGCCTTAGGAGAAGACCCCAACCTACTTCGATACTAGGAAACAGCGGAGTAGTATTTTATATGGTTTTTTTTTCCATAAACCACACCAAGCTTGCCATTATTTCCCTCTTGATTCAACTTAATGCAATTCCTTTTAAGCTCTAGTTTTGACCTTTTTTCACCTCAGTTAACTCAAGGGTATAACCATAGGAAAATAAAAGCTCAAATTAAGGGTGATTTGAAGGAATGTAGAGGGGTTAGTTAATTGGTGGGGAGGTTCCTCCTATGAAACCACATGCTTCAAGCTCAAACACTCATGCGAGTTTGCTAGGTCCTTAGGCAAGTTTTAGAACAAAACTCAAAAGATACGAGATTATGGCACAACTCCCAAGTTCATTATAACACATTATCAAAGATTCACCCAAAAGCATCAAAACTGATTTTTCCAAATTCATCAAAGCTTCAAGAGAATCAAACTAGTAACGATATCCATTCATATGAAACAAAATGGTCACCAATGAGTCCTAAAGACACCAAAAACAAACAAGGACTACAAAAAGAAATTCTCAACCTATCCAACTTCACTAACAGAAGAGAGGTAAACAAGACACAAAATATGCAAGAAACATGCACCCTAAATCTAAAACAAAGACACGACACAAACACAAAAGCCAAGTATGATAATCACGCACCCACTCCCCCAAACTTAAAACTAGCATTGTCCTCAATGGAAAGTGAGTAAGCAAGAATCATACCTGGGGGCGGGTGTTCCCGCCCCTACTACTCCTCTCCCATGTCATCATGGCCGGAAGACCCACCGGCAGGCGGAAAAGAGGAAGGACCTTCAGACGGGTCATGGGGATGTCCGAAATGTGGGTAAAAGAGAGGTGGGTGGCTGGATGGGTGGGGTGTGTACCACTGGTAAGCGGAAGGGTGGAAATGGGGGGGGGGGATGGGTGGGAATGGTGGATATTCAGGCGTGAGATCCCGCAGCAGCTGCTGGTGTTGGTGGCCCCAACGGACTTGCCCGGAAAGAGATTCCTGGTTACCGGCAATAAGTGCGATGCCCTTGCGCATCTCCTTTGCAAAAGAAGTAAAGGAGCCACCAACTGATTCAAACCGAGCCGCTGACTCTTCATGCTGCTCTCGCATCATCAAGTACATCTTGTTGAGTTCTACGGCCAAAGAGGCCGGAGTCGCGGTAGCTGGATCGACTAACTGCTCAAAAGCCCCTCCAACGTCCTCCCCTAGATAGGGCTCTTGTTCTTCTTCTCCTTCTTCCACTTGCTCTTGCTCTTGGTCGGCATTCTCTTCCTCCTCTTCTGACACTACCTCCCGGATACCTTCCGAAGCACCACTAAGCTTGTCCACCGAGATTGGCTTGATGACCAAAGTTATCCTTGAGGGATCTTCCATGACAACACCGGCCCTCAACATTAAGGTAGTGACCAGCTGAGGGAAAGGCAGGTTCCCCCGTTTCGACTTGGCGGCGTGACGAATATGCTTTAGGATGAAGTGTCCGACATTAATTCGGATGTCACATGTTATGCAGTATAAGATCTCCAAGCGATCCGGGGTGACTTCCCGAACATGAGTGGTCGAGACGAGGCAGGAGGCGATGAAATAGTTCCAAGCTTTCATCTCTCGAGGAAGGGCTGAAGAACTGAAGTAGAGCTTCCTATGAGATTGATCCCGGCTCAGTGTCCAATGAACTGGGCGACCGCATACTACTTGAGCTTGTTGATCCAGGGAAACCTCCTTGATTTGTCCTCCAATCAATGGGTTGATGTTGAACAGCTTATTGATCACAGCATCCCCATAATGCACCGCTTGTTGGCGCACAAAACAAACCTTGGCTTGGCGATTCAGATAGTAAGCTCCCATCAATTTGGCGTAGAATTCCATTATGAGGATGTTGGACACTTCCGCTTGAGAATGATTGACCCATTGTTGCCATCCACGCCTCTCCACGATTCTTAGTATCCCCTCATTTTCTTTCTTCGAGAAGTCGAAGCCTCTTTCTGGTGTGAGCTTGCGATTCATGAACCCTTCAAAATAGTTGCTTGCCCGAGAGGACACAAAGCGTGAATTATCATAGGGTGGTTCTTGTGGCTCCTCTTGACGGATCCTTTTGCCCCTCCCCTTTTCTTTCAATGAGTTTATGGGCACCGACTTGCGAGGCATGTTTCCTACAAAATCAGAAGATACATTTCAAGCTCATGTATATGAAGAATGAACAAACAATCCATTATCTTCCCAAAATTCAAGTTACTAATCCATAGTAGAAAAACTCATGCATAAGAAAACAATCCATTATCTTGCTTATTCCACAAAATATTCAAGTCAAATCAATGTTACGGATACTAGATGTGTGCACATGAATAAGATAGCAAGGAAAATCCCATCACTGTCCATACCAACTTGCGGCTCTTGGGGCAATTAGTAAACAAGCTTCCTAGTGCAAAGTAATCATTCAAACTTGAACTATACAACACCGAGATGCCCCATATGCAAAGAATTCAGGAAAAAATGCAACACACGAAGCCACATTGTTGTGCAAAATAGCTATAGAAGCAGTCAAATTTCACTTCTCCGGAAATCCTCTAACTCCAAAAATAAATCAAACCGGAGTGAATTTAAGGCAATGCATGTTTGACCCATTCCTATTTCAAGTAGATCCCAAGTTTATAATCAATCAAACAACATGAACATGCATAATCAAGAAGTTGCCATGAAAATTCGCAGCCCTTGTTGTGCAAGAAATTCTAACCTTGATTTCTAATCCAAATTCATAATCCTATGCACAAAACACTTTCCATACATAAATGCATCCATGTCAAATCGAATTCAAGCATGAAATCCATGAGAATCACGCAAAATCAAGCAATTTTCGGAACCGTCACAAGCGATCACCATTCGCTTCAAATTTCATCTCAAAAACGCAGAAGGGAGGAAGAGGATGAAGGAAACTTACTTGATGAGAGGCTTGATGCGACGAATAAACTCCAAAAAATCAAACCGTGAAGCTTACGGAAGAGTAGGGTTTGAGGTTTGCGGGGTTTCTTTGGTGGAAGAGCAAAGTAAAAGTGAGAAAAGTGAAAGGGAGGCGAGGTTAAATCAGCGGTTACAGTCTTGGCGACGCGTCGCCAATTCAGGACGCATTCTGGCGACGCGTCGCCACAGTTATAAGTGTTCTGAGAACTTTTGCACAAATTGGCGACGCGTCGCCAACGTTACGAAACCATCCTTTATTTTTCAAAACTTTTGCAAAATACCCCCAATCTTTTCATCCTAAGACTTAAACCCTTTGAACATTCAATACATGCTACCTCTTAAAGTTGAGAAAATGTGGTCCATTCCCCCCACCTTCTTTCCGATGGGTCTCCCGACCTATCAACACACAAGACAAGACCAAATGAGCAGAAAATCACAAAGCACTACACAAGTTAACTAATGAAAAGAAAAGAAGAAAGTAATCGGAATCGGGTTGCCTCCCGACAAGCGCTTGATTTTACGCCTCTAGCTTGGCGCCTTTGAGCTTCTTTTTTCATTGGATGGGTTCGGCCAAGATGGTTTGACCAATGTGTCTAAGTTCATCACCATAGTAAGGCTTGATTCGTTGACCATTGACTTGAAAGATGCACCCATCTTGTCCTTTAAGTTCCACCGCTCCATATAGTTGCACTCTAATCACCTCAAAAGGTCCCGACCATTTGGACTTTAATTTTCCCGGAAAAAGCCTCAACCTTGAGTTGAATAGTAGCACTTTTTGACCCGGTTGAAACTCCTTCTTCACAAGAATCTTGTCATGCCACAACTTCGTTCGCTCCTTGTACATCCTTGCATTCTCATAAGCATCCATGCGAATTTCCTCCAACTCATCCAATTGAATAGCTCTCTTCTCTTGGGCATTTTTCAAATCAAAATTGAGCTTCTTAACCGCCCAATATGACTTGTGCTCCAACTCCACCGGTAAATGGCAAGCTTTACCGTACACAAGTCGATATGGTGACATTCCAATAGGTGTCTTGAAAGCCGTCCTATATGCCCAAAGTGCATCATTTAACTTTTGAGACCAATCTTTTCGGTTGATGCCCACCATTTTTTCCAATATCCTCTTGATCTCCCGATTCAAAATCTCGGCTTGCCCGTTTGTTTGAGGATGGTAGGGGAGTGACACCTTATGCCGTACACCATACTTCAATAAAACTTGAGTCATCATCTTGTTGATGAAATGTGATCCCTCGTCGGAAATGATAGCCCTAGGCGTGCCAAACCTTGCAAAAATATTCCTTTGAAGGAACTTAACAACCACATTAGCATCACAAGAAGGGGTGGCAATAGCTTCCACCCACTTAGATACATAATCAACCGCAAGCAAAATATAATGATTGCCACAAGAAGGAGGAAAAGGCCCCATAAAATCTATTCCCCACAAATCAAACACTTCCACCTCAAGAATGTTTTGTAATGGCATTTCATCCTTCCTAGAAATGTTTCCTAACCTTTGGCATCTATCACATGTTTTCACGAAAGTATATGCATCTTTAAACAAAGTTAGCCAATAATACCCAGTTTGCAATGCCTTACTTGCCGTCTAGGAGGCTCCAAAGTGTCCGCCACATGGTGAGGAGTGACAATGGTGGAGAACATCCTTTACTTCCTCGCTTGAGATGCATCTTCTTATGATTTGGTCGGCACACCGGCGGAATAGGAAAGGATCATCCCAAAGATAATGCTTGACATTGGCTTGAAATTTCTTCTTTTCTTGGTAAGACAAGTTTGGTGGCAAGACTCCACAAGCTAGGTAATTCACATAGTCCGCATACCATGGAATCTTGCCCTCCACCTTAAACAAGCTTTCATCCGGGAAGTGCTCTTGAATAGGTTGCTCCCATGACTTTTCTTGGCCCTCCATCCTCGATAAGTGATCGGCCACAAGGTTTTCACATCCCTTCTTGTCCTTGACTTCTAAATCGAATTCTTGAAGCAAAAGAATCCATCTTATGAGTCTTGGCTTGGCATCCTTCTTGGTAAATAAATATTTAATTGCCGCATGATCGGTGTGCACCACAACCTTAGACCCCACAATATAGGATCGAAACTTATCCACTGCATATACCACCGCCAAAAGCTCCTTCTCCGTTGTGGTATAATTTCTTTGAGCTCCATCCAAAGTCTTACTAGTATAGTAAATCACCCGAAAAAGCTTGTCCTTTCTTTGCCCCAACACCGCCCCCACGGCGAAATCGCTAGCATCACACATAATTTCAAACGGTTCCTCCCAATTGGGTGGAATCACCACCGGTGCACTAACCAATTTCTCCTTCAAAGTCTTAAATGATTCCAAACACTTTTCATCAAAGTCAAACGGCACATCCTTCTCAAGCAAATTGCATAATGGCTTAGCAATCTTGGAAAAATCTTTAATAAATCTTCGGTAAAAACCGGCGTGCCCTAGGAAACTTCTCACTCCTTTTACATTGGAGGGTGGTGGCAATTTCACAATAGCTACAATCTTAGCTCTATCCACCTCCATGCCTTCACAAGAAATTTTATGCCTAAGTACAATTCCCGATTTAACCATGAAATGACATTTTTCCCAATTCAAGGCTAAATTAGTTTTTTGACATCTCTTCAAGACAAGGGCTAAATTATCCAAACATGCATCAAAAGAGTCTCCAAAAACAGAAAAATCATCCATAAATACCTCCATGCACTTCTCCACCATATCGGAGAATGTGGCCATCATACACCGTTGGAAAGTTGCCGGAGCGTTGCAAAGTCCAAATGGCATTCTTCGAAAGGCATATGTGCCCCAAGGACTAGTAAAGGTCATCTTCTCTTGATCTTCCGGTGCTATGGCGATTTGATTGTACCCCGAATAACCATCCAAGAAACAATAAAACTCATGTCCCCCCAACCTATCCAAAATTTGATCAATAAAAGGGAGGGGGAAATGGTCCTTCCGGGTAGCCTTGTTGAGCTTCCGGTAATCAAAGCACACTCTCCATTTGGTCACCAACCTAGTAGAAATCCATTCATTGTTATTGTTGCCTACCACGGTTGTTCCGCCTTTCTTTGGCACCACTTGCACCGGACTCACCCATGGAGAATCCGAAATTGGATAGATAATGCCGGCATTGAGCAATTTCACAATCTCCTCTTTGACCACTTCCTTCATCTTTGGATTTAACCTTCTTTGAGCTTCAATGGAGGGTTTAAAATCATCTTCCATAAGAATTTTATGCATGCAAATTTCTGAGCTAATTCCCTTGATGTCGGAAATAGACCAAGCTATTGCCTTCCTATGATCCCTCAACACACGAATCAACTTTTCTTCCTCCAAAGAGCTCAAAGTAGACGAAATAATCACCGGGAGAAAATCCTCCTTGCCAAGATACACATACTTAAGATCTTGTGGTAAGGGTTTCAACTCCAACTTAAGCTCTTCCTTGGAATCACAAGACAAAAGTTGTTCTCCCCTTCTTCCTTGAAGTTGCACTTTCCCATAAAAGTCAAGAGTTGTTAAAATACCCAACACATCATGATCTTCCTCACTACATGCTTTTTCGCACACAAGTGCCATTCCAATAGGATCCTCAATAAGTAAAACATCTCTTTTTTCCTCAATGCAAGAATCAACCACATCAATCATGTAACACTTGGGCAACTCATCATCAATAGATTTCATGGCTTGAGCAAGATTAAAAGTAATTTCCTCATTATTAGCTCTCAAGGTGAGATTACCTTTTTCCACATCAATGACGGCCTTCCCGGTAGCAAGGAATGGTCTCCCAAGTATAATCGGCATGTTCCGGTCTTCCTCCATATCCAAGACTACAAAGTCTACCGGAAATATAAACTTGCCAACTTTGACCAAGACATCTTCCAACACTACTTTTGGGAAAGTAAATGACCGATCCGCCAATTGGAGGCAAATAGATGACGGTTTCACCTCTCCAAGGCCAAGACTCCTACAAATGGATAAGGGCATCAAATTAATACTAGCCCCAAGATCGCACAAAGCCTTATCACAATGGAAAGACCCAATATCAAGAGGTATCGTAAAACTCCCGGGATCCTTGAGTTTTTGGGGCATCTTCCTTTGAATGACGGTGCTTGCTTCCTCTCTCATTAGAATGAGCTCGTTGTCGAGGAACTTCCTTTTCTTGGTAATCAACTCCTTGAGGAATTTGGCATAGGAAGGCATTTGATTTAATGCTTCCAAGAAAGGGATATTAATTTCCAACTTCTTGAAGATTTCAAGAAACCTTATAAAGTGAGTGTCCTCCTTCTTTGGCTTGAACCTTTGGGGGTACGGAAGGGTGGGCGTGTGCTTGGGTGCTTCCTCCTTGTCGGGAGCATTTTTAGCCTCAACTTTTGATCTATCTTCTTCACTTGAAGGGGATGGCTCTTGGGGAGGATATTCTTCTTGAATGGGTGGCTCCTTAACTTGCGTTACCACATTCTTACCACTTCTAAGCGTAATAGCTTGGCAAGACTCCCTTGGGTTGACATCCGTATCACCAGGTATGAACTTACCCTTTTGCATTTGCCTCATAGAAGTTGCTAGTTGGCCCATTTGAGTTTCCAAATTCTTGATGGATGCTTGAGTATTAGCTTGCATAGTCTTCATTTCATCCTCCAATGCACCAATCTTCTTGTTTTGGCCACTTTCCATCCCCCTCACTTCTTGCATGAATTCTCCCATCATGCCCTTCATAAAATCTTTCAAAGATGCTTCCGTATCATTAGAATTCTCACCTAATAGTTGCATAGCGCCTTTGGGGTTAGAATAGTTGAATCCTTCATGTTGACGGTTCCTTGGGAAGAAATTCCCTCCTCCTTGCTTGGGTGGGTAAGGATTCCGGTAACCCACAAAATTGGCATCTTCCACATCATCAACATCCTCACTAACCATGGCTTGTTGCAATTTCCCCTTTTCTTGATTTTTTGTCAACTTGGCCACCATGCTAGTGAGTGCCGAAAGTTGAGCTTGGAGAGACGTATCTTTGTTGACCTCATACAATCCACTACCCTTCCTTGGAATCCGTTTGCCGCTAAGCTCAAGGCTTTTTGCCATATTGTTCAATAGCTCAAAGCATTCCCCCACATCTTTCAACAACAAGAAACCACCGGCGGCGGCATCCACTTGCAATCGGGTGTTTAAACTCAAACCACTGTAGAAAAGATGAAGTTGGTGAGCTTGATCAATATCTTGAGTGGGTACCCTCTTCACCATCCTCTTGAAATGCACCCATGCCTCCGCAAGTGACTCCCATTCATTTTGCCTAAACGCCAACAATTCATTCTTGAGCTCAAACGCCTTTTGAGATGGAAAGAATCTCCGAATAAATGCATCATATAGCTCTTGCCACGTATGAACCGAAGTAGGCTCCAAATTTTCAAACCATTCCGATGCTTCATCCACAAGAGAAAATGGGAAGAATCTCATCCTTTTTGCATCTTCACTCACACCATCCAAATCAAAAGTATCGCATAAACGAACAAACCTCTTGATATGGTTGTTTGGATCTTCATCAAGGGTCCCTCCAAATGGATGAGCCTCCACCAATTGGAGAACATGGCTAGGAATCACAAAGGCTCGCCCTCGAAGCGGCACCGGTCTTATCATGTTGTCATGGTCTTCTACCCTTTGAGGTCGAAAATAATCAAGTACCGGCCTTCCTCTTCTTCTAGCACCATTTCCATTGTCCATTACCTCCTCAACACCATTGTGATCCATGGCATTGACATTTCTTTCTCGTCCAAGGTTCCTCAAGTCATCTTCTTGGTTCCCTTCCATGTTGACGGAATCGAAAGTACTAGTATCTTCTTCTTCAATCACCTTACTCCTTAGCCAAAGTTCTCGCAAGCTTCTCTCAATTTCTAGATCAAGTGGTAACACATGAGAACAAGAGCTCCGGGTCATGCACTAGATGTACCTACAATATGACAAAAAGGGAACACATCAACCATGAGAATTAAAAATCAAGTAGTCAAGAATAACCGAATTTTTTTCTAATCAAGACAAAAATCAAATCAAACTCCCCGGCAACGGCGCCAAAAACTTTGTTGGAAATTTCAAGAGTTTATCAATTTTACCCTCAAAAACCCGCAAGCGAACGAAATCGTTGTATACTTAGGAGTAATTAAAGGTGTCGTCCCAAGAGAGTTAGTGATTTTATCTAGATTTAAAGATCAAAGTTGCTCAAGCTACCTGACTTAATCAACACAAGAAAAAAGACTCTAAAGAAGATGGAAAGTACTAAAGATAGAACTTAGGATAAATGTGACTACCTCTCTAGGATTCATTTCCTACCCAATGCTACTCAATAAAGTTGGTCCCCATATGTGAAGCTCCATGTGTGGTCAAAAAGATTTCATATCAAAAACCCCTCTCGCAAGATAGGTTTTTGCGCACCCTCCACTAACTTGGGCTTTACTCAAGCTCCAACTTAACTTAAGGCTAAACCTTCTTTTAATGCCTAATGTTCACTTATATTATCTCTAATTTAAGTTAACATTATGCCCCTTCCATTCCTCTTTGTCACCCTTAAAACCTTTCTCAAGGATTTAATGGTCTAATGCATTAGACATGGTGGCCAACCATTCATCAAACAAGAAGCTCAATGCAAGGAACAACACAATAGAACTCATCCATAAACACACAAAACAACTTCATTAAGTAACAAAGGGAGGAAAGTCACCCTAGAAAGGTAAAGAAATCTACTCACGATCCATAGCTAATGTCATCAACAAATCCATAATAACAATGACAACGAAAATCATACAACTCAAACTAGAGAAGAGAAGAAACCCAGAAAACCCCCTCAACGTTTGTACGCTCAAAATCAACAATCCTCTGGTTCCAGTTTCCCAAGAACGCCTCCAAAAAGCTCAATACGCCTCCAGTCGGGTCTAGATCAAAATCAGCCAAGAAGCTCTCTTTTGGACTCTTTCTCTTCTTCTATTTATACCTCCTCTTCATTCCAGCCCTAAAAGGATAAGTATCACCGATCCAAGCCAGCTCATCAGGTGGAAAAATAGTGGGGGACCATCAAAACGTGAGCTTTTTGCAAAACAGAGCATCGCTGGCGCCGCGTCGCCAGCCTGGGTCAAGTTCTGGCGACACGTCGCCAGCTGACCATCAAGAACTCAAAACACTTATAACGTGGGCGACGCGTCACCAATTCTGAGTGAATTCTGGCGACGCGGCACCAGCTTTCGTTTTTGCACTTCTTCCACGTCCCTCATCCAAATGCCGTCCCACTCAAGCTTGCTTCTAATGCCCCATCCGTAACACTCGATCACACCTGTAATGAGCAAAAATACCAAGAAAAACTAAGACAAGGAGGAAAAATCAACACAATTTGACGGTCAAAGTTGTCAAAAGGTCAATACTTTGATCGTGGAATGATGCACTTAACAATAGGTATCTACTTTGTGACTTTGGTAGTTACTATGTTCACCAGGGTAGAAGGAAGCCCAGGGTTGGAGACCTAGTCGGTGAGGATTTTGGTTGAGCTAGCTTAAGCTAGAAATTAAAGCATTTCACTTGAGCCTAGTGCATTATAAGGAAGGGCTAGTGATTTCTGAGATTGGTCGAGTGCTAGTGGGTAGGCTCACAATTTTGATGGGATAGAACCGGGACCAAGGTGCATAACTTGGTGCACTAAGTAGAGTTGTAGCAGACAAGCCACCTAGGTGATTTTCTTTGGACAACCACATCCCCAAAGTATAGTAAGTTTAATGGTGATGCGTGTTCTCCCACTGAATAAGTTGAGAGAACATGGAGAAGTTTCAAGTGCTTTTTTCAGATGAAAGGTCGGCATAGTATAGTTATGGTATGGTAGTTAAGCATAAAAGGTGGAAATGGTTCTTCGTAACCGTAGTATAAGTAAAGAATGGTTTTCAAGGGGATGTTTGATAATGTTAAAGGTCAAAAGGCCTAGTAGGCAATTGAGGTGTCAAGTAAGACTAGAGGCACATCGGAGCCTAGTGTAGAGACCATGGTGTCTAGTCAACTACCAAGCCAAGGATGCCTAGGTTGGCTTAAGATCGAGTAGTACCTTGCCACTTAGTTAATGACCCTATAGCTATTTGGGCATGGGGTAAGTTTTGGTGGCCAAGTAGCAAGTGTACTAAAGACACAACCGAAGAACTAATATGGTGTATATAAAGTGTTAGGCTCCGAGTGCAAAGAAGTGAAGAGACTTAGTGTGTATATTTGGGCACCTAGGGTACTCCGATTAGATCATTTAAACTTCAAGATTTTTAACTTGGGTAGTATATTGGAAGCTTAATCATCAATTGCTAGGTGACCTAAGCTGAGGGGGCATGAATAAGGCCTTAAGGCTGCTAGCTGCTTGGAGGTCTTGGGACACATACCAAAAAGGTTTTCTCTAGTAGGCATGTAGGGTGTAAGAGACTCTAGAGTAGCGAGAGCAGTAGCATCACAGTGCTCGAGTGTGTATGGGTACCTTGCCCAGTCCACTAGTAGGCCTGATACATAGGTGCTGTTCGAGGGGAGCATTCAAAGACTTGTACTCTAGGGTAGGCTGGGACTTGTAACTCTCGATAGTTCACTCATTTGGAGGAGCCCTAAAGTATAGTGGAGCTTGAAGCGGAGTATGCCTTAGGGAGCTAATGGTGTTCATGACGAGGCCATAGTACACAAATGACACACTTAGTCTAGTGATCATCAAGGAGTTGTTGGGTACCAAACCTACATTGAGAAGCTATAAGTGCAAGGGCCAGTGTACAAGTTTTGTACTTGTTAAGCTAGCTTGCACTAAGGGGCTTGGTATATAGGTGTTGAGTGTTAAACCCAGGGTGAGACCTTTTCAAGTGTGAGTGTTAATAGACAATGTCACGGAATAGGGCCCCAGTGCCCTGATTTGCTAACACTGGTATGCTCCTTGGGAACTATGATCCCACTTAGGTTACAATTGATTAGTTATTACTTGTGAAATATCTTAAATCATTACATACAACTAGTTACTTAGCCTACCTTACATAGAAAATATGCATGCATCATCCTGGCTATGCAATAACAATTAAATAAAAATAACATTAAAAATAGTGCCATAACAATTAATGAAAAACACAATTTAAAATGAACCAAGATGTAAAACTTTTGTTGCTTTAACTTAAAGTAACAATTATATGCATACATCTCAAAGTTATATGCACTCAAATATAAACCCAATGTTATACGCACCAATGAACACTAGTAGAGGTAATCTCTTTGTATGAAAATACCATACATATAGAAGAAGCAACATATATCTACCAAAAATCCATCCTTAGCTCTTCAGGCAAGCAAGTTAGCTTCAAGTGATGAGGGCAAGCACTCAATAGACTTCATATATTATATGTATTTGTTTGTCATCAATATTTTTTTCTTGCAGGTTGAAGGATTCCTCACTGAGAATCGTTGATTCTCATTTTCTTAGTTTTTTTTTTGTGCAGATAAGTTCCATAAGGCTAACAGTCATTAGGGGCTGTTGAGCTAGGCTCACAAGCAGGTATGGTATTTATTTGAATCTTTATGATTCTAGCTTGTGGTTTGATTGTTGGTTAAGTTATGGTGCTAACTACAATTTTTATTTGGCCAACAGAAGCTAGTGAGGTGCAAGGGAGGGCTTTGGAGGTTGCCACTTAGAGTTGCTCTAAGGTGGGAACTTAGTTATGGATCTCAGAAGTGTAGTTCGGTTTATAGTTTCCATACACTAGTTTGCCTCCAATGTTTTATGTATGAGTAGTGTACTCTAGAGTCACTCTTGGCTGTGAACATAGTCTGATTTTTGCTTGGATGTTCACATGTGGTTGATTATGTGTGGTTAACCATGTAAATTCTTTGTATGCTTTGATGGCTTTAATATTCAATTCTAATGAAATGCCATGGCAATGTTTTATGTTTTTATTAATTGTTAAACCATTCATGTCAAAGCATTTACTCGTGCATGATTGTATAGTAGGTTAATTAACTAGAAGCATAAAGGTTTTAACTAGTGTGCACATAATCAATTAGCCAATTACAACTAATTTGGGACACATTCCCTAGGCTTCCTGGGCCAACCCATGAGGGACCATGTTAGCACATATGTTGGAGTGCTTGTTCCATCATGCTCAAATGAAGCCATTAAGGAGCAACAATTCTTTTTTATGAGCAAGAGTAGCCACAAACATATTTTAAGCTACCTTGTACTTGGATATCTATGGCTGAAACAAGCAGGAATAGACAGAACATGCAAAGGATGCATTTCTGGTCATAAACATGCATAAAATATGTTTTAAGTGCTTATGTGTGTGCATTGCATGTTTCCAACTTCTAAAAGGACTTAGAATTGTTTATTACAACCTAAAATATGTCTTGCACACTATTTTCTTTAGGGATTTTACTTTTTAAATTATTCATATTGTGCTAGCACTAGAACTCCTAGTTATTCTAAGTATTCTACACCTAAGACTCCTAGTGCAATTAAAGTTAAGATTTTTTGTTGTGTTTGTGCGTCCCTTGCTCCTTTTGTTAAAAGGGACGCATTCTTCTCGTATGTACAACAAAATTTGACTAATTTTTTCCAAATGGATATCTATTCTCTTAAGTTCTTTGGAAGTTATCTATCTTCAATAAAACTAAGATGAATTTTTTTGCGTAGTTATCTCCTATTCTTTTCTATTCTCTTCTCAATTTTTATTCTTCTCCTATTCTTCTCATAAATCTCATTCTTTTGTATCTTATTCTACTTCCATTATCAATTCTTGGTATGGATTTGAACCATTGATTCGGTTCATTGGAGCTTGCAAAAGATCTTGTAGTGATGATCATATCAAAGAAACTCTTATAAGGAATATGTGTAAAAAATCAAGACCTACAAAAAGTACTTTAACCAACTATTCAACCTACCATAGGCTTATTATCAACAAATCTGATTCTCCAAATACCCAAGTCCAAAACCCCTAAGTGGAAAACTCAAATAAAGACGCCTCACATTAACCAAATAAAAAACATGTTCATTTCAAATTCATGAGAATGATTTAATGCACTCTCGTGTCCTAGTCACATAACCTACTTTCACCTAATTCTAGACCACCTTGAAGTTACAATATTTATGGTTAGATCATAGTCCATCCCATTTGGCCTCCAGTGACCTTGGCATTTACCAATCATGTGTTCCCTCATGCATAAAAAAAGCAACAACATGGTCTGATCTTGATTCGGTGAGTAAACATAAGGTAGCTGAATCAAACACTTGGTTGGTTCACGCATCCCTCACCAAAGGCTGTACAACATGAATCTAGCTAACGGCCCCCATGAGTGATGCCCCACCCCTTCCCACCACTTCTACTCCCCACCTTACGGTCCTTAAATAGGATAGAAACTTGTATGCACTTTGTCCAACGATAAGCATCTTCAAATCTAGAGCCACTACCCTCCTCACGAATTCATCTTCTTCATCCAGTGCCCTAAATCCTTCATCACCTTCGTTAAGTTTGGTGCTTATGTCAATCAAAAAAATTTTGTGCTCTTCGAGTACATGGAGCTTGGTTAAGGAATGACTTTGGTTCTATTGATGCAAACAAGTGGCACATGGAATAATGCCAACTTACCTACCCATTTTCAGTCAAGCATAATTTGGGTCACAATTGACCCGTGCTTCACCTTGCCAATAATTCATTTTTGGGCCATAAACTTCAAATGAACTGGGCCCATACATAGAGCCAAGGAAAAAAAGTTTAAGTAGAATATCTAATCAATGTCTTTTTCTTACCATCTTCTTCCTTCTAAACCCTAAACCCTAAACCCTAGAGACTGGGTTATGTCACAACCATTAGCTATCATCATCTTCTTGCTTTTCTAAGAACTATTGTCTTGCCATCCTTCAAGTCGTCATTGAGTTTTTCAACATTTGTGATACATGAAAACTGATAGAGTTTGAGATTTTTATGGCCAATGAGATAAAAAAAAAGGTGTAGAAAAATGAAGAAATTGAAGTAGGGATAGGCGATCAATGTGTATGACACCATTGGCCCAAATTTAAGGACCCAACTACTGAATTTCAAGCAATTTGGTTTTTCTACTGTGGAAAAATTGGTGTGGTGCCTTAACAACTTTTTTATGATTAGCTACAAGACAAAGAATATGGAAGGTTAGGGAAGAATAAAGAGATCAAGTAAGAGTAAGATGATTAGATCGCTACTCCCACAACCATCACAACCATTGAATGGAGATTTAAGAAGCCTATGATTTTTCTTGAGTAAGGGAGTGTTAATGAAGCATGGTAGGTTAGAACCACTTGAACTAAAATGATGACATTCAACTTGGGCCACACCATAGTTTTAGGCTAAAACACCAAGTGATGTCATTCTTAACTAACAAACTAAGCCAATGTTTTTCGCCAAGAAGGAACAATTGTTCACCAATGGCTAAAAAATTCAAGCACTCTTCATCTATAGTGGCCATATTTGGCAAGCAGTATAGTTTAACATACAATGATATATGTGTTCATATTAAATTCATAAAACTAAAATATATGCCAATCTTACATATAGTGATGTTCGCACACTAGTTTGTGTAAGTTCATGTAAATATATTATCATATAATTTTTTTGGTTTTGTTTATGGTGTTCAATTGGATAAAATTAAGGTTGAAAAAACTAGACCAAACCTAAAGACCTGGACTATCCTACCCAAATCTGAAACCCAACTTGACCCAAATTTACTAAAAAGGTCAATAGCCTGAACCCAGTATGAACCCAACCCAACTTGACCTAAAACCATGACTAGTTCAAGCAAAATTTGAATCAAATCTGAACCTGCATGACCTAAACCAAAAGTGACCTAAATCTAAAATGACACGAACCCAAATAACTTTAACTCGAATGAACCTCATTAACTCGAGTTAACCTAATAGGTTAGTTGAGGATGACCTAACCTAATATTGATCCAAACATTTAAAAAAAACATAACCCAAATTGAAATCCACTCAACATGAAATCAATCCAAATCCAAAGAACCTGACCTAGACTTGAAATTATGATAAATCTGTTAATCCTAAAACCTAAATCTGAATGAACTAATCAACCCTGACCTGACTTGCCCCAATTGTCATCCTTAGGTACAAGTATGGTTTATTATTACAAACATTTATTCACGCCGATGCACAAGCTAATATTTGTTTATTTTCATAAAAATTTGTGACATCCCTACTAAAAATTCAAATCATAGCTATATGAAATTATATAATGGATGAAAAATGAAGGGAAAAGGGGAATTACTTCTTCGTTATCCTCAGAAGCTAAGAATAGAGAACTCTTGCCCAAGGAATCGGACCACTAGATCATTGAAAAAATGAGTTAACAAACACTCCAATGCTAATGCACCCATGGACCAAGAAACATCCTCATGAGTTGCTCCTTCCTATAGGGTATAGTTATTATAGCATTCTTATCACTCGAAATGGTCAACCACTTTGAACAAGATCTCTTAAACATTGAATTTAATGATGAAAGGATAAAGGATTCCATTATCTCGAATATCAACTTCACTAGGAAAGAAAAGTTTAGCATGAGAAAGCCTTTGCTTTAGTAGTTATAGTGAAGGCCTACATAAAGAAAGTGGGTTTTGACTTTCTATAACCTAGGCTTATGACCCAATTGAAACCTGGAGGAGGAGTTGAATGCATTGCCCTTAGATATGACTATTTTATTTTTAAATTTGAAGCTAAGGAGGACAACACCAAAGCATCATTTTTAGGGCATTAGTTCATGAGGCCCTACCTAACAATCCAATCATAGAAACTAAATTTCCAAGTGAAAACAACAACTATCACTACTGATACCGTATGGACTCATATACAACCCACAATGAGAAGCAATAGCTCAGGACAAACTAGAGAAGTCCCATGATTGGAAATACAAGAAACTTGGCCCAATACTAGATAATAAAGATATCCAATACAAATGAAAATAAATTCCTGTAATCGTGGGATTATCCCTATCTAAAAATAAGCCTCTCGGGCTCTCCTCCACTATATACAAGGACTCCCCTCACTAATCTCCTGGTATGAGATACTATTCTACATTATACTACCATTATTCTCCACTAAAGACTGACTTGATCATTAGAGTGTTTTCCCCAGAAAAACATCCCGAGGCTCTATCATTGTCTTTGGTTATAGAACCTCTAGTCCACCCAGAGGCATGCACATATAACTATATGTGTTTTTTATAAACCTGAAACATACATAAGAAACCCAAAAGCATATATACATAAAAAAAAATTCCAAACCAAACTTATACAGATTCAATTCAAAACATAAATCTCAAATTTCAAATCAGTTTTTCATAAACTTAAGTTATTCCACAATAAAAAACACAAACCGTGTATATTTTGTTGTGAATCTGTTAGTGTTATGCCCAAAAAGCCAATCATGAGATGATTGTATTTTTGCCCATTGAGTCATGATATTTTATTAAGGCATTAATCCAGCAAGTATGTTTGTTGTTTTGTTTCTATGTAACGTAATAAACATAATTGTAACCCTAGAATAATGATATTCTTAAACATCCCTAGTATAGTATTATTGTGGAGCGGGTTGCAATAATACATAATGACTAGCATATGTGGATTGGAGAACTTGTGAACTGGACCGACCCACCATGAGAACACTTCATGGATCATTACATGAGTGTCATAAGTGATTCTCATAGTGATCATGGTATATGTAGTCATTCGACCTAAGATCATCAAGGTTCCCTACATGTGAGTCACATACTTTGATACTTTCCTTTATTGCTCGTAACTGAGTGAACTTGAAGGAGGTCATTGGGTATGTCACATATCATGTGGAGGGATTTGAATGATCAAGATTGGATTTGTCCCTCCTATATAACGGGAGTGATATCTTTGGGCCCCTTGATAGAGTAAGACTTAGAAAAATGCATGGCCATGCTCGGATGAGTTGATATACGATATCAATGTCATCAGTTTAAGTTGGTCTACTCGGTAATCAAGAAACCAAATATTGGGCTATACGGGAGTGACACATTCCATGTCTTGTGCTTAGTCTTGATATCTTGGACAAAGGGACAATGCCATATATTGGTGATAATCATAAAGGTTTAGTCGAATCATCGACAATCTTGTCACTTGGGTAGCAATGATGTGTTGCTAGACACCGCTCATTGCTTATGATCATAAATGTGATTTATGATCATTGCCAATGTGGTAAGAGCCTATTGGGTCGCACACATAGAGCTATTTGGATCATTAGAGTGCATGGGCTAATAATTTGGGTTTTGGTTTCACAATAATTTCATATTAATAATGGGCCCAATAGTTGAGCCATTATTAAGCCTGAAATTAAACCCTGATTGGATTAGCCTAGAAGTTGAGTCTCACTATAAATACAACTTCTAGTGAGAAATTCGTAGGTCTCCTTGCCCTAGCCTCCCAAAAGAACAGCCGCACTCTTCTCTTGCAATTCCTTGGAGGACGCAAGCTAGCACTGCGAGCGCAAGAGAAATGCATCTGCTGGGACGTGGTGGAAGCGTGGCGATCCCGAGAAGCTCGTGTGGATACCATAGAGAGCCTGAACACGTCAATTGTTCAGGTTTTGTGATTCGACTCTACAGTTGAGTGAGAGATCTCAACCGAAAATTAGGTATGAAAATTTTCGAACACCTAGTTTACCCCGTTTCACTTGGATCCTGGAGGGTTTTAGTTAAATTCCGCTGCGCTGTTTGGCTCCCGAAACCCAACAAAATCTCACTTTCAAATTCTTTTCTTTTTCTTTTGAATTGAGTTTTACTTCACCCAAATCACCGTCACTGATTTTGCAAATCCTTTTCGTACCAAATCACTGTCTCCAACAAACATGATTGATTTTTAGGAAAGGCAACAACATCGATCATCTAGGAAACCAAAGTCGTGCTTTTTTTAGAGTGACAGAGAGGTTGAGTCAAGAATGGTGAGGATTGTGGGTTTGATCATGGGTTTGGGGTAGAAAGGTTTGTGGATTGTTTTGTATGGAAAAAGGACTCTAATTAGATAACTCCTAAAAATCAGTTTAAATTTCAAATTTTAAAATTAATACCATAATTATCTAACCAAATCAAACATCTTACAGCCAAGATTTGCCCAATTTAAACCCACCAAAATGGATGCCAAATTTTAACCCACCCTAAACAAAACTTCTCTCGTTAACGACATCCATTATGTGTAGGTACACATATGTGTCCCTCAAAACTACACCCAAAATATTGATCTCATATAATCAACAACAATTATGTGATAGTCCTAAAGGTTTAAGAACACCAAAGTAAAAGGATATTTGAATCCTACATCTAGCAAAGTCTCCATAAATGCCAATTAAGTTGATTTGGTGCGTTATCGGTCTTGAAAAAGTAGACATTTCTCTACTTTCTTTACTATAGAGTATCTCCTATAAAGTATCTTTTACCCTTTAATAAGGTAAAATTCATTTATCATCTATAACCTTTTTGCATTGTCCTAAACGGGTACTTAACCTTCATTTTGTTCTCTTAAAGTCCTTGATCTCCCTATTTTGTCCTAAATGTGATTCTTCTATCAAATTTGGAAGAAACTTTGGTGAAAATGCCATTTTCAGTTCCTATATTTTCTTTGTCCTGCTCAAAGCATCCCCAAAATTGTAAAATTAATACTTCATCTTCTCATTTTGATTTTGCTGTGAACTTGACATAAACATGATCCTCGCTGAACTTGCCTCGCTCCCAATGTAAATTCTGACTCACCGACTTCCCTTAAGTCAAAAAACAGATTCAATGGAAGAAATCCATTAACGTAATTCATATGCATACTAATAGGAGTACAAAGCAATGGATTTATATAGCCAAGAGATATAGACACAATAGGAGAGGTAAAACTTTATCCTAATTAGATAAGATAAGGGCTATACATCATGGGAATTAGGTTCTTCTAAAACTACCAGATAACTTACATTGACACTTGCTAACTTCAACACTCGCCCTCAAGTTGGTGCATAAATATTATGCATACCCAACTTGCTCAAGAACTTTTAGAACACTTGACTAGTCACAGCTTTTGTGAGAATGTCTGCCAACTATCTTCTGACCGAACATGAGGCAGCTCTAGAATTTGTTCACCTAACTTCTCTTTAATGAAAAATCTGTCTAACTCGACATGCTTTGTTTGATCATGCTGGACTGGATTGTGAGCAACATCAAATGCTGCTTTATTGTCATAATACTATCGAATTGGTTGCTTTGGTGGATAGCACAAATCATTTAAGAGGAGTTTCAACCACAACACTTCACACACTCCAAGCGCCAGACTTCTGAACTCAGCTTCAACACTAGAACGTGCAACAACATTTTGCTTTTTGCTTCTCCATGTAACCAAGTTACCACCCACAAAGGTGAAATATCCTGATATTGAACGCCTATCATCTACTGCTCCAGCCTAGTCAACATCTGTATATGCTTCTATGCTTTCACAATCAGTGTTTTTAGTGAACAAAATCCCTTTTTCCAGGAGCTAATTTTAAATGCCTCAAAATGCACATTATAGCCTTCATATGTTGTTCTCCCGGATTGTGCATAAATTGACTAACAATGCTCAATGCATAGGCAAGATCTGGTCTTGTGTAAGCCAAGTACATCAACCTTCCTACAAGTTTTTGATATCTGCCTTTATCGACTGGAACTTGGTTAGACTCAATACATAGCTTAAGACATTCTTCTACTGGTGTATCAACTGGTTGACATGCCGACATACTAGTTTCTTGTAATAAATCCAAGGCATATTTTCTTTGTGAAAGAAAGATTCCTTTATCTGATCAGGACACTTCAATTCCAAGGAAAAATTTCAAGGCACCAAGGTCTTTCATTTCAAATTCTCTAGACAAATAATCTTGCAATGTTTAATGTTTTCCTTTCTTCAAGATCATTTCCTGTAACCACCATATCATCAACATATACAATAAGTGCAGTGATTTTACCTTGTCACTTCTTCAGAAACAAAGTATGGTCTGAATTGCTCTGGTGGTAGCCAAAGTCTACCATGGCTTTCGTGAATCTTCCAAACCATGCCATTGGGGATTGTTTCAAACCATACAAAGATTTCTTTAATTTGCACACCTTCTGACTATGTACTTCTGATATTGTGCTTCCTAGCGGGAGGTCCATATATACTTCTTTATGTAACTTGCTATGCAGAAAAGCGTTCTTCACGTCAAATTGTTGTAATGGCCAATCCAAGTTTGCAGCCAAGGACAACAATACTTGAACTGTGTTCATTTAAGCCACAGGTGTGAATGTATCTGTATAGTCGATCCCATGGGTTTAAGTGTATCCCTTTGCAACCAACCTTGCTTTAAACCATTCAATTGTACCATTTGCTTTGTACTTCACAAAAAAAACCGATCGACATCCGACAGGTTTTTTTCCTGGTGGGCACTCAACCAGTTCCCAAGTTTTATTTTTTTATAAGGATTTCATTTCCTCATTCATAGCAGCTTTCCACCTAGGGTCAGCTAAGGCTTCCTGCACACTGTTAGGAATAGATGTAGTAGATAATTAATTCATGAATGCTACATTTGATTTTGACAAAAAATGGTTAGAGGCATAATGACGCCTAGGATATTTAGCTTTATTGGAAGGATCGGGCTCATACATAGGTTTAAGGATACCTCTGGTTAGGCGATGTGGTAGCTATTTTGTCACTGGTTTTTGAACATCTTTGGCAAACGGTTGGTTTGGTGCATGTGGTGCAGGGTCTTAGGTAAAGGTGGCTCAATTTCAACAGCAACTTCAGTTTCTAGACGTACCTCATAACTTTGATCCAAGGATGCTTCACTAGACGCCTCATGCAAATTCATACCGTTGCCTGTACCAAGTTCCATAGAACCATGGTCCGGAAACTCTAGAATCTAAGTTTTATAGTCTAAAGTTTGAGCTTCTTCATGGTACTCCCCTTGAAGTTCAGGCTTGAAAGAAAAATGCATGGAATCCTTGTGAAAAACAACATCACAAGTGACGAACATCCTTTGTGTTGGAGGATGATAGCATTGATATCCTTTTTTATGAGTGGTGTATCCAAAAAAGACACACTTCAAAGCTCGAGGTTGCAACTTGTTTTATTGATGCTTGTGAAGGTGTACAAATGCTACATACTCGAAGACACGAGGGGGCAAGTTTGAGCCTTATTGGATGACACTTGCCTCACAAAGAGTTTGGAATGGTGTCTGGAAATTAATAGTACTGGAAGGCACTCGATTAATCAGATATGTTACAGCAAAAAGTCCTTCACCCCAAAAAGATAATGGCATTTGAGCTTCTATTAGTAAGGCTCTGACCACCTCCAATAAGTGATGATTTTTCCACTCAGCTACACCATTTTGTTAGGGGGGTATAGGGGCATGTAGTTTGATGTATGATTCCATGTGTTTCCAAGTATTGTTGTAATTCAGAACTCATATCTTCTCTTCCATTGTCACTATAGAGGACTTGAACTCGTGCATTATATTGTGTTTGAATCATTTTATGAACCATTTTCAATAGTTGGCTCACTTCCCCTTTAGACTTCATCAAGCACAACCAAGTCATCCTTATACAATCATTAATAAATGTAACAAACTAGCATAACACTCCCAAGGTGGTGACTTTGGATGGACCCGAAACATCTGAGTGGATAATCATGAAAGGGGTAGTACTTTTATTCAAAGTTGATGGAAATGAAGCACGATGGCTCTTTGCAAGTTCACAAATTTCACACTTGAAATTAGAAACATCCAATTCTGCAAATAAATTAGGAAATAGTTTCTTAAGATAACCAAAAGAAGGGTGTCCAAGGCATCAGTGCCACATCCAGATATCTTGCTTTTTCTTCTCCCCCTTAGGACCATCCACCTGTAGGGCTTGTTCTAAGTTGCTCAAGCTTTTTGATGTTAAGTCCAAGTAATACAACTTTCCTTGCCTAACACCACAACCAATCGTCAGCCATGTTTGAATGTCCTTAAACACACACAAGTCAAGCCAAAAAATCACAACACAAGATAAGGCAACAGTTATTTGAGGGCCTAACAAAATATTATAGTTCAAGGATGGTACAATTAAGACAGAATCTAAATTCAAATTATTAGTAAAGGACAAGGGTCCTTCCCCAATAACCGAGGTTGAAGTACCATTGGCAGTAAAGACAGACATTTGTGAAGCTGGTTTAAGGGCTGAGACTTGTCTAGAATCATATGTCATATGATCTGTAGCACCAGAATCAATTATCCATGCCCTATTAGAAACAGATGTAGATATATTTAAAGCCTTACCCCGATTACTTGCTACTGACGCTAATGTCGTGACATTTCCAATGGCACCTACCTCCCATTTTGTTTCGACAACAATAGTAGCAAAGGAGGTCTTCTTAACGTTCTTCCTCTGTGGATCACGGCTGTGATCCCACCATTTTGGGTACCCAACAATCTCGAAGCATCGACTTTCTATATGGCCGATTTGATTATAATGAGTACATTTATGAGGAGGCTTGTTGGTACCATTATTTGCTTTGTGATTATGTTGGATCTGCGAGAGTCGACCCCGACTTACCAACGCTGAAGCTTCAGATTTTTCAGAATCTCCATCCATCATTGTGCGACGGACAAATTCATGGTGAACAAGTGTATAACACTCTTCCATCTCCAAAACAGGTTCCTTTCTCAAAATTTCACCATAAATTTGTTCAAATTCACCATCCAATTCTGCAAGGAAAATATACACCCATTGCTGCTAGACAGATTTCCTATAAGATTCAACATCCCTTTCACTTTCCATCACCACCTTGTCACGGTGATCCAATTCACTAAAGATTTCAATTATTTCTCCATAATAAACAGAGAATGCCTTCTCATTCTGCTTGGCAGAGAAAGCCTTTTGATTCAAGGCAAAAACTTGCAACTCATCTGCTCTATCATAGAAGGCTTTGGAAAGAGCTTTCCAAATATCACGTGTAGTAGGTAAGCAAATGTGTCGTTTCATAATTTTTGGAGACATAGGCATCAGTATCCATCATTTGACTTTTTGATTTTCTGCGTACCATTTTTTGTATTCGGTTGTAGGGTTTCGGGAGCCAAACAAGCGCAACGGAATTTAACCGAAACCCTCCAGGATCCAAGTGAAATGGGGTAAACAGGGTGTTCAAAAATTTTCATACCTAATTTCAGTTGACATATCTCACCCAACTGTAGAGTCGAATTACAAAACCTGAACAGTTAACGTGTTCAAGCTCTCTATGGTATCCACACGAGCCTCTCGGGATCACCATGCTTCTACCACATCCTGACAGATGCGTTTCTCTTCCGCTCATAGTGCTAACTTGTCCTCCAAGGAATTGCAAGAAAAGAGTGCGGCTGTCCTTTTGGGAGGCTAGGGCAAAGCTGTGAATTTCTCACTAAAAGTTGTATTTATTGTGAGACTCAACTTTCAAGCCTAATGGTTTTCAAAGCCCTAATCCAATTAGGCTTTAATTTTGGGCTTAATAATGGCTCAACTTTTGGGCCAACTATTAACACGAAATTATCATGAAACCATAACCCAAATAATTAGCCCATGCACTCTAATAATCCAAATAGCTCTATGTGTGCAACCCAATAGGCTCTTACCACGTTAGCAATGAGCATAAATCACATTTATGATCATAAGCAAGGACCGGCGTCTAGCATCACATCATTGCTACCCAAGTGACAAAATTGTCAGTAATTCGACTAAACCTTTATGATCATTACACATATATGCCATTGTCCCTTTGTCCAAGATATCACGACTAGGCACGAGACATGGAATGTGTCACTCTCGTATAGCCCAATCTTTCGTTTCTTGATTACCAAGTAGACTAACTTAAACTGATGACATTGATATCGTATATCAACTTATCCGAGCATGGCCATGCATTTTCTAAGTCTCACTCTATTAAGGGGCTCGAAGATATCACTCCCGTTACATAGGAGGGATAAATTCCATCTTAATCATACAAAACCCTCCGCATGATATGTAACATACCCAATGACCTCCTTCAAGTTCACTCAGTTACGAGCAACAAAGGGAAGTATCAAAGTATGTGACTCACATGTAGAGAACCTTGATGATCTTAGGTCAAAGGACTACATATACCATGATCACTATGAGAATCACTTATGACACTCATATAACGATCCATGTAGAGTTCTCATTGTGGGTCGGTCGAGTACACAAGTTCTCCAACTTGTACCCATATGTAGACTGCATATCTCATATTAGTCTCAACATATGCTAGTCGTTATGTATTATTGTAACCCACTCCACAATAATACTAGACCAGGGACATTTGAGAATATCATTATTCTAGGGTTACAATTATGTTTATTACGTTACGCAAAAACAAAACAATAAACGTAATTGCTGGATTAATGCCTTAATAAAATATCATGACCCAATTTGCAAAATACAATCATCTCATGATTGGCTTTTAGGCACAAGACTAACATCGGCATCCTCTTCGGTTGGTTGTGGTGAGTTTCCCCAAATAAAGGAGAGCTTCTCCCTCTCAACAATATTCATCTCCATAAGCTGGGACCAAACATCATAATTTGTTTTGTTAAGTATGATCAAGGGTGAACCTTCAGATTGAATAATGATAGGACCAGTCTTGCTCATGGTGATATGAGCAAGCTTTCAAAGAGTGGTGCAAAAGAAAAAAGGGTTTGGCTCTAATACCAAGTCGAAAAACATATTCAATGGAAGAACATCCATTAACGTAATTAACACGCATACTAACAGAAGTACAAAGCAATGGCTTTATATAGCCAAGAGATACAAACACAATAGGAAAGGTAAAACTCTATCCTAATCAGATGAGATAAGGGCTATACATCTTAGGGATTAGACTATTTTGAAACTACCAGATAACATACATCGATACTTGCTAACTTCAACACCCCAAACTCTCCTACACCACAATCAGTGCCACCAATTCAGACTGGATTGTTTGCCTTTGGTGATCCAGACTGAGCAGCGGATGGTGATCGTTCAACAGTGAGATTTGCCTTTGAGAGTGCAGATGACACAGCAGGACGATTAGGCGGTGATAGGGTTGAAGAATTGTAGCAGATTTGGGAAATCTTGGCTATTGCAGTTGACGGAGGTTGTTCAGCTGTGAGATATGCCTTCGAGAGTGCAGATGATGTGGTGGCATGGCTAGACAGCAAGGGAGCTGAAAAAAAGTTGGTGGTTCTGGGAAATCTTGATGACAATGGAAGGATTAAATTCCAACTGACGTGAGCCAACCGCTAAAGCGTGAAACCTTAGCTCCGCAGCACCTTCTGCGACCATGCATATCGACTCCAAGTAACAAGGGCACACTTATGGCTTATAGCTCTATTGCCACTTCCACCACTGCACCCATTGCTCCAGACTCAACCACCACATAGCGATTCCCCTCCGCTAAGCACAATGCCAACCGCACCTTTGTGGCGGGCTTTTCCTCACTTGGCTTTTCAAATTTGAAACAATCCCTTTCACATAAGTTCGAGCGAGCAAGTGGGATCGGATGGCAGGTTCGGAACCAAGCATCACTCAAATCCTGGGTATCGGATTGAAACTTGGGTCTAGAATCAAATTCTGTTGCATGTGAATTAGGAAAGTGGGTATGAAGAATTTCCATTGGGTGAAGCTCTAGGATGTAGATGAAGATGAGGAGGAGGAGGAGGAGGACTCCGGACAGGTTGAACTTTTTTTCAGGGGTGGAGGTTGAGGAGGAAGTGGAGGAGCCAGGGGTTAGGAAAAATGCGGAGGAAATGATGGGGAGGGTGAAAGAGAAGATGGCGGTTAAAGTGCTAATTTACTAGGTTAAGGGTGATTTTAGAAATATTAAGAAAATGTAGTACCAATAATGTCATTTTTTCACAGAATTTATGTTCAAGTTAACCATGAAAGTGATGGAAGGACCACGATTGGGACAAATATAGGAAGGTAAGGAATTTAAGAGAATAAAATAAAAGTTAGGGCCTCATTTGGAATAACATGAAAATGTTAGGGATCACGAATGAATTTTACCCCTTTTAATCTTTATAAATATGTGTTTTGAGGGGGGGAAACAATTATGCGATAGTTGTATCCTAGCAGCGCTTCACAAATTTCCAGTCTGAACAAAAAGGAGATATTTTCTTTTGGAAAAACTATGAACCCAGGAGCTTGAGGAGCCGAAGGGGATGGAGGTCGGGATGTTTCTGAATCTCCATTTCTTGCTTCCTTTCCGAGTACTGCTACCCCTTTTGGTCCATTTAGCTTCTGCTTTGATTAAGACACCGAAGATGGTGCTTCCTTGTTTTACCTGTTATGCCATCTCCGATTTGGCGACGTTAGGGGTGAGCATGGGTTGGGTAAACCCGAAACCGAAACCGAACCACCCCCATTGGGTTGGGTTGGGTTGGGTAAAAATTGATCATGGTTCTCGGGTTGGTTCCATATATAGGAGAACCGACGGTTTTTGGGTTGGTTTTGGTTCCATATGGAACCAACCCGAGGTGGAACCGAACCTGAAATATATATATAATTATATAATAAAAATTATAGTATTACTAATATATCCACACACACACATACATATTTCCTTGAAGTATTATGATGGTTATTTTGTGTTTTTATATTAAACTTTTAAATTGATATTTCAAATTGAAACAGTATGGAAGTTGTGGGATCATTTACGAAATTTCTCTATATTTACTTAAATCACTTTGCTTCATAGACCCACCACTCGTAAGTCATTTTGCTTTCGATCTTTCTTTCAAGACTATTCTTTACGACACAATTATGATATTTTTTTTATTTGAATCATGCAAAATTAAAAATTTATGACATCAACATATTTTAGGTTTTAATACTGAAGAAGATGGTCTTAAAGGCTCAATTTTCCATATTGAATGTCATACAAATATTGGAATTACTAGAATGAAGTAAACTAGTTGAGATAAAAGATACCCTACAAGCAACTCTTTTGAACCATTTTTGTAAGAACAACATTTTAAACTCTTTCGAATGTATCTAAGTACATATATTTAAATATTAATCTAATTATATATTATGTTGAATAAAAATGATTATGGATGTAGATTTATTGAATTTTGGTGTTGTTATAGGTATATGGTATAAACCGAAAAACCCGAGGACCAGAACTGAGAAACCTAGAACCATGGTTCTGGTTCTATTCGGTTCTCGGTTCTGAGTTGGGTAAAAAAAATTTGGAACCGAGACCATTTCGGATTGGTTCGGTTCCACCATAAAACCGAACCAACCCGACCCATGCTCACCCCTAGGCGACATAGGTGGAGAGAAGCATATACCTAGTGTTAGTATTGTGCCCAAAAAGCCAATCATGAGATGATTGTATTTTTGCACATTGAGTCATGATATTTTATTGAGGCGTTAATCCAGCAATTTTGTTTGTTGTTTTGTTTCTGCGTAACGTAATAAACATAATTGTAACCCTAGAATAATGATATTCTTAAACGTCCCTAGTCTAGTATTATTGTGGAGCGGGTTGCAATAATACATAATGACTAGCATATGTGAAGACTAATATGAGATATGTAGTCTACATATGGGTACAAGTTGGAGAACTTGTGTACTGGACCGACCCACCATGAGAACACTTCATGGATCGTTATATGAGTGTCATAAGTGATTCTCATAGTGATCATGGTATATGTAGTCCTTTGACCTAAGATCATCAAGGTTCCCTACATGTGAGTCACATACTTTGATACTTTCCTTTGTTGCTCGTAACTGAGTGAACTTGAAGGTGGTCATTGGGTATGTCACATATCATGCGGAGGGATTTGTATGATCAAGATGGGATTTGTCCCTCCTATGTAACGGGAGTGATATCTTTGGGCCCCTTGATAGAGTGAGACTTAGAAAATGCATGGCCATGCTCCGATGAGTTGATATATGATATCAATGTCGTCAGTTTAATTTGGTCTACTCGGTAATCAAGAAATCAAAGATTGGGCTATACGAAAGTGACACATTCCATGTCTTGTGCTTAGTCTTGATATCTTGGATAAAGGGACAATGGCATATATCGGTGATGATCATAAAGATTTAGTCGATTCACCGACAATCTTGTCACTTGGGTAGCAATGATGTGTTGCTAGACACCGCTCATTGCTTATGATCATAAATGTGATTTATGATCATTGCCAACATGGCAAGAGCCTATTAGGTCGCACACATAGAGCTATTTGGATCATTAGAGTGCATGGGCTAATTATTTGGGTTATGGTTTCACTTTAATTTCGTATTAATAATGGGCCAAGGAGTTGAGCCATTATTAAGCCCGAAATTAAATCCTAATTGGATTAGGGCTTTGAAACCCATTAGGCCTGGAAGTTGAGTCTCACTATAAATACAACTTTTAAGTGAGAAATTCGCAGGTCTCCTTGCCCTAGCCTCCCAAAAGGACAGCCGCACTCTTCTCTTGCAATTCCTTGGAGGACGCAAGCTAGCACTGCTAGCGCAATAGAAACGCATCTGCCGGCACGTGGTGGAAGCGTGGTGATCCCGAGAGGCTCGTGTGGATACCATAGAGAGCCTGAACACGTCAACTGTTTAGGTTTTGTGATTCGACTCTACAGTTGAGTGAGAGATCTCAACCGAAAATTAGGTATGAAATTTTCGAACACCCGGTTTACCCCGTTTCACTTGGATCCTGGAGGGTTTCGGTTAAATTCCGCTGCGCTGTTTGGCTCCCGAAACCCAACACCTAGGAAAGACTATCTGCAAGAGAACGTGAAGCAAATTGTTAATGATGGTCATCGGACGAGAAAAAGCAAGGTGTGTGCCGATGTGAAAGTTGAGGCAAGAAACAAGCGGATTCTGGCAATAGATTGGTTTTAAGTTTCAGGTTGATTTTAATTTGCAGTTAAGGATGGCGAATTGGGAGAAATTGGAGGTTCGCCGTCATCGGCTAAACAACAGGATTTTGGAGGACTGAAATTCAATTCAGTCAGGCATGAATTAGGTTTTTGTGTTCTTTGGGGGAACGATACGAATGAACAATTAGATGTTATTGCCACATACTAGTGAACAGTTAAATATAGCAATTAAAATTATTCACAAAGCATAAAAAGATCATAATTGTAAATTAAAATTTACTTAATAATTTAAATTAGAATTGTAAAGGTTAATATCAACCACTAAACACTGTAAAAGAAAATGACGACTTCGAATAAAATTCCACTCAGCTCCCAGATATCTGCATGGCCTATCTGCAACCAAATTTATTAACTACTTATAATTAGAGGAAAACTTCTCCAAACGATGAACCGCAAACAACAAAATTCAGATCAAGGAGAGATGAAGCAAGGGAGAGAGAGCGAGGAGAACTGGAGAAGGGAACGAAACCGGCTGGAGGTGGTTGAGTTGATGGCAAATGAGGAACAGCAGCGGTGAGGAGGATCTTGAGTGAAGAAGGAGCAGAGCAGAGGCGAGATCGGCGCACGTTGGCGCTGGGCGGCTGTGGCAGCGACTGTAGCTCGAGACATCACACGTTAATTTTTTCCCTAACGAGAATGATCTGATTTCGAAAATTTTCATTGTTTTCTTGTCCGCAAAAGTGGCAATTTTACAATTAAAATATAGGAAGAAGATTAATTTTATCATTAAAGTATTTTTTCAAATAAATTTGCTATGAACATTTTTTAAACAAGCATATTTGTCACCAATATTTTGGAATATGAAAATATTTACCATTATGACATTTAATGGTTGAAATATTCTACTATCATAAGGAATTTTCTATTAGGGTGGGGTGAGTTGGATTAGTTTGACAAAAATACTGAACACGTTAGCCATATAGTTAACGTATTCAATTGGGTTTATAGGTTAGAAGGGTTGAATGGGTATGTCCCCAATTTTCTTGACGGTAACAGTTTTGGACAATAGGGTGGCTGGGTTTTGATGCCGGTGGTAATGGCGACATCCAGGAGAGGCAGACAAAGTAAGGGGGTTGTCCAATGATGGCAAATTGCACACAAGGCAAGGATGGGGATGAGCTTTCCCTCCTTGATATAGTGACACTGATTGCTGACGATGCATCAGAACCATGACAATGTTTGAGAGGGGGTGGTAGTAGCCAACTGGGAGTAACAGCAAAAATAATTACCCGACAATTACAACTATCAAGCAACAATTGTCGTAGCTGAAGTTAAGCAAATCCATGGGCTTAGATTGATGTGGCTGGGAGCTGAAACTGTGGCGGTTGTGTGAGCAAATTAAATAAATCGTAGTAGAAGAATTCATCGATGCACTTCCCTAACCCTCCATTTTCAGCAGGTTGATGAAGGCAAATTGGAGATGGAGACTTCGATGTTTAGTGATGAAAAATTAGGGTGAAAAAAGGGAATAAATATAATTTGAGTAACTATATTATAATTTTTCCTTTTTACTAATCGCTAAGTCAAAGGACCATATTTCTATATCAGTAGCACGTCCATAAAATACTACCACATTATCACTCTCTCAACATGTATTAACATACATGTCATTAACAGTGATAACAAATATACCCATTTCAAAACATTTGTGACAAATTTGTTTGAAAAAAAAATACTTTAGTAGCAAAATTACTACATGCTCTATAGTCTATACTTTAATGGGCAAAATTTCCCATTTTGCCTTTTCTTGCCTCTCATGTTCATTTCTTCTTAGGTAGGAATTATAACTGGAGTGTAACTTTTTTTGGTAAGGTTAACCATATCCTTTGCTTTGGCTACAAGTTTCTTGAGATTATGGCTTGGAGGTGGTGAATTTACTATGTTTTCTAAATGATGGAACTCCCAAAATGTGGGTAGGTTACTTGCTATACAAGGACGGAAGGACCACCCTGGTAATTATACGTTTAGGGAATGAGAACTAGAAATTTGATCCTCTGAAGCACCTGGCCTTGGGATTTTAAGTCCAAGGGATTAGAGGAGTCAACGGTGAGTGGTGTTTGCTGTGCCTACACCAATCTAAATTTAAAAAAAAAATTATAAATTTACAAATATAAAAAATCTCAATAAGATTATGATGTTACTTTTATATATATATATATATATATATATATTCAGAAGTATTACAAGTATGGGGATCTAGAAAGTACATTAGAAAAGTTAGGGGTAAAATAAAGTTATAATGTTACTTCTGACACAGAACTTTTTCATTTTCAAAGAAAAAATGAAAGTCACTCCTATAACAGAATAAATACATATGTCTCAATTCTCAGGTAGCTGCTTTCCTACTTCATGGATTAGTCATTCCAGATGACTTCCCAAATTTACCAAGGAAACATTTTCCATTTGACATAGAGACAATTTTTATTTGGCTCCAAAACTTGAAGAACATTGTTTTCTTCATCCACAAATTATTGCACTAATCCATTATTTTATTAGAAGGAAAGCTAGCACAAAAAAATAGAGATCTTTAAAGAAAATTTTAGATGGTGCATGAATCTCCACAAGTAGCTCGTGTCAAGGCAATTTATTACGAGTATACTGGTATTAAGATGGCCAAAGTACAGGAATGAAGCAACAAAGCAACGTCATTATTGCACCCCAAGTTAGAACCAGCTACTAGCTTGGGTCTTATTACAGCAACAAGGAATATGCATGAGAAAAATTAAACTAAAGCATGCTCTGGCTCCATATCATCACCAAATGTGTGTGCTTTTCTAGCTATTTAATCAGTTATTTGTCGAGAACCGAGTCTGGAGATAGTTAACCAAGTTAATGTCCAATTGGAAGGCCTTAGACAAAACATCAGGATTGATGGGTGGCTTGGAGCCAAAGATGGCACTGATAGGTTTCGGGAGCCAAACAACGCAGCGGAATTTAACCGAAACACTCCAGGATCCAAGTGAAACGGGGTAAACCGGGTGTTCAAAAATTTTCATACCTAATTTTCGGTTGAGATCTCTCACTCAACTATAAAGTCGAATCACAAAACCTGAACAGTTGATGTGTTCAGGCTCTCTATGGTATCCACACGAGCCTCTCGGGATCACCACGCTTCCACCACGTCCCGGCAGATGCGTTTCTCTTGCGTTCGCAGTGCTAGCTTGCGTCCTCCAAGGAATTGCAAGAGAAGAGTGCGGCTGTCCTTTTGGGAGGCTAGGGCAAGGAAACCTGTGAATTTCTCACTAGAAATTGTACCCATAGTGAGACTCAACTTCTAGGCCTAATAGGTTTCAAAGCCCTAATCCAATTAGGCTTTAATTTCGGGCTTAATAATGGCTCAACTATTAGGCCCATTATTAATACGAAATTATTGTGAAACCAAAACCCAAATTATTAGCCCATATACTCTAATGATCCAAATAGCTCTATGTGTGCGACCCAATAGGCTCTTACCACGTTGGCAATGATCATAAATCACATTTATGATCATAAGCAATGAGCGGTGTCTAGCAACACATCATTGCTACCCAAGTGACAAGATTGTCGGTGATTCGACTAAACCTTTATGATCATCACCGATATATGCCATTGTCCCTTTATCCAAGATATCAAGACTAAGCACGAGACATGGAATGTGTCACTCTCGTATAGCCCAATCTTTGGTTTCTTGATTACCGAGTAGACCAACTTAAACTGATGACATTGATATCGTATATCAACTCATCCGAGCATGGCCATGCATTTTTCTAAGTCTTACTCTATCAAGGGGCCCGAAGATATCACTCCCGTTACATAGGAGGGACAAATCCAATCTTGATCATAAAAATGCCTCCGCATGATATGTGACATGCCCAATGACCTCCTTCAAGTTCACTCAGTTACGAGCAACAAAGGAAAGTATCAAAGTATGTGACTCACATGTAGGGAACCTTGCTGATCTTAGGTCGAAGGACTACATATACCATGATCACTATGAGAATCACTTATGACACTCATATAACGATCCATGAAGTGTTCTCATGGTGGGTTGGTCCAATACACAAGTTCTCCAACTTGTACCCATATGTAGACTACATATCTCATATTAGTCTCCACATATGCTAGTCATTATGTATTATTGCAACCCGCTCCACAATAATACTAGACTAGGGACGTTTAAGAATATCATTATTCTAGGGCTACAATTATGTTTATTACGTTAGGCAGAAACAAAACAACAAACAAAATTGCTGGATTAATGCCTCAATAAAATATCATGACTCAATGTGCAAAAATACAATCATCTCATGATTGGCTTTTTGGGCACAATACTAACAATATATAATATATGAAATCTATTGCTGGCTCTGTACAATTTGAGTTCTAACATATATGCATATATTCGAGTCTCTTGTGACCCTACCTCTTCCTAGTCCTCACATGGACATCACCCCATGGCTAGCAAGTTTTTGGCCCCTAACTCAGCCCTAGCAAGCCTTGGCTTACTGACGTCCTCGTGAACCAAGCTCACTAAAAATCCTTCCCTTTGTTGCTATATAGGTGAATATGGTGGATGACCCTTGCTTGAGTTCTAAGGAACTCATAAGTGTACGAGGCTCCCACATGGTGCCTCGAGCCATTGGCTCACTTAGGCTGCTATGGTACTAAGCCTTTACCAAACTAAGCGTACTAGGATCTAACTTGGTGTCTTAAGCTAATAAGCTCACCTAGATTGCCAAGGTACTAAGCCTCATCATTTAACATGCCAAGGATGCACTAAGCTTTTACATGTGTCTCAAGTCATAACTTGGCTAGTTAACAAGTGCACTACGCCTTCATCCATGGTGCTCCCCTATCCACCATTACTTGGCTCACACTATCCATGGTGAGATACTAGCTGACTAAGTTCTAAGGAACTTCCTTGAGTGCACTAGGATCCTACATTGATACCTTAGCCCTAAGGCCTCAAATTAGGCTACTAATGTTGCTAAATTCTTCACTCATACTAATGGCATGCTATTATAGTCATAATAGTTCACCAAAGCTAGTCATCCAACCAAACTCATTCTCCCTTGTTATAATGCCCTCACTTCCATCTAAAATACCATCTCACCTAGGTCCTTTTGGACAAAGGAAATATTATTAAATTGTAGATCTTTTTCTTAGCTTCAAGTTGAATCTTGAATCACCTCAATTGGACACCTAAGTAGAAAGTTATAGCAAAAAAACTACAATATGTCAATGTTGTTGAGCTCTTGGTGACGCGGGTGCCAAGGCAACAATTCTTTAGTTCCAGTTGTGCCCAACTGTAACTACTTTGCATCCTGCCCCTTAGGGGAGCCTCCAATGGCCTCCCATGGCCTTAGGTATGTTGTCCCAAGCTCCAAATCTCTACATATGACTATAATGAACAATTCTATGCCATTCAAACTAGGTTTAAGGTGCTTAATCACCCCACACTAAGCCTTCAAGCTAGCTAGTCCACCATGAACAATCCACACAACATTTAATGCAATTCTCACAATTCACTTAAACCCACAAGCAAGTAAGCTAAGAAATGCATCAATGAAGTGTGTAAACTAAATTTTTTACCTCAATTGTGAAGATCAAGCAACAATCAAGTATTTCTACCAAGAAATTGGGTTCCACTAGGGCAAATTCAACCAAATGGACACCAAATCAAGCTCACATACACTAGACTCAAACTCACAACAACTCAAAGAACCAAAAATAAGTAAGGGACAAGAGGTTACCATGGATTTGCAAGCTCTCCCAACTCCAAATCAAGAAAAATGCCCGAAATGGCCAACTCCTTGCTAGAGCAAGCTTAAGCATGCTTGGGTACCTCATAAAGCTCTGAAATTCATCAAGGAATGAAGAAAATGAAGAGGTTTGGGCATGAACTCATGGAGGGCAAAGAGAGCTACGAAATTGAGAGGTTAGAGATGAAAGAATAGTGCCCACAAGAGTCTTCTAAAATGTTTTTAAACTAACCTCCCTTTTTCCTTCAACTTTTATATTTTTGACAAATAGCCCCCATGCCCAAATAGTACCATAAGACATAGGCAATTTTGTCCCAACTTTGGTTTCTTGTCACTTAGGTCCAAAAGAACAACTTAAGAGCTTGAAAACCCAACTTCTCACCTTGATGTTCAAAATTACCATTTTGCCCCTGGTGACGCTTAAGTGCCAAAATGACCTAAGAACCATCTAACCCTTAATAAACTTGCTTGACTTTAGGGACGGTAAGTAGGTGAGTGAAATTCATCATCTACAGATATCTGCCCATGATGGGTGAGTAAATAGATAAAAACACCTACGGTAAAAGATCACATCCACCTGGCGGGTAGGGCGTATCCATCACGGGCAAATCTACCCCACCTACCCACGAAACCCGCGAGTGTAAATTTCCTACTTATTAATTATAATAGGATGCAACCTCTACATTTAACTAATATTTTATAATAATTCTCATCAAATATTTTCTTATATGTATGTTATGATTTTGTTGTATTATATGTGGAGAATTACTTTGCATGTATTTTTTGTATTTTATTTTTATGAAATTTAAAAAACATAATTTAAAACTGCGAGTTACCCGCGAGTCATGGGTATGGGTAAGATTTTTCACCCGCTTGTGGATACCTACAAAGTCGTGGGTACTAAATAAGCCGCAAGCACAAACGGCGGGTAGGGGGTATCTGCACCCGATCTGCCCTGTTGCCTGTTAGTGTTGTGCCCAAAAAGCCAATCATGAGATGATTGTATTTTTGCACATTGAGTCATGATATTTTATTGAGGCATTAATCCAGTAATTATGTTTGCTGTTTTGTTTCTGTGTAACGTAATAAACATAATTGTAACCCTAGAATAATGATATTCTTAAACGTCCCTAGTATAGTATTATTGTGGAGCGGGTTACAATAATACAGAATGACTAGCATATGTGGAGACTAATATGAGATATGTAGTCTACATATGGGTACAAGTTGGAGAACTTGTGTACTGGACCAACCCACCATGAGAACACTTCATGGATCGTTATATGAGTGTCATAAGTGATTCTCATAGTGATCATGGTATATGTAGTCTTTCGACCTAAGATCATCAAGGTTCCCTACATGTGAGTCACATACTTTGATACTTTCCTTTGTTGCTCATAACTGAGTGAACTTGAAGGAGGTCATTGGGTATGTCACATATCATGCGGAGGGATTTGTATGATCAAGATTGCATTTGTCCCTCCTATATAACGGGAGTGATATCTTCGGGCCCTTTGATAGAGTGAGACTTAGAAAATGTATGGCCATGCTTGGATGAGTTGATATACGATATCAATGTCATCAGCTTAAGTTAGTCTACTCGATAATCAAGAAACAAAAGATTGGGCTATACGAGAATGACACATTCTATGTCTCGTGCTTAGTCTTGATATCTTGGATAAAGGGACAATGGCATATATCGGTGATGATCATAAAGGTTTAATCGAATCACCGACAATCTTGTCACTTGGGTAACAATGATGTGTTGCTAGACACCGCTCATTGCTTATGATCATAAATGTGATTTATGATCATTGCCAACATGGCAAGAGCCTATTGGGTCGCACACATAGAGCTATTTGGATCATTAGAGTGCATGGGCTAATTATTTGGGTTATGGTTTCACTTTAATTTCGTATTAATAATGGGCCGAAGAGTTGATGCCCTTCAGCATCTTTATTGTGTGACAGGAAGGACTTCCGATGAACTGGAACGTCTGAAATGTAAGTTTCCCAGGAGGGACTACCTGAAATTCTGAGAAAACAGGGGTTAGGAGGTCCCCAGAGTGTTTTTCTGGGGAGGAGCCTCCGATGCCCAAGTCAGTATTTTTTGGAGGTTATGAGGTAATTTTTAGCAAAGGAGTATCTCGTATCTCATTAATGTCCCCCTTACCTGGAATAATTACCAAGTATTTATGGAGGGATGAATAGTAATAGTCCTTCTTAGATGGTTGGCCCATATCGCGACACGTGTTCGGCAGGATGGGCTCCACATTTTTTGGGCGGTAGAGGACTCCTAGTCGGCATGGGCTACCACGCCAGGGTTCTGAGATGACCCGAGAGGGGCATGCCGGAGTGTCCCTGCATGCGGCGTGTCAGGACGCGACTGGGGAGCGGATTATCGGGGATACACCAGAGGCCCCATAAATGCTCATAAATGCTCTATAAATGCTCCTGCTATACTCCCGAGGTCTCCTTCGGTTGAAGAGACTTTTTCGGAGAATTCGCCTTCCGAGGTCACCTTTGGTATTGCAGGAATGCATTTCCCGAAGGTAACCTCCTTCGGAGACACCCCTGCTTCCGAAGATAGCTTGCTCATTCCCTCGAGGTTGGCACTGTCGTTTCCTGGAACGGAGGAACGCTGGGACCGGACTCCCCGAGGTTCAACACCCTTCCTTCTGTGGTGGGTGCTTTCTCCTCCGAGGTTGATGTTTTGTCCGAATTCGTGCCTCCGAAGGGTGATCAGCACCTTGGCTATCACATGCCCCCTCCTGGGAAGTCGAAGCGGAGACTTCGGCTTTACGCTTTTTGGGAAGGCCCCCTTACTGAACTCTTGATTGGAACTCTTAGTCAAGAAGTTGCTCTTTTTCAAAAGGTGTTCCTCCGCAGCCGAGGTACCTTTCCCTAGTTCTGCGATTTCAAAGCGCGCGCAGCTTTGGTCTTTGCTTTCTTCTGCTGTAGGTTTGTGAACCGCCGTATCCTTTGGTCAAACATATCAGTTATGGATATGGATAGGAGTGCCTGGGTTTTCGAGATGTCAAAGGGGCGTGCCCTAGTTCTTCACGTTGGATGACACGCGGCCGCTAGTGGATGGAGGGATAATTACGCCGGTCTCATTAATTGCGTCGTTTTGCCTAATGAGTCTGTTACGCTTCTGACGAGTAATAATGACGACGTTTCATTTATCCTCTTCGGTCTATATAAGCGTCATTTGCCTCATTCTTTGCCTCGTTCTCTGTTTTTTCCTTTCACCAGTTCTAGAGTCTTTTCTTGCTTTTTCCCTTTTTTTCGGCAACGGTTTCTATGGCGGAGCGATTTCTGGCAATTTTCATGGCGGCGTTCAGCAAATTCGATTTCTGGCAAGACCTTTGGTGGGTGCTCATTTCTGGAATTTCTTCTCTCTTTTCTGGGTCGTCTTTCCAAGGTCTCCTCGTTTCTTTCCTCTTTCTGGAGCCGTCCTTTTTCTTTTTTAAAGAATGTCAGGTCCGACCTCGTTGCCAACTTTCCAACCTCTCCCTGAGAGCTTTCTTCCCCTCGAATCTCATCTTTGTAGTACTACTCCAGAGAAAGTAAGGAAGTGGATGGCTAAGTATTACCTTCCTTCTTATCTCGTCCTGAGGTTGCCCAGCCTGGGCACTCGTGGCTTTATGTCAGACTTGCACGAGATTACCATCTACCGAGCTCAACTGAAAGCCGGTCTTCGGTACCCTCCTCAAAGTGTAATCTGTGAGTTTTGCGATTTCCACGGGATTGCCGTCAACCAACTTCCCCCAAATTCTTACTCCTACTTCAATTTTTTTCTCTACATGTGTGGGGTGTTCAAGATAAAGCCCCACTTTCTCTTCTTCATGCAGTACTACAAACTCCACCCTGTCCCGAAGGGCGACTTTTACTTCCTGCTTCCCCGAGGGTCCGGGAGAAAAAAGTTTACCTTCACCTTCGACAACAAGGACAGCTGGCGGGGGTGGCAGAAGAAGTTTTTCTTCCTGCCGGTCCCCGAGCTATGGCACCATGTTCCCACCAGATGGGCTTCGGGGGCCCTGAAGATGGACGTTGTTGACCCCCGGAGACTCCTGACTCGGGAGCTGGTTGGCGAGTTCGACCAATTTGAAAGGCTCATCCGGGCTGTGGCAGACTGGGACCCCGAGGTCCCTCCGCGTTCACCTTACCCTTTCCCTATCAGGTGGGACCTTATGAGCGAGGAGGTTCTTCGGGAAATGGGAGTGGTGACCGCGCACGAAAGTGACTTTGGTTTGCCCGTGCCCGTTCTTCCGGGGAAGAAGGCCTGGATAGTCCTGCTCCTTCGGGGGAAGATCACATACGAGTACTTTGCCGAGAGTAAGTCTCTTCCCTGGTTTTGGTACCTTCTTTCTTTTTGGACTTACACTGATACCTTTTCCTTTTGCAGAAATGGGCGATCAATCTGCTGATTTCTACAAGTCGCTGTTCCTCGGGCAGGCCGAGAGGGGGGAGCAGACGCGCAAGAAGACACCTGCTAAGAGAAAGAAAACTAGCAGCAGCGGGCCCTCTCGGGCTAAGAAGGCTAGGGCTGTTACTCCTCCCTCTCCCGAAGTCGTTGTGGAGGTGCAGGATCAATCTCTTGCCCTTCCTTCTACGCCGGTTGACCTTCCTTCAGACCCTGCCCTTCTTAGGGTAGCATTAAGCCCCATTCTTCCCACTAAGCCCTCCTCCGAGCCAAGATCTGCTCAAGAACTTACAGAGAGCAGAAGAAATAAGGGGAAGAACATTCCGGGTGAAGTCCGGAAGGGAGAGTCTGATGATGACGTCGCCGAAGTTCTACCAGGTTGGTTCCTTAGCCATTCTCCCGCACACCCTAGTATTTTTCGTATCTACGATTTTCTGGATGAATGGCTAAGGGATGACGTACTGACGGAACTTTGGCGTAAACTTGCAGAGGACATGCCTGCGGCGCCCTGGATGGACGCTCATGCCCGGCGAAGGGCTCTTCGGGACAAGTGGATCCCTCACGGCAAGATGCCGAGGGAGCCCTTCTGGACGTTCACAAAGGACATGAACTTGTTCTCTGAAGATAGCCAGTTGATGGCTTCTCAAATGGCGACGGGGATGATGACAAGCGCCACCTTCCAGTCGCTTATCACCAAATGTCCCACCGAGGAGATCCTTGCTACGAGGATGACCGAGCACGCCGCCCAGGTAGTTTTCTCCCATTTGTTTGCTTAGAGATTTTTCTCCTAAGTTTTCAATATCCTGTTGATATTCATTCGAGGCCTCCTTTGTTGCAGCTTTTGGCATACAGCGGGTATTTCCGCACTTGGGCGTTAAAGCAATCAGAGACCCGTTCTCGGCCAGAAGAGTCTTTGAGCAAAATGAAGGAGCTGTGCGCCAAACACGTCCTTAAATATGGCGAGCTCAATTCCGTAAAGAAAGACGTTGCAAATCTTTGGGCCGAGTTCGCGGCGAGCAAGCAGGAACTGCTTCTTGATTTTACTGCCAAGGTGGAGGACCTTGGCTCGAAGTGTGCAGTTTTTTCTTCAGAGAATGAGACTCTTCGGAAGGCGAACGCCGAAGATGGCGAGAGCCTGACAAAGGCGCTTGCCCTGAACACCGAACTTAAGGAGGAGGTTAAGTCTCTAAAGAAGGGGATGAAGAGCAAGAAGAAGAAGAAGCTGGAGGAGAAGATTGCCAAGCTCCAGAACAAACTGGATGCTCTTAGTGCCGAGAAGAAAAAATCTGAGCTAATGGTGAAGGTGGCTTTCCAAGACGGCTTCTACTTGGCGCGCCACCAAGTCCTTGCTTGTCATTCTGAGCTTGACCTCTCCTACTTGTCCGCTCTGGATTTTCCCGAAGGGCGACAGGAGGTATAGTCAAAGCCAGATTTTCTTAATCTTCCTCCAGCCAAGCCGGTGTCTCTGACTAAGCCTAATGATGATAAGTCATCGGATGTTCCTGCTCAGTGATAGGCTTCTTCTTACTTTTCTCATTTTCCTGCTTGCTTGTACATCTTTGCCTTAGAATTTTGTGAATGAGGATTCCTTCTCCAATCTCTTCCGAATAGGATTTTTTAGGAGTAATTCTAAGCATGTGTTTTCGGTGAATTTGTCCGTACTTGCTTCTTCGGTAAGAGTAGTTTTAGACTCTCTTCAAACTCCGCCGAGCTTATACTCCATCCAGGAGTTAGTTCCGAAAAGACAACCATTAAGGAACTAAATTTGCACTCTTATGGCAACATTCGGCTTGTGCCTTTATTCACGACTGCGGGGAAGAGTAACTACAATTTTTTCTGAAAAGATTCTAAATATAGAATTTCTTCAGGGCATCCGAATGCCAAGTATTCTTCAGTTCTCCCCCTTCTATGTCGCCAAGCTTATAAACTCCCTTTCGGACCTCGTCCAGGACCAAGTAAGGCCCTTTCCAATTTGGCCGAAGTACCCCGTGGGACGGTTTTCGGGGTTCGAATTCGGCCTTTCGGAGGATGAGGTCTCCTTTCTTTATTCCTTTAGGCTTGGCCTGCAAATTTGCGGCTATGGCCACTCTCTGCTGAAAGGCCTTTCTTCTGAGCTCGGTCATTTCTCTATGTTCGTCCACTAGGTCGAGCTTGTTCCTAACCCAAGGTCGTTTCCTCCTTCATCGAATACTTGTATTCTAATTGATGGCCGTACTACCACAACAGGGATAATAGCCTCTGTGCTGAAGACGAGTGAAAAAAGTGTTTCGCCCGTGGCCCTTCGGGGTGTTGTCCGATAGCTCCACAGCACACTAGGAAGTTCTCCTGGCCATTTTCCCTTTGCCTCCCCCAATCTCTTTTTCAGACCATCTTTTATGGTCTTGTTAGACACCTCTACTTGTCCGTTGCTCTGGGGATGAGCTACGGGGGCGAAGTGCATCTTTATTCCGAGGCTGGTGATGAATCCCTGGAACCCTTTGTCTATAAACTAGGAACCATTATCAGCGACTATCACCCTCGGTATGCCAAATCTGCACACGATGCCCTTCCAGATGAATTTTTGTATATCCTTTGCTGTGATAGTTACTAGGGGCTCTGCTTCTATCCACTTGGTGAAATAGTCTACTGTGACCACACAGAATTTCACTCCTCCCGGTGCTGTTGGGAGTGGACCGATGAGGTCAATTCCCCAAACTGTAAAGGGACAGGGGTAGTCCGCTGAGCTTATTAGTTCCGAGGGCAATCTTTGAACTTTTGCGTGTCTCTGGCAACTTTCACATTTTTGGACGAACTGCCTTGCGTCCTTTCTGAATGTGGGCCAAAAATACCCTTGGCGAAGTATGACTCCTGCCAAAGCGTCAGTCCCGATGTGGGCACCGCAGATTCCCTCATGGATTTCCTCGAGAATTGGCTGAGCCTCGTTTTCGCCAATACACCTTTGTAATGGACTTGCGAATCCCTGTCGGTATAGTTCTTCCCCTATTAAGAAGTATCGTCCGGAACGTCTTCGCACTTTTGCTGCTTTACGAGGGTCTTCAGGAAGCTCCGAGGTTGTAAGATACCTCTTTATGGGATTTTCCCATCCTTCCTCCAAGGTTGTTGTGCTCATTACCGCAATAATGGGGTGGCCCAATATTTCGGTGAAGTTCTTTGACTTCACCAGACTATCTGCCTCGGTGTTGCTTCGTTGAGGCACTTTTTCAATATGGACCGTGTCGAATTCCCGGATGAGCTTTGATACGAGCTCATGGTATTTTGCCAAAGTTGGATCTTTTGCACTGTAATCCCTTGCCATCTGTCGGACCACCAGCTGGGAATCGCTGTGGGCTTTCAAGTTTCTCACACCAATTTTTCTAGCAAGGCGCAACCCCGCTATGAGAGCTTCATATTCTGCCGCGCTATTGGTGACGTTAAACCCGAATTTGATGGCCTTCATTACTTCCATGCCTTCGGGGCCGTGAATAACTACCCCGACTCCCTGATGTTCAGGGCCGGAGGCCCTATCTGCGAACAGGGTCCATTCTGGCTCACTTTTACCAAGGTCGGATTGATCATTTTCGGTGAAAGATACTTCGGCAATGAAATCTGCCAGGGCTTGGGCTTTTATTGCTTTCCTTGGCTCGTAAGTGATATCATACTCATCGAGCTCTATGCACCATTTGGAAAGCCTTCTCGAGTGGTCTACCCTCTTCATGACATCCCGAAGGGGTAGATTACTTCGGACAATGATGGAATGAGCCTGAAAATACGGACGCAGTCTCCTACTTGCTAATACTAAGGCATAGATAGCTTTTTGTAATAGAGGGTACCTGATTTCGGCACCGTGTAGAGATTTGCTTACGTAATAGACTGGCCACTGCACCGCTCCTTCTTCCTTCAAGAGGACCGAGCTTAGCGCTTTTTCAACAACGGCAAGGTACAGCACGAGGGGCTCTCCCTCTCGAGGTTGCCGAAGAGTGGGTAGTCAGGCCAGATAAACTTTGAGTTCTTCCCAGGCCCTCTGGCAATCCTCGTTCCAAGGGTGATCGTTGCTTCCAAGATTGCCACTATTTTTTGCTGCCTTAGTGAGTACCTTAAAGAATGCTCGGCAACGATCCCCATATCTGGAGATGAACCTGCTAAGAGAGGTTATTCTGCCTGTGACCCTTTGCACATCCTTTGTCGTGATAGGGGTTCGGAATTCAAGTAGAGCTTTGACTTTTTCCGGGTTAGCATCGAAACCCCTTTCCGATACCATAAACCCAAGGAACTTGCCCGAACTTACGCCGAAGATGCACTTTTCAGGATTTAGGCAAAGTCCGAATGCTCTAAGTTGGTGGAAAATTTCCTCCAAGTCAGCGATGTGGTTGCCAGGCAATCTTCTTTTGACTATCATGTCATCCACGTAGACTTCCACATTTCTCCCTATTTGACTGGTGAAGACTTTGTTCATCAGCCTCTGGTAGGTGGCTCTTACATTCTTGAGCCCGAAGGGCATTCTTACGTAACAATACGTACCGACTTCGGTAATGAAGGCGGTTTTTTCCTCGTCCTCAGGGGTTCATCCTGACTTGGTGGTATCCACTGAAAGCATCCAGGAAGCTCAGGAGGCCATATTCAGCAGTCGAGTCCACCAATTGATTTATCAGCAGAAGAGGATATGAATCTTTAGGACAAGCATCATTTACATTTCAGAAGTCGATGCACATTCGGAGCTTGCTGCTCCCTTCTTTCGTGGCGATGAAGACGTTGCTTAGCCATTCGGGGTATTTGACTTCCCTGATTACGCCTGCGTCTAACAAGTGTTGGATTTCGGTTTTGACGAAGCTGTTTTTGTGCGCCGAGAGGCTTCGCTTCTTTTGGCGGAGTGGCTTTGCCTTTGGGTTTACTTTGAGGCTATGTTGTATTATGCTCGGGTCTACCCCGGGCATGTCTTTCGGCGAGTAGGCGAACAAATCTCTATTCATTAGAAGGAAAGATACAAGCTTTTCCTTGTCTCCTTTGGCCAATTTTTTCCCTACTCGGGTGTTTCGGCCTGGAACAAGTTCTATCTGTTCTGTTTCCACCTCCTCGGGGTCTTCTGTTCCTTGTCCTTCTGACTGTTGTGCGGGCAGAGCCTTTGTCTCTGTAGTCTGTGCACAACTCGTTGTTGGGGCCTTTCTGGCCTTTACGAACACCTTCCGCACCTCCCCCTGGTCGATGAAGATCTCAGCATCTCCATCTTTGGTGGCGAAGGTGACAGTTAGGTACTTCACGTCCAGGCGAATGTAAAGGTTTCCTTTCGTTTGCCTTCCAAGAATGGCATTATATGACGAAGGGACATCGATAACGATGAACCTTGTCATGGTGGAGGCGAACAGCTCCTTCCTGTCATTTGCTGAAGTTCCTTTCAGCATCAGAAGAAGATTTATCCATCCGAGGACGGGAAGCTCGGACGGCCCTACCCCGAAAGTGGGGGAAGTGACGGGTTTGAGGTCGCTTCCCAATATCCCCGAGCTTGGTAGGAGGTGGGAGAATAGGACGTCTGCGTTTGAGCCATCGTCCAGCAGTACTCGCTTGACGTCCCAGCTCCCTATCCTTGCCATGATCAGCAAAGGATCGTCATGGGGAAAAATGACGGTGGATGCGTCCTTTCGGGTAAGCTTCTTTGATGGATTCCCGTACTCCATCACTGAGATTTCTCTAGCCTTTCTTTTCCTTTCCGCCGACGGCAGCCTTGTGATGATCATTTGTATTACTCCTGCCGGGGGCAGGGGACGCCTTTTCGGACTTCAGTTCCGATGCCTGTCCGAGTCATATTCTTCATCCTCCATCTTTCCTTCTCCTTCCCTCCTTCCCTTCGGGGAGGGAATGCGCAGGAAATGCCGAAGCTGGCCATGCTTTATCAGCATCTCTATGTACTTCCTCAGCTGGAAGCAATCTTCGGTATCGTGCCCGTGGTCTCGATGGAATTGGTAGAATTTTTTCATATTCTTCTTGTTGTCCGAGGTCATAGGCCTTGGTCATTGAATCTGAGTCCCTTGTCTTTCCATCGCCATTAGGACATTCGCCCTCGTGGTGTTCAGGGGAGTGAAGACAATTGGCTTTCTTCCCTTGAACTTCTGAGCACGCCCACTTGTTTCAGTTGGGTTGCGAGTTTGCTGACCTGTCCCCTCAGCGCGGGCATGATCGGACCTCGAGCCCCCCATTCTCAGTTCCTCGGCGGTCATGTGTTGCTCCACTCTTCGGTAGAACTCACCAAGCGTGTCAGGGGGGTCTTTAGAGAACTCGTAGAACAGCTGGGAGTCTCTCCGAAGCACTCGGGTCATGGCCAAGATGCGTATCTCCGGCCTGAAATCTGGGACACTCAGGGCTTCCCTATTGAACCTTTCGACATAGTCGCGTATGGTTTTGCCACCTTTTTGTGCCAGATCGAACATTTGGACTGGCATTTTCGCCGTTGGGCGGCTCCCAATGAACTGCTGGGTGAAGGTAGTAGACAGTTCTTGGAACTCCAGGATGCCTCCAGGAGCCAGCGAGTTGTACCATGCCGTGGCCGGCCCAACGAGGGTGACCTCAAAGCACTTGCACAAGGTAGCATCATCAGCTCCATGTAATACCATGCTGTGCTTATACTTGGTCAGATGAGCCTGGGGGTCGGTCCGGCCATCATAGGTTTCTCGCCGAGGTACCCAAAAATTGCTTGGCATAGAGGCCTCGACTACTGCTCGAATGAATGGCGACTCGTCTCCGCTGAAGGTTTCTGACAATCTAGCCCAGACAGGTTTCCGGGCTACTTGTCTTTCCACTCTTTCTATCCTTTTTAGGATTTTCTCCATGAGGAGCGTGGCAGTGGGTTCTTCCTCCTGCTGTATGTAGGCTTCTGGAAATGGAGACTGACGCCTTCTCTTTGGGGATTGACTTCGGCGCCGGGGAGATGGGGACTTTGCCTCAGGCGTGGGACTCCTTCGGCGGGGGGCTTTAGGTTGCTTTGGCCCCGCTTCTCCCATAAGTAGCGCTCTGAGGGGGATGTCTTCCGTTGAGGACTCATCGCGTTGATCCCCACTTCCCGAGCTTCGATGTGTCGATCTGGGGCTCTTCTCACGACGAGGTGCCAGTGGAGAAGGCCTTCGTGCCGGGGTTGGTGGTGGCCACCTTTGGTCCAACTGCTGGGTCATTTCGGCCACAACAAAACGCTAAAATTCATGTAGGAAGGCCATAGTAATGGTCAACGGACGTTCGTCTTCAGCCGAGGAAGTCCCTGCCGCAGTTTGTTCAGCAGCCGGTTGAGTTTCTAGCACGGACGGGGACCTCGGGAGTCCTTTGTCCTTAGAACGCCGAGTTTCAACGACGGCAACGTGGGGCTGGGTTCCCACAGACGGTGCCAAATGATGCCCTTCAGCATCTTCATTGTATGACATGGTGTTGACAGGAAGGACTTCCGGTGAAGAGGAACGTCTGAAATGTAAGTTTCCCAGGAGGGACTACCTGAAATGTTGAGAAAACAAGGGTTAGGAGGTCCCCGGAGTGTTTTTCCAAGGAGGAGCCTCCGATGCCCAAGTCAGTATTTTTTGGAGGTTATGAGGTAATTTTTAGCAAAGGAGTATCTCGTATCTCATTAATGTCCCCCTTACCCGGAATAATTACCAAGTATTTATGGAGGGAATAGTCCTTCTTAGATGGTCAGCCCATATCGCGACACGTGTTTGGCAGGATGGGCTCCACGTCTTTTGGGCGGTAGAGGACTCCTAGTCGGCATGGGCTGCCATGCTAGGGTTCTAAGATGACTCGAGAGGGGCATGCTGGAGTGTCCCTACAAGCGGCGTGTCAGGACGCGACTGGGGAGCGGATTATCTGGGATACACCAGAGGCCCCATAAATGCTCATAAATGCTCCTGCTGTACTCCAGAGGTCTGCTTCGGTTGAAGAGACTTTTTCGGAGAATTCACCTTCCGAGGTCACCTTTGGTATTGCAGGAATGCATTTCCTGAAGGTAACCTCCTTCGGAGACACCCCTTCTTCCGAAGATAGCTTGCTGGTTCCCCCGAGGTTGGCAGTGTCGTTTCCTGGAACGGAGGAACGCTGGGACCGAACTCCCCGAGGTTCAACACCCTTCCTTCTGTAGTGGGTGCTTTCTCCTCCGAGGTTGATGTTTTGTCCGAATCCGTGCCTCCGAAGGGTGATCAGCACCTTGGCTTTCAAGAGTTGAGCCATTATTAAGCCCGAAATTAAAGCCTAATTGGATTAGGGCTTTGAATCCCATTAGGCCTGGAAGTTGAGTCTCACTATAAATACAACTTTTAATGAGAAATTCGCAGGTCTCCTTGCCCTAGCCTCCCAAAAGGACAGCCGCACTCTTCTCTTGCAATTCCTTGGAGGATGCAAGCTAGCACTGCGAGCACAAGAAAAACGCATCTGCCGGGACGTGGTGATCCCGAGAGGCTCGTGTGGATACCATAGAGAGCCTGAACACGTCAACTGTTCAGGTTTTGTGATTTGACTCTCCAGTTGAGTGAGAGATCTCAACCAAAAATTAGGTATGAAAATTTTTGAACACCCGATTTACCCCGTTTCACTTGGATCCTGGAGGGTTTCGGTTAAATTCCGCTGCGCTGTTTGGCTCCCGAAACCCAACAGTGGTATCAGAGCTACTGGTGAAACCCTAAATCAGGATTGAGTGTTGATTTGCATGATGTTATGTGTTCGGTTGCTTTTCGGCCATGATTAATTAGATTGATTCATGATGCATGAAACCGGAACTCGTAATGAACATATGAGATATATGAAGAAACGACACAAATTGGTTAATGAGATTAACCCGAAATTGATAGGTATGAGATACCTATATGGATTAGGATTCTTGCAATAGTTGCAAAAACCCAAGCTTTGTTCGGATTCGGCCTGTTCGGGCGCCGAAAGTAAGGTATTTTTGGTGGCTCGAATAGAGGAGTCTCGGGTGCCTACTTGCTCGAAATAGAAGATTTCAGGCTAAGCAATTGTAAGACAATTTTTTTGCGTCGGGGGGCGCTGCCCCCCATACCCCCCACAAGGGTGGCTCCCCTTGACCCCGTCCGCTGACCGGTCAGCGAAACCACCGCCCGCTGACTGGCCAGCGAGATCGCCGTTTGCGAAGCGCCACATAAATAAAAACTGGTTAATCAACGCGCGAAAATTGGCATGCATCTTTGTTGAATGAGATTTGACATGATATGCTAATTGGTGTTTGAAGCATGGTGCATGGTTATAGCCCTTGATTGCTTGTACTTGTAAATATGGCCTGCGAGTCATGCCTTTTCTTATCACTCTCATTGTACATTCTCTTCTCACCTTACTCCCCTCGAATGCAACTCGAGGTTTCTATTATTGATGTAATGGTGCATTATGGGATCATCCAAGGTGGTATGTCCAAGGATCATCCAAAGAGGTATGTCCAAGGAGGTGACAACAAAAGGGCAGTCAAAAAAGGAAGAGAAGGAGCTTGCGAGAACTCTTTTCTTAGGCTTTTATGATATTCTCATTGGCTTGAGAATATCACCTAGTTTGGGCTATAACCATGTCACGTTTACTTTCTTGAACGCATGAGATGAATGTTTTATATTTGTATGTGATGCATGTATAAGACAACCGAAGATAAAAAATTGGTGAGATCAAACCAAAAATCCCTCAAACAAATATTAAGTCATTAAATGTGATGCCTTCCAAATGTTGGCACTCATCAAGACTTTGATCAACATTAGGTGGGTTTGCCAAAGCAAAGCACCTATGTTCATCTTGGTAAGGCGTGATGGGATAATAGTGATATCGAAATTGCTAACTTTGGGTCAGACTTAACTAAGTCATCCTAATAGGATTAGGGACTTAGAGGCATAAAGTTGGGCTTAAGCTCATGAGATGAGCTTGGACAAGTGTTGTTCACCCAACTATCCAAGAGTTGCATGAGATGCAATTGGCAAGGAGTTGCCTACCTAAATAACTGTAACTTGAGAGACAAGCCAAAGCTGACTCAGGTTGTGGTCAAATATGGATCTTGGCCCACTAGAATATCTTAGCGCTGAGCTGTTCTGAAATAATATCAAGGGTTATTATTTTGAGGAAAATTGTGGGAGTATCATTTAATAAAAGTCCTTATTAAATGAATTAAAATACATGACTCTTACACTGCATATTTACTGTTGTAGATAACCATGGCACAAAATAAATTGACACTTTCGTTGCGATCGATCCTTGAGAAGGAAAAACTGAATGGGACCAACTTTCTCAAATGGTACCGAAACTTGAGGATAGTCCTCAAACAAGAGAGAAGGGCTTATGTCCTAGAGCAGCCCATTCCGAATGAGCCTGCTGCCACTGCTCCAAGAGCTAAAAGGGATGCTCACAAGAGGCATTCTGATGATGCTTTGGATGTTGCATGCCTCATGCTTATTACCATGGAATTTAGCTTCAGAAGCAACATGAGAACATGGGGGCGTTCGATATGATGAAACATCTCAAAATGCTTTTCCAAGAGCAAGCTAGGCATGATAGGTTTGAGACCTCTAAGGCATTGTTTCAGTGCAAGATGTCTGAGGGAAGTCCCATGGGTCCTCATGTGCTCAAGATGATTGGGTACATTAAGAATCTTTAGAATTTGGGATTTGCTCTTCAGAAAGAGTTGGCTATCAATGTAGTCTTGCAATCGTTGCCTGAAAGCTACAGTCAGTTCGTCATGAACTATAACATGAACGACCTTAACAAGTCCCTTCCTAAATTGCTCAACATGTTGAGAACTGCTGAGCAAAACCTTAAGAAGACTAAGCCCATTTTGATGGTTCAAAAAGGGCAAGGGAAAGGGAAAAGCCAACAAGAAGAAGGATAAAGCTAATGGAAAGTCCAATGCTAGTTCTTCTTCAGCTGCATTAAAACCAAAGGGTGGTGTGGCAAAGGAATGGGAGTGCTTCCATTGTAAGCAACCTGGACACTGGAAGCGCAACTGCAAGCTCTATCTTGAAGAACTTGCTAAGGAAAATGGAAGTAAGACTTTCACTTCAGGTATTCTTGTTATAGAGGCTAACTTTTCTACTTCCTCATCTTGGGTATTAGATACTGGATGTGGATCTCACATTTGTGCAAATGTGCAGGATCTAAATAGAAGTAGAAGATTGGCCTGAGGTGAAGTGGACCTACGTGTTGGAAATGGAACAAGGGTTGCTGCCTTAGCCGTAGGGACTTATGTTCTCACTTTACCTAGTGGATTAGTTTTAGAATTAGACAACTGCTACTTTGTGCCTACTATTAGTAGAAATTTGATTTCTGTTTCTTGTTTGGACAAGAAAGGTTTTTCATTTATAATAAAGGACAAATGTTGTTCTATTTATTTGAATGAAATCTTTTATGGTAGTGCCCAACTTAGCAATGGGTTGTATGTTCTAGACCTCGAAGATCCAATCTATAATGTGAATACCAAGAAGGTCAGATTAAATGATTCGAACTCGACCTATCTCTGGCACTGTCGCTTGGGCCATATAAATGAGACCCGCATATCCAAGCTCCATAAGGATGGACTCTTGGACTCATTTGATTTTGAATCATATAAAACATGTGAGTCATGTTTGTTAGGCAAGATGACCAAAGCCCCATTCACAAGGCAAAGTGAAAGGGCTAATGACTTACTAGGACTCATACATAGTGATGTATGTGGCCCTATGTCTACACAAGCTAGAGGAGGTTTCCAATACTTCATTACTTTCACTGATGACTTCAGCAGATAAGGCTATGTGTATCTCATGAGACACAAGTTAGAATCCTTTGAAAAGTTCAAAGAATTCAAGAATGAAGTAGAGAATCAACTCGGGAAGAGTATTAAAGTGCTTCGATCAGATCGAGGTGGAGAGTACTTGAATCGAGAATTCCTTAACTATCTGAAGGAGTGTGGTATAGTATCACAACTCACTCCACCAGGTACACCTCAATGGAATAGTGTATCTGAAAGGAGAAATCGAACTCTGTTAGACATGGTTCGCTCTATGATGAGTCAAGTTGACCTTCCAAACTCCTTTTGGGGACATGCTAAAGAGACAGCCGCTTTTACACTAAACCGAGTTCCATCTAAATCGGTTCAAAAGACACCATATGATATATGGAGTGGGAGGCGTCCCAATTTATCTTTTATGAAGATTTGGGGTTATGACGCTTATGTGAGACGTCAATCCTCTGAGAAACTAGGGCCCAAATCTCAAAAATATCTTTTTGTTAGGTATCCCAAAGAAACAAAGGGTTACTATTTCTACAATCCTTCTGAGCAAAAAGTGTTTGTTGCTCGAACTGGTGTCTTTTTGGAGAAAGAGTTTATCTCTAAAGGAACTAGTGGGAGGAAAGTAGAACTTGAAGAAATTCAAGAACAGCAAGGAGACATCGAACCTGAAATGGAACCTAAACAGACACCGCAAGATGTTATTCAAGAGTCTGTTCCTGTAGCACAAAGCCCACATAGGTCTGGTAGGATTCGGCGTGAGCCCGAGAGATATGGATTTCTCGTGACTCACACCGGTGATGTGATGCTCATGGATCAGGATGAGCCCACAACCTACCAACAAGCTATGTTGGGGCCTGACTCTGAGAAGTGGCTAGTGGTCATGAAATCCGAGATGGAATCCATGTATGAAAACCAAGTATGGACTTTGGTTGACCCACCTGAAGGGGTAAAACCCATAGGGTGCAAATGGGTTTTCAAGAAGAAAACTGACATGGATGGTAATGTGATTACCTTTAAGGGACGATTGGTTGCAAAAGGTTTCAAGCAAATTCATGGTATTGACTATGATGAAACTTTTTCACTAGTTGCTATGCTTAAATCCATCCGAATTTTGTTTGCTATTGCTACACACTATGATTATGAGATATGGCAAATGGATGTCAAAACTGCATTCCTAAATGGAAAGCTACTTGAGGATGTGTACATGACACAACCTGAGGGTTTTGTCACTCCTGAGAATGCCAATAAAGTGTGCAAGTTGCAAAGGTCCATTTATGGACTAAAGCAAGCTTCTCGAAGTTGGAATCTTCGTTTTGATGATGCAATCAAAGAGTTTGGTTTTATAAAAAATGAAGATGAACCTTGTGTCTACAAGAAGGTTAGTGGGAGCGCTATTGTCTTCTTGGTGTTGTATGTAGATAACATACTACTCATCGGGAATGACATTCCTGAGCTACAGTCTGTGAAGACTTGGCTTGGGAAATGTTTCTCTATGAAGGACTTGGGTGAAGCAGCCTATGTGTTAGGCATCAGGATCTATAAAGATAGATCTAGAAAGCTTCTTGGCCTAAGTTAAAGTACATATATTGACAAGGTGCTAAAGAGGTTTAGCATGCAAGATTCCAAGAAAGGATTCTTGCCCATGTCACATGGTATCACTCTTTCTAGATCTCAGTGTCCAAGTACAACCGAGGAGAGAGAGCGCATGAGTAAGATTCCATATGCCTCAGCAATTGGATCTATCATGTATGCCATGATATGTACTCGTCCCGATGTCTCATATGCTTTGAGCATGACGAGTAGGTACCAATCGAACCCCGGTGAGAGTCACTAGACAGCTATTAAGAACATCCTTAAGTACTTGCGAAGGACTAAGGATGCATTCTTGGTCTTTGGAGGTGAAGATGAGCTCATTGTAAGGGGTTACACCGATGCAAGCTTCCAATCCGATAAGGATGATTTTATATCACAATCTGGTTATGTGTTTTGTATTGGTGGTGGTGCTGTGAGCTAGAAGAGTTCAAAGCAAGAGACAGTAGTTGACTCTACAACAGAATCTGAGTACATTGCCGCCTCTGATGCCGCGAAGAAGGCAGTTTGGATCAAGAAGTTCATCACTGAACTTGGAGTGGTTCCAAGCATTGGCAACCCGATAGAGCTCTATTGTGACAATAATGGAGCAATCGCACAGTCTAAGGAACCTCGATCTCACCAGCGATCCAAACACATACTCCGACGCTATCATCTCATCAGGGAGATCATCGAGAGGGGTGATGTAAGGATATTCAGGACTTTGACAGATAGCAACATTGTTGATCCACTGACAAAGCCCCTTACGCAGCAGAAGCATGATAGCCATTCTAGGTCCATCGGTATTAGATACATGGATGATTGGCTTTTAGTGCAAGTGGGAGATTGTTAGTGTTGTGCCCAAAAAGTGAATCATGAGATGATTGTATTTTTGCACATTGAGTCATGATATTTTATTGACGCATTAATCCAGCAATTATGTTTGTTGTTTTGTTTCTGCGTAACGTAATAAACATAATTGTAACCCTAGAATAATGATATTCTTAAACGTCCCTAGTATAGTATTATTGTTGAGTGGGTTGCAATAATACATAATGACTAGCATATGTGGAGACTAATATGAGATATGTAGTCTACATATGGGTACAAGTTGGAGAACTTGTGTACTAGACCGACCCACCATGAGAACACTTCATGGATCGTTATATGAGTGTCATAAGTGATTCTCATAGTGATCATGGTATATGTAGTCCTTCGACCTAAGATCATCAAGGTTCCCTACATGTGAGTCACATACTTTGATACTTTCCTTTGTTGCTCGTAACTGAGTGAACTTGAAGGAGGTCATTGGGTATGTCACATATCATGCGGAGGGATTTGTATGATCAAGATGGGATTTGTCCCTCCTATGTAACGGGAGTGATATTTTCGGGCCCCTTGATAGAGTGAGACTTAGAAAATGCATGGCCATGCTCGGATGAGTTGATATACGATATCAATGTCATTAGCTTAAGTTAGTCTACTCGGTAATCAAGAAACCAAAGATTGGGCTATACGAGAGTGACACATTCCATGTCTCGTGCTTAGTCTTGATATCTTGGATAAAGGGACAATGGCATATATCGGTGATGATCATAAAGGTTTAGTCGAATCATCGACAATCTTGTCACTTGGGTAGCAATGATGTGTTGCTAGACACCGCTCATTGCTTATGATCATAAATGTGATTTATGATCATTGCCAACGTGGCAAGAGCCTATTGGGTCGCACACATAGAGCTATTTGGATCATTAGAGTGCATGGGCTAATAATTCGGGTTATGGTTTCACTTTAATTTCATATTAATAATGGGCCCAAGAGTTGAGCCATTATTAAGCCCGAAACTAAAGCCTAATTGGATTAGGGCTTTGAAACCCATTAGGCCTGGAAGTTGAGTCTCACTATAAATACAACTTTTAGTGAGAAATTCGCAGGTCTCCTTGCCCTAGCCTCCGAAAAGGACAGCCGCACTCTTCTCTTGCAATTCCTTGGAGGACGCAAGCTAGCACTGCGAGCGCAAGAGAAACGCATCTGCCGAGACGTGGTGGAAACGTGGTGATCCTGAGAGGCTCGTGTGGATACTATAGAGAGCCTGAACACGTCAACTGTTCAGGTTTTTTTATTCGACTCTCCAGTTGAGTGAGAGATCTCAACCGAAAATTAGGTATGAAAATTTTCGAACACCTGGTTTACCCCGTTTCACTTGGATCCTGGAGGGTTTCGATTAAATTTCGCTGCGCTGTTTGGCTCCCGAAACCCAACATTGCCATCCTTACTTGACTTGCTTAATCAAACCAATTGAGGCATTAAACTAAAGGCTTATTCAACAAGTCTTACCTGACCATTAAAGGTCCACTGCCTAAAGGGTTATAACAGCTTGCCCCTACCAATCTTTACCAATGAAGATGAAAAAATAACTCTACTGCACCTACCCTACCCGAACCTGGACACCTGAACTCAACCTTACCCACAAAGCTTGTTATGAGTTTAACTAATTTTACTTGAAATGCAAGAAAACAAATTTATTGTGGAGTATTAAGCTACTAAAATATGTATGGAAAAAATGAAAAATATAAAAGGATGAGCATAAGTATTTTAAGTATTAGTTTTAGGAGTATATTCTGGCCCTTTAGCACAGCTACCGCCAATGGGCATGGACCCAACTGCCATTCCCCGAATTGTCAATTTTAACTCATATGCCCTCCACATTTTAAGAAACCAGTAAGTTACTTGGTATACTTTACAATAACCTATTAAGAAAAGTAATATAGCTACATCAAGACATTTGAATGATAGTCTTTGACATAAGATAAATCAAACATAAGATTAAGTATAATTGACCAAGCTTGGTCCTTACCACTAGGGATGATAGAATTACTATATAGCCCTTACACTTCACAAACCAGGCCACCCTAACTTAACCCTATCCACAAAGCATTGAAGAGCTTATGGGCTGAACTAATTTCACTACATCTTACCCCTAATAAATTAATATATTTATTTCTAAAATTTTTTCTTTTTTGCTCAAAATAAAGTTATAATCTAGTGAAAATTTTTTATATATTAATAGATTTTATAAATTATTATTTATTAATTATTTGTTGACATACACTTTTTTTAAAATATTCATAAAATATATAAAAAAAAATGAGGGATGTGTGTGTGTGTGTGTGTGTGTGTGTGTACACACACTCACAGACACACACACACACACCAAATGGGTAAGCATATGTTACCTGCCTACCCGTAGGAGTCGAATATGAACTCACTTACATGTTGAAAAGGTTTAGATTTAGCAATATCTCCCTAAACCTCCTTCTTCACATCTCTATCTCCCAAGTTGAACCCATGACCCATAATCGGCCTAATCCACCCCCTCAATGAACACTTAAAAAAAATTTCAACGAACACTTAAAAAAAAATTTCTTTCAAACTAAATGTAACATATTATCAAATATAATCAAAAAAATTAACATTTATCATATAACATAGATTTTTTTTTTTTTTGTTTTTCTTGTCTCTCATGAACTCGTCTCCATGTCGTTATCTCGGCTTTGCATCTTCCATGACATACTTCCAAGTTTATCCCTAAATATGAAAATGATGAAAAATTAATATTTTTTTGAAAGAAGATCAAAAAATATAGATATAATTTAGTCAAAATTGCAATCTAGAAGACAAAATGTCATAATTCAAATCTTGAAAACATAGAAAATAAGAATTTTATAGGACTAAAATGTATCACTAAATAATAATATTATGTCAATCAAAATAGATCATAAAAATAAAAGATTACATACATACATACATCCACACATACATACATATATAGAGAAGAAGAAGAAAAAGCAGCAGCAGCTTAAATCTAAGATATCAATGATAAAGAATCATGCATAATTTCAATCTTGGAAAATATGATTTTTCTAAATGAAAAGATGAAAGGGGAAATGCTTACATTTGTTTAGGTTTTGTAAGATGATGATATGTTAATATATATATATATATATATATATATATAAAGAAAAATATGAAAGGAAAGAGATCAACTTTTCAAAATAGGTTACATAACATATAGCAAACTGTTAGTGTTGTGTCCAAAAGTCAATTATGAGATGATTGTATTTTTGCACATTGAGTCATAATATTTTATTAAGGTATTAATCCAGCAATTATGTTTGTTGTTTTGTTTCTACGTAACGTAATAAACATAATTGTAACTCTAGAATAATGATATTCTTAAATGTCCCTGGTCTAATATTATTGTGGAGCGGGTTACAATAATACATAACGAGTAGCATATGTGGAGACTAATATGAGATATGTAGCCTACATAGTACAAGTTGGAGAACTTGTGTACTAGACCGACCCACCATGAGAACGCTACATGAATCATTATATGAGTATCATAAGTGATTCTTTTAGTGATCATGGTATATGTAGTCCTTTGACCTAAAGTAATCAAGGTTCCCTACATGTGAATCACGTACTTTGATACTTCCCTTTGTTGCCCGTAACTAAGTGAACTTAAAAGGGGTCATTGGGTATGTCACATATCATGTGGAGGATTTTGTATGATCAAGATGGGAGTTGTCCCTCCTATGTAACGAGAGTGATATCTTCGGGCCCCTTGATAGAATGAGACTTAAAAAATGCATGGCCATGCTTGAATGAGTTGATATACGATATCAATGTCATCAATTTAAGTTAGTCTACTTAGTAATCAAGAAACCAAAGATTGGGCTATACGAGAGTGACACATTCTATGTCTTATGCCTAGTCTTGATATCTTGCACAAATGGACAATAGCATATATGGGTAATGATCATAAAAGTTTAGTCGAATCACCGACAATCTTGTCACTTGGGTAGCAATGATGTGTTGCTAGACACCGCTCATTGCTTATGATCACAAATGTGATTTATGATCATTACCAACATGGTAAAAGCCTATTGGATCACATACATAGAGCTATTTGGATTATTAGAGTGCATGGGCTAATTATTTGCATTATGGTTTCATGATAATTTTGTGTTAATAATTGGCTCAAAAGTTGAGCCATTATTAAGCCCGAAATTAAAGCATAATTGGATTAGGGCTTTGAAACCTATTAGGCCTGGAACTTAAGTCTCACTATAAATATAACTTTTAGTGAAAAATTGACAACTTTGCCCTAGCCTCCCAAAAAAGACAACTGTACTCTTCTCCTGCTATTCCTTGGAAGACGCAAGCTAGCACTGTGAGCGAAACAGATACGCATCTGCCAGGACGTGGTAGAGGTGTGGTGATCCCAAGAGACTCATGTGGATACCATAGAGAGCTTGAAGAGATCAACTGTTCATGTTTTGTGATTCTACTCTACAATTGAGTGAGAGATCTCAACCGAAATTAAGTATGAAAATTTTTGAATACCTGGTTTACCCCGTTTCACTTGGATCCTAGAGGGTTTCGGTTAAATCCGCTGTGCTTGTTTGGCTTCTGAAACCGTACATCAACAAAATAAATAAAGTACTTATTTATGAAAGTTATGAATTTAAAAGATTGAGTTTTTAAATTCAAATAATATGTATAAATTTCAGAATTAATATATAGTTGACTTTCCTTTTAAATATCATGGTAATTTAAAAAGAAGAAATGTAATTTTATAGCTAATGGAAGGACAAAATTGAAATGTCGGTGCAAAAAAAGAGAGGTGGCAGCATGAGATTAAAAACACGTAAGCAAGAGTTAAGGAAAAGCTATTTCTAAGCATGAAACTGATCCAGCTTTAGTATATAAGAAACCTTGCCCAAAACTAGATAAAGAAGATATCCAATATAGATGAAAATAAATTCCCCTAATCGCAGGATTATCCCCATCTAAGAGTGAGCCTCTTGGGCTCTCATCAACTATATAAAAGAACTCCCCTCACTAATCTCATGGTATGATATATTATTCGACATTATACTACCATTATTTTCCACGAGAGAATGACTTGATCCTCGGAGTATTTTCCCCAAAAAAATATCTTGGGGTCTAACATTTTCTTTGGTTATAAAACCTCTAGTCCACCTAGAAGCATGCATATATAATTATATGTGTTTTCTATAAACCTAGAACATACATAAGAAACCAAAAGCATAGATACATAAAACAAATTCCCAACCAAACTTATGCAGATTCAATTTAGAACATAAATCTCAAATTTCAAACCAGCTTTTCATAAACTCAAGTTATTCCACAATAAAAAACACAAACCGTGTATATTTTGTTGCAAATCTCACCTTCAAATCATTTTCTTCTTCTTTTGAATTGAGTTTTACTTCACCTAAAAATCAATCATGTTTGTTGGAAACAGCGATTTGGTACAAAAAGGATTTGCAAAATCGAAGACGGCGAACCGTGTATATTTTGTTGCAAATCTCGCCTTCAAATCATTTTCTTCTTCTTTTGAATTGAGTTTTACTTCACCTAAATCACCGTCTCCGATTTTGCAAATCCTTTTTGTACCAAATCACTATCTCCAACAAGCATGATTGATTTTTAGGAGAAGCAACAACATTGATCATATAGGAAAACAAAGTCATGTTTTTTTATAGCAGCAGAGAGGTTAAGGCAAGAATGGTGAAGATTGTGGGTTTGATCATGGATTCGGGGTAGAAAGGTTTGTGGGTTGTGTTTGTATGGAAATAAGGACTATAATTAGATAACTCCTAAAAATCAGTTTAAATTTCAAAATTTCAAATAAATACCAAAATTATCTAACCAAATCAAATATCTTAATAGCCAAGATTTACCCAATTTAAATCCACCAAAATGGATACCAAATTTTAACCCACCCCAAATGAAACTTTATCTCATTAACAGCATCCACTATATGTAGGTACACATATGTGTCCCTCAAAACTATGCCCAAAATATTGATCTCATATAATCTACAACAATTATACGATAGTCCTAAAGGATTAAAGACACTAAAGTAAAAGGATATTGGAATCCCACATCTAGCAAATTCTCCAAAAATGCCAATTAAGTTGATTAATGCCTTATAAGTCTTGAAAAAGTAGACATTTCTCTACTTTCTTTATTATACGGTACCTCCTATAAATAATTTTTTACCTTTAATAGCGTAAAATTCATTTTTCATTTTTAATCTTTTCACGTTGTCTTGAACGGGTACCTAATCATCATTTTGTTCTCTTAAAGTCCCTGATCCCCCTGTTTTTATCCAAAATGTGGTTCTTCTATCAAATTCTGAACTAATTTGGATGGAACTTTGGTGAAAAATGTCAATTACAGTTCCTATATTTTCTTTATCCTGCTCAAAGCATCCTCAAAACTGTAAATTTAATACTTCACATTCTCATTTTGATTTTGCTGTGAACTTGACATAAACATGATCCATGCCGGACTTGCCTCACACCCAATGTAGATTTTGACTCACAGACTTCCTTCGGACTCTCCTGCACCACAATCAACATCACCAATTTAGATTAGATTATTTGCCTCCAGCAATCTAGATCGAGAAGTGGATGGCAGTCGTTCAGCAGTAAAATTTGTGTTTGAGAGTGTAGATGCTGCAGCGGCACGATTAGACAGTGAAGGGGCTAAAGAATGGCAGCAAATTTGGGAAATTTAAATTTAAAAAAAAATATAAATAAATTTACAAATATTAAAAATCTAAATATTTTTATGATGTTACTTCTTTTTATATATATATATTCAGAAGCATTACAAGTATAGGGATCTAAAGAATGCATTAGAAAAGTTAGGGGTAAAATAAGATTATAATGTTACTTTTGACACAGAACTTGTTCATTTTCAAACAAAAAGAAAAAGAAAGTAACTACTATAACAGAATAAATATATATGTCTCAATCCTCTGATAGCTGCTTTCTTGCTTTATGGATCAATCATGCCACGTGGCTTCCCAAATTTATCAAGGCAAAATTTTCCATTTGATATAGAGACAGTTTTTATTTCGCTACATATGAGAAAAAGGTTCCAACACCTGAAGAACACTGTTTTCTTCATCCACAAATTATTGCACTAATCCATTATTTTATTAGAAGGAAAGCTAGCACAAAAAAATAGAGATCTTTAAAGAAAATTTTAGATGGTGAATGAATCTCCACAAGTAGCTCGTGTCAAGGCAATTTATTACGAGTATACTGGTATTAAGATGGCCAAAGTACAGGAATGAAGCAACAAAGCAACGTCATTATTGCACCCCAAGTTAGAACCAGCTACTAGCTTTGGTCTTATTATAGCAACAAGGAATATGCATGAGAAAAATTAAACTAAAGCATGCTCTGGCTCTATATCATCACCAAATGTGTATGCTTTTCTAGCTATTTAACCAATTATTTGTCCAAAACCGAGACTGGAGATAGTTAACCAAGTTCTTGTCCAACTGGAAGGCCTTAAACAAAACATCAAGATTGATGGGTGGCTTGGAGCCAAAGATGGCATTGGCTATTGCAATCACCCCCGGATTTTGGCTGCTTAATCCAGCAAATGCAACAACATGTGTTTTCCCTATATTGAATTGGAAGTGAATGAGCCTAATTGGGAAAACAAACACATCTCTTAGGTACAGAACTTTGGTAACAAGACGATTTTCAGGATTCAATGTGACAAATCCCACGTAAAGAGTGCCTTCCAAAACAACCAAGATCTCTGTACCTCTAGGATGTATGTGTGGGGGGGGTGGTGGTTTAGGCCACCGTATGGCGCAAAGTCAAGACAAGCTAATGAGATCCCAAGAGTGTTAAGTCCTGATATTTTGTCAACATTGAGAAGAGTAACATTTGAACCAACTTGGTTTGAAGTGTTTCCAGGGATATTCAACCCTGAGAAAGAGAAATCATTTGCAGTAGCTAGCATTGGATCCTTGCAAAACTTCGCATTCACAAAAACTGCAGAAAACAATATTGAAAAATATGAGTTATCTGGCTATATATATAAGAGAAGTGGAGAACTAAAAGAAAAGAAAGTCTTAGTGTATGTGTACACCTTCATCTTTAGTGTCATTAATGGCTACATAGAAGTCTTGTAGAGGGCTGGGATCAAAGGCTGAGCTTAATAAGGCTGCTAATGCCAACAACAAGGCAATTACTGCAAAACCTTTCAAGGTGACTGATTGTGTGTATACAATTCTTATGACTTAATGGGAGTAAGGTATTGCTTGAGAGACGGCTGCTAAAATCCACATGCAACCAGCTCTATTTATATATACAGAAGCTATTGCAGGCCATCATTTTTTTTTGTATTGGCTTTTATTGCAAGTGGTGACCCATTCTTCAACAACTACATACCATGTAATTGATTCAATTGACCTTTGTTTATTCTCATCTTAAGTTATATCATGGAATATGCCATGGAAATGGCCGTCACATATACAAATGTGGTTTTGTATTAGCTTTTCCTTCTTTTGAAAAAATCATAGCAAAAACAAGTTTTGATTAAGAGATCCTGGAACACGTAAACTTGAATAGAAACTAAACTACTACAGATGAATGAGAAGAGACGGTCACCTTGTTTTGCTTTGTTGCTTCTCATAAATGAAAAGTTCTTCAACAACTACATCGATTTGTTTTTGTTTATTTTCCTTATCCCAATCTAGAGTGTTGGAAAACCCATTATAGAACTGGTCACCTTGCTTTGCTTTGCTTATATTAATACTATCATTTGTTTATTTATGAGTGAAAAATGAAGGTCAGTTATACTTTTTCTCTGAGCTTTGGTGTTAATTACACTTTAGCCCTTGGATTTGGAGACACATTCTTTATCTTTTTTTTTCTTCTTCTCCAGTAGAAAAACCTGTATTGTATTTACAGAAAAGAAACATTAATAATTTAAACTACTTATTAATTGTAAAAAAAAATTAATAGACAACTTAAATTTTTTTAAGGCACTACCAAATAATTTAAATGAAAATTTTAAAAGGTGATGTCAAACAATATTAAGAAAGCATGCAGGGGAGTAGGTTTCCAAAGCTAGCTGGGGGTGTAAATGTTACTTGTGGAGGGCAATTTACCAAAAAATTATTATGAAATGCCGACAGTTGACCAGAAAACACGTTTTAAACAACTCACTTCACCAAAAAACATGAGACTCGATTAACTAATAGATTTTGGGGAGAAATTTTCTCCTTCAAAGTTGTCTAAAAAATTCGCTCCTTTAAATCTGGCTCTGGCTTATGTTATTGTACTCATCAAAAAATAGTTGATAACTATTTTCCTCTAAGTATTAAGGCATCAAATAAACATTTATGACTATCCCGAACTAAATTACACAATTACAAAGAGAAATCATTCTCTATTTTTTTTTCTTTTTTGATAATTTTCTCATCCAGTGCCTGACCACAAAACAAATCAACCCATACAATCATATTCTAGGCAAGCTACAATCTAGGGAGGAAAATCCGTAGTCCATACTACAAAATTCTCCAATAGCAAGATCATCTTGGACAGTTTGTAATCGACGAAATTAGCATCATTTCCAGAGTGAAGAACTTGACATGCACCAAAGTATGGACACACCGTAATCCATATTATGATTTCATGGTAGACGATAATGTAACAAATGTAACCGATGTGGCAACTCTATGTGGATGATGATGTGACACATTTTAGCTTAAATTAGCTCTTAAATTTTTATTCAATACTAAAAATTCCCCATAAACTTTTTCCTTTTCTCTTCTAGGATCCACTTCCACCTTGCCCTCTCGCTCCCCTCAGATGCCGCCACACCATCTGGCCATCTCGCCTTCCAGCTCCTCCATCTGAGCCCCACTAAGCAACAGCCCCGATTTTCATGTGGAAAAAACTAGAAGGAGAAATCTTCCTTAGGCAGTGACCTCAGAGGGAACAGACAAGTTTACACTAGCGGATTTTCCCAAAGCTTTGAAATTTCGAGCGACCCTGTTCCCATTAACCATGCTAGAGGTTACTGGGAGCAATGATTGGTCACTTTTTAAGTGATAGAATCTGCTGGAATATGCCAAATCCGGTGGGTTTTTGTTCAATACAATGGAGGATTTCGATGATATCAGAATTCAGATTGATGTACTTTAAGAGGAAATTAGAAACACCAGTATGGGCAATTGGCCCAATTTTGCTGTCAAAAGAGAATAGATCAAAATATGGGAAAGATAAAAGAAGGATTTAGTGCAAAAGCTTGCAAAAAAAATTGGCCAGATTCCAAACCTGGAATTTTTTTTTATTATCTTGGCTTTTGGGTGAGGGAATTAGGATGGACATGGCTGCTTTGAGGGGAGATTCTGCATTTCCACTGCCGCAAGTTGCCATAGCGGCTATAGCAGAAAACAACAAAAAATAAAAAAGTAACGTATAAAAGACCTTTACCGATTAGCTGGTTGTGTTGGTTGTAAATGTAAATAAGTTTAGTTTATAAAGGGAATAAAGTGTAAAAAGATAAAATAATGTGTAATATTATATTTAAAAAATTCAATAAATATAATTGTTAACATGTTAGTCATAAATAATTTAGATAGAAGTAAGAAAAATGGTATTAAATAGTTTGAGAAAAGAGAGTTAATGTGATGAGTTTGATTTAAGGTGAGATAAAAGTAAAAAAAAAATAGTATTAAATAATTTGAGAGAAATAGCAGTATATATTAACATAATAAGAAGATGGGTGGAATGAAAAAAAGGAATCAGAATTAATGTGAGAAATTTGATTTAATATGGAGAAGTGAATTAATATAAGAGTAGTAATTGTGTTTGTGGGTAAGAGAGAGTTAATACAGCCAATGAAGGTGGATAGGTGGAGGGGAGAAAGTTTGGAAATAGAAGTTTAGAAGCTTTAAAAGTTTTAGAGTTTGTTAATCTTCTTCCATAGTTGTAACTCTAAAGAAGATTAATGTATCACTGTGAGAGAAGAATGTGAGTGTAAATGGGAGAAGGTGTGAATCATAAATAGCCAAGGTGTTTGTGAAAAATTAGCTTAGTAATAATGATTATTTTATTTGTGAATTTTTTTTAAGGTTTGCCAAGAGCATAGTAAAAGATTTTCACATGAAAATGCTTTTAGATACAAGTAATAGCCTTTTTCTAACTAAAATGCATTTGTTTGGACTAAATTGTCTTTATTTTTTACTAAAACATATTTGTTTGGACTAAATCGCTTTTATTTTTTGCTAAGTCACTTTTCTCGCGATGAGGCATTGCCTTTTATTAGTAATAGAAAGACAATGATGAGTTTGCATTATATTACTTATAAAGGTGATGAACAAGACGAACAAGCAATATTGGCATAGAAAAATTGATTAATTTATAAGAAAAACGATGAGATGGCATATATGAAGCTGGATGTCAATGTACGACAATGGACAGAAAAAACTGATAACGAAAAAAAACATATTTTTTATAAATTAATCAATTTTTTATTTCATATCCTTTTTTTTAATAATCAATTTTATACTAATAGCGCTTTTTTAAAAATCATATTACCTTTTTTAAAAATTATTTCACTTTTTAAATATTATTTCATTTTTTTTAAAATGTTATCACATTTTTCAAAATTTTATCGCCTTTTAAAATAAATATATTACAAATATATGGAATAAAATCACTATCAATTTTTTAAATAATTAGATCACCTTTTTAAAAATTTTATCACCTTTTTTAAAATTTTATCACATTTTTAAAAATTGTATTGCTTTATTAAAATGTTATCACCTTTTTAAAAATGTTATTGCATTTTTTAAAATTTGTATCACTTTTTAAATAATTCTATCGCATTTTAAAAACTTTTATTGCTTTTTTCATAATTTCATCGCCTTTTCAAACTTGTTATCGCCTTTTTATATTAAATATTTGCCAAGGGTAAATTATAATAGCCCCCTTGTCATCTAAAGTAACCAACACTTTGCCCCCTATTTTTTAAAATCAATATTTTACTTCTACTTCCTTTATAGTGATGGAGAATAACTTCTAAGACCCTAAATTAAATAATCTGATAACCACATTTCAATATTTTCAAGATTTTTCATATTTTTTTTGTAGCTAATCGACCTTTAAAAAATATTGATATGCTCGGTTTTTCCTTTTTTTAATCATTTTTTTCAGAATTTTATCACTTTTTTTTTCTTTATCGCCTTTTTTACTGTAAATATTTTTTTATCACTTTTATTAAACCGTTATCGCCTTTAAAATAATATCATCACCTTTTTAAAAATTTTGTCACTTTTTCCTAAATTGTATCGCTTTTTAAATTTTATCCATTTTTAAAATTTTATTGTGTTTTAAATAATATTATGAGCTTTTAAAAAATTTTATCGCATTTTCAAAATTTTTATAGCCCTTTACTAAATTTAATAGCTTTTTAAATTTTACCCCTTTTTAAAATGTTATCATGTTTTAAATAATATTATCATCTTTTTTTAAAATAATTTCACCTTTTCATAAATTTTAGCAACTTTTCCTAAATTTTTATCTTTTTTTACGTTTTTTAAAATTTTTTATCATTTTTTAAAAATTATTGTCACCTTTTATAGGTGTTTATTGTCTTTTCATATCCTTTAAGAGTTAATGACAACATCCCACCTTTGGTCTAATATAACTTACACTTTACCCCATATCTTTAAAAACTAATAGTTTACCCTGACTTCATTTGTAGTGTTTTACAACAACTCCGGACATCCAAAATTAAAACATCTGGTAATTAAATTTCATTAATTTTAAGATTTTTCCTATTTTTTTCATAGATAATTGAGCTTAAAAAAATATTAAACTTATTTTACACAAAAAAAAAAATGGATATGCAAGAATGAATAAGTCAACCACTAATTTAGCAGGTAATTTTTTGGGAAATGTAGTTCACAAAGTGGCCCCTAAATATATACCAGCAATATAAATTCTAGGTAAAGTGGTTCAAAAAGTGGCCCCTAACCATGTACCAATGGTTTCAAGTCAGGCTCTTGAAATTAAACCACAATACCCCATAATTTATACAAAAAAAAAAGCGGTTTATATTATGTCCCAAAAAAGTTCACCACAAATTCAGCAGTTGCATAAAGTGACCCTCAAATTAAACCACAAGGGCCCAGAAAGTGCACCACAAAAAAAAACGGTTAATATTCTGACTTTCTAGGCCCTTGTGGTTTAATTTAATGGGCCACTTTATGCAACCTTTAAATTTGTGGTGAACTTTTCAAAGGCCATAATATGAACCGTATTTTTTTTTGTAGTACAAATTTTGGGGTTTTATGGTTCAATTTGAGGGGTATGAGTCGAAACTGTTGGTACACAGTTAAGGACCAATTTTTTAACCGCTTTACCCTGAATTTATACCACTGGTATGTATTTAAGGGCTACTTTGTGAACCACATTCCATAGCAAATAAACTGCTATATTAGTGATTAACTTTTCCGGGCCAGAATATGAACCGCATTTTTTTGTGGTCCAAATTGTGAGGTTTTGTGGTTCAATTTGAGGGACCTGAGTTGAAACCACTGGTACACGGTTAGAGATCAGTTTTTTAACCACTTTACCCAAAATTTATACCACTAATATGTATTTAGGGGCCACTTTGTGAACTACATTCCCTAGAAAATAAACCGCTAAATTAGTGGTTGACTTTTTGGGGCCAAAATATTAACTTCTTTTCTTTTGTGCACTTTCTAGGCCATTGTGATTTAATTTGATGGGCCACTTTATACGATCGCTGCATTTGTGGTGAGTTTTTTGGGGGCCATAATATGAACCATATTTTTTTTTGTACAAACTGTGGGGTTTTATGGTTCAAGTTTAGGGGTCTGACTCGAAACCTCTGGTATACAATTAGGGGCCAGTTTTTAAACCATTTTACCTAAAATTTATACTGCTGGTATGTATTTATGGGTCACTTTATGAACCATATTTCCTAGAAAATTAACTGCTAAATTAACCCTACTTGACTGTTTATCCCCTTTATTTTTTATACCCTACGCATTTTGCCACCTGATGTTTTCAATATTTTTTATAACAACTTCTAAAACTATATTTTAATATTTTTTTAAATGTCAATTAGCTACAAAAGAAATACAAAAAATCTTAAAATTACTAAAATTTTGGTTATCAGGTTTAATTTAGGATCTCATAAGTTGTTGTACAACACTATAAATTAAGTCAGGGTAAAGTATTAGTTTTTAAAGATAGGAGGCAAAGTGTAAGTTACATTACACCATAGGTGGAGATGTTGTAATTAACCCTTAAATTGCTAAAACAGCGACATGATCGCTACAAATGTGATAATTTTTTTAAAAAAGGCGATAATAATTTATGAAACGCGATAAAATTTTTAAAAAGGTGATTAAATTTAAAAAGTTATAAAATTTTGGGAAAGGCAATAAAATCATCATAAAGGCATCAAATTTTGTCTCCTTTTTCATATCTTTATCGTCTTTTTTATATCCTTATCGCATTTTTTCCTATTCTTATCGCCTTTCTGTAACTAATACTAATCCCCCACCCAAATTTTGTTTTTGATTTTCTCCCTTTATTCTTCGTCATTTTTTCGATGCCTGTTTGCACCATGTTGTCGCCTCACTCAACATCAACACATAATCGCCACTCCATTTTTTTCAGATTCGATCTCCCTTGTGAATTCATTGAAGTTTGATTTTGGGGTGAGATATTTTAATAAGTTTGTAATTTTTTATTGCTATTAAAATAAAACCTAAAGATGCAAGTTTCAGGTTAAAAAGTCAATTTCCATCCAACGGCTATGCTCTCACCTCCTAATATAAAAAGGCACAATAAATATAAAAATATGACAAGATAGCATAAAAAGCGTTTAAAAAACAATAAAGGTGAATAAAAATTTAAGGCGAACGACAATTTTGCAAAAATAAAAAAAAATGATAATGAGCTAGAAAAAGTGATTACTTTGACGCCAAAATAATTTATTATTAGTTTATCAACTTTTTTATTTCATTTTCACATTTTTCTGTCAATTGTCGCCTATACATCATTCAATCGCTTTTCTTATAAATTAATCATTTTTTCTAGACTTATCTTGTTCATCGCCTTTATATGTAACTTAACGCTAACTCATCATTACCTTTTTATTAGTAATAAAAACATCTCATTTGTGAAAAAATTGATTTAGTAAAAACAAAAATGATTTAGTCCAAACAAATATTTGGTCAAAAACAAAAGCGATTTAGTCCAAACAAATGCGTTTTAGTTAGAAAGGCTCTTACTTTTAACTCTTTCACTACACACTTGGCAAACCTCCAAAATTAAACATTCACAAATAAATTAAGTATTACTACTGAGCTAATCTTTCACAAACTCTTTTTGATTCACACATCCTCTTTTTATGATTTACCTATAATTGACACTTACATTTTCTTCTCATATTTCTACATTAATCTTATGTTGAGATACAAATATAGAAAAGAAGCACTTAAAACTTCTGAACTTCTACTTCCACACTTCCTCCCCTCTACCTATCTACCTTCATTAGTTGTATTAACTCCCTCTTTCTAACAAACACAACTACTACTCCTACATTAATTCACTTTTCCATATTAATTCAAATTTCTCACATTAATCCTCATTCCTTTTTCATTCCACCCACCCTCTTCTTAATCTATTAATACATGATGCTTTTTCTCTCAACTTCTTTAAAAAATTTTTTGTTTTACTTTTATCTCACATTAAATCAAACTCATCACATTTCCACTCTTTCTCTCAAACTATTTAATACAATTTTTCTTATTTCTACCTAAATTATTTACCACTAATCATTTTTTTAATATAATGTTACAAATTAGTTTATCTGTCTAATCTTTATTTCCTTTATAAACAAAACTTATCAGTACATTTACAACTGAAAAAAACCTGTTAACGGGTAAAACTCTTTCATAACTTACTTTTTACTTTTGAAAACCATGTTACTAGATATGTAATACTAGTAGATAAAATGGAAAATATGATGATAAATAAATTTTAAAAAATAGGAAATAAATTGCAACCATTTTGATATATATTATTAAATAATTTATTGGCTATTGAAATTAAAAAATAATTAAATTTTGTGAACTAATAATTACATTTAATAAAAAGCATTTTTAAAAGAGAAAAAGTGTTTAAAGAGGAACAACAACATTTGTCATAGAAAAAAAAAGTGTTTAATTAGAGAAAAAAGCGTTAGCACCAACCATTTGGTCTAAAATGATACTTTCAGGCCTAAAAATTTTAGTGTATTATCAACTTAGTCCTAAAACTTATGAAGTTTCTAATTCAGTCCTAAAAAATGTTTCAGAAGACAAGAAACGTTAAATAGAAAAGAAATGCCATATTATAATGAAAAAACTGTTTGCATCGTTTTAGATTCAAAAACTACATTTTTGAACTACTTTACCTAAAATTTATACTGCTGGTATATATTTAGGGGCCACTTTGTGCACCATATTCTCCAGAAAATTAACCGCTAAATTAGTGGTTGACTTTTCGGGCCAGATATTAACCGTTTTTTTGTGGTGCACTTTCTGGGCCCTCGTGGTTTAATTTGAGGGGTCACTGTATACAATCGCTGCATTTGTAGTGAGTTTTTTTAGGGCCATAATATGAATTGTATTTTTTTGTGGTACAAATTGTGAGGTTTTATGGTTTAATTTGAGAGGCCTGACTCAAAACCGCTGGTACACGGTTAGGGGCCACTTTATGAACCACTTTACCGAGAAATTAAACCACTGGTATATGTTTAAGGGCCACTTTATGAACCACATTTCCCAGAAAATTAACCGCTAAATTAGTGGCTGACTTTTCGAGCCAAAATATTAATCATTTTTCTATTGTGCAATTTTTGGGCTTTTGTGGTTAAATTTAAGGGGCCACTTTATGCAATCACTCACCTCAGAAAATGAACCACTAAATTTGTGGTGAACATTTTTTTTGGGCTATAATATAAACCATATTTTTTTGTGGTACAAATTATTAGGTGTTATTATTCAATTTGAAGGGCCTGACTCGAAACTGCTGGTACACAATTAGGGGCCACTTTTTGAACCACTTTACCCAGAAATTAAATAGCTGGTATGTGTTTAGGGGTCACTTTATAAACCACATTCCACACAAAATTAACCGCTAAATTACTGGTTAACTTTTTAGAGTTAGAATATTAACCGCTTTTCCGTGGTGCAATTTCTAGGCTCTTGTGGTTAAATTTGAGGGGCAACTTTATGCACCACACACCCCGAAAAATAAACCACTAAATTTGTGGTGAACATTTTAGGGGCCATAATATAAATCATATTTTTTTGTTTTATAAATTGTTGGGTGTTGTGGTTCAATTTGAGGGACATGACTCGAAACTGCTAGTACACGGTTAATGGCCACTTTTTCAATTATTTTACCTAGAATTTATACCCCTAGTATGATTTAGAAGCCACTTTGCGAACCACATTTCCCAAAAAATTAACCACTAAATTAGTGGTTGACTTATTCATTCCTGTATATCCATTTTTTTTTGTGTAAAATCATTTTACTATTTTTTTAATATCAATTACCTATGAAAGAAAATATAAAAAATCTTAAAATTAATGAAATATGATTATCAAAAGTTTAAATTTTAGATGTCAGAAGTTGTTGTAAAATACTATAAATGAAGTCGGGGTAAAATATTAGTTTTTAAAGATAAGGGGGAAAGTGTAAGTTACGTTAGACCATAGGGGGTATTGTCATTAACCCTTAAAGGATATGAAAAGGTGATAAACCTCTAGAGAAGGAGATAAAAATTATAAAAACGCAATTAAAATTTTAAAAAGGCAATAAAAATTTGAAAAAATTGAAAAAAATTAAAAAGGCAATAAAAATTTGAAAAAAATGATAAAAATGTAGAAAAGGCGATCAAATTAAAAAAGTGATAAACACTATAAGGATGAGGATTATTTGCTACGAAAATTTCCTACGAAAAAAAGCGTAACAAAATTATTCGCAGGAAAACCGTCGGACAAAATCTTATGTCCTACAGTTTTCATTCAATAAATTTCTGACACAAAAAAGCTTAGGATAAATGTCAGCGTAAAATGGCGGGAATTAATGGCGCCAATTTTTCCGACGGTTTTGAGGCGCGTATGTAGGAAAAGCTTTTCCTGCATTTATTTTTCCTATGTTTTTTAGACAAAAAGCTGTCCGACGCTTTTCCTTCATTTTTATTTTCCTACATTTTTGAGACAAAAAAAGCGTGAGTGTCTTAAAAATGTAGGAATTTTAATCCTGCAATTTTCCGACAGTTTCTTTTTTCCTACATTTTTTTGACATTAGTTACTACAACTTTCCTACATTAATCTTGCAGTTTAACTTTTCATATATAATACCTACGATATTACTACAAAATTTGGCTATAAATACCCTCCCACTTCTCTTCTCCACCTCGTCCCAGCAACAATTGCTACTTCAAATTTCACTTCCGCTTCAACATCTTCTTCAGCTCGATAGAGGTATTTATAAGTAATTTATAGATTAGTAATTTTTCTGTTAATTATTTATTTGTTATAAGATATGCTTATGTTGTTTTAGGTAGCTGACTTTAGATGTTAGTGATTTAAATGGTAATTATTATTTTTTATGAGATATACTTATGTTGTTTTAGGTAGATGACTTATCACATCATGTAGTTGCATAATATAAGTGTTTATTTATTATACCTTAGATTCTCCATCCATGATTGTGTTGATGACAAATATAATATTGGTCCGATTCAAATTGTTGGCAAACAAGATGTATTGGATTAAGTTATATTTCTAATTAACATAATCATGGATTGTCCAAGTTGGACAGTTGAAACTTATATAAGCAGTATTTCAGTTAATGTGTTCCTGCCGTAATAGCAATATGTGAAATTTGGTAGAGTATTTCCCAAATTGTTCCCGTCATGTGTTTCTCAATAAGTTGATATTATTGAGAAACACTGTGAACGGGAACTGAAGGGAAATGCTGCCGAAATTTACATAAAATGCTACTAACATTGAACAGTTAAAATGGTTTACTGCTTATACAACTTTCAATGGAGTAGGGCCCTTATCTTAATGGAGTAGTTAGGTAGTTCAGTTATAGAAGGTTGACATGTATGCATGACATATATAAGTAATTCATTTACAGTTTCATTATATTTATATTATATGAAATGTAATAAATATATTATGTATTTATGTTGAGGGTTTTTATTGTCTATTTTACAAGGGAAACAAAATGGCTGCTAATGGACGTGAATGGATGTACCAGAGGACAGATACAGATGGATATATGAATTCTGCATTTATGGCTAGTGTTAATGAGTTTCTACAGTTTGCATTTAGTGGGAAGGAGTCAGAAATGATTAAATGTCCTTGTCGTAAATGTAATAACAGATTTTATCGAATAAAGCTGAAAGTGAGAGAGCATTTGTTTCGATATGGATTTACGCCAAACTATTGCATATGGCACTGTCACAACGAACAATATGATAGCAATCTGCACAATTTCAATATGGCCCGTAGCTATTTTCCATCGCAGTTATATGGAGGGACAAGGGGAGAATCAAGTAGTGTAAATGCGTATGAACAGATGGTATGTGAATCAATGGGTCCGTTATCATTGAATTTAGGATCTGGAAATAGTGAAAGAATGTTGGTGGATGAAGAGTTTATCGATGCTGATGTCGAAGAACCTGATAATGGCAGTGATAATAATGATAATGTGTTCGATGTGTCTGAAATGAGAGAGGGGTTACCTAATCCGACCACACAACAATTTTATAATTTGTTGGACGATGCAAATGCACCATTGTGGGATGGGTGCACTAAACAAACACGGTTGTCTGCAATGACCCAATTGTTAAGTTGCAAAAGTGAGTTTAATATGACAGCTCGTTGTTTCGATAGAGTACTGGAGCTTATGAAAGAAATGTTGCCTGAAAGTAATAGACTCCCATCCACCCTATATGATACGAAACAACTCACAAAAGGACTTGGGTTGCCTTATATAAAAATTCATGCATGTGAGAATAACTGTATGCTATTCTATCGGGAAGATGAGAAATTAACATATTGTCGTGAATGTGGAAGCAGTAGATATAAAGAAAGAGTAACCTCCGGAAGGAAGACGTTGATTCCGAAAAAATTGTTACAGTATCTACCAATAACAAGCAGGTTGAAGCGCTTGTACATGTCATCAAAAACAGCGACTCACATGACTTGGCATGCTTATAATAATTCATGCAATGATGGAAGTATGGGTCATCCATGTCAGTCTGAAGCGTGGCGTCACGTAGATCGAACATTCCCATCATTCGCTGATGAAATTAGAAATGTTAGGCTCAGAATGTGTACCGATGGATTTAACCCGAATAATGTTATTGGTGGAACATACACGATATGGCCAATCTTTATAGTTGTTTACAATCTTCCACCAGAACTATGTATGAAAAAACCCTTCATCTTTATGACTCTCCTCATTCCTGGTCCTAGAGCACCAGGACGCAACATTGATGTATTCTTACGACCATTGATTGAGGAGCTCAAAACTTTATGGTCGGAAGGGGTTGTTACATGGGACAGTTGTCGACAACAAAATTTGTTATGAAGGCATGTTTATTATAGACAATTAATGATTTTCTTGCACTAGGAAACCTTTCAGGTTGGAGTATCCATGGTAAGCTGGCGTGTCCATATTGCATGGATGAAATTGACACATTTATGTTGAAGAAATGCAGAAAGCCATGTTGGTTTGATTGTCACAGGGTTTTTTTACCGCATAATCACACATTCCGTTCGAATGTAACATCATTCATCCCAGGAAGAAGGTTAGTGCTGCCACTAGTCCATATAAGTCAGGTGAGGACATACATGATATGTTGGTTGGGTATTTTTTTCCTCCGTTTGGCTCTTCATGTGATAAACACCGAGTTGCGGGGTTTGGAGAATGGCATAATTGGTTAAAGCGGAGTATATTCTGGGAGTTGCCGTACTGGAAGCATTTGCTAGTTTGCCATAATTTGGACGTCATGCATATTGAAAAAAATTGTTTCGAGAATATTTTTAATACTGTTATGGATATACGTGGGAAAACAAAAGATAACTCCAATTCTCGCCTTTCGCTTCAGGAGTTAAAAAATATGCGGCGTGAACTACATTTACGAAATATTAGGGGGAAATGTGTAAAACCAAAAGCATCTTATACGTTGAGTCGGGAACATATAAGAGATGTTACTCTGTGGCTGAGAACGATAAAGATGCCTGATGGGTATGCCTCGAACTTGGGCCGTACGGTTAACTTGAGTGACGGTACATTCTATAACTTCAAGAGTCACGATTGTCATGTGTTAATGCAGAGGTTGCTTCCTATTGCATTATGTGGGTATATGCCAGGTCCTATATGGGAGACGATTTCTGAGTTTTGCTCATTTTTCAAAACCTTATGCACAAGTAGGATTCGATTTGATGACATACAACAGTTGGAGCGGAATATAGTGGTTACCATATGTAAGCTAGAGAAGATATTCCCTCCTACCTTTTTTGATTCGATGGAACATCTTGTTATCCACCTCCCTCTTGAGGCAAAGTTGTGTGGTCCAGTTCAATTTCGATGGATGTACCCATTTGAAAGGTAATTTTTTAATCTGCATTCATATTTCTGTCAATAATTTTCATATATTATATGTCGATAATTTTTGCATATTACATGTCATTAATTGTTATATTTTTTTAACTTGGCAGACTAATGCGGTCATTGAAGCGAAAGGCTAGAAATAAAGCTGCAATTGAAGGATCAATTGTGGAAGCGTACTTGGTGCAAGAAATGTCTACATTCTGTAGCCATTACTTTGAAGTAAATATTCCTATACGGTTAAACAGGGTCCCATGAAATGATGATATTGCTATTCCTGTGGCTGATGTCGAGGGTCAATTGTTATCTATCTTCAATACAAGATGTCGTAACATACCCAACTGCGGGCGACAACGGTTACTTGATCCCACTGAGAAACATCAAATCCATATCTACACTTTGCGCAACTGCAATGAGATTATACCGATTATCAGGTAACATATATGTAAACAACTGTGAGGGTTTTTATATCAACAAGATTGCTTTAATTCATTATTGACTAGTTATCATTTCAGGCACTTTGACTCTTATATATCAACAAGATTTCCCCAATTAGGTGAAAGTGAATTACAAAGTTATCGAGATCAGTATTTGACCGAATGGTTCTCATCATACGTGAGTTTCGTGGCGTGATAATTTTGATGTTCCCTACATTTGTTGAGTTTGAATATACTGTGCAATTATAATTTGTTATATGAACTTGATATTTTCAGGTTAACCGTTTCAAGGATAAATTAGATCCTCGTATTGTTCAATTAGCCCGTGGTCATATTCGAGTTGCCGTTTCATACAATGGATGTATTGTGAATGGTTTTTGTTTCCACACACAATCCTACGGCAAAGACAAAACGACACAGAATTATGGTGTTTGTGTGAAGGGTGAGACTTGGGGATCCAGTGGCTATGATTTTTATGGCCTTATTGATGAGATTATACGTATTGAGTACCACGGGAGTGGGTATGAAGTCATGACGCTGTTCAAATGTACTTGGTTTGATCCGACACGTGGTGTTCGAACGTGCGCACGTACTGGTGTTGTTGACGTTAAATGGAAGTCAAGATTATCACCACCTGAGCCATTTATCTTTGCAACCCAGGCTCAACAAGTTTACTACTGTGAGTACCCTAACAAAACTCTTCATCAGTAGTGGCCGGTGGTTAAGACGAAGCCACGAGCTTTAATCGATTGTGCATCGAATAATTTTAGTATTCAATCTGACGAGAATCAGGAAATGTCTGATGAGCAAACATGTCGGTTAGAAACCACAAATGAGCCGTTCCAAGAAGTGATTTCAAGTGAAGTACTAATGGTAACAACTGATGGCATTGCCCTTGATGAGATTAACATACTTGTCGATTTAACGTGTGTTCCTGAAATCGTGCAACACATGGATGAGAACATCGAGGTCACACAAGTTGATGGGGATACATCAGATGATGAAGCATCGCTCGATAGTTTAGAGTCAGATGAAGGCGATGATGTTTGATTAAGTGTAATTGTTTGATTTTCGGAGAAAAAGTTTATGAAATGTAATCATCAAATTTCTAATTACATGTGTCGTTGAAATGAAAATAATTAACTTTTCTGTCCTCAACGGGTAAAATAAATGGGTAAAATCCACAAGGGGTGACCTAGCTTATTTTTTTTGTCCTCAACGGGTACCTAATCGGTTCGAACAAATGCCGATTTATCAAAGTAGAGAGAGTGTGAGGGTGTGGACGTAGAACAGTCAATACAGAAATAGAGAGTCATCTTCTTACATTCTCAAATATTTCAAAAATAGAAGGTAACTAATTTTTTATTAAGATGATAAAACTAATTATTTCATGTTAGAATTTTGTAATATTAGTCACAAAAATCAAGTATATTTATGGAGAATGTCAGAAAGAGATAAAATTGTCAAATCTGAGTGTTACGTTCATTACTTAAAATTATTCAAGAATACGTGCTAAAAGAATTATAGGGGCCCATTATAAAGAAAAAAAGATTATATAAGTTTTTTCCTATAAAACATATATACATATAATTTAATACCTAAACTTTGTAACTTCTTACCAAGTGTGATATGCACCACTCTACCTCATATATATATATATATATATATATTTATTTATTTATGTTCCAATGCTATCTTTTACAGTATAAAACAAGTGTTAAATCTCACTTTTTGTTAAAATTAGAAAGACATGTACAAATTGAATGATACATATGTATAAACTTGATTTACAAAAAGAATAAGAAATTTGTACAAATCATGTGAAAAATGTGTAAAAATGAGATCATAAATGTGTTACTATTATATTTAATTATGTAAACGAGTTCAAGCCTTCGTACTAAAATAAGTGTGAATACATTAAAACTGCTTGAGTAATCGAAATTAGCAATACGTACAAATTAGATAACAAATATGTATAAATTTCACAACACAAATAAAATGAGAGATATATATATAATTAAACACATTATAAATTACATATATATATATATCAAATGGGTAAAATATTTGATATTTATCTGTCCAACGGTTGTAAGTTAGTAATTAATAAGGGTAGGAAAGATGTACGAATTTTCAGACGGTTTTGAGTCAACATTTATAAAATCGTAGGAAATATGTAGGACATCTCATCTGACGGTTTTGAGGCAATTTTAAAAAATCATAGGAAATATGTAGGACTCTAATCACCTAAGAGAGCGCGTTGTCCGACGGTTTTGAGTCAACATCTAAAAAAGCGTAGGAAATATGTAGGACCATAATTACCTAGGATATCGCGTTATCCGACGGTTTTAAGTCAATTAGGGAAAAAATCGTAGGAAATATGTAGGACCCTAAGCACCTAGGAGAGCGCATTGTCCAACGGTTTTGAGTCCATAATTTAGTTCAGTAGTAAAAGTGTAGGAAATATACAAAAGCGTAGGATTAAAGTAGCAAAAAAGTAGTAGATTCATTGGAAATTCCAACTACTGGCGGGAAACCAAATTATGGAGGGAAATTTCAATTTTTATTTTCCTACGGTTTTCATACAGCTTATATTTTTTGTAGGAAAAGCGTAGGAAATGTTGCTATGGTTTTCCTACAATTTTAAAAACTGCAGGAAAATCATAGGTCTTATTGGTAGCTAAATCGCCAGACTTCCCCTTTAAATTCGTGGGAGTTCTTCAGTTTTCACAACTTCATCCCTTCGTTTCTGTGACAAACTCTTCCAAACCCACTCCCCCAAATCTCCCCCAGAGCTATTTAAACTAGGTAATTTTTATTTTTAAGTACTTTTTCATATATAATTACTGTTTGTTATAACATATATATAGTTGTTGTTTACATTTTAAGAATATAGTTTTTATATTATATGTTTTAGGTAATCTTATATATCGTGGTTAGTAATGAATATTTATGTGGTTAGTTATATGGTGGTAGTAATTAATATGTATGTTTTAGGTACAAGAATAATTTTTTATGTAATAATGGTTACTTCTATTTGTACAACAGCATGTTACTATATATGTGGTTAACATAAAAAACTGTTAGTTCAATAATGTTACAGTAATATTGTTATCACTTTAATAATGTCAGTGTTTTATAATGCTACAACACTAATGTTACTTCAATAATGTAAGTATAATCAGCTAATGCTAGTTTAATAATTTAATTTTATAAATAAGAATATATCGAATAATTGGCAATTTTAAAAAGTGTTACTGCACAACTAGTATTCAAATGACTGCAATTTCAAAATTAATGAGTTTACTAAAATAATGAAATTTAATATGTAAATGTTACTGACGTAATGGTAATTTAGTATTATATATATATGTAATAAACATGTTAAACTTTAATTTTAGGATGGTTCCCCCCAGACAGTCCGGCTCGGGCAAAGCCCCCGCCAAGGACATACATGATCCCCGACGTAGTCGGGGTCGATGACAGCCTGCTGTGACACCTACACAGGTGTCACAGACTGAGACTCAGACCCAGGTCCCAGATACCCAGGCGCAGACATCGGTGCCACAGACCCAGTCGCAGACATCGGTGCCACAGACCCAGCCACAGACCCAGCTGCCATATACTCTGGTGCCACGACCTCATGTGCCGCAAACGTTTGGCGCATCGAGCTCATCATTTCAGCAGTTCCGAGACACGCAGACTGATGCGTATTACCTGGATATGAGCAGAATATCCGGGTCATTTCAGTTCCAGCAGACAGGGATCGGGCAGCCCACATGGGACGTCGATCCTAACACATTTATTGATCCAGAGGAGCTGGGTATATCCACTTCTCATCTACCCAGCCTACACCCGAGTCAGCAGCAGCAGCAGCCGCCTCAGTAGAGCCAGGCCACTGGCGGCCCAGCGGTCGCACCTGACGCGCATCCAGCTGCAGGGGCCCCATTACCTAGAGGGCGAGGCCCACGGGTAGTTGACTTACCACCACCTCCACCTCCGCAGGACCGTCCGCTAATCGTCCCTTGAGAGTAAGTATTACTGACTCTTAAGTCATTAATTATGATATAATTATACGTTGTTCTTAGTTACATCAGTTTATATATATATCTTACTATAATCATTATTTGTTACAGCTTACTCACTGATGACTCCCTTCGTTCCACCATAGCCTCTATTCATGTGAGGTTGTAGGACGAAGGTTCTATAGCTTGGTCACATGCATCTCGAGCTGCACGAGAGGAGCACGTGACCACGTTAGAGGTAATTGGTTATTATACATTTTTAAACAATACTTTACATATGAAAAAATTAATAATTTTTTTCTTCTTTGTGAAATTGCAGAACTACTATAGATGGGACCCTAGAGACTTCGGCGCCATCCGCCGAATTGTGTTCGACTACTGTTCGCGGTCCGTGCGGAACCGCGTTTATCATTGGAGGTCCGTCGCGATTCAGAAGATCCCCGCCTTCTTCGACAACCCTAACTACAATTTGCTGTGGCCACATGTTCCACCCTGCTACAGTCAGCAGGTGTGGAATCAGTTGTGTGACCAGTGGGAGCAGGAGCGATGGAAGAAGCTATCGGAGGTTGGCTCCCATGCCAAGCACATAGCGAATAGCTCAGGCCTTGTTCCGAAGCACACGATGGGCTCAATCCCAGGCGAGATGCACTAGGATCGTATGGTACCAACTTGGACCTTTCCATACATTATAAATTTTGTATGATTTATTAATTACATAAATTTTTAATGATATCTAAAATTGTGCAGACAAAAGCAAATGATGGAGTTGAGCCATCATTTGATGAGTGGTGGTCTCATACTCATAGACGGAAGAAGACCGGTCAGCCCATCGATCTGATTTCACAGCAGCTGCAGGTAATAAATGTTCATTTACCACTACAAACATTGATTTAAAAATATAATATTTGTCTTACTAACTCTAATTTCTTTTTCTTGTAGGATGGATATGTCCAGCGGATTCAACAAAAATACCAGAATCCGGATGACCGCCCGTAGTTCGATGTAGAGGTCTAGAGCGAGGTACGAGGCCCACAAAAAAAAGGCCGACTACCTGGTGTTCCGCGCCGACTCTCTGATCCCCAGGCATTTGGACCACATCGGGTATTTTTTATTTTTATTTAACTTTATTAATTATTTTTATCACTTTTACGTTTCTAATTGCTACTTTCAAAATTTTTTAAGCTCCACGTGCTGATTCGGAGGAGATTGCTCAGCTGAGGGCTGAGAACACCCAGCTACGGAGTGATTTTACGCAGCTACAGGCAGATGTTCGTACTCAGGTTCAGTGAGAGACCGAGGCTTCAATGAGCGCCATGCTTAACAGGTTGATCCAGCAGGGGATTATACCTGCATCGGCGCTCTCAGACGACCTATGGACCGGTTCCTCCACTCAGCCTCCTGCCGACGATCGTAGCCAGGGAGATGACGATGATCAGCCCGGGACTGCATCTCATTGATTTTATATTAGATCTCCTTCAGTTCTTTGTAATTAACTTTTTCCTGTAAAATTTGATTACTTTTGTGTATAGTAATTTTATTGATTACTTTGATCAATTGTTATATAATAATAATAATAATAATAATAATAATAATAATATTAACAGAATAATAATAATAATAATAATAATAATAATAATAATAATAATAATAATAATAATAATAATAATTTGTGTTTTATTATTATTATTAAATAATGCAATATAATATGTATTTATTTTGTATATAAATTAATTTACTAAAATCTTTAAATTGTCACAAAATCGTAGGAGATATATTAATGACAAAAAACCGTAGGAGATATTAAAGTCACAAAAACGTAGGAGATATTAAAGTCACAAAATCGTAGGAATTAATGCATCTCAAAACCGTCTTAAATAATGGGGACCACATGCGTCATAAAAGAGTAGGACAAAGGGGTCACAAAACCGTAGGAAATAGTTTTGTCAGAAAACTGTAGGAATTAATGCATCTTAAAACTGTCTGATATGCTGGCGTCATAAAAGCGTAGGACTATTTTACGTTTATCCGACGGTTTTTTATTTCCGACACTACTTTTTCCTACGGTTTTGTCCGACGATTTTAATTGTAGGAAATGACCATTTCCTACGGTTTCCCTACATTTTTTCCCGTCTCAAATGCCATGTTTTCTTGTAGTGAAAATTTAAGAAAATGTGCTAAAATTTATAAAAATGTGTTACAACTATGGAAGAAGATTACACTCACATTCTTCTCTCACTTTGATAATCAATCTTCTTTAGAGTTACAACTATGGAAGAAAATTAACAAACTCTAAAGCTTCTAAACTTCTACTTTCAGACTTTCTCCCCTCATTCTATATACTCTCATTGACTGTATTAACTCCCTCTCACCAATAAAAAAAACTACAACTCCTATATTAATTTAATTCTCCATATTAAATCAAATTTCTTACATTAATTCGCATTCCTTTTTCATTTCCACCCTCCCTCTTCTTTTCTGTTAATACACATACTACTATTTCTCTCAAATTCTTTAATACTTTTTTCTTTACTTTTATCCCACATTAAATCAAACTAATCACATTAACTCTCTTTCTCTCAAACTATATAATACCATTTTTCTTACTTCTATCTAAATTATTTACCACTAACATGTTAACAATTATATTTACTAAATTTTTTTAATATAATATTACACATTATTTCATTTTTTATACTTATTTCCTTTATAAACTAAACTTATTTACATTTATAATCGAAACAACCAGTTAATTAGTAAAAATCTTTTATACGTTACTATTTTATTTTTTGTCATTTTCTTCAACAATTGTCATAGCGGCAATGAAGAATTTCCCTGCTTTGAGACATGTTGAAGAGAATTAAGCATTGACGGGTTTGCTTCATGTCTTTGGTGCTACATTTTCACTATAGTGGTATAGAGCATACATGGATGGAAGATTTGGCCCTTTTGCTAGAAAAATTATATTCAATGAAAGAGTCATTCATTTTACAATGCAATAATTTTGAAATGTGTGGAATGTTCTTGGATGAAGAAATAAGAGTTAACTAAGGATTATTAACATGCATATATAACGCTATTGTAACAACTTTGGAAAAATGAGACCAAATGAATGGTATATTTTTGTTTTTTTTCCCCAATCTAATACTTGAATAATAGATGGGAGGGATCCGCATTATTGTAAGCAACTAGGTAAATACTAATAGCTAATTCATTTTAACTTAACTCAACTTAATCAAAAAACATCTTATTTTTCTCTTTAAATTTTTTTATCCAAAATTAATTTTATTTAAAAGCCAACATTATTCAGGTATAGTAATTCATTGAAAATATAATTTTTATAATTTTATTAAATTTATATGAATTTTTCTACTTTTCTAAAAATAGAAAAATTCATAAAAATTTGATACCAACATAAAAATTTAATTTCAAATAGATTTATTACCTGTACATAATATTGTTTTTTGAATGAAATTGGTTTTGATTAAAAAATATGTAAAAATAAAAAATAATTTATTTTTTATTAAGTTGACTTAATTAAGACAAATTGACCCTGACTTTTTGCGCCCAATTTTCTCCTCCCCTTTTGCGTTTAAGCGACCTGTCTAAAAACTTAACACATCCTTCTGTACTCATTATATTCCTGTTGACATATATGGAGCGGAAATATGATCTTTTATGCTCAAACTATCTCCCTCCCGGTTTTCACATTTTTCAAAAAGCATGTTTTAGAACCATGGTTGCTTTTGATTTTGATTTTTCTATCAGTTTACTTTTCAAATAATGTAGAGAACGGAATGTATAAAAGAGCTGCTAAATTTCATTAAGGGAACTACCATACCACAGATAGCTGCATAAGCAACAACTTTATTGTATTACACCCACTTTTATTGTTGCAAGAACAAATATGCATGAAGAAAAAATATTTGAAGCAAGATATTGCCTCAGCAAGTGGACATTTTACGTATTTGTTTGATTTAGTTATTAGTCCAAAAGCGAGATTGGAGGTAATTAATGACATTCTTGTCCAACTGGAATGCCTTGGCCAGAACATCAGGATTGATGGCTGGATTTGAGCCAAACACTGCATTGGCTATGGTGATGACCCCTGGATTTTGGCTGCTGAGGCCAGCAAATGCGACAGCTGGTGTTTTCCCAATGTTGAACTGGAAGTGAATGAGCCCAATTGGAAAAACAAACACATCTCCTGGGTATAAGACTTTGGTAATGAGACGGTTTTGGGGATTTGAGGTGACAAAACCCACGTAAAGGGTGCCTTCTACTACAGCCAAGATCTCTGTTCCACGGGGATGAGTGTGGGGAGGGTTGAGGCCACCATAGGGTGCATAGTCCAGACGAGCTAATGAGATCCCAAGAGTGTTGAGTCCTGCTATTTTGTCAACATTGACGAGAGTAACGCTTGAACCGACTTGGTTTGAAGTGTTTCCTGGGATGTTCAGTCCTGAGAAAGAGAAATCATCTGCTGTAGCTTGCATCGGATCCTTGCAAAACTTTCCATTCACAAATACTGCAGAAAACAATATTGAAGAACATATATATATTAGCTATTTAGCCGAATATACGTGATAAAGAGGAAAATTAAAAGAAAAAGAAAGAGAAGGGCAGAGTATGTATCTATACCTCCATACTTGGTGTCATTAATGGCTACGCAAAAGTCTTGTAAAGGGCTGGGATCGTTGGCTGAGGTTAATGAGGCTGCCAAAGCCAAAAAGGCAATCACTGCAAACCCTTTCATGGTGATCCAAGAAAAAAAAATTTATCACTTGTTTGTAAGTAGTTGCTTAAGAAATCTAGGGATGAGAAAATGGTAATGAAACCAGCTCTATTTATAGATACTGAAGCTATTGAAAGTGACACAAAGCAGATGGTGCGGTTTCACCTCTCTTATGATAGATTTATTATTTTCTCTGATATTTTATGTTCCTGGTGGTGACCTATTCTTCTGCAACCACCATGCATAACTACTTCACCCTTTTGTTTATTTTCCTCATCTCATGGTTATATCATAGAAGATGCGATGGAAATGGTGATCCAACCATACACGTGTTTGACATAGAAGGGAGGCCAAGGGGAGAATGGCTTGGACCTCCCGATAACAACTAGAAGCCTTCACCATTTCGCCAAGGCAATGGTTCATATAGCTACCTTCTTCTTCTAATCAAAAAAGAAAAAAGCAAAGAAAAACAACAGGAGAGTGCTTTAGTTAGATTTGTCTTATGGCATATATAGATCTTAGAGCCTTACTTGTATTTTGCTTCAGCTGAGAAGAAAAAGGAAATTTCTGTCTTGCGTAAATAAGCTGATAATATTGTGTGAGCCTCAATTTGATAAGTCATCAAGAAGTGATTTTGTTTGAGTTCTGTTAGCTAGGAAAGGACTGTCCCGGCAAACTATAGCTAGGTCTTTGCTAACTAAGTCTTAGAAAAGTTTCTAGATTAATTTTTTTGCCAAAAATTTATTATTGATAGCTATTCGAGACCGTGCTACTAATTAGATGTTAGGTAAAGATGTCATAATATTGAGTTTAGACTGGTAATCATCTTAGAATCTGTCAAACAAGTAATGTAGAATATACATAGAACAATACTTGCTGTGTCTCCGAAGGCATGTCTGGTCTCCATCTGAGAGATGAAAACCTTTTAGGCATAAGAGAAAGAAACACGTGTATATTTGATGACCACTTCCATGGCATGTGGTATGATATAAACATGAGATGAGGAAACTAAACAGAGGATAAGCTACATATGTTGGTAGTTGTTGAAGAATGGGTCACCACCTACAACATAAGATAAAAGGAGATTGTCATGAGAGAAGGTCAAACTGCCCATCTGCTTAGTGTGATCCGCATTACCTTAACAATCTATAAATAGGGCTGGTCCCATGAACATTTGATCATCCACTCTTAAGCAATTACCTACAGAAGAAGAGATAAAAGCTTCATCTTTCATATATAGTCATCATCATGGGAGCATTTGCAGTGCTTGCCTTGTTGGCATTAGCAGCCACATCAACAGCAGCCTTTGATCCAAGCCCTTTACAAGACTTTTGTGTAGCCATTAATGACACCAAGGCTGGAGGTATAGATGCATGCTCTACCTTTTAGAAAATAGATTTAGCTCTCCTCGTAACCACATATATTTTGCTAAATGGCTAATACATTTTACATTATTATTTTCTACAGTTTTTGTGAATGGAAAGCTTTGCAAGGATCCAATGCAAGCTACAGCAGAAGATTTCTCTTTCTCGGGACTGAATATCCCAGGAAACACTTCAAACCAACTTGGTTCAAATGTTACTCTCCTCAATGTTGACAAAATACCAGGACTTAACACCCTTGGGATCTCATTAGCTCGTCTCGACTTTGCACCCTATGGTGGCCTCAATCCCCCTCACACCCATCCTCGTGGAACAGAGATCTTGGTTGTTGTGGAAGGCACCCTTTATGTGGGATTTGTCACCTCAAATCCTGAAAATCGTCTCATCACCAAAGTCCTATACCCTGGAGATGTGTTTGTCTTCCCCATTGGGCTCATTCACTTCCAAGTTAACATGGCAAAAACACCTGCTGTTGCATTTGCTGGCCTAAGCAGCCAGAATCCTGGGGTGATTACAATTGCGAAAGCAGTCTTTGGCTCCAAGCCACCCATTAATCCTGATGTTCTGGTCAAGGCCTTCCAGTTAGACAAGAATGCGGTTAACTATCTTCAGGCTCGGTTCTGGACAAACAACTAAACAGATAATCACTCTGACTTGGTGATGCGACGATATCCCAATTTGTTTCCGATTGTTTTCTCTGAAGCATATTCCTTGTTGCTGTAATAAGGTCCTAGTTACTGGCTACTCTAGTAGCTAGTTCTAGGCTTCTAGCTTTGTGATACAATAAAGACAGTTGTTTGTCACTAATTCTACAAACTTTGTGTTTCGGCCGTTTGGTTGATGCTATTTTTATGAAGGATGGGCTTAATGAATGCTGCTGGCAGGAATCAATACAGACAGAATCCTGAAATTCGCATTTGTTATGCACCAAGTTTTTGTTAAAGATGAAGAAAACTAAAACTTCAACATTCGAATGGACCCCAAAGAGTATCTTATCGATGGTGGCCGGTGGCGACTCATGTACTTACAGGACTTTTCAAATGCTAATTAAGAGAATTGAGACAAAAACTACCATCTCTGAAGTTCCAAGGCCGGCTCACCTAGTTAGAACGATCACACTTTAACTCTCAAATTGGCACTGTCTATGGGAAACATGGTAAACACCAAGAGGTCTTGCATGGATCATGACACCCTCAGAACCGAGCACGAGAGTCAGAGGAGGGACTTACCTGATCCCCCTAGAGGGACCTACCTGACCCCCCTAGAGGGACAGCCGACCCTCAGGATAGGGGGACGGCACAAGTGTTAAGACGCATAACTGCAAAGTGTGGTTTGGAAATCTATAGTAGAACTTATGTTCATACTTCAAAACCAAGCCTCAAGAATGGTGTCTGAGATGGTAGTCCAAGAAATATGGATAAATGGAAGTTTATGTATTATCCAAAGTTGGAGGAGTTGATTCGCCATATGTTGCCATGTTGTGGTGCCCTTTTCTGTTGTAGCTAGGTAAACAACTTCAACTTGATGAGGCTCGCTCTCGTCTCACTTTTATTTTATTTACTTTAGTACTTTGCTGAAGAGTGAAGAATTCGTTGGAGAATTACACGAAGGATGCTTACAACAAATGCTTGATTCTTTCGCGCTTTTCTTGTTAAATAATGCATCCGTTGATATATGCTCTGATGAATCGAAGACCGTCATCATGTATGTGATCCGGGACATGAGGCCAGGATCATGGTGAAGATCATGTCTGGTCTGGTCTGGTCAGATTGGTCCGTCTTTGCTAGTGTGAACTAAAAATGAATCGGAGCATATCGAAATTGATTTTGTTGCAATCATGGACGGCACCTTTCCTTGGTTGGATCAACGAGCATTGGACACACTTTTCTTATTGTATTATAATCGATTGTGGCATACATATTCATGGAACAACAGCAGGGAAGCTAAGGAGTTCAGGGAACTCAAGTTTCCTTCGCGTTACTGGGTAATAGGATCCTTTGGATAAAATACTTCTAAGGGGGAAAGCTGGCACATTGCTGAAAATGCAAGAGAAAGCTGCATAATGGCTAGAAACTTGCTTGTTTGACCCCACGGTTGACTTGAAGTTTGAGCAGGAATTTTGGGCTTAAACTTTGCAGGCATCATTGTTTTTATATAGAGGAAATGTATGAATTGTTGGAACAGAATTTGGTTGTGAAATGCTGGGTTTTATTATAGTGGTCTGTTGAAGACAGCAGCCTTGTTCAAACACACTTGTTGAAGATGTCAGCATCCATCTTTCTTAGCAAGTGTATATTGATGCAGGGATTCTTAGCAATCTAATTGCTGGTGTCTAGCAGAGTCCAAAGGAATTAGTCCAGAGAGTTTCTGTGTGGAGTGAACAGACTGGTTGTGAATAAATCTGTACCTTGCCCTAAAATGGCTAGTTTGACTCCAAATTTGACTTCAAGCTTGAAGTGGAATTCTGAAATGAGACTTCGCAGACATCTTCATGAGCATATTTCAGACTTGTTCAAGTTTTTAAATCAGATTAATGAGTGTGAAATGAAGATTTGGATTGCTGAAACTGAAACCTCTTGTTGGAGGTTGACCGAAAATTGACTTTGAGGTTGGAATGAGGCTTTGAAGATGAGAAATTGTAGGGAAGTATATTTCCACATTACCAACTTGCTTAGAAGCTCAAATCTGGTCTTACTATCGCAATTCCGAAATTTTATCTTCTGGTTGAAGCAAAAGAACTTGAAATGGAGCTGAGATTTTGAGCTAGGAAAGGTATTTGGAGCTGAGATTTTGCAGTCAAATTCCAGAAGTGAAACGGAACTTATTGAGCTCAATAGGGCTGCAAGGAAGTCTGGCTTGATGGGAAAATGAAGCGGAAATTTGTTTCAGCAGCTATGAGCGAAACTTCATGAGTTTTAAGGGTCATAAGCCAATCTAAGTGGCACAACTATGATTTATGGAACTAAACAAGTTTCTTATGAGATGAGAAATCAAACTGCAAAGTTCAGTTGAAAATTTTGCAGAGGAACTAAAATGACCTCTGAAACCTAAGTTACAAAAAAGCTGAGAAATGCAAGACTGAAGAAAGGTTTGTGACTTTTATGTCATGTTTTTGCATGGGAAGAAGTTGTTAAATCAGCATAATAAAGACGTAAAAGGTGAGGCCTTGAACTGATGCTGAAATGAAGAACTTCGGGGTGAAATTTTTTTATCGGCTAAGCTGAAAGTTGAGGCATTTTGCTGAAATATGTAAGAAGGTTGAAGGTTGACCACAGAGTTGACTTTACGGAAGGTAAATAGATCCTGGACTAAGAGATTTTGCTATATTGGTGCCTAAGGGCAGAATGTAACATCAGCATCTCTAAGATAGTTCTTGCTTGGGTGTGGACTAGTGTCTTTTAAAATGTTTAGGGATCATTTAATTGATCCTGGTGTTGGGATTATGGAATGGAGACTAGAGCAGCAAGAAGTCGACTGAGGTCTAGATTGCTGCAGCTTTAGCAAACTAGTCTGAATGTTTGACTGAAGTGTTGACTTTTTGATAAAGTCACTAATTTGAGGGAATTGCAGGTTATAAAACCTTTTGAAGTTGCTTTAGACTTGTGGAAAATATGCTTCTAGTATTTTGTGGCCAGTAGACCTGCTTAAGGTGGTAAACTACTGAAACAGAATACAGATTCACTGTTTCATTGGGGACTATGTGTTGCTTAAGCTTAGGCCACTTTGTGGCTGTAACTTATTTGAACAAAAAGGGGATTAAAGATTGTTTGCAGTGCCTCAAGGCCTGATTCGGAGAGATTATAACTCAAAGGTCAAAATTTAAAATTCTTATGCTTCAGGTGCTGTGATTATTATCAGTTATATATGGTAACTTGGATTATGAGCTATACTATGGCGGCTTGGATTATGGGATATTCAATTCTCTCTCTTCACATATATATTAGAATTCTGTATATATGTATACCATACTTAGAAAGATAGATTGATGTAATTAGGTGATAGATTGATTTTAATTGGCTAAAAATCAGCCATATTCTTTGTACCTATTTTCTATATAAAGAGAATGAAACCCTCCCTTTGGGGGCATCAAAACCATTTGACATGGTATCATCGTTGGATATTGTTGGATATTGTTCACACTCTGTTAATTGAATCTTCTGTTCCTCCTAGATTTTGGGTAGCGTCTTTATCTACTGCTGTTTATCTTACTAACCGTCTCCCCTCTCAAAATCTAAAATTTGATTCTCCTTATTATTGTTTGTTTGGTGTTGCTCTTGAGTATAATTCTCTTCATGTCTTTGGATGTGTCTGTTTTGTTCACCTACCTTCTACAGAACGTCATAAACTTTCTGCCCAGGCAGTTCGATATGCATTTCTTGGGTATAGTAATATGCACAAAGGGTTTGTGTGTCATGATGCAGATGCTAAAAGAATTCGTGTCTTTCGACATGTGATTTTCTTTGAAAATCAATATTTCTTCCAAACTTGTGTTATTCCTAATTCAGTTTCGATTCAACTTCCTACATTTGATATGTCTTCTACTATTGAACGTTTTAAGTCAGGAGTCATTTACTGACGACGTCCTCTACCGTGCCCACTGCCTTCTCCTGACACTGAATTGACATCTGATCCAGTCAACACTGAACCCCGGTGATCTTCTTGGATTTCACGACCTCCAACAGGTATGGATTCCCACATACTGCTCATCAAGCTACACTTGATACTACTGTGCCTAAATCTTACTCCCAGGCTTCTACACAAGCTTGTTGCCAACAAGCTATGCAAGAAGAACTTTAGGCACTTTAGGATAATCAGACATGGGACATCATTCCATGTCTTGATGGAGCCAAGCTCATTGGATGCAAATGGGTATGCACACTCAAACTTCGGCCTGATGGCACCATAGAGAGGTATAAAGCTCGTTTGGTGGCCCTCGGGAATTTTCAAGAGTATGGCCTTGATTATGAGGAGACATTTGCACCGGTGGCTAAGATGACTACGATACGAACTGTGATGGCAATAGCTGCTTCTAAAGGATAGTCACTCCAGCAGATGGATGTGAAGAATGCATTCTTACATGGGGATCTGAAAGAAGAAATCTATATGATTCCTCCTCCTGGTATGTTCACCCACCCCATGAATGAGGTTTGTCGATTAAAGCAATCTCTATGTGGTTTAAAGCAGCTTCCCCGAGCATGGTTAGAGAAGCTTCGTACCACTCTTCTTGATTTTCATTTTACTCAAAGTCGGTTCGACCCTTCTCTATTCCTTCAAAGGACTAGCATTGGACTTGTTGTGTTTTTAGTATATGTGGATGACATTGTAATCACAGGATCTGATCCACAATGATTGCTCAAATCCAACAGCACCTCAAAACCACCTTTCATATGAAAAACCTCGGTCCTCTACAGTACTTTCTTGGTCTAGAGGTGTATTCCTGTTCTAATGCTCTTTTTGAATCAGCACAAATATACACAAGAACTTCTCAACTTAGTTGGTCTTCAGTCTGCAAATTCAGTGCTTACTCATTTGGAGGTTAATGTAAAGCTCAGTTAGGAGGAAGGGGAACTATTATCAGATCCATCTGTATATCGACCGATTGTCGGGAGTTTGAATTATCTAACTATCACTAGGCCTGATATTTCATTCATTGTGCAGCAGGTTAGCCAATTCATGCAAGCTCCTCGCAGTTCACACTTAGCAGTTGTACGGCGAATTCTTCGCTATCTGAAGGGTACCTCTGCTCGTGGGTTATTCTTTCCGACTAGGAATTCCTTACAATTACAGGGTTATGCTGTTGCAGATTGGGCTGGATGTGTGGATACTCGCCGTTCAGTTACTAGTTGGTGTATGTTTCTGGGTGATGCTCTCATTTCTTGGAAAAGTAAGAAGCAGGATCGAGTCTCAAAGTCTTCTACTGAATCTGAATATCGTGCAATGTCATCTGTGTGTTCAGAGATTGTGTGGCTTCGGGGTTTGTTAGGTGAACTTGGCATTCCTCAACTTACTCTTACTCCACTTCATGCCGATAACACTAGTGCTATTCAGATTGCTGCCAATCCAGTATTTCACGAGCGTACAAAACATGTTGAAGTAGATTGTCATTCCATCTGTGAAGCATTTGATCAACATGTGATTACTCTCCCTCATATATCCACCGAGCATCAAACTGCTAATGTTTTTACCAAGGCTCTATCTCGTCACCGTCATCAATTAATGATTGACAAATTGATGCTTCTTGATCAGCTAGCATCAATTTGAGGGGGGATGTCAGTTATACATGGTAACTTGGATTATGAGTTATATATGGCAGCTTGGATTATAGGATATTCAATTCTCTCTCTTTACATACATATTAGAATTCTATATATATGTATACCATACTTAGAAACATAGATTAATGTAATTAGGTGATAGATTGATTCTAATTGGCTAAAAATCAGCCATATTCTTTGTACCTATTTTCTATATAAAGAGAATGAAACCCTCCATTTTGGGGCATCGAAACCATTTGACAATTATAACTGAAAAGGAATTGACCAAGACTAGTAACAATGGCAGCACTGAAATTTCAGGGAATACATTGGATTGATGAATGAGATCTGGTTCTGGAGTTGAGGTCTTTCGAATGACTGAATATGAAATTTAGAGAACCAGTGAGGTCAGGTGGTTGTAAGAACTACTGGAACTAAAACAGGACTGAAAGTGTTGAATTGCTGGAAGTTTGAAACCAATATGACTGCTATAGTTGTAATACCTGCAGAAATAAATTGAAGAACTGAAGTTTTGACAACACATTGACTTTCTTCAAGAATTTTCTTTTTAGTCTGAAATTTGTATGGAAGTTGAATTTGATAAAAGAAATATGTTGGAAGAAGAAATCTGAAAGCCAACTCAAGAATGTAGAGAAATTCTGCAGAAAGGATTTAAAAGTGATAAGTTTGACCACAATGTTGACTTTTGGATGTAGAAGGGCTTTGAGCCTGAAACTTTGCAAACAAGTTAAACTGCATATTCTGGAATTGTCTAAAGCCATAAACCAGACTTCTGGTTACATCAAGTACATTTGTTTTAAGAACACAAGGAAGGAGCATACCTCGCTTGTACTGAACAAGCAGTTGAAAGCATATGCGTGACTGTTGTTGGCCATAGACTTGGGTCAATAAAAGAACTGGCAAGTTAATGTCCATGACAGTGACAAATACTGATACTGAGAAGCAGAGATTGAAGAGCTAAAATAACAAAGAGTCAAAGAGTAAGCTGAAAATCCTATGCTAGTAGAATAAGAGATGAGGTTTGACTCAAAGGTTGGCTTTCAGATATGTACATCTGTAGATCCTAAAAATTTGATTTGAATTTGATATAGTTGTATGAAGTTTGGATTGGGAATACACAAAAGGCTGAAGTTAGCAAATTATCCTGACTGTTAAGTTTGACTTAATCGGTTGATTTTTTGAGGAAGATGTAAGCTGAGTACAATACTTGTTGGCTACTAATATGGTCATATTTTAAGCTTGCTCAAGCAAGTTATTTTCCAATTGTGGTTCAAGTAACCTGTTCATCGCATTGGATCAACAAAACTGAAATAAGCTAGCAGTTATAAGGCTAGACTTCTGAGCCTTTAGTGCAGTAAGCATATGGTTACTAAAATAATACAAAACTGGTGAAAGAATACCATTGAATCATAGTTGTCATGCCCTTGACTTGTATAGGCCTTAGGTTGTAAATAAGCAACATACCGGTCAAGGGGAAGCAAGAAAACATGGCCAAGAAAGGCATGACTAGGCACCATACTTATAAAAAGTGCATTTGTGATTATGCGACAATTCGTTTCACTTGTTTCTAATTAATCTAATCTCAATATTTGGCTGGGAAACTTACAATTACCCCCTGAGGTTTCCTTAACCTACAATTTGCCCTCTTTATTTTGAAAAACCTACACTTTGCCTCCTGATTCTTTTATACTGTCCGATAACAACTTCTGAAATTATAATTTAAACTATATGATAGTTATCTTCTAGTAACGTCAATCTCTCTAACATTTTTTTTATAGTTGATAGATATTTTAAATTATCATTTTTTTTCTGTAAATGTATTTTTTTTCCTGTAAATGCATATCATTATTTTTTAAAAGTCAGTTAATTATGAAAAAAATATCAAAAATCTTAAAATTACAGGAGCATGGTTATCAAATAGTTTAATTTAGAGTTTTAAAAATTATTATTGGACACTATAAAAGAAATAAGGGGTAAACTGTAGATTTTTTAAAATAAAAGAGGACAAATTGTAAGTTAGATCAAACCACAGGGCTATGTAATTCACCTTTATTTGGCCGGGCATATGCAGGTCAAAATATTCAAATAAAAACGGAGCTGAAGTTGAGATTATATACAAGATAATGCTATCACTAATCACTCTCTTCACTCTCCTCTGTCCCTCCACGTTTCACACTCTGCTGACAATTACCAACATTAAATCCGGTTACTCATCAGTGAATCCACCTCCTCTGAGCCCGCCCAGCCTATTGTTTGTTTGTTGGTTCCTATGGTTGGGCTAGGAAGCTAACTGATCGGTGGATTTGCGGCAGAGTACTGATGTTGCTAGCGACCTTCGCACGGGCATCCTCAACATTGTTCTATGATTCCCAGCCGTAGAAGTGGGTGCAAGAATGGGGGTTGTTGTATCGGGAGAGGTAGAAGGGGAGCATCGCGTCTAGAAACCTGGCATCCACCAGAAAGTGGCTTGCATGTCTAGATAAGGCAGACGACCGGCGATTTTGATACCTTTCTTTGAAATACCAGTCTCGTCCTCATGCCACGGTGGTGGAGGGTTGTTGCTTGGGCATCCGTGGTAAGCGTTGTTGTTTGGGTGTCCGTTATGATGACCGGCAATTTTGACGCCTTTCTTCAATGCCATCTTCGCGTCCATGGTGAGGGCTATTGTTTGGGCATCATTAGAGAGACTTCCAAGGACTAGGGTGCCACACCTTGGAACACTACTAAAAACTTTTGCTAATTTCAACATATATATTACTTAGACCCGCATTAAAACCTAACCCGGCTCAATATTAATTGGATTTGTTTAATTGCATTAAATTGAAACAAACTTATCCTATGTTGAGATGGAAATCTGAAAGTTTTAATAACTGATAAGGCTGGTTCTATACGTGTACAGAGTCAGTTATAATAAGTTTTAATCTCTAAGATAAATCAAGGTATTGATCCCACAATAAGCAGATATTTAATTGTTTATGAAAAATAAAATAAAGTAGTTCAAGTTTTAAAGGAGTAAAATTAACTAAAATTAAACTAAACCAATGACAAAATTAATGAAATGGGAAGAAAATAATTAGGGGATGGTAAAGGCTTGGGTTTCACCTAGTTGAGGGCATTGCAAATAATTATCTAGGCAAATTTTTAGTTGTCAACAATTACTCTTAATATTACAACTCTCTCTCGAGCAATTCTAACGTATTCAATTAAACCTACAATTATCTCTCAATTTCTTGCGTAATTAATAAAACTCATTAAGTTTAGGTTGTCAATTTAACAAATCACAACAAATAGATATATCTCTGTCCTAATTATTATAATTCTATTTCCCTAGTGCACAGATTAAATTTCACTTCTCGATACCTCTTTTAAATCTCTAAGATAAATTATCTATGGTGATGAAGGATAGACAACACTCATTGTTGCAAAGAAAATAAACTAAAACACAATCGAAATAAATTAATTAAAATAATTTAATTAGATTACATCCTTAACCTTACCATAAAAATTTAGTTTTTTATGTTATATTTAAAAATAAAATTCAATAATGTAAGAAGAAAAGAACAAGACATGGAGAATGAATATTTATGTACAACTTGAAAGTAAAGAAAATAAAGAAATAAGATGCAAAAAAAACCAAATTTTGTCTCTCATGCTTTCCAATTCGCCTGGTTCCTTTTTCTTTCAAATTCTTGTTTTGCTTGCTTTACAATTCACCACTCGCACTGCTCGCAACATCCTCTGTTCACAACAACTCTTGTCCGATTCGCAATTCCCTTGGCTCGCAATCGACTTTTTATATTTGTAAGGTTTTTAATCATTAGCCTTTAAGATTTCAAATAACTAAAATACCCTTGACTTAAAATATTACATGACATTATGAAAAGGTATCTTAGTCAACTATTAGAAAATTTCTTTCAATTCCAGGTACACCTCTTGCTTTATAATTTCTTCCAATTCAGTCCTTTTACTTCATAAAAATCTAATGAACTCATTTGGTAAGCTCCCTAACCTAAATAAAATAAAAACTAAACAAGTGGGGGTAATAAATCTCTTAATTATAATAAAATTAACCTAAAATAGGTATAAAAATTAATACATAAATTAAACTGATTAAATTCCCCACACTTAACTCTTTACTTGAACCCAAGTAAACTAAAATTGAAAAATTTACAAAAGATGGATCATACTCTTGAGCAATGACACGGTAGAAGATTAAAACTTCAAAGTCTTCAAGAACTCAACAACAAAGATTAAGCGTGTGACATTTTCAATCCAGTGTAACTCAAAACAAAACAAGTTTATGAAAATAATTTTTTTACAAACTAGCAACCACAATTCTTCAAAACTCAATAAGAACATAAATCCTCTATACAAAGTATAAAGCAAAAACCACACTAGATTAGAGCTCATATGCAACCAACCAACATACCACCAAACCATGGATATTGAGTAATTAACTATGTTCTTTTTTTTTTCCTGATTTTTTTTCTTCTTTTTTTTTTTTTTTTTCAAATCCTCTTTTTGTATTACGCCTTTTAGCAAGTGTACTAACAGAGGCTCTGTCCATACCCAAGCTACTAACTAAACACAATCCAAGGTGATATTTGATCATACTCATATTTCAAGCATCTTTTCGAGTAGTGATCAACTCAATTAACCCTCGCACTAGGAAAAGACCCCTATCTACTTCAATCTTACGAAATAGTATAGTAGATATTTATTCTACAAATAAAAAAAAATTTCATTCTTCAAATCTTTTTGTCAATCAATCACCCACATATCCATCAGCCAAACAATTCTCATTAACCAAGCATATAAACTTATAATCTAGTATGTTTTGAAACAGAGTACTAAGCACAAAAGTTTGATGCAAAAATAGCTTCTAAGACCATCATCTACTAGCTTGATCCAAAATTACAAAAACATTTGAAAATCAATTTTACATATATAAAAGATCTAAAGATTACTTACTTAACACTCAAGTCAAGCATTAAAGAACTAAAAAGCAACAATTCTCCTCAAGAATTCCAATCAATGCTCAAAAGTATGGAAAAAAAATCTCAAAAAAATGCAATAATAAAAAAAATTTAGAAATCAGGGCCTAAGCTACCACTCCCCTACACTTATTTCACACATTGTCCCCAATGTGTAGAATATAAGAACAATGTGTAGAATATAAGTAGGAAGAGATAAAATAAAAAAATTAAAATAAAATTAAAACTGGAGTTGAGGAGCCAAGACCTTGATGAAAGCCAACGGGCTGTAAATGTTGTCAAAGACATCCATGACCCAAAATTGCAAGAAATTCTGGTAAAAAACAATGTTGCATTGTCCTTGCCCAAAATAAAAACACACACATAAAATAAATAAATAAATCAATAAATGATTGGGTTCCTCCCATCAAACGCTTGTTTATTGTCATTAGCTTGACATAACCACTATGAAAACCAAGTTACTCCCTTAGGCACCACATCATCCACAGCGCTTGGTTTCAAACACTGCCCAATGCCCAATTTATTCAAGCTATACTTTTAACTTTAGTATTTGATTTCTTTCTTTTTATTTCAAGCATTCTGACCACCTTCCAACCTCAACATCTCTTCACCACTTAAAGGGAACAATTTCTTTTCTTGCTCATCCTCAATCTTCATTTTAGCCGGTGGTTGCTTCAACTCGAGATCAGTCTCTTTAAAAATTGAAACAATTGGCTCACTAGCACTTGTTCCTACACTGGGCAAACATAACTCCAAGGAATTATTAGATATGACATTGTCAAAGCCCTCATTCAATTTTTGATCCAAAACATCAATATGAAAACAAGAATCATTTTCAATTGGATGTTTCAATGCCTTTAAATACATTAAAAGTGACGTGTTCATCCTGAACCCTAAGAACCACTTTACCTTGTTGAACATGAATTAAGGTCCTAGCTATAGCTAAAAATGACTTGCCCAAAATAAGAGGAATTTCTTTGTCCTCTTTTATGTCCAACACAACAAAATCAGCAAGAAAAATAAATTTATCCACCTTAACAAAAATATCCTCAATGATTCTTCTAGGATAAATTATTGACATGTCAGCTAACTGTAATGAAATTGATGTAGGTTTAACTTCATCAAGACACAATTTCTTGAAAATTGATAGATGCATTAAATTGATACTAGCTTCTAAATCACATAAAACTCTATCAAATTTCAAAGTACCAATAGTGCAAGGGAGAGTAAAACTTCCTGGATCTTTCAATTTCTGGGGTAGCTTCTGTTGAATGATAGCTGAGCACTCCTCAGTAAGCTTCACAGTCTTATATTCCTCAAGCTTCATTCTATTGAAGAGAATGTCTTTCATGAACTTGGCATAGCTTGGCATCTCCTTCAAAGCAATGACAAAAAGAATGTTAATGTGCAACTTCTTAAAGACTTCAAGAAATTTAGAAAATTGCTCATCTAAATTTTTCTTTGTCAATCTTTGGGGAAAAGAAATAGGAAGAACATAAGCCTTAACAGAAAAATGAGAGTTAGAAGCTCCCTATTTGAGATCAAAATTTTCTTCTCTTTGTTGCTAATTTCTTTCATCCTTTCCTCCAATGGAATTTTGTCCATCAATTTGTATGCTCTTTTCTTGAAGAACTTTCTCTTTCCTTAAAGTAATTACTTGAACTTACTCCTTAAGGTTCTGCTCAGTATAACTTGGAAGTGAACCTGGAGCTCTTTCAGCTACTACCTTAGCTAGTTGACCTACCTACATCTCTAGATTGTGAATTAAAGCTTCACTAAATAGCATAACCCGATCAATCTTTGCATCCATCTTTTCCATGGTGGCCTCTTGATTGGCAAGATATTGTATCATTAATTCTTCCATAGATAGCTTTTTCTTTTCTACAATTGGTGATTGATATTGAAATTATGAATGGAATTATGGCCTTTGCTGTTGCTGAAAACAAGGTGGTCCACTTTGCTTTGGGGTACTCTGATCCTTCCAAGAGAATTAGGATGATTTTTCCAACCAGGGTTGTAAGTGTTTGAAAACGGACCATTCCTAGCTTGCCTGTTTGGAAAACCTCATCCAACATAATTCATTTGGTCAGGTATTTGTATTTCTTTAGTATAATAAATAGAATTTTCATGAGCTCCCCCATTGTTCATCATCAATTTCATTTGCTTAGTTAACTCAGCCACCTGCATTTGTGACGGCCCTCGGAGCTATAAGTCTAATCAGCTAGGTAATTAATTAATTTATTAAATTATACTTTAGATAATTTATTTGCAAGCTAAGTCTCAGTAATTTAGGGTCCAATAGTTAAAAATGAGTAAAATTGATCATTTAAGCAAGCCAGGCCAAAAAGGGTATTTTGGTCATTTCACATAATGACCCATTTTTATTGCACGGTTGAATAGAGCATGAGAAATTATTAAATTTGAGGTATCATGGTTTTTCATGATTCCAGCTCTATCATTGTGAATTTGTGAATTAACTAGATTATCTATAAGTGGTTTATGTGTAATCCTGAGAAAGGTAAGGTCAAAATTGAATATAAATAAAAGTCTGAGACTGGCCGTGTAATTATATCTGTGAAGGAACCAGCCGCGGTGTAATACCAACTTTGGTCCTCAAGTTCTAAGCATGTTACGAATAAACCCAGATTTCTTAGAGAGTACAAAGACAGCACCATGTGCATGGCATGTGCAATTAAAGCCTACATAAGTTGACCTCCCACTAATTGCTCGGCCATCTTCTTCCACCTTCGTCTCCAGAGCACCAAAACCTCTATTTCTCTCCAAACACCACAGCTAACACAAAATCCAAGCTTAATCCATCAAATTCAAGCACAAATAATCAAGACTTTGAAGAAAAATCAAGTTTTATGCTATCCTAAGCTAGGATTTCTTGCTTCTTGTCCGAGTAAGTTTGGTTCTATTATTTCCCCTGTTTTTGAGCTACAGTTTAGGTCTGTAAATTCTGGGAATTAATGTTAAACTTGGTTTTTAGGAGAAATCAAAGGTGCTCAACATGTTTATAGGCAGTCATAAGCTCATCCATGGTTAGTTTTGTTCCTATGGTGTAGATTTCATCACGTTTGGATATTTGGTACTGTTCATATGATTTTTATGGAAGAAATCATGGCTGGGATTGTTGTTTGATATGTTTCCTAGCTTTAAGAAGTAATTTGAGATGCCAATGAGCTAAAACCCAAAAAGAACTAAGGCTGTAATTTTTTTTGTATAGCCAAAACCGTGAGTGATGAGCTAAGTATGGTTTAATTCTTTTATAACCAGCCATAATTTCGTGTTCCAGTGGTTTTGATAGCTCAATAAGGTTGTTTTCTTACTTATGAACTAGTATTTGAAGGCCAAGAAGTGGGAGAATAAGTGCTGGGCAGTGAAATACACATAGAAACTATGTTGTGCATTTAAGGTGCATTAGTTAAGAGCTTGTGGTATTAATTTTGTTCCAGCTAGGAGCTGTTGGTTTTAATGGTTTAAATTAATTCTAGATGATTTTATCTTGCTTATGATTTGATGTTTAAAAGCTAAGAAGCAAGAGAACATTTATTTGGAAGTGAATCGCCCATGAATGCCATGAATGTGCATTAAGGTGAAGTTTTGGGGTTGCTGTAATTGTAGTTACTTCCAAGAATAAACTGTATTATTACAGTATTTTTTGTGGCTTTTGGTGGTGATAATCTTGCTTATACACTTGTATACAAGGCATAAAAAATAAGAGAGCAAGATTTAGGCTGCATTTATACTATTAAAAATGTAAAGAACCACAAGATAGGCAAACCGGAGACAGAAAATTTTGGGCAGTTGGTGGTTGTTTCAAGGGCTGTTTTCAAGTGTTAAAATTGATAAACTGTGCTTAAAATGATCAATATAGGTGCTGGGAATAAGCTACTAAAATATGACCTAAGTTTGGGTTAAAACCGAGACAAAAAGGCTAAGTGCTTGAAGCTTGCAAACTAAGTTATCTAAGGTAAGGGTTATTTAATTTATGTGCTTATGTGCTAAATAAATTTGGCTAAGATACTTGTATATCAAGTAGCTGAATTATTGATGAATTTAACAAGTATGTAAATTGAGTATTGATGACTATTAAAAAGCTTATATGATTGGGTTTAGTAAGAAATTAAACTATGAAGTGCATATGAAGTGTGTAAGTGCATATTTATAAACTTGTACCTAAAGGCAAAATGGACCTTAATATGGTCTAATTTACGATGAGTATGACGGGTTAAGAACCTACGATACCTAAGGTCACAATGATGGGCTAAGACCTGGATGGACCTAAGAGGGAGAGGTGTCCTTAACCACTCACGAAACCTTATAAAGGTAGCACTAACACATGCACTAAATAAGCAAATAGTTCACTCTTGTACATAAAATAAGAGATATTGGCAAATACTAAGAAGCTTTCAAAGCAGTATTTGTATGGACAAGTTGGACTCGTCAATTGCAGGATAAATGAGTAAAGGAATTGTGGGAACTAGCTACTCCCATAATTATTGGCCAATAATACGAATTCCTAGCACTACGATTTGAGCTCAAGTGCTCTAGGCATATATCGACATCTTTATGGATAATATGCGCGGTCCTATATTGTTGATTTTTTTGCAGGTTGTAACCCTTTCTGGGAACTTTTGGTTCTCACATCCCTTACATATTTTGTGTGCAGATACTGGTGGACCTGAGGCTAATAACCAATAAAAGAATTGGTTATTAGTATTTTAATACCAGGTGTGCAAAAGTTAATTAATATTGTACATTGTTGCTAAGTTTCCTTCTTGCAGGTTTCTAATTACTGGAATACTAACTTATTGGCCTTTATTGTACAGAGGCAAGGAATAGAGAATACCTGAATACTGTAGTGACCTCTTTTGGCAGTGTAACTCAGGTGGGATCAGATTCCCATATTCTCAGTGTGCAGCATATGTATGACACTTTTGTGTATGACGTATATATATGTGTGCAGAAGTTATGCCTATGGTAAATGCTATGGAACTAGTGGTTGTGTTCCCTAGTAGCTTGTATGGATTCACAATACATAATAGTATGTTTTATATAAATGCATGTTTGAAGTACTGGCCAGCTGCATCGATTATATATTATTTTTATGGTCATTGACCTACAGCCATAGTAAGGCATAGTATAAAACAGTATTGCATTAAAGATTTAATCAATTAGCAGGCCCACTAAGGACAAATTTACATAGGCCTAACATTAAATAAGTGTAGGGTTCCTGGGGTCCTATATGACTTAAATAGGATTAAGGTTCAAGGCCTGTGACAGCATTGCCAAGTCATGATGAGAAGATATTTCATGAACTGCAACTCTCCTTCCTCCTGTAACTTTTTGTTGAGAATTGGTGGCTAGCATCCCATAAATATCCTAAATTTCCTCAGTAGTCTTATCTCCCATATAGCCACCTGCAACAGTATCAACAAGTGTCTAACAAGTAACATTTAGTCCATTATAGAAGAATTGAACCTAAAGCAGAAAAGAGAACTGATGATGTGGACACTGGTTCAAAAGCATGTTGAACCTATCCCATGCCTCATGGAATGGCTCTCCTTCCATTAGTGTAAAGCTACAAATCTTGTTTCAAAGATCAATTGTTTTCTATGGGGAGTTGTACTTGGTCATGAATTTGGTGTACACCTTCTCCCATGTGTGTAGTGATCCTTCTGGGAAATTGATCAACCAGCTCTTGGCTCTGTCCTTTAAACAGTAAGAAAAACACCTCATTCTCAGATCATCCTTTTCCAAACCTTGTAGTGGGAAGGCCTGAACACAATTGTAAAACTCCCGAATAAAAGACAGCAGGTCCTTTAAGCTTATCCCGTGAAAGAAGGCAACATGTTGAAGTGAACGGTTTTCAGCTCATAGTTTTGGGCTGCATCACTCAGTCTAATGCAGGATGGAGAAGCTCCAATAACTGGCCTTTGAATCAACTTGAGATTTATTCTAGGTGGTGGGTAAGCCCCCTCATGCTGGTTGAAGTTGTGACCATTGTTTTCTTCCTGTGCCATTTCTTCTATTTTTGGTGCTCTATTTGCCCAACAAGTTCTTTCAATTTTAGGGTTCAAAGGAATCAATTTAGTGTTCATGCAACTTTTTGACCTGTGAAGCTTCATAAACTATTTGCACACTCAATAAAAAAAACTACCAAGGTAAATCTAGATAAAAGAAATAAACCTAATAAAATAAAATAACATGAAAATAAATAAACTAAAAATGAAAATAATAACAAACAATCAAATATAGCCATTCCCTGGCAACAACCCTAAAGACTTGATTAGGCTAATCCTACAAATACACATGGTCAGTTGTAGCAAATTTTAATCCCTTGGACAAACCAAAGGTATCAATCTCATGAGGAACAAATATTTAATTTTTTATGAAAAATAAAATAAAGTAGTTCATAATTTAATAGAGTAAAATTAACTAAAATTAAACTAAGATTAAACTAAACTAATAACAAAATTAATGGAATGGGAAGAAAACAATTATGGGATGGCTAAGGCTTGGGTTTCACCTAGCTGAAGCTCTTCCAAATAATTATTTGGGTAGATTTTTAGTTGTCAACAATCACTCCTAATATTACAACTCTTTCTCAAGCAATTGCAACATGTTCGATCAACCTATGATTATATTTCAATCTCTCGCATAATTAATCAAACTCATTAAGTTTAGGCTGTTAATTTAACAAATCATAATAAACAGGTATATCTCAATCCTAATTATTATAATTCTATTTTCCTAGTGTACGGATTAAATTTTACCTATGAGTACCTCATTCAAATCCCTAAAATAAATTATCTATGGTGATCAAACATAGACAATACTCATTATTGCAAAGGAAATAGACTAAAACACAACTAAAATAAATTAATTAAAATAATTCAACTATGCTAAATCTCTAACCTTAGTATAAAAATTTAGCCTCTCGTGTTATATTTAAAAATAAAATTCAATAATCTAGGACGAAAAGAACAAGACATGGAGAACGAATATTTATGTCCAACTTGAAAGTAAAGAAAATAAAGAAGAAAGATGAGAAAAACTAAATTTTGTCCCTTTCTCTTCAATTCCCTGCTTCCAATTTGTCCTTCTCTCCCATGCTTTCCAATTCGCCTGGTTCCTTTTTGTCTCAAATTCTTGTCTTGCTTGCATCATAATTCGCCACTCACACTCCTCACAATATCCTCTGTTCACAACAACTCTTGTCCGATTCGCAGTTCCCCTGGCTCGCAAGAGACTTTTTATATTTATAAGGTTTCTAACCTTAGACTTAAAATATTACATAACATTATGAAAATGGGTATTTTAATCAATTATGAGAGAATTTCCTCCAATTCTAGGTACAGGTATTACTCTCTAATTTCTTGCAATTCAATCATTTTACTTCATAAAAATCAAGTCAACTCTTTTAGCAAACTCCCTAACCTAAATAAAATAAAAATTAAACAAGTGAGGGTAATAAATGTTTTAATTATTATAAAATTAACTTAAAATAGGTATAAAAATTAACACATAAATTAAATTGATCAATGGCTGAATTGAGAGCCAAAGTGGGTTTTGAAAATGAAGCTTAAACTAAGAAGGATTGGTTGAAAAATTGTGAAGAAAACTAAGGGCACTATCAGGTGCCTAAGGGTGCATTAGTGTGCACATTTGCTCATTGGAGGTTAACGGTAGAATTATCATTTAAATGACTTGAAGGGCATAAATGCCTGAATTTAAAGTAAGGCCTAGGGTTGGGAAATGAAGGAAAACAAGGCTTAAGGGCTGAATTGGAGTATGTACACAATTAAGCACCTTAACCTAGGATTAGTGCCCAAGTGGGTATCATAGTGCCCTCCACCAAGCACTTCTTTGCTCAATCAAGCTGCCCAACTACTTCTAACTCCATGTCCTACCCATTTTCCTGTACTTTGGATTGGAAAATATTGGAGAGAAAAAGGGGAAAATGGTGAGGCAAAGAGCTTGAAGGAGAAGGGTAAAACCCAAAGCAAACTTGGTGATGTGCTTGCGGACTACACAAGGCAACATGAATTTGTTATGTCCGAAGCCTATATTACTAGTAAGGGTTCATTAAGCTCTTTTCTATTGAACTCAAATATGTCTCTGAGTATTCATGATAAAGGCAGAGCTCTAAGTAATGGCTTAGAGCCAACTGAGCTTAGATGCTACTAAGGGCTATATGTGTTGTCGAGAGCACAACTCTGATTTCTAGCTAGACTATGACGGTGGCAAGCATTAGGATCTTGTTATGGGAGAGGCCATCTCATTCCAAGATTTGGACCTCTCTGATTATAAGTTAGAAAACATAAATGAAGCTAAATAAATAAACCTAGCACTAGGAAATGCTTGCAATGCCTTAAAGCCACCAGGTTGAGAGTGTAGTGTGTGTGTCTTTATGTGTTTTCCTTGTTGGTTGCGTGTGCTGACCCTTATATATTATTTAGTGCATTGTCCTATATCTTGTGGTTTGTTTCCTTGTTTTAAATTGTAGGTTCTAGCTTGGATATATCATGAAACTACGCTACACATCAATGTCCAAGGACATTATAGGCACTAGGTGCTACATGAGCTTTTATTAAGTGCACCATCACTCATCCCTTGATTTTCTTCATTTCAGGAAAGGAAATAGTGGATTCAGAGACTTACTTACTGGTTTTGATTGTGTATAAATTTCAAGTATGCTCTGGTTATGAATGTCTTGGTAACCAAATTAATGCTCACAATGATAATATGACCAAGCCCATTGTTTGTTGCTTGTAGGCACTTGATGTTAGCATGGGAACTAGCTACATTTTGGCTTCTGTATAGTGCCTAGAAAAGCTAGTATTTGAAGGTTAGGATATATCGAAATGTATGTAAAACAATCATGTAAGTTTAAGCTTTTTGTTCTATTCGGTGCATAGTAGGCCTGAAGGTAGGTCTAGCTAGTGCTAGTGTGCATCTGCCAAGATTGGTTTCACTTGTATAGTACTTTTTGGCTTCTAAATTATGTCCGACCTATTTTTCCCTTGAATTTCAATATGTAACTATCTTAGTTAAAACTTTTTATGCAAAAAAGACTCCACTAAAAAGCGTAGGTGATTTTTTATGTTTCTTGACAAAAAACTGAGAAACTAAAGGAAATTGTAGCTAAGTGTCCTAGCACATGCCTTCTAAGCCACCCAATAGGCCTACCAAGGCAGCTAGGCTATTAAACCTCATAAAATACATTTACAATTCATAGGGTAGGGGTGGTTTAAAGCATGACAGAGTTGGTATCAGAGCATGGCTAGTAGGACTAGGATTCTATTTAGGTTTTTCCCACTAAGTTACATGTGTTTAAAATGTTGAGCATTGATTACCAATACGTGATTTTAGGGTGATGACCAGAGCTAGAGAAAGAGAGGAAGAGGAAAGGAATAGGGCTGACTAATTTGGGGAAGGTGATCAACAACTTGAAAGTGAGCAAGTGGAAGGGAATATGGCTATGGAGCCTGAAAATAGGGTAAATGTACCTAGACCAAGTAGAAATGAAACTTAAATGATGGAGTACATGATGAAGGCAATGCAACGTACTATTGCTCAACTTGTAATGGGGAAACAAACCCTAACTAAGGCTTAGGCTTAGGCACCAGAGAATGCCATAGTTAAAAGGGAACCAAAAGAAGTAAGAAGACAAATGAGGCTTGGGAAAAAACCTATACGGAAGGAGTAGGCTAGTAGAAATGGGGGTGAGCAAGGTGAAGATCAGGATGAAGAAAGAAGGCATCCAAGGGCTAGAAGGGTAAGATCTTAGGTTAGGCAGGAAGAGAGGTGTGATATGGAGATTTGCTATGAAGAAGATGAAGGGGAGAACATAGGCAATAATGCTGGAAGATAAGAACAAGTTTCTAAGAACACAAGGAGACCAGGACCAAGAAGGGAAGAGTCAAGGAGCAGTGTAAAGAAGGAAAAGACGCTAAAAGGGGAAGGCCTGAGGAAGAGCCAACTGGAGGGCTTCTTAGCATTAAAACACCTAGTGTTCAAAGGAAGTGGTGATCCAGATGAGGTAGAATTTTGGATTGAAAAGGTGTTTGGAAGATTGGCAGTCACTTTCACACAAAAAGTATTATTAGTTACCAAAGTAAGAATGATAAAAGGCCGGTAATAGGAAGAAGTCCAATGAGTTGGGTTGAATTCCTCCAATTATTCCAACAACATTATATAAGTGAAGCATTTAAGGATCAAAAGCAAGTAGAATTTGGCCAGTTAAAACAGGGGGAAAATCTGTGATGGATTATGAGCATAAGTTTAGTGGTCTTATAAGGTATTGAGGCCTGAGTTAAGACAGATCCTCACGGCCATAAGCACAAAAATTTATTATGAGGCAGTCCAGAAAGCTTTAACCTTAGAGCAATAATTTCAACACCAAAGGAAATGAAGTACTAAAGGAAGAAGTAGTGGCCAAAAGGCTGGAAGGAAAATGATATGGGAAGAACCTAGGGTGATTGAACCCGAGAGAGAACTAGGGAAAGAAAATGAGCCACAGAAATCTAGGCCCCAACGCTAGACTTGTGAGAAGAATCATGGTTTTAAGCCATGCTATAAGGCAATAGATGGTTGGCTTAGACATGGCTTCCAGGACCACTAGGTCAGAGCTTTGCTGGGAAGGTTTAGAGCTATTTAGCCAAGAGCTCAACAAGGTAGAGGTAGGGGAGTAAAGATACCTTTGCTACCCAAGATGACGTGCGGAAGACCAAGTTATGCAAACTATGGGCAACTGGTCCAAAGGAGAGTGTACCAGATTGAGGAATTAAGGAGACAACAAGAATTAGAACATGGAGAAAGAGAGTTTGGCCAGAATAGGCTAAAAAGGGAATCACTCAAAGGTAAGTTTTATTTTCAAGATAAGTTTATTTCTGTGCTTTATGATACTGGTGCTTCTATTTCAATTATCTCAGATAGGTTAATTAGATAATTGAATTTAAAAGTTACTATATTTTCCTGAAATGTATATGATCAAGACAGTTAGAAATGAAATAATGTTTACACACCACATAGTTAAAGACTATAATTATGCTGGGAAAGTTGGAACTTAAGGCTAATTTGATCATACTAAAAACAACTGGATATGACACAATCCTAGGCATGAATTGGCTTTCTAAGAATAATGCTTTTATAGATTACCAAAGTAGAAGACTAATCTTGCCAGGATCATGAAAACGTGACTTGAAAGAATCATTACAAAATGATAGAGATGGGCAAGTAGAAGTGGTAGATTGCATACCAATACTCTCTGAATAAGAGTATATGGGCTTAAATGGGAATGAGACTAAAGATGAGCTTGATAGAATTCCCATTGTAAGAAAGTTCTCATACATATTTCCCTCTAAGTTACCTTGATTGTCACCCTTGAGAAAACTAGAATTTGAAATTAAATTGGCTCCAGGAGCTGTACCTATTTCAATTGCACCATATAAGATGATAATTCTAGAAATGAATGAACCAAAGAAACAATTGGATAAACTTCTTGAGAGGTTCATCAGGTCTAATGTGTCTCTTTAGGGAGCATCAGTGCTGTTTATAAGAAAAATGGAACCTTTAGGTTGTGTATAGACTATAGAAAGCTTAATTTTATGACCATAAAGAACAAGTATCTTCTTCCTAGAATTGAGGACTTGTTTGATCAACTTAAAGGGGAAATAATATTTTCTAAGATTGACCTTATATCTAGATATTTCCAACTAAGTGTGAAAGAGGAAGATATTTCTAAAACTACCTTCAAAATAAGATATGGGCACCTTGAGTACATAGTGATGCCATTTGGGCTCACAAATGCTCTAGCATTCTTTATGGACTTGATGTAAAGAATATTTAAGCCATATTTGGACCACTTTGTGTTAGTCTTTTATAGATGATATTTTGGTGTACTTAAAGGATTAGAACGCACTTGAAGAGCACATAAGAATGGTACTTTGCTTGCTCAAAAAACATCAAATATATGGCAAGTTAAGTAAATGCCATTTCTAGACCACACAGGTAGGCTTCCTAGGTCACATTATAAATGGTCAAGGATTAGCTGTGGATCCAGAAAAGATAAAATCCATCTTAGAATGTAAGCAACCCAAAAATGTAAAAGAAATCAAAAGTTTCTTGGGGTTAGCTGACTATTATAGGAGATTCGTACAAAAGTTCTCTATAATGGCAACTCCTTTGACACAATTGACAAAAAAAGAACAAAAGTTTGAATGGTAAAAAGAATGTAAACAAAGCTTCCAGGAGCTTTAGAGTAAGTTTACCTCAGCACCCATACTAATCCTACCCGACCTTACTAGGCTTTTGAAGTTTATACAGATGCATTTATGGTAAGGTTGGGGTGTGTACTTATGAAAGGGAAACAAACTATCTCTTTTGGTTTAAGGTAGCTAAGGCCACATGAAAAGAATTACCCAATTCATGATCTAGAGCTAGCAGCTATGGTCTTTGCCTTAAAGCAATAGAGGCATTATTTGATAGGGAATAAATTCTAAGTCTTTGTTTATCATAAGGGCTTAAAACACCTCTTTATTTAGAAAAACTTGAATATGAGACAAAAAAGGTAGTCGGAATACCTTAAAGATTTTGACTGCACCATTGAGTGTAGGGGCAAAGCCAATGTATTACAGATGCCTTAAGTAAAAAGTACGCTAGAATCCTAAAGGCTAAAGGAGAAGAAACAAAAATTGAGCTAAATAGAACACCTTGCTTGGCAAGCAAGTGGTTAGAATGGGAGAAAGAACAAGTGGTGGTAGAAACTAGACAGCCTACTTGGAAAAAAGAAATATTGAGGGCACAACATCATGATGAACACCTTGCTAATGTGTTAGTACATGGAAAACTATTCCAGGGGTTCTCTTATAAGAAAGGATTGCCATATTTTCAAAACAGAATTTATTTTCCTAATGGGCATAGATTAAGAGAACAAATTTTAATAAAAGCTCATTATGGCTAGATAAGCATACACCCTGCAGCACTAAAAATGTACAAGGATTTGTAAGAGAATTTCTAGTGGCCTAATATGAAACAAGATACTGGAATGCTTGCGTGCAAGTGTGCTGTGTGCTAACTAGGAAAGGTGGAACACCAAAGGCCAGGACCAATCCTAAAAAGGAAATAAGGGTCTATATCTATGAACTTCCTGGTAAGCATGCCAATGACCTAGAGAAAGCATGACACAATATGGGTCATTGTAGATAAACTTACTAAGTCTACATTAATTTTTTCTATTAACCTCACAGACCTATTAGATAGGCTAGCAAAGCTGTACATACAAAAGATAGAAAGGATACAAAGGATTCCATAAGACATAGTTTCAGATAGAAACCCAAGGTTTGTTTCCAAATTTTAGAGATCTCTACATCAAGCTGTTAGTGTTGTGCCCAAAAGCGAATCATGAGATGATTGTATTTTGGACATTGAGGTATGATATTTTACTGAGGCATTAATCAAGTAATTATGTTTGTTGTTATGTTTCTGCGTAACGTAATAAACATAATTATAACTCTAGAATAATAATATTCTTAAATGTCCCTGGTCTAGTATTATTGTGGAGTAGGTTGCAATAATACGTAAAGACTAGCATATGCAGAGACTAATATAAGATATGTAGTCTACATATGGGTACAAGTTGAAGAACTTGTGTACTTGACCGACCCACCATGAGAACGCTACATGGATCATTATATGAGTGTCATAAGTGATTCTCATAGTGATCATAGTATATGTAGTCCTTTGACCTAAGGTCATCAAAGTTCCCTACATGTAAGTCACATACTTTGATAGTTCCTTTTGTTGCTTGTAACTGAGTAAACTTAAAGGAGGTCATTGGGTATGTCACATATCATGTAGAGGGTTTTGTATGATTAAGATGGGATTTGTCCCTCCTATGTAATGGGAGTGATATTTTTGGGACCCTTGATAGAGTAAGACTAAGAAAATGCATGATCATGCTCGGATGAGTTGATATATGGTATCAATGTCATCAATTTTAAGTTAATCTACTCGGTAATCAAGAAACCATAGATTGGGCTATATGAGAGTGACACATTTTATGTGTCGTGCTTGGTCTTGATATCTTGGACAAAGGAACAATGACATATATGGATAATGATCATAAAGGTTTAGTCGAATCACCAACAATCTTGTTACTTGGGTAGCAATGATGTGTTGGTAGACACCGCTTATTGTTTATGATCATAAATGTGATTTATGATCATTGCCAATGTGATAGGAGCCTATTGGGTTACACACATAGAGCCAATTGGATTATTTAAGTACATGGGCTAATTTATTTGGGTTATAGTTTCATGATAATTTTGTACTAATAATTGGCCCAAAAGTTGAGCTATTATTAAGCCTGAAATTAAACCTAATTGGATTAGGGCTTTAAAACCCATTAGGCTTAAAAGTTGAGTCTCACTATAAATACATCATATAATAAGAAATTCGTAGCTCTTGCCCTAGCCTCCTAAAAGGACGAAATCAAAAGAGTTCTGAAAATTAGCCGTACTCTTGTTTTGCCATTCCTTAAAGGATGCAAGCTAGTACTGCGGGCACAAGAGAAACGCATCTGCTGAGACTTAGTGGAGGTGTGGTGATCCCGAGAGGCTCTTGTGGATACCGTAGAGAGCTTGAACATGTCAATTGTTCAAGTTTTGTGATTCGAGTCAACAGTTGGGTGAAAAATCTCAATCGAATTAGGTATGAAAAACTTTGAACACCTGGTTTACCCCGTTTCACTTATATCCTGGAGGGTTTTGGTTATATTCCACTGCACTTGTTTGGCTCCCAAATCCCTACATAAGCTTTGGGTACTCAATTGAAACTAAGTTCTGCCTATCATCTTCAAACATATGGGCAAACATAAAAAACCAATCAAGTTCTTGAAGGTATGCTGAGGTGCTATGCCTTAGACTTCCAAGGAGAAGGAGATCAACTCGTACCTTTGATAGAATTCTCCTATAACAATTGTTATCACTCTGTGATGAAAATGGCACCTGATAAAGCTTTATTGGGAGAAGATGCATTATTCCTCATTGTTGGTATGAATCAAGAGACAAGTTGGAAATATGACCAGACTTGATCCATGATACTACAGAAAAGATCATAGTAATCCAAGAAAGGATCAAGGCTACCAACAATAGGCAAGAAGCCTATGCTAACTTGAAAAAGAGAAAAGGCTTAAATTTCCAAATTGGGGATTATGTATGGTTGAAAGTATCTCCCATGAAAGGATTGGTGAGGTTTGGCAAAAGAGGCAAGTTAGCACCAAGATACATTGGTCCTTTCCAAGTAATAGCCAAAATTGGCAATATGGCCTATATGTGGGACCTACCTCTTAAACTAGGACACATACATGATAATAGGATTTAAGGACTGAATTTACAGAAGATAAAAGATTATAGGTAAAGTTGTGAAATAAAGAATTAAATTGTCAAGGGAGTTAAGCTTAGGGCTAAATGGTAATAAGTTAAAAAGTTAAAGATAGAATTGCAAGGAAGCAAGGAATTATGGATTAATTTGAGAAGCAAGTCCTTAAATGCCAACTAAGGTTTAATTGAGGGCTAAGTTAAGCTAGAGGAGTTATGGGTTGAACTGAAAGTTGAGGATTTATTTGAAAAAAATTAAGAAAACCAAGGCCTAGGCTAAAGGTTGTCTCCCACTCATGTTAAAACTAGAACAAGTGTCGTGCTATTCTGATTTGGCTCTATAAAAGCTGTTTTGCAACAAAGATCTCCAAAAATATAGAATCAGTCGCATTCAACATTGCTGTTTTGCAGAATTTTGAAGGAACCGTGGAGGCATTATCATGATTCATATTCATATGCATTGGGTTTGCTTAGTACAAGGTCCTCAAGCTTTAAGCTTGCTTGTCATGGTTGTAATTAAGGTTTCTGGTTAAATGGAGACTACGAATTGTTGGGGTTTATGTTCATTGGCTACCTAGAGGAGAAAGGCTCAAATTACACTTATTGGATGTTACTTTACCATTAAGCCAGTATCATCAATTGGCTAGGAACAATTGATTTCATTAACATAATCTAGTAAGGATTATGTCTATGTTTTGCAAGACTGAATATGAAATATCCTTGCTTATAATGTTGATTCTGAGGAATGTTGTTGATGAGGCCGAAGCTATGTTGATTAGCTAGTGTCCAAGTGACAATTAAGAAATTGAATGATCTTGGATTCATTATGTAGGGGGATAGGTCTATGGACTGAATATGTTATGGGCCAAATTTGCTGCATAAGGAGCTAGGGGACTATATTATGATTTGGTACTATTAGGGCTTTATGCCTATAGACTTGATTAACTGCAGGAATCAAGTTGTAGGCCAACATATGAGAGGCTAATGCTTTCTGGGAGCACTATGTTTTTGTTTGGCCAATATGTAGGTCTCTCTTTATCTATGATAAGTGAGCTCTATGGAAGGTAAGGTATTGGTAGAAAATGATGTTGGCTAAGCCAAATGTGGATTGTGTTTGGTTTAATTTTTGTTATCTGCATTCATGTATTCATGCCATACATTACATGCTAGTTGTGTTTATCAAATTTCTTTTATTTACTTAATTAGGTTGTTTTGGCTATGTGTTATTGGTTGTTATGTATTCTGGAATAATGTTGTGGATGCTTGAGTAAGCCATGTATATCAGTTTTGCTTTGTTGTTATTATGTTACGTTTCCTGTTTTATTTTTGTTGCAAGTTAATATGCTATGAGGCTATAAGCTGACTGACTACTTCCTACTAAGTTTCCATAAACACTCACTCATCACCTTTATGTTTGTTTTGTAGTCAGTAGTTGTTGTTGTTGTTCAGGGTCTAGCAAGATGAAGTGGCAAATTTGTTCGCTTAGTTGCGAGCAGAAGATTTCCAAGTCCTAAACATGGGGGTTTTAAGTCTTGGATCTTAGAGATATGTTATGTACATTAGGCTTTAAGTCAAGTCTTGCAAATTGCTATTTTTATATCACTAATTTGTATTTGACAGAACTTGTAAATAATATTTTGTGTCTAATTCCAAAAAGAATAATCCTTATGTATAAGTTACGCCCATGAAATAAAGTTTGCAGCACAAGTTATATTTCTTTTCTAATTTATGTCTAAATCCTTTTGGCTTGAATTTCAAAGCAATCATTGATTTAGAAATCACTACCTCACACACCTAGTTGAATTCCTTTGCTGTTTGTTTAATTAGTTAGTTAAACTAGGCAAACTTCTAGGCTATAGGTGTTTTGGGATATGACAAGATGATCTCTTTTAAGCATTTTTTTTCCATTTCTTAAGAAGCAGACTAACCCAAAAAACGGTGGCTCATTTGTTGAAGATACGACAAGGTAAGGACAAGTCCTTAAAAGAATTGATACAAAGGTTCAATGTTGAGGCCATGCAACTGCAATACTTTTCCCTTGAGCTATACTTGGTTGCCATAACCAAAGGACTACTAAAGGATTCTAGATTAGTGTGGGACCTGCATGAAAACTTCATAAGAAGTATAAAAGAATTTCTTGATTGAGCTACCTAGCATATGCATGCAAAAGAACTTAACTAACTTGTAGTGTATAAGGAATAGCAAAGACCTAGAGAGGGTGAATCTGCCTACAGAAAAAAAGGTAGAAATGCCGAGTTGTTGTGACCAAACCTAGTATTGCCACCAATGAGGGAGACAAGGGCAAACCTTTTGTATGCCTTAAAGAGGAAAAACAAAATGCCTCAGTAGCCCTCGTCAATAGTGCCTATCAATAAGAAGGATTTGAAGAAGTATTGCCAATACCGTAAGGACTAAGGTCATGATATGGAGGATTGCTAGCAGCTAAAATGGCTCCTTGACGAAATGATCCAGGCTGAAAAATTGAAAGAATATTTGGTTAGGGCTGTATGTCCTTGCTGAAGATAAAAAGAAAAGCCCCGAATGAGGGATGAAAAAGGATGATTGTGATAGAGGATGATGGCAAGAAAGGGCCCATTCACGTCATAGAGACAATTATAGAAACCTGGGACCAACTACAGAGGTCATATATATGATCACAAAGGGGGAATCTTTCACAACTCGGAAGCACCAAGAGCGTGAGATCACTGAGTTAGAGGTAATCGACGCTAGCAATATTCTAACAAGGCCAAATGGATCACTTATATTAGTCCTTCATGTAGACCCTATTGTTATCACTACGAGGATTAACAATTTTGATGTTGAGAGGGTTTACTTAGATATAAAGGCCAACTCTAATGTCCTTTTTGTTGATTTATTGGAGAAGATCAAAGTTAAGGAATCCTCACTAACACTGGTCCTATGACCACCTACATGGGTTTTACATATGATCACAAAGGGGGAATCTTCTGCATCTCAGAAGTGCCAATAGCTTGAGAATGCCTAGTTAGAGGTAACTAATGCCAACAATATTCTTACAAGGCCAAATGGATCACACATGCTGGTCCTTTATGTGGACCTTATTATTATCACTACGAGGATTAACAATTTAAACTATCTTTCTGTTTACCATATGGATGAGTTCCTTGCTCTTTGTTTCCTTTCACGGCTTCCATTTGCATAACATGGTTAGAAATAAAAATTCAAATCTTATATACTTACCTTCTTGGCACCTGGTGGAATTACTCTGCTACTCACGCACTGTAAGGAACTCCTCTAGTTACTTAGCCAACTATTAATGTTAACTAAGCCAGCCAAACTAACTTATGAAAGAATGTAGCCTATGAAACCTTAGAACACTTCCAATCTAAGGAATTCAAGCCTTTACTTACGTAATTTTAAGCACTAGCAGGTGGTTCCTAGGCTCTAGGTATCTCCCTGACTTTTTGGGTATTAATGCACCCGAGTTCACCCTTAGCCCCATTCAAGAAAACTACCTAACATGCCAAACAAGACTATGCTGGTAAACGAATGCCAGAATCACCAACAAGAAAGTAAACTACTAATGGAAGGTTAGGAACTTACCTTGCACTAGCCTCGACCTGCCTGTGGGTTCACTATTACTACCAATCAAGTGTGGCACCTATACGGCAGTTGCCTACCTCAACTACTTAACTAGCCGACGTAAAACTTAAACTACTGCTCTGGTGTACTAGGTCATCTCCTTGTGGCAACTACTAATGGTGACTTGTTTCTGGGATAGGTTTGTCTTTAACCAAGCCCACCATGACTTCTAGTCTAACGCCCACTAAGACCATAAAATTCAGTTTCCTAGGTGCATAAATTAGAGCAATATTCTTCTTGCACCTTAGGCATAAGCCCAACTATCCTCATGATCCATTCTTGATCTTCAGCCAACTTCTACACTATGGGTATGTTGCCCATGCTCCAACTAGGTTAGGTGAGCCAACCTCCACCTTGCCGATCATATGCCAAACACAACTAACTCCTTTCTAAGTTCTAATCCCTTACCAAACAACTTGTCGGTAACTCCACATCCATACTCGCAAAGAACCTCTATAGTGCTAGCTTAAGGCCTTGTTGGTTTTGACCTCAAGCTCCTACTTTCATAGAAAAAGGGTATAGGAGTCCTCATCTACTCTGCTATGTAGCCTACTTGACCAAGAGTTCTCTTGCCTTGGTTAGCACATTCTTGTCTCCCTTCGTGTTGCCTACTAATCCAAGGTTGGTGGTTTTAACTCTTGAAACTATGGGGAACTCCCCAGCTTGGAGGTCTACACATTTTGCTCCCATGGATCATTTTTCCTTCCTCATTCCAAGATTCTAAGGGCTTCTTCTAGGATAGTGGCCACATCCCACTACTTGCACCGAGACGTTGCCTCTACCTTAGAGCAAGTGAAACTACCCACCCCATTGTTGCCATACAACTAGACCACTAGGATTCACCCTGGAACCCTTAACGTCCAAAATTGCACCTAAGCTAGTTCTGCCAACACAACCTACAACCAAAGCTAGACAATGCACACAATAGATACAAACTACAGGTTCATGCTAACTATCCTAGTACATGGACAACAACTTGATCTCAGTCACCTAAGACTCCAATGACTCATAATCAAGTCTAGAGGATTGCTCTGATACCACCTGTAGCATCCTTACCCCGAATGGGGCCATCATAGAAAGACTATAGAACCAAAGTCCCTCGCTAGTTACAGTTGGCTAGTTAATTACTTGTCCCATTTTGAAACCTTTAATGCATCTAGTTATTAACCTAAAATGCATTATGCATGCACTTGTTTTGACTTAAATTTCATTTTAAGAAAATGAATAAAAAATGTTGCCAGCATTTATAAAATAGAACTAAAACAAAAGTCAAAGCATAAAAGATAAGTGTATATATTACAAGTAATAACCGTGCATGTGCATTGTTACAAAAGTAAAGACTATGCACATGCCCAAAAGCAACTAAAGTAGTATAGAGAACCATTGGAGGCTACCTAGCATACATATGCATACAAAAAAAATTGACTGAGATCTTCAGTTCCCTATGTCATTCCTTGTGCCACTGGCCTCTATAAGGCTACAAGACAACTATAGTTAGTATAGAGAACTTAACTAGTAATACTAGAATCAATAATGATTCATTAAGTAGGTACCTACATGAATAATACTAGCTTGAAAACCTTCCATGGTTCCTAGATCCTTATAAATGTAATCTGCACAACAACACTAAAGGGATTGAGAATCCAAAAATTCCCAGTAAGGGATTTAGGTACCTACAAAAAAACATTAACACTTGTAAACAAAAACCTGAGGACACTCATATCTATATAATATATGAAATCTACTATGGGCCCTATGCAATTTGACCCCTAACATATGTGCATATATTCGAGTCCCTTGGGACTTTACCTCCTCTTAGTCCTAACATGGACGTCACCCTATGCCTAGCAAGTTTTTGGCCCCTAACTTACTCCTACCAAGCCTTGTTGATGTCTTAATGAGCTAAGCTCACTGAAAATCCTTCCCTTTATTGTTGTATTGGTGAACATGGTGGATACTCCTTGCTTAAGTTCTAAGAAACACAATAGGTACTAGGCTCCCACATGGTGCTTCAAGCCATTGGCTCACCTAGGCCGCCGTGGTACTAAGCCTCCACCAAACTAGGTGTACTAGGCTCCAACTTGGTGTCTAGAACTAAAAAGCTCACCTAGATCACCAAGGTACTAAGTCTCATCATTTAACCTACCATGGATGCACTAGGCTTTCACTTGTGCCTCAAGTTACAACTTCGCTAGGCAACAAGTGCACTAAGCCTTCATCCATGGTGCTCCTCTATCCACCATTACTTGGTTCACACTATCCATTGTGAGAAACTAGCTTACTAAGTTCCAAGGAACATCCTTGAGTGCATTAGCATCTTACATTGGTACCTTAGGCCTAAGGCCTCAAATTAGGGTACCAATGTTGCTAAATCCATCACTCATACTAATGGCATGCTATTGTAATCATAGTAGTTCACCAAACCTAGTCATCCAACCAAACTCATTCTCCCCTATTATAATGCCCTCACTTCCATATGAAATACCATCTTACCTGGGCTTATTTACACTTGGTAAAAATTATTAAATTGTAGATCTTTCTCTTAGCTTCACGTGAAATCTTGAATCGCCTCAATTGGACACCCGAAAAAAAAGTTATGGTGAAAATATTACAGCATGTCAATGTTGTTAAGGTCTTGGTGACATGACGCCCAAGGCAACAATTCTCTAGTTCCATTTGTGCCCAGCTACTGCTACTTTGCATCCTACCCTCTTGGGGGGGTTCCAATGGCTTCCTAAGGCCTTAGGGACATTGTCCCAAGCTTCAAATCTCTACATATTACTGTAATGAACATTTCTAAGCCATTTACACTAGGCTTCAGGTGCTTAATCACACCACATTAAGCCTTTAAACTAACTAATCCACCATGAACAATCCACACAGCATTCAATGCAATTCTCACAATTCAATTAAACCCATAAGCAAGTAAGCTAAAAAATGCATCAATGAAGTGTGTAAACTAAATCCCTTACCTCAATTGTGAAAATCAGGCAACAATCAAGTATTTCGACCAAGAAATTGGGTTCCCCTAAGGCATATTGTGGTTCCAAGCAAATTCAACCAAATGGGCACCAAATCAAGCTCACATACAGTAACCCAAGCTCACAACAACTCAAGGAAGAAATAACTAAGGGACAAGAGGTTACCATGGATTTGCAAGGTTTCCCAACTCTAAATCAAGAAAAATACCCCAAATGGCCAGCTCTTTGCTAGAGCAAGCTTAAGCATGCTTGGGTACCTCATAAAGCTCTAGAATTCATCAAGGAAAGAGGAAAATCAAGTGGTTTGGGCATGAACTCCTGAAGGGCAAAGAGAGCTACGAAATTGAGAGGTTCAAGATGAAGGAATAGTGCCCACAAGAGTCTTCAAAAATGTTTTTAAACTAACCTCCTCATTTTGCTTCAACTTTTATATTTTTTACAAAAAGCACTCATGCCCAAATAGTGCCATAAAACTTAGGCAATTTTGTACCAACTTTGGTTTCTTATCACTTAGGTCCAAAAGAACAATTTAAGAGCTTGAAAACCAAACCTATCACCTCAAGGTTCAAAATGATAAGTTTACCCCTAGTGATGCTTAGGTGCCAAAATTATCTAGGAACCATCTATCCCTTAAGAAACTTGCTTGACTTTCTTAATCAAACTAATTGAGGAATTAAACTAGGGATTTTGACTTGTTCAACAAGTCTTACATGACCATTGAGGGTCCATTGCCTAGAGGGTTGTAACAGCTTTGCCTCTACCAATGAAGATGATAAAAATAACTCTACTTCCCTTACCATACAAGAACCCGACCACCCGAACTAGACCTTACCCACAAAGCTTGTTATGAGTTTAACTAATTTTACCCGAAATGCAAGAAAACAAATTTATTGTGGAGTATTAAGCCACTAAAATATGTTTGAAAAAATTAAGAAATATAAAAGGAAGAGTATGAGTATTTTAAGTATTAGTTTCAAGAGTATAGTCTTGGCCCTCTAGCGCAACTACCACCAAGGGACATGGACCCGGCTACCACTCTCCTGAATTTCCAATTTTATCTCATATGCCCTCCAAGTTTTTAGAAACAGTTAAGTTACCTATCATACTTTACAACAACCTTTTAAGAAAATGAACATAGCTACATCAAGACATTCAAATGAAAGTCTTTGGCAAAAGATAAATCAAATATAAGATTAAATACAATTGGCTGAGCTTAATCCTTACTAATAAGGATGATAGAATCACTCTATTGCCTTTACCCTTCACAAACCAGGTCACTTTAACTAGACCTTATCCACAAAGCTTTGGGAAGCTTACAGGTTGAACTAATTTTACTACATCTTACCCCTTATAAATTATATATTTATTTCTAATTTTTTCTTTTTTGCTCAAAATAAAGTTATAATCTAGTGGAATTTTCTCTATGTTACCTAATTTTATAAATTTTTATTTATTAATTATTTGTTGACATACATATTTTTTCAATCATTCATAAAATATATAGAAAAAATTATGTGTGTGTGTGTAAGCGTATGTTACCTGCTTACCCGTTGGAGCTAGGTATGAACTCACTTACCTGTTGAGAGGGTTTGGATTCACAAATATCGTCCCCGAATCTCCTTTTTCACATCTCTATCTACCAAGAAAGATCCATGACCCATAATCGGCCTAATCTACCTTTTCAACATATTATTAAATATAATTAAAAAATATTAACATATATCATATAACATAGATTTTTTTCATTTTTCTTGTCTCCTATCAACTCATCTCCATGTCGTTATCTCATCTTTGCATCTTCCATGACATAGCTTCCAAGTTTATCCCTGGATATGAAAAATGATGAAAAATTAATATTTTTTTAAAAAAGATCCAACAATATATATATATATATAATTTAAGTCAGAATTGTAATCTAGAAGACAAAATGTGACAATTTAAATCTTGAAAACATAGAAAATAAGAATTTTATAGGACTAAAATGTATCACTACACAATAATGTTGTGTCAATCAAAATAAATCCCCAAAATAAAATATTACATACATACATACATACATACATATATAAAGATGATGATGAAGAAGGAGAAGCTTAAATCTAAGATATCAATGATAAAGAATCATATATAATTTCAATATTGGGAAATAAGATTTTTCTAACTGAAAAAATGATAGGAGAAATGCTTACATTTTTTTAGGCTTTGTAAGATTATGATACGTTAATATATATAAAGAAAAATATGAAAGGAAAGACATCAATTTTCTAAAATAGGTTACATAACATATAGCTAATAACATAAATACAGTATTTATTTATGGAAGTTATATATTTAAAAGATTGAGTTTCAAATTCAATTAATATGTATAAATTTTATAGTTAATGCATAGTTAACTTTGCTTTTAAATATCATGGTAATTGAAAACATAATTTTATAGCCAATGGAAGGAAAAAATTGAAACATCGGTGCAAAAAATGAGAAGTGGCAGCGTGAGATTAAAAATACGTAAGCAAGAGTTAAGAAAAAGGCACTTCTAGCCATGAAAATGATCCGGCTTTAGTATATAAGAAACCTGGCCCAAGACTAGATAAAGAAGATATCCAATATAAATGAAAATAAATTCCCTTAATCACAAGATATCCCTATCTAAGAGCAAGCCTCTTGGGTTCTCCTTGACTATACAAAGGGACTCCCCTCACTAATCTCATGGTATAACATATTATTCAAAACTATACAATTATTATTCTCCATTGGAGATTGACTTGATCATTAGAATGTTTTCCACGGAAAAATATCCCAGGGCTCTAACATTTATTTGGTTATAGAACCTCTAGTCCACCCAAAAGCATGCATATATAATTATATGTGTTTTTTATAAACCTAGAACATACATAAAAAACCCAGAAGCATATATACACAAAAAAAATTCCCAACCAAACTTATACAGATTCAATTCAGAACATAAATCCCAAATTTCAAACTAGTTTTTCATCAACACAAGTTATTCCACAATTAAAAACACAAATCATGCATATTTTGTTACGAATCTCGCCTTCAAATCATTTTCTTCTTCTTTTGAATTGAGTTTTACTTCACCCAAATCACCATCACTGATTTTGCAAATCCTTTTCGTACCAAATCACTATCTCCGACAAACATCATAGATTTTAAGAGACGCAACAATGTCGATCATATAGGAAACCAAAGTCATGCTTTTTTTACAGTGGCGGAGAGGTTGAGACAAGAATGGTTTGATCGTGAGTTTGATCGTGGGTTTGGGGTAGAAAGGTTTGTGGGTTGTGTTTGTATGGAAAGATGACTCTAATTAGATAACTCCTAAAAATTGGTTTAAATTTCAAAATTTAAAATTAATTCCAAAATTATCTAACCAAATCAAATATCTTAATAGCCAAGATTTACCCAATTTAAACCCACCAAAATGGATACCAAATTTTAACCCACCAAAAGTTAAACTTCTCTCTCCTTAATGGCATCCACTATGTTTAGCTACACATACATGTTCCTCAAAACTATGTCCGAAATATTAATCTCATATAATCTACAAAAATTATGCGATAGTCCTATAGGCTTAAAGACACCAAAGTAAAAGGGCATTTGAATCCCACATCTAGCAAATTCTCCATAAATTCCAATTAAGTTGATTTGATGCCTTATAAGTCTTGAAAAAAGGGACATTTTACTACTTTATTTACTATAGAGTATCTCCTATAAAGTATCTTTTACCCTTTAAAAGGGTAAAATGCATTTGTCATGTATAACCTTTTCACGTTGTTCTAAACAAGAACCTAACCTTTATTTTATTCTCTTAAAGTCCCTAATCTCCCTGTTTTTGTCCCAAATGTGGTTCTTCTAACAAATTCTCAGTTAATTTGGATGGAACTTTGGTGAAAAATGTCAATTTCAGTTCTTATATTTTCTTTTCCTGTTGAAAGCATCCCCAAAACTGTAAATTTAATACTTCACATTTTGATTTTGATTTTTCTTTGAACTTGACATAAACATGATCCTAGTCGGACTTGCCTCACACCCAATGTAGATTCTGACTCATCGACTTCCCCCGGACTCTCCTGCATCACAATCAGCATCGCCAATTTAGACTAGATTATTTGCCTCCAGCAATCCAAACCGAATGGTGGACAGTAGTCGTTTAGCAGTGAGATTTGCCTTTAAGAGTGAAAATGATGTGGTGGCACAAGTAGACCGTGAAGGGGCTAAAGAATGGCAACAAATTTAGGAAACCTAAATTTAAAAATATATATATAAATTTATAAATATTAAAAATCTAAATAATTTTATGATGTTACTTCTTATATATATATATATATATATATATATTCAGAAGCATTACAAGTATTGGGATCTAGATAATGCATTAGAAAAGTTAGGGGTAAAATAAGATTATAATGTTACTTTTGACATAGAATCTGCACATTTTCAAAGGAAAAAAGAAAGTAACTACTATAACAGAATAAAATATATGTCTCAATCCTCAGATAGTTGCTTCCCTGTTTCATGGATCAATCATGCCACGTGGCTTCCCAAATTTGTTAAGGAAAAATTTTACATTTGACATAGAGACAGTTTTTATTTGGCTACATATGAGAACAAGGTTCCAAAACTTGAAGAAGATTGTTTTCTTCATCCACAAATTATTGCACTAATCCATTATTTTATTAAAGGGAAAGCTAGCATAAAAAAACAGAGATCTTAAAAAAAAAATTTAGATGGTGCTTAAATCTCCACAAGTAGCTTGCGTCAAGGCAATTTATTACGAGTATATTGGTATTAAGATGGCCAAAGTACAGGAATGAAGCAACAAAGCAATGTCATTATTGCACCCCAAGTTAGAACCAGCTACTAGCTTGGGTCTTATTACAGCAACAAGAAATATGCATGATAAAATTAAACTGAAGCAAGCTCTGGCTCCATATCATCACCAAATGTGTATACTTTTCTAGCTATTTAATCAGTTATTTGTCCAGAACCGAATCTGGAGATAGTTAACCATGTTTTTGTCCAACTGGAAGGCCTTAGACAAAACATCAAGATTGACGGGTGGCTTGGAGCCAAAGATGGCATTGGCTATTGTAATCACCCCCGGGTTTTGGTTACTCAGTCCAGAAAATGCAACAGCAGGTGTTTTCCCTATGTTGAATTGGAAGTGAATGAGCCCAATTGGGAAAACAAACACATCTCCCGAGTACAAAACTTCAGTAACAAGACGGTTTTCAAGATCCGATGTGACAAATCCCACGTAAAGAGCACCTTCCAAAGCACCCAAGATCTCTGTACCTCTAGGATGTATGTGTGGGGGGTTTAGGCCACCGTATGGCGCAAAGTCATGATGAACTAATGAGATCCCAAGAGTGTTAAGTCTTGGTATTTTGTCAACATTGATAAGAGTAACATTTGAACTAACTTAGTTTCAAGTGTTTCCAAGGATATTCAACCCTAAGAAAGAGAAATCATTTGCAATAGCTTGCATTGAATCCTTGCAAAACTTCCCACTCACAAAACCTACAGAAAACAATATTGAAAAATATGAGTTATCTGGCTATATATATAAGAGAAGTGAAGAAGTAAAAGAAAAGAAAGCCTTAGTGTATGTGTATACCTCCATCTTTAGTGTCATTAATGGGTACGCAAAAGTCTTGTAGAGGGCTGGGATCAAAGGCTAAGCTTAATGAGGCTACTAATGCCAACAACAAGGCAATTACTGCAAAACCTTTCATGGTGATTTATTATGTGTATGCAATTCTTATGACTTAGTGGGAAGTAAGGTGATGCAAACCCCTTCGATATAATGAACAAGAAATGAGCCCAAGATGTTTTTCAAGCTCCACAAGACATCAAAGAGATTGGATTTAAACCCCCACCCCTAATCAACTTATGATTAAAAACAAAAAGTACAAGAAAACCAAGAACACAAGCAACTTGTGCCCCAAGGTAGTCCTCAAAGAACAAAAGAGAATTTCTGTTCAAAGTAGTAATATTATTTCAAATAAAGGCTGTGTTTTATAACTAGAATATGTGCCTATTTATAGGTCAAAACTAGGGTAAAAGACTCAGCAAAATTCGCAGCAAAAACCTAAGTTCAAAGGAATTAAGAAAACCTAATCAAACTAGGACTCAAACACCTAATTTGCACATGTTTAATGTGTGCAGCGAATTCCTCTTATACTATGTGACCTGAATCACTTCCATGGCCCTAATAAAATCCTAAAAAATGTAAATAAATAGGGAACTAAAATAAAATACATTACAACACAAGATTGGCCCTAAAAAGCCCAAAATAGTCTTCTCGGGTGCACTTAAGGGCTCCTTAGGGTTCTTGCTTGTGTCTTCAACTTCAAGCTTGAATAATTGACTTCTATTGACTTAATACTTCCTCTTAAATATTGAGAAGAGGTCTTGAAATGTTAGAGCTCAAAGATCTAGCTTGTAGAAGAAAAATGGCCTTGAAATACTTCAAGGAGGCTCCAAGGGTGTGTTGGGTTTCGGGAGCCAAATAGCGCAGTGAAATTTAACCAAAACCCTCCAGGATCCAAGTGAAACGGGGTAAATCGGGTGTTCAAAATTTTTCATACCTAATTTTCGGTTGAGATCTCTCACTCAACTGTAGAGTCGAATCACAAAACCTGAACAGTTGACGTGTTCAGGCTCTCTATGGTATCCACACGAGCCTTTCAAGATCACCACGCTTCCACCATCTCCTGGCAGATGCGTCTCTCTTGCGCTCGCAGTGCTAGCTTGCGTCATCCAAGGAATTGTAAGAGAAGAGTGCGGCTGTCCTTTTGGGAGGCTAGGGCAAGGAGACCTACGAATTTCTCACTAAAAGTTGTATTTATAGTGAGACTCAACTTCCAGGCCTAATGAATTTCAAAGCCATAATCCAATTAGGCTTTAATTTCGGGCTTAATAATGGCTCAACTCTTGGGCCCATTATTAATACAAAATTAAAGTGAAACCATAACCCAAATAATTAGCCCATGCACTCTAATGATCCAAATAGCTCTATGTGTGCAACCCAATAGGCTCTTGCCACGTTGGCAATGATCATAAATCACATTTATGATCATAAGCAATGAGTGGTGTCTAGCAACACATCATTGCTACCCAAGTGACAAGATTGTCGGTGATTCGACTAAACCTTTATGATCATCACTGATATATGCCATTGTCCCTTTGTCCAAGATATCAAGACTAAGCACGAGACATAGAATGTGTCACTTTCGTATAGCCCAATCTTTGGTTTATTGATTACCGAGTAGACTAACTTAAGCTGATGACATTGATATCGTATATCAACTCATCTGAGCATGGTCATGCATTTTCTAAGTCTCACTCTATCAAGGGGCCCGAAGATATCACTCCCGTTACATAGGAAGGACAAATCCCATCTTGATCATACAAATCCCTCCGCATGATATATGACATACCCAATGACCTCCTTCAAGTTCACTCAGTTACGAGCAACAAAGGAAAGTATCAAAGTATGTGACTCACATGTAGGGAACCTTGATGATCTTAGGTCGAAAGACTACATATACCATGATCACTATGAGAATCACTTATGACACTCATATAACGATCCATGAAATGTTCTCATGGTGGGTCGGTCCAGTACACAAGTTCTCCAACTTGTACCCATATGTAGACTACATATCTCATATTAGTCTCCAAATATGCTAGTCGTTATGTATTATTGCAACCCGCTCCACAATAATACTAGACTAGGGACGTTTAAGAATATCATTATTCTAGGGTTACAATTATGTTTATTACGTTACGCAGAAACAAAACAACGAACATAATTGCTGGATTAATGCCTTAATAAAATATCATGACTCAATGTGCAAAAAATACAATCATCTCATGATTGGCTTTTTGGGCACAACACTAACAAGGTGCACTTGATTGGTGCCCTTATTGGTCCTTGTCTTATGACTTGTCTAGGCACTCTAGAATTGAGTACCAAGCTTGGCCATCATCCTCATATGATGTCTTGATAGTTCCAGTAGCTCCTTGTGAATTTCTAAGCCCATTCCTCATGAAGAAGCTTAAGATAAAGGCTTGAAGTGCACTAGTGAGCTCTTTAGCCTTTTTTTTTGTCAATGGTCCACTAGTTATCTTCAATGGGTCCTTGCCATCTTTAGTTGTGCCTTCCTTGATCATATCATAAGGTATTGCTTGAGAGAGAGGGTTGCAAAAATCCACATGCAACCAATTCTATTTATATATGGAAGCTATTGTAGGTCATCATTTTTTTGTATTAGTTTTTATTGCAAGTGGTGACCCATTCTTCAACAACTACGTACCATTTAAATTGACCTTTGTTTATTTCCCCCATCTCAAGTTATATCATGGAATATGCCATGGAAATGGCCGTCACATATACAAATGTGGTTTTGTATTAGCTTTTCCTTCTGGCTCCCAATTTGAAAAATTCATAGCAAAAACAAGTTTTGATTAAGAGATCCTGCAACACAAACTTGAACAGGAAACCAAACTACTACAGATGAATGAGAAGAGATGGTCACCTTGCTTTGCTTTGCCACATCTCAAAAATGAAAAGTTCTTCAACAACTACATTGATTTGTTTTTGTTTATTTTCCTTATCCCAATCTAGAGTGTTGGAAATACCATCATAGAACTAGTCACCTTGCTTTGCTTTACTTATATTAATACTGTCCTTTGTTTATTATGAATGAAAAGTGAAGGTCAGTTATACTTTTTCTTTGAGCTTTGGTGCTAATTACACTTTAGCCCTTGGTTTTGGAGACACACTCTTATCTTTTTTTTTTCTTCTTCTCCAATAGAAGAAAAACCTGCATTGTATTTACAGAAAATAAACATTGATAATTTAAACTACCTGTTAACTGTAAAAAAAAATTTAATAGACAACTTAAATTTTTTTGATGGCAGTACCAAATAATTTAAATGAAAATTTTAAAAGTTGATGTCAAACAATATTAAGAAAACAGGCAGAGGAGTACGTTTCCAAAGCTAGCTGGGAGTGTAAATGTTACTAGTGGAGGACAGTTTACCAAAAAATTATTATGAAATGCCGGCAGTTGACCAAAAAACACATTTTAAACAACTCACTTCACCAGAAAACATGAGACTCAATTAACTAACAGATTTTGGGGAAAATTTTTCTCCTTCGAAGTTGTCTAAAGAATTCACTCTTTTAAAGTTGGTTAAGGCTTACGTTGTTGTACTTCATCAAGAAATGGTTGATAACTATTTTCCTCTAGGTATTAAGGCATCAAATAAACATTTATGATTATCCCAAACTAAATTACACAATTACAAAGAGAAATCATTCTTTTTTTTTTTTTTTGATAATTTTCTCATCCAGTGCACTGACCACAAAACAAATCAACCCATACAATCATTTTCTAGGCAGGCTACAATCTAGGGAGGAAAATCAGTAGTCCATACAACAAAATTCTCCAATAGCAAGATCATCTTGAATAGTTTGTAACCGAAAAAATTAGCATCTTTCCAAAGTGTAGAACTTGACATGCACCAAAGTATGGACACACCGTAGTCCATGCCATGATTTCTACGGTGGATGATAATGTAACAAATGTAGCCAATGTGGCAACTCTATGTGGACCATGATGTGACACATTTTAACTTAAATTAGCTCTTAAACTTTTATTCAACACTTAAAATTCCCCATAAATTTTTTTCTTCTCTCTTCCAGGATCCACTTCCCCCTTGCCCTCTCCCTTCCCTCAGATGCCGCCACACAATCTGGCCATCTCGCCTTCCAGCTCCTCCACCGAAGCCCCCCCAAAGCAACAACCCCGATTTTCATGTGGAAAAAACCAGAAGGATAAATCTTCCTCAGGCAGCGACCTCAGAAGTAACAGACGAATTTACACTGGCAGATTTTCCCGAAGCTTTGAAATTTCGAGTGACCCTGTTGCCGTTAACCCTACCAGAGATTACTGGGAGCAATGATTGGTCACTTTTTAAGCGATAGAATCTGTTGGAATATGCCAAATCCGATGGGGTTTTGTTCAATACAATGGAGGTTCGATGACCTTGGAATTCAGATTGATGTACTTCAAGAGGAAATTAGGAACGCCAGTATGGGCAATTGGCCCAATTTTGCTGTCAAAAGAGAATAGATCAAAATATGGGAAGGATAAAAGAAGGATTTAGTACAAAAGCTCGCAAAAAAATTGGCCAGATTCCAAACCTGAAATTTTTTTTTATTATCTTGGCTTTTGCGTGAGGGAATTAGGATGGACATGGCTACTTTGAGACATGCTAAAGAGAATGAAGCATTGACGGGTTTGCTTCATGTCTTTGGTGCTACATTTTCGCTATATAGTGCTATAGCGCATACATGGATGGAAGATTTGGCCCTTTTGCTAGAAAAATTATATTCAATGAAAGAGTCATTCATTTTACGATGCAATAATTTTGAAATGTGTGGAATGTTCTTGGATGAAGAAATAAGAGTTAACTGAGGATTATTAAAATGCATAAAGAACGTTATTGTAACAACCTTGGAAAAATGAGACCAAATGCATGGTATGTTTTTGCTTTTTTTCCCCAATCTAATACTTGAATAATAGACGGGAAGGATCCGCAATATTGGACGCAACTAAGTAAAGACTAATAGCCAATTCATTTTAACTTAAGTTAATCTAAAAAAATCTTATTTTTAATTTTAAATTTTTTTATCCAGAATTAATTTTGTTTAAAAGCCAACATTATTCAAGTGTAGTAATCCATTGAAAATATAATTTTTATAATTTTATTAAAATTTTATAAATTTTTCTATTTTTTTAAAAATAGAAAAATTCATAAAAATTTAATACCATCATGAAAATTTACTTTCAAATGGATTATTACCTCTTCATAATATTTTTTTTAAATAAAATTGGTTTCGGTTAAAAAAATGTAAAAAATAAAAAATAATTCATTTTCTATTAAGTTGACTTAGTTAAAACGAATTGACTCTGACTTTTTGTGCCCAGTTTTCTCCTTCCTTTCTGCGTTTAAGCCACCTTTCTAAAAACTTAACACATCCTTCTGTACTCATTATATTCCTGTTGACATATATGGGGCGGAAATATGATCTTTTAAGCTCAAACTATCTCCCTGCCGGTTTTCACATTTTTCAAAAAGCATGTTTTTGAACCATGGTTGCTTTTGATTTTTATTTATCTATCAGTTAACTTTTCAAATAATGTAGAGAACGGACTGTATAAAAGAGCTGCTAAATTTCATTAATGGAATTACCATACCACAGATAACTGCATACGCAACAACTTTATTGTATTACACCCAGTTTTATTGTTGCAAGAACAAATATGCATGAAGAAAAAATATTTGAAGCAAGATATTGCCTCGGCAAGTGGACATTTTACGTATTTGTTTGATTTAGTTATTAGTCCAAAAGCGAGATTGGAGGTAATTAATGACATTCTTGTCCAACTGGAATGCCTTGGCCAGAACATCAGGATTGATGGCTGGACTTGAGCCAAACACTGCATTGGCTATGGTGATGACCCCTGGATTTTGGCTGCTGAGGCCAGCAAATGCGACAGCTGGTGTTTTCCCAATGTTGAACTGGAAGTGAATGAGCCCAATTGGAAAAACAAACACATCTCCTGGGTATAAGACTTTGGTAATGAGACGGTTTTGGGGATTTGAGGTGACAAAACCCACGTAAAGGGTGCCTTCTACTACAGCCAAGATCTCTGTTCCACGGGGATGAGTGTGGGGAGGGTTGAGGCCACCATAGGGTGCATAGTCCAGACGAGCTAATGAGATCCCAAGAGTGTTGAGTCCTGCTATTTTGTCAACATTGACGAGAGTAACGCTTGAACCGACTTGGTTTGAAGTGTTTCCTGGGATGTTCAGTCCTGAGAAAGAGAAATCATCTGCTGTAGCTTGCATCGGATCCTTGCAAAACTTTCCATTCACAAATACTGCAGAAAACAATATTGAAGAACATATATTAGCTATTTAGCCGAATGTATGTGATCAGGAGGAAAATTAAAAGAAAAAGAAAAAGAAAAAGAAAGGTAGAGTATGTATCTATACCTCCATACTTGGTGTCATTAATGGCTACGCAAAAGTCTTGTAAAGGGCTGGGATCGCTGGCTGAGGTTAATGAGGCTGCCAAAGCCAAAAAGGCAATCACTGCAAACCCTTTCATGGTGATCCAAGAAAAAAAAATTTATCACTTGTTTGTAAGTAGTTGCTTAAGAAATCTAGGGATGAGAAAATGGTAATGAAACCAGCTCTATTTATAGATACTGAAGCTATTGAAAGTGACAAAAAGCAGATGGTGCAGTTTCACCTCTCTTATGACAGATTTATTATTTTCTCTGATATTTTATGTTCCTGGTGGTGACCTATTCTTCTACAACCACCATGCATAACTACTTCACCCTTTTGTTTATTTTCCTCATCTCATGGTTATATCATAGAAGATGCGATGGAAATGGTGATCCAACCATACACGTGTTTGACATAGAAGGGAGGCCAAGGGGAGAATGGCTTGGACCTCCCGATAACAACTAGAAGCCTTCACCATTTCGCCAAGGCAATGGTTCATATAGCTACCTTCTTCTTCTAATCAAAAAAGAAAAAAGCAAAGAAAAACAACAGGAGAGTGCTTTAGTTAGATTTGTCTTATGGCATATATAGATCTTAGAGCCTTACTTGTATTTTGCTTCAGCTGAGAAGAAAAAGGAAATTTCTGTCTTGCGTAACTAAGAAGCTGATAATATTGTGTGAGCCTCAATTTGATAAGTCATCAAGAAGTGATTTTGTTTGAGTTCTGTTAGCTAGGAAAGGACTGTCCCGGCAAACTATAGCTAGGTCTTTGCTAACTAAGTCTTAGAAAAGTTTCTAGATTAATTTTTTTGCCAAAAATTTATTATTGATAGCTATTCGAGACCGTGCTACTAATTAGATGTTAGGTAAAGATGTCATAATATTGAGTTTAGACTGGTAATCATCTTAGAATCTGTCAAACAAGTAATGTAGAATATACATAGAACAATACTTGCTGTGTCTCCGAAGGCATGTCTGGTCTCCATCTGAGAGATGAAAACCTTTTAGGCATAAGAGAAAGAAACACGTGTATATTTGATGACCACTTCCATGGCATGTGGTATGATATAAACATGAGATGAGGAAACTAAACAGAGGATAAGCTACATATGTTGGTAGTTGTTGAAGAATGGGTCACCACCTACAACATAAGATAAAAGGAGATTGTCATGAGAGAAGGTCAAACTGCCCATCTGCTTAGTGTGATCCGCATTACCTTAACAATCTATAAATAGGGCTGGTCCCATGAACATTTGATCATCCACTCTTAAGCAATTACCTACAGAAGAAGAGATAAAAGCTTCATCTTTCATATATAGTCATCATCATGGGAGCATTTGCAGTGCTTGCCTTGTTGGCATTAGCAGCCACATCAACAGCAGCCTTTGATCCAAGCCCTTTACAAGACTTTTGTGTAGCCATTAATGACACCAAGGCTGGAGGTATAGATGCATGCTCTACCTTTTAGAAAATAGATTTAGCTCTCCTGGTAACCACATATATTTTGCTAAATGGCTAATACATTTTACATTATTATTTTCTACAGTTTTTGTGAATGGAAAGCTTTGCAAGGATCCAATGCAAGCTACAGCAGAAGATTTCTCTTTCTCGGGACTGAATATCCCAGGAAACACTTCAAACCAACTTGGTTCAAATGTTACTCTCCTCAATGTTGACAAAATACCAGGACTTAACACCCTTGGGATCTCATTAGCTCGTCTCGACTTTGCACCCTATGGTGGCCTCAATCCCCCTCACACCCATCCTCGTGGAACAGAGATCTTGGTTGTTGTGGAAGGCACCCTTTATGTGGGATATGTCACCTCAAATCCTGAAAATCGTCTCATCACCAAAGTCCTATACCCTGGAGATGTGTTTGTCTTCCCCATTGGGCTCATTCACTTCCAAGTTAACATGGCAAAAACACCTGCTGTTGCATTTGCTGGCCTAAGCAGCCAGAATCCTGGGTTGATTACAATTGCGAAAGCAGTCTTTGGCTCCAAGCCACCCATTAATCCTGATGTTCTGGTCAAGGCCTTCCAGTTAGACAAGAATGCGGTTAACTATCTTCAGGCTCGGTTCTGGACAAACAACTAAACAGATAATCACTCTGACTTGGTGATGCGACGATATCCCAATTTGTTTCCGATTGTTTTCTCTGAAGCATATTCCTTGTTGCTGTAATAAGGTCCTAGTTACTGGCTACTCTAGTAGCTAGTTCTAGGCTTCTAGCTTTGTGATACAATAAAGACAGTTGTTTGTCACTAATTCTACAAACTTTGTGTTTCGGCCGTTTGGTTGATGCTATTTTTATGAAGGATGGGCTTAATGAATGCTGCTGGCAGGAATCAATACAGACAGAATCCTGAAATTCGCATTTGTTATGCACCAAGTTTTTGTTAAAGATGAAGAAAACTAAAACTTCAACATTCGAATGGACCCCAAAGAGTATCTTATCGATGGTGGCCGGTGGCGACTCATGTACTTACAGGACTTTTCAAATGCTAATTAAGAGAATTGAGACAAAAACTACCATCTCTGAAGTTCCAAGGCCGGCTCACCTAGTTAGAACGATCACACTTTAACTCTCAAATTGGCACTGTCTATGGGAAACATGGTAAACACCAAGAGGTCTTGCATGGATCATGACACCCTCAGAACCGAGCACGAGAGTCAGAGGAGGGACTTACCTGATCCCCCTAGAGGGACCTACCTGACCCCCCTAGAGGGACAGCCGACCCTCAGGATAGGGGGACGGCACAAGTGTTAAGACGCATAACTGCAAAGTGTGGTTTGGAAATCTGTAGTAGAACTTATGTTCATACTTCAAAACCAAGCCTCAAGAATGGTGTCTGAGATGGTAGTCCAAGAAATATGGATAAATGGAAGTTTATGTATTATCCAAAGTTGGAGGAGTTGATTCGCCATATGTTGCCATGTTGTGGTGCCCTTTTCTGTTGTAGCTAGGTAAACAACTTCAACTTGATGAGGCTCGCTCTCGTCTCACTTTTATTTTATTTACTTTAGTACTTTGCTGAAGAGTGAAGAATTCGTTGGAGAATTACACGAAGGATGCTTACAACAAATGCTTGATTCTTTCGCGCTTTTCTTGTTAAATAATGCATCCGTTGATATATGCTCTGATGAATCGAAGACCGTCATCATGTATGTGATCCGGGACATGAGGCCAGGATCATGGTGAAGATCATGTCTGGTCTGGTCTGGTCAGATTGGTCCGTCTTTGCTAGTGTGAACTAAAAATGAATCGGAGCATATCGAAATTGATTTTGTTGCAATCATGGACGGCACCTTTCCTTGGTTGGATCAACGAGCATTGGACACACTTTTCTTATTGTATTATAATCGATTGTGGCATACATATTCATGGAACAACAGCAGGGAAGCTAAGGAGTTCAGGAAACTCAAGTTTCCTTCGCGTTACTGGGTAATAGGATCCTTTGGATAAAATACTTCTAAGGGGGAAAGCTGGCACATTGCTGAAAATGCAAGAGAAAGCTGCATAATGGCTAGAAACTTGCTTGTTTGACCCCACGGTTGACTTGAAGTTTGAGCAGGAATTTTGGGCTTAAACTTTGCAGGCATCATTGTTTTTATATAGAGGAAATGTATGAATTGTTGGAACAGAATTTGGTTGTGAAATGCTGGGTTTTATTATAGTGGTCTGTTGAAGACAGCAGCCTTGTTCAAACACACTTGTTGAAGATGTCAGCATCCATCTTTCTTAGCAAGTGTATATTGATGCAGGGATTCTTAGCAATCTAATTGCTGGTGTCTAGCAGAGTCCAAAGGAATTAGTCCAGAGAGTTTCTGTGTGGAGTGAACAGACTGGTTGTGAATAAATCTGTACCTTGCCCTAAAATGGCTAGTTTGACTCCAAATTTGACTTCAAGCTTGAAGTGGAATTCTGAAATGAGACTTCGCAGACATCTTCATGAGCATATTTCAGACTTGTTCAAGTTTTTAAATCAGATTAATGAGTGTGAAATGAAGATTTGGATTGCTGAAACTGAAACTTCTTGTTGGAGGTTGACCGAATATTGACTTTGAGGTTGGAATGAGGCTTTGAAGATGAGAAATTGTAGGGAAGTATATTACCACATTACCAACTTGCTTAGAAGCTCAAATCTGGTCTTACTATTGCAATTCCGAAATTTTATCTTCTGGTTGAAGCAAAAGAACTTGAAATGGAGCTGAGATTTTGAGCTAGGAAAGGTATTTGGAGCTGAGATTTTGCAGTCAAGTTCCAGAAGTGAAACGGAACTTATTGAGCTCAATAGGGCTGCAAGGAAGTCTGGCTTGATGGGAAAATGAAGCGGAAATTTGTTTCAGCAGCTATGAGCGAAACTTCATGAGTTTTAAGGGTCATAAGCCAATCTAAGTGGCACAACTATGATTTATGGAACTAAACAAGTTTCTTATGAGATGAGAAATCAAACTGCAAAGTTTAGTTGAAAATTTTGCAGAGGATCTAAAAATGACCTCTGAAACCTAAGTTACAAAAAAGCTGAGAAATGCAAGACTGAAGAAAGGTTTGTGACTTTTATGTCATGTTTTTGCATGGGAAGAAGTTGTTAAATCAGCATAATAAAGACGTAAAAGGTGAGGCCTTGAACTGATGCTAAAATGAAGAACTTCAGGGTGAAATTTTTCTATCGGCTAAGTTGAAAGTTGAGGCATTTTGCTGAAATATGTAAGAAGGTTGAAGGTTGACCACAGAGTTGACTTTAAGGAAGGTAAATAGATCCTGGACTAAGAGATTTTGCTATATTGGTGCCTAAGGGCAGAATGTAACATCAGCATCTCTAAGATAGTTCTTGCTTGGGTGGACTAGTGTCTTTTAAAATATTTAGGGATCATTTAATTGATCCTGGTGTTGGGATTATGGAATGGAGACTAGAGCAGCAAGAAGTCGACTGAGGTATAGATTGCTGCAGCTTTAGCAAACTAGTCTGAATGTTTGACTGAAGTGTTGACTTTTTGATAAAGTCACTAATTTGAGGGAATTGCAGGTTATAAAACCTTTTGAAGTTGCTTTAGACTTGTGGAAAATATGTTTCTAGTATTTTGTGGCCAGTAGACCTGCTTAAGGTGGTAAACTACTGAAACAGAATACAGATTCATTGTTTCATTGGGGACTAGGTGTTGCTTAAGCTTGGCCACTTTGTAGCTGTAACTTATTTGAACAAAAAGGGAATTAAGGATTGTTTGTAGTGCCTCAAGGCCTGATTCAGAGAGATTAGAACTCAAAGGTCAAAATTTAAAATTCTGAAGCTTTAGGTGCTGTGATTATTGTCAGTTATATATGGTAACTTGGATTATGAGTTATATATGGCAGCTTGGATTATGGGATATTCAATTCTCTCTCTTTACATATATGTTAGAATTTTGTATATATGTATACCATACTTAGAAAGATAGATTGATGTAATTAGGTGATAGATTGATTCTAATTGGCTAAAAATCAGCCATATTCTTTGTACCTATTTTCTATATAAAGAGAATGAAACCCTCTCTTTTGGGGCATCGAAACCATTTGACATGGTATCATCGTTGGATATTGTTGGATATTGTTCGCACTCTGTTAATTGAATCTTTTGTTCCTCCTAGATTTTGGGTAGAGGCTTTATCTACTGCTGTTTATCTTATTAACCATCTCCCCTCTCAAAATCTAAAATTTGATTCTCCTTATTATCGTTTGTTTGGTGTTGCTCCTAAGTATAATTCTCTTCACGTCTTTGGATGTGTCTATTTTGTTCACCTACCTTCTACAGAACGTCATAAACTTTCTGCCCAGGCAGTTCGATGTGCATTTCTTGGGTATAGTAATATGCACAAAGGGTTTGTGTTATAATGCAGATGCTAAAAGAATTCGTGTCTCACGACATATGGTTTTCTTCGAAAATCAATATTTCTTCCAAACTTGTGTTATTCCTAATTCAGTTTCGGTTCAACTTCCTAAGTTTGATATGTCTTCTACTATTGAACGTTTTAAGCCAGGAGTCGTTTACCGACGACGTCCTCTACCGTGCCCACTGCCTCTTCCTGAGACTGAACCGACATCTGATCCTGTCAATACTGAACCCCGGTGATCTTCTCTAGTTTCATGACCTCCGAACAGGTATGGATTCCCACATGCTGCTCATCAGGCTACACTTGATACTACTGTGCCTAAATCTTACTCCCAGGCTTCTGCACAAGCTTGTTGGCAACAAGCTATGCAAGAAGAACTGTGATGGCACATCATTCCATGTCCTGATGGAGCCAAGCTCATTGGATGCAAATGGGTATACACACTCAAACTTTGGCCTGATGGCACCATAGAGAGGTATAAAGCTCATTTGGTGGCCCTCAGGAATTTTCAAGAGTATGGCCTTGATTATGAGGAGACATTTGCACCGGTGGCTAAGATGACTATGATACAAACTGTGATGGCAATAGCTGCTTCTAAAGGATGGTCACTCCAGCAGATGGATGTGAAGAATGCATTCTTACATGGGGATCTGAAGGAAGAAATTTATAAGATTCCTCTTCCTGGTATGTTCACCCACCCCATGAATGAGGTTTGTTGATTAAAGTGATCTCTACATGGTTTAAAGTAGGCTCCCCAAGCATGGTTTAAGAAGCTTAATACCACTCTTCTTGATTTTCATTTTACTCGGAGTCGGTTCGACTCTTCTCTATTCCTTCAAAGGACTAGCATTGGACTTGTTGTGTTTTTGGTATATGTGGATGACATTGTAATCATAGGATCTGATCCACAGTTGATTGCTCAAATCCAACAGCACCTCAAAACCACCTTTCATATGAAAGACCTCGGTCCTCTACAGTACTTTCTTGGTGTAGAGGTGCATTCCTGTTCTAATGGTCTCTTTTTGAATCAGCACAAATATACACAAAAACTTCTCAACTTAGTTGGTCTTCAGTCTACAAATTCATTGTTTACTCCTTTGGAGGCTAATGTAAAGCTCAGTCAGGAGGAAGGGGAACTATTATCAGATCCATCTGTATATCTATAGATTGTCGGGAGTTTGAATTATCTAACTATCACTAGGCCTGATATTTCATTCGTTGTGCAGCAGGTTAGCCAATTCATGCAAGCTCCTCGCAGCTCATACTTAGCAACTGTACGGCGAATTCTTCGCTATCTGAAAGGTACCTCTGCTCGTGGGCTATTCTTTCTGACTAGGAATTCCTTACAATTACAGGGTTATGCTGATGCAAATTGGGCTGGATGTGTGGATACTCGCCGTTCAGTTACTAGTTGGTGTATGTTTCTGGGTGATGCTCTTATTTCTTGCAAAAGTAAGAAGCAAGATCGAGTCTCAAAGTCTTCTACTGAATCTAAATATCATGCAATGTCATCTGCATGTTCAGAGATTGTGTGGCTTCGGGGTTTGTTAGGTGAACTTGGCATTCCTCAACTTACTCTTACTCCACTTCATGCCGATAACACTAGTGCTATTCAGATTGCTGCCAATCCAATATTTCACGAGCATACAAAACACATTAAAGTAGATTGTCATTCCATCCGTGAAGCATTTGATCAACATGTGATTACTCTCCCTCATATATCCACCGAGCATCAAACTGCTGATGTTTTCACCAAGGCTCTATCTCGTCACCGTCATCAATTAATGATTGACAAATTGATGCTTCTTGATTAGCTAGCATCAATTTGAGGGGGGATGTCAATTATATATGATAACTTGGATTATGAGTTATATATGGCATCTTGGATTATAGGATATTCAATTCTCTCTCTTTACATATATATTAGAATTCTGTATATATGTATACCATACTTAGAAAGATAAATTGATGTAATTAGGTGATAGATTGATTCTAATTGGCTAAAAATCAGCCATATTCTTTGTACCTATTTTCTATATAAAGAGAATAAAACCCTCCCCTTGGGGGCATCGAAACCATTTGACAATTATAACTGAAAAGGAATTGACCAAGACCAGTAACAATGGCAGCACTGAAATTTCAGGGAATACATTGGATTGATGGATGAGATCTGGTTCTGGAGTTGAGGTCTTTCGAATGACTGAATATGAAATTTAGAAAACCAGTGAGGTCAGGTGGTTGTAAGAACTACTAGAACTAAAACAGGACTGAAAGTGTTGAATTGGTGGAAGTTTGAAACCAATATGACTGCTATAGTTGTAATACCTGCAGAAATAAATTGAAGAACTGAAGTTTTGACAACACATTAACTTTCTTCAAGAATTTTCTTTTTAGTTCGAAATTTGTATGGGAGTTGAGTTTGATAAAAGAAATTTGTTGGAAGAAGAAATCTGAAAGCCAACTCAAGAATGTAGAGAAATTCTGCATAAAGGATTTAAAAGTGATGAGTTTGACCACAATGTTGACTTTTGGATGTAGAAAGGCTTTGAGCGTGAAACTTTGCATACAAGTTAAACTGCATATTCTAGAATTGTCTAAAGCCATAAACCAGACTCCTGGTTACAACAAGTACATATGTTTTAAGAACACAGGGAAGGAGCATACCTCACTTGTACTGAACAAGCAGTTGAAAGCATATGCGTAACTGTTGTTGGCCATAGACTTGGGTCAATAAAAGAACTGGCAGGTTAATGTCCATGACAGTGACAAATACTGATACTGAGAAGCAGAGATTGAAGAGCTAAAATAACAAAGAGTCAAAGAGTAAGCTGAAAATCCTATGCTAGCAGAATAAGAGAGGAGGTTTGACTCAAGGGTTGACTTTCAGATATGTACATCTGTAGACCCTAAAACTTTGATTTGAATTTGATATAGTTGTATGAAGTTTGTCTACAATGGAAGTTTGGATTGGGAATACACAGAAGGCTGAAGTTAGCAAATTATCCTCACTGTTAAGTTTGACTTAACCGGTTGATTTTTTGAGGAAAATGTAAGCTGAGTACAATACTTGTTGGATACTAATATGGTCATATTTTAAGCTTGCTCAAGCTGGTTATTTTCCAATTATGGTTCAAGTAACCTGTTCATCGCATTGGATCAACAAAACTGAAATAAGCTAGCAGTTATAAGGCTAGACTTCTAAAGCCTTTAGTGCAGTAAGCATATGGTTACTGAAATAATACAAAACTGGTGGAAGAATACCATTAAATCATAGTTGTCATGTCTGGGACTTGTATAGGCCTTAGGTTGTAAATAAACAACATACCATTCGTCTGGGACTTGTATAGGCCTTAGGTTGTAAATAAACAACATACCAGTCAAGGGGAAGCAAGAAAACATGGCCAAAAAAGGCATGACTAGGCACCATACTTTGGGCACTTGAAGTGCATTTGTGATTATGCGACAGTTTGTTTCACCAGTTTCTAATTAATCTAACCTCATTATTTAGTTGGGAAACTTACAATTACCCCCTGAAGTTTACCTTGACCTACAGTTTGCCCCCTTTATTTTGAAAAACCTACACTTGGCCTCCTGGCTCTTTTATACCGTTTGATAACAACTTTTGAAATTATAATTTAAATTATACGATGGTTATCTTCTAGTAATGTCAGTCTCTCTAACATTTTTTTTATAGTTAATAGATATTTTAAATTATCATTTTTTTTCTATAAATGTATTTTTCTTCTTGTAAATGCATATCATTATTTTTTAAAAGTCGGTTAATTATAACAAAAATATCAAAAATCTTAAAATTACAGGAGTATGGTTATCAAATAGTTTAATTTAGGGTTTTAAAAGTTATTGTTAGACACTATAAAAGAAGTAGGGAGCAAATTATAGGTTTTTTAAAATAAAAGGGGACAAATTGTAAGTTAGATCAAACCACAGGAGCTTTGTAATTTACCTTTATTTGGCCGGGCATGTACAGGTCAAAATATTCAAATAAAAACCGAGCTGAAGTTGAGATTATATACAAGATAATGCCATCACTAGTCACTCTCTTCACTCTCCTCTGTCCCTCCACGTTTCACACTCTGCTGACAATTACCAACATTAAATCCGGTTACTCATCAGTGAATCCACCTCCTCTGAGCCAGCCCAGCCTATTGTTTGTTTGTTGGTTCCTATGGTTGGGCTAGGAAGCTAACTGATCGGTGGATTTGCGGCAGAGTACTGATGTTGCTAGCGACCTTCGCACGGGCATCCTCAACATTGTTCTATGATTCCCAGCCGTAGAAGTGGGTGCAAGAATGGGGGTTGTTGTATCGGGAGAGGTAGAAGGGGAGCACCGCGTCTAGAAACCTGGCATCCACCAGAAAGTGGCTTGCATGTCTAGATAAGGCAGACGACCGGCGATTTTGATACCTTTCTTTGAAATACCAGTCTCGTCCTCATGCCACGGTGGTGGAGGGTTGTTGCTTGGGCATCCGTGGTAAGCGTTGTTGTTTGGGTGTCCGTTATGATGACCGGCAATTTTGACGCCTTTCTTCAATGCCATCTTCGCGTCCATGGTGAGGGCTATTGTTTGGGCATCAGTAGAGAGACTTCCAAGGACTAGGGTGCCACACCTTGGAACACTACTAAAAACTTTTGCTAATTTCAACATATATATTACTTAAACCCGCATTAAAACCTAACCCGGCTCAATATTAATTGGATTTGTTTAATTGGATTAAATTGAAACAAACTTATCCTATGTTGAGATGGAAATCTGAAAGTTTTAATAACTGATAAGGCTGGCTCTATATGTGTACAGAGTCAGTTATAGTAAGTTTTAATCTCTAAGATAAATCAAGGTATTGATCCCACAATAAGCAGATATTTAATTGTTTATGAAAAATAAAATAAAGTAGTTCAGGTTTTAAAGGACTAAAATTAACTAAAATTAAACTAAACCAATGACAAAATTAATGAAATGGGAAGAAAATAATTAGGGGATGGTAAAGGCTTGGGTTTCACCTAGTTGAGGGCGTTGCAAATAATTATCTAGGCAAATTTTTAGTTGTCAACAATTACTCTTAATATTACAACTCTCTCTCGAGCAATTCTAACATATTCAATTAACTTACAATTATCTCTCAATTTCTTGTATAATTAATCAAACTCATTAAGTTTAAGTTGTCATTTTAACAAATCACAACAGATAGGTATATCTCTGTCCTAATTATTGTAATTCTATTTTCCTAGTGTACAGATTAAATTTCATCTCTCGATACCTCTTTTAAATCTCTAAGATAAATTATCCATGATGATAAAGGATAGACAACACTCATTGTTGCAAAGAAAATAGACTAAAACACAATCGAAATAAATTAATTAAAACAATTCAATTAGATTACATCCCTAACCTTACCATAAAAATTTAGCCTTTCATGTTATATTTAAAAATAAAATTCAAGTATGTAAGAAGAAAAGAACAAGACATGGAGAAAGAATATTTATGTACAACTCGAAAGTAAAGAAAATAAAGAAATAAGATGCTAAAAAAACCAAATTTTGTCTCTCATGCTTTCCCATTCGCCTGGTTCCTTTTTCTTTCAAATTCTTGTTTTGCTTGCTTTTTGCTTTACAATTCACCACTCGCACTGCTCGCAATATCCTCTGTTCACAACAACTATTGTCCAAGGAACAAACTATAATACCCACCCAAGAAAAGGGGGTAATGATACCCCCCAATCTTGGCCGTTCATTTTGGTTGATGGAATATATGGGAAACTGGGGGACAGGGCAAGCCGGTTAGGGGAGAGAAAAAGAAAAAGAAAAAGACAGAGGTGGGAGGAGAGAGAAGAATATAGACAGAAAGAGCAGCCGCACGGTAAAAATAAAAGAAAAGAAGAGAGATGCAAGAGGAGAGAAGAAAATAGAGAGAGAAAAAAAAAGCGTTTACAGGACGGAAGAGAGAGAAGAAAAAATAGGAAAAATAAAAAATAGGGAAAGAGGAGAAAATGAGAGGAAAAAAAAAAGAGAATATATGTTATTGAGTACAAATTTTTAAAAAAAAGTAAAAACAAATTTTAAAAATTATCTGCGTAAAAAAATATTAATTGCTGAATAATATACTTAATAAAACACTTTTTTGTACATATGTCAATGATTCTCAAAATATAAAATCTATGTATATTGATCAACTTAGTAAAAAAAATATTTATTGCATTTTAGAATTTTTAACACTTTTTTTTGTTTTTAATCATTTTTTAAAAATATTTCCCATTTTTTAACATTTATCACGTTTGTTTATATTTTATCATTTTTTTATATTTAATCACTTTTTGTAGTTTTAATCGCTTTTTATTTATTTAATTGATTTTCTTAAAAAATGTTTGCTTTTTTTAGTTTTTTTATCTCTTTTTTTATTTAATCAACTTTTTAAATTATTTATTGCATTTTAAATTTATTTATCACTTTTTCAGTTTTTATTTGCCTTTTAAAAATATTTACCAATTTTTTAACATTTATCACATTTTCTTTATTTTATCACTTTTTTATACATTTAATAGCTTTTTTTAAAAAATTTTATCGCATTTTTTTACATTTTATCGCTGAAGTTACCTTCATTGTGACCGGGGTCACAACGAAGGTACCTTCAACGTGACCCGGTCACATTTTTAGGTTACCTTCAAAGTGACCCAGTCACACCCAAGATACATTCCACGTGACCCGGTCACATTTTTAGGCTACTTTCAACGTGACCCGGTCACAACGAAGGTACCTTCAACATGACCCGGTCACATTTTTAGGTTACCTTCAAAGTGACCCGGTCACAACGAAGGTACCTCGAGGTGACCCGGTCACTTTTTTAGGTTACCTTCAAAGTGACCCGGTCACAATGAAGGTACCTTCGAGGTGACCCGGTCACATTTTTAGGTTACCTTCAATGTGACCCGGTCACACCTAAGGTACCTTCGTTGTGACCCGGTCACATTTTTAGGTTACCTTCAAAGTGACCCGGTCACAATGAAGGTACCTTCCACGTGACCCGGTCACATTTTTAGATTACCTTCAACGTGACCCGGTCACAACGAAGGTACCTTCCACGTGACCCGGTCACATTTTTAAGTTACTTTCAATGTGACCCGGTCACAACGAAAGAACCTTCGAGGTGACCCGGTCACATTTTTAGGTTACCTTCAATGTGACCCGGTCACATCGAAGGTACCTTCGAGGTGATGTGATCGCATTTTTAGGTTACCTTCAATGTGACCCAGTCACATCGAACGAACCTTAAAGGTGACCCGATCACATTTTTAGGTTACCTTCAATGTGACCCGGTCACATTTTTAGGTTACCTTCAATGTGACCCAGTCACAACGAAGGTACCTTCAAGGTGACCCAGTCACATTTTTAGGTTACCTTCAATGTGACCCGCTCACAAAGAAAGTACCTTCAAAGTGACCTGGTTACAATAAAGGTTACCTTCTGCCTAAAATTTAAGTATCCTAAATTTAAAAAATTTAAACATTACCCCTAAGCCTACTCTTAACCTTAAAAGATAAACTTAGCCTTAACCCTAAACTTTGCCTTAACTCTAAGAGTACGCCCTAAACCTATCTTAAAATGTAAACCTTAAACCTAAGCTAAACCTTAAGCTTAAACCTTAACTCAAAATCTTAACCATAACATAAACCCTAACCCTAATCTTAAACCTTAAACATAACTTAAACACTAACCTCAAACCGTAAACCATAAAACCTAACTAAACCTTCAACCTACCTTAAAGTTTAAACCTTAGACCTCACACTGACCATAAGTTTAGTCCTTTAACCATAAGCTCTATGATGAAGAAATTAATTTTTTTTTTCAGGTGCCTATCTTAATTCGACCATTAATTTAAGTACCGTGTAGTAAGATTATTTACATACAAACGATGTTACAAATTTTTAAGCCGTTTATAGAAGGTGATTATTCACCCAAATTATAATTTTTTAAAAATTTGCACCTCAAGATGTCTTAAATGTAATTTTACGATATTCTTGTCGGAAGTAGTTTTTGGTAAGTTTTTTTAACTTAACTAACCCAAAATGATAAAAATTAGTGATCAATTTTTTTTTGGCCAAAAATTACTATGTATAAAAGTGTTGACAAATTTGTTTGGACTGTCGCCGTTTTAAGGTTAGGGGTAGCTATAGGGATAAGGTTAAATTTTGGATTTATTAGTTCTTCGAAAACAAGTATCCTTCCATATGTAGGAATTAAAATTATTTTGATAGTAAAATGTAAATATTATAACATTGATATAAAAACTTTTATGTGCAGTGCAATAAAATATGTAAAATTTGAAAATTTGTAAATTTTGTACATTTTCACCCAAAATTTTGTACATAGCAACAAATTTCAAAATTTACCGTCTAATAGCAAGTAATAATAAATTGGTTGAGTGATTAGTTTTGTAACTTTTGTGAGATAAAAAAATAACAATTTAATGATCAAATACCTAAATTCAAGGGCAATTTTAGATTCATATGTCTGAGTGTCAATAAAATAAGAAACTTCTAAATTTATTTAAATGTTCATTATAGTCACTAAAATATCATTTATGATTCTAAAAAATATAGTTTAATTTGTGGTATCAAATTAAGGTTTCAATGGTCCCAACTTAAGGTTATAATGGTACCAAATTAAGGTTTTGTGATACCAATTTAAGGTTATTGTGGTCCCAAGTTATGGTTTTACTGGTACCAATTTAAGATTCAGTGGTACCAGTTTAAGGTTCTAGTGGTACCAAATTATGGTTACGCTGGTACCAACTTAAGGTCATATTGGTACCAAAGTTAGGTTCAATGGTACCGGTTTAAGGTTCTAGTGGTACTTAGTTATGGTTTTTATGGTATCAAATTAAAGTTTCAATGGTCCCAAGTTAAGGTTATAACAGTACCAAATTAAGGTTTTAGGCCTGGGAAAGTTAAGGTTATAACAGTACCAAATTAAGGTTTTAGGCCTGAGATTATGGAAGGATATGATTTTCTTATGATAGACCATAGATATATATTTGAACAAAATTATGAGTTGAAATATCTAGGTTAAGGAAGTTGGGTGCCTAATTTACAATTTAAGTAGGAAAAAAGATGATTTCAGTTCAAAATTAATGATAAAAGTAAAAAACAGACGATAACATGTAAAGAAAGGCAATATTGGTAATTGAAATGCGAGAATATGTTGATAAAACTATTTTCTGTATACAAAAACATATTAATGGAAACAAGAGGAAAGTAATAATAACTCATATCATACTTCAGTCTACATAAACATGCAGAGGAATAACATTTTAGCATCCACGATACATCGATATAACGTAAGATAGTAAAAAACGCGTGCATATTTTCTTGAAAGAAAATTCAAAACTATCTTAGTTCCAACGCCATTTACCTTCTCCTTCCCCTCTTAGCTGTAGGCCTATCTTCCATGTGCTTAGTACGGCTCTCGACGCATCCATCAGATGCAAGCTCATCTGACTCTGACCCAGGTTCATAATCCGACTCTGCATCTGAGTCATCTTCCTCGTTTTCCTCATCCTCTTCAATCAAACCATCAGAATCTAAACCTTCGTCACCAACAATGTCTTCATACTGCACATCATCCTCCGCATCATCTCCTTCTGATTGGGATTCGATACCAACTTCATCGCTCTCATCTCCATCACTGATGGAACCTTCATCCTGCACCACTTCTTTCCCATGACGACGATGTTGCTTGGGTTCCAAGCCAGTGTCTCCAATTGTTCCGCCACATGACACCTACAATCAAATGAATATATCATTAATATGTCATAATTGACAACAAAATTTTAGATAGACTATAGACTTACACACTGTTTCAAAGAGAATTTCTTTGCATCCTTCCACATTTTGTCCGTTACAGCCTTCTTTAGACCTGCCACCAACCACAGTAACTTCTCCACAGTGTCTCTTTTCACCTATACATAACATTTTTAAATCAAAAGATCAGCGTGGAATGGGATTGAGTACAACAACGTATAAGATGCCAAACTTACAGATTTTATCGAAGGATCAAGTGGTAGACCCTCGACATCCTTATCCTCAATGCTTGGAATTTTTAGGAGTTTAGCCTCTCCTGTTTCGAGATCTAGGAGAAACATAGATGTACCAGGTAGCTGTATTTCAGAACCTTCTACTGTAGTGTCTATTTCTCGTGCAACAGTTGACATAGATGTCCCACCAAACCCACTGGTAGATGCACCTGGGTCCCCACCTTTCATGGCTTCGGCAAGCTCCTTCATCAAGCCCTCCCACCACAACTGAAATGTACCAGAAAACAGAATTGTTGAATTATTATCCCATAATAATCCTACAACTGCTGCTGTCAGTTCTGGACCGTGCCACTTTTGGTTGAACATAGATGTTGGCGGCAGGTTCGGGATGGTCTTGTCATGCACTTGCCGATAGCTAATGTGTTGTCTGAACACCCTCTCACCTAAAAACTAGGCTCAACCATATGGGCTTTCTAGTAAAATTCGACACCTTGTTGCCCCTAAACTTTCACTAATGTACTGTGGTAGGTCATCCATGTACTTTTCCCATGGCCACATTTTCACCGCCGCCCTGTGTACTATTTTAAATAGCTTTATATACACTTCAGTATCATATGGCATGCCCCCCAAATGTCCCTCAGCATAGTACTTTGCTCTAGGGTATGTCCCATCTCCGCTCAAATTTAGGTTAGGCCCAATATCCATGAAATGCTCGCAAGCCCATGTCTGTGAATACAAATAATTCATATTGAACATGATCATTTAATAATTATTTTAAATGTAACTGATGTACATAATGAAATAAAGTAATTCACGTATATAATAGTTACCAGCCATGACTACCAAAACCCACCACTCCCTTGAGCACCCCTGCTCAGACCATCCATATATAAGTAAAGATTAGCCAATACGGCACTTCCCAAATTATACTTTGCCAGTCGGGATGTATCTGCTACAGCTGAAATCCACCATGTGTAAAAACTAGTCGTGCTTGTATCAAAAAATTTAGTTGTCCCAAGAAAAGCTGCTAGGAAAACATGAACTAAATGATTCTTTCTCTCCATGGTATTTGATCTATAACCTTTATACGTGTCAAGTACTAACTTAAAAGTCACCTTTCTTTTTTTATGGAATATCTCCCAACCATCACCGACTAATAGTTGCAGGCGGGAGGCATCTGCACATATTTCCATATCAATAGGAATCGGATCGCCATTGCAACGCAAGCCAGTTATTGCCGCAAAATCTACAAGTGTCATAGTCATCTCTCTGATAGATGGGAAGTGAAATGTGTGTGTAGTATCCCACCAAAAGTGACTAAGTGCACGAATTAAGCGTCTGTCACAGTATGTGGACTTCAATGCTTTGACTGCATTGAACATACTTGTTGTTCTTATTAGATCTTTCACAGTTTTTGGAAACCCATCAAACCACTCCAATAATGGCTTCACGCTTCTATGTCCACGGTATGCACTTAGCCTATTCTATAAATATCAAATTACAATTAAGATTATAAAATCTGATTGTAAATTGAAATCTAACATAAAATAGTAATTGTTTCACAGAGATATTCTTAAACACAGTTTTGATAACATTATCTCTTTTAAAATTACATATTAAAATTATATAGTCGCTGTATTCGGTTACATATCACATAGTCCCTGTATTAATTTACATATCGCATTATTTGAAGTTTTATCGCATTTTTATAATACAATCACTTTTCATAGTTACTTCGCTATTTAAACTTATTCTCACTGTGGTTATATTTTACTAGCTTTTATAACATTCCTGTATTCTTTTCAATTATGTTACCACTTTCATAATGAATATTATAGCATTTTCTTTACCTTTTTATTCTGTAATTTTTATAATTGTTATCATATTTTTAGATGTTTTATGATATTTTTAAAATCTATATCATTTTTTTAAACATTATACCCTTTTGTAAATTAATAGTCACGTATTCATAATTATTATCGCCTATTTAAAATTTGTAATTACTTATCATTTTTTCAATTATTTATCACTTTGTATATATAACCAATTTTTCTAATACTTTTCCCTTTTTTGTAGGTTATTATCACTTTATTTTGTTTAATGGTTTTATTAAAATATCTATTACATTTCACGATTATTTAAAATTGTTTCAGTTTTTAATAGCTTTTCACAAATATTTATAAATTTTTTTTCCACTCTTATCGCTTTTCTATATTTAATCGCTTATTTTGATAATTAATCGGTTTGATATCAATTATGTCGCTATTTTCATTTTTTACTGGTGTTTTTAAATATTTATTTCATTTTATAGGTTTTGCATCAATTTTCTGTTCTTAATGGCAATAAAGAAATATTTTAAATTTTTTAAAGATTGCTAAATTTTTTTATTATTTTATCACTTTTTGTATATTTAATCACTGTTTTTTATATTTTCTAACTTTTTTAAGAATTATTTCCCCTTTTTCCAATTTTACTTACTTTCTTATCTTTAATCACTTTTTTATTATATTTTTCAATTTCTTTTATGTTATTTCGCTCCTTTTATTTTTACTCACATTTTTTAATATTTATGGCATTTTATAGGTTGGGTATCAATTTTATGTCATTAATCGCAATATAAAAGTTTTTTATATTTTTAAAACATTGATCAATTTTTTTATTTATATTTTATCACTTTTTTTATATTTTTTCATTTTTTTAAAATTTTTTTCACTTTCCCCATTAGTAATCGCTTTGTTTCTAATTTTATTGAATTTTTTTTTATTTTTAATCACTTTTTTTATGTTTTATTAGTTTTTAAAATTTTTTAAATCACTTTTTTGATGTTTTATCGGTTTTTAAAATTTTTTTAATCGGTTTTTTAAAATTGTAATGCCTTTTTAAAATTTTTAATAGGTTTTTCTTATTTTTAATAGCTTTTTTTATTATTTTATTGCTTTTTTTAGGGTTTTCGCTTTTTAAATTTTTTCAAAAGTTTTTTGGTATTTTTAATGCCTTTTTTTTTTTCAATTTTTACAATTTTTTTATGTAAGTGATATTTCTATTTAATCAATTTTGTAATTATTTATTGCAATTTATAATTATTTATCAATTTCTCGTCTTTTATTAGCTTCTTAAAAAATTTCTCGTCTTTTATTAGCTTCTTTTAAAGAACATAATCCTTAATAGAAAAATGAGAGTTAGAAGCTCCCTATTTGAGATCAAAATTTTCTTCTCCTTGCTGCTAATTTCTTTCATCCTTTCCTCCAATGGAATTTTGTCCATCAATTTGTATGCACTTTTCTTGAAGAACTTTCTCTTTCCTTAAATTAATTACTTGAACTTACTCCTTAAGGTTCTGCTCAGTATAACTTGGAAGTGAACCTGGAGTTCTTTCAGCTACTACGTTAGCTAGTTGACCTACCTACATCTTTAGATTGTGAATTAAAGCTTCACTAAATTGCATGATCCGATCAATCTTTGTATCCATCTTTTCCATGGTGGCCTCTTGATTGGCAAGATATTGCATCATTAATTCTTCCATAGATAGCTTTTTCTTTTCTACAACCGGTGATTGATATTGAAATTATGAATGGAATTATGCCCTTTGCTGTTGCTGAAAACGAGGTGGTCCACCTTGCTTTGGGGTACTCTGATCCTTCCAAGAGAAATTAGGATGATTTTTCGAACCAGGGTTGTAAGTGTTTGAAAACGGACCATTCCTAGCTTGCCTGTTTGGAAAACCTCATCCAACATAATTCATTTGATCAGGTATTTGTGTTTCTTTAGTATAATAACTAGAATTTTCATGAGCTCCCCCATTGTTCATCATCAATTTCATTTGCTTAGTTAACTCAGCCACCTGCATTGCCAAGTCATAATGGGAAGATATTTCATGGACTGCAACTCTCTTTCCTCCTGTAGCTTTTTGTTGAGAATTGGTGGTTAGCATCCCATAAATATCCTAAATTTCCTCAGTAGTCTCATCTCCCATATAGCCACCTGCAACAGTATCAACAAGTGTCTAACAAGTAACATTTAGTCCATTATAGAAGAATTGAACCTGAAGCAGAAAAGAGAACTAATGATGTGGACACTAGTTCAAAAGCATGTTGAACCTATTCCATGCCTCATGGAATGGCTCTCCTTCCATTTGTGTTAAGCTGCAAATCTTGCTTCAAAGATCAATTGTTTTCTATGAGGAGTTGTACTTGGTCATGAATTTGGTGTACACCTTCTCCCATGTGTGTAGTGATCCTTCCGGGAAATTGATCAACCAGCTCTTGGCTCTGTCCTTTAAATAGTAAGAAAAACACATCATTCTCAGATCATCCTCTTCCAAACCTTGTAGTGGGAAAGTCTGAACACAAATGTAAAACTCCCGAATAAAAGACAACGGGTCCTTTGAGCTTATCCCGTGAAAGAAGGCAACATGTTAAAGTGAACGGTTTTCAGCTCATAATTTTGGGCTGCATCACTCAGTCTAATGCAGGATGGAGAAGCTCCAATAACTGGCCTTTGAATCAACTTGAGATTTATTCTAAGTGGTGGGTGAGCCCCCTCACGCTGGTTGAAGTTATGACCATTGTTTTCTTCCTATGCCATTCTTTCTATTTTTGGTGCTCTATTTGCCCGACAAGTTCTTTCAATTTCAAGGTTCAAAGGAATTAATTTAGTGTTCGTGCAAGTGTTTGACCTGTGAAGGCTCATAAACTGTTTGCACACTCAATAAAAAAAACCACCAAGGTAAATCTAGATAAAAGAAATAAACATAATAAAATTTATTATAACATGAAAATAAATAAACTAAAAATGAAAATAATAACAAACAATCAAATATTTGTCGCAAGTTTTAATCCCTCGGACAAACCAAAGGTATCAATCTCATGAGGAACAAATATTTAATTTTTTATGAAAAATAAAAGAAAGTAGTTCATAATTGAATAGAGTAAAATTAACTAAAATTAAACTAAGATTAAACTAAACTAATAACAAAATTAATGGAATGGGAAAAAAACAATTATGGGATGGCTAAGGCTTGGGTTTCACCTAGCTGAAGCTCTTCCAAATAATTATTTTGGTAGATTTTTAGTTGTCGACAATCACTCCTAATATTACAACTCTCTCTCAAGCAATTGCAACATGTTCAATCAACCTATGATTATCTTTCAATCTCTCGCATAATTAATCAAACCCATTAAATTTAGGCTGTCAATTTTACAAATCATAACAAATAGGTATATTTCGATCCTAATTATTATAATTCTATTTCCCTAGTGTACGGATTAAATTTTACCTCTAAGTACCTCATTCAAATCCCTAAAATAAATCATCTATGGTGATCAAACATAGACAATACTCATTATTGCAAAGGAAATAGACTAAAACACAACTAAAATAATTCAACTATGCTAAATCTCTAACCTTAGCATAAAAATTTAGCTTCTCGTGTTATATTTAAAAATAAAATTCAATAATCTAGGACGAAAAGAACAAGACATGGACAACGAATATTTATGTCCAACTTGAAAGTAAAGAAAATAAAGAAGAAAGATGAGAAAAACTAAATTTTGTTCCTTTCTCTTCAATTCCCTGCTTCCAATTCGCCTGGTTCCTTTTTCTCTCAAATTCTTGTCTTGCTTGCATCATAATTCGCCACTCGCAATCCTCACAATATCCTCTATTCACAACAACTCTTGTCCGATTCGCAGTTCCCCTGGCTCGCAATAGACTTTTTATATTTATAGGGTTTCTAACCCTAGACTTAAAATATTACATAAAATTATGAAAAAGTGTATTTTAGACAATTATGAGAGAATTTCCTCTAATTCTAGGTACACCTATTACTCTATAAATTCTTGCAATTCAATCCTTTTACTTCATAAAAATCAACTCAACTCCTTCAGCAAACTCCCTAACATAAATAAAATAAAAATTAAACAAGTGAGGCTAATAAATCTTTTAATTATTATAAAATTAACTTAAAATAGGTATAAAAATTAACATATAAATTAAACTGATCAATGGCCGAATTGAGAGCCAAAGTGGGTTTCGAAAATGAAGCTTCAACTAAGAAGGATTGGTTGAAAAAATGTGAAGAAAACTAAGGGCACTATTGGTGCCTAAGGGTGCATTAGTGTGCACATTTGCACATTGGAGGTTAATGGTAGAATTATCATTTAAATGACTTGAAGGGCATAAATGCCTGAATTTAAAGTAAGGCTTAGGGTTGGGAAATGAAGGAAAACAAGGCTTAAGGGCTGAATTGGAGTATGTACACAATTAAGCACCTTAACCTAGGATTAGTGCCCAAGTGAGTATCATAGTGCCCTCCACCAAGCACTTCTTTGCTCAATCGAGCTGCCCAACTGCTTCTAACTCCATGTTCTACCCATTTTCTTGTACTTTGGATTAGAAAATATTGGAGAGAAAAAGGGGAAAGTGGCGAGGCAAAGAGCTTGAAGGAGAAGGGTAAAACCTAAAGCAAACTTGGTGATGTGCTTGCGTACTACACAAGGCAACATGAATTTGTTATGTCCGAAGGCTATATTACTAGTAAGGGTTCATTAAGCTCTTTTCTATTGAACTCAAATATGTCTCTGAGTATTCATGATGAAGGCGGAGCTCTAAGTAATGGCTTAGAGCCAACTGAGCTTAGATGCTACTAAGCGCTATATGTGTTGTTGAGAGCACAACTCTGATTTCTAGCTAGACTATGATAGTGGCAAGCTTTAGGATCTTGTTATGGGAGGGGCCATCTCATTCCAAGATCTGGACCTCTATGATTATAAGCTAGAAAACATAAATGAAGCTAAATAAATAAACCTAGCACTAGGAAATGCTTGCAATGCCTTAAAGCCACTAGGTTGAGAGTGTAGTGTGTGTGTCTTTATGTGTTTTCCTTGTTGGTTGCGTGTGCTGACCCTTATATATTATTTAGTGCATTGTCCTTTATCTTGTGGTTTGTTTCCTTGTTTTAAATTGTAGGTTCTAGCTTGGATATATCATGAAACTACGTTACACATCAACATCCAAGGACATTATAGGCACTAGGTGCTACATGAGCCCTTATTAAGTGCACCATCACTCATCCTTTGATTTTCTTCATTTCAGGAAAGAAAGTAGTGGATTGAGAGGCTTATTTACTAGTTTTGATTGTGTATAAGTTTCAAGTATGCTCTGGTTATGAATGTCTTGGTAACCAAATTAATGCTCACAATGATAATATGACCAAGCCCATTGTTTGTTGCTTGTAGGTACTTGATGTTAGCATGGGAACTAGCTACATTTTGGCTTCTGTATAGTGCCTAGAAAAGCTAGTATTTGAAGGTTAGGATATATCCAAATGTATGTAAAATGATCGTGTAAATTTAAGCTTTTTGTTCTATTCGGTGCATAGTAGGCCTGAAGGTTGGCCTAGCTAGTGCTAGTGTGCATCCGCCAAGATTGGTTTCACTTGTATAGTACTTTTTGGCTTCTAAATTATGTCCTACCTATTTTTCCCTTGAATTTCAATATGTAACTATCTTAGTTAAATCTTTTATGCAAAAAAGACTCCACTAAAAGGCATAGGTGATTTTTTATGTTTCTTGACAAAAAACTGTGAAACTAAAGGAAATTGTAGCTAAGTGTCCTAGCACATGCCTTCTAAGCTGCCCAATAGGCCTACCAAGGCAGCTAGGCTATTAAACCTCATAAAATACATGTACAATTCATAGGGTAGGGGTGGTTTAAGGCATGACAGAGTTGGTATCAGAGCATGGCTAGTAGGACTAGGATTCTATTTAGGTTTTTCCCTCTAAGTTACGTGTGTTTAAAATGTTGATCATTGATTACCAATATGTGATTTTAGGGTGATGACCAGAGCTAGAGAAATAGAGGAAGAGGAAAGGAATAAGGCTGACCAATTTAGGGAAGGTGATCAACAACTTGAAAATGAACAAGTGGAAGGGAATATGGCTATGGAGCCCGAAAATAGCGTAAATGTACCTAGACCAAGTAGAAATGAAACTCAAATGATGGAGGACATGATGAAGGCAATGCAACCTACTATTGCTCAACTTGTAATGGGGATACAAACCCTAACTAAGGGTTAGGCTTAGGCACTAAAGAATGCCATAGTTGAAAGGGAACCAAAAGAAGTAAGAAGACAGAAGGCTTGGGAGAAAACCTATGAGGAATAAGTAGGCTAGTAGAAATAGGGGTGAGCAAGGTGACGATCAGGATGAAGAAAGAAACCATCCAAGGGCTAGAAGGGCAAGATCTTAGGTTAGGCAGGAAGAGAGGTGTGATATGGAGATTTGCTATGAGGAAGATGAAGGGGAAAACATAGGCAATAATGCTGGAAGATAAGAACACGTTTCTAAGAGTACAAGAAGACCAGGACCAAGAAGGGAAGAGTCAAGGAACAGTGTAAGGAAGGAAAGGAAGCCAAAGGGGGAAGGCCTGAGGAAAGGCCAATTAGAGGGCTTCTTAGTATTAAAGCATCTAGTGTTCAAAGGAAGTGGTGATCCAGATGAGGCAGAATTCTGGATTGAAAAGGTGTTTGGAAGATTGGCAGTCACTTTCACACAAAAAGTATTGTTAGTTACCAAAGTAAGAATGATAAAAGGCCGGTAATAGGAAGAAGTCCAATGAGTTGGGTTGAATTCCTCCAATTATTCCAACAACAATGTATAAGTGAAGCATTTAAGGATCAAAAGAAAGTAGAATTTGGCCAGCTAGAACAGGGGGGAAAATCTATGATGGATTATGAGCATAAGTTTAGTGGTCTTATAAGGTATTGAGGTCTGAGTTAAGACAGATCCTCACGGCCATAAGCACAAAAATTTATTATGAGGCAGTCCAGAAAGCTTTAACCTTAGAGCAACAATTTCAACACCAAAGGAAATGAGGTACTAAAGGAGGAAGTAGTGGCCAAAAGGCTGGAAGGAAAATGATATGGGAAGAACCTAGGGTGATTGAACCTGAGAGAGAACTAGGGAAGGAAAATGAGCCACAGAAATCTAGACCCCAACGCTAGACTTGTGAGAAGTATCATGGTTTTAAGCCATGCTATAAGGCAATAGATGGTTGACTCAGACATGGCTTCCAGGACCACTAGGTCAGAGATTTGCTGGGAAGGTTTGGAGCTATTTAGCCAAGAGCTCAACAAGGCAGAAGTAGGGGAGTAAAGATACCTTTACTACCCAAGATGGCACGAGGAAGACCAAGTCAGCCCATGCAAACTAGGGGCAACCAATCCAAGGGAGAGTGTACCAGATTGAGGAATTAAGGAGACAACAAGAATTAGAACATGGAGAAAGGGAGTTTGGCCAAAAGAGGCTAAAAAGGGAATCACTCAAAGGTAAGTTTTATTTTCAAGATAAGCTTATTTCTGTGCTTTGTGATACTGGTGCTTCTATTTCAATTATCTCAGATAGGTTAATTAGATAATTGAATTTAGAAGTTACTATATTTTCCTGAAATGTATATGATCAAGACAGTTAGAAATGAAATAATGTTTACACATCACATAGTTAAAGACTATGATTATGCTAGGAAAGTTGGAACTTAAGGCTAATTTGATCATACTAAAAACCACTGGATATGACACAATCCTAGGCATGAATTGGCTTTCTAAGAATAATGTTGTTATAGATTACCAAAGTAGAAGACTAATCTTGCCAGGATCATGAAAATGTGACTTGAAAGAATCATTACAAAATGATAGAGATAGGCAAGTAGAAGTCCTAGATTGCATACCAATACTCTCTGAATAAGAGTATATGGGCTTAAATGGGAATGAGACTAAAGATGAGCTTGATAGAATTCCCATTGTAAGAAAGTTCTCATATGTATTTCCTTCTAAGTTACCTGGATTGCCACCCTTGAGAAAAATAGAATTTGAAATTAAATTGGCTCCAGGAGCTGTACCTATTTCAATTGCACCATATAGGATGATAATTCTAGAAATGAATGAACCAAAGAAACAATTGGATAAACTTCTTGAGAGGTTCATCAGGTCTAATGTGTCTCTTTAGGCAGCATCAGTGCTGTTTATAAAAAAAAATGGAACCTTTAGGTTGTGTATAAACTATAGAAAGCTTAATTCTATGACCATAAAGAACAAGTATCTTCTTCCTAGAATTGATGACTTGTTTGATCAACTTAAAGGGGAAAGAATATTTTCTAAGATTAACCTCATATCTGGATATTTCCAACTAAGAATGAAAGAGGAAGATATTTCTAAAACTGCCTTTAAAATAAGATATGGGCACTTTGAGTACACAGTGATGCCATTTGGGCTCACAAATGCTCTAGCATTCTTTATAGACTTGATGTAAAGAATATTCAAGCCATATTTGGACCACTTTGTGTTTGTCTTTTATAGATGATATTTTGGTGTACTTAAAGGATAAGAAAGCACCTAAAGAGCACATAAGAATGGTACTTTGCTTGCTCAAAAAACATCAAATATATGGCAAGTTAAGTAAATGCCATTTCTAGACCACACAGGTAGGCTTCCTAGGTCATATTATAAATGGTCAAGGATTAGCTGTGGATCCAAAAAAGATAAAATCCATCTTAGAATGTAAGCAACCTAAAAACGTAAAAGAAATCAAAAGTTTCTTGGGGTTAGTTGACTATTATAGGAGATTTGTACAAAAGTTCTCTACAATGGCAATTCCTTTGACATAATTGACAAAAAAAGAACAAAAGTTTGAATGGTAAAAAGAATGTGAACAAAGCTTCCAGGAGCTTAAGAGTAAGTTTACCTCAACACCCATACTAATCCTACCCGACCCTACTAGGCTTTTGAATTTTATACAGATGCATCTATGGTAAGGTTGGGGTGTGTACTTATGAAAGGGAAACAAGCTATTTCTTTTGGTTTAAGGCAGCTAAGGCCACATGAAAAGAATTACCCAATTCATGATCTAGAGCTAGCAGCTATGGTCTTTGCCTTAAAGCAATAGAGGCATCATTTGCTGGGGAATAAATTCTAAGTCTTTGTTCATCATAAGAGCTTAAAATACCTCTTTACTCAGAAAAACTTGAATATGAGACAAAAAAGGTAGTTGGAATACCTTAAAGATTTTGACTGCACCATTGAGTGTAAGGGCGAAGCCAATGTATTACAGATGCCTTAAGTAAAAAGTACGCTAAAATCCTAAAGGCTAAGGGAGAATAAACTAAAATTGAGCTAAATAGAACACCTTGCTTGGCAAGCAAATGGTTAGAATGAGAAATAGAACAAGTGGTGGTAGGAACTATACACCCTACTTGGAAAGAAGAAATATTGAGGGCACAACATCATGATGAACACCTTGCTAATGTGTCTGGCCAAGTACATGGAAAACTATTCCAGGGGTTCTCTTATAAGAAAGGATTGCCATATTTTCAAAACAGAATTTATTTTCCTAATGGGCATAGATTAAGAGAACAAATTTTAATAGAAGCTCATTATGGCTAGATAAGCATACACCCTACAGCACTAAAAATGTACAAGGATTTGTAAGAAAATTTCTGGTGGCTTAATATGAAACAAGATATTGGAATGTTTGCGTCCAAGTGTGCGGTGTGCTAACTAGGAAAGGTGGAACACCAAAGGCCAGAAGGTAAGCTATAAAGCTTACCAATCCCAAGAAGGAAATAAAGGTCTATATCTATGGACTTCCTATTGAGCATGCCAATGACCTAGAGAAAGCATGACACAATATGGGTCATTGTAGATAGACTTACTAAGTCTACCTAATTTTTGTCTATTAACCTCACAAATCTATTAGATAGGCTAGCAAAGTTGTACATACAAAAGATAGAAAGGTTACAAAGGAGTCCAGAAGACATAGTTTCAGATAGAGACCCAAGGTTTGTTTCCAAATTTTAGAGATCTCCACATCAAGCTGTTAGTGTTGTGCCCAAAAGCCAATCATGAGATGATTGTATTTTGGACATTGAGGTAAGATATTTTATTGAGGCATTAATCCAGTAATTATGTTTGTTGTTATGTTTTTGCATAACGTAATAAACATAATTATAACCCTAGAATAATAATATTCTTAAATGTCCCTGGTCTAGTATTATTGTGGAGTGGGTTGCAATAATATGTAAAGACTAGCATATGCAGAGACTAATATAAGATATGTAGTCTACATATAAGTACAAGTTGAAGAACTTGCATACTGGACCGACCCACCATGAGAATGCTATATGGATCATTATATGAGTGTCATAAGTGATTCTCATAGTGATCATGGTATATGTAGTTCTTTGACCTAAGGTCATCAAGGTTCCCTACATGTAAGTCACATACTTTGATACTTCCTTTTGTTGCTTGTAACTGAGTAAACTTAAAGGAGGTCATTGGGTATGTTACATATCATGTAAAGGGTTTTGTATGATTAAGATGGGATTTGTCCCTTCTATATAATGGGAGTGGTATCTTTGAGCCCCTTGATAGAGTAAGACTAAGAAAATGCATGGCCATGCTCGGATGAGTTGATATATGATATCAATGTCATCAATTTTAAGTTAATCTACTTGATAATTAAGAAACCATAGATTGGGCTATACGAGAGTGACACATTTCATGTCTCGTGCTTGGTCTTGATTTCTTGGACAAAGGAACAATGGAATATATGGATAATGATCATAAAGGTTTAGTCGAATCACCAACAATCTTGTCACTTGGGTAGCAATGATGTGTTGGTAGACACCGCACATTATTTATGATCATAAATGTGATTTATGATCATTGCCAATGTGATAGGAGCCTATTGAGTCACACACATAGAGCCAATTGGATTATTTGAGTGCATGGGCTAATTTATTTGGGTTATGGTTTCATGATAATTTCGTATTAATAATTGGCCCAAAAGTTGAGCTATTATTAAGCCTGAAATTAAACCTAATTGGATTAGGGCTTTGAAACCCATTAGGCTTGAAAGTTGAGTCTTACTATAAATACATCATATAGTGAGAAATTCGTAGCTCTTGCCCTAGCCTCCCAAAAGGATGAAATCAAAAGAGTTTTGAAAATCAGTCGTACTCTTGTTTTGTCATTCCTTGGAGGATGCAAGCTAGTACTGTGGGCACAAGAGAAACGTATCTGTTGAGATGTGGTAGAGGCATGGTGATCCTGAGAGGCTCTTGTGGATATCGTAGAGAGCTTGAACACGTTAATTGTTCAAGTTTTGTGATTTGAGTCAACAGTTGGGTGAAAAATCTCAACCGAATTAGGTATGAAAAACTTTGAACATCTGGTTTACCCCATTTCACTTGTATCCTGAAGGGTTTCGGTTATATTCCGCTGCACTTGTTTGGCTCCCAAAATCCCTACATAAGCTTTGGGTACTCAATTGAAACTAAGTTCTGCCTATCATCTTCAAACATATGGGCAAACATAAAGAACCAATCAAGTTCTTAAAGGTATGCTGAGGCGCTATGCCTTAGACTTCCAAGGAGAAGGAGATCAACTCCTACCTTTGATAGAATTCTCCTATAACAATAGTTATCACTCTGTGATGAAAAATGTCACCTGATAAAGCTTTATTCGGAGAAGATGCATTATTCCTCATTGTTGGTATGAATCGGGAGACAAGTTGGAAATATGACGAGACTTGATCCATGACAGTACAGAAAAGATCATAGTAATCCAAGAAAGGATCAAGGCTACCAACAACAAGCAAAAAGCCTATGCTAACTTGAAAACGAGAAAAGGCTTAAAATTCCAAATTGGGGATTATGTATGATTGAAAGTATCTCCCATGAAAGGATTGGTGAGATTTGGCAAAAGAGGCAAGTTAGCACCAAGATACATTGATCCTTTCCAAGTAATAGCCAAAATTGGCAATATGGCCTATATGCGGGACTTGCCTCTTGAACTAGGACACATACATGATAACAGGTTTTAAGGACTGAATTTATAGAAGGTAAAAGATTATAGGCAAAGTTGTGAAATAAAGAATTAAATTGTCAAGGGAGTTAAGCTTGAGGCTAAATGGTAATAAGTTAAAAAGTTAAAGACAGAATTGCAATGAAGCAAGGAATTATGGATTAATTTGAGAAGCAAGTCTTTAAATGCCAACTAAGGTTTAATTGAGGGCTAAGTTAAGCTGGAAGAGTTATCGGCTGAACTGAAAGTTGAGGATTTATTTGAAAAAAATTAAGAAGACCAAGGCCTAGGCTAAGGGTTGTCTCCCACTCATGTTAAATCTAGAACAAGTGTCGGGCTCTTCTAATTTGGCTCTATAAAATCTGTTCTGCAACAAAGATCTCCTAAAATATAGAATCAGTGGCATTCAACATTGCTGAGAAGAGGATGGGCAGAATTTTGAAGGAACCGTGGAGGCATTATCATGATTCATATTCATATGCATTGGGTTTGCTTAGTACAAGGTCCTCAAGCTTTAAGCTTGCTTGTCATGGTTGTAGTTAAGGTTTCTAGTTAAAGGGAGACTATGAATTGTTGGGGTTTATGTTCATTGGCTACCTAGAGGAGAAAGGCTCAAATTACACTTATTGGATGTTACTTTACCATCAAGCCAGTATCATCAATTGGCTAGGAACAATTGATTTCATTAACATAATCTAGTACGGATTATGTCTATGTTTTGCAAGACTGAATATGAAATATCCTTGCTTATAATGTTGATTATGAGGAATGTTGTTGATGAGGCCAAAACTATGTTGATAAGCTAGTGTCCAAGTGACAATTAACAAATTGAATGATCTTGGAATCATTATGTAGGGGGATAGGTCTATGGACTGAATATGTTATGGGCCAAATTTGCTACATGAAAAGCTAGGGGACTATATTATGATTTGGTACCATTAGGGCTTTATGCCTGTAGACTTGATTAACTGCAGGAATCAAGTTGTAGGCCAACATATGAGAGGCTAATGTTTTCTGGGAGCACTATGTTTTTGTTTGGCCAATATGTAGGTCTCTCTTTATCTATGATAAGTGAGCTCTATGGAAGATAAGGTATTGGTAGAAAAGGATGTTGGCTAAGCCAAATGTGGATTGTGTTTGGTTTAATTTTTGTTATCTGTATTCATGTATTCATGCCATACATTACATCCTGGTTGTGTTTATCAAATTTCTTTTATTTACTTAATTAGGTTGTTCTGGCTATGTGTTACTGGTTGTTATGTATTCTGGAATAATGTTGTGGATGCTTGAGTAAGCTATGTATATCAGTTTTGCTTTGTTGCTATTATGTTATGTTCCCTGTTTTATTTTTGCTGCAAGTTAATATGCTATGAGGCTATAAGCTGACTGACTACTTCCTACTAAGTTTCCATAAAAACTCACTCATCACCTTTATGTTTGTTTTGTAGTTAGTAGTTGTTATTGTTGTTCAAGGTCTGGCAAGATGAAGTGGCAAATTTGTTGTCTTAGTTGCTAGCAGAAGAGTTCCAAGTCCTAAACATGGGCGTTTTAAGTCTTGGATCTTAGAGATATGTTATGTACATTAGGCTTTAAGTCAAGTCTTGCAAATTGCTCTTTTTATATCACTAATTTGTATTTGACAGAACTTGTAAATAATATTTTGTGTCTAATTCCAAAAATAATAGACCTTCTGCATAAGTTACGCCCATGAAATAAAGTTTGTAGCACAAGTTATATTTCTTTTCTAATTTATCTCTAAATACTTTTGGCTTGAATTTCAAAGCAATCATTGATTTAGAAATCACAACCTCACACACCTAGTTGAAGTCCTTTGCTGTTTGTTTAATTAGTTAGTTAAACTAGGCAAACTTCTAGGCTATAGGTGTTTTGGGATATGACAAGATGATCTCTTTTAAGCATTTTTTTTTCCACTTCTTAAGAAGCAGACTAACCCAAAAAACGGTGGCTCATTTGTTGAAGATACGACAAGGTAAGGACAAGTCCTTAAAAGAATTGATACAAAGGTTCAATGTTGAGGCCATGCAACTGCAATACTTTTCCCTTGAGCTATACTTGGTTGCCATAACCAAAGGACTACTAAAGGATTCTAGATTAGTGTGGGACCTGCATGAAAACTTCATAAGAAGTATAAAAGAATTTCTTGATTAAGCTACCTAGCATATGCATGTAAAAGAACTTAACTGACTTATAGCGTATAAGGAATAGCAAAGACCTAGAGAGGGTGAATCTGCCTACAGAAAAAAAGGTAGAAATGCCGAGTTGTTGTGACCAAACCTAGTATTGCCACCAATGAGGGAGACGAGGGCAAACCTTTTGTATGCCTTAGAGAGGAAAAACAAAATGCCTTAGTAGCCCCTGTAAATGGTGCCTATCAATAAGAAGGATTTGAAGAAGTATTGCCAATACCATAAGGACTAAGGTCATGATATGGAGGATTGCTAGCAGCTAAAATGGCTCCTTAACCAAATGATCCAGGCTGAAAAATTGAAAGAATATTTGGTTAGGGCTGCCTGTCCTTGCTAAGGATAAAAAGAGAAGCCCCGAATGAGGGATGAAAAATGATGATTGTGATAGGGGATGATGGCAAGAAAGGGCCCATTCACCTCATATAGACAATTATAGGAACCCAGGACCAACTACAGAGCTCGTACATATGATCACAAAGGGGGAACCTTTCACAACTCGAAAGCACCAAGAGCGTGAGATCACTGAGTTAGAGGTAATCGACACTAGCAATATTTTGACAAGGCCAAATGGATCACTTATATTAGTCCTTCATGTAGACCCTATTGTTATCACTACGAGGATTAACAATTTTGATGTTGAGAGGGTTTACCTAGATATAGGGGCTAACTCTAATGTACTCTTTGTTGATTGATTGGAGAAGATCAAAGTTAGGGAATCCTCACTAACACTGGTCTTATGACCACCTACATGGGTTGTACATCTGATCACAAAGGGGGAATCTTCTGCATCTCAGAAGCGCCAATAGCTTGAGATTGCCTAGTTAGAGGTAATTAATGCCAACAATATTCTTACAAGGCTGGATGGATCACACATGATGGTCCTTTATGTAGACCTTATTATTATCACTACAAGGATTAACAATTTAAACTATCCTTCTATTTACCATATGGATGAGTTCCTTGCTCCTTGTTTCCTTTCATGGCTTCCATTTGCATAACATGGTTAGAAATAAAAATTCAAATCTTATATACTTACCTTCTTGGCACCTGGCGGAATTACTTTGCTACTCGCACACTGTAAGGAACTCCTCCAGTTACTTAGCCAACTATTAATGTTAACTAAGCCAGCCAACCTAACTTATGAAAGAATGTAGCCTATAAAACCTTAGAACACATCCAATCTAAGGAATTTGAGCCTTTACTTATGTAATTTTAAGCACCAGCAAGTGGTTCTTAGGCTCTAGGTATCTCCCTGAATTTTTGGGTATTAATGCACTCGAGTTCACCCTTAGCCCCATTCAAGAAAACTACCTAACATACCAAACAAGACTATGCTGGTAAACGAATGCCAGAATCACCAACAAGAAATTAAACTAGTAATGGAAGGTTAGGAACTTACCTTGCACTAGCCTCGACCTGCCTATGGGTTCACAATTACTACCAATCAAGTGTGGCGCCTGTACGGCAATTGCCTACCTTGACTACTTAACTAGCCAACGTAAAACTTAAACTACTGCTCTAGTGTACTAGGTCATCTCCTTGTGGCAACTACTAATGGTGACTTATTCCTGGGCTAGGTTTGTCTTAACCAAGCCCACCACCACTTCTAGTCTAACAACCACTAAGACCATAAAATTCAGTTTCCTAGGTGCATAAATTAGAGCAATATTCTTCTTGCACCTTAGGCATAAGCCTAACTATTCTCATGATCCATTCTTGATCTTCAGCCAACTTCTACACTATGGGTATGTTGCCCATGCTCCAACTAGGTTGGGTGAGCCAAACTCTACCTTGTCGATCATATGTCAGGCACAACTAACTCCCTTCCAAGTTCTAATCCCTTACCAAACAACTTTTCGGTAACTCCACATCCATACTCGCAAAGAACCTCTATAGTGCTAGCTTAAGGCCTTGTTGGTTTTGACCTCAAGCTCTTACTCTCATAGAAAAAGGGTATAGGAGTGCTCATCTACTCTGCTATGTAGCCTACTTGACCAAGAGTTCTCTTGCCATGGTTAGCACATTCTTGTCTCCCTTCATGTTGCCTAACCCATCCAAGGTTGGTGGTTTTAACTCCTGAAACTATGGGGAACTCCCCAGCTTGGAGGTCCACACCTTCTGCTTCTACGGATCATTTTGCCTTCCTCATTCCAAGATTCTAAAGGCTTCTTCCAGGATGGTGGTCACATCCCACTACTTGCACCGAGGCGTTGCCTCTACCTTAGAGCAAGTGAAACTACCCACCCCATTGTTGCCATACAAATAGACCACTAGGATTCACCCTGGAACCCTTAATGTCCGAAATTACAACTAACTTAGTTCTACCAACACAGCCTACAACCAAAGCCAAACAATACACACAATAGATAGAAACTATAGGTTAGTGCTAACTCTCCTAGTACATGGACAACAACTTGATCTTAATCACCTAAGACTCCAATGACTCCTAATCAAGTCTAGAAGCTTGCTCTGATACCACCTGTAGCATCCTTACTCCGCATGGGGCCATCATAGGAAGACAATGGAACCAAAGTCCCTCGCTAGTTACAGTTGGCTAGTTAATTACTTGTCCTATTTTAAAACCTTTAATGCATCTAGTTATTAACCTAAAATGCATTATGCATGCACTTGTTTTGACTTAAATTTCGGTTTAAGAAAATGAATAAAAAATGTTGCCAGCATTTATAAAATAAAACTAAAACACAAGTGAAAGCATAAAAGATAAGTGTATATACTACAAGTAATAATCGTGCATGTGCATTGTTACATAAGTAAAGACTATGCACATGCCCAAAAGCAACTAAAGTAGTACTCGACTTAGAACCATTGGAGGCTACCTAGCATACATATGTATACAAAAAAAATTGACTGAGATCTTTAGTTCCCTATGTCATTCCTTGTGCCGTTAGCCTCTATAAGGCTACAAGACAACTATAGTTAGTATAGACAACTTAATGAGTAATACTAGAATCAAGAACGATTCATTAAGTAGGTACCTACATGAATAATACTAGCTTGAAAACCTTCCATGGTTCCTAGATCCCTATAAATGTAATCTCCACAACAACACTAAAAGGATTGAGAATCCAAAAATTCCTAGCAAGGGATTTAGATAACTACAAAAAAACATTAAAACTTGTAAACAAAAACCTAAGGACACTCATATCTATATAATATATGAAAACTGTGGACCCTATGCAATTTGACCCCTAGCATATGTGCATATATTCAAGCCTTTTGGGACTTTACCTTCTCTTAGTCCTAACATGGACGTCACCCTATGCCTAACAAGTTTTTGGCCCCTAACTTACTCCTGCCAAGCCTTGTTGACGTTTTAATGAGCTAAGCTCACTGAAAATCCTTCCCTTTATTGTTGTATTGGTGAACATGGTGGATATTCCTTGCTTAAGTTCTAAGAAACATAGTAGGTACTAGGCTCCCACATGGTGCTTCAAGCCATTGGCTCACCTAGGCCACCGTGGTACTAAGCCTCCACCAAACTAGGTGTACTAGGCTCCAACTTGGTGTCTAGAACTAAAAAACTCACCTAGATCATCAAGGTACTAAGCCTCATCATTTAACCTACCAAGGATGCACTAGGCTTTCACTTGTGCCTCAAGTTACAACTTGGCTAGGAAACAAGTGCACTAAGCCTTCATCCATGGTGCTCCCCTATCCAACATTACTTGGCTCACACTGTCCATGGTGAGAAACTAGCTTACTAAGTTCCAAGGAACATCCTTGAGTGCATTAGCATCTTACATTGGTACCTTAGGCCTAAGGCCTCAAATTAGGGTACCAATGTTGCTAAATCCATCACTCATACTAATGGCATGCTATTGTAATCATAGTAGTTCACCAAACCTAGTCATCCAACCAAAATCATTCTCCCCTATTATAATGCCCTCACTTCCGTATGAAATACCATCTCACCTGGGCCTATTTAGACTTGGTAAAAATTATTAAATTGTAGATCTTTCTCTTAGCTTCACATGAAATCTTGAATCGCTTCAATTGGACACTCGAACAGAAAGTTATGGTGAAAATATTACAGCATATCAATGTTGTTAAGGTCTTGGCGACAAGACGCCCAAGGCAACAATTCTCTAGTTCCATTTGTGCCCAGCTGCTACTACTTTGCATCCTACCTTCTTGGGGGGTTCCAATGGCTTCCCAAGGCCCTAGGGACATTGTCCCAAGCTTCAAATCTCTACATATTACTGTAATGAACATTTCTATGCCGTTTACACTAGGCTTTAGGTGCTTAATCACACCACATTAAGCCTCCAAACTAACTAATCCACCATGAACAATCCACACAACATTGAATGCAATTCTCACAATTCACTTAAACCCATAAGCAAGTAAGCTAAGAAATGCATCAATAAAGTGTGTAAACTAAATCCCTTACCTCAATTGTGAAGATGAGGCAACAATCAAGTATTTCGACTAAGAAATTGGGTTCCCCTAGGGCATATTGTGGTTCCAAGAAAATTCAACCAAATGGGCACCAAATCAAGCTCACATATAGTAGACCCAAGCTTACAACAACTCAAGGAAGAAATAAGTAAGGGACAAGAGGTTACCATGGATTTGCAAGCTTTCCCAACTCCAAATCAAGAAAAACACCCCAAATGGCCAACTTCTTGCTCAAGCAAGCTTAAGCATGCTTGGGTATCTCATAAAGCTCCAGAATTCATCAAGGAATGAGGAAACTCAAGTGGTTTGGGCATGAACTCTTGGAGGGCAAAGAGAGCTACGAAATTGAGAGGTTCAAGATGAAGGAACAGTGCCCACAAGAGTCTTCCAACATGTTTTTAAACTAACCTCCTCATTTTGCTTCAACTTTTATATTTTTTACAAAAAGCCCTCATGCCCAAATGGTGCCACAAGACTTAGACAATTTTGTACCAACTTTGGTTTCTTATCACTTAGGTCGAAAAGAACAACTTAAGAGCTTGAAAACCAAACCTATCACCTTAAGGTTCAAAATGACGAGTTTACCCCTAGTGATGCTTAGGTGCCAAAATTATCTAGGAACCATCTTATCCCTTAACAAACTTGCTTGACTTTCTTAATCAAACTAATTGAGGAATTAAACTAGAGATTTTGACTTGTTCAACAAGTCTTACATGACCATTGAGGGTCCATTGCCTAGAGGGTTGTACCAGCTTTGCCTCTACCAATGGAGATGATAAAAATAACTCTACTGGCCTTACCATACCCTAACCCAACCACCCAAACTAGACCTTACCCACAAAGCTTGTTATGAGTTTAACTAATTTTACCCAAAATGCAAGAAAACAAATTTATTGTGAAGTATTAAGCCACTAAAATATGTATGAAAAAAAATAAGAAATATAAAAGGAAAAGTATGAGTATTTTAAGTATTAGTTTCAAGAGTATAGTCTCAGCCTTCTAGCGCAACTACCGCCAAGGGACATGGACCCGACTACCACTCTCCTGAATTTCCAATTTTATCTCATATGCCCTCCAAGTTTTTAGAAACGGGTAAGTTACCTATCATACTTTACAACAACCTTTTAAGAAAAGGATCATAGCTACATCAAGACGTTCAAATGAAAGTCTTTGGCATAAGATAAATCAAATATAAGATTAAATATAATTGCCTAAGCTTAATCCTTACTAATAAGGATGATAGAATTACTCTATTGCCTTTACCTTTCACAAACCAGGGCACCCTAACTTGACCTTATCCACAAAGCTTTGGGAAGCTTACAGGTTGAACTAATTTTACTACATCTTACCACTTATAAATTAATATATTTATTTCTAATTTTTTCTTTTTTACTCAAAATAAAGTTATAATCTAGTGGAATTTTTTCTATGTTACCTGATTTTATAAATTTTTATTTATTAATTATTTGTTGACATACATATTTTTTAAAGCATTCATAAAATATATAGAAAAAATTATGTGTGTGTGTGTCTATATGCGCACACACTCACACATACACACACACACCAAATGGGTAAGCGTATGTTACCTGCTTACCCGTGGGAGCTAGGTATGAACTCACTTACCTGTTGAGAGGGTTTGGATTTAGCAATATTCTCCCCGAATCTCCTTTTTCACATCTCTATCTACCAAGAAAGATGCATGACCCATAATCGGCCTAATCTACTTCTTCAACATATTATTAAATATAATTAACAAATTTTAAGATATATCATATAACATAGATGTTTTTTCATTTTTCTTGTCTCCTATCAACTCATCTCCATGTCGTTATCTCATCTTTGCATTTTCCATGACATAGCTTCCGAGTTTATCCCTGGATATGAAAAATGATGAAAAATTAATATTTTTTTTAAAAAGATATATATATATATATATATATATATATTAAGTCAGAATTGTAATCTAGAAGACAAAATGTGACAATTTAAATCTTGAAAACATAGAAAATAAGAATTTTATAGGACTAAAATGTATCACTACACAATAATGTTGTCTCAATCAAAATAGATCCCCAAAATAAAAGATTACATACATACATACATACATATATAAAGATGATGAAGAAGAAGAAGAAGAAGCTTATATAATTTCAATATTGGGAAATAAGATTTTTCTAAATGAAAAAATGATATGAGAAATGCTTACATTTGTTTAGGCTATGTAAGATTATGATATGTTAATATATATAAAGAAAAATATGAAAGGAAAGACATCAATTTTCTAAAATAGGTTACATAACATATAGCTAATAAAATAAATGCAGTATTTATTTATGGAAGTTATATATTTAAAAGATTGAGTTTTCAAATTCAATTAATATGTATAAATTTTAGAATTAATGCATAGTTAACTTTGTTTTTAAATATCATGGTAATTGAAAACATAATTTTATAGCCAATGGAAGGATAAAATTGAAACGTCGGTGCAAAAAATGAGAAGTGGCAGCGTGAGATTAAAAATACGTAAGCAAGAGTTAAGAAAAAGGCACTTCTAGCCATGAAAATGATCCAGTTTTAGTATATAAGAAACCTGGCCCAAGACTAGATAAAGAAGATATCCAAATATAAATGAAAATAAATTCCTTTAATCGCAGGATATCCCTATCAAGAGCAAGCCTCTTCCGCTCTCCCTGACCATACAAAGGGACTCCCTTCACTAATCTCATGGTATAACATATTATTCAACACCATACAATTATTATTCTCCATTGGAGATTGACTTGATCATTGGAATGTTTTCCACGGAAAAATATCCCAGGGCTCTAACATTTATTTGGTTGTAGAACCTCTAGTCCACCCAAAAGCATGCATATATAATTATATGTGTTTTTTATAAACCCAGAACATACATAAGAAACCCAGAAGCATATATACACAAAAAAAATTCCCAACTAAACTTATACAGATTCAATTCAGAACATAAATCCCAAATTTCAAACTAGTTTTTCATCAACACAAGTTATTCCACAACAAAAAACACAAATCGTGCATATTTTGTTACGAATCTCGCCTTCAAATCATTTTCTTCTTCTTTTGAATTGAGTTTTACTTCGCCCAAATCACTGTCACTGATTTTGCAAATCCTTTTCGTACCAAATCACTATCTCCGACAAACATGATAGATTTTTAATAGATGCAACAATGTCGATCATAAAGGAAACCAAAGTCATGCTTTTTTTATAGTGGCGGAGAGGTTGAGACAAGAATGGTTTGATCGTGGGTTTGGGGTAGAAAGGTTTGTGGGTTGTGTTTGTATGGAAAGATGACTCTAATTAGATAACTCTTAAAAATCAGTTTAAATTTCAAAATTTAAAATTAATTCCAAAATTATCTAACCAAATCAAATATCTTAATAGCCAAGATTTACCCAATTTAAACCCACCAAAATGGATACCAAACTTTAACCCACCAAAAATTAAACTTCTCTCTCCTTAATGACATCCATTATGTGTAGGTACACATACGTGTTCCTCAAAACTATGCCCGAAATATTGATCTCATATAATCTACAACAATTATGCGATAGTCCTATAGGCTTAAAGACACCAAAGTAAAAGGGTATTTGAATCCCACATCTAGCAAATTCTCCATAAATGCCAATTAAGTTGATTTGATGCCTTATAAGTCTTGATAAAAGGGACATTTTACTACTTTATTTACTATAGAGTATCTCCTATAAAGTATCTTTTACCCTTTAACAGGGTAAAATGCATGTGTCGTGTATAACCTTTTCATGTTGTTCTAAACAGGAACCTAACCTTCATTTTATTCTCTTAAAGTCCCTAATCTCCCTGTTTTTGTCCCAAATGTGGTTCTTCTAACAAATCCTCAGTTAATTTGGATGGAACTTTGGTGAAAAATGTCAATTTCGGTTCTTATATTTTTTTTTCCTACTGAAAGCATCCCCAAAACTGTAAATTTAATACTTCCACCTTTTCATTTTGATTTTTCTTTGAACTTGACATAAACATGATCCTAGTCGGACTTGCCTCACACCCAATGTAGATTCTGACTCATCGACTTCCCCCGGACTCTCCTACATTACAATCAGCATCGCCAATTTAGACTAGATTATTTGCCTCCAGCAATCCAAACCGAATGGTGGACGATGGTCGTTTAGCAGTGAGATTTGCCTTTGAGAGTGCAAATGATGTAGTGGCACAAGTAGACCGTGAAAGGGCTAAAGAATGGAAACAAATTTAGGAAACCTATATTTAAAAATATATATATAAATTTATAAATATTAAAAATCTAAATAATTTTATGATGTTACTTCTTTTATATATATATATATATATATATATATATATATATATATATATATATATATATATATATATATATATTCAGAAGCGTTACAAGTATAGGGATCTAGAGAATGCATTAGAAAAGTTAGGGGTAAAATAAGATTATAATGTTACTTTTGACATAGAACCTACACACTTTCAAAGAAAAAAAGAAAGTAACTACTATAACAAAATAAACATATATGTCTCTATCCTCAGATAGTTGCTTCCCTGCTTCATGGATCAATCATGCCACGTGGCTTCCTAAATTTGTTAAGGAAAAATTTTCCATTTGACATAGAGACAGTTTTTATTTGGCTACATATGAGAACAAGGTTCCAAAACTTGAGGAAGATTGTTTTCTTCATCCATAAACTAGTTTACATACCCGGCGTTGCCATGGGTTTAAAGGTATATTGGGTGGCCAAAATTGTATATATATTTAAATATTACAAAAATATTACAGAACGACAATTTTAAGAATGTTATAATAAAATATCCTAATATAGCATCCCAACAAAAATATTTATCTTGTCAAACTTTTAAATTTTAAATAACAATGAAATTGGGTGCATATATCATCATCATTCAAATGTCTTTCTCCAACTTAGTCTTGAAGTAACGCACAACAATAATTATTCATATAAAAAAATGTGTTATAGGGAATTACAAAATTTTGAGGAAATAGATAGTGAACTTTTTATTTTTTTTGTAAAAAGACATGAACCTGTGAAATGACTCAATCAATTCATCATTTGACAGTGAACCATTCGTGACAGAAGTTATCGTATGATTACGCAATTTGTCACAACTGAAACACATATTCAGTATTAGTTGTTTGAAAGAAATATTATCATATGAAAAGAGATAACAAAGTTATAAAGCTCACATTACATTTGCACATTGAGATTGCTATGCTGGTAATGCCTTCAGTGGGCCTTCATTTGATGAAACTATCACTTGTGCTGTTAGCTACAGTAATACGAAAATTAGGTCCACTACAAATATAGAATATAAAATGAAGCTTAATCTAAACACACAATCAACAAGAATATAGTAAAAATTAAGGCTAGTTTACATATTCTGTGTTGCCACGGGGCCAAAAGTGGATTGGTCGGTCGAAAACATATAAATATTTAAATGGTATAAAAATATTATAAAACCAACAATTTTAAGAATATTACAGTAAGATATCCTCATATAACATCACCAACAAAATTACTTGTCCTGTCACAACCTTTAAATTATTAATAATAAAGAAATTAGGTACACATATCATCCTCATTCAAATGTTTTTCTCCTATATGGATCATCAAGTAATATTGGGCTAATTTAGTTTAATAAATTATGGGCCCATTAACTTAAAAGAATTTAAATGTAAAACATTGGAGTATTGGCTCAAATAAATTAAGGTAAACTCCATCGGTTATCCTTAAACTATATCCAATGCTGCTTATTCATCCTTAAATTATTAAATGTTGCTTAATCATCCATAAACTATATCCAGTGTTGCTCAATCGTCCTGTCGTCCATCACAGCCGTTAAGAATGGATGGAAAAATGAAATGGCTACTGATGTTGAATGGAAAAATGACATGACTGATGATGTGACATCACTTTTCCATCCATCTTTAACGATATGAAAGATGATAGGATAATTAAGCAACACTAAATATTGTTTAGGAATGATTAAGTAATATTTGATAGTTTAAGGATAAATAAGCAACATTAAATATAGTTTATGGATGATTGATGGAATTTACCAAATAAAATATGAACCCATCTAGTTAAAAAAGTATTTCAAAAAAAAAAATTGGAGTGTACACCCAATTGAATTAAACCAAACTAAAATTGTACTACTATTAGACAAATGGGGTGGAGTTGGCCCAATTTCATGGTTGACGGCCCAACATCAGTTAATTTGCATTTGTAGTGTGTTTTTCCCCCTTTTTTGCCTGTACATATGAATCAAAATAATTAAAAGTTAATATGCAAATAAATTTTCATTTACACATGAATTTTGGAAATACTAATAATAACTAATTTAGCAATAAGTTTTTATTTTAAAAGTTCAATAAATGTTAAAAAATGCAGGGCTAAAACGTAAGTATTTAAAGGGTCAGTTAACATTGTTTAAACCCTTAGGGGTAAATGTAAAGCAGGTTAAAATAAAAGGGATATGAGGGTAGGATTTGAACGTCTAGAGGAGCAACCTGGAAAAAATTTAAAAACTTAGTCCTTTATTAAATTTGTCTTTATTTTACAGGTACTCTAATTATAACTAAATGTTTGGGGTAGTATAGCAATTTCAGGATCATCCTTATATATATTTAAAATTCTTTCCTTAACCTAATTACCCATTTCTCACATGTCGCCCTTTAATAGATTGTTGAATCTCCTCTCTGCTGCTATAGCGGCAATAAACGCATATATGCATCATCGGCTATTGGATTCATTGACGACACCGTGCCAATGATGCATCGCCCGCCTATGATAAGGAAACATGTTTTCTTTTTCTTTTATTTCTGAAAGGTTTTCATCTACCAGCCATGGTTTCTTTAAGATCCAAAGTTGATCTGCACAAAATTCCTCTGGTTTGCGGTTTGTGTGGATCAATTATGCTTTTTGTTAAAATCTTCCACCGATTTTGAGTTTTGTGATTGCAACTATCGTCTTTTGATCAGATCTTCTAATCACTCTATTGTTCCTTAGAGTTGTGTGTATTATCTCTTCGATTTGTAAAGTTTTTCATAAACTATTAGTGTTTTTTTTAAAGATCTGAATTGGATCCTACAAAACCCCTTGTAAACCCTCATATCTACCCTTTACCCGTAAGTCTTCACATTTATCAATTTTCATATTGAAACATTTGAACATTTTTCGTTGCTAGGTCTAAATAACATAAAGTCTTCATCTTTTTGTCAGATCAATTCATTTTCTTCAATACCAAACTCCTAACTCAACCGCAACAAATATGGGAAATTTTATTATTATTATTATTACATTTAAATCTTTTATTTTTTTATTATTATTTTTTATGTAACTCTATCAAGCTTTTGGATTTGGGATTTTATCTCCTTAACCCGAAATTATGGAATTTAAAATCTATTGCCCTGCCATTTTTGTTCCTATCAGTTGCAGTTGCAGATGTAATGTTTTAAAATGAAAAAAAAGTAGTAGATCCTCGCTCACGAACTGTGCTTCAAGCTCCATTATTCGATGCTTGAGCCTTTTATTTTTGTTTTGAAGGAGTTTCATCCATTCATTTTCGATCTCAAGTAGGCAGAGGCTTCCAATCTCAAGTCGGTAGAGGCGTGGAGTCAAAGTTCCATTCGCCGTTACAATATTTGCATAGCTTTTGGACATAATGTCTCTAGCTTCTATTGAGATTCATAATTTGTGCGACTCATAATTTGCGAAAATGACTCTGGTTGTCCGTATATTTATACTGGTGTTGGCCTGGCCATTTTGCTTTTTATTGCTTAATTAGTTTCAATTATTTTAGTTAATTGTGGTTAATTACTGTTCCTTGATTGACGGAAAAATTTATTATAAACGTATGTCTATTTGTTACGGTCAACTGTTTTTACGGTATTGCCAACGCTTTTTCCGGATTTGAATGGTCCGAGGCATGCAACGCTTGTGTGTTAAAGGTTTTGAAGGATAAGCCAGTCATTTTACAATGTGAATGCTGTATTTTATTTCCTTATATATAAAAAGTGCCATGTGTCAGTATATTATTAAGTTTGTTACGTGAAAAGACTTAAAACTCCTTACTTGTATCCTGCTTTATATATATATAATAGATTATTGCACTAATCCATTATTTTATTAGAGGGAAAGCTAGCATAAAAAAATAAAGATCTTTAAAAAAAAAAATTAGATAGTGCTTAAATCTCTACAAGTAGCTTGCGTCAAGGCAATTTATTACGAGTATATTGGTATTAAGATGGCCAAAGTACAGGAATGAAGCAACAAAGCAACGTCATTATTGCACCCCAAGTTAGAACCAGCTACTAGCTTGGGTCTTATTACAGCAACAAGAAATATGCATGAGAAAATTAAACTGAAGCAAGCTCTGGCTCCATATCATCACCAAATGTGTATACTTTTCTAGCTATTTAATCAGTTATTTGTCCAGAACTGAATCTGGAGATAGTTAACCATGTTCTTATCCAACTGGAAGGCCTTAGACAAAACATCAAGATTGACGGGTGGCTTGGAGCCAAAGATGGCATTGGCTATTGTAATCACCCCCGGGTTTTGGCTGCTCAGTCCAGCAAATGCAACAGCAGGTGTTTTCCCTATGTTGAATTGGAAGTGAATGAACCCAATTGGGAAAATAAACACATCTCCCGAGTACAGAACTTCGGTAACAAGACGGTTTTCGGGATTCAATATGACAAATCCCACGTAAAGAGTACCTTCCAAAGCAACTAAGATCTCTGTACCTCTAGGATGTATGTGTGGGGGGTTTAGGCCACCGTATGGCGCAAAGTCAAGATGAGCTAATAAGGCCCCAAGAGTGTTAAGTCTTGGTATTTTGTCAACATTTATAAGAGTAACATTTGAACCAACTTAGTTTGAAGTGTTTCCAAGGATATTCAACCCTAAGAAAGAGAAATCATTTGCAATAGCTTGCACTGGATCCTTGCAAAACTTCCCATTCACAAAACCTACAAAAAACAATATTGAAAAATATGAGTTATCTGGCTATATATATAAGAGAAGCGAAGAAGTAAAAGAAAAGAAAGCCTTAGTGTATGTGTATACTTCCATCTTTAGTGTCATTAATGGGTACGCAAAAGTCTTGTAGAAGGCTAGGATCAAAGGCTAAGCTTAATGAGGCTGCTAATGCCAACAACAAGGCAATTACTACAAAACCTTTCATGGTGATTGATTATGTGTATGCAATTCTTATGACTTAGTGGGAAGTAAGGTGATGCAAACCCCTTTGGTATAATGAACAAGAAATAAGCCTAAGATGCTTTTCAAGCTCCACAAGACATCAAAGAGACTGGATTTAAACCCCCACCCCTAATCAACTTGCGATTAGAAACAAAAAAGTACAAGAAAACCAAGAACACAAGCAACTTGTGCCCCAAGGTAATCCTCAAAGAACAAAAGAGAATTTCTGTTCAAAGTAACAATATTATTTCATATAAAGGCTGTGTTTTATAACTAGAATATGTGCCTGTTTATAGGCCAAAACTAGGGTAAAAGACTCAGCAAAATTCGCAGCCAAAACCTAAGTTCAAAGGAATTAAGAAAACCTAATCAAACTAGGACTCAAACACCTAATTTGCACATGTTTAATGTGTGCAGTGAATTCCTCTTATACTATGTGACCTGAATCACTTCCATGGCCCTAATAACATCCTAAAAAATATAAATAAATAGGAAACTAAAATAAAATACGTTACAACATAAGATTGGCCCTAAAAACCCCAAAATAGTCTTCTTAGGTACACTTAAGGGCTCCTTAGGGTTCTTGCTTGTGTCTTCAACTTCAAGCTTGAATAATTGAGTTCTATTGACTTAATACTTCCTCTTAAATATTGAGAAGAGGTCTTGAAATGTTAGAGCTCAAAGATCCAGCTTGTAGAAGCAAAATGGCCTTGAAACACTTCAATGAGGCTCCAAGGGTGCACTTGATTGGTGCCCTTGTTGTTCCTCGTCTTATGACTTTTCTAGGCACTCTAGAATTGAGTACCAAGCTTGGCCATCATCCTCATATGATGTCTTGATGGTTCCAGTAGCTCCTTGTGAATTTCTAAGCCCATTCCCCATGAAGAAGCTTAAGATAAAGGCTTGAAGTGCACTAGTGAGCTCTTTAGCCTTCTTTCTTGTCAATGGTCCACTAGTTATCTTCAATGGGTCCTTGTCATCCTTGGTTGTGCCTTTCTTGATCATATCATAAGGTATTGCTTGAGAGAGAGGGCTGCAAAAATCCACATGCAACCAGTTCTATTTATATGCGGAAGCTATTGTAGGTCATCATTTTTTTGTATTAGTTTTTATTGCAAATGATGACCCATTCTTCAACAACTACGTACCATTTAAATTGACCTTTGTTTATTTCCCTCATCTCAAGTTATATCATGGAATATGCCATGGAAATGGCCGTCACATATACAAATGTGGTTTTGTATTAGCTTTTCCTTCTGGCTCCCAATTTGAAAAATTCATAGCAAAAAACAAATTTTGATTAAGAGATCCTGGAACATGTAAACTTGAACAGGAAACCAAACTACTACAGATGAATAAAAAGAGATGGTTACCTTGCTTTGCTTTGCCGCATCTCAGAAATGAAAAGTTCTTCAACAACTACATCGATTTGTTTTTGTTTATTTTCCTTATCCCAATCTAAAGTGTTGGAAATCCCATTATAGAACTAGTCACCTTGCTTTGCTTTACTTATATTAATACTGTCCTTTGTTTATTATGAGTGAAAAGTGAAGGTTAGTTATACTTTTTCTTTGAGCTTTGGTGCTAATTACACTTTAGCCCTTGGATTTGGAGACACATTCTTATCTTTTTTTTTTTTCTTCTTCTCCAATAGAAGAAAAACCTGCATTGTATTTATAGAAAATAAACATTGATAATTTAAACTACCTGTTAACTGTAAAAAGAAATTTAATAGACAACTTAAATTTTTTTGAAGCCAGTACCAAATAATTTAAATGAAAATTTTAAAAGTTGATGTCAAACAATATTAAGAAAACAGGCAGGGGAGTACATTTCCAAAGCTAGCTGGGAGTGTAAATGTTACTAGTGGAGGACAGTTTACCAAAAAATTATTATGAAATGCCGGCAGTTGACCAAAAAACACATTTTAAACAACTCACTTCACCAGAAAACATGAGACTCGATTAACTAATAGATTTTGGGGAAAATTTTTCTCCTTCGAAGTTGTCTGAAGAATTCACTCTTTTAAAGTTGGTTAAGGCTTACGTTGTTGTATTTCATCAAGAAATGGTTGATAACTATTTTCCTCTAGGTATTAAGGCATCAAATAAACATTTATGATTATCCCAAACTAAATTACACAATTACAAAGAGAAATCATTCTTTCTTTTTTTTTTAATTTTCTCATCTAGTGCACTGACCACAAAACAAATCAACCCATACAATCATATTCTAGGCAGGCTACAATCTAGGAAGGAAAATCAGTAGTCCGTACTACAAAATTCTCCAATAGCAAGATCATCTTGAACAGTTCATAACCGAAAAAATTAGCATCTTTTCAAAGTGTAGAACTTGACATGCACCAAAGTATGGACACACCGTAGTCCATACCATGATTTCTATGGTGGATGATAATGTAACAAATGTAGCCAATGTGGCAACTCTATGTGGACCAATGATGTGACACATTTTAACTTAAATTAGCTCTTAAACTTTTATTCAACACTAAAAATTCCCCATAAACTTTTTTCTTCTCTCTTCCAGGATCCACTTCCCCCTTGCCTTCTCTTTCCCCTCAGATGCTGCCACACAATCTGGCCATCTCACCTTCCAACTCCTCACCGGAGCCCCCCAAAGCAATAGCCCCGATTTCATGTGGAAAAAACCAGAAGGATAAATCTTCCTCAGGCAGCGACCTCAGAAGTAACAGACGAATTTACACTGGCGGATTTTCCTGAAGCTTTGAAATTTTGAGTGACCCTGTTGCCGTTAACCCTACCAGAGGTTACTGGGAGCAATGATTGGTCACTTTTTAAGCGATAGAATCTGCTGGAATATGCCAAATCCAATGGGGTTTTGTTCAATACAATGGAGGATTCGGTGACCTCGGAATTCATATTGATGTACTTCAAGTGGAAATTAGGAATGCCAGTATGGGCAATTGGCCCAATTTTGCTGTCAAAAGAGAATAGATCAAAATATGAGAAGGATAAAAGAAGGATTTAGTACAGAAGCTTGCAAAAAAATTGGCTAGATTCCAAACCTAAAATTTTGTTTTATTATCTTGGCTTTTGGGTGAGGGAATTAGGATGGACATGGCTGCTTTAAGTCATGCTGAAGAGAATGAAGCATTGACGGGTTTGCTTCATGTCTTTGGTGCTACATTTTCGCTATAGTGCTATAGTGCGTACATGGATGGAAGATTTGGCCCTTTTGCTAGAAAAATTATATTCAATGAAAGAGTCATTCATTTTACAATGCAATAATTTTGAAATGTGTGGAACGTTTGGATGAAGAAATAAGAGTTAACTGAGGATTATTAACATGCATATATAACGCTATTGTAACAACTTTGGAAAAATGACATCAAATGAATGGTATATTTTTGTTTTTTTCCCCCAATCTAATACTTGAATAATAGATGGGAGGGATCCACAGTATTGTAACCAACTAGGTAAAGACTAATAGCTAATTCATTTAACTTAACTCAACTTAATCCAAGAACATCTTATTTTTCTCTTTAAATTTTTTTATCCAAAATTAATTTTATTTAAAAGCCAACATTATTCAGGTCTAGTAATTCATTGAAAATATAATTTTTATAATTTTATTAAATTTATATGAATTTTTCTATTTTTCTGAAAATAGAAAAATTCATAAAAATTTGATAGCACCATAAAAATTTACTTTCAAATGGATTATTATATGTACATAATATTGTTTTTTGAATGAAATTGGTTTTGATTAAAAAATATGTAAAAATAAAAAATTTTAATTTTTATTAAGTTGACCTAATTAAGACAAATTGACTCTGACTTTTTGCGCCCAATTTTCTCCTCCCCTTTTTCGTTTAAGCGACCTGTCTACAAACTTAACACATCCTTCTGTACTCATTATATTCCTGTTGACATATATGGAGCGGAAATATGATCTTTTATGCTCAAACTATCTCCCTCCCGGTTTTCACATTTTTCAAAAAGCATGTTTTAGAACCATGGTTGCTTTTGATTTTTATTTATCTATCAGTTAACTTTTCAAATAATGTAGAGAACGGAATGTATAAAAGAGCTGATAAATTTCATTAAGGGAATTACCATACCACAGATAACTGCATACGCAACAACTTTATTGTATTACGCCCAGTTTTATTGTTGCAAGAACAAATATGCATGAAGAAAAAATATTTGAAGCAAGATATTGCCTCAGCAAGTCGACATTTTACGTATTTGTTTGATTTAGTTATTAGTCCAAAAGCGAGATTGGAGGTAATTAATGACATTCTTGTCCAACTGGAATGCCTTGGCCAGAACATCAGGATTGATGGCTGGATTTGAGCCAAACACTGCATTGGCTATGGTGATGACCCCTGGATTTTGGCTGCTGAGGCCAGCAAATGCGACAGCTGGTGTTTTCCCAATGTTGAACTGGAAGTGAATGAGCCCAATTGGAAAAACAAACACATCTCCTGGGTATAAGACTTTGGTAATGAGACGGTTTTGGGGATTTGAGGTGACAAAACCCACGTAAAGGGTGCCTTCTACTACAGCCAAGATCTCTGTTCCACGGGGATGAGTGTGGGGAGGGTTGAGGCCACCATAGGGTGCATAGTCCAGACGAGCTAATGAGATCCCAAGAGTGTTGAGTCCTGCTATTTTGTCAACATTGACGAGAGTAACGCTTGAACCGACTTGGTTTGAAGTGTTTCCTGGGATGTTCAGTCCTGAGAAAGAGAAATCATCTGCTGTAGCTTGCATCGGATCCTTGCAAAACTTTCCATTCACAAATACTGCAGAAAACAATATTGAAGAACATATATATATTAGCTATTTAGCCGAATATACGTGATAAAGAGGAAAATTAAAAGAAAAAGAAAGAGAAGGGCAGAGTATGTATCTATACCTCCATACTTGGTGTCATTAATGGCTACGCAAAAGTCTTGTAAAGGGCTGGGATCGCTGGCTGAGGTTAATGAGGCTGCCAAAGCCAAAAAGGCAATCACTGCAAACCCTTTCATGGTGATCCAAGAAAAAAAAATTTATCACTTGTTTGTAAGTAGTTGCTTAAGAAATCTAGGGATGAGAAAATGGTAATGAAACCAGCTCTATTTATAGATACTGAAGCTATTGAAAGTGACAAAAAGCAGATGGTGCAGTTTCACCTCTCTTATGACAGATTTATTATTTTCTCTGATATTTTATGTTCCTGGTGGTGACCTATTCTTCTACAACCACCATGCATAACTACTTCACCCTTTTGTTTATTTTCCTCATCTCATGGTTATATCATAGAAGATGCGATGGAAATGGTGATCCAACCATACACGTGTTTGACATAGAAGGGAGGCCAAGGGGAGAATGGCTTGGACCTCCCGATAACAACTAGAAGCCTTCACCATTTCGCCAAGGCAATGGTTCATATAGCTACCTTCTTCTTCTAATCAAAAAAGAAAAAAGCAAAGAAAAACAACAGGAGAGTGCTTTAGTTAGATTTGTCTTATGGCATATATAGATCTTAGAGCCTTACTTGTATTTTGCTTCAGCTGAGAAGAAAAAGGAAATTTCTGTCTTGCGTAACTAAGAAGCTGATAATATTGTGTGAGCCTCAATTTGACAAGTCATCAAGAAGTGATTTTGTTTGAGTTCTGTTAGCTAGGAAAGGACTGTCCCGGCAAACTATAGCTAGGTCTTTGCTAACTAAGTCTTAGAAAAGTTTCTAGATTAATTTTTTTGCCAAAAATTTATTATTGATAGCTATTCGAGACCGTGCTACTAATTAGATGTTAGGTAAAGATGTCATAATATTGAGTTTAGACTGGTAATCATCTTAGAATCTGTCAAACAAGTAATGTAGAATATACATAGAACAATACTTGCTGTGTCTCCGAAGGCATGTCTGGTCTCCATCTGAGAGATGAAAACCTTTTAGGCATAAGAGAAAGAAACACGTGTATATTTGATGACCACTTCCATGGCATGTGGTATGATATAAACATGAGATGAGGAAACTAAACAGAGGATAAGCTACATATGTTGGTAGTTGTTGAAGAATGGGTCACCACCTACAACATAAGATAAAAGGAGATTGTCATGAGAGAAGGTCAAACTGCCCATCTGCTTAGTGTGATCCGCATTACCTTAACAATCTATAAATAGGGCTGGTCCCATGAACATTTGATCATCCACTCTTAAGCAATTACCTACAGAAGAAGAGATAAAAGCTTCATCTTTCATATATAGTCATCATCATGGGAGCATTTGCAGTGCTTGCCTTGTTGGCATTAGCAGCCACATCAACAGCAGCCTTTGATCCAAGCCCTTTACAAGACTTTTGTGTAGCCATTAATGACACCAAGGCTGGAGGTATAGATGCATGCTCTACCTTTTAGAAAATAGATTTAGCTCTCCTCGTAACCACATATATTTTGCTAAATGGCTAATATATTTTACATTATTATTTTCTACAGTTTTTGTGAATGGAAAGCTTTGCAAGGATCCAATGCACGCTACAGCAGATGATTTCTCTTTCTCGGGACTGAATATCCCAGGAAACACTTCAAACCAACTTGGTTCAAATGTTACTCTCCTCAATGTTGACAAAATACCAGGACTTAACACCCTTGGGATCTCATTAGCTCGTCTCGACTTTGCACCCTATGGTGGCCTCAATCCCCCTCACACTCATCCTCGTGGAACAGAGATCTTGGTTGTTGTGGAAGGCACCCTTTATGTGGGATTTGTCACCTCAAATCCTGAAAATCGTCTCATCACCAAAGTCCTATACCCTGGAGATGTGTTTGTCTTCCCCATTGGGCTCATTCACTTCCAAGTTAACATGGCAAAAACACCTGCTGTTGCATTTGCTGGCCTAAGCAGCCAGAATCCTGGGGTGATTACAATTGCGAAAGCAGTCTTTGGCTCCAAGCCACCCATTAATCCTGATGTTCTGGTCAAGGCCTTCCAGTTAGACAAGAATGCGGTTAACTATCTTCAGGCTCGGTTCTGGACAAACAACTAAACAGATAATCACTCTGACTTGGTGATGCGACGATATCCCAATTTGTTTCCGATTGTTTTCTCTGAAGCATATTCCTTGTTGCTGTAATAAGGTCCTAGTTACTAGCTACTCTAGTAGCTAGTTCTAGGCTTCTAGCTTTGTGATACAATAAAGACAGTTATTTACCCTAACCTACAGTTTGTCCCTTTTATTTTGAAAAATCTACACTTTGTCTCTTGGTTCTTTTATACTGTCCAATAATAACTTCTCAAATTGTAATTTAGAATGTATGATAGTTATTTTTTAGTAATATCAGTCTCTCTAATATTTTTTTTATAGTTAATAGATAATTTAAATTATCAGTTTTTCCTTTCTGTAAATATATTTTTTTTCTTGTAAATACATATCATTATTTTTTAAAGGTCGGTTAGCTAGAAAAAAAATATCAAAAATCTTAAAATTACAGGAGTATGGCTTTTATATAGTTTAATTTAAGATTTCAAAAGTTATTATCAAATACTATAAAAGAAGAAGGGGACAAACTGTAGCTTTTTTAAATATAAAATGGACAAATTGTAGGTTAGATCAAACCACATGAGGTGCTTTTATAATTTACCTTTATTTGGCCAGCCATGTGAAAATCGAAATATTCAAATAAAAACGGAGCTGAAGTTGAGATTATTTACAAGATAATGCCATCATTCATCACTCTCTTCACTCTCCTCTATCCCTCCACGTGTCAAACTCCGCCGACAATTACCAACATTAAATCCGGTTACTCATCAGTGAATCCACCTCCTCTGGCCAACCCAGCCTATTGCTTGTTTGTTGGTTCCTATGGTTGGGCTAGGAAGCTAGTTGATCGGTGGATTTGCGGCAGAGTACCGATGATGGTAGTGACCTTCGCACGGGCATCCTCAACAGTGTTCTTTGATTCCCAGCCGTAGAAGTGGGTGCAAGAATGGGGTTTGTTGTATCGGGAGAGGTAGAAGAGGAGCATCGCGTCTAGAAACCTGGCATCCACCAGAAAGGGCTTGCATGTCTAGATAAGGCAGACGACCAGCGATTTTGATGCCTTTCTTTGAGATACCAGTCTTGTCCTCATGCCACAGCAGTGGAGGGTTGTTGCTTGGGCGTCCGTGATGATGACCGGCCATTTTGACGCCTTTCTTCAATGCCATCTTCGTGTCCATGGTGAGGACTATTGTTTGGGCGTCGGTAGAAAAACTTCCAAGGACGAGGCCGGCACACCTTGAAAACTACTAAAAACTTTGGCTAATTTCAACATATTACTTAGACCCGCATTAAAACCTGAGCCGACTCAATATTAATTGGATTTGTTTAATTACATTAAATTGAAACAAACTTATCCTATGTTGAGATGGAAATCTGAAAGCTTTAATAGCTGATAGGGCTAATCCTGTTATAGCAAGTTTTAATCTTTATGACAAATTAAAGTATTGATCGCACAAGAAACAGATATTTAATTATTTATGAAAAATAAAATAAAGTATTCAGATTTTAAGAGAGTAAATTTAACTAAAATTAAACTAAACCAATGACAAAAATAATGAAATGGGAATAAAACAATTATGGGATCGCAAAGGCTTAGGTTTCACCTACTTGAGGGCCTTCTAAATGATTATTTAGGCAGTTTTTTAGTTATCAACAATCACTCCTAATATTACAACTCTCTTTCGAGCAATTGCAACGTATTCAATTAACCTACAATTATCTCTTAATTTCTCGCATAATTAATCAAACTCATTAAGTTCAGGTTATCAATTTAACAAATCACAACAAACAGGTATCTCTCTATCCTAATTATTGTAATTCTATTTTTCTTATGCTCGGATTAAATTTCATCTCTCAATACCTCTTTTAAATCTTTAAGATAAATTATCTATGGTAATGAAGTATAGACAATACTCATTGTTGCACAAAAAATAGACTCAAACACAACTGAAATAAATTAATTAAAATAATTCAATTAGGTTACATTCCTAACCTTAGCATAAAAATTTAGCCATTCATGTTATATTTAAAAATAAAATTAAATAATTTAAGAAGAAAAGAACAAGACATGGAGAATGAATATTTAAGTAAAACTTGAAAGTAAAGAAAATAAATAAGTAAGATGAAAAAAACAAAATTTTGTCTCTTTCTCTTCAATTCCCTGCTTCCAATCAGTCCTTCTCTCCCATGCTTTCCAATTCGCCTGGTTCCTTTTTCTTTCAAGTTCTTGTTTTGCTTGCTTCACAATTCACTACTCACACTCCTCGCAATATCCTCTATTCACACCAACTATTGTCCGATTCGCAATTCCCCTGGCTCGCAATCGACTTTTTATATTTGTAAGGTTTCAAGCCATTAGCCTTTAGGATTACAAATAACTAAAATATCCTTGAATTAAAATATTACTCCATCTGGCCCATACTTTTTATATCATTTGACTTTTTCACTTAATTTGACTTAAATTTATTCATATTAGTATTTATTTAAAAAAATTTAAAAAAATATATTTAGAAACTATATGTCTTGGTTTATCATTCTTATATAAAAGTTCATCATTTATATACTAAAATGTTGAAAATAAAAAATTATTGATTAATTACTTAAAAGTAAATTGTACAAATAATATGAGATGGAGGGAGTACATAACACTATGAAAAGGGTATTTTAGTCAACTATGAGAAAATTTCTTTCAATTCTAAGTGCACCTCTTGCTTTGTAATTTCTTTCAATTCAGTCTTTTTACTTCATAAAAATTTAGTCAACCCATTTGGTAAGTTCTCTAACCTAAATAAAATAAAAACTAAACAAGTAGGGGTAATAAATCACTTAATTATAATAAAATTAACCTAAAATAGGTATAAAAATTAACACATCAATTAAACTAATCAAATTCCCCACAATTAACTCTTTGCTTGTTCCCAATCAAACTAAAACTGAAAAATTTACAAAAGATGGATCATATTGTTGAGCAATGACACAGTAGAAGAAGAATGAAACTTCAAAGCCTTCAAGAACTCAACAAGAGATATTGAGCTTGTAACATTTTCAATCCAATGCAACTCAAAACAAAACAAGTCTATGAAAACAATTTTTTTACAAACTAGCAACCACAATTCTTCGAAACTCAATAAGAACATCAATCATTTATACAAAGTATAAAGCAGAAACCATACTAGATTAGAGCTCATATGCAACCAACCAACATACCACCAAGCCATGGATATTGAGTAATTAACTGTGTTTTTTTTTTTGTTGCTGATTTTTTTTCTTCTTTTTTTTTTCAAATCTTCTTTTTGTGTTTTGCCTTTTAGCAAGTGTACTAACAGAGGCTCTATCTATACCCAAGCTACTAACTCAACACAACCCAAGGTAATATTTAATCATACTCATATTTCAAGCATCTTTTGGAGTAGCAATCAACTCGATTAACTTTTGCATTAGGAGAAAACCCCTACCTACTTCAGTACTACGAAATAATAGAGTAGATATTTATTCCACAAACAAAAAAAATTTTCATTCTTCAAATCTTTTTGTTAATCAATCACCCATAAATCCATCAGCTAAACAATCCTTATTAACTAGGCATATAAACTTATAATCTAGTATCTTTTGAAACAGAGTACTAAGCACAAAAGTTTGATGCAAAAATAGCTTCTAAGACCATCACTTACTAGCTTGATCTAAAATTAAAAAAACATTTGAAAATCAATTTTACATATGCAAAAAATCTAAAGATTACTTACTTAACACTCAAGTCAAGCATTAAAGAACTAAAAAGTAACAATTCTTCTTAAGAATTCCAATCAATGCTCAAAAGTATAGAAAAAAATCTTTAAAAAAATGCAATTATAAAAAAAATTTAGAAATTAGGGCCTAAGCTACCATTCCCCTACCCTTATGTCACACATTGTCCCCAATATGTAGAATATAAGAAAGAAGAGATAAAATGAAAAAATTAAAACTGGAGTTGAGGAGCCAAGATCTTAATGAAGACCAACAAGCTGCAAATGTTGTCAAAGACATCCATGACCCAAAATTGCAAGAAATTCTGGCAAAAAGCAATATTGCATTGCCCCTGCTCAAAATAAAAACACACACATAAAATAAAATAAATGAATAAATAAATAAAATAAAGCAAATCAATAAATGATTGGGTTCCTCCCATCAAATGCTTGTTTATTGTCATTAGCTTGACATAACCACTATGAAAACTAAGTTACTCCCTTAGGCACCACATCATCCACAATGCTTGGATTCAAACACTGCCCAATGCCCAATTTATTCAAGTTATACTTTTGACTTCAGTATTTGATTGCTTTCTTCTTATTTCAGGCATTCTGACCACCCTCCAACCTCAACATCTCTTCACCACTTAAAGTGAACAATTTCTTCTCTTGTTCATCCTCAATCTTTATTTTAGCCGATGGTTGCTTCAACTCAAGATCAATCTCTTTAAAAATTGAAGCAATTGGCTCACTAACACTTTTTCCTACACTGACCAAACATAACTCCAGGGAATTATTAGATACGGCATTGTCAAAGCCCTCATTCAATTCTTGATCCAAAACATCAATATGAAACAATAATCACTTTCAACCAGATGTTTCATGCCTTTAAATACATTACAAGTGACTTCTTCATCATGCACCCTAAGTACCACTTTACCTTGTTGAACATGAATTAAGGTCCTAACTGTAGCTAAAAATGACCTGCCCAAAATAAGAGGAATTTCTTTGTCCTCTTCTATATCCAACACAACAAAATCAGCAGGAAAAATAAATTTATCTACCTTAACTAAAATATCTTCAATAATTCTTCTAGGATAAATTATTGACCTGTCAGCTAACTGTAATAAAATTGATATAGGTTTAACTTCACCAAGACCCAATTTCTTGAAAATTGATAGATGCATAAAATTGATACTAGCTTCTAAATCACATCAAACTCTATCAAATTTCAAAGTACCAGTGTTGCAAGGGATAGTAAAACTCTCTAGATCTTTTAATTTTTGGGGTAGCTTCTGTTGAATGATAGCTGAGCACTCCTCAATAAGCTTCATAGTCTTATATTCCTCAAGCTTTATTCTATTGAAAAGAATGTCTTTCATGAACTTGGCATAGCTCGGCATCTCCTTCAAAGCATTTGCAAAAGGAATATTAATGTGCAATTTCTTAAAGACTTCAAGAAATTTAGAAAATTGCTCATCTAAATTTTTCTTTTTCAATCTTTGGGGAAAAGGAATTGGAAGAACATAAGCCTTAATAGAAGAATGAGAGTTAGAAGCTCCCTATTTGAGATCAAATTTTTCTTCTCCTTGCTGCTAATTTCTTTCACCCTTTCCTCCAATGGAATTCTGTCCATCAATTTGTATGCTCTTTTCTTGAAGAATTTTCTCTCTCCTCAAAGTAATTTCTTGAACTTACTCCTTAAGGTTCTACTCAGTGTAACTTGGAAGTGAACTTGGAGTTCTCTCAGCTACTGCCTTAGCTAATTAACCTACCTACATCTCTAGATTATGAATTAAAGCTTCACTGAATTGCATAACCTGATCAATATTTGCATCCATCTTTTTCATGATGGCCTCTTGATTGGCAAGATATTACATTATTAATTCTTCCATACATGGCTTTTTCTTTTCTACAACCGGTGGTTGATGTTGAAATTATGAATGGAATTATGGCCTTTGCTGTTGCTAAAAATGAGGTGGTCCATTTTGCTTTGGGGTACTCTGATCCTTCCAAGATAAATTATGATGATTTTTCCAACCAGGGTTGTGAGTGTTCGAAAATAGACCATTTCTAGCTTGCCTGTTTGGAAAACATCCTCCAACATAATTCATTTGATCAAGTATCTATGTTTCTTTAGTATAATCACTAAAATTTTCATAAGCTCCCCCACTGTTCATCATCAGCTTCATTTACTTAGTTAACTCAGTTACTTGCATTGCCAAGTCATGATGAGAACATATTTCATGAAATGTAGCTCTCTTTCCTCCTGTAGCTTTTTGTTGAGAATTGATGGCTAGCATCCCATAAATATCCCAAATTGCCTCAGTAGTCTTATCTCCCATATAGCCACCTGCAACAGTATCAACAAGTGTTTAACAAGTAACATTTAGTCACTAGTAAAGAGAACTGATGATGTGGACACTGGTTTAAAAGCATGTTGAACCTATCCCATGCCTCATAAAATGGCTTTCCCTCCATCTATGTAAAGCTACAAATCTTACTTCGAATATCAATTGTTTTCTACGGGGAGTAGTACTTGGTCATGAATTTGGTGTACACCTCCTCCCATGTGTGTAGTGATCCTTTTGGCAAATTGATCAACTAGCTTTTGGCTGTGTCTTTTAAATAGTAAGGAAAACACTTCATTCTCAGATCATCCTCTTCCAAACCTCGTAGTGGGAAGGTTTGAACATAATTGTAAAACTCCCGAATAAAAGACAACGGGTCGTTTGAGCTCATCTCGTGAAATGAAAGCAGCATGTTGAAGTGAATGGTTTTCAAGTCATAGTTTTTGGCTACATTACTTAGTCTAATGTAGGATGGTGAAGCTCCAATAACTAGCTTTTGAATCGACTTGCGATTTATTCTAGGTGGTGGGTGAGCCCCCTCAAGCCAGTTGAAGTTATGACCATTGTTTTCTTCCTGTGCCATCTATTCTCTTTTTCGTGCTCTGTTTGCCCTACAAGTTCTTTCAATTTCAAGGTTCAAAGGAATCAATTCAGCGTTCGTGCAACACTTTAACCTATGAAGGTTCATAAACTATTTGCGCACTCAATAAAAAAAACTACCAAGGTAAGTCGAGATAAAGAAATAAACCTAATAAAATAAAAATAAAATAAAATGGAAATAAATAAATTAAAAATGAAAATAATAACAATCAATCAAATATAGCCGTTCCCCGACAACAGTGCTAAAAACTTAATATGGCTAATTCTACAAGTACACATGGTCAGTTGTAGCAAGTTTTAATCCCTAGAACAAATCAAGGTATCAATCCCATGAGGAACAAATATTTAATTGTTTATGAAAAATAAAACAAAGTAGTTTAGATTTTAAGAGAGTAAAATTAACTAAAATTAAATTAAGATTAAGCTAAACCAATAACAAAATTAATGAAATGGGAAGAAAACAATTATGGGGTGGCTAAGGCTTAGGTTTCACATAGTTGGGGGTCTTCCAAATAATTATTTGGGCAGACTTTTAGTTATCAATAATCACTCCTAGTATTACAATTCTCTCTCGAGCAATTGCAACGTGTTCGATTAACCTACGATTATCTCTCAATCTCTTGCATAATTAATCAAACTCGTTAAGTTTAAGGTGTCAATTTAACAAATCACAACAAATAGGTATATCTCAATCCTAATTATTATAATTCTATTTTCCCAGTGCACGAATTAAATTTTACCTCTCGATACCTATTTCAAATCTCTAAGATAAATTATCTATGGTGATCAATTATAGACAATACTCATTGTTGCAAAGGAAATAGGTTAAAACACAACCAAAATAAATTAATTAAAATAATTCAACTATGCTACATCCCTAACCTAACTGTAAAAATTTAGCCTCTTATGTCATATTTAAAAATAAAACTCAATAATCTAAGAAGAAAAGAACAAGACATGGAGAACGAATATTTATGTCCAACTTGAAAGTAAAGAAAATAAAGAAGAAGGATGAGAAAAACTAAATTTGTCTCTTTCTCTTCAATTCCCTGCTTCCAATTCGTCCTTCTCTCCCATGCTTTCCAATTCGCCTGGTTCCTTTTTCTCTCAAATTCTTTTTTTGCTTGCTTCACAATTCGCCACTCGCACTCCTCACAATATCCTCTATTCATAACAACTCGCAATTCCCCTGGCTCGCAATCGACTTTTTATATTTATAGGTTTCTAATCCTTAGCCTTTAAGATTACAAACAACTAAAATATCTTAACTTAAAATATTACATAACATTATGAAAAAGGGTATTTTAATCAATTATGAGAGAATTTCCTCCAATTCCAGGTACACTTATTACTTTATAATTTCTTGCAACTCAGTCATTTTACTTTATAAAAATCTAATCAACTCCTTTAGCAAACCCCCTAACCTAAATAAAATAAAAATTAAACAAGTGAGGGTAATAAATCTCTTAATTATAATAAAATTAACTTAAAATAGGTATAAAAATTAACACATAAATTAAACTGATCAATGGCCAAATTGAGAGCCAAAGTGGGTTTTGAAAATGAAGCTTAAACTAAGAGGGATTGGTTGAGAAAATGTGAAGAAAACTAAGATGCACTATCGGGTGCCTAAGGATGCATTAGTGTGCACATTTGCACATTGGAGGTTAATGGTAGAATTATCATTTAAATGACTTGAGGGGCTTAAATGCCTGAATTTAAAGTAAGGCCTAGGGCTAGGAAATGAAGGAAAATAAGGCCTAAGGGTTGAATTGGAGTATGTACACAATTAAGCACCTTAACCTAGGATTAACGCCCAATTGGGTATCTCGGAGCCCTCCACCAAGCATGTCTTTGCTCAATCGAGTTGCCCAACTACTTCTAACTTCATGTCCTACCCATTTTCCTGTACTTTGGATTGGAAAATATTGGAGAGAAAAAGGGGAAAGTGGTGAGGCAAAGAGGTTGAAGGAGAAGGGTGAAACCCAAAGCATACTTCGTGATGTGCTTGCATACTACACAAGGCAACATGAATTTGTTATGTCTGAAGGCTATATTACTAGTAAGGGTTCATTAAGCTCTTTTCTCTTAAATTCAAATATGTCTCTGAGTATTCAGGATGAAAGAGGAGCTCTAAGTGATGGTATAGAGCCAACTAAGCTTAAATGCTACTAGGGGCTATATGTGTTGCTGAGAGCACAACTATGATTTCTAGCTAGACTATGACTGTGGCAAGCATTAGAATCTTGTTATGGAAGAGGCCATCTCATTCCAAGATCTGAAGCTCTCTGATTATAAGCTAGAAAACATAAATGAAGCTAAATAAATAAACCCACCACTAGGAAATGCTTGCAATGCCCTAAAGCCACTAGGTTGAGAATGTAGTGTGTGCGACTTTATGTGTTTTCCTTGTTGGTTGCATGTGCTGACCCTTATATATTATTTAGTGCATTGTCCTAAATCTTGTGATTTGTTTCCTTTTTTTAAATTGTAGGTTTTAGCTTGGATATATCATGAAACTACGTTGCACATCAATGTCCAAGGACATTGTAGGCACTAGGTGCTACATGAGCCCTTATTAAGTGCACCATCACTCATCCCCTGATTTTCTTCATTTTAGGGAAGGAAATAATGGATTGAGAAGCTTACTTGCTGGTTTTGATTGTGTATAAGTTTCAAGTATGCTCTGGTTATGAATGTCTTGGTAACCAAGTTAATGCTCACAATGATAACATGACCAAGCCCATTGTTTGTTGCTTGTAGGCACTTGTTGTTAGCATGGGAACTAGCTATATTTTGGCTTCTGTATAGTGCCCAGAAAAGCTAGTATTTGAAGGTTAGGATATATCTAAATGCATGTAAAATTATCATGTAAATTTAAGCTTTTTGTTCTGTTCGGTGCATAGTAGGCCTGAAGGTAGGCCTACCTAGTGCTAGTGTGCACCTACCAAGATTGGTTTTACTTGTCTAGTACTTTTTGGCTTGTAAATTATGTCCTCCCTATTTTTCCCTTGAATTTCAATGTGTACCTATCTTAAATAAAAAAATTTATGCAAAAAATACTTTATTAAAAGGCCTAGGTGATTTTTAATATTTCTTGAGAAACAATCGAGAAACTAAAGGAAATTGTGGCTAAGTGTCCTGGCACGTGCCTTCTAAGCCACCCAATAAGCCTACCAAGGCAGCTAGGCTATTAAACCTTATAAAATACATGTACAATTCATAGGGTAAGGGTGGTTTAAGGCATGACAGAGTTGGTTTTGGAGCATGGTTAGTAGGACTAGGATTTTATGTAGGTTTTTCCCACTAAGTTACATGTGTTTAAAATGTTGAGCATTGTTTACCAAAATGCGATTTTAGGATGATGACCAGAGCTAGAGAAGGAGAGGGAGAGGAAAGGAATAGGGTTGATCAACCTGGGGAAGGTGATCAACAACCTGAAAATGAGCAAGTGGAAAGGAATATGGCTATAGAGCCTGAAAATAGGGTAAATGTACCTGGACCAAGTAGAAATAAAACTCAAATGATGGAGGACATAATGGAGGCAATGCAAGCTGCTATTGCTTAGCTTGTAATGGGGATACAGACCCTAACTAAGGGTTAGGCTTAGGTTCCAGAAAGTGTCGTAGTTGAAAGGGAACCAAAAGAAGTAAGAAGACAAAGGAGGCTTGGAAAAAAACCTATGAAGAAGGAGTAGGCTAGTAGAAATGGAGGTAAGCAAGGTGAAGATCAGGATGGAGAAAGAAGGCATCCAAGGGCTAGAAGGGTAAGATCTTAGGTTTGGCATGTAGAAAGGTATGATGTGGAGATTTGATATGAGGAAGATGAAGGGAAGAACATAGGCAATAATGCTGGAAGATAAGAACAAGTTTCTGAGAGCACAAGGAGACCAAGACCAAGAAGGGAAGAGTCAAGGAGCAATGCAATGAAGGAAAAAAAGCCAAAAGGGGAAGGCCTGAGGAAAGGCCAACTAGAGGGCTTCTTAGCACGAAAGCTCTTAGTGTTAAGAAGAAGTGGGGATCTAGATGAAGCAAAATTCTAGATTGAAAAGGTGTTCGAAGATTGGAAGTCACTTTCACACAACAAGTATTGTTAGTTACCAAAGTAAGAATGATAAAAAGCCGGTAACAGGAAGAAGTCCAATGAGTTGGGCTGAATTCCTCCAATTATTCCAGCAACAATATGTGAGTGAAGCATTTAAGGATTAGAAGCAAGTAGAATTTGGCCAGCTGGAAAAAGGGGGAAAATCTATGATGGATTATAAGCATAAGTTTAGTGGTCTTATGAGGTATTGAGGCCTAAGTTAAGACAGATCCTCATGGCCATAAGCACAAAAATTTATTATGAGGCAGTCTAGAAAGCTCTAACCTTAGAGCAATAATTTCAACACTAAAGGAAATGAGGTACTAAAGGAGGAAGTAATGGCCAAAAGGCTGGAAGGAAAAGGTTATGGGAAAACCTAGGGTGATTGAACCTGGGAGGGAACTAAGGAAGGAAAATAAGCCACAGAAATCTAGACCCCAACGCTAGACTTATGAGAAGTATCATGGTTTTAAGCCATGCTACAAGGCAATAGATGGTTGACTTAGACATGGCTTCCAGGACCACTTGGTCAAAGATATGCTGGGAAGGTTTGGAGCTGCTTAGCTAAGAGCTCAACAGGGCAGAGGTAGGGGAGTGGAGATACCTTTGCCCATGCAAACTAAGGGCAACCAGTCTAAGGGAGAGTGTACCAGTTTGAAGAATTAAGTAGACAACAAGAATTAGAACATGGAGAAAGGGAGTTTGGCCAAAAGAGACTGAAAAGGGAATCACTCAAAGGTAAGTTTTATTTTCAAGATAAGCTTATTTCTGTGCTTTATGATACTAGTGCTTCTATTTCAATTATCTCAGCTAGGTTGATTAGATAATTGAATTTAGAAGTTACTATATTTTTCTGTCAAGACAGCTGGAAATGAAATAATGTTTACACATCACATAGTTGAAGACTGTGATTACACTAGGAAAGCTGGAACTTAAGGCTAATTTGATCATATTAAAACCACTGGATATGACATAATCTTAGGCATGAATTGGCTTTTTGAAAATAATGTTGTTATAGATTACCAAAGTAGAAGACTAATCTTGCCAGGATCATGAAAATGTGACTTAAAAGAATCATTACAAAATGATGGAGATGGGCAAGTAGAAGTGGTAAATTGTATACCAATACTCTCTAAATAAGAGTATATGGGCTTAAATGGGAATGAGACTAAAGATGAGCTTGATAGAATTCTCATTGTAAGAAAGTTCTCATACGTATTTTCCTCTGAGTTACTTGGAATGCCACCCCTGAGAAAAGTAGAATTTGAAATTAAATTGGCTCCAAGAGCTACACCTATTTCAATTGCACCATATAGGATGATAATTCCATAAATGAATGAACCAAAGAAACAATTGGATAAACTTCTTTAAAAATGGTTCATTAGCTCCAATGTGTCTCTTTAGGGAGCATCAATGTTGTTTATAAAAAAAATGGAACCTTTAGGTTATGTATAAACTATAGAAAGCTTAATTTTATGACCATAAAGAACAAGTATCTTCTTCCTAGAATTGAGGACTTGTTTGATCAACTTAAAAAGGAAAGAATATTTTCTAAGATTGACCTCATATCTGGATATTTCTAACTAAGAGTGAAAAAGGAAGATATTCCTAAAACTGCCTGCAGAATAAAATATGGGCACTTTGAGTACACAATGATACCATTTGGGCTCACAAATTCTCCGACATTCTTTATGGACTTGATGCAAAAAATATTCAAGCCATATTTGGACCACTTTGTGTTAGACTTTGTAGATGATATTTTGGTGTACTTAAAGGATGAGAAAGCACATAAAGAGCACCTACGAATGGTACTTAGCTTGCTAAAAAAACATCAAATATATGGCAAGTTAAGTAAATGCCATTTCTAGACCACATAGGTAGGCTACCTAGGTCACATTATAAATGGTTAAGGATTAGCTGTGGATCTAGAAAAGATAAAATCCATCTTAGAATGTAAGCAACCTGAAAATGCAAAAGAAATCAAAAGTTTCTTGGGGTTAACTAACTATTACAGGAGATTTGTGCAAAAGTTCTCTATAATGGCAACTTCTTTGACATAACTAACAAGAAAAGAACAAAAATTTGAGTGGTCAAAAGAATGTGAACAAAGCTTCCAGAAGCTTAAGAGTAAGTTTACCTCAGCACCTATACTAATCCTAACTAACCCTACTAGGCCTTTTGAAGTTTATACAGATGCATCTATGGTAAGGTTAGGGTGTGTACTTATAAAAGGGAAACAAGCCATTTCTTTTAGTTTAAGGCAGCTAAGGCCACATAAAAAGAATTGCCCAGTTCATGATCTAGAGCTGGTAGCTATGCTCTTTGCCTTAAAGTAATAGAGGCATTATTTGTTGGGGGAATAAATTCTAAGTCTTTATTTATCATAAGAGCTTAAAATACCTCTTTATTCAGAAAAATTTGAATATGAGACAAAGAAGGTGGTTGGAATACCTTAAAGATTTTGACTATACCATTGAGTGCAAGAGCAAAGCCAATGTATTACGGATGCCTCAAGTAGAAAGTACACTAGAATCCTAAAGGCTTAAGGAGAAAAAACTAAAATTGAGCTAAATAGCATAACTTGCTTGGCAAACAAGTGGTTAGAATGTGAGAAAAAACAAGTGGTGGTAGTAACTATACAACCCACTTGGAAAGAAGAAATATTAAGGGCACAACATCATGATGAACACCTTGCTAATGTGTCTGGCCAAGTATATGGAAAACTATTCCAAGGGTTCTCTTATAAGAAAGGATTGCCATATTTTCAAAACAGAATTTATTTTCCTAATGGGCATAGATTAAGAGAACAAATTTTAATAGAAGCTTATTGTGAGTAAATGAGCATGCACCCTGGAGCACTAAAAATGTACAAGGATTTGTAAGAAAATTTCTAGTGGCCTAATATAAAACAAGATATTGGAATGTTTGTGTCCAAGTGTGCGGTGTGCTAACTAGGAAAGGTGGAACACCAAAGGCTAGGAGGTAAGCTATAAAGCTTACCAATCCCAAAAAGGAAATGAGTGTCTATATCTATGGACTTTCTAGTAAGCATGCTAATGACCAGGAGAAAGCATGACACAATATAGGTCACTATAGATAGACTTACTAAGTCTGCTTAATTTTTGTCTATTAACCTCATAGATCTATTGGATACAATAGCAAAGCTGTACATACAAGAGATAGTAAGGTTACATGGGATTCCAGAAGACATAGTTTTAGACATAAACCTAAGGTTTGTTCCCAAATTTTGGAGATCTCTACATCAAGCTTTGGGTACTCAATTGAAACTAAGTTCTGCCTATCATCTTCAAACATATGTGCAAACATAAGAACCAATCAAGTTCTTGAACATATACTGAGGTGCTGTGCCTTAGACTTCCAATGAGAATGGGATTAACTCCTACCTTTGATAGAATTCTCCTAAAATAATAGTTATTACTCTGTGATAAAAAATGGCACCTTATGAAGCTTTATATATGAGAAGATGAATTATTCCTCATTGTTGGCATGAATCTGGAGACAAGTTGGAAATAGGACCAGACTTGATCCATGATACTATAGAAAGGATCAATGCAATCCAAGAAAGGATCAAGGCTACTAACAACAGGCAAGAAGCCTATGCTAACTTGAAAAAGAGAAAAGACTTAGAGTTCCAAATTGGTGATATGTATGGTTGAAAGTATCTCCTATGAAAAGATTAGTGAGATTTGGCAGAAGAAGCAAGTTAGCACCAAGATACATTGGTCCTTTCCAAGTAATAGCCAAAATTGGCAATATGGCCTATAAGCTGGACCTACCTCTTGAACTAAGACACATACATGATACATTTTATGTAAGCATACAAAAGAAGTACTTGTCTAAAATAAGACAAGTGATTTCAGCAACTAGTGTACCTGTGGCCCCAAACTTTACATATGAAAAACAACCTATGAAAATATTGGCCAAGGACACTACAAAGGTAAGAAGTAAATGGATAAGCATGGTGAAGATCCAATGGACTCATCATACATAAAAAGAAGCAACTTGGGAAAGAGAAGCTAAAATGCTTAGAACATATCTAGAGTTGTTCCAAAAGTTACATAGAAATTCAGAATACCAAATTTCTTAAAAGGGGAAAATTGTCAATCCTATGACTTGTATAAGCCTTAAGCTGTAAGTAAACAAAATACAAGTCAAAGGGAAGAAAAAAAACATGGCCAAGAAAGGCATGACTAGGCACCATACTTTGGGCACTTGAAGTGCATGTGTGATTATGTTAAGATGGAAATTTGATAGCTTTGATGGCTGAATTGAGAGCCAAAGTGGGTTTTGAAAATGAAGCTTAAACTAAGAAGGATTGGTTGAGAAATGTGAGGAAAACTAAGGTGCACTATCAGGTGCCCAAGGGTGCCTAAGGGTGCATTAGTGTGCACATTTGCACATTGGAGATTAATGATAGAATTATCATTTAAATGACTTGAGAAGCTTAAATGCCTGAATTTAAAGTAAGGCCTAAGGCTAAAAAACACTTAAGAGCTGAATTTGAGTAAGTACACAATTAAGCACCTTAACCTAGGCCCAAGTGGGTATCTCAGTGCAATCCACTACGCACCTCTTTGCCCAACTGAGCTACCCAGCTACTTCTACCTCCATTTCCTACCTATTTTCTTGTACTTTGGAATGGAAAAGATTGGAAATAAATAAAGGGAAGTGGCAAGGCAAAGAGCTTGAAGGAGAAAGGTGAAACTGACAGCATACTTAGTGAGGTGCTTGCTTAGTACACAAGGCAATAAGAATTTGTTCTATCTGAAGGCTATATTACTAGTAAGGGTTCATTAAGCTCCTTTATCTTGAATTCAAATATGTCTCTAAGTATTCATAAGGAATGAGGAGCTCTAAGCGATGGGTTAGAGCCAAATGAGCTTAGATGCTACTAAGGGCTATGCGTGTTGCTGAGAATGCAACTATGGTTTCTAGCTAGACTATGACTATGGCAAATACTAGGATCTTGTTATAGGAGTGGCCATCTCATTCCAAGATTTAGATATCTCTGACTATAAGCTAGAAAATATAAATGAAGCTAAATAAATAAACTTAGCACTAGGAAATACTTGCAATGCCCTAAAGCCACTAGGTCGAGAGTGTGGTGTGTGTGTCTTTGTGTGCTTTCCTTGTTGGTTGTGTGTGCTTACCCTTATATATTATTTAGTATATTTTCCTGCATCTTGTGGTTTGTTTCTTTGTTTTACATTGCAGGTTCTAACTTGGATGCATCATGAAACTATGTTACACATCAATGTCTAAGGACATTGTAGGCACTAAGTGCTACATTAGCCATTACTGAGTGCATCATCTTTTATTCCCTGATTTCTTCAGTTTAGGAAAAGAAATAGTGGATTAAGAGGCTTACTTACTGGTTTTGATTATGTACAAGTTTCAGGTACGTTTTGGTTACGAATGTCATGGTAACCAAGTTAATGCTCACAAAGATAATATGACCAAGCACACTATTTGTTGCTTGTAGGCACTTGTTGTTGGTGTGGAAACTAGCTGCATTTTGGCTTGTGTAGTATTTAAAGGTTAGGATGTATCCAAATGCATATAAAAAGATCATGTAAATTTAAGCTTTGTGTGCAGTTGGGTGCATGGTAGGCCAAAAGGCAAGCCCACCCAGTGCTAATGTGCTCCTGCCAAAACTAGTTTCAATTGTACAATATTTTTTGGCTTCTAAATTATGTCCTACCTATTTTTCCCTTAAATTTCAATGTATAACTAGCTTAACTGGTATTTTTTTTATGCAAAACAGACTCCATTAAGAGGCCTAAATGATTTTTGTTGTTTCTTGAGAAAAAAAAAAGGGAAACTAACGAAAATTATGGCTAAGTGTCCTAGCACATGCTTTCTAAGCCACCCAATAAGCCTACCAAGGCAGCTGAGCTAATAAACCTCATAAAATACAAGTACACTACATAGGGTGGGGGTGGTTTAAGGCATGACAATAGTTCCCGATAAGTGTATTAAAAAGACACTAAAAGCACTACTGGAAAGAAGTGTTGATTGGAACTACTACAATTGGGTAGTGATGGCCATGATGGGCTTAAGGGGCTGTGAGCCCTAGCCCCAGGGAAATATTCTAAATATTTGTACACTATCCTTAGATATGTAGAAATCACCTAAGTTGTGATTAAAGCCTTAGGATATAAAGGGAAGTTAATATAAACTGAATATGAAGGGTCCTTTGAAAGGATAAAATTGACTAAATGAACAAACACAGAGTTGGATTCTAGGATTGACATGGAAGGTTTGGAGGTCCAAATTTTTATAAAGATGGTGGATTGTCATACCCTTGATCTAAGTACGCCTTAGGGTATTTCATTTTTGCAGAAACTTATATAAAAAGTTTGTAAGGCCAAAGGCTGAATTGAAAGAAAATTCAAAATTTTCTATTGGCCAAAATTGTATTAATAATAGGTTGTAAGGACTGAATTTGCAGAAGATAAAAAATTATAGGCAAAGTTGTGAAATAAAGAATCAAATTGTCAAAAAAGTTAAGCTTGGGGCTAAATGGTAATAAATTGAAAACTTAAAGACAAAATTGCAAGGAAGCAAGGAATTATGGATTAATTTGAGAAGCAAGTCTTTAAATGCCAACAAAGGTTTAATTGAGGGCTAAGTTAAGCTGGAGGAGTTGTGGGCTGAACTGATTTATTTGAAAAAAATTAAGAAGACCAGGACCCAAACTAAGGGTTGTCTCCCACTCATGTTAAAACCACAACAAATGTCAAGCTCTTTCTGATTTGGCTCTGTAAAAGCTATTCTGCAATAAAGATCTCCAAAAATATAGAATCGGCGGCATTCAACATTGCTGAGAAAAGGATGGGAAAATTTTTGAAGGAACCGTGGAGGCATTTTCATGATTCATATTCGCATGCATTGGGTTTGCTCGGTACAAGGTCCTCAAGCTTTAAGTTTGCTTGTCATGGTTATAATTAAGGTTTCTAGTTACAGGGAGACTATGAATTGTTAGGGTTTATGTTTATTGGCTACCTAAAGGAGAAAGACTCAAATTACACTTATTGGATGTTACTTTACCATCAAGCCAGTATCATCAATTGGCTAGCAACAATCGATTTGATTAACATAATCTAGTAAGGAGTATGTCTATGTTTTGTAAGATTGAATATGAAATATCCTTGTTTATAATGTTGATTCTGAGGAATGTTATTGATGAGGCTGAAACTATGTTGATAAGCTAATGTCCAAGTGACAATTAAGAAATTGAATGATCTTGGATTCATTATGTAAGGGGATAGGTTTATGGACTGGATATGTTATGGGCCAAATTTGTTACATAAAAAGCTGGGGTACTATGTTATAATTTGGTAACATTAGGGCTTTATGCTTGTAGACTTGATTCACTGCAAGAATCAAGTTGTAGGCCAACATATGAGAGGCTAATGTTTTCTAGGAGCACTATGTTTTTGTTTGGCCAATATGTTAGTCTCTCTTTATCTATGATAAGTGAGCTTTATGGAAGATAAGGTATTGGCAGAAAAGGGTGTTGGCTAGGCCAAATGTGGATTGTGTTTGGTTTAATTTTTGTTATGTGCATTTATGTATTCATGCCATACATTACATCCTGGTTGTGTTTATCAAATTTATTTTATTTACTTAATTTGGTTGTTCTAGCTATGTGTTATTGGTTGTTATGTATTCTGGAATAATGTTGTGGTTGCTTGAGTAAGCCATGTATATTAGTTTTGCATTGTTGCTATTCTGTTATGTTTCCTATTTTATTTTTGTTACAAGTTAATATGCTATGAGGCTATAAGTTGACTGACTACTTCCTACTGAGTTTCAATAAAAACTCGCTCATCACCTTTATGTTTGTTTTGTAGTTAGTAGTTGTTGTTGTTGTTCGTGGTCTGGCTAGATGAAGTGGTAAATTTGTTCTCTCATTTGCTAGCAAAAGATTTCCAAGTCCTAAACATGGGGGTTTTAAGTCTTAGATCCTAGAGATATGTTATGTACATTAGGGTTTAAGTCAAGTCTTGCAAATTGCTCTTTTTATATGACTAATTTGTATCCAATAGAACCTGTAAATAATATTGTGTCTAATTCCAAAAATAATAGACCTTCTGCATAAGTTACGCCCATGAAATAAAGTTTGCAATGCAAGCTATATTTTTATTCTAATTTATGTCTAAATCCTTTTGGCTTGAATTTCAAAGCAATTATTGATTTAGAGATCACAAACTCACACACCTAGTTGAAGTCCTTTACTGTTTGTTTAATTAGTTGGTTAAATTAGGCAATCTTCTAAGCTATAGGTGTTTTGGGATGTGACAGGATGATCTCTCTTAAGCATTTTTTTTCCATTTCTTAGGAAGCAGACTGACCCCGAAAAGAATGGCTCATTTGTTGAAGATACAACAAGGTAACAACAAGTCCCTAAGAGATTTGATACGAAGGTTTAATGCTGAGGCCATGCAAGTGCAATACTTTTCCCTTAAGCTATACTTGGTTGCCATAACCAAAGGATTACTGAAGGTTTCTAGATTAGTGTGGGACCTGCATGAAAACTCCATAAGAAGTATAAAAGAATTTCTTGATTGAGCTACCTAGCATATGCATGCAAAAGAACTTAATTGATTTGTGGCGTAGAAGGAATAACAAAGATCTAGAGAAGGTGATTCTGCCTACAAAAAAAAAGGTAGAAATGTCGAGTTGTCGTGACCAAACCCAATATTGCCACCAATGAAGGAAACAAGGGCAAACATTTTGTATGCCCTAGAAAGGAAAAACAAAGTGCCTTAGTGGCCCTAGTCGATAAGGCCTATGAATAAAAAGGATTTGAAGAAGTATTGCCAATACCATAAGGACTAGGGTCATGATACAGAGGATTGCTAGTAGCTGAAATGGCTCCTTAAAGAAATGATCCAGGCTGAAAAATTGAAAGAATATTTGGTTAGGCCTGCATGTCCTTGCTGAAGATAAGAAGAAAAGCCTCGAAGGAGGGATGAAAAATGATGATTGTGATAGGGGACGATTGCAAGAAAGGGCCTATTCACCTCCTAAATACAATTATAGAAACTCGAGACCAACTACATAGGTTATACATATGATCACAAACAGGGAATCTTTCACAACTCGGAAGCACCAAAAGTGTGAGATCACCGAGTTAGAGGTAATTGATGCTAGCAATGTTCTAACAAGGCCAAATCAATCACTTATATTAGTCCTTCATGTAGACCCTATTGTTATCACTACGAGGATTATCAATTTTGATGTTGAGAGGGTTTACTTAGATATAGGGGCTAACTCTAATGTCCTCTTCGTTGATTTATTGGAGAAGATCAAAGTTAGGGAATCCTTGCTAACACTGGTCCTATGACCACCTACAAGGGTTGTACATATGATCACAAAGGGGGAATCTTCTGCAACTCAAAAGCGCCAATAACTTGAGATTGCCTAATTAAAGGTAACTAATGCCAACAATATTTTGACAAGGCTAGATGGATCACACATGCTGGTCCTTCATGTGGACCTTATTATTATCACTACGAGGATTAACAATTTAAATGTTGGGAGGGTTTACTTGGATACATGGGCTAACTCTAACATCCTTTTTGTTGATTTGTTAAAGAAGACTAAAGTTAAGAGATCCTCGCAAACACCAATCCTGAGACCCACGTATGGAGTTAGAAAAGATAAAGTAGCAACACTTAGAATGGCCAGACTACCCTACATGTTGATGGGTGTTAGGGAAGATGAGAGGACTATATGCGACTCTCATACAACTAAGTTCTTGATTTTAGACGTTTTGCCACTATATATTGCTATACTCAGAATGATAGCATAGGTACTATAGCAATGTGCTTTTAGGAGTCACAATCAATCAGCTTCACCTATGTCAATTGGATACCTATTATGGTCTATGAGAGATTCTAAAATCGTGAGTTGGTTATGCTAAAATAACTTTATAATAACGCCCAAAAATTGGTACCATGGGGGTTTGATTCCTCTCTTCCCAAGTTTTTGTTCTTTTACCTAATCGTTGAAAAAATAGTTTTAATGAAGTTTATTTAGTTATATTTAATTTTAACATAATTTAATTTCAAACAGTTAATCTTACCATACCAATTAGATATGGAATCCTAGATGTCCTTAAAATCTCAGGACTTTACCAAATCCACCAAGAATTTAAAAAAAACATCTTGATCAAACCATGAATCTTATCACTTCAATCAGTTTTGAACAAATAATTCATCTCGAGATTCTATTAAATCCACCAACAACAAATTCCTAAAATATTTTTTATGTATTTAAAAATTACCTTCATTTAATTTCTTTCTAACTTCTAAATGATGAGGTAAGTAAAAATATCTGAACAATTAAGTAACTAACATAATAAATTGTTTTTGCATATTATTACTTTTGTTTTTTAGATGCATTATGAGATTCAAATATAAAAATAAAATCAAGCTATTTTAAAAATTAAAAGAAAATAAAAGGTAAACGAAGAGATAAACAAATAAACATTATAAGTTATATTCTTATGTGAATTTAATGGTTAAATTTAACACATGGCCCAAACAAAAAAATAAATAAAAACAGGAAAAGAAAAAAAAAAACAATAAAAGGCTTGTTATCAGTGACCAATTTGCAAATGAGAAATATGTTAGTGACTTAATGAGCGAATAAAAAGATCAGGGGGCTAAAACAAGAGTTATACTGAAAGTAGAGGTTAACCTGATCGGGTTTGTGTAAAATAAGGTCGGGTTTGCGAGTTCAAAGTGGTTTCTCCTCCAATTTAACCGGCGGCAGCAATTTCAGGACAGTCTGCCAGTAGTGCTAGGACAGCGATGGTGGTGGTGATTCCCGAAGGTGTAGACGGCGAAAAGTGGAGGCGTCTAGTGGCCGATCGAAGAGGAAGGCGGCGGCGGTTGAAAATGCGAGCTCCTTTTCCTTTCGGCTTGGCACGAACGGCGGCTGGAAAATGGCTGAGGACGGTGGTACGACGTGAGACAAGGCGAGGACGGCGGTGGACAAGAACCCCCGGCAGCGGCTAGTAGCTGGATGGCATTGACCAACAGCAGGCAGTACCCAGGGGTGACGGCGGCAAGTATGTAAGCCTAGGGTTTCTAGGGGAGATGGATGGCGAGATCAGGGCCTAAAGATGCGGCTTTACCCTTTTCTGGTTGGAGCTTAGGGTTACAAATTTCTCCTTTGTTTTCCTTTAAGTGGTGACCCATATTTATAGTAGTAGAGTTCAAGACATGGTTAACAAGATTTTTAGGAGTTTAAAACTTATCCAAATCCAATTTGAAGAGACTAATATCTGTTAGGATATGATCTAGTCAAAAAATCAGTTTTAGTACAACAAAACTCTTAGGCTACTGATGTGATCCCCAATTCTATGCAAAATTTCAATTTGGCCCAACCTTTGTAGGATTTGTTAAATTAGCCTAAAATTTTGTAAAAATAACCAGATTTTTCTAAAACTTCCTAAAATCGGCAGATTTGGCTCAAACTCTTTAAAGTTGCCCCAAATTTTCTTATTTTTCCAGAATCTTCTAAAAACCATCGGCTTCAACCCAAACTTTTCCCTTTTTCCTAAATCGGCCTTATAAAATCATTGGGACTCTAAACTAATGCCTAAACTAAATTAATTCCTATTTTAACCCTAAATGACCAATTTAAATTCCTAAAAATTCATAGCACTAAATAATCTAAATGCACATTATCCTACCAACTTTCTATGCTATAAAATGACCAAATTGCCCATAAAAATAAAAAAAGTTCCATAAAATAAATTTTCTAACCTAAAACTTAAACAAAAATCAACATTTGGACAAAACTAGGTGTCAACAACTACCCTTCTTTGCATGTTTCATGGAACATAATGCATGCAAAGTCATTGCTAAATTTTGTCCTACCTTTCCTTGGACAATGAGAACCTTTTCACTGCCAAAAATCCTGAGGAGAAAAACCATTTCCACCTTTTTGAGGAAAAAAAACCTTCCTTATAGCTTCCACGGTAAGAACCCTCCTATCATTTAAGAATCTAGGGAAAAGAACTTTTTCCTCCTTATCTATTAAGCATTGGCACTTTTCTAGCTTTTTTCTATAAGAACTTTCCTATTGCTTCCAAACCTAAGAGGAAAACCCTTTTATTTTTTCTTGAGGAGTTAAGGAACCATTCTTACCCATTATTTTCTATAAAAACCTTTATATGAAAAAGAGAAACTCTTTTCTCATTCATTTTACCTTTGGCAAAGAACTTTTTCTTACGATGATTTAAAAGGTAGAGAACCCTCTCTTTACCGCCTCCTATTGCATTAGAGGTGGAGAACTTTGTCTCTTTACAATCTCTAAACTCCTTTAAAGTAAAGCACCCTAACTCTTTACTATTTTTGATGACCCTTGAGGTAGAGAACCTTGTCTTTTTACCACCTCCAAATTCCTTTGAGGTAGAGTACCCTGACTCTTTGTCACCTTTGATGGTCTTTGAGGTAGAGAACCCTGTCTCTTTACTATCTTTAAATTCTATTGTGGTAGGTCATTCTAACGCTTTACCAACATTATTTAATCTATATTATGAGAAGAGAATACATTGCTTTTGAAAAATTGGATTAGCCTTGCTTTAGATATGATGAGGTAGAAAAACTTTTCTCATTTAGAACCTCAATTTGACCCAAATAACAAGAAAGAGTATTACATTCTCTTTGAAACCTCAGTTTGCCTTATAGTAAGATTAAGGAATCTCCCTTGTTATCTAAAAAATTTCCAAGAAAGCAACCGAACCTAGAATAATTGAATCAAAAGTTTGAATTTCCAAAATGGGTGAATTCAAAACTTGAAATTTCACGACATGAGTGAATTTCAACAAAGCTAAAGATTCCACGAAATTAATGAATCTTAAAAGAACTGAAGATTCCATAAAATGAGTTAATCTCAAAAAAGCTGAAAATTCCATAAAATGAATAAATCTTGAAAATGAAAAACTCTACAAAATGAGTAAATTTTAAAAAGCCGAAGATTCCACAAAATGAGTTAATCTTGAAATTGAAAAATTTTCACAAAAAGAGTGAATTTCAAAAGGCTAAAAATTTCATAGAATAAGTGTATCTTGAAAATAAGAAATTCCACCAAAAGAGTGAATTTTAAGAAAACCAAAAATTTCACAAAATGAGTGAATTTGAAAGTAAGAAACTTCACAAAAATGAGTGAATTTCAAGAAAACCGAAGATTCCACAAAATGAGTGAATATTGAAAGAGAGAAATTCCACAAAAAGAGTGAATTTCAAAAAGGCTAAAGATTTCACAAAATGAAGGAATCTTGAAAGTGAGAAATTTCACAAAATGAGTGAATTTTAAAAAGCCAAAGATTCCACAAAATGAGTGAATCTTGAAAGTGAAAAATTCCACAAAAAAATGAATTTCAAGAAAGCCAAAAATTTCACAAAATGGATGAATCTTGGAAGTGAGAAATTCTACAGAATGAGTGAGTTTTAAAAAAATCAAAGCTTCCAAAAAATGAGTGAATCTTGAAAGTGAGAAATCCTACAAAACAAGTGAATTTCAAGAAAGTTAAAGATCCCACAAAATGAGTGAATCTTCAAAATGAGAAATTTTAAAAAGGCTTAAAATTTCACAAAATGAATGGATCTTAAAAGTGAGAAATTTTCACAAAATGAGTGAATTTCAAAAGTCAAATATTCCATAAAATAAGCAAATTTTAAAAGTGAGAAATTCCACAAAATAAGTGAATTTCCAAATGTTGAAGATCCCACAAAATAAATGAATCTTGAAAGTGAGAAATTCCACAAAGTAAGTGAATTTAAAAAAAAAGGCAAAGGATTCCATAAAGTAAGTGAATCTAAAAAATGAGAAATTCTACGAAATGAGTGAATTTAAAAAAAAAATAAAAATTCCAAAAAATAAGTGAATCTTAAAAGTAGGAAATTCCAAACAAATGAATGAATTAAAAAAAAAGTCAATGATTCCACAAAATGAGTAAATCTTGAAAGTGAGAAATTCCACAAAATGAATGAATTTCAAAAATAAAGTTGGTCTAACAATAAACCTTTCAAAAATGAAGCTAGTCCAATGAAAAGCCTTAAGAGTTGAAATTGTCTTGAGATACCTTAAAAATACTTTGAAAATATCTTGAAATGAGCTTAAAGAACAACCGCCCAAATAAGATGAAAATTGTTTTGAAAAATATGACAACTCTTGGATGCCCACCTCTCAAATTTGTCCCCAAAGTATGAAAATATATGATGATTTATTTGATGTAAAAAACTTACCTCAATTTCGATCTTTGAAAACTCTTTGCTGAATGTCCATGTTGGTGTCCTTTGATCTTACCTTAATGAAACCTACCTTAAATGGTTGCTACCCTTAAAAATTGAACCATTTCTTGATAACCAAGCTTTCTTGTGAACTATAGTGCCTCTAACCTGTGCATCATAAGAGTTTTCTTCTTGGAAATCCTTGTAGATATTCCTCAAATCTACATTCACAAGACCTATCTTTAAAACTATTTTAAAGGAATATGTACTATACATGATAGTTATGCTGCTTATAATAAATGATGAATGACTTTGAAAAAAATTGACAAGAACCTCAATAGGTGAAATGCATAGGTTATATGAAAAAATCATGATGCATGAGAGATAAGTAACTCCTGTCTAGATTCATATTTACCTCCATCAACCTCCATTTTAAGGTGCTTGTGATTCCATACATCACCTTGGGGATCATGATCTACAAATGTACATCCTTTGCTCATTTGTGACCATATTGGTATTCGATGCTTAATGCCCCCCCCCCAATGTGTCCAAGAAATGCATTTTTTTTTAAGAGTCTTAGAGCATTTATTCATTTTTGACCTACACACATTAATGAATAATGGTTTAGCCTTAAAGAAAAGATTTCATCATTTTGCAAAGCTTGACAGAATAACTTACAATCTTTGTAGTTGATTAAGATGTTTTGTTATTCTTCCCCTTTCCAACTAAAAAATGAAAAATGCACAAGGTAAAAGGTAGAAACATGATAGTGGTCTTTATGTTGATTAATAATACTAAGAGGTAAATACTTGGTTAAGTTAAAAAAGGAGGGTCATGTTGGAACAATGTAAAAAAAGATGGCCAAGTTTTTATAGTGTAAAAGAAGGGTCTTTCAATGCTACCCATGAGTAGATTTGATTGTCTTAGAAAACCTGATAGTGCTAATCCTGAACCTACCACCTTTTCCAAAAAGCCAAATCTCATTTGTTGCCTCCTAACTCTCATGATGGTTTGCTTTTGAAAAACACAATGGAAAATAAGCCCAATCACACTACTTTGATCCAAATATTGCTTGATCTTGAGAACTTGCCTTGAATACTATCTTTTTTCTTCTAAATTGACTTTGTAGGTTTTTAGTCTAGAATTCATAGCTCACTTTTCTTCTTTTGTTTTTTTTTTTCATTTTTATATTTTTTTGTGCTCTAACTTTTACCTAGGCTGTGTTAAAGGTTTGCAGCCCAGTGAGCCCTTTTTTTTCTTTCTTTTTTTTTCTTTGTGAACTATGGCTTTGATGACTTGGGGCATGCGATAGAAGAACCTTTATAAAATGCTTAATAACTCCCCCCGAAGTGTTTGTATGAAATAGTCCTAAAATGACATGACTCAAGTGACATTTATTGTTGCACCTTGCTCCTGATCTTTTTTTTCCATTGAATTTCTTTTTTGCATTTGCTTCCTCTTTAATTTTGGAGGAGTTTTCTTTGTTTGCTTTTTGAGGAATCACAAACATTTTCTGGTTGACTAATCACAAGATTACACTTAAGCCATTTAATGCAATAAGGACTATGTTTCTCCAAAATCCAGTAAAAAAAACCTCTTGTATTGAGGTTGAGGTACGCCATCCTAATAAAATCTAAGATATCACATATGAAGTTATTCTTTCTAGATTTGGTAGCATTTTTTAAGTTGCCACTATCGAACTTTCATTTCCACCCATGAGTAGTATTGTCAAATTTGTGTTTGTTTATGAAATAAAGTATAACGTTGAAGGGGGTGAAATAGATGGTATAATGGTGAAAATGGTAAAATGGATGTAAAATGTAGGTTTTTATTGAAAGGCAGTGAAATGTACATGTTACATCTTTTTATTATAAAAGAAAAGATTAACAGGTATCTATTTAACAAAGACTACACCTTAGATTCTGAACAAAATCTAGGCGATTTTTACTATTAAGTTACTTTGACAAGTTCTCAAATATACAAGTCTACTCAAAGGATTCCCCGTCATTCACGAATGTGTGTACACTTCTAGTTTGGATCAAGTTTAAAAATTTTGCTCAAAAAATGCCTTTCCCGTCCACAAAAAGGGGCATACAAACTTGTTTTATCCAGGAATTGTATGAGGTATCCTTGAAGATTGCGTTTGCCTTGCTCAATGTCATTGATGGATGCACCAACCTGGAATGAATATCTTGTACCTTAAATGAAGTGATCATTTCATAGTGTAAATGCATGAAAATGAGGATTGATGTATGCATGCAATGAATAAGCTTGATTATCTACGACCATGAAACCTCAAAACTTGTTGTTTGACAAGGAACTTAGAAGTGAGTATAGCTTAATATATGATTTTGATGCATATGAAAAAAAGTTTACTTGAGGAAATAAAAGGACAAGAAAAAGAATAAAGTTAGTTGTAAGTTAGAATAGAATTGATATGGACAAATAACATATGAGCTACTATGAGAAGAAAAATCAAAGTTATAAAGAGAAAAAGTATACAAACAAAGCAACAAAAATGGTCAAATGAAAAAACTTAGTTATTTTGGTATAATAACATAACATAGAACAAGTTACAAGAGCAATGAATCAATTTAGCTAAACAATGCATGTCTTGTTATGGAAATCCTAGTTGATAGATCTATAGCCACTATATGCATAGATGGTTTTTAAAAAAATGAAGGTATAGGGTGGTTCTTGAATCCCTTTCACTAAGTCCTGTCGGACTAGAAAATGCCCAATTCCTTACCCACAAGGGTTACATGAGGAAGAATTAATTCAAGTCATAGCTTTCATGGTCCCATGAGGTGACAATTATCACATTCGTGCAACACTACTTACTACTACATATTAGAGAAACCTCAAAGAGTATTTTATCACACGACTAGCCTAACCTTTATATTTTGTAAAACTTTATAATAATGCCTAGAAATTGGTACCATGGGGTTTCGATTCCTTTCTTCCTAAGTTTCTATTTCTTTACCTAATTGTTGATAAAATAGTTTTAATGAATTTTATTTAGTTATGTTTAATTTTGACTTAATTTAATTTCAAACTATGAATTTTACCAGACTAACCAAATATGGAATTCTAGACGTCTTTGAAATCTCAAGACTTTACCAAATCCACCAAGAATTTGAAAAAAAAAACATCTTATTTAAACTATGAATCTTATCAAATCAATCAATTTTGAACAAATAATCCATTTTGGGATTTTATCAAATCCACCAATAACGGATTCCCAAAAGATCTGTTTGGTATTTAAAAATTACCTTCATTTAATTTCTTTCTAACTTCTAGATGATGAGGTAAGTAAAAATACCTGAACAATTAATTAACTAACTTAATAAATTATTTTTGTGTATTATTACTTTTTTTTTTTAAATATTCATTATGGGATTCAAATATAAAAACAAAATCAAGCTATTCTAAAAATTAAAAGAAAATAAAAGGTAAACAAAGAGATAAACAAATAAACATCCTAAGTTATATTTCTATGTGAATTTAATGGTTAAATTTAACATATGGCCCAAAAAAACAAATAAATAAAAACAGGAAAAGGAAAAAAAAACAACAAAAGGCTTGCTAGCAGTGACCAATTTGCAAATGAGAAATATGTTAATGACTTAATGAGCGAATAAAAAGATCAGGGGGCTAAAATGAGAGTTATACTGAAAGGAGACGCTGACCAGATCGGGTTTGGGCAAAATAAGATTGGGTTTGCAGGTTCAAAGCGGTTTCTCCTCCAATTCAGCCGACGACAGCAATTTCAGAACAGTCTGCAAGCGGAGCTCGAACGGCAATGGTGGTGTTGTTTCCTGGAGGTGCGGACAGCAAGAAGTGGCGGCGTCTGCTGGCCCATCGAAGAGGAAGGCGGCAGTGGTTAAAAACGCGAACTCCTTTTTCGGCTTGGCACGAACGGCGGCTGGAAAACGGCTGGGGACGGTGGCACAATGTGAGACAAGGCGAGGATGGTGGTGGACAGGAACCTCCGGCGGCGGCTGGTAGCTGGATGGCGTCGAGCAACAGTAGGCAGTACCCAGGGGTGACGACAGCAAGTGTGTAAGTCTATTGTTTCTAAGGCACATGGATTGCGAGGCCAGAGGCTAAGGATGCAGTTTTACCCTTTTCTGACTGGAGCGTAGGGTTACAAACTTCTCCTCTGTTTTCGTTCAAGTGGTGACCCATCTTTATAGTAAGATAGTTGAAAACATGGTTAACAAAATTTTTAAGAGTTTACAACTCCAAATCAAATTTGAACAGGCTAATATCTGTTAGAATATGATCTAGTAAAAATATCAATTTTAGTCCAACAAAACTCTTAGGTTACTGATTTGGTTCCCAATTCTATGTGCATTTTCAATTTGGCCCAATCTTTGCAAGATTTGTCAAATTAGCCTAAAACTTTGTAACAATAACCAAATTTTCTTAGAATTTCCTAGAATTGCCAAATTTAGCTCAAACTCTCTAAAATTGCCCCAAATTTTTCTAATTTTGCCTAGAATCTTCTAAAAGCTCTCTGCTTCCAACCAAACTTTTTCCTTTTACCTAAATCAACCCTATAAAATCATTGGGATGCCAAATTAATGACTAAACTAAATTAATTCCTATTTTAACTCTAAACAATCAATCTAAATTCCTAAAAATTAATAACACCAAATAATCTAAATACGCCTAATCCTACCAACTTCCTAAGCTATAAAATGATCAAATTGCCCTTACAAATAAAAATGCTCCTTAAAATAAATTTTCTAACCTAAAACTTAAATAAAAGTTAGTGCTCGGACAAAATTGGGTGTCAACATATGCAATTCCATATTTGATCTGATATTAAATGGCTAACGATGATCTTCATGCCTCTTATAAAAAGATGCAAATATGTATGTAGACCAGCCCTTAGTACGACAGAGTTATGTGGCAAGCCCCTATAGTGCCAGACAGGAGTTACCAGAGTCAAAGAAAAGGAAAGAGGAATCCCATGGTAACAAACCAGGTGTGTCATTGTCCAAAGACTCAGAGGAGGTGGAACTAGCCCTTAAGAAAGTTGTGAAGATTGGCAAGGGCCTTCCTCCTACGATAAAGAGATTATTTTTTGAATTTATAAGCTAATATGGATATCTTTGTGTGATCCCCTAGTGATATGACAAGCAAAGACTTCGAGATCATTACTCATAAATAGCAAGTGAACCCTTCCACTCAACTAGTTTAGCAAAAAAAGTGAAATATGGTGTTGGGAAAAAGATACTTCATTAGGAAAAAAGTTGAAAGACATTTGAAAGCTAGAATTATCTATGAAGCATAATACCCTGATTGGTTGGCAAACATGGTCCTAGTAAAGAAAGAGAATGGGGAATGGCACATGCATGTCGATTACAGAAACTTGAATGATGCCTGTCTTAAGGATTCATAGTCGCTACCTACCATTGACCAACTAGTTGATGCCACTGGAGAATTCAAAATCATATTTTCTATGGACGCCTTTAATGGCTATCACTAGATTTAATGGACCCTGAAAATGAAGAGAAACCGACATTCACTACTAGAGAAGTTATATATTACTAGAAAATGATGCCTTTCGATCTAAACAATAAAGGAGCTACTTACCAATGCCTGACGAACAAGGTTTTTGCTGAGCAGTTGGAGTAGAACATAGAGGTTTACATGGACAATATGACCGTCAAGAACAGGGTGATAGATCACCACTTTGATGACTTATGTGAAACTTTTTAGAGAATAAGACAGTTTAACATGAGGTTGAATCCCCAAAAAATGTACCTTTGGGGTCGGTGGGGAAGTTCTTAGGATATATGGTCTTAAAGAGAGGGATTGATACGAACCCTGATAAAATCGAAGTAATACTACCGATGCCCGATCCTTAAAGTAAAAAGGACATTCAAAAGCTAGCTAGAATACTAACTACCTTAGGACATTTTATGTCCCACTTTGGGGATCATTGTCGACCCATCTTCTTCATACATAAAAAAGAGGCGATGTTCAAGTGGACAAAGGAGTGTCGAGAGGCCTTTAACAAATCAAAGAGTACATGTGGCAGCTTTTTACATTAAAGCAACTGTAGCCCAAAAAAACCCATAATCTTGTATTTAACAGTCATAGAAGGCTTGATTAGTGCAGTTCTTATCAAAGAACAAGGTTAGGAATAATGTACCACATACTATAAAAGCCGGACCCTCTAAGGGGTGGAGTCAGGATATTCCATCCTCCAAAAAGATGTCTTTGCACTTGTAATAGCATCCAGAAAGCTGAGACTATGTTTTCAAACACACAAAATCATCATTTAGATAGAACTGCCCATAAAAGACATCCATAGAAAGGTAGACCAGTCAGGAAAGTTAGCCAAATAGTGTATTGAGCTGGGAGAATTTGACATTCAATATGAACATTAGAAAGCCATAAAAGTATAAACATTGGATGATTTTGTCACAAAAATGACACCGGCAGCAGCCATTGAAGAGAAGCACAAGCTTGGTATCCCACATTAGAAGATGTACGTTGATGGAGCATCAGGGCCGAAATACCAAGACCCTGGGGTTGTATTGCGAGGACTACTTAGTATGGAATTCTTGCTCAAAATGAAGTTTTGATTTCCTATTTCAAATAACACAGCAGAGTATAAAGCCCTTTCAGCAGGACTACAAATGACTGGTAGAGTGGGGGGTACGATGCCTGCAAATTTACAATGATTCTCAACTAATTGTTAAACAAGCCACCAAAGCTACAGGAGCCAGAGATCCAACTCTTTATAAGTACTTGAGCATGGTTAAGAATTTGATGCAAACATTTGATTCCATGTAGATTCAGAAAACTCTAAGAGCCTAGAATGCTAAGGCTGATGCTCTATCAAAAGGTCGAGAAGAGGTGTTAATAGAAGAACTAATAGAATCATCAATTCATTTCTTAGAACACTAGGTCCTTGTAGATGATTGAATAAAGCCCATACGGCTTCACCTTGAAATTGGGTCTTAAGTGGGACTCCCAAGGAACAAAGGAATATTAAAATATGGTCAAGAAAGTTCACCATTGTAGGAGGCAAGCTATATCAGCATGGCTTTGCTACACCCTTTCAAAGATTCTTGACTTTCCCAAAAGGATAGGAATTCCTCAGAGAAGTCCACCAAGGGGATTGTGGAGCACATATTGGCACAGATTCCTTGGCTCACAAGGTATTTGAGGCAATAGTGCTTTTGGCCAACAATTTGAAGGGATGCCAGAGAGTTTGTGCGGCGATGCCACTTTTTTCAGCTTAACTATCGAATCCAGAGGTTACCATCTTTCTACACGCAACTAATGGCTGACCCTTAGCCTTTAATTGTGTGGAGCCTCGACTTAATTAGGGCACTCTCTATAGCACCTAGACAAGAGAAGTATTACATTGTTACCATTGATTATTTTACTAATTAAGTGTACGCAGAGCCTATGGAAAAAACAATAGCCCTTCAGATCATAAATTTTTTATAAAAAAATATAATATGCTAATTCAAGTAGCCCCAAGACATCATTGCAGATAACAGTAAGCAGTTTGATAACTAGCAAGTGCATAGATTTGTGGAGACAATGGGCATTTTCATCTAAACCTGTAGCCTATCCGCAATCAAATGGACAAGTTAAAGTTACCAGTCAAACTATAAAGAAGGGATTAAAAAAGAGATTGAACAAGGACAAGAAAAAGTGGCAGAAAAGTTATCCAATATCCTGTAGGACTATATAATGATGCCTCGAAGGCCAATAAGAAAAAGCCCTTTCATCTTGTTTTATGGAATAAAAGCATTTATACTTGTCGAGATCACACACCCTACCTTGCGAGTTTAAGCATTCAACTCCAAAGAAAATGATAAATCTCTGGGAGGAAGTTTACGCCTCCTAGAAGAACTAAGGGACGACACTCGGGTCCGTATGTGAACTTTTAAACAATGGGTGGCTTTAGCCTACAATGGAAACATTTGAAGAAGAATATCTAAGTAGAAGGAATGGTCTTTGTTTAGGTAAAGCTAATGGGAATAAATCTAAGGCAGGGAGCACTAAGGGCCAATTGGGACAGGCCTTTTATGATTAACAATGAAGTTAGGCAACTAGTTTATGAGTTGATGGATTTTAAGGGTGAAGCAATGCCTAGGATCTACCAATTTGATGATCTACTACCCTATTTTGTACAAATGATATTAGTTGAATGAAGACATTAATTCTTTCTTTGAATTTGAGATCTTATAAATAAATAAATTTTGATGGATCGACATATAAGGCCCTTGAATAAGCCATTAAGAAATGAGAACCTAAGATTAGGTTTACAAAAGGTTGGAACATAAACTACCTCCTTGAATGAGGATAGAGTAAAAATTATGAAGGGAAAATAACCCCAGAAAGTATTCAAGGCTAAGCCAAAATGAAGATGTGCAAGATGATCCACTAAATAGACCTTTCTTGGATATAAACGGGCCCTGCTAAAAGCAACTAGCAATAATGCAATGATGCCCCCACAAGATGAAAGAAAGAGATTTCATTAACTTAATTAACAGATACAGTTACAAACCTCATTTCTTACATTTATCTTAGATAAATAAAAGGTCACAAATCAAATGTTGATGAGAAGGCATGAACCAAGCATTGACATTAGATTAAATAAGTAGCTTAAGATGAATATTGGTGGGGAAATTTGAATCATATACAGGTAGCGAAGGCTAAATTGGCAAGGAAGGGCGAATCATATGCAGGTGACAGAGGCCCGGACCATCACTCTGAAGTTTGTAAAAGTGACGCATACTGACCCTAAAGTTTGTGGAAGTACCACTTCCCATCCTTCACAAAATACCCAGGGTGGTATTTGTCAAAGAGGATTTAGTAGAAGTAATACTTAAAATTCATCCTCTAAGGGAACCTCCTTGGTATCAATCACCATATAACCTTCCTCGAAAGGCGCCACTCCTACTTTCTTCTTCTTTGGCCATGCATCAAAGTTTGAACCCAACTCCATATAGGCAGAAAAAAAAAAAAGAAAGGTCTAGGTCTAAATGCTTCTACTCAACTTGAAAGCTATAAGAAAGTAAGTCGTCCTTAAATTCTTTGAATGCTTCTTTGTCGAGGCCCTTTTTTAGTGTTCTGATGGTTGACACAAGCTCATTGACAAGGGCATTAGCCCTTTGGCGTAGCCCTTGATGCTCATCCTACACACTTTGAGTGACCTTGTAATGCCCTGAAAATCCTAAATATTTAAGTCTCAAATTATGGAGATAAAAAGGGCTAAAAAAAAAAGAATTCATAAAGAGAATTGAGCTCATTAAGCTCGGGAGACATTATTTAGGTGAGGAATTGGGTTTATGTGAGTGTTGGACACTCTCGAAATTAAGCTTGGCTTAGGCCAAGAATATTAGTGATGAAATGGTGGAATTTAAAGTTGAAAGACTAAATTGCACAAAGGGATTTTTAGTAGTTGGGCTCAATTGCCCAAAATCAGAAAGTTGGAGGACTAAAGGGGGGAATTAGGTCATTTTAAAGGCCTAGGATGCCTTGGCCAGCCATGCCCCTCCATTTTCCATTATTTTAATCCACCTCCCACCCTTAATCATCACCTTGGATTCTTTCTTCACCTACTTTTGACTTTTTCTTCCAAACTTACCCAAAAGTCTTCCAATTAGTCTTCATTTCTTTTAATCTTGTCTCCCACTCATTTCAAACACATTATTCACCCCCTCCCCTATTATTTTAATCCACCTCCCATCCTTAGTCAAGACTTTGGATTCTTTCTTCACCTACTTGTCTCCTACTTTTGACTTTTTCTACCAACTTACACAAAAGTCTTCCAATTAGTCTTCCTTCCATTAAATCTTGTCTCCCACTCTTCCAAGCACATTATTCACTCCATAATTCACCCATATAGCCGGCCATTCACTCCCACCCATTCATTATTATTCTCTCACACTCAAACACTCAAAGCACACTCCAATCTTTCTCCTTCTCTCATCAAAATTTGGCCATGTTCTTTCTCAAGCTTACAACTATTTCTTCTTCCTCTAAAATTTGGCCATTATATATTATTGGCATCCATGAAGTTCAACCAAGTTTTCTTGGTATTCTTAAGCTTCCAAGGCCATCCAAAGCAAGAAATCAAGTGAGATATTGAAGAAAGATCATGTAGAAATTTCAGCCATGCTACCATTTTGAAGAAATTTGGCCAAGTTCATGTTTGAACTTTCTGGAAGATATATCAAGTATTCTTGGTGTTTATGAAGTGTTAGAAGCCTACAAAGCAAAAATCAAGTGAAGCTTGAGAGAAATGGTAAGCCAAAATTTCAGCCATGTCCACTATTGTGAGATTTCATGGGCTTGAACACTTGTTCATGGTGTTCTTGGGCTCCTAAGTTCATTTGGGCTTATGTGGCTCCTAAGTTGATTTGGGCCTAAATACAAGAAAGGCTAATTTGGGCCTAGATACAAGAAAGGCTAAGTTGGGCCTAAGTACAAAGAAGGGCTAAGTTAGGCCTTACCTCTTTAAATTGAGGTCCATTAAGAAAAAGGCATGTTCTAACAACAACAAAGCAAGGAAAGACAAAGGAATTAAGCATTGAGAGGTTACAGAAATTATGGTAAGGATTCCTATACTCACTTTATTGCATGGTATAGTTCCATGGATTTTTTTTGTGAGTATTCGGGCCCCTAGGTGATGGTCAAAGAACCATGTGATCCTAGGAGTGGTAAGAGGGCTAAGTTGTTTTGTTGCTTCGGCAACTCTGTGTGAGGATTTCTCATACTCATTTTGTGAGTATTCGTGCATATAGTGCTAAGTGGGCTAAGTATCATTGCTTCGGTAATTTTGTTTACTCATGAGTTCTGTGCAAGCATTTAAGGCTTGGAATTGAGTTTGGCCAACTCGATTCCCAAGTTAATGAGCTCAGTACAGTATAAGAAATGGTCGACCGATATTGTGTGATATGGAATATGCTAATTCTTGCTATGCCTAATACGGAATTATGTTATGTGGTGTGTGTGTTTTGTGTGCTTCTACGAATTGGTTGCGCATGCTGACCTCGATTATTATTATTATTATTGTTATTGCTATATGCCCTGTGTTTTCTTTGTCTTAGTGTTTTCTTTGCAGGACTATAGAATAATTGCCATTACGTTCTTGGCATAAGTTGGCTTTAAAAGCCATATGAAATTCCTCACTAACTTGGGCATTGGATACCACCGGAATCTTTATTGAGTTTTATAACTCACCCGCCCTCCTCTACTTTTGTAGGAAAAAGGAGCTATAGAAAAGCATTAAGGTCAAGAGTATGTATACTCTTTCGGATGGTAATGGTTTGTGCATATGTTGCTCAATATTCTAAGTGTCTTATGTGATATGGATTGCTTGTGAATCAAGCTAATGTTGTGGACTTCCTTCTACAGGCGTTTGGAGTCTAGAAATTCGTGGGAACAAGATCTATTAAGGTGGAATGTGTTATATGGAATTATGCATTATTTGCCATATATCATGCTTTTGAATATCAAGGCTAAGTTCTAAGTGAATATGTTCACTTTCAGTATAACACCATTTTTATGGCTTGTAAATATGAACTCACGGGCTATGGTATGTTTTGGAATTCTTGGTGATATTACCATGTGCTTGGCATGTGCTAAGATTAATATGCAAGTATGGAAGTTAAGTTGTTTATGTTCAATGAGAATGAGCTCACATGTTAAGTATCGGCATAATTGCATGTTCTTAAAGCTATGATCATTAATGAAGCATGCAACATTTGGCCTCGTATGTGCTCCTAAGGAAGAAATTGCAAGTGAACTTGGAATAGTATGTAAATGGTCACATATGTGCTAAAATGGAATCTAAGGATATTAAGTACATGTAAATAGACATGTGTACTTTTGGATGAATTAAGTATGTGAAGTGATGCCTATGATATTGTGTGCACAAGCGGAGGAAATACTAGAAGAGGCCTATGTTTGACTGTGTGCTATGGGATGATGTATGCATGTTTCTAAGGCAATATAAGAGTATGCAAGACATAAGTTCATAAACAAGTTTTCAAAATATGGATTTGGTGTTTTGGTTGCCATGCATGTACTTGGCGATGTTTGATAAAGTCCATGAAATGAACACATAAATTCCACATAGGTACTAGCTTGTTTCCGAGAGCACCTAAACTTCACCTTAAATAAGAAATTAATGAGCTAGTACCGGTAAGTATCCTGGGGTTCGTGCCTTTAAGTTGTAATAAGAAATTAAATGGCCCTTCTGTGAAATAAGACTTCCGCTGTATACTTTAAGTAACTTGGGCCCGGATGTGCCAGGGGCAAGTTTGGGCACGACCGACCTCACTAATCCACTCAACTTGATAAGAAAGAGAGGGAGGAATAATTGAGCTCCAGCTGGCCTCACCATAAGGAGCTTTCCTCGACAACTAATAACTTCTTATTTGGTGGCCTTTAGTTGAGCCTTGGCTGTTGGGGCTTAGAAAGATAGTCAAAACCTCCATTTCCTCGACCTTGTGAATAACCCCCATTTATTCTATGAGCTTTTGAGCTTGCTCCTTAACAAGCTTATCTTACTTTTCCTTGTTAGCCTTCATATCCATGATCTTCTTCGCCAACCCTTCGTGAGCAGAATGCTCTAAAGCCAACTTTTTGTTAAAGTTGCATTAGACGTTTTCAGGTGCTCACTCTGAGTGACTAGCATCATCATGGCCTTTTCTTGAATAGTGAACCTCTTTCTAATAGCACAGGTGATGTTGGCGTCCTATAATTAAAAGAAAAAAGAAAGTTAGGAAGCTTTAAGACATAAAATCCCTTTAAAAGACAAAAACTATGAATGTACATAGAGAAGGCCCACTACTGTGTTCATTAATTGGGCATTATCCCCTATTGGGTAATGTCCTAAGGGCCTTTAGAACCCTATGGGTAATGTCAATCCTATCTTCCAAGATTGACTCATTAACCTTCATTACCCTTGGGGGTTGAACACTTGGTCTAGCAATATCTTCTTTCTTTTGTGAGACCTTCTTTCTGAGCTCACCTCCATTTAGGAATTCTTGAGCTTGAAGTGAGCATCCACTTTACTCAGAAAAATCGACCCTCATTGAGAGGGCCTGAGAGCTGGACCTTTTAAGGCCCACCAATTAGAGCTTTCTACAAAACAACCATCGTAGAAATGATGGTGATGAGTAGAGGAAAAATGGGCACTCCTTAAGAGGAATACACCACGGAATGAACGGAAGGGTGCTTGCTCCCCATTGATCTTTTTGCTGTGGAGGCTGGAGTGAAAGATCCACAACAATCATAGAATAATGTTAGATTAATGCCTTTAACAAAAGGAAAATCATCAAGGGTAAAAGGCATATCATCACTCCCCCTTCCAAAAGCTTCAGCTACTCTAAAAAGAAAAGGCTGACCCCTTTTCCTTTGAAAACAAAGAGCCTCCTCTAGGGAGGATTTTTTCACATGCACCACCGTGGGTATAGATTTAAGGGCAGGGGTTGTGGAGACCTTTATAGTGGTCCCCAAGAAGTAGGCAACCTCCGCTAGCAGGATCTAGAGCTTGTAGGGCATTGGCCAACCAGTGCTAATGCTCCTTCGCCGCTTTAAGAGATCTCTAGCATAGCCACCCATATCTCCAATATAAAGAAAAGGTTACAATGACCCTAAGAAAAGGGAAAACAAAGGGAGGTATAAAATGAGTATGACTCCTAGAATCTTGGGGACCTCACAAGTCCATTGAAGCCCTCTTAAATGACTCTATCAATGACCTTATCTTCTCGGGAACCACTCCATAGGATTCTCCACATTAAGGTAGGTCAAGTGGGCCCTCCTGATCCCACCCACCTAAGTGTGGTCTCCATAATCTCTATGTATAGTATTAGGAACAACTTCACATTTTCGTCATTCTCAATCACGGGCTCTAACCACAAAAGAACCCATGGTAAGCTTTGGGTCCTTCAGAGCCCTCGAACAATGAAGGCCTCTAGATGAAGGCTTGTTGAGGGGTTACAATGAATGTATAAAGGAAGCCCCACTCTGGCTTCTTCAGAGTTAAGAAATATAGATCCTTCTAGTCAACCTATGACTCATTGCTGAAGATGAATGGGAAAAACTTATTACCTCCTTGGTTGATAGGGGAAATGTGGAAGAAGCAAGAATCCTTCTTCAGCGTCAGCATGTAAAATTGAAGAAAAACTTCCAGAATGGGGGGTCACCATCACCATCCTTTAGAAGATGATGAAGACATTAATGTGCGTAAAAGAGATGGGAGTCAGCTGTGAAGGCGACACTTGATAATGCTTACATAATTGTTCCACCAAAAAGTGGAGAGGAAATTGAATCCCAACCTGGAGCTACCTTATGAAGACTATGAGGACATTGGCCCTACTATCACCCTCAACGCAGCCCTCATCCTTTAATGCCTGGGCCCTTTTTAAAGCAGCCACTACTCTATTGAGCCAATAGAATTGCTTTAGATTGGTAGCCAAGTCCCTCTCCACTAGAGACGTCCTTGCCTGTTTCATCATTGATAAGTTATGAATGAAAAGTCCCGTGAAAGTGCCCACCTCCACTTTAGCTACTTCAGTGGCGGGTTGGGAAACTTGATTGGTGATAGCCCTTCCCGATGATGATGTAGAAGATTTCATTTAGTAAAAGTTGGTGAAAAATAGGTAAGGGCTGTTGCCAAATAAGGATGGACGATGGAGGGAAAGGAAAAACAAAAAAGAGATCCAATCCATAAGCCAAAATCCAACATGAAATCCAAAAAAAAGCTGACAAAAAATAAATTACTAGAAAAAAAACTAAGAAGAACCAAATTTGTTCCCTAACTAAGGTTGCTTGTACTGGAATGAGAGAAAATTTAGAAACATGAATTCAAATAATGTCAGAGGAAGAACTTCGAGTAAAAGCAAAAAAAGGACCAAAAGACAAGGGCAGCCGAAATCAATACCAGTAGTCAAAAGGCAAATGGAAGGGGGCAAAATTAGGGAAATTATGAATCTCTTGTAACCTTTTCAAAAAATTTCCATGATTATGAGAAAAATATTTGGGCATATAGAGAATAGATATGTGGCACTGCACAACCGCTAGAAGGGTAATGCCTGGTCACTTCACTGGAAGAACATTTAATAGGCATCATTTTATCTCCTAACATAACCATTGGATCTACCATATGTGGTAAGGATGAGCAGTTGTCAACAACTCAAGTTAATACAATGATGCACTGAAGGGAGTGCACTGGAAGTTATTTGAAAAAACATTACTCCTTCCTGAGGAAAACCCAAGGACATTGTAGATGGGTATTACATTTGATCTAAAATGGTGATTATGAGAAACCTGAGGACATAGTAAATGAGCATTATACCTCATCCCAAAACAATGATGCAACAAGAAAGAAGGACATCCCATAGAGACGCAACCATATACTGATTACTCCTTCAAAATGTAAAGCCTTGACCTATATTTGTTTTTCTAAAGGAGGGAGCTATTGATACCATATGGGCTTATATATGGCCTACAATGAGAAGGAACATGTCAAGACAAACCAGAGAAGGCTTATAGTTAGAAATACAATAAACTTGGCCCAAGACAAGATAAAGAAGGAATCCGATATAGATGAAAATAAAATTCCTTAATTGTAGGATTATCCCAATCTAAGATCGAGCCTCTTGGGCTCTCCTAAACTATAGAAAAAGATTCCCCTCACTAAGCTTAAGGTATGAGATGTTATTCTGCACTCTACTACCATTATTCTTCAGCGGAGACTGACTTAATTATTAGAGGGTTTCCCTTGGAAAAGTATTTCAAAGCTCTGACATTGTCTTTGGTTGCAGAACCTTTGCCCTAGCATCTTTAAAGCTCTAAGGTTGGCTCAATGTGGGAAGCCTTATGAAAAACTGGAAGCAAACTGGGTAAGGTACTGAAGATTAACACAACCATGAAATAGGTTGATAGAGGAAATATGCAAGAATTTATATAAAGATTGACATTACCAAGCCCCTAGTAACAAGGATACAGTTGGAAGACTTTGGCAAAAAAATCTTGTATGAAGAAGTGTCTACCCTACCTTATTCTTGCAAAAGAATTTGCCATCAATAAGAAAACTGCATTTAGAAAAAGACAAAGGCCTAAGGTAAGGAGTTGAAAGGGGAAACCATCAAGTTCAATGATTCACTCAAATATTTAATCAATGAGGCTAAGATTAACAATAAAGAGAATGAGTACGACCGGTAGATGGTAGTTCACTGGTCGATCATCGAAACCGCAAAAAATAATTTTGGCATCACTAACAATTCAGAATAAACAAATTTGTACTATAGTAGTGAAAATTAGGTCGAATCCTAAGAGAAATTTTTTAACTGAAAGCTTCCTGTTAGAAAATTGAAATAAAAGATTAGGGGGGGATTGTCTGCAATAAAAAATAAAACAAAATAAAAATAATCAAAGAACAAAAATTAAGAAACTTATCAAGTAAGAAATAAAATGAAACAATAAAGAATGCAAACCTTGGCATTAGTCAACATCCACCACCAAACTTTTACAACTGATCATCGATGCATAGATAGATCAATCAAGACTTCAAATATTCATTATTGGAGCTATCTTCCTACCTCTCTTTAGTCATAGTTAATCAGAAAACAAGCGATCTAATTAACCTTAACTGCTAAACAACCTAAAACAAGCGCTTCAATTTAAATTAACAATTGTATTAAAAATTAGAGAGATCGATGAAATTAATAAACACAAACACAAGTGACTACATTGAATGTTCTCTCTAAGACCTAATGATTTCTGACACAGTAAATCAATAAACCTTAGTTGCTTCACAGATTAGAGAAACCAAACAATTACAGATTTGATTTCCAACCCAGTAGTAGATTGAATTCGAATAACAATTAGTAGGCCTTTTAGTATACAAACAAAATAATCATGAAATTAATTATAGAAGAACATCCAATACTCAAAATATTAATTGAATGAATAAAAAAAATTCGATCTCACAGTACTGAAGAATTTAGGGTTTCAATTTTCTTCAACCAAGAATAAAAAGATCACTAAAAAGAAAAGAAAACAAACAAGAAAAGAGACAAAGAGAGTTGGTGGAGAGAGGGGAACAGCCCCTTGGCTGCAGCTCCTGCTTCTCCAGATCTTATAAAAACTAACCTAAAAGAGAAAAACAATGAAAACTCCCTAGACTTTATGTATTGTTCTAAAATAACCCCACATAAATGTAAAATATTAAAAACAACTAGAATGCCTTAATATGACCAAGGGAATAGTGTCTTCCAGCTTTAATTTTTTCTCATATGGTTTAGAAGCATTCGGAATTAATCCACCTCAAAATTGGTTTCAAAGTTATGAACCAAGAAATGCTCCAGAATATTAGTGGCAACTTCAAGCTGAAATTAGACCTTGATGTATCCATTATCTCTTAAATCTCAAAGCATGAAAGTTGTAGAGCTCTTTCTTAGTTTCGAAACGACACTTGAATCACATGAAATGGCATCTGCAGCCAAACATATGCCTAAAATACCGTAACTACTTCTGAATCAGCAATGACGCACAAAACGCGACTTTGAAGCCAAATTTGACCTTTTTAACATGCAAACTGGGTTTTATGGTTTTATATGATTTGTAGCTCAGGATGTTAGCTTTCTAATGAATCAAGAATCATTTCATTTCAATCTCTGTAGCTCAAGATATGATTTTTCTACTAGAACATTGTCAATTTGTCAAAATCCTGAAAGAACACAACCAAATTAAAACTTGTAAAATCACAAATTAAATCCACTTTTAATCCATTGAGTCCAGATATGCTCTAAGCTACAAAACATACTTAAAGTAGATCTTTAAGATTCAAAACACATTAAAACAAGTTAAATATAAGAAAAATAAATATAACAAATGTAAGCTTATCATTCACAGAAGGACTTGAAAGTTTAACACAAGTCTAGACCCAAACCAAATATCAAGCCTAATACTTGCGGACATAAAGAAAAGATAAGGCTAAAGGAAAAAAAATAAAAAATGAAGAACCTGTTTAGCATAAATTAAATAGAGACCATTAACATGTTTTCACCACTCCCCATGCTAATAGGTTGTAATAGGTTGTGGGATCATATTATGTGGACTTTAGTTACCCTTTTAATTGAGGTGGTCAACATCAACCTCATTTACCTTGGTAAACTATTTCATCCAGAACAATGAAGAACTCCAATAAGACTAGTTAAATCATCCATGGAAAATTGATTGGACTCGATGAAGGATTAGAAGTCGGCACTAAGATGAATGGACCACTAAAGAAGGGAGGCCACTACAAGAAGTTCGCCTAGTCTAATGATGGTTAGTCTCACGCTGACATCTAAATCACCAAAGAGTTATCGGCTTGATTTTGTTCCTAGTGGATATTTCATACAATAAATTACATTTTGCCTCCAAATCCCATTGTAAAAAGATGCTTGTTCATTGGCTTCGGATAAACAGCAGCTCCTCTAGCAAAAAATGGCGGGCAATGGAGGTGTGAGAAAAAGAGGCTTTTAAGTAAAGTGGGAAAAATTGTGGGATTATGTCGATTAAAGACAATAACATGGTTGTAAATTAGGACCAACTTTTGTGGGAGGGGGGGGGGGGGAATTAAACCCACATTGCTCTTTTCCTACTTAGCTAAAATAGGTTAATTTGCTTGAGTTAAAGTAAAAAAAAAATGGACCTAAACTATTCAATGCATGAAGAGGCTGCTAATGGGAGGTTAGCTTTGAAAATAAAGCAAACTCAAGCCTCAACAAAACTAAACAGGCAACTTAGCCCAAAAAAGAAACATTTTCAGGCCTAATGGAGAAGAATTAACAATAAACAAAACAAGAAAAAAGACTAAGAAGCCCTAACTATAGGATCCTTAGATCTAATAGAGCAGCACAAGCTACTCGTCCTCGTAGATGTAAAGAAAATCTCATAACAGAAGCAGATGCTCAGTGAGACCTTATTGGAGACTTGGGTTTTGAAGGAGGCACCCACACGATCAATAAAACAACGAAAAAGATTTGGAAGTAATCGACATCAACCATCCATCAGCAATCCTTAATAGGATCCTTAGGTTGTCATTCTGGAGGCACTTTGACTTTTGTGACATGGTGCTTGGGCAGGAAAAAATGTCAACATAAACACTAATGACATAATCCAACAGGATATCACCCCAACAAGAAGTAGCCTTAACCAAATTGTAGAACTTATTGGAAGCTGAGCTTAAAAAGACTTTTAGAAGCTAGAAAAACTACATGTAATCTTTGTATTCTTAATACTACTTTTGTGTCAGATTGTGTCCAAATTTTACATGTGTTACAAGAATTTCTTCCTTTGATGCTAGGCACGTTGCACATGATCTAGTAAATCACATCAACATCGGAGTCTCCTCCTTAATGCTTGGTGGTAATCATTCTTAGAGAAAAGGTAGCAGCAGCTTCTTTGATTCCTTAGCATTTATTTTATGGTTTCTGATTAAAAAAAAATGTAGAATTTAATTTAATTTTGGTACAAATTTTTGTGGCCGTAATTACATTCCAGATTCAGTCACGCTGATCCATATTCGCTGCGTATGCTACCGATGACGTGTCAGTGACATGGCAAGTCAACAAAAGCTGGAGCGAGTTTCGGAGGCCGAGGTTTTGGTCTTCCATAGACGGAAAAGTCCGACAACTTTTAAGCAATATTATGAACCTCATTGAACCAAAAGCTAAATGCCACTTTTACTCCTGAGGTTTGATGCTAACTACACATTCACATCTGCATCTAGAACTAGCACCATTTAGTACTTTCAATTTTAGTACAGAAGAGTATTGTCTTGTTTTTAAAAAGAGGGAAAATTAATGAATTAAAATTTTCATTAACTAAATGAAGTTATTCAAAACTTAATTAGATTAGTAATAATGTACTAAAAGTGCTTATTCTATGTACACACACATATATATATATATTTGGCCAGTGAAAAATGAATTCCATTAAACCATCAAGGAGTCATACAATATCTCTCGCTGCAACTGCAAGCAATCCTTATCCTGGAAGGGAGATGAGGACAATTTGTCTATTTTAAAAATCTCATCTTCCTCTCACATCGTGCTATAGCATCAATAAATGTATTAACAGGCCAAGGATGTATATACTTATATTAATTATTTTCCTAACCTTTACGATTATTAACCCTACAGCTTAGGAGGTCCAAGTTACTTCTGAAAGAATTTTTTTTCACGGTATTTATTTTTAATTGATATTTTCAAATAGGTAAACTAAAAAATATTTATGAAATTTAGTTACTTTCTAAAGAATTTTACTCAAATAATTATTACGCATTTATACTATTGGCTTTTATTTTAAGTGACTTTGTTCTTGGGAAAAGATTTAAAACGTAAAATAATGAACAATAATTTATTATTATTAATGTGAAGCGAGTTGACACTTAGATTTAGAGGAAGACAATTACATGACAATTCAAATCAGATGGGAGCTGAAGGTTTTCAGACCTCGAGGTAAACATGTAATTGACATAAGACCTTAGGGGTGAAAATGTATTTTTCTCTGAAATAAATCACACTCGCTCCAGTAACTGATCCAAAAATCTTAAGTACCTGCCAGCAAGCTTTTTGGTTCAATTTCTCTAGCTTCAGATTTTCAATCGACCAGGATTTGATCGTAATCGGCGACACAATCGTCTTTTCTTCAGATCATTTTTCGGCTGCTTTCGCAACTTCTCCGACGGCGAAGAAGCCGCGTGATTTTATCCTTGTCCCGTCTGCGACCAGATCAGTTTCCTAATTCCATGGGGACTCACATCAGATTGGTCGGATATTTCAATTTTTTTTCTGTGTAATCTGATGCTATAGTTTTCGTTATCCTTTTTTCTATCTAATCTTGGTTTTCTATATCTAACGTGCAGATTGGTTCCTACACTAACCGTGCTTCTGCGTCCGGAGAGGTTCTGGGTCGCTCGCTAAAGGTTCCCTTACTTGCCAGGTTTTACGGCACGGAGGCATCTCCTCAGGCTAATGGGTATCAACTTGATCTTCCTTAGTTGACGCACATGTTTGTTTGTAGGACTTCAAAATGAACTAATCAGCTAGACTGTCATTTAGACAATTTTGTGGTGTATGAGCTCCAATCGGAATAGTCCCAGGAAGGAGGTTTATTAGAAAATAATCCTTCTGTCGCGAGTTTATTGTCGCATTTTCCATTTTGTGATGTCCAGAAAAGATTGCAGAATTTAATAAAAAATTTATATTAAAAATATCAAGGACTAGGGTGATGTGAATAAAGTATCTTTTACAAATTTGAAATTAAAATAATGTGTTTTCGTGCAAAAAATTAGAATGAACCTAAACTCTGTAAAAAGGCATTGTGTCAATGAATTTGGGATGGAGGTTGCATATTGCTATTGGCTACTAGAGATCTGTTTTTCTGTCCCCGTATGCATGCTTGCTGTGTGCCAGACATGCTCTTTATGGACTTGTTTGTGGTTTTGATTGACTTCCCATGTCAGGTTCAAAGGGCATGATATGCTGGCTCCTTTTACAGCAGGGTGGCAGACTACCGACTTAAATCCTCTAGTTATAGAGAAGTCGGAGGTATTCTTGTGTTCGTTTCTTTAGCTTTCCTACAGTTGTCTAGGCTACATTCAGTTGAGGTTACTTTTTTATCAAGCCAGATCACACCAGTGCTAATCTGATCAGTTTTCAGGGTAGCTATGTTTATGATGTTAATGGGAAGAAGTATCTGGATTCTCTTGCTGGTCTTTGGTGTACAGCCCTTGGTACTGATTTCATTTTCTTTTCTTCTCTATATACGTTTGTTGTAAGTAGTTAGTATCTTTGTTTATTTTTCTCATTGACATGGTTCTGTGTTTAAATTACTGGCTTCAAACTGGTTCAATAAAAGGAAAAAGGATCACAAAGAGCCAAATCTCCCCATGTTTTTTAGCTACCTCCAATAAGGTTTTAGCAATTCATCCGCTGATCATTCCTTTGTTTTGATTAACTTGCATTGTCACCCTTTATATAATACTGGAAACCAAATGATACTATCTTGCATTAAAATTTTTTTTCATTCTGATGACAGAGTGCTTGAATGTATCGTCATGCACTTGCACTCTTAGTGCCCACTGAACTATTCTATGTGGTCATGAACAAGGTTTAACATAACTCTGGAACAAACATGTTCTTCTTTCCCTTGTTTGCATACAGAGGGATTTGCTGAACGTATAAATGGAATTGCTGGATTTTCTAGCAAATACAACATTGAAATGTCTTAGATGCACATGTATGAAATAGGAAAGACGAATTATATTAATGGCTCGCACCAATAATATGTACAAAAGTTGGTCACAGGTTTCTGAGGGTAGCTTACCTTTGATTCTTTGAAAGGTGAAGCATGCACAAAACCTTCTTTGCTACAGCTTACCTATGAGAATTTGACATTGTAACTTTCTAGAGCTAAAAATAGTGCTTTTTTACTGCATATTGATGTACCTTTGCTCAAGTGGCTCCATGTTTTTTCCCTTAGTTGCTGCTGAAGGAATGTTGATGAAAGCTCTTTTGTGAATTCGAATTTCTGCAGGAGGAAATGAACCTCGGCTGGTAGCTGCTGCAACTGCTCAGTTGACTACACTGCCATTTTACCACTCCTTTTGGAACCGTACTACAAAACCGTCATTGGTATAGATAAATTCTGGTTTCAAATGTGGCTTGTTTCTGATGTTGTGTTTGTTTGACTGTTTGATTTACTAAAAGAAAAAAAAACCCTCAAAGTTATTGCACCTCCACTCCCACAAATCCCATTGCTGTGCCATGACTTACAAAATTTTGGATGTGCATGTTATGTAATGCTAGCCTTGCTGCCTGAAAGCACAACCCCTTTTTCTGTCTACCTATACAGGATCTTGCAAAGGACCTTCTTGAAACTTTTACTGCAAATAAAATGGCAAAAGTGTTTTTTACGAACAGTGGTTCTGAAGCCAATGATACTCAGGTTTGCTAATTACTTGCGCTAGAATTGTCTTTGGAGGTTCTTATCTCACTTTTGGGCTGTTCTACCATATACTGTACTATCATAAATATGGTACTCAAAAGTGATCATCATGATCTTTCGTTGATTTTATACATATGTATCTAATTTTTAATGCTTCATGAATAGGTGAAGCTGGTATGGTACTATAATAATGCTCTCGGACGACCAGAAAAAAAGAAATTTATTGCTCGTGCAAAATCGTAAACTTTATCAACCCATTTTCTCATAATTTTCTATCTTATTTTTGTCATGTTTGCTAGTACTTATCCTGTGACATAATTTTTCCTCCAGGTATCATGGTTCTACTTTGATAGCAGCTAGTCTTTCTGGGTAAAACAAGTTCACAGCTGATTATTTCATTTATTTTGTCCTTATGTTGAAGTTTGACTCGGATAGTCTTTTAAGCCTCTGGTTCTTTGAGTTTTATGACCAGTAAGTATTCCTCTGCAGGCTTCCAGCTCTACACCAAAAATTTGATCTGCCTGCTCCTTTTGTATTGCACACAGATTGCCCTCATTACTGGCGATATCATCTTCCAGGTTTTTCATTTTCCAAATCTCTTGCATGGCACCTTCTTGTGATCAACTCAAGTGACATTTATGAAAGCTTGTCTCAGGTGAGTCAGAAGAGGAGTTCTCAACCAGATTAGCAAATAATTTGGAGCAACTTATTCTCAAAGAGGGTCCAGAGACGGTAATGTTGCAGAAAACATTTAATTTGCAAATAAACTTATCTTTGTTATTGAAATGATAGTTTCTTGGCATTCTGATTCATTCTCAGATTGCTGCATTTATTGCTGAACCAGTAATGGGAGCAGGAGGGGTTATTCCTCCACCAGCTACTTATTTTGAGAAGGTAATGTTTGAGACTTTCTGTACTTGACTAGTGGTTTTCATTCTGAGTAGGTGTCAGCCTTGTACCAGGGATCTGGATTTTATTTTGTGATTAAGAATACACTAGCTTCTTGTTATTCTATGAGTTATAAAGTGATTGTTCCATTCACAGGAAAAACTCATTTTTTTCTATTGTCCTCTCTTGGTTCATTTATTTTGCTTCAAGAAGAATTTGCTTTTAACCAAGCCGAATGGAGAGAGAGGATTAACGTAGCCGATCCAATCTTAGTTTGGCTTAAGGCTTAGTTTGATTGATGGATTCAATCTCTCTCACAAACACACAACTCAAACCCACACATGCATGTGTGTGCTCATTGAGTACTTTTAATGTTTCATTGGACATTGATGCAGATTCAAGCTGTTGTAAAAAAGTATGACATATTATTTATTGCAGATGAGGTATTGGATTATTCTGCTTTCATATTTCTAGGATCCGGTTTTAGTTGTGCTATAGCTACTCATAGTCATTTGTGGCTCCAACAATTCCGTTAGGTTATTTGTGCATTTGGAAGGCTCGGTACCATGTTTGGATGCGATAAATACAACATTAAACCTGATCTCGTGTCTTTGGCGAAGGTAAAAATAAAATTGCACTATATTCAAACACAGGAAGTTCATTGTTGGGTAATTCTGACCTTTCACCTTGTGGATATCAATGCTCCCAGGCTCTATCTTCAGCATATTTGCCAATTGGAGCAGTTATGGTGAGCCCTGAAGTTTCAGACATCATTTATTCTCAGAGCAACAAACTTGGTATGTGAAGAATTCTTGTGAACTGCATTATATTTATTTGTATACTTACACAATTCAGCGTTGAACTTTGTTTATCTTAGGTTCACGTTGAACTTTGTTTATCTTAGGTTCTTTCTCTCATGGATTCACCTACTCTGGGCACCCGGTATCCTGTGCTGTTGCGATTGAGGCACTCAAGATCTACAAGTATGATTCTTTCTGGCTGATACATTAATCCTGAGGATTGCACTATGCTGGCTGACCCAAATAAATTTCTCCGAGAAGCCCCAAGTTTCATTCCTAGAATCTTGAAATATATTTGTTTTTGTCGTATTAGTTACGTATTAGGAATTTTGAAGGCATTCGAGAGAGCCCTGCTCTGTCAAGAAATTGTCTTTGTCGAACTTTTTCCTGTTTGTGATCTTTAAGTACAAGGAATGGCTTCTCATAGGAAGTTCTTCTCCATGGTTAAAAACACAAGAAAAAAAAAAAAAAAAAAAATATCGGAGGGGGAGGAAATAAGCTTTTTGTTATTGGACTTTCTTTTAACAAAATAGCAAAGTTAGCCCTGCTTTATTTCCTTGCAGAGAAAGAAATATTGTTGGCCAAGTGAAGAGCATCTCCCCGAAATTCCAGGATGGTTTGAAATCCTTTTCGGACAGCCCTATAATTGGCGAGGTATATGAAAAAATAATGTTAGTGAAATATTAAGCCTTGTTGCGCTCCATTATAATCCTGTTATATTCCGCAGATAAGGGGCACTGGTTTGATTCTTGGCACAGAGTTTGCAGACAAGAAGTCTCCTAATGACCCTTTCCCTTCTGAATGGGGTAAATTCTACTTCTCCCTTTATAACATCATCTTTTTCCTACAAAAGAAAAGAAAAAAAAGAGGTTTTTTGGGAAACTATCTTCCTCTTTAGTCTGGTGTCTCTGTTCTTATGTTTCCCGGCAAAACTGGCTCAGGAGTCGGTGCTTATTTTGGAGCACAGTGCGAGAAGCACGGGATGTTAGTACGTGTTGCTGGTGACAACATAATGATGTCCCCACCGTTTATCATAACTCCTAACGAGATTGATCAGGTCTGTTTTTTATGATCATTAGTGATTCTTTCTCATCACCGGCTCCTCATTATTTCTATCTGGACTCTGGCTGGTTATTTGTGTGTTATTTGGATAATTCCCTCCATGGTAATCAGATCAAGAAAAGAAACAAAAGTCACGGAGGAGATGGAATTAGGGTTTCAGGGTGAAGAAAGAAAAACGAGACACCACAATCTTTTTTATTTTTTCGGTGTTAGTATTGATAAATAAACCATAGATACACTTGCATTTTGCATTACATTGTATATAACGAATAACCGGTTATCGGAGGCATGCTCAAGTAGGTGCTGCTAACCATAATGCTCTTGCTGATTATCAGTTGATCGACATTTATGGGAAAGCACTGAAGGCAACTGAGAAGAGGGTGGAGGAACTAAAGACTCAGCATAAGAAACAATGAGCCTCGAACGTGACAGTAGAGGACAAGGGAGCTGAGACTTGGAAGATTGAGCAGTAACACTGATATGATTCATGCAAGGGAAAAGCATATCTGGACGGTTCCATTCCATTACATGTTTATAGTGGCATTCTGGTTTGCTTGGGGTCTGACAATTGTTATTAACGAAGTAAGGCATTGCAACCAATAATAATGGTACCATTTTTATTTGTGGCACTCAAAATACAATAAGTTATTACAAGATTTTAACGAGAGAAATGAGGGACAATGAGTGGGTGCTTTTTGCCTCCAGAGAGGCTTGAATAATGGATCTCAGGCCAGATGTAAACCTGATGCACTTTGAAGTGGTCATTCCATAAAAGCTTGAAGTGCATTGGTGTTGAGCACTAGAATCTCCATATAAGGTGAAGGTACAAAAATTGTATACTTGCACCCCAAGGTCTTAGGTCTCAGAGAGATTCACGAAGTTTTAAGATTGACATGAACCAAAATCCTCTCCATAGATGTCATCTCATAACCTTGGTAAGATGAACAAACAACGATTCTAACAAGTGCAAGGATTTCTATACCAGAGAAGCTCCGTTGAACCAATCCAATTCAATCCAAACCCGGCTCAGGGGGTCCAAGAGCTGCCGAACATACCTCACTTTACTTGGAGCTGACGCAATTGTTCTACAAGCCTACCTATATCCCTCCAAGAAGTCCCCTGCTCCGAAACAGCTGCCAGTGCTTCATCCTTCAACTTTCTAGCTCTCACCTTCACTTCTCCACCCTCCTGCATCGACTCTCTAATTATCCGGCCCAACACTGCAGGATCAGGCACCAAGTCTGCTCCCTCACAAAGCCTCACTGCCACACCCAACTCCTCCACCAGGAGCCTTGCATCCACGTACTGGTCTGCTTCCATAGGCCAAGCCAATATCATGACTCCACCCACTATCCCTTCTAGCACCGAGTTCCATCCACAGTGACTTAGGAACCCACCCACCGCCCGGTGGTTCAGTATGGCCACCTGCGGAGCCCAGCCCTTTATCACCAAGCCCCGCCCTGCCACCCGTTTCTCGAAACCGTCGGGTAAATAACCAATCCCTTCTGCTTGTTGGGCAGCACCCGACGTCACGACCCACACAAAAGGGATTCTGCTCTCTTCAAGCCCACAAGCCACAGCCTCTGCTTGTTCCTTTGTTAATACCTTTTGACTCCCAAAGCAGACATAAACAACTGAACCGTCCGGCCACCCGTCAAGCCATGTGAGCACATCGTCACTCGGAATTGACTCGGTGCCAGGCCTTCCCCGACTCAGCGAGTCTAGACCCAGCAGATTAAGCGGACCCACTCCGAAAACCCGATGGTGACCGGATTTTCTCTTGTAATGCTCCAAGTACCTGCTTTCCAAGCTCTCAAACGTATTGAAAATGTTGGCCCAGCTGAAGGAATTCGCCACCATGCCATCCTTGATGGCCTCCATATCCGGGTCGGATCTTCTATAACGTCGGGCAACCGATGGCAAATGCTCGTTCCTAAAAACCGGAGCTCCGGGCAAATCACTGAACTCAACCTCGTCCAAAGCCAAAAGCGCCTCTATGTCGTTCCACAGGCGGTCCAAAACAGAGACGGTGAAGGCACCGGAGGCGAAGAACACAATTCTGGGTATCTGAAGCCTGGCGGCGAGGTGGGTGGTCCAACCGAGGAAGAAATCTGAGACGATAGCCACGGGCGGGTTACTGTGTGATCGGAACCACCCGAGGAGTGGGTCGTGGAGCTTGGAGAGGGCGACCATGATGGGGGCGTTGCCAGAGTTGCCGAGGTCCCTGACGTTCTCGACGCCGGCGGGGAGGGCAGGGTGCGGCGGAAGGGGGAGGACGAGAGGGGTGATCGTGGAGGGGTGGACGGAGATGAGCGTCGAGAGGATGGGAAGGTTTTTAGGGGTGATGAAGACGGTGACGGCGACGCCGTGGAGCGCGAGCTGGTGGGTGAGGTCGAGGGCCGGCAGCATATGGCCCTGCGCCGGGTATGGGAAGACCAGAATGTGAGGATTGGCGTTGGGGCTGGAGCCGGACATTTTGGTAGTTCGCTCTAGAAGTCGAGATGAAATGTTCTCATTCACAAGAAAGTGAGAAACACAGCGTGCGAACAAATTGTATAAATGGTCCTATTGTTTCATTTTTGTTGTCTATTTTGATTTTAAATTTTTTAAAATTATTTTATTTTGGTCATTATTATATGAAAGTTATTAATTCAAAATAACTATCTGACACATATATTTATAATTTTAACTTAAATATTCAATAATTATTTTATAGTGAATTTAAACAATTTAAGATTTTTTAAAAATAAATAGATAATTTAAATTAATAGTTTTTTTTATGAATGAAATGAGTTCAATTTACAAAGAAAAAAAAATGATTTGAATAATTTATTAGGGTAAAATCCATTCACCAGCTTTGATGAGTGTGCTAAAGTGGTTCCTTACCTGACATAATGTCATCTTAAAGTCCCATAACTATTGCAGCGTGTCTCATAATAGTCCTTTCTGTCCATTTTTTTGTTAAATCTAATTGAATGGAATAACATGATGAGTTCTTTGTTTTCGTGGTAGTTCAAAACAACATTTCCTAGACCCATAATTCCACGTTGGTATTTTTTAAATGGCTTTGAAATATATAAGTGTTGAATCGATGGGATGTCTTATTTAATTTCGTGAACTACTCCGCCTTAATCCTCCATCTTCTTTGCCCAAAGCTCTAAGAAAGCTCTCTGATAAAAAAAGTGGGAACGTCTGGACTGGGTGGGACCGGTTTGGAAGCTTTGGAGACGGTGAACCGGAGGTCCCGCAACTAAAGACAACGTCAGAGTCCCATGAAGCTTTTCCTAAGAGAAACCCTCTAACGATCAAGTTAGTCTTTTGGTGATAATAAAGTGTAGAGTGAGTTTTTCACACCTTGGGATTGGTGAAGGGAGTCTCTTTATATAGCCAGGGACATTTAAGAGGATTGTTCCCCGGATAAAGAATTAACTTGTAATTTAAGGATTTTATTTCCATCTTCATTGAGTTTCCTCTTTGATCCATCTTAAGCCAGGCCTCATTACGGGGCTTTTCACTATGGGCCATATTCAACCCCGTGTGATATCAATAAATCCTTCTCTTTTGGGAAATATAGGTCTGGGCCTTACATTTTCAATGAAGGGTCATTGTGATTCTGAGGGAGGTCCATCCTAGATGCACTACCATTTTAGGATGGGGCACGATGTCCCTTTTCACTATCTTGAAGCTTTCTTTGTACGTCACCATAGAAATGAAGTGTGATGCCTTTCTTTTTAACATGATGCCTCTTCCAACAACTTCTGGAGGAAGAAGTAGGTATGTCGTTGGATTGTAATGAGTTGATGACAGCTATTCGTCTCTGCCATATGTGGCAAACTCAACAATCATGTTGGGAGGAGAAACAACACCTATTAAATGCTTCTTCAATGAAGTGACCAAGAGTGACTCTTTAGGTGGCTATGCTTTGCCATATGTCCACCTATTATAGGCCTAAATATTTTCTCATAATGATAGCAATTTTCAAGGAGGTTACCCCAATGTCACAATTTCCCTTATAAATAGGGTAAGGTTTTTAACCACTTTTTTTTTTTACTGTTTCATTGCCTCTACTACTTTTACCTCTTGGTGCTTTCTTCTACTTCCTCTTAAAGCTTTTCCTATAGTGTTGCGCGGATTCTTCCTTTCAGTCTTATTTTTCGTTCTAGTATGAGCAACTTCGATCAGGTAATGACTTTTGGTTCTTTTCACCTGTTTTTGTTATGTTGGTTTAGTTATAGTCTTGGTTTCCTTTTGGCCTGGACTTTTTTTTTAATATTGTTTGCTAGGTTTTCTTGCTCTTATGTCATGTGTTCTATGTTGGTGATAGCCCTTATCTTATTTTTGTCAATTTTTCCAAATGGTGTTTATGAGGTCATCATCGAGAAGGGCTGCTACAAGCCGTATTTCTCAATCAATTGGAGGAATGGTTAGGGCGGACGTCCCTTAGAAGCCCTTTGCTCTTAACACATATGTTCTAAAAGGGATGAGGATGTTTTTTACAAATGAGACTTTGGCTACTAACCTAAGGCGATTATGGAAGCCCAATGGAGTGGTGGTTGCCTTAAGGAGGGTCCAGGCGCTAGTAGACAGGGGGCTACATTATGGGCGATACAAGGGTTGATGTTTTGACTGTCTCCATGGGCAAACTACAGCCAGGGCTTTGATTTCCTTTCCACCATTTGGTGGAGTAATTTTGCGAGCATTACCAAGTTCTGCCTTTGCAATTGACCCTAAACTCCTTCAACCACATAAATGCCTTTTCATATGATGCAGAATGGCGATGGTGGACCCCCTTCTGGAGGTCTTTCTCCAGTTTTACATGTTGGAGCTGAAGAAGAATTCAATCTTCTTCCATGTTGCCCCTGTCAATTAAGGGGGAAATAAGTCTTTCCACTTCGTTTCCTGCAAGGATTCATAGGCTAATTGGAATAATCGATTCCTTTACACTCTAAGGGAGCTGGAATGGGACTATCCCTACAAGTTCGTGATGACCCCTAACAAGCTATTGTCTGAAGGCTTTTACTGTACAAGGGCTCTGGGGGGCATAGAGATTACAATAGGCTCGCCACAAGGTTAGAGTCTGTAGTGAGGAACACGAATTTTGTGCAGTTGTTCTTATTCCCTTATACGAAAATAGGGGAAACAACACTCAGGTAGGCAGGAATCAGCTGGGCCCACTTGGCTTATCCTGATGTGGTGAATCTAGTTGAATAAGTTCTTAGGCAAAAAAGGCCATTGGTAGAGTCTTTTAAGGTGGCCTTCAAAGCCTTGCAAGGTCCATCAGATCCTGAGAGTCGTACTGGTTGCAAGTTTATTTTTCCATCCTAGTTCCATTTGTTATTAACTCAATTTTGACTCATTGTAGATATAAGTGGTCATGCTAAAGAACATTTAAAGCATTGAAGGAGTATCACCAACGGGCTAGCCAATGCTTGTAAGCTCTAAATTTTTGCTAGTGGAGACGGCCCATGCCACCGGGGTCAAAGGCGATCCATTTATGATCCTTGCTTCCAAGTCTACACCCCAAGTGGTGTAACTGAGGGAGTCTTCTCTAGGTTAAGGGCCCTAGTTGGTCCGGAAGATGACCCACTCCTCAACTTCCAAGAAGGTCAAGACTTCGCAAAGTAGAAGCGATGGTATGACTCGTTCATTTAATGATTTTTTCCTTCTTCAATGACATTGATATGATTTCATTTTGTGCTGATTATAGATCTTTTCTCCCAGCTTCTCCTACGAAGCATCCCAAGGGGAGTGGCTTCTAATCCATTGTGGCCGCATCTCAGAAGTTATCGGAGAGAGCATTAAGGGCTTCATCTCAGAGAGTGTCAAGGCCTTTTCTTCCTCCTCCCCCCGCTGTCATTCTAGTGGGATTTGTTCTATAGAAGGCCTTTGGAGGGGAGTTAGCAAAACTAGTTGTAAGGCTTGCCTACCATGGGTTTATGTTTCTTAGAAAGGTGGGCGTTTGCTATAGGCCCTAGAACCTGGTCCCTGAGCGAGGTTAGGCACAAAAACATGGTTTGGCACTCAGGGGGATCTAGCCATACCAAGTATTCGATCCCCAATAGGCTGTGGTCTGGATGAATTAATCCTAAAAGATCGAACCAACATCACCCACTGTATTCTGGAGGGGTTAATGACCTTTAGGATTGGCACCGTCTTGCTAATCTTCTCACAGTGGGATGGTGCCCAGTTAATGGACGTAGTAGCTGGCCTCCTTTAGGTACATTTATTATCATTTGTCATAAATATACTTTTTGCATGTGAGCTCGTCTTTGCTAATTATTTTTTATTATAGGAGGTTATCATCACCTTCTCTATAAAGGAAAGGTGCATTGCCTAGGAAAGGGTGATGAAGGCACTGCCCATGCACGTTGAAAACTTTGATTCATTAAAAGTGCCATTGAACAAGAAGCTACTAGTTGAGTACACTGCTTGCAAGGAGCTAGCGAGGAAGCTTAAGAAGATGAAGGTGGAGAAGGAGAAGCAGGAAAAACTAGCCAATGACTTGGCTCAAAAACTTTGAGAGTCAGTGAAGGCTCTTCACAAGTTTGAGGAGAGAGAAATCTTAGCTCTCTCTAAGGCCCAAAAACCAAGGGGTCATCTGTAGACTGCCAAGAAAAAGTTATCAATTGTCAAAAGGGGCATTCAGCTAGGTCTGTTAGTTCCTCGGGGTGAAGCCAGCTTGAACTCAACTGTTGGTGCTCCTCTCTGTGACCGGCTTGATCGAATCAGTAAGGTCACTCGGAGCACACATTAGGGGCATTAGGGGCTTTGCTAGAAGGCTAATGCTCGTATCAAGGATATTGTGTTGACCATCAAGGCACTGGGAAGAGGGCTCGATAAGGATGCCTTCAAGGAGTTCAAAGACGGCTTCCTTTCTTACACTTCCAGGTTGAGCAGAAGCATCCATAACTAGAATATTTTTTCCATTCTCCCTAAATAGAGTTGGGTCTAAACTTTGACACATGGCCTGAGGACGGGAAGGTAGGGGTAGCACCTTATGAAGAGGGATCAATGGTGACAGATATCAAGGAGGCTCCCTTAGAGGATGATTTTTAAGTGTCCTTGTCACTGGGTCTTGCTTGGTAGATACCATCCCATGGTTTATAGAAGTACTTTTTATTAACCGTAGTATCAGTAGGCACTACTTCTACAAACTTTGGCATGACGCTGCTTGCATATGATTCATACTTCCCCATCAAAAGTTCGTGTCAACAACCATTTTTGCTAGCAATTGCTTATCCGGGCCAACATCCAATTCATGCTTTCTTATTTGTAAAGAAAACAAACTTTGTCAAGATGTAACTATTTAAATAAATTTAATAAAGTCTTTTTATTTGCCCATCGTTTCTTAAGTTAGCCATCATTTCTATTTTTGCATCTCTAACCTTTTGCCATCGTTTTCATTAATAGGATTAACCTCGAATAACTCTTAAGGCTATTTCCCTAATTGCTAGCCTCGTTCAAAAGTTTTTCTTTAGTCTTTCCCTCTTCTCAAGTTGGGCTAAGCCCTCCATATGGCCTCACTTCTAAGTGGCCTATCAAGTACTCATTTCATTGATTATAAATTTACAAATCAGATAATCTTTATTTGGCATTTTCTTTTTAGGCCTAATCTTAGGTTCTTGTTTCCTAGTGGCCTATTTGAGGGCCTCAGACATAGATCCATCGAAATTTATTGATAAGGCTAAATTTGAAGAAAGAATTAATGCATTCATTAAATCATTCATACAAAGTAAGGTCGTAGGTCATCAGAATGGTAGGTCCTAGCAATCATTCTGCCTTTAGAATCCATCAACTTATATACTCTTGGCTTGACCTCATTTTTTACCAAGAAAGGTCTATCCTAATTTTGCCTTAATGCTCACCACCTTGGGTTTCTTCTTGTTAGTTCGGCTTTAATGAACGCCATTCTTTCTATCAAGATTGTCTTTCTTTTAAGTCTCCTATCATGGGCTAAAGCTACTCATTATTTAAATGCTCTTATGTGGACTTGGGCATTTTCTCTCAATTCTTCCAAGAGATTTAATCTTCCTTCCAATGATTTACTATTTTCTTTGGAATCAAATGCTTGGACCCATAAGGTGGGGTGCATGAATTTTCACGGGTATGGGTGCCTCTATTTCATATACCATAATGAATGGGCTTTTGGCTATTGGCCTTCAAGGTGTCTTTTTATAGTCGTGCATAACACTATATAGTTTTTTGCCCACTTTCCCTTGGCCTTACCTAGTCTTTCCTTTAACCCTTCTTTTATACTCTGGTTGGTGACCTTGACTTGCCTATTCAACTATGGATGGGCCCATGCGTGCAAAGTATAGATGAATGCCCTTTGTCTCTGTGAATCTACACACCTATTGGTTATCGAATTGCTTGCCATTTTTTTTAATGATAGCTTGTGGGCACATAAATTGATAAATTATATTTTTCCACAAGAATTTTATGATTTGAGTGGCTATTTATTGTTGCTAGAGACTTTACCTCCATCCATTTAGTGAAGTAGTCAACAACCATGATGCATTACTTCACTTGCCTAGGTACGGTAGAGAGTGCTTTAATTAAGTCGAGGTCCCACATAGCGAAGGGCCAAGGGCCAGCTCCTAACAAAATGACAGAGGATAGCAACCTCTATATTCGAGAGTTAAGCCGACAAGAATGGCATCATTGAACGAATCGTCTAGCATCTTTTCGAATTGTTGGCCAAAAATATCCTTACCTTAGTGCCTTATTAACCAGGGAATCCACATCAATATGTACTCCAGAATCTCTTTGATGGATTTCTCTGAGGACTTCCTATCCTTCTTGAGGAGTCAGGCACCTTTGTAAGGGCGAAGCAAATGCTCATCCATATAACTCACCTCTTACAATTATGAACCTTCTTGATTGTTTTCTTATCTTTGTTTGTTCCTCAGGTGTCCTGCTCAGGGTCCCATATCAAGATAGAGCTATATTGATTATCTCCAATCATCCACGAAGGCCTAGTGGTCAAATAAGTGGATCGATGGTTCCATTAGCTATTTTTTCAAGGTCTTCCCTCAACCTTTTGATAGGGCATTAGCCCTTGTATTTTAGGCCTTCAAAAAATTTTGGACCTGCACAAGGTCAAATGTTTTCATTAAAATTTTAACCAAGTTCAAGTACTTACACAAAGTTAGATCTCTGGCTTCTATGGCGCCAATGGCCTGGTTCACGGTCAACTGGGAATTACTATATATTTGCAGACATCGCACCCCTGCTCAACTAACAATTCGTAGCCCTGCTAGAAGGGCTTCGTACTCAGCCATGTTATTTATAACTAGGAACTAGAACTTAATTCTAAGTGTGGATTCCATGTTAAGTGGCCCTGTAATACGACCCTAACACCCTAGTAGTCTGGACTAGACGCTTCATCAATATACATCTACCAAGGTGGGATGTCAATGCTTAAGCTTTGATGGCCCTTCGTGGTTCATATTGGATGTCAAATTTTCCCAACTTGATACACCATTTGGCTAACCTTCCTAATTGCTCTGGTATTTGAAGGATGTCTTTGAGGGATAGTTCTGTCCGTATGATGATCATGTGCATCTGAAAATAGGGCGTCAACTTCCTGGATGCCACTATGAGGACAAAGATAGCCTTTTGTAGGATGGGGTATCGTGAATCGGCTCATTGGAGGGTTTGGCTTATGTAGTAGATAAGCCATTGCTCAGGTCCCTATTTTCTAATGAGAACAGTGTTGGATGGAACATTTTGTTACTACCAGATATAGGACGAGGGGTTCATCAAGCCTTGGATGCTTTAATGTAGGGAGTAGTTGTAAATATTCCTTGATTTGCTTAAAATTTTCTTAGCACTCTCTTGTCCATTCAAACACTGCCTCCCTTTTAAGTATTTGGAGAAGAGGTTAGCAGCGATCTATAAAACTGGGACGTGAAGTGTCTTAGGGCGATTAGTTTCCTTGCTAAAGTTTAGACATCCTTTTTATTCTAGAAGTCAGGCATTGCTAGTATTACTTTAATTTTGTCGGGGTTGGCATCGATTCCTTTCTCAGAGACCATATTGTAGGGTTTCAGGAGCCAAAACAGTGTAGCAGAATTAACCAAAACCAATGCAGGATCCATGTGAAATAGGGTAAATTGAGTGTTCAAAATTTTTTGTACTTATCAAGTTGAGATCTTTCATCAAACTGTTAAGCCAAATCACAAAAATTGAACAGTTGACGTATTTAAGTTCTCTATGATATCGACATGAACTAGTTGAATCACCATGCCTCATCTAGGTTCTTGTAAGATTGTTTCACTTGTACTTGCAGTGCTAGCTTACGTCTTTTAATGAAGAACAAGAGGAGAGTGCAGATGAAGTTTTAGAACTTTTTGTGACTTCATCCAGCAAGGCTCAATGCAAAACAACACTATTATCCTATATATAGTGATGTGTAACTCTCAAGCCAAGTAGGTTTTATACCTAATCCAATTAGGCCTAATTTTGGGCTCAACAATGGGCTCAACTTTCAGGCCAATAATTAATCTAAAATTACATGAAACCATAACCAAACATTTTGGCCCATGAACTCAAGTAATCCAATCGGCTCTAAGTATGTGACCCTATATGCTCTTATCACGTTGGAAATGATCATAAATCATATTTATGATCATAAACAATGAGTTGTGTTTAGCAACACACCATTGCTACCCAAGTGACAGGACAGTCGGTGATTCTACTAAACCTCTATGGTCATTATTCGTATATATCATGGTCCTTTTGTCCAAGATATCAAGACTGAGCCCAAGACATAGAACATGTCATCCTCATATAGATTCAATTTATGGTTTCTTGATTCTTGTGTAGACTAAATAAAACTAATGACATTGATATTTTATATCAACTCATCCGAGTATAGCCCTGCATTTTCTTAATCTTACTCAATTAAAAGAGCCAAGAGATATCACTGCTATTATATAGGAGGGACAAATTTTATCTTGATCATATAAATCCCTTCGCATGATATGTGACATACTTAATGACCATCTTTATGTTTAGTTAGTTACGCGCAACAAAGAGTAGTTTTAAAGTATGTGACTTACATGTAGAAAACCTTGATGACCTCAGGTTAAAGAACTACATATACCATGATCACTTTGAGAACTGCTTATGACACTCATATAACAATTCAGGTAGCATTCTTATGATGGAGTTGGTCTAGTACACAAGTTCTCTAACTTGTACCTATACGTAGACCACTTATCTCATATTATTCTCTACATATGTTAGTCTTCATTTATTATTGCAAACTACTCTACAATAAACTCCTTGAACTTTTCAAAGGATTCTAACTTACATTTCATAAGATACACATAGCCATATCTACTAAAGTCATCAGTAAAAGTAATGAAGTATTGGAAGGCTTCTCTAGCTTGTGTAGACATAAGCCTACATACATTATTAACCCTGTTACTATGCCCAATGAAAGGGGTTTTGGTCATCTTTCCCAATAAACATGACTTACATATCTTATATGATTCAAAATCAAATGAGCCCAAAAGTCTATCTTTGTAGAGCTTGGATATGCAGGTCTCATTTATATGGCCCAAGCAGCAATACCAGAGATAATTCAGGTTTGAATCATTCAATTCAACCTTCTTGGTATTAATGTTATAGATTGAATACTTGAGTTCTAAAACATACAAGTCATTGCTAAGCTATGCAATACTATAAAATATTTCATTTAAATAAATGAAAAAAATACTTGTCCTTTATTATAAATGAAAATCCTTTCTTGTCCAAAAAAAAAAAAAAATTCTACTAATAGTAGACACATAATAGCAATTGTTCAATTCTAAAACCAATCCACTAGGCAAAATGAGAAAATAAGTCTCTACAGTTAATGTAGCAACTCTTGCTCAATTTCTCATACGTAAGTTTACTTCACCTCATGCCAATATTCTACTTTTATTTTGATCTTGCACATTTGCACAAATGTGAGATCCACATCCAGTATCCAATACCCAAGATGAGGAAGTAGAAAAATTAGCCTTTATAACAAAAATACTTGAAGTGAAAGTTTTACTTTCCTTTTTCTTCTTTAGTTCTTCAAGATAAAGCTTGCAATTACACTTCAAATGTCTAGATTTCTTATAATGGAAGCATTCTCCTTTCTTAGCCACACTATCGGACACTTTTAGTGCACCCAAAGAAGAATTAGCATTGAACTTTCCTTTAGCTTTATCCTTCTTATTGTTGGTTTTTCCCTTTCCCTTGCTCTTCTGAACCACCAGAATGGGTTTAGCCTTCTTAAGGTTTTACTCAGCAATTCTCAACATGTTGAGCAATTTAGGGAAGGACTTGTCAAGGTTGTTCACGTTATAGTTTATGACAAACTAACCGTAGCTTTCCGGTAATGATTACATGACTACATCAACAACTAATTCTTTCTGAAGAGCAAATCTTAAACTCTCAAGATTCTCAATGTACCTAATCATCTTAAGCACATGATGACCCATGGGACTTCCCTTAGACATTTCATACTAAAATAATGCTTTGGAGGTCTCAAACCTCTCATGTCGAGTTTGCTCTTTAAAGAGCATTTTGAGATGTTCGATCGTATTAAACGCCCTCATGTTCTCAAGTTGCTTTTAAAGCTCAGATTCCATGGTAATTAACATAAGACAAGTGACATCTAAGGCATTATTCGAATGCTTCTTATAAGCATCCATTTCAGCTGTTGGAGCATTGGCAGTAGGCTCATTTGGAATGGGCTGCTCTAGGACATAAAACTTGCTCTAGGAAATAAACCTTTCTTTTCTGCTTAAGGACTATCCTTAAATTTTGGTACCATTTGATAAATTTGGTCATGTTTAGTTTTTCCTTCTCAAGGATCGATCGCAATGAAAGTGTAGATGTGTTTTATGCCATGGTAATCTACAAAAATAAATTTGTAGTGTAAGAGTCAAGTATTTTAATTCATTTAATAAGAACTTTTATTAAATGATACTCCCACTATTTTACTCAAAATAATGACCCTTGATATTATTTTGAAATATCTCAGCTTTAAGGTATTCTAGTGGGCCATGCTCTTTATTTCACCATAACTTGAGTCAACTTTGGATTTCTATCAAGTCATAGCTATTTAGATAAGCAACCCCTTGCCAGTTGCATCTCATGCAACTCTTGAATAGTTGGGTGAACAACACTTATCCAAGCTCATCTAATGAACTCAAACTCAACTCTATGCCTCTAAGTCCCCAATCCTATTGGGATGATTTAGTTACGTCAGACCTAAAGTTAGCAATTTGGATATCACTCTTATCCCACTACGTCTTTACCAAGATGAACATAGGTACTTTTCTTTGACAAACCCACCCAATATTGATCAAAATCTTGATGAGTGCCAACATTTGGAAGACATCATATTCGATGACTTAATATTTTCCTTGATGGATATTTTCTTTGATCTCATCAATTATTATATTCCGTTGTCTTATATATATATATATATATCATATACAAATATAAGCTTGCATCTCATGCATACAACATGGTTATAGCCCAAACTATGTGATATTATCAAGCTAATAAGAATATCATGGAATCCCAAGAAAGAAAAAAATGTCTTCATAAGCTTCTTCTTCTCCTTGCTTGGTTGTCTCCTTGTAGTCACCTTATCAGACCCATTACCTCAGAGACACCAAAAGTGTATAGTTACATTAATGATAAAAATCTTGAGTTACATTCAAGGGGAGTGAGGTGAGAAGAGAAGTTATAGTAAGAAGAAAAAAGAGGCACGACATGCGGGCTGCATTTACAAGTCCAACTAGCTAGGGCTATAACCATGCACCTTGTTTCAATCAACAAACAACATATCAACTCAAATCCTATTCAACAAAATAATGCATGCCAATTAACGTGGGTTTGTTAATTTATTAATTTGACGTTTTGCAGACCTAATCATATTCCAATTATGTTGCTTGAAATCACCTTCATCTAAGCAACAAACCACTCGAGATAATTGTGCTACCAGAGCTACCTAAAGTATCCTACCCGAGGTGTTCGAGCAGCATATATTTGATATCTATTAGGATTAGAACAACCAATGCTATAATCCTAATTTAGATAGATATCTCATATCCATCAATCTAGGGTTAATCTCATTAATTTGTTTCTATCTTATCTTCATATATCTCATATATTGCGATTTTTAGTTTATGGATCATGAATCAATCTAATTAACCATGATGAAAAATAATAGAACATAGAACAGATCATCTAATTTGGCATACAATCTCAATTTAAAGTCTCATAAGTAGCTATAATACCACTATACGGTTTTAAAATCCAAAATAGTATAGCATAATTAACCAAAGCTACTTTAGGATCTACGTGAAATTGAGTAAATCGGATGTTTGAAATTTTTTGTACCTATCAGGTTGAGATCTTTCACCTAACTGTTGAGCCAAATCACAAAATTTGAATAGTTGACATGTTTAAGCTCTCTATGGTATCCATATGAACCAGTTAGATCACCACACTTCCTTAAGGTTCTAACTGGAGCGTTCCCCTGTGCTCACAATGCAAGCTCATGCCCTTCAAGGAAGAATAAGAAGAGAGTGTCTCTTGAGTTTTAGAACTCTTCCTGACTTTGTTCAAGGAGGCTCTATACAAAACAATACTATATATCCTATTTATAATGATGTGTAACTCCCAAGCCAAATAGGTTTCATAACTCTAATACAAGTAGACCTAATTTCAAGCTCGACAATGGGCTCAACTTTTGTGCCAATAATTAATCTGAAATTACATGAAACCATAAACAAACAATTTGGCTCATGCACTTAAATAATCCAATTAGCTCTAAGTGTGTGACCCTATAGAGTTTTATCACATTGGCAATAATCATAAATCATATTTATGATAATAAACAATGCATAGTGTCTAGCAACACATCATTGCTTACCCAAGTGAAAAGATAGTCGACGATTCAACTAAACCTCTATGATCATTATTTATATATGTCATCATTTATTTGTCCAAGATATCAAGACTGAGCATGATACATGAAACGTGTTATTCTCTTATAGCCCAATCTATGATTTCTTAATTCCTAAGTATACTGACTAAAACTAATGACATTGGTAACCCATGCATTTCATCAGTCTCACTCAATCAAGAGGTATGAAGCTATCACTCTCATTATATAGGAGGGAAGAATCTTGTCTTGATCATACAAATCCCTCTACATGATATGTGATATATTCAATGACTACCTTTATGTTCATTAAGTTACGAGCAACAAGGACTAGTATCAATGTATGTGACTTATATGTAGGGATCCTTAATGACCTTAGGTTAAAGGACTTCATATAGCATGATCACTCTGAAAACCGCTTATGACACTCATATACCAATTCATGTAGCATTCTCATGGCGAGTCTATCTAATATGCAAGTTCTCCAACTTGTACCCACATGTAGACTACATGTCTCATATTAGTCTCCATATATGCTAGTCTTTATATATTATTACAACCTACTCCACAATAATACTAGACCAGGGACATTTAAAAATACTATAATTCTAAGGTTATAATTATGTTTGATTATGTTACGCAGGAAAGAACAAAAAACACAATTATCAGAATAATGCCTTAATAAAATATCCCCACTCAATGTGCAAAATATAACTATCTCATGCTTGGTTTTTGGGCACAACACTAACACATATACGCAAGAAACTTTCCTGCCCCAACCCCCAAAAAGTACATTTTTGAGGGTTCAACCTCATATTAAATTGTCTCATCCTTTGAAAAGTTTCATGTAAGTCATTGAAGTGGTTGTCTATCTCCTTACTCTTGATGATCATGTCATCTACATAGACCTCCATGTTCTGCCTTAACTGTTCAACAATGATTTTATTCATAAGGCATTGGTAGGTAAGTCCTGCATTCTTTAAGCCAGAGAGGATTCTTTGATAACAATACATGGTTTCTCCAGTGGTTAAAGCTATCTTTTCTTTGTCTTTAGGGTCAATACAAATATGGTAATAACCACTGAAGGCATCCATAAAAGATAGAATTTTGAACTCTGCAGTGGTATCAACTAGCTGGTTAATGGCTAGCAATTTGTAAGGATCCTTGGGGTAGGCATTGTTCAGGTTCATGTAATCAATGCACATACATCATTCCTCATTCTTCACAAGGACCATGTTCACTAGCCATTCAGGGTATTATACTTCTCAGATAATTCTAGCCTTCAACAATATTTCAACTTTCTTTTTGACAAAGTCTCTTCTCCCCAAGGCAATATTTCACTTTTTTTTGTTGAACTGGTCGAGCAGAGAGGCTGACTTGCAGATTATGAGTAATAATCTTGGGATCTATGCCTATCATATCACTAGGAGACCACACAAAAACATCTATCTTTATTCTCAAGAATTCAATAAATTGTCTCTTTGCCTCAAGAGAAAGGTTTTTACCGATTTTCACATTTTTACTGGGTCCGTAGAGGGGGGGGGGGGGGGGAGGTCAGCTCCTCTTCTTACAAGTTCTTAGATAAGGACACATAGGGCTCATTCTCCTGGCTCTCCTTCCTTCTCTTTAATTTGGGTAGGATTTGTTTAGCACTTCTTGGACACCTCAGGTGTCGTGCCCTAAACTGCCCCTAGCCCATTTGGGCCTGATTACTTAAAACATGCAGCGGAAGTTTTCATTACACAGAAGGGGCTTTCAAAACTCACTAAGACTTATGGGCACGAACCCCAGGATACTTATCGATACTAGTTCGTTAAGTTCTTTAATTAAGGTTAAGTTGAAGTGCTCTCAGAAACAAGCTAGCACCCATGTGGATTTCATGTGTTCATTTTCATGGTCTTTACCAAGCTTAGCCAAGAATATGCATGGCAACCAAAACACCAACTTAAGTTTAAAAACTTATTTTCATGCATATGCTTTGCATGCTTATGTGTTTTGGTGTTTACTAGTGCACATAATCACTTAATGCCTTTAGATGCAACTAATGCTTAGGCATGTATTAATTCACATACGTGCACTTAAATTTCTTATTAGCCAAACTTTACACAAGCATCCAATTTCATGCTTTTTCTAAGTTTACTTGCATGTTCTTTACTAAGTGAGCATACATAGCCAAACATTGCATGCTTTCAACATAGACATGGGCTTATGGGCCTTTTAGTACTTAACATGCATATGGCCCAAAATTAACCAAGAATAAAATCAAATTTTTTCGAGTTCTTATTTAAGCCCAAAACGTACATTTAAGCCCAATTTCAATATGCTTCAAGTTTCATGAAAACATAACCCATAAATTCATGCATGGACCTCATGCAAAGAGTGTTTAAAGCTTATTTAGACCACTTTGTTGTGGTATTTATTGATGACATATTGGTGTACTCAAAGGATGAAGAAGCCCATAAGGAGCACCTAAGAGTGGTGCTAAGCCTGTTAAAGGAACATGAATTATATGGCAAACTAAGTAAGTGCCAATTCTGGGCTAAAGAAATTGGATTTCTTGGACATGTGATCAATGAGCATGGTTTAGCTGTTGATCCCGAGAAAATTAAAGCTGTCTTGGAATGGAAGCAACCTCAGACTGTGAGGGACATAAGAAGCTTCTTGGGACTTGCTGGCTATTACAGGAGATTTGTACCCAAATTTTCTGTACTAGCAGCTCCGCTCACTCAATTGACAAGAAAGGACCAAAAGTTTGAGTGGAGTGAGCAATGCGAGGCTAGCTTCCGAGAACTTAAGGAAAGATTGACTACAGCCCCAATACTGGTTCTACCAGACCCTACTAAGGAGTATATAGTTTACACGGATGCTTCTCGAGTTGGACTGGGCTGTGTCTTAATGCAAGGAAAGCAAGCGATAGCCTATGGGTCAAGACAATTAAGGCCTCATGAGAAGAATTATCCAGTTCATGATCTGGAGTTAGCGGCAGTGATCTTTGCTCTGAAGCAATGGAGGCACTACCTACTTGGAGGCAGATTCCAAGTCTTCACAGACCACAAGAGTCTAAGGTACCTGTTTACACAAAAAGACCTGAACATGAGGCAAAGAAGATGGCTTGAGTACTTGAAAGATTTTGAGTGCGTCATCGAGTATACGGCCGGAAAAGCCAATGTGGCAGCTGATGCTCTTAGTAGGAAGTACACGGGAATACTCAAAGCCACTGGAGAGCCTATTGAGGCAGAGGTACTCAGTGTATCTGAGTTGGCCCAAGATTGGGATAAGTGGGAAATGGACCAAGTAAAGGTCCTAACTATTAGGCCTGAGTGGAAAGACCTAATTCAGGAAGCTCAGCTTCAAGATGAGGAGATTCCCAGGATCTCTGGGCAAAAACAAGGAAAATTGTATCAAGGATTTTCCTTTAAGGCTGGAATATTATATTTCTGGGATAGGATTTATGTGCCAAATAAGGATGGAATCAGGCAACAAATCCTAGAAGAAGCCCACTCCAGTTTGATGAGTATGCATCCTGGAGCTCAGAAAATGTATAAGGATTTGAAATCCCATTTCTGGTGGCCATATATGAAGCAAGAGATTGGTGCTTTTGTGGCTAAGTGTATGACTTGTCAACAAGTCAAAGTGGAGCACCAGAGACCTGGTGGAAAATTACAGAGCTTACCTATACCAGAAAGAAAATGGGGATCCATATCCATGGACTTTGTTGTGGGTTTGCCACTGACCCGAAGAAAGTGTAATACAATCTGGGTCATAGTGGATAGATTGACTAAGGCAGCCCACTTCTTACCCATAAACCTTACAGACTCCTTGGAGAAATTAGCCCAACTATACGTTAAGGAGATAGTAAGGCTACATGGTGTACCAGACGATATTGTCTCGGATCGAGACCCAAGATTTGTTTCCAGATTCTGGAAGTCCTTACACCATGCCTTGGGCACTAAGTTAAAGTTTAGTTCTGCATACCATCCTCAAACGGATGGATAGACTGAAAGAACCATTCAAACATTGGAAGATATGTTAAGGTGTTGTGTTATTGACTTCCAAGGAGAATGGGATAAACACTTTCCTTTAGTGGAGTTTTCATACAACAATAGCCATCACTCAGTGATTGGCATGGCACCTTATGAAGCACTCTATGGAAGAAGATGCATAACTCTACACTGCTGGCATGAGCCAGGTGATAAGTTGGAAATTGGCCCAGAACTCATAAGAGAAACTACTGGGAAGATTAAGCAAATCCAGGAAAGGATTAAGACTGCCAACAATAGGCAAGAATCATATGCCAACCTCAAGAAAAGAAGAGACCTGGAGTTCCAGTTAGGAGACCAAGTATGGTTAAAAGTATCTCCTATGAAAGGAGTAATGAGGTTTGGAAAACGGGGAAAATTAGCCCCGAGGTATGTAGGACCATACCTAATACTCGCAAGAGTAGGAAATGTAGCCTACAAGTTAGAGCTACCGCCTGAGCTGGGACATGTACATGACACATTCCATGTAAGCCTATTGAAGAAGTGTGTCTTTGATCCTAAACAAGTGGTACATGTCATTAGTGTTTCCATCACCCAAGATCTCACCTATGAAGAAAAACCAATTCGGGTATTGGCAAAGGACACTAGGAAGCTCAGAAGTAAGTGGATATCGATGGTAAAATTCCAATGGACTAACCATTCTGAGGAGGAGGCCACATGGGAGGTTGAAGCTGAAATGCTTAAGAATTATCCTGATATCTTCCCTAAACTTCTAGGAAATTTGGAGGACCAAATTTCTTAAGGAGGGGAGTGTTGTAATGCCCGGACAATCCAAAGTGATTAGGTCCCGGGTTAAATGGATTTGGAGCATAAGAATTTTTCCTTAATCGGGAATTTAGCTCAATTAAATTGAGAAGACAATATGGCATGTGCATAATTGAGTGTTGAACATCTTAAAAATAAGCTTGGCTTAGGCCAAGAGAAATAGTAATGAAAATGGTGGTTTTTAAAAAATGAGGGACTAAATTGAACAAAGGGATTTTTAGTGGTTGGGCTCAATTGCCCAAATTTAGAAAGTTGGAGGACTAAAGGGGGAATTATGCCATTTTAATGGCCTTGGATGCCTTAGCCAGCCATGCCCCTCCAATTCCCAATATTTTATGTCACCTTCCTCCAAATCCTATTATTTTAATCCACCTCCCATCCTTAGTCATCACCTTGGATTCTTTCTTCACCTACTTTTGACTTTTTCTACCAAACTTACCCAAAAGTCTTCCAATTAGTCTTCATTTCTTTTAATCTTGTCTCCCACTCATTTCAAACACATTATTAATTTCCTATTATTTTAATCCACCTCCCATCCTTAGTCATCACCTTGGATTCTTTCTTCACCTACTTTTGACTTTTTCTACCAACTTACACAAAAGTCTTCCAATTAGTCTTCCACCCATTAAATCTTGTCTCCCACTCTTCCAAGCACATTATACACTCATTTTCCTTCCCATATGGCTGGCCATCACCTTCCCACACATTAAAACATAATCTACTCACTCATTCAAAGCCATTTGCTTTCAAACTCTCTCCTTCTCTCTCCATTTTCTTCCATATCAATTCTCACCATTCCAAACACATTTCCAACTCTTTTCCTCATCTAAATATTCGTCCATAGCTAGAAATAATCATTTCTCAAATTAAAACCAAGTATTCTTGGTTGAATTCAAGCTCTAAGACCATAAAGAGCAAGAATCAGGTGAAGAATTCAAAGAAAACCAAGGAGGAAAATTCAGCAATTTCCATTTCTTGGAGGTTTTAAACTCCACTCAAGGAGCTCTTTGTGTGATTGAGTTCCTAAGTTCATTAGAAGCAAGAAATCAAGAAGAAGCTTGAAGAACATCAAGCACAAGAAATTGGCCTTACCTCTTCTGTGAGGTTCTGTAAGTGTACACCAAGTGTTCTTGGTATTTTGTGTTATTTGAGTTAATCACCAAGTGTTCTTGGTATCTTATGGTTACTAATAAAATTCAGCCCATCTTGGTTCTTATGCTAGAAAACAATTTCTAGAGTCAACAAGCAAGGAAAACGAAGGAAAATAAGCTTCTAAAGCTTTCGGTGTTGTGGGTAAGGATTCCTATACTCACTTTATTGCATGGTATAATACCATGGCCTTTTTATGTGAGTATTCGGGCCCCTAGGTGATGGTCAAAGAACCATGTGATCCTAGGAGTGCTAAGAGGGCTTAAGTTATGTTATTGCTTCGGCAATTCTGTTTTGCTCATGAGCTAAGTTAAGTAAGCAAGCATTATGGGCTAGGAGTTAAGGCGGCCACCTTAATTCCTATGCTAAGTGAGCTCTCCGAAAACATTAAGTATATGAAATTAATGAATTAAAACTTGAGGGATGCTTGCTGCCCTTCTGTGAACAAAGTGTTAAGTGACGTGTGTTTGTGTGCTTCTTTGATTTGTTGTGCATGCTAACCCCCGATTATGATATTATTGCTATATGCATGTATCTTTTTGTTTTCTTTGTCTTTATGTTTCCTTTTCAGGAATAAGGATTATTTTGCCATTACATTCTTGGCATATGTTAGGCCTTGGAGGCCATAAGTTAGGCATTGGATGCCACGGAATCCTTATTGAGTTTTATAACTCACCCGCCCTACTCTACTTTTGTAGGTAAAGGTTTGCTTGAAAGATCAAGCTAAGAGTCTTGAGTACTCTTTCTGTATTCTAAGGTTGGATTTGTGTATGGTATTGCTCAAAATATTCTAAGTATTCTAAGTATATAAGCTGCTTGTAAACAAGCTAAAAAAAAAAATGTGGACTTTCTGTGCAGGACTTGAAGTTTTAGAATTGTGGGAACAAGGTCTATTAAGGTGGAAATTTGTGTTCCATGGCTTTGTGGATTTATGGCTTGCTTTTAAGCATGTTTTTGTTGGTCTAACTTTAGTGACCAAATTATGGACTTAGCTAAAATTTGGCCAAACTTGGCTTTGGGCTTGTATTATGGACTTGGACATTTTTGGGCATTTTATTGCTTGGTGGACTTACCAAGGCCCATGCATGAATTTATGGGTTATGTTTTCATGAAACTTGAAGCATGTTGAAATTGGGCTTAAATGTACGTTTTGGGCTTAAATAAGAACTTGAAAAAAATTGATTTTATTCTTGGTTAATTTTGGGCCATATGCATGTTAAGTACTAAAAGGCCCATAAGCCCATGTCTATGTTGAAAGCATGCAATGTTTGGCTATGTATGCTCACTTAGTAAAGAACATGCAAGTAAACTTAGAAAAAGCATGAAATTGGATGCTTGTGTAAAGTTTGGCTAATAAGAAATTTAAGTGCACGTATGTGAATTAATACATGCCTAAGCATTAGTTGCATCTAAAGGCATTAAGTGATTATGTGCACTAGTGAACACCAAAACACATAAGCATGCAAAGCATATGCATGAAAATAAGTTTTTAAACTTAAGTTGGTGTTTTGGTTGCCATGCATATTCTTGGCTAAGCTTGGTAAAGACCATGAAAATGAACACATGAAATCCACATGGGTGCTAGCTTGTTTCTGAGAGCACTTCAACTTAACCTTAATTAAAGAACTTAACGAGCTAGTATCGATAAGTATCCTGGGGTTCGTGCCCATAAGTCTTAGTGAGTTTTAAAAGCCCCTTCTGTGTAATGAAAACTTCCGCTGCATGTTTTAAGTAATCAGGCCCAAATGGGCTAGGGGCAGTTTAGGGCACGACATCAGGCTTGCCATATAACTCCGTCGCACTGAAGCTTGGTCTATATACATAGTTGCATCTCCTATGTGAGTTGCAAAGACCATCATTAGAAATTTAATATTAGATTTAATATGGAATTGTACCTACACCGGCTTTCCAAGTACGACATTATATGATGATGGCACATTTAGAATTAAGAATTTAGTTGTGTGGGAGTCATATAAGGTCTTCTCATTGTCCTCGGTGCCCATCAACATGAAAGGTAGCTTGACCATTCTGAGTGTTGGCACTTTATTTGTCCTAATTCCATATGTAAGTCCCAAGGCTAGTGTTAACAAGGATCTTTTGACTCTAATTTTCTCCGGTAGATTGGCAAAAAAGACATTAGAGTTAGCTCTTGTATCCAACCCTTTCAACATTAAACTTGTTAATCCTTGCATTAATGAAAATGGTGTTCACATGAAGGACTAGTACGCACAACCCATCAAGTCCCATTATCAAGTTGCTGGCATCAATTATCTTCAGTTGAGCGATCTCATGCTCCAGGTACTTATAGGCCATAGAAAGTTCCCCTTTTGTAATCATGTGCATGACCCCTACGGACAGTCTTGGATTTATGTAATTACCTTAGGGGGTGAATGGGCCTTTTCCTATCATCTCCCCCTGCGACAATCATCCTCGTCATCCTTCCTCTAGGGTTTATCTTCTTGCCTTCCTCTAGGGAGATGTAGACTTGCTCAAATATTCCTTCAGTTTTCCAGCCTTTCCTCGAGAAGCCACTTTAGCTATTAGTAATTATCTGTATCATGGCATTTATCTCTATGATATTGGCAATACTTTTTCAAGTATTTCTTATTTGTTGGATCCATCAGTGGGGCCCATTTGGGTACTTGCTTATTCCTTTTTGGGGTGTACAAAATGTTGGTCTTGGTCTCCCTTAATGGCAACAGTATGTAGTCCAGTCATGGCACTTTGGACCTCTGTCTTATTCCCTAGAAGCTAATCCACTTTCTCTAGACTTTTGTTGTTCTTTTTGTGCCACAGGCTAATTAAGCTTTTATATGTGTGTTTATTAGGTTGCCTAATTGAGTAATTCCTTTATACTTATCATTGGGTTTTCATGCAGGCCCCATGCCAATCTAGAATCTTTCAATAATTCCTGAGTTATGGTGACTAGGTGTATTTCAGGGGATAAATCTTGTTCTTGCACAACTTTGGCATTGAACCTCTGCACAAAGTCCCTTAGGGACTCATCCTGACCTTGCCGTATCTTTAATAGATGATCCACCTTCCTAGAGTTGATTTACTACCTAGAAAATGTTAAAAAAATGCTTCGGAGAGGTCCTTGAAAGACAGAAAGTGGTAGCCCTTATTAGTTCCAAACCTACAAGCAATAACTCCTATTAGAGTTGAACTGAACGCTCGACATATAATGGCATCTAATGCCCGTTCAAGTCTCATGGAGGTAATGTATCGTTGTAGGTGACTTACAGGTTTGTAAGGCCATCGTAGGGGTCAATTTTAGGCATCCTTAATCCATTAAAAGTAAGGGCATTGATGATCTCTTTATGAACGGTTGGAGCCACATGTACTTGAAGTCAATAGTGGCGTCAGATCCTACTGCAGGGGGCTCAGGAACCTTCATATGTTACTCCATTTGGTTTAACATCTATAGGATAGACCTTATATCACTGTTAGTGAGGCCATTAGATCGGCCTTGGGACACTTGGGGTTCCCTTGTGGGGATTTGTTGTGGTGGGACTTAAGGTGGAACCCACCGAGATTCGTTAGGTGCTAGATGGCTTTTAGCAGCTTCTTCAGGTGCCTTTGGTAGGGGTCTCCGTACTTCCTACTGGACGGTAATTTTCAACTACTTAAAGAGTGCATGCTGGAGGGCTTAGAAATGGTCATCATTTAAGGGAGCATGTCCTTTCTTTTTGCGAGGATCCTTTAGTGGTATTTGGGGCTCATTTCTTCCGACACCTGAGGTTATCCTTTCATTTTGTTGTCATACAGACTCTCCTGGGCATTTGGTTAGATCCCTGTGTTGGTTTTCATGCTCATTCCCTTGCAAATCTTGATCCACGCAGGACCTCCTAGTGTTCACCATGTTTTCCACAGATAACGCCAAATTGATAGTGAAAGTGGGAACATCTAGACTTGGTGGAACCAGTTTGGAAGGTTTAAAAATAGTGAACCAGAGGCCCTACAACCAAAGACAACATCAGAGTCCTGAGATATTTTTCTTGAGGGAAACCTTATGACGGTCAAGTCAATCTCTGGTGAAAGTTGGTGATAGTAAGGTGCCGCGTGATTTTTTCATACCTTAGGACTGGTGAAGGGAGTTTATTTATATATCCAGGGGAAATCTGAGAGGATCATTCTTAAATAGGGAATTATCCTGTGATTTGGAGATTTTGTTTTCATCTTCATTAGGTTTCATCTTTGATCCATCTTGAGCTAGGGCTTATTATGGACCTTTTTGCTATAGGCGATATCTAAGCCCTTGTGATATCAATCTCAAAGATCGTTAACCCTAAGGGAAAAAGCTAAGAAATTTTGAAGTTTATTCCATTTTTCAGGCATTAGAAGTGATACCAGGACAATGAAGAGGAAGTCGAAGACACAGGCATGAGCAAGAAATTATTTTATGGATTGGAGACTGAGGAAAGCAGACATAGGCAACTGACATTATCATAAGGCATCATTCTTGGAATAAATAACATACATTCCTTGTGAGATAGATGTAAAGGTTTATTTTGGTATGACTTTTATGGTGTTTTTTGTGTGCCCATATATTATTGTTTGTTTGTAGGGTGAATTGTCAGTAGGGTCGTATATGTGTCATGGGGGTTGGGGGACTTTTGGTTTATTTATTATAGGGTGTAATGTTTTGAAATGGTGATTTATTCCATGGCCCATATTTTTTGTTTTTAGTGCAATGGAGCATGATCTATGGTTTAGCATCAAATTGCATCATGGTGGATACTTTGCACAACTACCTCGGAAAATATATATGGGTGGTTCAGAAGAGATTTTTTATTTGTGTCATATGTATAGGCTTGGCATGGTGGACATTGACCACATGGTAGATAAGTTTGGTTACAGTAGGTTTATGAACTACTACTGTATTGTCCCATACCCTAAGTTACCAATTGAGGATATTTTTAGGGATTTAAAAATTGACAAGGATGTCATACATATGGTGTTGATGAATTTGCCCTATGAGCATAAGATATCCATGTACATTTTGTCATTGATCCCTGAGGTAATGATAGAGTAGGATAAAGTATTTTTGGAGGAAATTAAAGCATCTCTAACTCCCCTAAAGGGCAAGATTAGTGAAATAAAAGATGTGGATGATGGTGTGCAGTAGAGGATTAAGGATGTTGAGGCTGTTAGTGGTAGGAGGGGTCAATTGAGTAAGATTGGGCAATTATATATTTGTGTTTGGTGAGTACTAATGCTGGATCAAGTAGTGATGCTGGAAATACTATAGAATTAAAAGCATATGGTTGAAGAAGGCAGAGCCAGAGAGTAAGAAAAGGGTCTAGATAACGCTGAGGATGATAGGGGAAAATGCATTGAAGGAGGTATAGAGGAGGCTCCAGAACATGATGGTGATAAGTATAGATCATTTGGTAGGAATGGAGGTTGGGAAGAGGTAACAAAAATAGTTGGGTTAAGGGAGGAAGGTAGTCTGCATGGTGAGAAGGTAGTCTACATGGTAAGGAGTTTGAACATAGAGGTGATGAAGCTTTTGTAGAAGAAGGTTTAGATTTTGATGACAATGACGATGAAGACCACAGGCAAAATGAGGTATCTAATAGTGGTAGCTGTGATACTGAGTTTGATCAAATGGACAATGAGATAGAGTAGGATGATGATTTGTATGAATGTTAATGTTGATGTGGATCCAAGACTTGAAAGGATGGATAAACCTGCCAACTGTCATCTAGGTCAATAGGGGGATGAAGGTGTCCTTAAGGTGGGAACAAGAAGTTCAATATTTTGGCAAGAATGCTTTTGAGTTATTTTTTATGCCTACTGTAAAAGAATGGCATGTTTAGGTCTTATGATTTTTTTTTGGTGCCATAAGTGTTCTTTTGTGTCTTTATAGCAGAAGCTAAGGATACATTTTTTTTTGTTTATGGCATAAGGTAGGGAGATGAATTAGTTGGCAGAATTTTTTATGTGTGTTGTCTACAAATCAAGGCCTTTGTAAGTTGGTACGTTTTTTTCGTTATTGTGTCATTTTTTGAATCATCTTTTACCAATCACATAAAGAAAAGCATGACTAAGGAGATGCATTTTTTTTTGTGCACAGTACCCACATTACATGTTTTATTTAAACAAACTGGGTTTGGTGCATCCTGCCATATACTTGCCCCAACAAAACCTCTCTATGCCACCTACCAACACCACATACACTTAAAGCCCCTCTTCTACATAAAACATTACTAATTATTTCACATTTAAACCCCATCCACAAAGTCCTTCGCACACTTACTTCCTCTCTTAATTAACTCCATTTGCCATCTCCCTCAATACCCTCACCAATACATAAAGCAAAGAAAGAAGACCTATCACACAAGTAAACATCACCTCAGTTTCTTCGTCCTCATTCTAAATGTATTTACTTCCTCCTTTATTTCCTTCATTGAATTCTTTATTTTACTTTTCTTCCTACAAACTTTCTTCAAGTCTGCTTCTTTTTCCTCCGGCATTCCAACCAATTCCTTTAGATTTGTTTCAGCTTCATCAAATCTTGCTCATTGTTCCTTTACTTCATTTTCAGTTTCATCCACTTTTCTTAGCAAGCCATAAATCACAACTCTACACCTTTTTGTAGTTGGATCATCATACCACTATGAAAAATGACAATGTGCATTACCCTACAACAAAACAAAACAAAGCCCATGTTAACAACAAGTATTTGACACACAAATAGCAAGCTTAAAGCTCATGACAATCACTACCCCATAGTACCTGTAACTAAAGAAGCTTCTTCTAGCATTTTTTTTTGGGCTAGGCCATCTTCAGCTTTGGAAGCTTACCACATAAGCACTTTGGCCTCCCAGCTTGTTTTTCAATGACGACATAGCCACTATAAGAGCTTGTCATTTTTCAAACATTCATCTACCACGTTCTACCTTCTCTCTACTTTCCTGTTTCCTTCATTCCTCACAAAATTTTGCCCAAAAATTTCCCTCTGCCATATTTTTGGCTTTTTCTGCTCTAAATGATGCTTTCATGTCCAAATCCATGCTAATATCGAAGCCAGTGGGGAAAATCTCAAGTCACTAGGAAGATCTCCTAAATTAATTTCAGCACATTCTTGATTTGATGGATTATTTTGAGTATCTTTCTATAGCATAAACTACATAAAAAAAATAATGTTAGAAATTCATAAATAATCTATATACTACTATGTATTCTTCAAATTGATGCATTAAGGTTCTAAAATTTCAAAATTACCTAAAAATTAGAAGAGATGAACATAGATTTGAGAGAGGTTTGTGATTTATAATACTTTTGATATTTCTAATTCTTTTTGAGACAAAAAGAGGAAAAAGATATGAATGGTAGAAAAGGAAGAAGTCTATTGAAATGTGTGCTGGAAGAGAAAGGAATGTTGGATTTTTTTCAAGCAAATCATTAATTTTGATGATGACAAGTATAATCTTTAATGTGATTAACCTTATTTCATTGGATTAAAATAGATTAGTCAAAGTTGTGTCAAACAAGTTTTAATTACAAGATTTTATTTCAAAAGAAATAGTTTAAGATTATTGAGAAATCTTGCTTTTGATGGAACGTTAGTAAACCTTCAAAAAATGTTCTTGTTTGGATTAGGTTTAATTTCTAAATGACAAACCCTTTTATGAAGTTTCAAGTTTAATTTGTCAAAGAAATGGTTTAATACGTTGTTTCATAACTTAAGTATGCTCAATTCCCAATTTTTTGTTTTATTCAATTAAACTGATTTAATTCAAGTCTGGAGTTGCTATTTCTCTTTGTGATATCTATTAACACATTAAACTAAAAAATTAACTCTTCAACTACTTCCTCTGTTCCCAAAAAGGATGAAACGATTGAAACATTTACCTTTGTGTAAAGTTTTTAACTTCCAAATTACCTTATTATACTCATTTAAACTCTCATTAGGAAAAAGGCAGTGAGCAATTTTTTTAATCTTCATTTATAATCTCATTGCACAAAAGTCAAAAAGAAATTTTTTTCTTTTTTTAATTATCATTTAGAGCCGATTAATTTTTATTTAAATCAATTTAATTCAAAATAACTTATTTTTATTTTTTACATCTTTTTTACCTGAAACCAATGTTATTTGGAAGCCAATATTATGTAGATATAATACTCCGTTCAAAATTAATTTTTCATGATGTTATTAAATTTTTTGTGAATTTTTACTTTTTAATGCCTAAAACTAAAAAAAATCATAAAAGGTAATTTTTCATGATGTTATTAAATTTTTTTTGAATTTTTATTTTTATTTCCTAAAACTAAAGAAAATTATAAAAATTTAGTAAGATTCTAAAAATTATATTTTCAATGAATTATTATACTTAGATAATATTGGCTTTCAAATGACATTGATTACGGGTAAAAAAATATGTAAAACTAAAAATAAGTTATTTTGAATTAAGTTGATTTAAGTTAAAATGAATTGGCTCTTAAACTGTCAATACACACAACCTAAAGCAATTTTTTTTTAAATTTTAGTTTCATGAGAAAATTTGTGAAAAAGAATATAACTTACAACAGCTTAATCTTCATGCTCAAAGAAATATTTTATTCTTTTTGAAATAGAGGGAGTAGGAGTTTAAAAAGTTTTGTTAGATTTTCCTAATCAAAGCTTGGTTTGACCTCAAAATTCAAATAAAGTTTGGACGAATCAGAGTACACCACCTAAACAGTTATGTAGAGCATTTAATGGTCTATTTCTTTCAAGTTTTTACCATTGAAAGGTGAAGAGTTTAAAATGTTAAGCTCAGAGTTTAACGGGTAAACCAAAAACATTCTAGCATAAAAAAGAAAACTACGACCATCATAATTTGTGGAGTTTTTTTATGTTTCTCTAGCAGCTATCCAATGGTCTTCTTGCTCCCAAAAGAGTATAAATACTCTAACAAACATTTTGGGGAGAACTCTTGGCAACTAGAAGATATTTGTCAAAAGGAGATCTTGTAGGAAATCAAGGAAGAAAACATCACCTAATATTTTAGGATTCAAATTTTACATTGCTTCCTAAATTAGCTAGGTTTACCATGTATATGTTAGATAATTTGATTCCTCAAATAAAATCCAATCGATAATAAAATCCAAGATCATTCATGTTGAATCATTAAGAACAATCCCAAAGTTAAAACCGAAAGCGTACCTGAATTCTTTGGTGAATTTTAGAATGAGGATCTTGCAGCTTGTTGTCTTCCAAACCGATACGTGCAAGTTCCTTTTTGCTCTCTCTAATGATGAGGACTCAAAGAAGGGAAAAACTAAAGAGAGAAAACCGTAGCACATATGATTTGGGGACCATAGCCTTTTTATATAGATGGACCATATCAGTTTTGTGTATCTTTTATTTTAGCCCATCATAAAAATAAAAGTTACACTTTTGGCCTCTACTCATTAAAATTGACCCTACTTTAAAATCTGTCTAAAGCCCAAACCTAAACCTTGTTAGATCACTTTAAATTGGGCAAAATATGTTGATAGCATAAACATAATGCACAGTTCATTCACATATTAGCCCATAAAAAATCCAATAATCTCCCACGTGTGCTATATGTGTAACTTATAATAGTGCATTATAACCTTATGAATACTCTAAAAGAAGCTATTATCATCAAAAGCATCTTATCGAATTCTGTCCATCAATTATATCTACACAGGATCAAAACGGCCTTCGCTATTTGTAGCATTGCTAAACCCATTAGTGGTCACATTTATTGACATAATCAAATAACATAAATTAAGTGTGGATGTATAGCATGGAAATTACATGCAATGTAATCTATGCACAGTTCATTCACATATTAGCCCATAAAAAATCCAATAATCTCCCACGTGTGCTATATGTGTAACTTATAATAGTGCATTATAACCTTATGAATACTCTAAAAGAAGCTATTATCATCAAAAGCATCTTATCGAATTCTGTCCATCAATTATATCTACACAGGATCAAAACGGCCTTCGCTATTTGTAGCATTGCTAAACCCATCAGTGGTCACATTTATTGACATAATCAAATAACATAAATTAAGTGTGGATGTATAGCATGGAAATTACATGCAATGTAATCTTAATATTTCTATTTCCAACTGGTCCAACCTTAGTGAGAATAATCTCATCAAAATTTAGAGTGAATGGAGACTGTAAACTTTATTTCTACAGAAAATAACCATAAAATATCCATGAATAATTGTAAAAGGTGTCCAAAACTTTTGAACATCTAAAAGTACAAACTCTCACTAAATCTATATATCTTAAAGAGATATAACACTCATATGATGTCGCTCGTGAAAGACCTTAGGTGTTAATCCTTTAGTAAGCGGATCCGTAATCATGGAGTTTGTTCCAATATGCTCTATAGACAGTTGACCACTCTGAATTCTTTCTTTAATAACCCGAAACTTAATGTCAATATACTTTGACTTTACTGAGCTCGAGTTGTTATTAGCATATAGAACCGCCGACTTATTGTCACAAAACAACTTACGTGGTCTTTCTATATCATCCATAATTCATAGCCCAGTGAAAAAATTTTGAAGTCATATGTCGTGGTTGGATCCCTCATGACATGCTATATATTCTACTGCCATGGTGGAGGAGGTTGTGAGTGTGTGCTTGACATCTTCCAGGAAATAGCTTCTCAAGCAAACAAGTAGATATAGCCAGATGTAGACTTTCGACTATCTTGACATCTAGCAAAATCAGAAACAGAATAACCAATGACCTTTAACTAATCTGATATTCTATATGTGAGCATATAATCCTTTGTTCTTTAAAAGTATGGCATAACTCATTTGGCTGCTTTCTAATGATCCATTCCAGGATTACGCAAGTATTTGCCTAGCATCCCAACAACATATGCAATATCTGGTCGCCTACAGACCTGAGCATCATCAAACTTCTATTGGCTGAGGCATAGGGAATGTTTTGCATTTCTTTAGCCTCATAATCATTCTTGGGGAATTGATTAAGACTAAATTATCTTCTTTAGCCACAGGGGTATCCTTTAGTTTACAATCCTGCATGCCAAACCTTTTAAGCACTTTCTTGATATAACTCATTTGCGATAATCCAAGAATACCCTGAGAACAATCTTGGTGTATTTGTAAACCTAACACAAAAGAGGCATCACCAAGATCTTTCATCTTAAATTTCTTAGATAAAAATCTCTTTATTTCATGTAATAAGCCTATATCATTACTGGCAAGCAGTATGTCATCGACATATAAAACTAGGAAAATATGCTTACTCTTATTGAACTTGTGGTATACACAATCATTAATTTTAATTTCAAAACCAAATGAGATGACAACTTTATGAAATTTGTGATACCATTGGCAGAAAGCTTGCCTGGGAACATAGATGGATTTCTTTAATTTGTAAACCATTTGCTTTGCATCTCCTGATCCAAAATTTTCTGGTTGCATCATATAGATCATTTCATCAATGTCACCATTGAGAAATGTTTTCTTAACATCCATTTGATGTAACTTAAGGTCAAAATGTGCTATTAATGCCATTATTATCCTAAAAGAGTCTTTTGATGAAACTAGAGAGAAAGTCTCTTTATAATCGATGCCTTTTTTCTATGTAAAGCCATTTGCGACAAGACAAACTTTATACCTTTCTACATTACCATTTGAATCCCTTTTGGTTTTAAATATCCATTTACAACTAATGGGTGGTTTCACACATTCGGGTAAAGAGACAAGTTCCCAAACATCATTGTCCTTCATAGACTTCATATCTTTATTCATGGCATCAATCCACTTTTGAGAATTAGGACTTTCAATGGCTTGACGAAAGTTGATTGGATCGTCTTCTATCAATCCATTGTCATTCCCTTTTTCTTGGAGACAGATGATATACCCATCTGGAATAGTTTTTCTCCTTTCTCAAGTGGATCTTTTTAATGGCATTAGTTCTTGAGGTTGTTGAGTTTGTTCTTTTGAAACAATTTCTTGATTTTGAATTGGGGGTTTTCTAACATTATCTTGATTTTCTTTTTGAACAATTTAAGGAATAGATGTTTGATCATTGTCAAGAGGAACCATGGGAATGGTTACATATTCCTATTCAAAGACAAGGTCCTTAATCTTATCTTCCTTCGCAAACTTAATATCCTCAAAGAAATGGGCATTACCCATCACAAAAATTGACTTAGATGTGCGATCATAAAACTTGTAACCTTTAGACCTCTTAGAATATCCAACAAAATAACAACTGACTGTCATAGAGTCCAATTTCTTCTTATTTGGCTTATAAGGCCTAGCATTAGCTGGACAACCCCAAATTTGAAGGTGCTTCAAACTAGGCTTTTTGCTTGTCCAAAGCTGATAAGGGGTTTTGACAGTTGCTTTTGTTGGAACTCTATTGAGTATATAAACTGTAGTCTTTAGAGCTTTTCCCCGAAGAGATTCTGGTAAAATAGAATGACTAATCATACTTCTTACTATGTCCTTAAGCGTTCTATTTCACCTTTCAACAACACCATCTATGCTAGGAGATCCTGGCATGGTGTACTGTAGGACGATACCACATTCCTCTAAGAATTTAGCAAAAGGTCCTGGACATTGTTCACCTAAGTCATCATATCTACCATAGTATTCCCCACCACGGTCAGATCTGACAATTTTAATTCTTTTGTTGAGTTGATTCTTAACTTTAGCCTTAAAACTTTTGAATACATCCAGTAACTGGGACTTTTCATGAATGAGATATAGGTAGCCATAACACGAGAAATCGTCTATGAATGTAATAAAATATCGTTGACCATTCCAAGAGGTTATAGGGAATGACCCACAAGTATCTGTCTGCATTAGTTCTAAGATATTGAAGCCCTGTTAGCACCTAATCTCTTAATGTTTTTTTGTTTCCCCTTTATGCAATTAACACAAATTTTAGAATCTGTGAAATCAAGGGGATCAAGAATTTCATCTGACACAAGTTTTTTAATTCTTTGCTTAGAGATATGACCTAATCTCCTGTGCCATAGTGAAGTGGAATTCTCATTGGTTAATTTACGCTTTATACCTCGGGTACTTGTATGCAAGGTTTCATTAAATGAAGCAATTGTATCAAGCATATAAAGATTAGTGCCAACTAACAAAGAACTGGTACCAACTAATTTGAATCTTGAAAAAGACTAAATTTTTCTATTTCCAAATGACCAAGAATATCCAAATCTGTCCACAACAGAAATAGAAACCAAATTCCATCTAAAAGATAGTACAACAAAAGTCTTTTTCAAGTCCAAATAAACTCCAGTTCTTAACAATAATCTAAATATCCCGATTGCTTCAACTTGTACTGACTTGTCGTCACCTACGTAGATGTATCTTTCACCATCACTTGGCTTTCGGCAACTCTTGCAACCCTGCATAGACACACAAATGTGAATTGTTGCACCAAAATCTATCCACCATGTGTGTCTAGGCACCGAAGTTAAATTAACCTTAGAACAAACTAGATTGAGAAGTTTGCCTTTCTTTGCACGTCATGCGTGATAATTGGTACAATATTTCTTCTTATGCTCCATAGCACGAAAAAAGAAACAAGCATCTTCAGGTTGTTTATTTAGATGTTGTTTCTTTTGTAGCACTATAACTGTAGCTTCCTTATCCTCCTTTCTCCTATTGCTTTTCTTTTTTCTTTAGAGGTTGTAGCCAAATAAGCATTTTCTATCTTGTCTTGCTTCAACGTTTTCTCCTCTTGCACATAGTGAGAGATGAGCTCATTGATAGACCATGTCTCTTTTTCACAATTATGGCTCACCTTAAACTAACTAAACTATGTGGGAAGAGAAACCAAAACTAGATGGACTAGTAAGTCCTCAGACAATTCTAACTTGAGTGCCTTTAGTTTTGAAGCAAGATGAGATATTTCCATAATGTACTCCCTTATGTTTCCATTACCTTTATATCTCATGGAGATGAGGTTTGCCAAGAGTGTACTAGTTTCAGGTTTTTTCATTCTTAGCAAACCGCTTCTCAAGTTCCTGAAGGAACTTTTTGGCTGTTGTAACCTTTTCAGACATAGTGCCCTTGAATGCTTCAGGAATGGCACACTTTATTATCATTAGACTTATAAGATTTGAGTGTTCCACTTTTCCATCTCCTCTTTTCATCAGAGGTACTCTTATCAATAAGGTCGGCAGGTTGCTTAACTCTTAAGCCAAGGTCTAAGTCCATGACTCTGAGAACAGTCATAACATTCTATTGCCACAAATTAAAATTTGTCATTTAGTATATGAATTGAATTTATGCTAGCAGAAATATTAGTAGCAGAACTTGTAACTGAAGAATGAATAAAGAAACTAAATAAATCAAGCTCATATAAATTCCACATTCTACTTTATTAAATTCAAAATTGGTATACATAATCCATCACGAACATTGACAATTCAGATTATACCAAACAATAAGTCTTTCTCTGGACCAACTTATTGTTCACGTTAAAAGAACCTAATAATTGTCACATATTTATTACCATAATTATATTTAAATTTCAACCAAACAGTGACCTTCATTTGGGCCGGTGATTATTTGAATAAAACTTAAACACTTGATCATCTAGATATTCAAATTAATTAATCTACATAAGAGAGGTCACTTTGGTGACATGTTGCTTTAACTAATCAACCCAAATATCAGATATCCATAAAATATACCAAATTAAATTTAATTTACTCAAATGATTTTGCTTAATTGCTGGAAATTTGCATTAAAAATTGCCCTAAAACTGCAGCGGAAGCCATAAGCGATTTTCAAAACACTAATAGAATTCTTTAACTTTTTCTTTGCCCAAAACAAGATTTTATAGGGCAGAACAAAATTTTCCAGCCACAAAAAAAATTGCAACTGAATCTCCAGAACATATATATACATATATGTTGCTGCGAAAGTGGAGCAGCAAGCAAAACAAAGATTTGATTGGGGGAAAAACTTGATTTGGCAAGCAAAACACACTTTTTGGCCGATTCCAAGAAAGTAATAATATATATATGTATGTTGTTTCTAGAACCAAAACTGAAACCGGAAAAAAAAAAAAATTCCGAATTCTATAACACTTATATATATATATATATATACATGCATTGCCGCTAAATAAGTCCTGGTTCATGTCGTAGACGAATTCGAAACGGGAAGAAACAAAACAAAAGACCATTCCGAATACCTCTTTCTTTCTTTTTCCTTTTTTTTTTTGTTTTGTTCGAGATCTAGATAAAAAAAATTCCATAATTCTAGATCTCGTTCCAAATCTTAAAATAAAAATGATCGCAATAATTCAACATAAAATTGCTCTGATACCACTTATTAGATAATTTGATTTCTCGAATAAAAGCCAATCGACAATAAAATCTAAAATCATTTTTGTCGAATCATCAAAAACAATCCTGAAATTAAAATCAGAAGCATAGCTAGATCTATTGGTGATTCTAAATGTTAATCTTACAGCTTGTTGTCTTTCAAATTGATACATATGAGTTCGCCTTTGCTCTCTCTAATGATGAAGATTCAGAGAATGCAGTAACTAAAGAGAGAAAACCCTAACATATATGATTTGAGGATCATAGCCTTCTTATATAGACTAACAATGTTAGTTTTGTATATCTTTTATTTTAGACCATCATAAAAATAAAAGTTACACGTTTTGCCTCTACACATTAAAATTGACCACATTTTAAAAGATGTTTAAAGCCCAAACCTAAACCTTATTAGATCACTTTAAGTTGGGTAAAATATTTTGATAGCATATACATAATGCACAGTTTGTTCACATATTAGCCCATAAAAAATCCAATGGTATACATATAGGTTATGTACATAAATAGGTTTGTAACCATTGTAATGTGATATATCAAAGCTTACTTTCAACTCTTCCTCTCTTCTTGACTTTGACATGGTATCAAAGCCATTGAGTAATTCTTTTCCGCTTTGGCTTACATTCTTTTGAGAAGTTCTTTCTTCATATATCCTTTAGAAGATTTGTTCTAACTTGTGCCTTGATTTCCTTTTGTTCAAACCTTCCACTTGATTATCATGGAGACAAACAAATTCAAAACCATATTTATCAAATTCAATTTCAGAAATTTTACACTTTGGGAATTTCTTTTTTAGATTTTCATTGAAGGAAAGGGATTATCTAGAATTCCTAATTGGTTTGAAAAAAAATAATGTGATGAGAAGATGAAGGGCAGTTGGTAGACAAAAATGCACAAGTTATTACTTGGGTTCTTAATTTCATTGAACTTGACATTGCACTAAGTCTTCGCTCTTTCAAGATTGTTGTTGTTGTATGGAATCATCATAAAGGAATTTATTCTCGGATGAACCTATCATGACAATTTAAACTTGAATATAAGATAGCCAATATCTACCAAGAGGATTGAGAAATTCGTAGCTTTTTCGTTTAAATGTTGAAATTGTAGATAAAACAAGATATGATTTCTTCTTGTACAATGTCACCTACTGTGTATACTAAAGCGGCGAAAGAATGAGATTGTGGAAGAGTGATGCAATTTCTCATGAAGCTTCGGCCTAAATTTGAGACCAGGTATACGTTAATCAACTGTCATAATCTAAATATGGAATATATTTTGGGAGCACTTGTTCATGATGAAACTCGCATGAGGACACAAGCTCAATTGATGCACACCTCTGGATCACTCTCATGCACACTCTTGTACAATGCCACCTACTATGTATGCTAAAGTGGTGAAAGAATGAGACTGTGGAAGAATGATGCAATTTCTCATAAAGCTTTGGCCTAAATTTGAGACACTATGGTGTACGTTAATTAATTGTCATAATCTAAATATTAAATATATTTTGGGAGCACTTGTTCGTGATGAAACTCACAAAAGGACACAAGCTCAATTGATGCACACCTTTGGATCACTCTCATGCACACTCTTGGAACTCTTGAGGAGATTCCAGCTAAGGAGTTCAAGTTAGAGCATTCAAGCACCTTTTAGAGTTCAATGGCATTAATTTTTAGAGTATTTAAAGGATTTTCATTTGGAGGAGCCAAGAAGTTTGATCTTGAAACTTTGGAGCCAAAATAGGCTATCCAAGATCGTCATATGCCCAAGCCACCTTGGAAGGTCACCCAAGACACATGAAGCCACACTAGAGAGCTCATATGGAGCTCCCATGCCAATGTTCAAGAAAAATAGGTTTTGTTTGTATTTTATACTGTAAAAGTGACTTCATCTATCAAGTTCTAGCCTTTCCATGTAAGAAAAGCAGCCTATGCTTCAAGAGAAGGCCATGACACCAATAAAAGCCTTAAAGTGCACAAACAAGCCCTAATTGTGCAAGTTCAAACTCAAAGGATCTATAGCCATTCAAAAGGATATATTTCAAGTTATAATGCATTTCTTATGATATTTCCGAGCTATTTAGGCCAATAAAAGGTAGCATACCTAAAGGGAAGTCAAGTGGCTAAGTTCTTGTTCCATCATCCATAAATGAAGCCAAGAGAAGCCAATATGATGCCAAATGGATTCCTATGCAAATCTGAACATTTTGGGTTGTATTCTAAGCTACCTAAACATGGATTTATATGGTTTAAGCAGAAGGAATGGTTAAGATATGTTCAGGAATAAGTTGACCAGTTAAAACACGTTTTGCACATGTTTTTTAGCACATATGTACATTCGAGTAAGTTTTGTGTCTTATTTTGGTTAGGAGTTGTTCATTCTAGCTAGAATACATTATTAATTACTATTTCTAACTAAGGAAGCATGTTTATTCTAGTACTTTTAAGTATTTTAGCATTAAAACTCCTAAATAGCTAAGTCTTTTATTTCTTTTATACTTATAACTTTTATTTCAACTAGGATTAGTATGTTGGTGAACCTATAGCCTTTTTAAGGCCATTCTTTTCATGTAATATAGAATTTGAAACATACAATATTTCTTGAGAAGTTCATTCTCTTTGGTTCTTTGTGAACTTAACTTATTGCATAAGGAAGCTAGGCTTTTTTGTGTGCTTTCTATACTTCTCATTTCTAGCCATATGTTAGTTAGGTTTAGGCGTTTTTCTAGTCTCTTGAAAGGTCTTTTACGGATCTTGTAGCATCTTGGGTGTGTTTCTTGGTTCATATACCAACGGGGTTTACATCAAGTGGTATCAGAGTCATAAGTTCCAAGCCCAGTTTTTCTATTTGTTTATTTGTTTCTTCATTATTTACAATTGTTTTCATTTTGTTTTGATCTATTCTAAGTTGTTTCCCTGTGTTTCAGGTCCTTTCCATTCATTTCCATCCCCTTTGTTCTAATTACATCAAGTTCATCTTTATATGGCCTACTTGTGTTCTTTGAGTTCAGCAACTTGTTCTTTTAATCTCTACATCAAAATCCTCTTGTTTCGATCTTATTTTATTCAATTCTATTTAGTTTTCTTCATTTTTAATTCATTCAATTCAGGTTTTGCTTATTTCGGGCCAAAGTGCGCAAAAAATGCTTGATAAGCATAATTTGCACCAAAACATGTTTCAATGTCCCAAAACCATGCACTTCATCCAAAACCTTTCTGTTTTGTTTTGTTTTGATTTTTTGCATCCACCAAAAACAACAAAAATCCAAAAAGAAGGTCCAAGAATTAGGTTGTTTTGATCCAACAAATTTTATTTCAAATTATACAAGAATTTAGTTTCATTTAATCTTTGCTGCAAGTAATCATTTCTTTTGCTTTGTTTTGTAGCAATAAACTATCTTGGAAATTTTTTCAGTAAGAAAACAACAAATAAAAATGTTTCTTCTTGAAAAATATTGTGTTGTTGCACAAGTTTCTTTGGTTTTGCATAAAATAGCATTTTAAAGCTCGATTTTGAATATTTTTTGTTCTTTCCAATAGTTCTTTCAATATTTCTTTGTGAGAGCTTCCAAAACCCTAAATCTTCATTTTCCTATCTTAGTTTCTATCAAAAAACCTTATTTTCAAAGGAATTTAAGTTTTCTTGTATGCTTTAAGATTAGTTTGCTTAGAACTTTAGAGAAATTCTTTGATCGCAATATTTCACTAAAAAATTGATTATGAGTGACATTTTTTTAGAGTGAAACATGTAAGAGAATGTGAGAGGATTTTCGTTCATAAATTTATTATGGAGAATGATCAAGAAATTGCAAGGGAGCCTCACAAGCTCGTGCAAATAATGAAGCAAGGTCTTGATGATCTAGAAGGTTCTAATAATAAAAGAATCCACTAAAAACCTGTTGGCCATGTTGAAAAAAGGCATAGCCATGCCCCATATGATGCATATGAGGAGAAATATAAAGTTACCATGTCTCTAAAGGTCCAATGCCTTCTTGATTAAAGGAAAACTAGGCAAGAGTGCAACCGAGCATGAAGAACCAGTAGTTTTGAGCATGAATCACCATTTTCTAAGCCTTCTCAACAACTTAAACCCTCCGACCATGTTTATACCTAAAATTACACTCCCATGACTGTACCAACCATGAGACTCCACTGCCTTCGAACCCACACCAAAGCAAGCTTTCTTTCTTAACCAGGCAAAATCAGCACAAGCTCAAGATCCACCCGATCTTTGCCTAACCCTTCTTAGAGACATCAAAGCCTTCCAAGAATGGCTTAGTAAGCCATATGTTGATGTACTTGAAGTGGCTATCAAAGTTCAACTAAGTTTTTGTGAGGCCAAAAGAAAAAATTTGAAAGGAAAGATAAGGGGTTGAGAGAAAATAAAGAAGGGAAAGTTGAAGGAAAAATAGAGTGTTTGTGAAAAGAGTGAAGTTGAGTGGGATGAAAGTATAAGAGAGTTCTTGAGAGAAAAAATTGAATGGGAAGTTGAGAGAAAATAAGAGTGCAATGATTGAAGTTGAGTGAACAGAGGAAGACTTACAGAAAAGCCTTGCTTTCAACTAATATAATGAAGTCTTTTTCTAGTGTTATGTTGTTTTCTCTTCAGGAATATAGCAAAGTTGAGCTCAAAGGAAAAATCTCTAAGGAAGAAGAAGTTTTGAGTGAAGGAGTAGTGAGCTACACCAAATCTGGGTTAATTGAAGTTCCGTGTGAGGGGAAAATAGAAGCACAACAAGAAATTATGCCTAAATAAGGTAAAAATGAAACCTTGAGAATTGTCTTGCCTATGCCCAAAATGGAGGATATATGGAGACTAAAACCACATTTTGTAATGTAGTTTTTTCTTTTAAATAGCCTTGATATTGTCTTAAATGGTTTTGATTTGTTTAGATCATGTTTTGCTTCTAACCTTGTTTTGGAAGATGGATATCATCATCCTAGATTAATAGAAGGAAACAAGCGTATAATTTTAAAAAATTTTGGTTTTGAATATTCTAATTCTTTAGTTTTGTCAAATTCTTTTTTGAATTCCATAAGTTTTTCTAAAGAAAAATTTGTTTTGGAATCCATTGTTTTTTATTTTGTTTCTTTGCATTCACATCACATTGTTTTGTTTTACATCAAATTCAATTAGTTTCTTTGGGATTTTTCATGCATTAATCCATTTCTACAAATGCTTTACATATTTCTTTGATTTCCTTCAATGTTCAATCAGTTTTTGTGCATCAATCTGTAAATTTCAGCAAGCATTCTTTTGTTTTGACACATGCACTATGCAAGTTTGTGAGCATTTTGGGTCATGAATGATGTATAGATTTAAATCCATTTGTTTTCCTAGCAAACATTGTGAAGAGTGTTTTCAAATATAATTTAATGAAAAAGAATGAAAAACCTACTATTTTGTTTCACATTCCATGCAAATTCATGATTTTCATGCATTTTAGCGCACATACATACAAGAATAAAGTTTTTGAATTGGTTTCACTTATACCCATCTATTCTAGTTTTGTTTTAATTAAATTGCGTAGGATTTTTGTGAAAATCATGTATTCTTGTGCTTCTGCAAACATAGGCCAAAATGATTTCAAATTTGACTTATTTGAATGACCTACGCAAACTATTCTTTTGACTTGTGCTTTTCTGGATTTTATGAACCATAACACATATGCAAGTTTAGATCCACTTGTTTTGAGTGCATACAACAGCCTTGACATAAAGTCTTCCTACATTTTTCCTAGTTATGGGAATAATGCTTTTGAGACGGCATGTACATTTGGATATTCTGGAGTATTGATATCATGCATATCCCATTGATTTCTCACAGAAAATGGTGTGATTTGCATGAGAAGTCTTTGTGCGTTTTCTCCAGATCTGATTATAACATCCAAAACTCATTACTTTTGCATAGTAATTATATGATTCTTGACATTCCAGCCATATTTTGTGCAATTACAAAGGTAATGGAGGTAGTACCTAGAGTTAAGTTAATGTTTGAGCTAGAATTTGAATTATTTATGTTCTTTGCTTTTAACTTTGTCTTTGAACCTGGAGGTACCAAAAGTATCTTTGAGTGCATATTGGTTTAGGTTTTGTAAGGTAAGTGCTTAGATGGTGTTTAATTCACCCTTGTTGATTCCATCATTTTCTAATGTAGGTTTTGATTTGAAGATGAATCTTTCTAAGGAGAAAGGAGTTGATAGGTACCTCTGGAGCAACCTCATGCACACTGTAGGAACCCTTGAGGAAATTAAATCTACGGAGCTTAAGTTGGAGCATTCAAGCATCTCCCGTATCTTAATGATGTTAATTTTTGGAGTATCTAAGGATTGTTATTCAGACGAGTCAAGAAGGTTAATCATGACACATGGGAGTCAAGAGGGGTTATCCAAGACCGTCATATGCCCAAGCCACCTTAGAAGGTTACTCGGGACACATAAGGGTGCACCCGAGAGCCTACATAGAGCTTTCATGCCATTGTTAAAGAAAAATAGGCTTTTTTTGTATTTTCTACCCTACAAGACACTTCATCCATCAAGTTCTAGCCTTTTCTTTAAGGGAAGACCGTGACCCCAATAAGAGCCTTGAAGTGCACAAACATGCCCTAATGGTTCAAGTTTAAGCTCAAAGGATCTATGGCCATCCAAAAGGAGCTATTTCAAGTTATTATGCATTTCTTATGATATTTTCTAGCTATTTAGGCCAATAGAAGGCAACATACCTAAAGGGAAGTCAAATGGTTAAGTTCTTGTTCCATCATGCATAAATGAAGTCAAAGGTAGCCAATATGATGCCAAATGGAGTCCTACGCAAATGTGAACATTTTGGGATGCCTTATAAGCTACATAACCAAGGTTTTAAGCTGTGGGAATGGTTAGGATACATTCAGGAACAAGTTGGCCACTTAAAACACGTTTTTGTACATGTTTTTAAGCACATATGCATTCTGGCAAGTTTTGTGTTTTATTTTGGTTAGGAGTTGTTTGTTCCAGCTAGAATACATTATTCATTACTATTTATACTAAGGATTGTGATTATAGTGTTTTTAAGTATTTTAGCATTAGAACTCCTAAGTAGTTAAGTTTTTTATTTCTTTTATACTTAGAACTTCTATTTCAACTCGGACTAGTATGTTGTGTAAAACTAGAACTTTTTTAAAGGCATTTTTTCATGTAATTCATACATAATTCAGAATATGCAATATTGCTTGAGAAGTTCTTTCTCTTTGGCTTTTTGTGAACTTACTTGTTTTTACTCACAAGTTGCTTAGGGGTTAGGTTTTTCTAGTCTTATGGAGGGTCTCTTGTGGAGCTTGTAGCATTTTAGGTATGTTTCTTAGTCCATACACCAATGGGGTTCACAATAACAGTTGACGTGGTTGCCCTTTTACAAATATACTTGCACAAATACTTAACATGTATGTCTATCTTAGTTACCTCAACATTAACATGAAAGTCATTTTACATACATAAGCCATGATTATGAGGCACCACCCAATGATTATCCAATGGTAGCCCATTAATGACCTTAAAATGATTGTCACACCTACTGTGGCAGAGGGAGAATCCATCTTCATTGATGATAATCTCATTTTGGAAAGACCATGGATAATGTTTGGAACATGCATTCTTGACCATGCATGGGCATCTTGGGTTAGTAGTATTGCATAAGGCGTGAAACATATGCATAATAATCGCCTTGTATCCTACAGGGTCATTTTCATTATCTAGAAGTTCTACAAAAAAAGAGTGATCTATTTTATGAAGAGTGTTAATCTCATCTTTGACATGGAAAAAAAGAGCGATATGCGCATAGGGCAGCCCTCATTTTTTGAAACCCAACAATTCAAATATCTGTAACACAACAATAAACTAAAAGGGGAAATGGTCACAGTATTAAGTTATTCTTGTATGTCTATTGAACTATTAATTATGTGGGGATGGAATAGTACCTACAAAGACTCATCCATAGTGGTTTCCATTAGTAATATCTTCTCTAAAGTTCTGGAGCTTCATAAAAAATACACGATGGACAATATCAAATCTAGCTTTCGAATGTTGGCCAGAAATTAGTTCAAGGAAGTGCTGGATTTTTGGTCATTTTAGGCTATAGGTGTATGTAAAGAATAAATTACGATAGTCTATCACTCTACATATAGACATAGAATCCTAATAATTTTGTATCAAATATCTGGGACCCCTAATAAAGGAAGATGAGAGGATGATTTTTTTACTGTATAAAGAAGAATCTGTGTCACCAACGATTCACTACATCTTATAAGCCACATAATATCTTAGTATGGAAGTGGTCTTAATCCCTCCTAAGCCAATGAAATTGAGATTCAAGAGTGATATAGTAAGCACCAACAATATATTCATGGAATAATCGACCTCCCACAGGATGAGCAACTGAACATTATGATGCTGTTGAAGTTAAAATGTGTAAAACTCCCTTAAAGATATAGTCTTTATAGAAGAAAATTTTCCACCATTTTAAACATAGCGTACTTTTAAATGATAACCAATTTCACTGTAGACTAGAAATAGGGGGAAAGATTGGGCACATTGCTTTGGATAGGAAAAATCAGGGGCGGCGCTATATATTGGTGAATGGTGGCAATTGAATTTTGGAAAAAAATATGTAATTGGTGTATGGTCTTTTAAAAAATATTCATTGACCCCACAAAATTTTATATGATGCTTCCATTCATTAAAAAGTGCATGAAATCAGTTTTGATTACCACTACTAAGATAATTTTCTGGCTCTACCCTCAAGAAAAATTGATAGTGTGTGGTTCTGAATTCTAGGGTACACCAATATATCTTGGAGGTCATTATTCTCCTTATCAATATCGTCAAATAGTTCAATAACCTCATTTGAAGTAGGTAAATTATATATTCTATCTTTTCCCATAGAACTAAAAAGTTGTATGTGCGTAGGAGGCAAGCTTATGTCACTCAAGCGATCTCTTACCGTCTAAAAAAATCTAATCGGTTGATTTGCTCATCAAACATCTATATTAAACCATTAATAATGGTTTAATCATACTCCGTGTAAGTTTTATCACCAAAGTTCATTATTCGATTATGTCTCAAGCTCAGTGTCAAACATGTACAGTTCAGCAAGTCGAGGATGGTCTCCATTGTTAGGATATAAGGATCCAATGTAATGATAATTCATTCCAAAGATTTAAATGTGGATGTACCTTGTCCATCATGTGTATTCAAATCCACGTAAATACCAGTAGAAATGAAAGAGAATCTACAATTAGTTTCCTGCATATGTCTTCAAAAGTACTTTGACAACTGATCCCTATTGTGGCAAATAGATTCTGGTGGTTGCCAAGAATAAAGAACAAACATCTTCCTTTTCCAACAACATAAGTAGAATTTAGAGTTTAATGTTTGATGTGACTTATTACTTGTCTCTTGGTTCCACATAATATGCCCAAAATTGGGATAGACACATGTAGGAGGACCAAGATCTTTATATTCAAAACATGTCTCTAAATTGCAACTTAATATTAAAGAACATGTATAGAAGAAAAAAAGAGTAGATGCAGGTGGACAGATGAGAAGTGTACATTAATGCTCATCTGCTTGAAATTCTTGGTCACCAATGGTAGATTGATGTAGATGTACAACATCAGAGGCATCTATATAAGAAGAATCTTATAGTATGTGACATATGGTAGTCAAAGGAAAGAAATGAATGAAATGGTAGGGAAGATTATTTACAATCTGTTATTATACCTGCAACATCCACTGGAATATTGTTCAATGGGTCCCATTAGTATTAGTTCATAGCGAGGAGGCAATCACCGTTGGCTTCTAGAATGTTTTTGTTACAGTAGATGAGCTTTCACCTACTTCAAAAGTTCTATGAATAGATTGCAAGGGTGCTAAATGAGGTGGAATAGAGCTGGCATGATGGGAAGCATTTTGATTTTGATGTGGAGTAGGATAAGCTTAATGGCCTTCGTAGGCCACTGTGTTAAATATATCAATGAGAGGAGTTTTAGCTAATGGAACATTAGTACCAAAATGAGTTGTGCATTCAAAAGAAATCTGATGTCAAAATGAGGCGTCAACTCTAGTGGTGGAGATTGTAGATGTACGAGAATGGTTTTATGTAACTGGGACTTACAATTATAGATGCTAGTAATTGTGACCAAACGATGAGCTTGTTGATGAGTATATCGCAGCTCAATGCAATGGGCTTTTCGAGTACAGGAATCCATATCCTTAGAAAAGTAATGCAATGAAAGTATGCTGCTAATAATAATAATAATAAGGAATGAAATTACATAAGTAGTTAAGCAAATGCATAAACAATAGCATACAAGTAAAAGTAAATGCACTAAATACATGGAAAAGAAAAATGAGTAAATAGAGTAACAGTAAATGCAATGCAAAAAATAAAAGGAAAAAGTAGAACATAACAACAAAAAAATAAATAAATAAAAGGAACATATTTACTAAGGTAGATTATGATGTTAGTGGGTTAAATGAACTCATATGTAATGTAATTGGTTTTTAGGCAATAACTTATGTCAAACATAGTGGAGCACCATGCAGTACGCACAGTGATTTCATTAATGTAACATGGGTATTAATATTTCTTCTCCATATCTTTTAATAAAGAGTATGACTTTTAAATACATTGCTAAACATAAATGATGTTCAATATTGCTAAAGATTACATGAAAAACTGTTTGTCACCATACTTGTTGATGACCTATAATAATACTAAGAACTACATGTAGAACTCTAGTCAAGCCCAAGGAGAATTAGAACTAAGAAGCGTAACTCATCATCCACTGCACATTCCTTGCACATCCATTGATCATAAATCTTGTAATAACTTCGATCCCACTTGTCCATAGGTGGAATGAGATAGTGGATAAAGACAGCAATGAGATTGCCATAATCCCTCAACTGTATGAATCTATGTGAATCTTGGTTTAGGTTCCATCCCCAAATCATTGTCGAAACGTTGAAGGATGCAAATATGGCAAGGGACGTAAATGCCCAAGGCAAAGGTAGGATGGATGGATACAAGATTTCTGGATTGTCGAGGATTCATCCATAGAGCTTTGGAGAGGATAATGATAATAATCTCTGCAGGTAATGACTCCATGCTAATTTATTTTGTCAGCATAAGGGAAAATTGATGTTTTATAAGCAAAAGGATTGTACATAGGTTAAAAAATAGAAAGAAAGAATAAGAAAAACTATAAGATAATAATTAATTTTGTTAAAAACTAAGGAGTTGGGTAAATGTAGATATTAAGTAAATGATTTTTCATTCAATCACAATCGAAAATAGCTGGTAATGAAAGGACACAATGGACGGCTAACCCGAATCGGCAAAAAAAAAAAAAAATATTCAGAAAGGCAAGAAAATAATTACGTGGGGAATTTAAATGAGAAGGCCGAAAAATGTCAAATTCAGCCCAACACAAGTTAGCAGAAAAACCATTGTATGCCAACAACAAGAGCAGGAAGCCACTTTGTGAAAAAGGAAGGTGGGCCAATGTAAAGGTGACCCAAAAATTGGGTGCGGAAAAAATTTATGCCCAATTTTATTTGACGTGTTAAAAAAATTAATAGCATCTTTGGGAAAAAATTTATAGCGTACACATAATTATATAAATGGGCTAATGTTAAGGTAAAAAACGAAATTTGGTTTGAAACCAAATAAATAAAGGTCTATCAAATAAAAGGAAGATGGGCCAATCGAAAAGGGCCCAAAAAAATTAACAGATTAGTCATATACAAGTGGGCCAAATTAATCTATGTCCTGCGAGTGGTGGTGGTGAAAAAAATTAAAGCACAAACGGAATGTGATAACTAGCCCAACTTTAATGCGCCGAACAACAATAATCAATAATTTGCAGAGGCCCAAAAAAATTTAAGCAAAACAAAGTGGACTATGTGGAATGTACGAACAATACTATATTTGTCACGTTTCTAAAGGTGGGGGCCAAACTGAAACGGGCTTAACAAAACCGGGGACATAAGCGACAAGCATTCACTTTCTAAAGGAGTGAGATGCGTAATTTTAGAAAGATAGGATATAAATAAGCCATTTTGTCCTAACCGTAGCTCGTCTCTCACCCACTCTCGTCCCTCTCGCCTCCACTGCTAGAATGATCACTGCCGCTGCTTTGATGTGGTGGCGCCGCAAGGAGTATGAGTTTTCCGGCGGTGGTGGCATCATCTACGGCAGAGCAAATCCCAAATTTATGTTTTGCTTTACCAATCAGTGGCTATTCGTCTTCTATGTACTTCTTTCTAAAGGCTTTTACTCAGAAACGCCATGCTTTTTTTTATAGATCTAGGCTGAAATTTTTTATCTCTCTGTGGAAGTCTCATTTGTCTAACCCTTTCAGGTTTTATTTCTCACCGTCATGCTTCCTGCCTCCGATGGTCGCGACACCGCCTACATAACAACAATAATGTTTTCGCGAGATCCGTTAACCCCTTGGTTGAACCATGCTCTTCCGATGTGTGGTGTGTGGGTGGCCGCTAGGACATATTTTTGCCCAGAAATTGATGATTTCTAGTACCTTGGGTTCGTCTCAATATCATGCTCACTATTTTGTAAACGCTTTCAACCTTAAACTGAAACATGTTACATAGATCTGGGTTAAAATATTTGGATGGTGAAAACCCTCGGTTCCTGGGGTCCGGGCTTCTGTTCGAATGGTTCGTCTGGAAATTTTTGTTGTCCAGGTGGGAGGACCATTCCTACGCACCTGCATGATAGATGTTCAGCTATTGGGAAGTCTCGTCTCCTATACAAGCTTGCTTCCATTAATGACACTAAAAAAGTGGACTATTGGGAAGTCTTGTCTCCTATACAAGCTTGCCTCCATATATCGAATTCGATCGATATGTGGAGATGGGGAAAGAAGGCAAACTTTAGTGCATATCTTTGTGTATTTCACCATTAATGACACAAAAAACTGGACTATGATTTTTTTCGTTTTTATTTTCTCAGTCATACTGCTTTTCGCTGTCATATTTTAGTCTTAAAAAGTTACTTCATTTATTGATGAATTTTTTTTTATTTCTCTGCCATTATTAACCTACCTAACCACGATCAATAAGAATGCGTTTTATTCGTAAAAAAAAAATTAAGAATTTAAAGAAAATGCAATATGATCATCTATCTTTTTTAAATAAAAAAATACGAGACATGTAAAAGACACTACTAAAATATAGGACTTTGCTAACTGTCATTTACCAACGTGTAATAGTTGGTAAATTGGTAAATGACAGTTGGTATTCGATACGTTGGAAAAATTTTTCATAACGCGCAATTAATAACACATTGGTAAAATTCATATTGGTAATTACCAACGGTCATGAACCAGGCTTGGTTTCCATCGCGTAGTTGTAGTTACCAACTGACAGCCGTTGGTAAGTTACCAACTGCTGGCCGTTGATAAGTTACCAACTATCCAGCAGTTGGTAACTTACCAACGGGTAGCAGTTGGTAACTACAACTGCTACCAACTGCCGGCAGTTGGTAAGTAAGTTAACAACTGCCACCAGTTGGTAACTGGCAGTTGGTAAGTTACCAATTGGTGGCAGTTGGTAACTTTGCAGTTAGTAATTACCAACTGTCAGGACAGTTGGGAGGAACCCTCGTTGGTAGTTATCAACTTACATCAGTTGGTAACAGGATGACAGTCGGTAATTACCAACGCGCGTAAGTTGGTAAGTTCCCTGTTTGCACGTTGGAAATATACATTAAACGTTCCAAGTTTTGGTTGTTTCGTATTTTTCCCAGTTTGAATACACATTCAAAATTAAAATACCAATTCAAAAGTTCGCCCAGCTTTACTCAGCAATAAACATTACACAGCTATGCAAACGTAATTAAAATAAAATATTCTCAAATACAGCATAATTAAAACAAGAACATATATGTCTGAAAGAAAGCATTCAACATTCAACCGATTACACATTCCAGTAATTTCAACTGAGTCTTAATTAGGTATAAAAATTATTATGTAAGAGCTCTAACACAAGAACTTTGGAAATGCGCTAACCTGTTGATGACGCCCATCACGGAGTCCCGACTATCTCCTCATCCTCCGAGTCCGAGTCATCAGGATAATGTGGAATTGGTTGAGCCGGCGGGCACGGAAGGTTTAGCGAACGACAAATAATCTCCAACTGAGCCCGATTTGCCTCCAATGCGGCTCTCTGAGCCTCAATCTCTGCTCTCTGTCTCCTCTTAATTCTCTCGAGCTTCCTCTCGTACTCCGCATCCTTTCGCGCATTCTCCTCCACCATCATCTTCTGTACTTGCTCGTTGAATTGCGGTGTCTGTGTGATGTCGATAGGCGGGATGAGAACTGGCTGTCGGCGTCCCGGTATAACACACTACTCAGATCTTAATCCAAATACACGGCCTCTCCTTCTACCGCCAGATGCAGTACTAATGATTGCTAGTTCATCAAATCCCTCTATTCCATCATCTTCCTGTGTTTGCTCCTCAATCTCTGCACTGATACGAGTCTACAGAAACATAATAAAATAATTTTGAGTGTGTCATTATTTGTAAAACATTGTAAGTTTCTTAAGAATATTTTGTGAACAAACAGTTTTAATACTTACAGCAACTTTTTCACAGCGCTTACTAACATATTTCCCATTCTGCATTTTATGTGTTGCTTGAAGGACTTTAAACAAGCCAGGGTCCTTCTTCTCAGGATCTCTCTCTCTCTAATTGAATGAAACGTAACATTAATATGTAATTTAATTTCATTAGTTTCTAAAATGTTGTTTGAAAGAACATTACCGAGATACATACCATTTGCTCTCGATGTGCAGACATCGAGATAGATCCCCTTGCATATGTCGCGCTGCAAGAGCCAGACTGTGAATCCTCGTCAGTCACTGTTGCTCGCATTGCCTTGAACCTAGCGAACTTCTGAATGAACTCCGGACTCGCCCAATATGCCTCCATTTCCGCATATGCAGCATCTGACATAAAGTTTGCCTTCGCTCGACGTTTAACCGGATCTTTCACACGGCGAATTTCTGACATCATGCTTTTGTAATGTTGTGCTCCCAAGATATTCCACACCCGATACACCTCATTATGGTGTATCGGATCCCACTCACAGCTCCTCTGTACATGTTAATATGTTTAAACTATTAGCATGGAAAAATACAATTCTTAATCTTATAACATTATTACATCATTATCATAGTAATATTATTGTTATACCTCAAAAACACGCCACCATTGCTGCAGGTCTGATGGAGAGACGGAGGACCAATCAGAATATGGTTTGAAATGTGTGGTGAAACATGGTGTCACTAACCGTGTCGCCGCAGCTAGAATGAATCTGTGACATTGAAATTGTTAGTTACTGACTTGTTGATGATTCCATGTAAAGTAATTACTCTTACTAATATTAATACGTGTGTCTGGTATTTATCACTTACGTGTTACCATGTGGGGATATCCTCATCCGCGGTCGGCCTGCTGTCTGTGACATCGATGATGGGATGTCATCAATATGTATATCATCATCTAAGGGATGAGTCATCACTATGGGGTGCCGTGGCACGCACCAAATCCATGTCCAGATGGCATGCCTCCACCGCCGTTAGATCAGTGCTCATGTGAGGGGACCTGCGTGGCTGGCACTGTTGTTCCCTGCGTCTCTACACCGACATCCTCCTGTGTCTGGGATGAAGAACCCATCCTATGTCGTTCATTAAGTATTGGCTCCATTACCTCCTTAAATTGCGCAAATGGTCCTTTCCCACGTCGGCATTTATAGGTGTTATCCCCTTTACGAGGCATCTGCATTTATTTTTAGCTAAGTTGGTAAATTAAACATAACATATATTTACTGACATATATTGTGGAGTATTAGGGGTACATAAATTTACCAAATATTTTCTGCACATTAATTAGAAATTACAAGTTATCATTATTCCTAGTACATGTTATCTAATCATTCATTCGACCCACTGCTGTCATTCTCGTCAAACTCCTCAGATTCTTCAGAGTCACTGTCATCGGATATAAACTCCTCCTCATCCTCTGTCTCGCCATTAGATCCCCCCCTCCTCAAGTACATCTTCTTCAATATCATCACCGACACCCGGGTCAGCTAACTGCTCAATTGGGTCATCTTCAATTCTTTGACAATTCACGGATCCACTGTCTTGATACAAGTCATCCTTGTCCAGAATTGCATCCTGTATTATCCATCGAGGTTTTATCTTCATAACAGCTGACCACCCGTTCCTTTCACGTGACATACTCGGATATTGTGTGTAGTAAACTTGGTCAGCCTGTGATGCTAGAATGAAAGGATCAAACTTCTGATATCTACGGCTATTCCGGATCTCAACTAACCCAAACTTTTTATGCATTCGAGTTCCACGTTCAGGTGTTGGGTCAAACCAGTTGCACCTAAACAAGACAACATTCTTATGTGGAAAGCCCGGATATTCGAGTTGAATGACTTCTTCTAATATACCATAAAAATCACATTCAACTTCACTTGCACCCGTGTTGCGTATGCAGACTCCACTATTAAATGTTGATTTGTCCTTCCCCTATTCACTTATGTGAAACTTGTACCCATTTGTGAAATAAATCGGCCATGTTTGAACCCGACGTAAGGGCCCACATGCAACATCCCACAAGATGTTATCGGCAATATTGTTACCTGGGTCATCAACCTATGTAAAACATTTTCAATTTAGGACAATATATATGGAGACTTTTATAACTTAACATATTGCAATACATACTGTCCTAAAAGCACACATACATAGTGTCGGAGCCAGTCTGAGAAATTGTTTTCAATGTGTATGTCCATCTCGGACATTGTTATCTCGGGTGCAGTTTCCCTGACCATGTCCACAAACATACTGTGGCCAATAACAGAAACAATAAAAATATGTTAGTTTTGTTTGATGAGTAGTCCTGAATTTCAACATAATCACAGTTGGAATGCCTTTTCATGAACGATGACTTACTTTAGTTATGGCCTGATCTCAGCACAGTTTAGAAGAACGTATGTGGTTGCAATTCTAAGTTCATCGTCCGTGAGGAATCTATATCGGCATGCACCATATGGACGTCCCGAAAAAGTGAATATGGACCACAAGTCACCATTACATGGGACAGGACCACCATCATCATTTCTCGGTACTCGGTTCATCATGGAGGGAACATGAGACTCAAAGTAATGAGAGCAAAAGATGGAAGTCTCCTCTATAAGGTATGCTTCACATATCAATCCCTCAACATGAGCAGTATAAGAAATCTTCATTTTTAGGTCATGCATGCACCGCTCAAATTTATACATCCATCGGTACTGAACAGGTCCTCCAACCCTTGCTTCAAATGGCAAGTGAACTGGGAGATGCTCCATGACATCAAAAAACCCTGGAGGAAAAATTCTCTCAAGCTTACAAATTATAATTGGAATATTGGCCTCCAACGCAAACAAGTGATTTTCATGCAACTCTGGAGAGCACAAGTCTCTAAAGAATAGGCTTAACTCCGTTAATGGCTTCCAAATATTCTCGGGTAGCACTTCGAGGGCAATGGGGAGAAGCCTTTGCATCATAACATGACAATCATGACTCTTCATGCCAAACATATTGCAACCAGCTGTATCAACACATATCTTAAGATTCGAGGCATATCCATCAGGGAGTCGTAAAGATTTTACCCAAGCGATCACATCTTGCCTTTGTTTAACATCAAATGTGAACCTCGCCTTTGGTTTGAACGAACGACCATCATTAAGTGGAACCATGTTTAACTCCGGCCGATTACAATAAATTTCCAGGTCCTTCCGTGCTTTCACATTATCTTTCATTTTGTTCTTAACATCCATTACAGTATTCCATATATTCTCAAACACGTTCTTCTCAATATGCATAACATCAAGATTATGTCGTATTAAGTTCGTGGCCCAATATGGTAACTCCCAGAAAATGCTTCGCTTCGTCCAATTATGTGATTTCCCATAATCGCACAGTCGATTTTGTGGCCCATCGTTACCAACTGATGGAATCCATGAGATTCTTTCAAATATATCTTCACCTGATAAGCGCGGAGGAGGCAATGACTTTTCTGATTTCCCTTTTTTAAAGCAAGTACAATTCCTTCTATATGGGTGGTTCCGGGCAAGGAATTGCTGATGACAGTCGAAAAATGAAATTTTCCCGCCATACTTAAGTTGGAATGCCTTACTTTCGCCCATACAAATAGGGCAAGACAATCGCCCGCGTGTCATCCACCCTGATAGCATGCCATAAGCCGGAAAGTCATTTATGGTCCACATTAATGCTGCTCGTAGAATAAAATTTTGTTTCAATGACACATCCCATGTTTCAACGCCATCAAACCACAGATGCCGTAGCTCGTCTATTAGAGGTTATAGATAAACATCAATCTTATGATTTGGGCTACGTGGACCTGGAATCAGCAATGAAAGGAACATATAGGGTTTTTTCATGCACATCCAAGGGGGCAAATTATACGGAGTAACGATCACAGGCCAACAAGAGTATTGTTTCCCAAATGGTCCAAAAGGTGTAAATCCATCGGCACACAACTCCAATCTGACATTTCGCGCTTTCGAAGCAAACCATGGGTAGGTCTGATCAAAATGTTTCCAAGCTTCACCATCTGATGGATGTTTTATAACACCTGGGACCTGTGTTTGCTCCTTATGCCACCTCATCTGCTTAGCTGTTGCCAATGACGCAAATAAGCGTTGCAGACGAGGGCTTAGTGGTAAATAATGCATGGTTTTTCTTGGTCGATCTTTACCACGACCTCCCTTTTTTGGCTTATATCTCTCAGCTCCACAGTACTTCCAAATACGCACACTACTGTCATCTTTCTAGAACAATATATAATCATTCACATAGATGTCAATCTTCTCGTGAGACAGACCCAACTGGGAAACTAATTTCTTAGTTTCATACCAATTTGATGGCATCTTACTATCTGTTGGTTGAGTCTCCTTCATCAGTTGGGCAATGCCATTAAAGCATCCTCGTGATATGTGATACTCAGACTTAAGGTTGAGAAGGCGGACAGCAGCAGATAACTCAGAATGACTTTCGCACCCATCCTATAAAGGAGTTGATACTGAATTCAAAAGATTAAAAAATTTTTTTGCACTTTCATTCGGCTCTACAACATTGTCTTCCAGAAATTGTGAGTAAGTAGGGGCAACGACATCTAATACCATCCTTTCATATGGATTTGTCGAACACCCCTGGTCAAACTGATCAAACCCACCCACACTTGAAGTCGTATCTGATGCTTCATTAAATGGCTCACCATGAGCGGTCCAATTCAAGTAAAAAGGCTTAAACCCTCATTTGTACAGATGAACTCTGACCTCATTAGACTGATTAAACCGCAAATTCTTACATTTCTGACAAGGACAGCGAATGCATAACCCGCTCATAGTTTCAAGGTGCGAGACAGCAAATGATATAAATTCTTCGACCCCGAACTCCCACTGTTGTGTGTAACCAGTTCGGCCAGGCAAGAAACAGTTACTGTACATCCAACTACTGGCGGATTCCATTACACACAAAATCTGTTCGTAATCATAAACACCTCAATCTATTAAATGATATACGTAGTCAAGTTTTATATTGAGTTAGTAAAAATAACAAAAGTTCATTAATGTTTACGTAAGTAACTTAAAAAATTGTTAGATAAACAAAGTTTATTCTCAATCTTATTGTTCTTATGATTAACGTACGGTCACGCTTATTGTTCTTATTGTTCTTATTATTCTTATTGTTCTTAGTATTTAAATTAAAAATTTTCTTCACTATATTTTATTACATATAGGCTTTACTAAGTAAATAAGGTAATGAATAAAGAAAGTTAATGTTTAGGTTGAAGGTTTAAAACTGTCCTAATTATTCCTTTATGGTTTAGGGTTTTAAGGTTAGAGTTTGAGGGTTTATGATTTGGATTACGAGCTTATAGTTAAGGTTAAGGTTATGGTTAGAGTCTTGGGTTTATGGGGATTATTTGGGTTCAGATTTAGTCTATAGCGTTTATGGTAAAGTTAAAATTAGTGTTAAGATTAGGGTATAAGTTTATGTCTATTAGAGTTTAGATTTAGGTATAGGGTTTATACTGCTACGATTATAGACTTATAGTTTAGGTTAGATTTCGCTATTCTCCTACTTTTACTTTTTTTTTTTTTGTGAAACACATTTCCAGTCCCTATATTATTTTCGTTTCTGATATTAGGCCATAAGTTTAATAAATTATAGTGTTTTTGTTTAATTCCTTGGTTATTTTTTTTAAATGTTTTTTTTTTCTAAACTAAAATATTGGTCACCATGGTTTATTTATTTTTTTAGTGAAATAAGACTTTTTTTTCTTAACTTTTCCATAGTCAATTGTTAAACTTTTAATACCTAAAGTTTTTACATTTTCTCTATTGGTCTCCAAATTAATTTTTTTATTTTTCTGCATTATTATTGTCATATTATTGCAACATGGTTTTATTATAATGATTAAATTTTTATTATCATTAGACCATGACATAATATAACCATTTACACTAAAGCACTCCAACTAAACCATAACTATACCTATTACCATGAACTTATACAAATAATCATTCCATAAAATAATATATACAACGCACAAAGAAATTACATATTAACTCTAATCCATAAGAAAAAATATCCACAGATAACAAATAATTAACATAAATTGCATATTCAAATATCAACAACTATGTTCAAACCACAGTGACAACACATAAGTTTTATTATCAATATTAATAATTAAAAATAATTTCCCTTAAAAAATCCCGTTTTCAATTAGAAAGGAAAAAAAAATATAAACTTACCTCGAACGACTTCGAACGGAGAGGAAAAACAATGGGTACGTCTTCACACTCACAGCTGCAGGGAGAAACTGAAAAAATGGAGGAAAATAACTTAATATCCTGGTAATATAAGAAATTTCTGCAAATGAAACAAAGAAACGTTAATCTACACGAGTATTTTAAACAAAATAAGTTATAAAGATTATTATTAGTGAAATTATAGTTATTATTATTATAATAATAACTATTATTATTATTAGTATTATTGTAATTATTATTGTTAAGAAGTGATCAAAGGTTGATATTAAGAAGTTGTCTTTTCTCTCCTAGAAAAGTTTATATATTTTATCTCCACTTTTTAATAATCTTATTTAGTAGAACAAAGATTGACATTAAGAAATTGTAAGACTCTGATTTACATCATTAGGATTAGCCGCCATCTTCCTAGGTGAGAGGGAAACTTTGCTTTCCAAACATTTACTTTGCCGGTAATTTTATTTATCAAAGTATCATTGTCCTTGATCTTTCATTTTGACGAACTGATAAGTACTCTCATATATCTAAAAAATATTGATTTTCTTGAAATTTCATTGTAGTGAACATTCCTAACTTTGTCCCCTATTCAGAACCTTTGAAGTAAATTTTAGTCTTTTCTCGTTAGGAGCAGTAAACACCAAAACCCTAGCCAATTATATTTGCAAATTAATTAACAGAAATTAATTATACTAAGCAATTTACGTAAATACAAATTATTTCATATTTTTAAATATACTAAATAATTTCATACATAAATTTATTACCTAAGCAAATACGTAAATGATTTTCTGGTCAAACACCAAAACACTATTAGATTTGCAAATTAATTAACAGAAATTAATTATACTACCTAAGCAATTACGTAAATACAAATTATTTCATATTTTTAAATATACTAAATAATTTCATACATAAATTTAGTACCTAAGCAAATACGTAAATAATTTTCTTGTCAAATACCAAAACACTATTAGATTTGCAAATTAATTAACAGAAATTAATTATACTACCTAAGCAATTTACGTAAATACAAATTATTTCATATTTTTAAATATACTAAATAATTTCATACATAAATTTAGTACCTAAACAATTTACGTAAAACTAATTATTTACTATTTTAAATTATACTAAATAATTTCGCACATAAATATACTATCTAAACAATTCACTTAAAACTAATAATTTCCTATTTTATAATTAATCCCGAAAATAAACAAAAAATTGTAAGAAAATGCACATAAATTTGCAATTGTAATGGGTAACCTAAAAACTTAACATCCAACCATCAACAACACAAAATCACAAATATTGCACATATTTCAAACCAAATTAACATGTAATAATCCGGAATATGCGTATTTATTGGGGAAAAAATTTAAAAAATATGAAATAAACCAACTGACCTCAAATCCAAATGTTTACTTCCTTCAAATGCCTCCAAATAACTTCAATCCTGCAATAAAAACCAAAATCTTCAACCCATTATCAACCAAGAAGCTCAAATAAGGAAAAATACCGAAAAAAAAATCAAAAAAATCTCGGAAAAAAACCAAACTAACCTTTAGATCGCCCCAAACGACACCAGATCCACATACAACTGACATCGACAAAGCTGTTTCAGCGCTTAATCGACGAAGAAACGTGAATGTGTGTGCTGTGCGAAGAAGAGGTTGCAGGAGAGAGAGAGACGCGAAGGAATGCGAGGAAGAAGACGATTGGCGCTGGGGGGGGGGGGAATTTAAAAACAATTTTTCCAACGGCTAAGCCTAAACTCAATACGCACCGTTTCATTAATGAGCTTCCAACGGTTGAAGCCGTTGGTAAATGTACAGGAGCCTTTTGCTTTTCCAATGGTCAAGTCGTTGGAAACATTAAACATTAATTTCCCTAATTATTATATATTTTTTCCAACGCGTCACAGTAGGAACCTATTCCAACGGTCACAACCGTTGCTAAGCCGTTGGTAAAAACAAAACAAAAAAAAAATTTCCACCAATGCGTGCACGTTGGAAAATTTTTACCAACGGTTCTATACGTTGGAAAAATTTCCACCAATATGGCAGTTGGAAAATCATGATGTTTTAGTAGTGAGAGAAAACGGACAGAGTCATAAAAAACTACATTACTTAGGTAAAAAGTAGAAAAATAAAGCACCATGTCGAAATAGGATTAAAAACAAACATATTAAAACCAAATATTCTGCTAGAAATAAAAACTAAGCCCCATCAGTCATAAAGATCATTCTTCAAGCTTGAATTCTTCAAAGTATCACTTTTCTGAATTGCCCATTTTCCACTCCATGCGTTGTGCTTTGAGTGCAGCAACTTCATTCTCGAACTCATGAATTTTTCCAAGATAAATATTTCTAAGATTAGTCTAACTATATTGAACAAGCTACATCTCATACCCCAGGCCGTCATTCTCATACTTGGTTTATGTTAATTGTTCCCTCATTGCCACTATTGAATCAAATTTAATATCTTGATTGCAAAAATGATGTAAATTCTTCAGGCTATGAATTCCTTTCTCAGCAGTTGTCTCCATAGCGAAAAATAGGTCCCTAGACAATGCTCCTTCTACTTCATTTGAGTAAATAGGGTTGTCTTTCTTAAGCTTCCAAGAAATATGATCAAGAGTTTTCACAAAAGGGGTTGTTACCACCTCTATTGCGTACATAATAATTGAAAAAAATTAAAATAAAAAAGTTTGATTTTAAAACAATATTTCATAGGTAGATAAAAACAGAATCACATTTCTTTTTCCCTAAATATTTAAATTCCTATCTACACTATCCTAACAAATGCATATTGCTTTTATTTTGTTCCAAATATTAAGATTGTGTTAATAAACCTGCCGAAAAATCTAAACATAGAAAAAGGAAGTAAGAAAGCAAATAAATTTACAGCACACACATGGTGCATCACATAAACAGAATTTATAGCAGAACCTAGGATGTGTTTGCTCCCAAAACCGGCTCCTTTGCCTTGGTGCTTCAATTTTCTGTGTCAAAATCAAATATAAATAAGTTTTGCTACCCTTCAAAGAAATATTTAGTGTTGCTAAAATTTTAGAGAATGTTACCTTGCAAGAACGCTGAGAGCAGGGACAACTAAGCAACAATGCACTACTATAGCCAATGAGGCTGACCTTCTTGCTTCACAAAGTTGCGAGGAGTAGAGGATTTTACTTGGGATAATAAAATGAAAACTGAAATTGTGAATGATGGTGAATTTATACTGAAGTTGCAATAACTGTTAGTAGAAATTGAATGTGAAGTAGTCGGGCCATGGAGAATGTTGTGGAGGTGAGGAAAATCGACAAATATCTAAATTTTTTTTATAAATAACTGATTTTTTAAAACACGTACTCCTACATAACTATATTTTTTAAAATACATCTACAAATTAAAACATGGGAGGATGTTTTACCTAAAAAAAAAAAAAGAAAACATGTGGCATACTTTAGGCATTTGTGGTAAAGCTGTGAATACTTCTCAAACTGGGAAAGTCGATCAAGCTACCAATCAGAACCTAACATGTGTTGTTTCATGAAGGAATTTAAGGGAATCAACATGTGTCCCTCCATGGTTCATTTTATTTTACGTGTCATTATACAATTTTTTTTTGATTTTTAACAAATTGTAAAATAATAATATTATCAAATGACCTACTTTCATATTTATTTATAGATGTTTATTGCATGTTTTTTAGGACCAACCAAGCAATATTTTATATTTTAAAGATACAATTACAATATTAATTAAGAATAGATTTAGAGGGTGTTTTGTACCAGTCGCCCAGAAAAATGAGACTTTAACAAGGCTAGAAATGTAGCTAGGGATACATATGGAAGTTCTTAATGAAATGGATTTGATATGAAATGAGGGTGTTTGGCCGGTCAGGATTTTTTAATTAGGCTGTACCCGGCTGGACTTTCAAGCGCATTTGTTTCCATAATATTAATTGAAATTGTTCTAACTAATCCTAAATAATATTTAATTTAAATTCGTTGCTTAAACTAATTATTACGATGGTGTACAAAACATTTATCCAAAAATGATTTGGAATAATGGAATAGTACTTTTTTCTTTACTAGCTAGCGCCTTATTAAAGAAACAAAATGTTTTCCTAATAACTAAGATTGTTTTGATAATACATGGTAGTAAGACACAGGTGATGGAGTTTGTTTTATTGTGGTATGGGTACTTTGGAGGAGAAGGAATAATATGGTCCGCGATGAATCTAGAAAAAGAAATTTACATAATAATCTGTTGTGAAGTCCTCGAATTGGTATCATCATTTTTCTGGATTGTGAATAGATGTTTAACTACTAGTTGGGTTGAATGGTTGTGCAATTCTAATCTAGCTATTACCACTTCACAAAAATGGGAGAATTATAAAGTGTGATATAATGGTAAAAATCATTATATTGTGTAATTCTCACTATAGTGATTGAAGTATGAGGGATAAATGGTATGATTAACATCTCCTTAAAAGTGTTTTTAAGTTGGTAACTTGGCCCCTAAGAAAAGCCTTTAGGATTGCTTGTTTGTCAAGCAACCTATGAACTTTTTTGTAAGGTTTTGGAAATTCAGGTACTCAATTGCAAAATTTTTAAGAAAGAGCTTTGGAGAATTATGAGAAGGATATTGATGGTGTGAAAGTACTATTAGAAGATCAAATTGCTTATGGAAGACAATTGTGGACAAAGAAAAGCATAAAGGGCTGTAAGGACTTAAGTGTCCCAGTGTAAGCCTTTGGTTGTTTATGTCTTTGATTTAAGTCAAATGGAGACATTTTGGAGTTATCCCATTCAAGAAAAGGCAGCTAAAGCAAGATAAGGATGGTGAAATATGGGCCAAGAGATTACGACTAAGAAACCATAGTCTTGTAGGAAGGAAAATGACATAAAGTATGGTTAATTCTACTTAAGTGTGTTTTGTGCACTAAAGTCTTTATAAGTGGTTATCTTTGTCTTTATCTCCCAAATTTGGTCTCTTCCAGCAGCAAAAACACAGCCCTTCCACTTTCACACTTCCTCCATAACAACCATACCTCCAAACTTAAAGCTAGAAGCAATTGAAAGCAATAAAGGGCAATTGGAAGCTATTTGATGCTAAGACTTGAGTGCACCTAGGATCAAGCTCCAATTTTGATATGCACTCAAGATAAGGAGTTCTCTTGCACTCATGGACATTGTTTACTGTATTATTCAAACATCCATGGAGTTAGAGCTAAGTTTGGAATAGAGCCAAGTGATTGATGAACCAAGCTTAGTGAGGGGAGTGCACTTAGTGAAGGTTTTGTGAGCTAGTGTGAAGTGCACAGTGATGACATCGAATTTAAGGGTTTCTACAGCCTAAAGTTAGTACTAACTAGTGTTAAAAATTTTCTAAGACCAAGCTTATGCTTAAGGAGGGCTTCCATAGTGATTTACATATATTTATTGCATGTTTTATGGACTAACCAATGCATATTGTTGCTGCCACATACATGTGTTTGTTGTTTGTGTTTGGCTGCTGCATTTGGATGCTCTATAGTAGATATTTGCATTGTGTTTTCTTGTGTTTTAGTGTCTTTGGATGCAGGTGATACCAAGGGTTACAATACCTTATGAGTATAAGTGTTCTCCTTACTAAGTTTCACAATGAAACTTACCTTCCCTCAAATTTGCCCATTTCAGGTCTAGTAGAAAGATCACATTCAAACAGACCTTTTTGGTTTGGGTTTTGATCTACAATTTTAGATATTTGAACTTCCATGTATCTAGTTGTGATCTAAAAATTTTGGTGATTTTAGGAGAAAATTTGGTATTTTTAGTGATGGTGCTTATTGTGTTATGTATCAGCTGTCCAACATCCTGTTTTGTGGAGTGTATTGTGTCTCAAGCTCTCCTGTAACTTGGGTTCATGTTTTAGCTGAGTTAAAGCTGTTATGTAGTGCATGGATGCATGTAAATGTAAGACATGTAAAGTTGAAACAAGTATGTGAACATTTGAGGATTGTTTTTCTATGTATGTGAATGTAGTCCACAAGTTGTCTAAGTGTGAATGATAGGCTGCTTGATTGTAAATTTTTTTTTGGCCACATAAAGTTGCTAGATGTAAGAGCATATAATTGCTATGTGTATTGGACATGTATGGGATAGCCTTGGAGGGCTTACCCCTTGTGAATGAAGTGTTTGCACACTTATGAAATTTTGTATAGGCAAAATGGTCATAAAGTGGATAGAATTTTGACTTTGCACTCAAAGTTTTATATCTCCCTATGTAGAATGAATCTTGATATGAAATTTTGACCACACCTAGATTACATCTAGAGGTTTAACTAGGCTTTGGAATTTTTGCATTTGGAGCTTTGTAGCCAAAGTTATGACATTGAAAATTTGGCTGAGTTACTGTTCATTTGGTTAGGATTTTGTAACCAACTTAAAAAATCTATAACTTGGTCCATAGGTGGGATATTGATGTAAAACCAAATTCCCTGGTTTGTTTTAAGTCTTAACTTGATAATGAAGCAAAGAAAACAAGGGGGTGCATAGCTAGATTAATATAGTTTTTTGGAGGAAGTTTCGGGTGTAGTGGCTAGTTGCTTAAATTTAACAATATTGCCTAATGTGTGGTAGCCAAGATTAAGACTTGTGCTAGTGTTTTCCTTCCTTGTTGCCATGGTGTGCATAAAATGTGAATATGTATGTAATGGTTGGACTAATATGCATTCATTTACATAGTACTTAAGAGGGCCAATTGGGTATACATACTAAGAGTGTTGTTCTAATGACCTATAGAATATACCAACCTTGGGAGTTTTAAATGCATAATTTTGGAACCATAACTGGACTACCCCGGAGTGGTTAACACTAGCTGCTAGAAATTTTGGCTCTAAAAGATCTAGTTTGGTCAGCTAATCCAGGGGATTAGGAATGTAGGTGGATGTTTGTCTTTTCATATATAAACTAAAAATCTAGGTTTTGATTGCTAGAATATGCCCCAGTGTACATTTATGTTTTGTTAATTTACAATCAGTTTGGATACACTTAAGCTAACTTCAAATCGAGTCAATTGAACTTCAAACTCAAACTTGAGCTGAATTTAATATTCGAATCATTTATCGAATCGAGCCTGAACATGCTAATGTTCGGTTCGATAGGTTGTCGAGCCTATTGAACCCTATATAATATTAATATAAATAATGTTAATATAAATATTAATATTATATAATTAATAATTAATAAAAGTATAAACCTAAAAACTAAAGCTTTCATTCGTAAGGCTCAGTATCTTAGCCCTCAAATGTTCTAATCTAACCCCTCAGTCCTCAGGTCACTATCGTCTGCTGCTTCACTTAGTCTTTTGTCGCTTTAGTCAAATCACTTCCAGCTTCTGACAATAGGCTATCATCCAAGATCCAACCCTTCTGCAGTTCGCCGCACTTTCCTACAATGGCAGGAGGTCGTGCCAATCTCTGAAGCATGATGCCATCGTTGGTTCCTAATATACCAATTCACCTAGGAGCTTCATAATCCAACAGCCTCTACCACCGGCACACTACCACATATGGCTAACTGACCTCCTTGATAAATGTTAATTTTGTGGTCAAGCATGTTAACTTTGTGTCAACTTTGACCATCATTTTCTACCTCATCACTCAACGTTTTTGGCCAATTCTTGCTTTGATCCTTCATTTTGTAGGTTGGAGAAGCGGACTGTAGCATTGGAATGACACTGGGACGAGTGGAACGAAAAATGGGAATGCGAAAGTCAAACGGATTTATAACTATGAGGCTTAGGCCTTAGGAGTGAGGCCTAGGTACCATAGTTAAAAAGGTGGCTGCTTGAAAAATGCACCCTAGAGGCCTGGGTGCTACCTGAAGCCTAGGCCCTAGGTACCCCGTGTTAGTGTTGTGCCCAAAAGTCAATCATGAGATGATTATATTTTTGGCACATTGAGTCATGATATTTTATTAAGGCATAAATCCAGCAATTATGTTTGTTGTTTTGTTTCTGTGTAACGTAATAAACATAATTGTAACCCTAGAATAATAATATTCTCAAACGTCCCTGGTCTAGTATTATTGTGGAGCGGGTTGCAATAATATATAACGACTAGCATATTTGGAGACTAATATGAGATATGTAGTCTACATATGGGTATAAGTTGGAGAACTTGTGTGCTGGATCAACCCACCATGAGAACACTACATGGATCATTATATGAGTGTCATAAGTGATTCTCACAGTGATCATGGTATATGTAGTCTTTCGACCTAAGATCATCAAGGTTCCCTACATGTGAGTCACATACTTTGATACTTTCCTTTGTTGCTCATAACTGAGTGAACTTAAAGGAGGTCATTGGGTATGTCACATATCATGCGGAGGGATTTGTATGATCAAGATGAGATTTGTCCCTCTTATGTAACAGGAGTGATATCTTCGGGCCCCTTGATAGAGTAAGACTTAGAAAAATGCATGGCCATGCTCGGATGAGTTAATATACGATATCAATGTCATCAGTTTAACTTGGTATACTCGATAATCAAGAAACCAAGGATTGGCCTATATGAGAGTGACACATTCCATGTCTCGTGCTTAGTCTTGATATCTTGGACAAAGTGACAATGGCATATGATGCCCTTCCGCATCTTCGTTGTGCAATATGATGATCCTAGAGCAGAAACTTCCGGTGAGGGAACGCCTGGATGAGGAGCGCCTCCTGTGGGAGAAGGACTGCAAGGATTCAGAGAAGCAAGGGTTAGGAGCTCCCCGGAGTGTTTCTCCTGGGGGGGGGGGGGATTCTCCGACGGCTAAGTCAGTGTCTGAAAAATGGAGAATAAGTAGAGAGTGGAGAGATTCTTCCCTGGAGTGGGGATCCCCTTACCTGGGGCGTTTCCCGAATATTTATAGGGAGGTGAACAGGAGAAGTTCGTTTGCCACAGCTTGCCCAGATCGTGACACGTGTTCGGTCGGATGCGGTCCGTACTTTCGGGAGAGGGGGAATCTCTAGCCGACCATAGGCCGCCTTGCCAGGAGTCTAGGTCATACAAGGGCAACGTGTCGGGGGCTGTACGAGTACGGTGTGTCAGAGAGTGTCCGAGCGCGGCGTGTTGGGGGCTGTATGAGTACGGTGTGTCAGAGCGTGTCCGAAGGCGGCGTGTCGAGGGCTGTACAAGTACGGTGTGTCAGAGACTCCTCAGCCGTTTCGTCGCACACCTGCATTGCCTTTTCAGGGGATCGAACTCCTTCGGGGTACAGAGCTCATTCGGGGAGGTGAGCTCCTCTGGAGGGAGGTCCCTTGTTTGTACGAGGCACCTTCGGTTGGGCTCTCCCGAGGTCAGGCTCGGGTACTTGATGATGGCACTTCGTGAGCACGCCCCGAGGATGGCCCAGAGAGTATCCAAAGTTGCTTTCGGGCACGTGAGGTTGGCGCAAGGTCACCCTCGGGAAGGGCGGTGACTCTTTCTGACTGAAGTTGGTCCCATGGGTTTCCTGAGGGTAGCGCCTATCCGGCTTGTCCGAGGCTGCTGCGGCCCTCTCTTTGCCGGGGTTTGGTCGTGTCTGCTTCGACCGGAGATGGCACGCACATGTGAAGTCCTTCTGGGGTGGTAGCCCTTCGGCTATCAGCATATATCAGTAATGATCATAAAGGTTTAGTCGAATCACAGACAATTTTGTCACTTGGGTAGCACTGATGTGTTGCTAGACACTGCTCATTGCTTATGATCATAAATGTGATTTATGATCATTGCCAACGTGGTAAGAGCCTATTGGGTCGCACACATAGAGCTATTTAGATCATTATAGTGCATGGGCTAATTATTTGGGTTATGGTTCCACTATAATTTCGTATTAATAATGGGCCCAAGAGTTGAGTCATTATTAAGCCCAAAATTAGGGCTTTGAAACCCATTAGACCTGGAAGTTGAGTCTCACTATAAATACAACTTTTAGTGAGAAATTCGTAGCTTCTTGCCCTAGCATCCCAAAAGGACAGTCGCACTCTTTTCTTGCAATTCCTTGGAGGACGCAAGCTAGCACTGTGAAAGCAAGAGAAACGCATCTGCTAGGATGTGGTGGAAGCGTGGTGATCCCGAGAGGCTCGTGTGGATACCATAGAGAGCTTGAACACGTCAATTGTTCAGTTTTGTGATTCAACTCTACAGTTGGGTGAGAGATCTCAACCCAAAATTAGGTATGAAAATTTTTGAACACCCGGTTTACCCTGTTTCACTTGGATCCTAAAGGGTTTTGGTTAAATTCCGCTACGCTTGTTTGGCTCCCGAAACCCAACACCCCGAGCCTGGAGGCTTAGGCGCCACAACACCCTCTCCTGAGGCCTAGGCGCCAACCACCCGATAAAGTGGTCCCCTACCTCAAATTTAAACTCAAGCTTGCTATTGGCCAAGGGTTTTGATCCAAATGGGTTGGTGAGGTGAAAAGGACACCTCCAAGAGTAGAAGAACCTAAAACCTAGCAAAAGAACAAGATCTTCATCTTCATCTTCATATCTTAGACTTAGGTTTTCAAGTCCATTTTCTTGCATTTTCTTTATCTTCCTTGGGAGTACTTGTGGATTCTTTCTTAGAGAAGGCTTGAAGAACTTGAAGACTTGTAAGAGCCTTGAGGAATCAAGCATTTAGAGTCTATTGGGTTCCTTTTTTCCTTCATTCTTCTTGTATTTAAACATGGATGCTCTTTTATGTATTTTCATGGTTATGTTTTATTTAGTTATGGAGTAGTCTTTCTTAGCACTTTTTATGGAGGTAGCTACTTGGATTGATTATGTTGGATAAATTTATGGTTATGTGATGTTAGTTTTCTACTAAATGTATGTTTATTCTTCTCTTGAGCTTAATGTTGTGTTAGCTAGTTGATGACCACAATTAGTTATACTATAAATTTCCTCTAAACTCTTGGAAAAGATTAGAAGCTATTGGACCTAGGAGAAGAATTTAATGGCTATGGGCTTGTTGGGAAATTAGTCTAAGTCATTAGGTAAAGGTAAATTGAGTTCTAATGTCTCTTTTGAAACTTGTAATTGGATGAAAATCCTTATTAAGCTTAGATTAGAGAGATTTTAATTCTTTCATTTAGAAAAGTAAGAATTCACTTGAACAACTTTACTAACATGCATTGGAAACTAACTCACTAACTTGAATTCACCACTTAATCGAAACAAGTAGTGACCCCATAGGAAGTGTACTTTAGTGATTTGTCAAAAACCCCACATTTTCATTGCATTCCTAGCATCTTAGTTTAATGGCATCCCAATTAGACAAGCTTAACTTAGACCCATTAACTTGTTTATTTACCCTTTTATTTGACATTATTGGTTTAGCTAAAGTAGTCTTAAAGTAGTGGTACTTGGCAAGTGAATCAATCAATCTTCATGGGAATGATACTCATTCACCCTATCTACACGTGACCCGTGCACTTGTGGATAGTGGTTTCAAAATTTCACTACACTCCCTTTATTGCCAAACTAGACTAGAATCATTGGACCACTGTTACGTGTTCGGTGTTTTACTCATTCTAGCCTATAGTTAGTGCTTGTTAATTTTGGCCTACAATTAGTGCTTTAGGACTTAGGAGAATGCTATTTGACTTTCACACAATAGCTTTGAAGATTGTAGTTAATTAGTGCCTTAGGACTTACTACTTAGGAGAGTGCTTGGTCACATTGAAATTTTAGTTTAGTTAGTGCTTGTATCATTTGGTTGTTTCATATAACAATTGGTAAGGCTTGCTCTTCCAATGTTTGTTTCTGCCTAAATGAAACTTGTTTTGCATTTGACAGTCTAAGGAAAAGAAAGAAGATGAGGCACATTAGCAAATTGAAAAGAAAAAAAATGATTCCGATTTATGGACTAAGATTGACTTTATTGTTTTTGTTGCAACTGTTAATATTCCAGATTTGGGTTTTGCATATATATAACATATTTTATGCTTGATAATTTAGGAACTTGATAAGTTAAAAGAGCCAAATTGGTAGTTAAAAAGCTTTTAGGATATACTACAATTAGACATGTCTTTTTCTTTTGTTTTTCAGCAATGTCATCTTTGGTGAGCATTGCACCATTTTATGAAGGATCAAACTTAAATCCTTTTATAGAAGATGAGCAAATTGACACCACAATTGATGCCGATCAAGCTAGAATTTAGGAAATGGAAAATTTTTCTGAAGAGGAAAAAGGTGTTGGTGATGGAAAATATAAGCCAAAGGATGGTGGTGGTATTGCACTTGTGAGAAAGGAGAAAGAGTGAGCTCTGGAATATAAGGATCATTTAGCAAGTTTAAAGATGCCAAAGGAATGATTAAGGCCCAATGCAATCATTGTGGAATACTTATGTCTTGGCAGAAATCTGGAACCACAACATATCTTAGTATTAGCATGAAGACTTGCACCTAAAGAAAGCTACACATTAAACAACAAGGGCTTCTAAATTTTTGACCTAGTAGTACTAGTGCTAGTCCTGATCTTTCTGTGCTTGCTATTACAATAGTTGGAGGAAAATATGATCCTATGAAAATAATGGAAGCAATTTGTCAATGGGTGTTAATGCATCAACATCCTTTCTCAATTGTGAAGGAGGAAGAGTTTACTTTTATGATGAGAGTTACAGTTCCTTTGTGGGAAAAAATTAGATGTGTTACTTTGAAGAATGACTGCATGAAAGTGTATGAGTATAAAAAGAACAAATGAAGGATTTGCTTAAAAAAGTTTCAAAGATTAGTTTGACAATAAACTTGTGGAAATAAAAAAACCAAAATATTGGATAGATGGTTATGACAGCCAATTTTCTAGATATTAAGTGGTAGCTAAACAAATCAGTGTTAAATTTTGTTCATATTCTTCCTCCACATAGGGGTGATGACATTTTAATTTTTCTGTACAAATGCTTGAATGACTGGGGTATGGAGAACAAGATTTTTATAATTTCAATATACAATGCTTGTGCAAATGATGGTACCATAAAAAATTTGAAGGAAATTTGTGAAGTGAAGAAGAAGTTATTATGGTTTGAAAAATTGTTCCACGTGCGGTGCTGTGCACATATTCTAAACCTTATTATACAAGATGATTTGACTCATATTGAATTTGCAATCCAATACGTAAGGGAAAATGTCTCTTTATTAATCAAAGTGAAGCTCGATTGAAGTCCTTTTGTGAAATTGTGCAATAATTGAAGCTATCCACCCAGAAACTAATTCTTGATTGCAAGACATGTTGGAACTCGATATATGTGATGCTACATTATGTTTATATATTCAAGGATGTTTTTCCAGTATTTCAATGAAAAGAGCACTATTACTAGTAATGTCCAACAAAGGACGATTGGGAGAAAGTTGAAAAAATTTTAAGATCTTGGCTGTTTTCTCTAATTTCACTAACATCATATCTGGGTGTGATTATTATCCAATGTCAAACTTGTTCTTCTGTGAAGTTTACAAGGTGAAACAAGAATTGGATATTCAGGACAATGATGAGAATGCCTTTGTAAAGGATATAATGATGAAAATGAAGAAAAAGTTTGACAAATATTGGGGAGAGTTCAACTAACTAATGGCTATTGCTGCCATTCTCTATCCGAGGGTGAAAATGAGGGCTCTTGACTTCTATTTTCCAAAGATATATACCTAAGCAAAAGCAGTGGCTAATGTTGAAAAGGTGAAAGGTGCTTCGAATGAGCTTTGCAAGTGAGTACGTGGATATGGATAAAGGCAAAGACAGAGGAAATCAACGAGCTAGTTCTTCACAATCTTGCATGTCCACCATTTCTTCAGGAATAGCCTTTATGGAACTTCAGGAATATGTGGAGGAAGTGCAGACTGCTCAGCCACAAAAAAATTGATTTGGACATGTATTTCAAAGATGAGTGTTATTTTTGTGCTGATTGGTCATTTGAGTTATCTGACACATTAGATTGGTGGAAAGGAAATCAATCCAAAAATCATGTTTTGTAAAAGATAGCATGTGGTATATTGGTCATCCCTATAACTACAGTAGCTTCTAAGGCTACATTTAGTGCTAGAAGTAGAGTTATCGACATGTATCATGCATCACTTTCAATTGAGATAGTGCATGCACTACTTTTTGGAGAGGATTGACTTAGAAACCTTTATGGTGTGAAGAAAAAGAACAAAGTAAGTTTTTAAACTATCTTTGAGTTATATAGATTTGCTTGACTACCTATTATCTTTTAAGGATTACTTACAACTCACACAAATTCCCAGGGGATGAATGAATTGACAATAATCAATCTACCTGATGGCCTAAGGCCTCATCGTTGTGAGTCATGATGACTGTTGAGGAGACTTCTAGGAGGAAGAACGCCTGGAAGGTGGATCGCCCCAAGGAGAGTACCTGAAAAGCTGGTAAACAGGGTTAGGAGGCCCCCGGAGTGTTTTTCCGGGGGGGGAGCCTCCGACGCCCAAGTCAGTGGTGGCCGGAAGAAGGAGAAAGTCACTAGCTCAAAGAGAAAGGCAGAAAAGTCTCGCCTCGTATTTTCTCAGGGTGTGGGAGCTGTATATCCGGCCTGCCAACCTCCTGTCAAGTATTTATTTCCTGTATATATAGGAATACCTAGCCCGTTCAGATCATGACACGTGTGCGGTCGGATGCTCCTGAACGTTTGGGCGTAGGGGACAGATAGTTGGTAACTAGATGGCCTCGAGCCTTGTGCTGAGACGGGCCATGATATGATTCTGATGGCGTCTGCGCGTCAGGGCGACTTTTTACGTCTGTGGTGGGACGTGTCAGAGGCTTCCTTAAATGCGCCTGCCGTACTCCCGAGGTCCCTGGGCGAGGTCGTCCTCTGGTTCGGACAGAGCCTCTTCGGGAAGCCTACCCTCAGTTCGGGGGTTCCCAGTTCCAGGGGGTTCCGCCTTCGGGGATATCATATTCGGGCAGCAATGTCTGGTGCCACTTTTCCGAAGGCGCGTTGTTCACAACCTTGGGGGGCGAATGGAGTCCTCAAGTTTTACTGGCGTGCCGAGGCTCGGAGCTCTCAGGCTATCTCCCGAGGTGCATGATTCCACCTATTCCCGGGAAGCGCCAGTTCTTCTGGCCGTTGTTGTGGCAGGGTATTCGGCCAGATTGAGGCGACAGACTTTGGCTATCACATGCCCCCCTCTGGAAAGCCGAAGTGAAGACTTCGGTTTGCATCTCTTTCCGAGGTTGCCGTTGGGAGTCTTGTTGGGAAGCATAACCTGTTCCGAGGTCGCACCTTTTGCCCGAGGGTCTGGGCTGTTCGGCCTTGGCCTATTCTTTGGTGTCTCCGAGGCAAAGCCTGTACCGAAGATACACCTCTTGCCCAAAAGTCATGGGCTGTTCAGCCATAGCCTGTCTCTTGGTGTCCTCGAGGTGGCCTGCTTTTTATTTCTGCAGGTCTGATGGCCAAGCGTGTCAGACTGAGGGGCGCGTCTCCATTTCTCAGGGATGTCAAACGACGTGTCCCAATCAGGAGGCGTGTCCCGGTTTTCCAGGCACGTTTGGGGAGGCACGTCCCCCATTTCTGCGCAGCGGTTGACACGTGGCTTCTTGCCATTGGAGGAGAGGCGCGTCATTTACAGAGGGCGCGCCTTTTCGGGTGCAGCGGGCAGTTACGGCGACGGTTCGCCTCCAATGGGTACTTATGATGTTCTTTCGGTTACCCACCTTTGGCCTATAAATAGCCCATTCCATCATAAGTCCCACTTACTGTTTTTCTGCTCTTTTTCTGCTCTGCCCTCTGTTCTTGCGTTTTATCTTGCTTTCTGTGGCGGAGCTTCTTTAATCAGAGCTTTTTCCTACCAACTTTCACGACGGCGTCCTCAGGCAAATCTTTTGGTGGGTTTTGATTTTCAGAGTACTCTGATTCCTCTATTTTTCTGAGTTTTTCTGGAAAACTGTTGTTTTTTCCAAACTCGTCTTCTGAGTTTTTTCTGGAAACTATTTTCTTTTCCATCTCAAACTCTTTTTCATGTCTGTGATGCCTATTCCCGAGAGCTGGAAACCTCTTCTGGCCCATCCTTGCTGTACCACCCCCGAAAAACTAGAGAGGTGGAAGAAAAAATTCTTTCTTCCGTCTTACGCTGTGACCAGACTGCCTCGTTCTAGCCATTTTGCTTTTTCAAACCGTGGCGACGAGGTTACCGTCTTCCGAGCCCAACTGAAGGCCGGACTTCGGTATCCTCCCCCGAAGGTGGTTTGCGAGTTCTGTCAATTCCATGGCATTGCTGTGAACCAGCTTCCCCCGAACGCGTACTGCTATTTTAACGCCTACCTCTGCATGTGTGGCGTGTTCGGGATAGAGCCCCACTTCATCATTTTCATGCAGTACTACAAGCTCTATGTGGTCCCGAAGGGTGGCTTCTATTTTCTGCTGCCTCGGGGATCCGGGAGCAAAAAATTCACCTTCACCTTCGACACGAAGGATAGCTGGCGGGGGTGGCAGCCTAAGTTCTTTTTCCTCAAGGTGGATAAGAACTGGTCTGGTGTCCCGACCAGATGGGCTCAGGGAGTGCTGAACGCAGACGTCGTTGATCCGAGGATGTTGCTGACCCCACCGTTGGCTTCCGTGTTCGCGGATTTCGACGCCCGCATTCGGGCAGTCGCTGACTGGGCTCCCGAGGTCTCTCCTCGTGCTCTTTACCCCTTTCCTATCAACTGGAGGTTGATGACCGAAGAAGTCCTTCGGGAGCTGAAAATGGTTAAGGAGCACGAGACTGACCTCAATATGCCCGCTCCCGCCATCGCCGGGAAGGACTCCTGGCTGGTCAAGCTCCTTAAGGGGGAGACTTCTTTCGAAACTTTTGCCGAAAGTGAGTAATCTTCCATCCCTTTATACTTTTTCCTCGGACTTACGCTGATATTTCTTCTCTTTTTCAGAGATGGGCGATGGGGCTGCCGCTTATTACAAGGCCCTCTTTTCTGGCCAAGTGGAGAAGGGGGAGCAGACAAAGAAGGCGGCTTCCCGAAGAAGGAAGACGACAGGGGCGGGACCCTCGGCGAAGCGAGCTAGGAAGGCTCTCCAGCCTTCTCAGCCAGAGCTTTTGGAAGAAGAAGCTGGCGAAGACGCTGGTTTTGTTGAAATTCCACCGGCCGAGGTCCCCGCTACTTCCGCCGAGGTGCCTCCTCCCGACCTCGAGGCCCCCAGAAACACTGTAGTGGTAGAAGTACCCACCGCCGAGGAGCGGTACCGGCAGAAGGGTAAGGGTCTTTCTTTCGAGGGGCCCGAGGATCCCGAGGACACTGTCTCCGAGGTTCCTCCAGGTATGCCTTTAGGCGAAGTTCAGCTCCTTTTCCTTTCGCGAATTTTTCTTCTGCTCCTAACTTCCCTCTCACTTTCAGGGGAGCCTCTTACTGCTGGCTGGAGGGCCATTCATGAGAGGAAACGGGCCCTGCGCGATGCCACAATCCCTGAGGGGAAGATCCCCTTGGAGCCCTTTTGGACAATCACGGAGGATATGAATTTGTTCTCCGACGATTGTCCGAAGATGACAAAAGAGATTTGGAAGGGGATCACCACTGACGCCTCCTTCCGGGCCATTGCGGCGGCTCACCCGGGGGATAATACCCTTGCCGCAAAAGTCACCGAGCATGCTGCTCAGGTATAGTCTTTACACTTTTTTCCTCAATTTTCTAAGTGTTTAGACTTGTACTAACCTGGACTTTTGCCTTGCCGTAGCTGCTGGAGTACGCTGGTTATCTCCGAGTTCGGGTGGCCAGACAGGCTGCCTCCAAGGATGCGACTTCGCGGGAACTCAGTGAAGTGAAGGCTTCGCTTGCGAAGGTGATCGCCAGCAACCAGCAGCTGACAGCGGATTGTTCTCAGCAACTTGCTGCCGTTCGGGAGGAGTTCTCGAAGAAAAGAGAAGAACTTGAAAAGGACTCCTCCCGGAAGATTGCCGACCTCGGCGACCAAGTAAAGGGGCTGCTCGCCGCCAACGAAGATCTTGTCAAGGACAAGGCTGTTTCCGACAGTCTTGCGTCGAGGTTGACGGACGAGAACACTGCTCTTCAAGCCGTGGTCGAGGCTCTGAAGAAGGAGTCCGGAGAGACGCTGGGGATAAGCGAGCTCGAAGAGGAGGTTGCTGAGCTGAGGGACGAGGTCAATGTCCTTGGCGTTCAAAAACGTACTTCTGATGACATGGCCAAGGTCGCCTTTCAGGACGGCTTCTGCCTCGCTCGGCACCAGGTGCTGCAGAGGTTCCCAGATTTGGACCTCTCTTTTCTGGAGGGCCTAAATATTCCTGAGGGACCTCGGTGGCAGTGGTCCAAGGTCGAGCATCTGAAGCTTCCTGGTCTTCGTCCGCCCGGCTCTCCCTAGTTTGTTTTAGGGCTCCTCTTATTTTTCTCCTTCGTGCTCCTTCTTTGGACACTTCTTTTGTAAGGCAGCGTTTGCTCTAAATGAACAATCTTTTCGGCTAAGTCCTTTCTTGCAAGTTTCTTCATTTCCACTGTCCCGAACACGTTTGCTTCAAGAGACTTTCGGAAAACCTGCAACCAAAGAAACTTTTTACCTTCCTTTGTCCCGAGCGTGCTCGCTCAAGAGACTTTCTGGAAAGTTTGTAAAAATTTGGCTAAGTCTTTTGCAGGCTTTTTGTTTCCTTTTATCCCGAACATGTTCGCTCAAGGGCCTTCGGAAAACCTTCAGCCAAATTTTTCTGTCTTCCTATTGTCCCGAGCATATTTGCTCAAGGGACTTAGGAAAATTTTCAAGAGATTGTTCATTCCCTTTTTCCCGAGCACGCTCGCTCAAGGGTGTTCGGAAATTACCTCTGCTTTTGTTTTGGCGTGTACTTTTGCGAGATTCTTGCTTTCCCTTTTTCCCGAGCATGTTCGCTCAAGGGTGTTCGGAAAATTTTCTCTGCACTGATTATGCCGAGTACTTTTGCAAGATTCTTGTTTCCCATTTTTCCCGAGCATAGTGGCTCAACGGACTTCGGGAAGTCATATCTGCCTTTTTCGTGGCGAGCACCTTCGCGGAATTTTGTCCTGGACAATTTGGTATACTTAAAAATTTTCTCAAGACCATTCTTCTCCGGACCATCCTGTACTTAGAATATTTTTTGTACAATATATTTCTTCCGCTCAACCTTAGGCGTAGAATTTTTTCAGGGCGTCTGAATGCCAAGTGTTTTTCAATTCTACGCCTTCGGCGTCGCCAAGCTTGTACACGCCTTTTCGTACTTCGGCGAGAACCAGATAAGGTCCTTCCCAATTTGCGCGAAGTACTCCGTGAGATGGCCTTCGGGGTGCAAAGTCGGCCTTTCGGAGAACGAGGTCTCCTTTTTTGATTTCTTTTGGCCTGGCTTTTAAGTTGATAGCCGCGGCCACTCTTTGCTGGAAAGCTTTTCTTCTCAGCTCGGCTATTTCTCTGTGTTCGGCCACAAGGTCGAGCTTAGTTCTCAGACCGGGGTCGTTTCCGCCTTCATCAAATACTTGCACCCGTATTGAAGGCTGAACTATCTCTATTGGGATAATGGCCTCTGTTCCGAAGACGAGTGAGAAGGGAGTTTCCCCTGTGGCTCTTCGTGGCGTCGTTCGGTAGCTCCACAATACACTTTGGAGTTCTCCTGGCCATTTCCCCTTGGCTTCCCCAAGTCTCTTTTTCAGGCCATCTTTTATGGTCCTGTTTGATACTTCCACCTGCCCATTGCTTTGGGGGTGAGCTACTGGGGCGAAGTGCATCTTTATTCCGAGGTCGCTGATGAATTCCTGGAATCCTTTGTCTATGAACTGGGATCCATTATCAGCTACTAGTACCCTCGGTATGCCAAATCTGCATACGATGTTTTTCCATACGAACTTCTGCACTTCTTTTGCCGAGATAGTTGCTAGTGGTTCTGCCTCTACCCACTTTGAGAAATAGTCCACTGCTACCACGCAGAATTTCACGCCTCCGGGCGCTGTGGGGAGTGGCCCAATGAGGTCTATACCCCAGACTGCGAAGGGCCAAGGATAGTCTGCCGACGTTACCATTTCTGAGGGTATCCTCTGGATTTTTGCATGTCTCTGGCAACTACCGCACTTCTGGACGAACTGCCTTGCGTCCTTTCTCAGGGTAGGCCAGAAGTATCCTTGGCGGAGTATCACTGCTGCAAGGGCATCAGTTCCAATGTGCGAGCCGCACATGCCTTCGTGGACTTCTTCGAGGACCATCTCAGTATCCTCTTCGCCCACACATCTCTGCAGCGGATTTGCATATCCTTGCCGATATAACTCTTCACCAATCAGGAAGAATCTTCCGGCGCGTCTTCGCAGTCTTGCAGCATTGCCGGCATCTTCGGGAAGCTCATTCTCTGCGAGGTATCTCTTTATGGGGTCCTTCCACCCCATTCCCGAGGTCGTTACGCTTAGCACGGAGATGCTTGGATGGTCTAGCACCTCGGTGTATGTTTTGGACTTCGCTAAGCAATCTGCCTCAGTGTTATTCCGCCGGGGTACATTTTTGATCCGCACGGCGTCAAACTCTTGGATGAGTTTTGTTACCAGCTCGTGGTATTTTGCCAAGATTGGGTCCTTCGCCCCATAATCTCCTGCCGTCTGCCGAACTACCAGCTGGGAATCGCTGTGAGCCCTTAAGTTTCTCACGCCAATCTTTCTGGCCAAGCGTAATCCCGCTATGAGGGCTTCATACTCAGCCACATTATTGGTGACGTTGAAGCTGAACTTGATAGCCTTCATCACCTCTAGGCCTTCGGGTCCTCTGATAACTATTCCAGCTCCCTGGTGTTCGGACCCCGAGGCTCCGTCAACATGCAAGGTCCATTCTGGCTCACCTTCTTTCGGATCTGAGTGGTTCTCCTCAGTGGTGGGTATTTCGGCGATAAAATCTGCCAATGCTTGGGCTTTTATGGCCTTCCGAGGCTCATACGTGATTTCGTGTTCGCCAAGCTTTATGCACCACTTGGAGAGCCTTCCCGAATGATCAACTCTCTTCATAACATCCCGTAGTGGTAGACTACTTCGGACGATGATGGGGTGAGCCTGGAAATATGGTCGCAGTCTTCTTCCTGCAAGCACCAAGGCGTATATAGCTTTTTGAAGCAAAGGGTACCTGACTTCGGCGCCATGCAGGGACTTGCTGACGTAGTAGACCGGCCATTGTTTCGGCCCTTCTTCTTTTATCAGGACCGAGCTCACGGCCTTTTCTGTGACGGCGAGGTACAGTACGAGGGGTTCTCCCTCCCGAGGTTGTCGCAGAGTCGGCAGGCTGGCCAGGTAGACTTTGAGTTCTTCCCAGGCCTTTTGGCAATCTTCATCCCAGGGATGATTGTTTCTTCCGAGGTCGCCTTCCATCTTTGCTGCCTTTGTGAGGACTTTGAAGAAAGGTCTACACCTATCTCCGTACCTGGAAATAAACCTGCTCAGAGAGGTTATTCTTCCGGTTAGTCTCTGCACGTCTTTAACTGTGGCAGGAGTTCGGAACTCAAGCAGAGCCTTAATCTTCTCAGGATTGGCGTCGATGCCTCTTTCGGATACCATGTACCCAAGGAATTTTCCCGACGTCACCCCGAAGATACACTTCTCGGGGTTAAGGCGAATCCCGAAGGCTCTGAGCTTTTGGAAGGTTTCCTCCAAATCTGCAACGTGGTAGCCGGGCAGCTTGCTTTTTACTATCATATCATCAACATATACTTCCATGTTTCTCCCCATTTGGTCTTTAAAGACCTTGTTCATCAGTCTCTGGTAGGTGGCTCCTGCATTTTTCAGCCCGAAGGGCATTCTGATATAGCAGTACGTTCCTCCCTCGGTGATGAAGGCAGTTTTCTCTTCATCTTCGGGGTCCATCCTTATCTGATGGTAGCCGCTGAAGGCATCTAGGAAGCTCAGGAGCCCGTATTCGGCCGTTGAATCTACCAGTTGATCTATTGGCGGGAGGGGAAATGAGTCTTTCGGGCAAGCATCGTTCAAGTTTCTGAAATCAATGCACATCCGGAGTTTGCTGCTACCTTCTTTTGTGGCAATGACCACGTTGCTTAACCATTCGGGGTATTTTACCTCCCTGATAACTTCAGCATCCAATAGGCGCTGGACTTCGGTTTTCACGAAGTTGCTTTTGTGGGCTGAGATGCTTCGTTTCTTTTGCCTGATAGGTTTTGCTTCCGGGCTTACTTTGAGGCTGTGCTGTATTATGCCAGGGTTCACTCCTGGCATGTCTTTCGGCGAGTAGGCAAACAGATCTTTATTTTTTAGCAGAAAGGATACAAGATTTTCCTTATCACCTTTGGCCAAGCTCTTCCCTATTCGGGTAGATTGTCCTGGGACAAGATCTACTGCTTCCGTTTCTGCTTCTGCGGGATCTCCTTTTTTGCCTTTCTCCTGCGCCTTTGCCTCCACCGTTTGTGTAGAGCTGTTTGCCGGAGCCTTTCGTGTTTTTACAAACACCTTTCTTACCTCGGCTTGGTCGATGAAGACCTCTGCATCTCCATCCTTGGTGGCGAATGTGACAGTCAAGTACTTCACATCGGGGCGAATGTGCAGGTTCCCCTGAGTCTGCCTTCCAAGGATGGCGTTGTACGAAGACGGGACGTCCATGACGATGAATCTTGCCATTGTGGACGCGTACAACTCAGCTGCTCCGTCTACCGAAGTGCCTTTCATCATCAAAGGGAGGTCGATCCATCCGAGGACGGGTAGTTCGGATGGCCCAACGCCGAAGGTGGGCGTGGTGACAGGTTTCAGCTCGCTGCTGGAGATGCCCAAGCTCGGCAGTAAGTGCGAGAATAGGACGTCAGCATTTGAGCCATCATCAAGCAACACTCTCTTGACGTCCCAGTTCCCTATTCTCGCCATTATCAGCAGCGGGTCGTCGTGGGGGAAGACGACAGTGGAGCCATCTTTGCGAGCCAATTTCTTTGATGGACTTTGATACTCCATAACCGCAATTTCTCTGGCCTTCCGCTTTCTTTCCGAGGATGGGAGCCCCGTGGTGATGGTTTGGATGACCCCTACTGGAGGTGGAAGGCGCCTTTTTGGACTTCTGTTTCTCCGCCTGTCGGAGTCATAGTCCTCGTTTTCGGCCCTCTCTTCCTCCTCTTTTCTGCCCTTTGGGGAGGGCATCCGCAGGTACTTGCGAAGTTGGCCCTGTTTGATCAGCGACTCTATGTACTTCTTCAGCTGGAAGCAGTCTTCGGTGTCATGACCGTGGTCGCGATGAAACTGGCAGAACTTCTTGGCATTCTTCTTATTATCGGCGGCCATGGCCTTTGGCCGCCGAATCTGCGTCCCTTGCCTTTCCAGCGCCATGAGAATGTTGGTCCGTGTCGTGCTCAAGGGTGTGAAACTTTGAGGTTTCTTTCCTCGCATTCGCCGTGGTCGACCTGTATGTTCAGAAAGATGCCGAGCTTGCTGGCTGGACCCTTCGGCGCGGTGATGATCAGACTTCGGCCCCGCCATCCTCAATTCCTCGGCTGTCATGTGCTGCTCTGCCCTTCGGTAAAATTCTCCGAGGGTCTCCGGGGGGTCCTTTGAGAACTCGTAGAACAGCTGTGAGTCACGCCGAAGGCCCCGTGTCATAGCGAGGATGCGGATTTCGGGCCGGAAGTCCGGGACGCTGAGTGCTTCCCTGTTGAATCGTTCGACATAGTCTCGGATCGTCTCTCCGTTTCTCTGCTCTATGTCGAACATCTGTACAGGCATTTTGGCCGTCGGCCTGCTCCCAATGAACTGCTGGGTAAAGGCTGTGGACAACTCCTGAAACTCAGTGATAGTCCCTGGGGGCAACGAATTGTACCATGCTGTTGCTGGGCCCGTGAGGGTGACTTCAAAGCATTTGCACATGGTAGCGTCATCAGCTCCGTGCATTATCATGCTCCGCCTGTACTTCGTCAGATGGGCCTGTGGATCAGTCCGGCCATCATAGATCTCCAGCCTAGGCACTCTGAAGTCGCCTGGCATAGCTGCCTCAACGACGGTGTGAATAAACGGGGAGCCATCTTCGCATAATGCCCCCGACAGCCTGTCCCAAACGGGTTTTCTGGTCACTTGCTTCTCCACTCTGTCCAGCCGTGCCAATATCCTTTCCATAAGCGCAGTGGCGCTAGGACCATTTTCGCGGGAGGGAGATCGACGGCGCCTTTTCGGGGAGCGAGTTCGGCGCGGAGGGGTCAGGGCCCTCGCCTCGGGCGACGAACTGCTTCGCTGTGAGACTCTCGGTCGCTTGGACCCGGTTTGTCCCACAGGCCGTTTCCCGAGGGCTATATCTTCTGTGGATGATTCTCCGCGAGGATCTCCACTTTCTGAACTGCGGTGTGTAGACTTGGGGCTTCTCTCCCGAGGGCGTGTTGATGAGGAGGGTTTCTGGGCCTGTGACTGCTGTGGCCATCTTCGGTCGATCTGCTGAGTCATTTCAGCAACGACCGAGCGCTGAAAGTCCCTCAAGAAGCTCATGGTGATTACCAGAGGGCGGTCCTCCTCGGGCGTAGAAGTCTCTGGGAGTGTCTGCTCAGCAGCCGGTTGTATCTCAGGCGTGGACGAGGACCTTGGGAGTCCCTTGTCCTTAGAACGCCGAGTCTCAACGACGGCAATCTGCGAGCGGGTTCCCACAGACGGCGCCAAATGATGGCCTAAGGCCTCATCGTTGTGAGTCATGATGACTGTTGAGGAGACTTCTAGGAGGAAGAACGCCTGGAAGGTGGATTGCCCCAAGGAGAGTACCTGAAAAGCTGGTAAACAGGGTTAGGAGGCCCCCGGAGTGTTTTTCCGGGGGGGGAGCCTCCGACGCCCAAGTCAGTGGTGGCCGGAAGAAGGAGAAAGTCACTAGCTCAAAGAGAAAGGCAGAAAAGTCTCGCCTCGTATTTTCTCATGGTGTGGGAGCTGTATATCCGGCCTGCCAACCTCCTGTCAAGTATTTATTTCCTGTATATATAGGAATACCTAGCCCGTTCAGATCATGACACGTGTGCGGTCGGATGCTCCTGAACGTCTGGGCGTAGGGGACAGATAGTTGGTAACTAGATGGCCTCGAGCCTTGTGCTGAGACGGGCCATGATATGATTCTGATGGCGTCTGCGCGTCAGGGTGACTTTTTACGTCTGTGGTGGGACGTGTCAGAGGCTTCCTTAAATGCTTCCTTAAATGCGCCTGCCATACTCCCGAGGTCCCTGGGCGAGGTCGTCCTCTGGTTCAGACAGAGCCTCTTCGGGAAGCCTACCCTCAGTTCGGGGGTTCCCAGTTCCAGGGGGTTCCGCCTTCGGGGATATCATATTCGGGCAGCAATGTCTGGTGCCACTTTTCCGAAGGCGCGTTGTTCACAACCTTGGGGGGCGAATGGAGTCCTCAAGTTTTACTGGCGTGCCGAGGCTCGGAGCTCTCAGGCTATCTCCCGAGGTGCATGATTCCACCTATTCCCGGGAAGCGCCAGTTCTTCTGGCCGTTGTTGTGGCAGGGTATTCGGCCAGATTGAGGCGACAGCCTTTGGCTATCACTACCAATGTAAGAAACATTTTCATAAGTATATTTTACACATTACCCATTTATTTATTTCTATACTACCTTGGTGCATTTTTTTCCCTCTCTTTTGCAGTGTTTGTTCATTGTTTTAAACATTTTATTTTTCATTTATTGGTCTATCAAATCCCTTCCTAGGAATGGGCAGCAGCCATTTCTTCATTTTTTATAATACACTCGCATGCCTCATGTTATGGGTGTGTTGTGGACTAGAGTTGTTCGTATTGGGTTAAGTTGGCTTAGGCCTAGGTTGATAGGGACCGGACATGGCTTCGTTAGAGGTGGGTAGGGCCTGTGCCAATTCTTGATCGGGCTTGGGCCTGGGCCAGTTTTTTTTTATAAAATTTTTGTAGTTTTTACTTTCATTTTTAGAAAATATTTGTAAAATTAAGTTTTTTTTTTAAGGGAACCACCTTCACTGGTGCAAATTTTATTAATTAAGAAGCCAAACAGCTATTATAACAACTGGAATGGGCCTTACATGAATCAATGGTAAAACGTTCCAAAAATGATTGGAAAAAAAATCTAGGATCTATGTTTAATAGCATAATCAGATGAAATGAAAATTAGAAACATAAACTAGGTACCTAAGATTTATGCATCCATCTCGTCCGGGTTCTCATCATCAAAACTCTTTTGGTGTTGCATTCATAACGTAGCAAGACCCCAATCATAGTTTTAAATGCAAAGCTCCCTTGCCTCCAGTGACAACCTTGCTCGTCTATCTAAAATCACTCTTTTACATATGTTGAAAGCCGACTTGGATGCCATGGTTAAAACTAGAATAGCTAGAATCTCCTTGGTAATGATGGATAGCATTGGAACTTTGTTGCTTCTAGCTTTCCACCATTCTAAAATATCAACATCACTGTTCTCGCATACCAAGTTGAGGTATGCATCCACTTTTCCAAGACCTAAAGATGTAGACTGGGGTCATTTGAGGAGTTGTTTGGCTAGGTTGATTGGTGCTAAGATGGACAATGATGAAGGGCCAACGATAGAAATAGTGTTTTGTACGTTATCCTTATGTTGGTCCACATAAATCTTGTATAACTCAAGCTAGTACTCCAAGTGTGGCAGTCATAGCAAAAACATTTATATGTGCCATTTTTATAGTGCTCCTTAAGGAGGTTCTATGTACCTGTGATTTTAACAGCCAGGTCAAGTGCATATGCAAGTAAATAAATGAGGGGTATATCAATGAAATATAAAATCCATTTGCCTTTCATGGCATTGATGGTGTCTTTCTAAAACTCGCCGTCTATGTATTGTTTGAAAACCCATACAATGTTAACCAAACACATTAAAACCTTATGTGCAACATAAAAAAAAAAAGCAGTTGCCCAGTAAAAATACCATAGCACAACGACTAATTTGAAAGACTTATCCCACATTTATTGTTTCAAAACTATTTTTTTTCTTTCACATTTATGAAACACGTCATGTGTGTAACAAACAGAATTGCATCTATTAACATCTCATAGGTGGAGTTCCATCAGGTAGTATAGTTAAGTTTAAAATGTTTCCATCTAAAATCAAGCCCATTTTCAAGACAATATAAATTTGAACTCTTTGGTAGTTTTATGCCTTGACCTTAAATAATGAATTGCCCATAAGTTAAAAATATAAAAGATACATCTTATATGAAAAATACAGTCTTCCTGACAAGTTCCAAAGATTCCTTCAGTGTCTCAGCCACAACAGCATTGTTAGATGCATTGTCAAATGTGATGTTAAAAACTTTGTCATGACAAGAAACCTACTTGAAAGTTTAAAAAATGACCTCAAAGATGTTCTGCCCAGTATGGTCAACCTCCATCTATTTAAATGAAATGATGCATTTTTAAACATCCCATTTTTCATCAATCCAATGTGTAGTGGTACAATAATAATCTTGTCCTAATAGTAATGTCCACATGTCACTAATGAATGAAATGTAGTAATCAAAAGAAGAAAAATATGCTTGTAGGTATAATTTCAATGTCTCCCTTTAACAGTACTCTTAGACGTCTTTTTATAAGTAAATTTTAATTGTGGTTTAATCCAATTTTTCATATACATATATTTAGCTTGTCTAAATAGTTTCTTAGTAAGTGTCATCCATTCTACCATGTCTTGTCTACATTATTGCTGGTCAAATCTAAAAGTACTTGACTTGCTGGTGGTACTCCCCAGCCGCATTTGTCATCTGGAACTAATGACCGTATCGGGACAAAAAATTGGATGTTTATGATCCATATGCCGTCTGAGTGTTCTTATACTGGGGTTCTTCTTGTCCACCTATCTTATTTTGCATTTTTTGCATTTTGCAAGCCTCATATCATTGCCATTCACATCTTTTTTAAAAACTTGGTCGAAATGCTCCCAAACCCATGCAGTGAGCCTTAAAGATTAACTTTGTGTTTCAACTTCAAGGTGATGGCTTGTAGGGGTTGGTTGGGTGCCATATCCACCACCCATATTCTTCGCCACACACTGCCTCTACCTCATTGATGTCGTCATCAAAAAGTTGATTGCTGAGCCCCAAGTCATATTCCACCATTTCAATTTGTTTGTCATCATCCACTTTTTGAATGTTGGCCCCTCAACTTGCTGGTCGAGATCAGGAATTGAAGAAAGGATCTTAACCCGGTGGTGCAGGATGAAGAGCTATCCATGCCCTTAGTAGCCTTTCCCTTTTCTTTGAATGCCGTTTAAGAAAGAGAATAGGTAAAGATAAGAAAGTGATGCGAAAGAAATTAAGGAATGAGAAAGAAATTAAGGAAAGATTAAAAAAATGTTAGCAAAATATGCTTGAGTGCTTGAAGAAAATAAAAGAGAGTGCAGTAGATGAGGATGAGAGATTGTAGAGATTGGTGTGAGGAAGTGTTGCAATTAAGGCTCTCTATTTATAAGAGAGCATTTGTGTTTTGGACAAAAAATGCCCTCAAATTCTAGTTGTTAGGGGAGTAAAAGTGGAATTTTGGTGGTCAAAAGGTAGGTGTTGCCTGTTGGAGGGACCTGAGCTATTATTTTGCCTTTTTTGTTTTTAAATTTCTGGAAGCAACTGTTGCAGATCGTTGTTGTTTTTTCTGTAGGACTGGATTGACAAGCTTGGGCTGAGTAGTGCCTGATCTATGCCTTGGGCCATGCCTAATCTGGGCCCTTTTGTGTGCTAGGACAGGCTTGTTTGTAGTCCACTCCCTTCCTCCCCTAAGCCCATACTGGCCTAGCCATCTCTATGCCTAACTCTGGCCTATGCCGAACTGGGCCTTGACTAGTCCCTACTAGGTTTGACTGTGAGTCAATCTTAGTCTGGGCTAGGTCGGCCCGCCCTGTTGAGCACATCTATTATGGATTGGGTTTGTGAATGAGGCAAGGAACAAGTTTTTGGTATTTGAACTTCTTTGAAAATAATGACAAGTTTTTTAACCCTTTGGTAATTTAGAGCTTACAACTGCCTCTTGATGAAATTGGTGACTACAAGTATTTTGGTTTTGTCTAGGTGAGCATAGTTTCTTGAATGATCTATTGTGTTTGTTTTGCTAAAAGTTTAATAGCAAGAATTACCAAAGTTGGCATCTTATTTTAATTTGCTTGCTATAAAACCCAACAGAATCCAAGGACTTTTTGCTTGCTTGCTGATTTAATTTTCTTGTTGCAGTTGTTTCATGTGCAGTGTCCTTGCTGTTGTTTTATTTATAGCTTCTTTTCAGTGCAAACAAAGACTTTATTACGTCAAACTTTAAGGATTGGATTAATTGTATAATTTGTGGACTTTGTTGCTGTTTTTTTCTTATTATTATTTGTGTAATTGAACCTAATTGTGTAATTGTTATGGATTTAGTTGTTGTTTTTATTTTTTTCAAAATGAGCTTGAGCTCGAGCATGCCTAGTCAAACTTGAACCGAACTCCATGCATTGAGCTCTTTAATAGATTTTTTGAGCCTCTCAAACTTTTAAATCGAGCTTGAGCACCATCTGAGTCAAATTCGAGCATTATTTCCACAAGCTCATTCAACTTGAGCTTGAGCAACCTTCAGAACAAAACGAGCTGAGATCGAGCCGAAGGGGTTGGGGCTTGGCTCAGTTTGGCTCTATAACACCACTAATTTACTCTATGTGCCATTACAAAGACAAAACTTGAATTTCAGGTGTCGTAGCTGTATAGGAGGTTGCTCCGCTGCTAGATGCATCAGAGACGAAAATATTGTTGGCTTTTAGGAAATTCTTGAGATCGAATATTACCTTGTTCTTCAAATCCGATATTTTAATAGAATATCGTTAAATAAGTTTAGTTGAGTGAGTGGTTCTATAATCCGAGTTTAGCATTAAAGAACTATTTAAGCTAGGAACTGTGGTTTACAGGGGGATCAATTCCAGTACCATGCTAGAGTTGTTTTTGCAATTATCGTTATTGTTTTCTATAATAAGTATTTTGCTTTGCCGTTCCAAAAAAACTTATCACTGTCTAAAATATTACAGGGAGATTTCCATGCATTAAAAAATGTTACTGCTAGATTCTTTTTTTACCAAGGAACCATCAATTAAATTAATCTAATCTCAAAAAAATTGACAACCAATCCGGGAGAGGACTTTATAAGGCTAATTGTCCTCTTACTGCAAAAATAAAAAAAAAAAACCTATAATGACACTTTTAGCGTTAAGAGAAAGCAAACAACTAAACAAAACACCCGTTTTAAGAGTTTTATTGTATTATTGGAAAGCCTAGACCAGAGCTCGGACCGGTCCACTTACACCTCCACTCTACCACGGCTCAGGTTCCCATACCGAAAACTCAATTCATTTGAAGTTTTAGCTGCTGCAATTGTTCCACAAGACCACTAGCATCCCTCCTAGAGCTCCCACGTTCTGAAACTGCTGCCAATGCTTCATCTCTCAACTCTCTCGCTCTCACCTTCACTTCTCCTCCCTCCCGCATCCACTCACTGATTAACCGGCTCAACTTAGCCGGGTCAGGCACCGAGTTTGTGCCCTCGCAAACCCTCACCCCCACACCCAACTCCTCCACCAAGAGTCTTGCGTCCAAAAACTGGTCTGCCTCCATAGGCCAAGCCAATATCATGACTCCACCTACTATCCCTTCTAGCACCGAGTTCCACCCGCAATGACTCAGGAACCCGCCCACTGCTCTGTGACTCAGTATGGGCACTTGGGGTGCCCAACCCTTTATCACCAGGCCCCGACCCGCCACCCGGTTCTCAAACCCGTGAGGTAAATGACCTAGCCCTTCTGCTTGTTGGGTTGTAGCCGGTTTCATAACCCACACAAAACGGGTCCCGCTCTCTTCAAGCCCATGAGCCAAAGCCTGCGCTTGTTCATTGCTCAAAACCTTTTGACTTCCAAAGCAAACGTAAACAACTGAACCATCCGACCATCCGTCAAGCCATGCAAGCACTTCGTCACTGGAAACCGACTCGGTGTCTAACCTTCCCCGGCTGGATGAGTCGGGACCTATCAAGTTTAGGGGACCAACTCCGAAAACCCGGTCGTGACCGCCTTTCCTTTTGAAATGCTCCAAGTATCTGCTTTCCAAGCCCTCGAACGTATTGAAAACAATGGCCCAACTGCTGGCATTGGCCAAGGTCAGATCCCTGAGGATCTTCATGTCCGGGTTGGATTCTGTATAGGTTCGTGCCACGGAGGGCAGATGCTCGTTCTTGAAAACGGGTGCTCCGGGCAAGTCACTGAACGTCACCTCTTCCAAACCCAGAACCGTCTCGATGTTGTTCCACATGCTGTCGATAATAGACACGGCGAAGGCGCCGGAGGAGTAGAACACGAGTCTGGGTATTTGAAGCTGCGCAGCAAGGTGGGTGGTCCAACCGAGGAAGAAGTCGGATATGATTGCGACTGGCGGGTTGTTGTGGGATTGGAACCAGAGAAGGAGTGGGTCGTGGAGCTTGGAGAGGGCGGCGACCATGGGGACGGTCCCTTTGATGCCAAGGTCCTTGACGTTCTCGACGCCAGGCGGGATGTTAGGGTGCTGGGGAAAGGGGAGGACGAGCTGGTTGATCTTGGACGGTTGGGAGGTGAGAAGCGGCGAGAGGATGGAAAGGTTCTTGGGGGTGACGAGGACGGTGATGGCGAAGCCGTGGAGAGCGAGGTGATGGGTGAGGTCGAGGAGCGGCAGCATATGGCCCTGGGCTGGGTATGGGAACACCAGGATATGTGGGCCGGACATTTTTGAGAGTTCAGAAGTTGAGATCGAGAGTGGTTGGTGAGGATTTTCAGAAAAATTTTATGGAGGAAAAGTAAGAGAAATTGTTGCAGCGACGGAGGTGCTTGGCTGGAGAATATTTTGGTCGAAACCACTTAATATGAGGCCCGAAGGCATGCACTAAATAAGGCAATTGATTAAAAGTTTAGTTGTTTTATATGTGTAACATGCATCTACGTACAATATACATTATAAAAATAAGCATAACAGATGAATTATTTTAGTACTGTGAATCAACATCGGGATTTGGGAAGGAAAAGAATCAATTTAGGATTTTCGGGATTAACCTTGGCAAGAGAGATTGAATGCGATTAATTGGAAGGGCCGAAATACATGTTAAAAAATTTAGATGAAAAATGAGAAGTCAAAACATAAAAAAGAAGAAAGGACGCTTTAAGCCACAAAATTGGATTATGCTAAGAAAGGCTGAGGATAAAATACTCTTAAACTACAAGCTATGTCTATACTTTTGTAATATTTATGAAACTATCACCGCATCTTAAATAGTATATTTGTCTGGAAGGAATAATATTTTAGTGAACAATATATTTGTCTGAAGAAAATAATATTATTTACAAACAATATTTTTTCCAAAATTAACATTAATTTATAGAACACTACATTTGTAACAATAAATAATATATTAAAAAACATCACATATTATAGATCATTTTGTAAGAAATATTGTTCTTTAAATAATATTAATTCACTCAGTAAAAAATGTTATTTTATTCATACAAATATGCTGTTTTGTAGTATGTTGTTCATAAGATATATTGTTCGTAAATAATATTATTCCGTTCAGTAAAAAATGTTGTTTTATTTACACAAATTTGTTGTTCTGTAATATTCTGTTCATTTTAAAAGATGTGCTGTTCGTAAATGATGTTGTTCCATTAAGCAAGAAGTATTGTTTTATTTTTACAAATGTGATGTTCTGTAAAATATTGTTAATTTAGGAAGGAATAATGTTCATAAATAATATTCTTTGATTTAATAAGAAATGTTGTTTCCTTCAGATAAATGTGTTGTTTTGTAAGTGTTGCTCCCTTTAGAAAAAAATGTTTTTCTGCAAAGTATTATTCTTTTTAGACTAATGTGTTGTTCTATGATGTTTTGTTTTCTTCAGACAAATGTGCTGTTCTATAGTAATATGTTTTTCATTTTTTAAGATGTACTTAATGCTCTAGGACATCTTCTATGTAGGACATCGCGACCTCAGTAGCAAGCGAAAACAAAGGCACCAGAGAGAAAGCTTTACAAGACAAAGGAAGAAGGCTTAAGGGGACTCCCTGAAGTGTTTTCTGGGGAAGGGGCGTTTGATGCCTAAATCATATTAGGGCTTTCAGATAGGATGTGGAGATAGAGAGTGGGGTTTTCTATAGTTTACCTGAGAAGGCTCCTAAGTGTATTTATAAAGAGGGAGAGCCAGGTGGCTATTAAGCTTGGTGTGAGGATAGCCAAACACGTGGATGGTTGGATTGACGAATTTGAGCTCTGTACTTTCCAAGCAATAGTCCTTGCTAGCTAGATTGTATAAGCAGGTAGAATGATGCTCTGACATGATTTCGGGGTAAGGTGGTAACTGTCTTCCTGGTACCAGAGCACCACATACCAATATAGGTAAAGAGGGTCAGATGTCTGGGTTACCCTATTCTGGATCGAGGTAGTAGTTCTTTACCCGAAGGTGTTCCTTTACCAGTACAGCCAAGGGAGACCCTCTTCTGATTGCATTGACGAAGGTAACCATCTTTGGTTGCATGAGGCATTCGGCAATAAGTTGGGGTGCTACTCGTTTAGCTATCGTATGCCTCTCCTTGAGTGGAGACAAAGCTACGCCTTTGTCTTGAGTAGGTTGAGCTATCATTCAAGCCTCCTATAAGGATTTTTTTTCACCACTGAGGGTATTAGCTTTTCCCTTCAATTGTCTCAGAATCCGCAGGAAGACGCATTGTTTCCTTGATTCCTACACCATGAATTTGATGGTGTAGCAGACGTGACATCGGTTCATTTTTAGATTGACATGTGTCACTACCTGATTGGCCAATATTCACATCGGCGTGTTAATTTGGTAGGAGGTAATTATTATGGTGTTTCTGCGTTTTCCTCCTTTGAGCTATTTATACCCTCAATCGAAGCCTTACTTCTCATTTTGGTCTTTTCTTGTTTTCTCTCACACTCTAGCTTTTCTCTAGCTTTCTTATTCTTTGTGTCAATTTTTATGGTGGAGTGATTTCTGGCATCTTCTCGCAATTGTAGTTTCAAGTGGGTGGTTAACCTGAGGTCCTCTTTACATTCTTTTCCTTTTCTCAAAGTAGCTCCTTCAATTTTTTAGGTAGGATAGATAGCTAATTAGGGCGTTGAACCCAGGGCCACCAAGGAAGGTTGGCGTTCTTTGGATGCCCACCCTAGTTGCACCACCTTGGGGAGGGTGGAGAAATGGCATACGAAGTTCTACTTACCGTTCCATGTCAGGGTTATGGTGCTTGAACAAGGTGAGTTAAGCTACTAACCTCGGGATAGGGAGAAAACTATTTTTAGAACTTAACTTAAGGCGGGTCTCCAGTATCCTCCCTTTAAGATGATTACAGAATTTTGTGAGTTTCATGGCATAGCCATCAACCAATTCCCACCAAACTCTTATTCTTATTTTAATGCATTTTGGTGCATGTGCGAGTTCTTTAACATAGACCTCTACTTTATTTTCTATATGTAATATTACAAAATCCACCCTATTCCAGAGGGCTCATTCTACTTATTTTTACCTCAAGGGATGAGTAGTAAGAAGTTTACGTTTGCCTTTGCCATTAACGACAGCTAGAGAGGTTGGCAAATGAAGTACATTGAGAAGCTAGAGTTATGGGCTGATGTGTCGACAAAGTGGGCTTTGGAGACACTAGTGGCCTATGTAGGGGGCCCCTCCAAACTTATCACCAAAAACTTCAAGACTCGGTTCAAGGAGTTTGATGGTCGAATTAAGTGGGTAGTGGATTAGGCTGATTTTCTTCCGCTTATGCCATATATCCCTTCCCCATCTAGTGGGATCTCATTATTAAAAAAGTACTTCGAGAGTTGGGTGTCATGAAAGAACTCCTAACAGATCTTAATATGCCCAAGCCAAGTATGGATGGGAAGGAATCCATAATAGTTAAGCTGTTTAGGAGGAGCTTTTTTATTAAGAACTTGTAGAAAGTAAGTTTTATTCGTTCATTTTGTTTTTTTTCCCATCTTGTACTTACACTAATGTTTTCCCTCTTTTTGTAAGGATGGGTGACAAGTCTACCAGCTTTTACAAGAATTTGTTCCTTGGGCAGGCTGAGAAAAGGGAGCAAACGAAGAAAGGAAAAGATAAGGAAGCTCCCAAGAAGAAGAAGAGTAAGAATCCAACCTATCCTAGCTCGAAGAAAGCTAGGGAAGATCCTTTTTCCCTTCTTCCTACCCCCGAAGTGGCTAAGAAGGTGGTTGAGTAGCATGAGGTTGCCATCCACTTAACTCCCATCGACCTATCTTTGGCAACTGAAATGCTCAGTACAGCTCTGGCCATCTATAATGAAGAAAAGGTTGAAAAAAGAAGAAGGGAAAAGGGGAAAGCTATTCTTATTAAGGTTTTAGATTCTAGTAACCCTGATAGTGATGCTACCAAGATCATCACCTAAGTGGCCCCGCCAAGTTTGGTCCTTAAACTTTTCATCTATGAATTTTAGGTTCTTTGTAATTTTTAATTATATAGATGATTGGTTAGGGACTGATGTGGTAATCGAACTGCATTAGGATCATATAGGAAAGACTACCAACATAGATTGGGTCGTTGACCATGAAAGGAAGCTCCAAGTTTGGGATGCGATGATCCCTCTTGGCAAAGTACTGGGGGAACCATTTTGGTAGTTCACCAATGACATGGATTTGTTTTCTGAGGACAACCAAAAGATGGCACCTTAGATGGCAAGCGACATTATGACGGATGCTACCTTTCAGTCTCTGATAGAGTTGTGTTTGAATGATGAAATTCTTGCTGCCCAAATTATTGAGCATGCAACACAGGTGAGTACTTTTACCTCTCTTATACTTAGAAAAAATTTATTACGTTTTGAACTCTGATTTCAACGTTTTGTTCTTACTTTGCATTTGCTTGCTTATAGGGGTTACTTTCGGGCATGGTCTACTAAGTAGACCATGATCCACTCCCAAACAAAAGAAGCATTAGAGAAGACCAAGGGTGCTTTGGCAACTACCTGCCATAAGTTCAGGCAGTTAAATAAGATAACTATAAAAAAAGTGTTTGGGATTCACAATGAAATCACGGAAGTAACCTAAATACTTTTCGAGGACTATTCTATGAAGATGTCTGCCCTTGGGGAGAGGTTGGTTGCATAGACTTCCATAAACAGGGCTTTTTCAATGGAGAATGTGGCCCTATCCTCTCAAGTTGTTACTATTTCAAAATAGTAACAACAACTTGAGGCCGATGTAGAACAGATGAAGAAGTCCAAAAAGAAGAAAAAGAAGGAAATGGATGATCTAATTAAGGAGAAAGCCAAGTCTTACATGATGGGGAGGAGGGCTTATCATGATGGCTTCTACCTAGCTTGGCATTAGGTCTTAAGCCATCATCTTGACTTGGATCTATCCTTCCACATTAGAAAACTTTTCGAAGTATTTTTCAGGCATAATATTTTTTAAGGAGTCCAAATGCCAAGTGTTCTTTAGTTCTGCTCCCTTGGCATCGGAAAGCTTAAAAACTCATAGTCAAATTTCCTTATTTATGATGTACAGTCCTTTGCAGTTTTCCTAAAGTACACCTTGCAATGGACACCGAGGTTCTACTTTGGCTATTCGGAGAACCAAGTCTCCAGCCTTTATTCCCTCAGGCTTGACTTTTAGATTTGTTGCAGTGGCAACTCTTTGCTAAAAAGATTTTCCCCTTAGTTAAGCCATTTCCTTGTGTTCCTTGATAATGTCAAGTTTGGCCTTCAGACTAAGGTCGTTGCTTGTTTTGTCAAACATCTACACCTGTACGGATGAGCTTATGATTGACAGGGATCAAAGCTTCTGTGCCAAATGCAAGGAGATGGGTGTTTCTTTCATTGCCCTTCTAGGAGTCATTTGGTTGCTCCGTAATATGCTTGGGAGTTCTACAGGCCATCTGCCCATTGCTTTCTCAAGTCTCTTTTGCAACCCATCTTTCAAGGTCTTATTTGACACTTCGACCTGTCCATTGCTTTACAGATGAGCTACTGGGGTGAAGTGTAGTTTTATGCTGAGGTTCATCATGAATTCTTGGAATCCTTTATCTATAAATTGGGTTCCATTATTGGTAACCATTACCCTCTAGTAGCCAAATAGACAAATAATGTTTTTCCAAACAAATTTCTACATTTTTTTGCCAATATGGTGGCCAAAGGTTCAGCTGTAATCTATTTGGTGAAATAGTCAACTGCCACCATGTAGTATTTGACTTCACCTAGGGCAACGGGTAATGGACCTATAGGGTCAATGTCCCATACTACGAATGGACAAGGATAGTTTGCTGATGTTATAACTTTGGATGACTCTCGTTGTATTCGTGAATGTTGCTAACATTTGTTGTAACATCTAACTAGGCTTTGCGTATCTTTGTGAAAGGTCGACCAAAAATACCCTTGCGAAAGAAGGACTTCGGTTAGTGCATCAGTTTCGATGTGGGATCCACACATTCTTTCATGTATTTCCTTCAATACACCCTATACCTCATATTCCCTGATGCATTTTTGCAATGGGTTAGAGTGGTCTTGTCGATATAGCTCTTCGCCTAAGAAAAAGTACCTACCTTCCTGACCTCTGTCTTCCTTTTGTCGCTTCATAAGGGTCATAGGCAAGACCTTTTTGATTAAGTATTTTTTTAGTTGAGCTCTCTATCCACTATCAATGACCGCAAACAGTAGGATAATTATGCTTGGGATATCTTGAACTTCGATGTGATGGAAAGATTTAGCTAAGATGTCTACTTTCATATTCTACTTCTGAGGTACTTTTCTATTTGTACCTTTTCAAACTTTTGAATCAAGTTATTCATAGGGTCATGGTATTTCTTCAACTTTGGTTCTTTGACCTTGTATTCTCCTTTTAGTTGCTGAACTAGGAGCGGTGAATCACTGCAGGCACGTAGGGACCTAATCCAAACTCTCCAGGCTAATTCAAGCCTAGCTATTAAGGCTTTATATTCAGCCACATTGCTTTTTACATGAAAAGAGAATTTGATAGACTTAGTAGTTTCCATCTCTTTTGGGCCACAAAGAACAATTTCTGTTCCTTGGTGTTTGGAACCAGATGCTCCATTGATAAAGAATGACCATTGTGGGTCTTCTACTTCGGGAGGTTCTACACTTCCTTCTAGACTTTCAGGAAGTTTCCTTTTATAGCCTTTCTTGGCTCATAAACAATGTCATATTCTCTAAGTTCTATGCACCATTTGGATGGTCACCCTGAATGGTCGACACTTCTATGACATCGTTCAAAGGTAAGTTACTTCAGACAATTATGGTATGACCTATGAACTAAGGCCAGAGTCGCCTTCCTGCCAGGATCAAGGAGTAGATAACCTACTGTAAGATTAGGTATCCTACTTTGGACCCATGCAGAGATTTGCTTACATAATGCACTGGCCATTGTTCCACATTTTCTTCCTTTTTAACTAAAACTGAACTTATCGCTTTTTCACTGACAAAGAGGTAAAGTATGATTCGTTTAGGGCCTTTTGGCTGCTGAAGTGTGGGAAACTATGCCAAGTATTGTTTCAGGTTGTTCCATGCTTATTGGCATTCTTTATTCCATGGGAATTTATCCTTGTCTTGATTGGGTACTTCCTAAGTGGCCGTAGTCAACACTTTGAAGAAAGGCCAACATCGGTCCTTATAGCATGATATAAACCTACTGAGCACGATTATTCTGTTGGTAAGCCTTTGTATATCTTTGAGTGTCTTCGGTGTTCTTGAATTAAGTAAGGTTTTAACCTTCTCAAGATTGGCATCAGTTCCTCATTCAGAAACCATGAAGCTAAGGAATTTGCTAGCCTTAATGCCGAACACATTTTTCTCTAGTTCAGACGAATGCCTAATTTTCTGAGTTGTTGCAAAGTTTCTCTTAGATTGCCAATGTGATCATTCGGCCAATTACTCTTAAAGATCATATCATCCACATAAACTTCCATGTTTTGCCTTATTTGGTTAGCGAACACTTTGTCCATAAGGTGTTGGTAAGTCACCCTAGCATTTGTTCAGTTTGAAGGGCATTCAGATGTAGCAGAAGGTCTCTTCATCAATGATGAAAGATGTGTTTTCTTCATTAGCAGGGTTCATCCAAATTTGTTATTGTTCACTAAAAGCATCCAGAAAACTCAGCAAACCATATTCTACTGTAGAGCCTACAAGCCTATCAATTGAAGGTACAAGCTACGAGTGCTTTGGGCAAGCATCATTCACTCTTATGAAATCTATGCACATATGAAGTTTATCAATTCCCTCTTTCGATGCTATGATGTTGTTGCTGAGCCTATCTGGGTATTTTACATCTCTAATTATGCCCGTCTTTAAAAGTGGTTGTATTTCTTTTTTGATGAAATCTCTTTTGTTTGGGGCGATGTTATGTACGTTTTGCTAAATAGGTTTAGCGTTAGGACTCATTCTAAAACTTTGTTGGATTTTATCTGGATCTATTCTAGGCATGTCTTTCAGTGAGTTGGAAAATAAGTCTTTATTTGAAAGTAGAAAAGTTGCAAGGTTTGCCTTTTCCTCTTGTGGCATGTTTATTCCCACTCGAGCACTTTGGCCAGGAATCAATGCTAGATCCTCAATTTCTACTTTCTCTCCCACATCCTTGCCATTCTTCAGGAGTTTAAACTCCTTTGTTCGACCTTCTTCTGTAACCTGAGTATGAATTTCAGAGGGAGATTTTTTAGCCTTGACAAACACCTTTTAGACTTCTGCTTGATTAATGAATTTGGCATCCTCTTCGATAGCTGCAAAGGTTAAGGTCAGGTACTTTACATCTGATCTTATGTGGAGACTACCATGCACATGCCTACCGAGGATAACATTATATGGAGAAGGGATATCAATGACTACAAAACTTGTCGTAGTGGACACACAAAGTTAAGATCCATCCTTAGCTGATGTCCCTTTTAGCATTAGCGACAAGTTGATACATCTAAGGATAGGGAGCTCCCGTGGTCTTATGCCAAATGTAAAGGTTGTCATCAACTTAAGATTGTCTTGAGGAATTCCTAGAGACGGTAATAGGTGAGCAAACAAGACATCAGCATTTGAGCCATCATCACATAGGACCCTTTTCACATCCCAATTACTGGTATGGGCCATGATCAGTAAAGGATCATTATGAGAGAGTTTGATCGAGGACCCATTGCACTGAGTTAGCTTGCTCACAAGACTGTCAAGTTCCATTAGGGCGATTTCACACTCCTTCCTTTTCCTTTTTGCTGAGAATATACTAGTGGTAATGGTTTGTATAACCCCAACAGGTGGAGGAGGCTGTCTTCGGGTGCTTTTGTTAGTTCGACCCCCATCAGAGTCATATTCTTCATCTTCCATTTATTTTTCTTCATCTCTTTTATCATATGACTTTGGATATGGGAGATGAAGGTAATGCCGATGTTACCCTTGTTTGATCAAGGACTCTATATATTTTTTGAGCTGGAAATACTCTTCAGCGTTGGGGCCATGATCTCGGTGAAACTAGTAGTACTTCTTCATATTTTCATGTTGTTTAAGATCATGGCCCTCATTCATTGAATCATCACTCTCTGCTTCTAGAGAGCCATCAAAATGTTCATCCATGTGGTGTTTAAATGAGTGACGGTTAGAGGCTTTTTCTATTGTTTCAAGGCTGGTTACTCCCGTCTCCCTGGTACCAAGGTTGGGCAGGGTGGACTTTGGTGTTCTGGATTTCATACCTTAGTCCACCCATTCAAAGTTACATAGTAGTCATGTGCTAGTCAGATTTTTTATAAAATTTGTCAAAGGCTTCAGAGGGGTCATTTGAAAATTCATAAAATAGTTGGGAGTTCCTTTTGAGGCCTCTAGTCATCACCAAAATTCAGATTTCTAGTAAAAAATATGCGACATTTAAGGCTTCCATGTTGTACCTTTCAATATAATCTCGAATGGTTTCAGTATTCTTTTAGGTTATGTCAATCATCTGAGTGGGCATCTTTACTGTTAGTCGACTCCCAATAAACTATTGGGTAAAGGTTGTGGAAAACTCCTTGAAGCTTGAAATAGACCTTGATTCCAAAAAGTTGTTTCAAGTAGTAATGGGTCTTGAGAGCGTCGCTTCGAAGCATCATCAGTGCCATGTAACATCATGCTTCTCTAGTACTTTGTCATGTGTGCTTGTAGATTGCTTCTGCCATCATAGTTTTCTACCTTTGGAATTTGAAAGTCTGTGGGCATTGGTGCCTCAGCTATGATATAGGTAAATGAGGACTCATCACCCACAAAGGCTTTCAAAAGCTGCATTTATATTGGTTTTTGGGATACTTGTGTCTTTACTCGATCCATTCTTTTTAGTAGTTTTCCCATTAGCATTGTAGTAGACCTTTCTTCTCTCTGACGACAATCTTCCAATTATGGAGAACTCCTTTTTGGTGAAGAACTATGCTGGAAAGGAGAAAGGCTTTTTCCAGAGGAGAGAGGCTTCTCTGGCATGAAAAGTGTCATTCCCTCGGGTATGAGTTCTTCCCTCTATGTCTTCACAGTGGAATGTCCATGGTTGAAGAGTCAATGCATAGACTAAGGGTTGGTGGTGCTTTGACGAGGTGACTTGTGGCCTACATCCTAAGTATCCTTAAGAGGAGTTAATCTGCTTGTAGGCTTTGCCTGAATGTGATGGTGATCTCAGTGTTGAGCCATCTCAGCCATTATGGAGTGTTGGAATTCACATAGGAAATCCATAGTGACCATTAGAAGTTGTTCCTCCTTTAGTAGTGAAGTGTTTGAAGGAGAAAAAGGAGGTGCTCTTGTGGCATATCTAGGATCCGATGCAGAGTGGGGGTTCGGAACCCCTTTGTCCTTAGAATGATGTGTCTTTATGGTGGCTACAAGGGACTGGGTTCCCTTAGATAGCACCAAATGATGCTTTATGACATCTTCTATGTAGGACATCACAACCTCAGTAGCAGGTGAAAATGAAGGCACCAAAGAGAGAACTTTGTAAGAAAAAGGAAGAAGGCTAAAGGGGACTCCTTGGAGTGTTTACTGGTGAAGGGACCTTCTATGCCTAAATCAGATTAGGGCTTTCAAAGAGGATATGGAGATAGAAAGTGGGATGTTTCTATATTTTACCTGAGTGGGCTCTTAAGAGTATTTACAGAAGGGGGGACCTAGGCGGTCGTTAAGCTTAGCACGAGGATGGCTAAACACATGGACGGTTAGATTGACAGATTTGAGCTGCATGCTCTATAAGGAATAATCCTTGCTAGCTGGACTATATGAGCAAGTAGAATGATGCTCTGACATGGTTCAAGGGTGAGGTCATAATCGTCTTGCTGGTGGTCCTGAGTGCCACATGCTGATATAGCTAAAAAGGGTTAGATATCTGGGTTAACATTTTCTGGACCGACGTAGTGGTTCCTTGCCCAAAGGTGTTTCTTTGCCAGTATTGTTAAGGGTGACCCTTTTTCGATTGCATTGATGAAGGTGACTATCTTCGATTGTATGAAGTGTTTGGCAATAAGTTGGGGTGCTAGCCTTTCAGCTATCAGTACTGTTCGTAAGAAGTGATATTTCATTCTCATAAATGTGATATTCTATAAAATATTATTAATTTTAAAAAAATATATTTATTATAAATAATATTTTTTGATTTAGTAAGACATGTTGTTCCCTTTACATAAATATGTTGTTTTGTAAAGTGTTGTTCCATTTAGATAAATGTTTTGTTTTGTGAAGTGTTGTTCTTTTCAAAAAAATACATTGTTATGTAAAATGTTATTCCCTTCAAGCAATTATACTGTTCAAGGTGTGGTGGCAATTTCATAAATATTATAAAAATATAGGTGTAGTGTTTACATTGGGTGTACCAAATAGCTACTCGCTAAGAAAATGTTATGGAGTAACTCGTACCCCTAAGGCTGTTTCTCTCCAATAGGTAGAGCTAAACCAAAAATAGATCTTGTCTATTCAAAAACCATCAATGTTCTGAAATTATGTTTTTTGTTCTAGTTTTGGCTCTTTTCCAGGTTGAATTTCTTTGCTTTTCCCCAAATTCAACTTAAAACCTAACTTCTCAATAATAAAAATTGGTGTCCACTAAGCTTGATTAACCTTTACGTTTGTGTGATTGGTTAGTTGTTTACTTGCTTCTCATTAATGAAGTCTCTTTATGGAAAGTTTGTGGCACAGATTATGTTATAAGGAAGTCCATTATAGTTGGTGATAAGTTGGCTAGGTTTTCTAGAATATATCTTTAATTTCCTTATTTTAAAAGTGGCCATTCATTACGATTTCATGCATTTCAGTTTTGCTTGAGGAGCATTGTGTCTCTTGGTCCACTAATCAGGTTCTTTTCTACACCTTATTTTAACCTTCTCTGCTTTGATTAATTCAATCTGGTGTAATATATTCCCTTCATCTTGGTGTAGCATAGTACTCATTTATGATGATTCATCCTTCTTTACTCTGTTATTATGGTTATCCGTTTGTTATTTATGTGCCAGGGAGCACTAGTTTTCTTCTATTTTCTTCTTTTACTAATATAATTGTAAAACTTTAGTTGCATTTTAGCTATTGGTGCCTCTAGTTTTAGAGTTCTCAGTGATCATAAGTTAATGTTACTAAGTCTTTGGTGAGCCAATGATGCTATTCCTTAGGCTTTATTGATGCAACAAGGCTATTCATTCCAATAGGTACTAGTTTCTTCGATGACAATGAGAAAGTGTTTTGTAATGCTCTGATTATACAAGTTTATGATTGATGGACCTTTACTTCTCCATTCATTGAACACCAAATTGATTGGTTGAACCCAACTAAAGGTCAAGTTATGGTTATTGGAGTGACTGTTTTGAATTGATTCCTTGTGACCTTTTCATCAATTAATGATATGCATGAGATGTTTGCCAAGGCCCCATGGAATTTTGATGGTGCTTTTGTTTTAGTCCGACAATTTCACCCTCAACTTTAGCATAACTTGTATGGCTTTGGAATAGAATCAATTTGGGTTCAACGTTGCAATATCCTTACATTTTATATGACACATTCTACCACTAAACTTATAGGTGGAAAGTCAGCTTCTCTTCAGGAAGTATATATTGCCTTTGCTACTTTATATAGGTGGAATTATTTATGTGGAAAAGTAGGGATTGACATCTTGAAATCTTTGATACCTAGGTTCATATTTTGTGATCAATTAGGATACTATTTTTTGTGTAGTAGAAATATGAAAATGTCTTTAAATTGTGTAAAAGCTATGGTCAGGCAGGTCATTTTCATGCTTATTGCTTTTTTTGCAAGAATCATGCTTAATAACAAATTCTTTAACAACTACAAGATTTGCTAGCCAACTGAACACCAAGAAACAACAATGCCAAAAGTGCAAGAATCAAATGACAATCCTGTTATGCCTAAATCCAATGTTGCAATTTATCATGATTCTGTTGATACTAAACTTATGATTGACATGTGTGACCTTCACATTCTCAATCCAGAACTCTTTACAGAGGACTCAATGCATATCATTCTTAGGAAAAGACGTGACAGACAAGACCTAGTTGAAATGGGCAACCTATCCATGAACACGTCTGTGATGGACTTGACTTTGGATAAGCTTGAAGCCTTTGATGGCTACCTTTGTCCTTTCGTCTTATTAACCCATCTCTTTCTAACACAGGTCTGTTCATATTCATTACAGCCCCTATGGCGAGCCGTTTTCATGACACATCGAAAAGTATGATATCATCCTCCTTAGGATCCCTCACAAACATCCACTTCATCATCAAAGACACCTTATTCATAAAAGCTTGAGGTATCAATTTCCAGCATCTGCTTTTGTCCATTGAGATTTTAGAGCTTGGGGCAAAGAACATCTACATAATCAAGCAAAGAGCAAAAGTTGCCCGACCTTTCCTGTTTTTGGTCGAGAGTGAAAATGAATGAGATTGATACCTTAAAATTGGAAACATCTGCGTACACCAGATGAGGCTGGCTATCATGGCCTTTCAAACTTGTCTTCAGCCAAGTGTGTTGGTCATGGTGAATTGAACCCCGACCCCAAGTTTATACTCCTAAACAAATAAGCCCTTAGGACAATCTCATGCCATTTGGATTATTAGGAAAATGTGTTTGTGGAATGACAGTAACTGTATCATGTGTTGGGCTTTTAAAAGTATTGAGCAGGACTTGTCACTTGGTAAACCCAATAGGAGCGGTTCTTTCTATCTGAATAATCTCGAAGAAGCATTTTTAGGGTTTATTCTTTAACAAACCCCTAAGTCACCAAGAGGATCATAAGCTTTAACTGTTAGAGCCTGGCTCGAGCAATGGTGGTTTACCATTTACAGTCCTTAGTCCAACTTCTTCGACCTGACTTTATTTTTATCATAGAAACTAAAATGGATGCAATTATTGTAAATAGTTTCTCAAGGTGTCTCAATTTTGATTAGCATACAATAGTTGATGTTTCTAGTAGAAGTGGTGGGTTTTGATTTGGTTGGTGGTCCTTTTTTTGAGCTTGCCAGCTTTTGTTCAGTGATAGTCACATTATTTTCTCATATCTTCGGGATGAATTAGGGCGCCAGTGGTACCTTGGATGTGTGTATGGCCACCCAAAAGTTGAATTTCATTGTTAGACTTGGGCTAATATATTGAAAGCTCTTTCTAGTTAGTGAGGGCCTTTACTTTTAATTGGGGACCTTCAACTAATAAATCTTGTCTAAAATGGAGAAAATAGGCAAAAATGCACATATCTCAAAAAGGTGTAATATCTTCAGTTATTTTTGGATTCATTATCCTTTATGCAACTCTCGTATAGAGGTCCTAGCTATACATTGTCAAATTTAATAGCAAGGTGATGACTTAGTCTTAGAAGTTATGGACAAAGCTTACATTAACTCTGAATGGTTGGATTTGATCCTAGATTCAACTATTACTAATCTTGGTATCAATGATCGGATCATGTGCCTCTTCTTTTGGATTCTAACTTTAATCATCTTTTTTTATCATCGATCGAGGCGGTTTAAGGCTTTTTTGCTCCATTATACGCAATGTGGACCGATATTCAAATCCTCTTGGGTGATGAAAGTGCATAGATCTCCTTATTTCGGGTTGTCTCCAAGTGTAGTACTTTGGTTCCAGCTATTCAACAATGAAGCAGGTTTTGTATTGGTATTATACCCACCTGGTTACGTTTGGTTAAAAATTGCCTCTATCAAACTTAGCTTCTTTCAAGATGCCCTGATCAATAGCTTGAGATCGATGAACCCTGAAAAGAGCATACTAATCCACTGGTGGCTGAAGAAAGCATGTGGGCTCAAAAATTGAGAATTAAATGGCTTACTTGGGGTGACTTAAATACACATTTCCTTCATTAAATGAAAAAAAACAAATAGATGGGTTGTAGAATTTCTGCTCTTTGGACTATGGATGGTTAGTGGCTATACAAAAACAAGGATATTCATGCTCATATATCTGCTTCCTTCCAATCTTGATTTAACCTTTCCATAGAAGATCGAGTATTAGGCTAGGATTCTTTTCGTGTAGACATTTCAAAAACCCCTTTTTAAGCACCATTATGCCGCCTTTCTCACCCTTTTCACAAAATAGGAAATACAAGAAATGGCTTTTGCTTAAGGAAATTTCAAAGATTCAGGGATGTATGGTCTTCAGCCTTTCATGTTTAAAAGATTTTGGGATTAGGTGAGAGAGGAAGTGATAGATGCCAATTTGTCTTTCCATAATGGGGGCTTCATGCTTAAGTAAGTAAACCACACTTTTATCACTTTTATTCCTAAGGCCATTGATACCTACACTGTTTTGGACTTTCGACCTATTAGTTTCTGCAACAAACTATATAAAATTATTTCCAAGACCTTGGTTAACCGAATAAAACCAATTTTATAGTCTCTGGTCTCTTCTTACCAAACTACTTTTGTTTTGGGCTGCAGTATTCAAGATAACGATACTGTTCCTATGAATTGTTATAAACAACTGCACATACTTCTTCATTTTCAAGCCTATGGGCCTCTAAAGAACTCCTTAAATTGGATATTCAAAATGCTTATGATAGCATTCAATGGTCATTCATTGAAAAGGCTCTCCATGTTATGCATTTCCTTGAGAAGTGGGTTCTTCTTATTATGTAGTTTGTGACGACCGTGTCCTAGTATGTCTTGGTAAATGCTTTACTAATGATTGGTTTTGTCTAATAGTGTGGATTCTTCAAGGTGAACTACTTTCCCCTTATGTTTTTACTCACTATGCTAAATCATTCTCCAATAGGCTCTAGAAACTCTAGCCTATAGGTATTGTAACTGGAGTCCATGCTAGTAGAACTGGACCAAAAATTACAAATTTATTTTTTCCTGATCATTGTATTGCCATTTTCAAACCAACTATGTTAGCTATTTATGCTTTGAGTTAGACATTACAAGATTTTGAAAAAATGGGAAGTTAACGTATTAATGCCCAAAAATTGAAGTGGGTCTTCATTCGTAATGTTTTGCAACATGATGTAGCATGACATCCTAAAGGTCCTACCTTTTCCAATTTGGAATGGGATTCCAAGATATTTGGGACTTCCATTTTCCCGGGAACTCTCTTGACGCTTTTTTTGTCATTTTGTTGTGGATAAAATTCATAAGAATTTAGCCAATTGGAAATGGAATCCGCTGAATACAGTTGGCCGTTTCACACTTTTTCATTGCACTCTATCTTTTGTCCCTATTTATGTGATGTCATTGTCCTTGTCACCCTGGCAAATGACATGTCACCCTGGCAGATGACATGTCACAACAATTTATTAGGTTTTGGTGGTCATAGTCTCATGACCAACATCAAATTCACTTGCATCATTAAGGGCTCCTACATCATCCAAAAGGTATTGGACGGCTCAAAATTAAAAACCTGTACTTATTTAATCAAGTTCTGCTCATTAAAACTTTATGGAAAATTTATATAGGTAATTTAGACTCGTAAGTTTATAAGGTCCTTTTGGCAAAGTATGAACACTCTTGCTCAATTTGGATGGTCAAGCATTCTGGTAATGAATTTGCTATCTGATGAAATCTTCTTCATTGAAGAACTCTTCTTCAGGATCATATTAAATGGTCTGAGGGAGATTGCTCTAAGATTAGGGTTTAGGAAGATGCACGGATTCCTAGTATTTCTTTGGCTCACCTATATACCCTTGTTGGGAATATGTTCAAGAATCCAAACCTTTAAGCATTGAATCTTTAAAATAATGCAAAACATTGTTGGAAGCTCCCATCACTTTAGAATCCTTATCAAAATTAGGCTGCTAATCTTATCTTAAATCTTATCCCCATGATAAATTAGGAAAACTAGGAATTTTTCTACTAGCTTGATAATTCTTGGAGTTCATTCTTGGTTAAGCAAGGTTATAACCTTAAACTTATAAAGAACTCATCAGCCTCTCTAAATCTTGTGGCTAATACCTTGCAATGCTCCTCACATCCTGATTTTTCAACTATTGTTAAATCTGTATGGGTCTTTATTCTCCCTCAAAAGTTTATGACATTTTTGTAGTATCGCGAGCATTACCACCTACGAAAAATCTTGTGAACCATGGTGGACTGATTGATCCGTAATGTCCTCGTTGTCATGCTTCTCCAGAAGCATGTTTCATCTTTTCTAGGACTATCCAAGATTAAAAGATGTTTGGGGTGAATTTTTTTGCCAACCTTCTCCTGCCTTATATTTGTCCTTTGACGATTGGCTCGTTACCCTTGTAAGCAACATGCGGTGCCATCTGGTTGTAATGAATACACCTTTCAGAATGTAACCTTTAATTCTCCTTATTTGATTATTAGGAAGAATGATCTAATGGACCACCTTTCAATGGCCAAGGATCTCTAGCATAGGTTGCAACTAGACCTGTATAATACTCCTCCTCCTTTATGTCATACTTGGGGACATGAATGAAAATTGTATCCTAATTTTTGCCATAATATTTTTATCACTAATGGGGCATGGCGTGGTGCATTTGCATTTGAAGAAAGGCATATATTTGGCTTAGAACTAGCCCTCCCTGTCATTGCCAAGGTATTATTCTATATCATTGTGAATTTACTTTTGAGGCAATGCTTCATGCAATCCATGGGGTAGGGTTACTTGTGTTTGACCAACAACTTTCTTCAATAACTTTTTTAATAGATTGTTTCTAAGTTTTATAGGCTTTATCAAGTACCTTTGATTTAGGGATTTCTTTTTAGGAGGTAGTTTGCCAAATGCTTCTTTTGCTTGGATCACTTCTGCATTGTTTAATTTTGGTCATGCCCAGACAAAAAGTCAATTTCACTCATTAGCTTGGTACTTTGTTACTCTTTTAATCTCCTTAATTTTTATTCTGATTACAAAAAATATGGATCATGCTGATGTGTGCCCCACCGTTCATACGCCTTATGGGCTAAATTGCTTTCTTGCACTTACTAAAAATTACCAATCCTAAACATGTCTTGGTCTTGTTGCCTGATCATACTACCATTATTTTCCAGGAAAATATACACCATTAAGTGCCCTCTCTGCTACCATTGTTTTATGTTGGCCTGCATCATCATTTTCGAGCAACACCAAATTAATGGAGAAAGAGAAAATAGATGATCATGGCGGCAGTGGTACGATTCTTGTTGTTGGCTCCTCTTCGTTTAAATGCAATGAATTTAGCAGAGAATGAAGATCTACACAAATGGCTCCAGGACAACGGTGAGTCTTAGTAGCAAGCATGGGAATGACTAAATCAAGGAGGGATTTAAGGAAAAAAAGATGATGGACAATGTGGAGGAGGAATGAGGGCGAGGGGAGGAGATCATTGTCAATTGTTTTCAAGAAGTTTATGGTGAACCACATGTTTGCCACTTGTAATATCTTTTGTTTGCAAAGGATTCCCTCATTTTTCTTTTAGAGATACGATACGTATAATTTACATATAAACATATGTTAACTTAAGGAAAACTATATGTACAAAGTAATGTAATATATGCATTTATCTTAAAACAAATATAAATTTTAGTTATTCAATTTGTACAAATATTTGCTTTTAGTGAGAAGTTTGACATTATTCATATTTGTTTTATTTTACTTCTTAGGATTAAAGGTAGAACATACAATTATATATATGTTACACATGTTTTGCATATATCCATTACTTTCTTTGTACAAAGAGTTTCATACATATCTACTTTGCAATTTGTACATATCTCTTACTTTGATAGGAAGTGGGATTTGACACATTCATACCTATTTTTATGGAAGTTGAACTAGTACATACTACTCAATATATCAATAACATATCTATGATCTTATTTGTACATATGTCATACATTATTTGCTGAGATCCCTCACTTTGACTTTGTACATATTTGGTATTTAATTTGTACATATCTCTAGTTTTGGTAGAGACATGGGATTTGATGTGGTCACACTTATTTTATTTTATGAAGGATACTATTAACATATAAATACGTATAAACATAAGAGGTAGGGTTCATATTAGCCTACCCAAAAAAACATTTGTGTTTTTAACTTGGCATAATGGATGAGATGTTTGGTGGATATGGAAAAGTTCCAAAGTTTCACCACTAGCCTCCTATGCCCTACATTATGCCACAACAAAGCTGATTTGGTTATCGTTCTGGTTCTGAACAAGCTAGCATGTACATTTCCCTAACTTATAATAATAGTATATTCTTCCCTTATACACTTGTAGATGCTTTTGAATACAAAAAAAAAAAAAAGAGTTTTGATATAAACTAGTCTTATAACTTGTGAGCTTGTTATACTAATTCTAATTATTTGGAAATGTTAACTATCTTGCTTCTATTTTTTTTTTGTTTTGGTAATCAAAATTAAATATAAAGAAAAGAGGAGATGCGATAAAGGTCTGCTCATAGGGCTACAAAGTATAATAACTAAAGGATTTTAAGTCAGAGCAAGAGTCATTGTAAGATGTAAATACCTGCTTTTCTCATTGAGTGGTCTGAGATAACTAGTCTAAGTGACTTATTAATGTATTCAAATAGTCTTCATCCAAAGTAAATGTTTGTTATTGCTTAGCAAATAATCGAATGTTCTTAGATTGCCCACCTATTATTGAGACTTGATTAAACAAGATTAAACTTTTGGCTAGCCATGACATGAGATTGTTTAGTAGACAAACACTGTGCTTAAGCTTTAAAGAAAATTGAATAGGGTGATGGGGGGAATTCTTGTCACCCATCAACTCCATATCGCTACCGACATTGACTTGATAAAAGGAAGAATTTACCGGGTTGATTTTAATGTGCTTTTTCCTTTTATGGGACTTAATGTCTTTTAAGTTCATATTTTGTGTTTAGGACTCTTTGGCAACTGAATGATGAGCATGAAACTGAAAATGAACATAATCCTTTTGTGTAGCTTAGGCTGAAACAACAACAGTGTCCATATAAGGAGAATGGAGAATGATAAGCTATTGAATAATGAGCATGAAACTAAGAATAAGGTCAATCCTTTGAAGTTGCTTCAATTGAACAACAACAGTGTTTATGGGGAAAAACCTCCACTGGATGGGATGTACTGCAAACATGATGTTTGCAGCATGGCTTGGTTGGTTCTTGAACAAACCAATAAAGTCTTGAATGAATGTCAGAGAACAACATGAGCCTAGGTGTTTTTGGGGCTTGCAACTCAACAAAACAAGATAAGATTGTTTTTTCCACACTATTTCTAAAAAGGGAATCATCATGCCTAAGTTGTTTGTACATAAAAATTTCAAGATGTTTATTGACTCGAATGGGGCTCATTCTTGACGAGCTCACCTCCCTAAAGAATCCAATTCTTGTTTGACGTGTTTGTTCTTACTTTCTAAGTTAGCAAGGTCCATTTATGATGAATTCTTTATGCATTGAAGCTCCTTCGATGTCATGACTAATTTATGGATAAGACAAGTGGTTCGAGCTTTTAGTTCCCTTAGCAAGTCAAGAGCCCCTTGAACCTTTGATTCATGCTCAAGTTGATGCTTTTCTAGCTTGGATTTAAGTTCTAAATTTTTTTTTCCAACTTTGAAATCAGAGAGCTATCATATAGCAGTTTGGTTGCTCAAAAAATATTGGGACATGTCTTGGAGAAAGCTGCTTGAAAAGCCTTTTCAAGCAAAAAAGCAAAGTTAGACCTTTCACTACTAAAATGTCTTAAGTGATCCCAAACTTCAATGCAAACCATTTCAAAGTCATTTGATTCAAACATAAACAAGTGCCATAGCTCCCCCTTATGCGTTACTCCATCCTTACTAGAAAAATCCTCATATAGAGAAAAATTATGTATGTCTTTAATAGATAGATTATCTATATCTTTAGAAGACACTTGAGATAAATTATCAATAAAGAAATTCTTGCTCATTTTTAAGGGTTCTGAGGATAAAAAGATTGTTGAGTTCCTTTCTACAAGTAGAAATCCCTTCTAAAAACAATTTATGGTTGCAAAGCAAAAGGAAACAATGCCAATACATATCTAATAAAGTGGATACTAGAGAAAGAGATAAACAAGCACTACTAAAATGGTAATATAGTTGGACGCACAAGAGGCAAAACTAGGCTAACAACTAGAAAGATAACAACAGGTTACTAAGAACAAGCAACTAACACTTGGCATGCAAACTACAAGAGAATCTGGTATGCCAAAGGACAAGAAAGAATCTAAACCTAGTTATTAAAGAAACATAAACTATATGAGAAGACAAGAAAAACCATAAATTTTGGATGGCAACAACATATGGTTGCTAAATGAAAGCCTAGCAAGAAAAGATATGGACGGGAATATAGATTAAGATCACATGAAACAATTTACGACACCAAAAGAAAAAGAAGATTGATGGAGAAAGGGAGAACTTAGGGGGAAATTAGGTTTCGAAGCCTACAATCAACAATAAGATCTAACTTTGTCTTATTTGAACTAGCACTATCTTCAAATTATATATCTTTGGAATCAATACCACAGAAGTATGATTAATCTCCTTTAGGAACCAACCTGAATTCAAAATACCAAAAATAAACTAGATCACCTCACTACTCAAAATATTATCATACTTTTAAAAAAAAATGGTGGGGGACCATCAAGACCAAGGGATTTTTTGTCAGATGCATCTAAAAAAGGGCAACTTTGATTTCCCCATCTGTGAATGGATGTTCCTACTCGCTATTCATCCATGTAGAAATTGCATGTGGTAGTACTTGGAGAACCTCATCAAGTTTGTATGGCTAGGATAAAGAAAAGAGGTCCTCAAAATAACCCATAGTCTTCCCTTGAATTAGATTCTAATATGCTAATTCAGTTTCATCTTCTTTCAGTATGCTATGAATAAAATTATGGCATTTTTTCCTCGATGCTATTTGATGGAAGAAATGGGTGTTGTAATCTCTTTTTTTCAACCAAATAGCTTTGGCCCTTTGACTCTAAAACTTCTTTTCCAACTCATACAATCTAATCAGCTCACTTTCTAGCTCACTTTGAGACCTAACCAACTCCTCGATCACTTTATGCCTTGCAACCATTCTTAATTTTTTCTTAGTAGTTTTATTTGCATCCAAAGAGATTGTGTTACAGCCCGTCTAGTGGAAAACTCATCTGAGGGAGGTAAACTAGTTAAATTTATAGTTTAATACCTTATTTCAAGTTAACTAAGCAAGATTAAGTATTTTAGACAAGGTTCACTAAGTTTTGAGTAGTTTATGGCACCAAAAGATGTTAGGGGCAAAATGGAAATTTTGCATCTTGAAGTGTCGGGTTGTGTCCCAGGAGTTATAATTGAGTTTTAGAAACCTAACCCTTATCTTAAACCCAAAATTAGCCAAAGTAAACAAGCTTTAACCATGTTTTGACCTAGAACTACTATTTTGGGAAAGGGTTTGTCCTGACAAACTTAAAAAACTTTAAGGACTTACTAGAAAATGAGGTTTAAAACTTGGTAAAGTGTTCCTAGCTGTTACTATTCCCTTTTTCCTAGCAAAACCCGAGTTCCTTCTTCCCTTCTCTATTTCTCCTTCAATTCTTGGTCAAAAACAAAGATTTTAGGTGGGATTTGAAGACTCAAAGGGTGTATAAGCTTTGGGCAACTTGTTTCAAATTCATTTCTTGGTTTTGGAAGTGTTTTCCACATTTTCTAGAAGGGTTCTTGTTTTTTACGAGAAGTAACCTTGAGTTCTTGCTTGTGTCATGTTTGTTTGTTGATTTGAAGCTTGGGTTTTGGTTAGTAGTTGGTAATTTGGTGTCATTTGCATTGGTTTGCTTGGAACTTAGGTAGAAACTTGTGGAACTTTGTTCTTGGTAAAGAGTTACATAATCCTTGCTTGTTACTTGAAATTGAGATAAGGGATTTAAGGTTTTACCTTTAATTGATGCTATTTGAGTGTTGTTGCTTAAAGAAATCAAGTAGTTTTGTGAATAGCATTGATTGAGGGCAAGTATGTTTATGGTTGACTAGGCTTGGATTTATGGTTTATATGATGTTTTAATGCATCATAGGATGTTTCCAATGGTGTAATTGTGGCCTATGCAAGTTGTTTTACAGGTATATGATGATTAGAGGCGTCCAAAGTTGGCTTAGAGGCCATAGGAAGTCTCCTAAGAGGCTTATAAGGCATTTGTTGGAATCAAGGGTCGTGCACTTAGCGTCATTGGCACTGCAAGGCTGAGGACACAGCTTGGCACTAGCACCGCGGCGCCGCTAGTGCTGCAGCACCCAAGACATGCTTCCAAAATCATCCGAATGGAAGCCTGTGGCACTGCAGCGCCAAGGGCACTGCAGCCCCATTGGCCTGTTTTGCCAACAACCATGACTTTTTGTTGGAGGATCTAGGGGAGATTCTGGAGGGTCCTAGAGGTGTCTAAGGGTTGTAAATATACAATGGCACTTCAGAACTCCCAAAACTCTCCCATGATCTAAGGGTTTTCTCATAGTTCTTGGATGGTAAGTGTGCTTCATGAGAAAGCTAGTTGAAGGGCCACAATTATACACCATTAGAAGAGGTGGAAGGTTTAGTACCATGTAGACCTTAGTTGTGCCTTTGGGTTCAAATGAGGAAACCTTAGTACACCTAGTGGGTTCTTCAAGACCTAGGAACTTTTAGTCCAACCATAGTGCCCCTGTACAACATGAGGAAGGTTCAACAAGTGATGAACTTCACTAGTTAGGCTAGTAAACGATGCCTACTAGTAGACAAGGCTTTGCCTTGTAGTTTAAGGATTAGGTAGAGGACAAGTCCTAAGGGACTAAAACGTTATGTGCATAAGTTTAGCCTCACGCTATATGAGCTCATAGCAGATCACATATGATAATATATATGTTGTCCTTAACATTTTCCTTACAGGTGAAGATCCCTTAGTGAGAATTAGAAATTCTCACTCCCTTATCTTATGTTGTGTAGATTCTGATCGTGTTGAGCTCAATAATTGCTGAGGGCTGTCGCGGCAGTCTTTTGTTGTAGATATATTGTTATGTGAATCTTTATGATCCTAGTTTTTTTAGTTACTTGTCAATGAAGTAACAGTACTGACTATAGTATTTACCTTCTCCGTAGAGGCTAGCAGTACGTGGATAGACTTTCGTGATTTGCCACTTGGGCTTATCTCCAAGGTGGGAGTTAGTTGGGAGGATCTCAGTAGAGGCTTGTATATGTTGTATGCCTAGTTGCCTCTCATGTTTATGTTTGGAGCTTTAGACTCTAAGGTTGCTCTTTGGTGAGGGGCATTAGTCTACTTTTGTTGGATGCCCTCACATAGTTATTATGTGTAGCAATGATAATAAAAATGTTGATTATGTATGCTTTGACTTTTTGAACTTGATTTTTATGAAAAAGTGACTTGGCCATGTGAATGTGTTATGGTTTCCATGTATTCAAGTTAAAGCTAAATGAGCAAGCATCTTGTATTTTCTAGGTTAATCAACTAGTTTCATAAATTTTTAATTCGTACACATATATAGCTAGCCAATTACAACCACCATGATATTCTTTCTCACAGGCTTCTTAGGCAGGGCCGAGGGCGGCCATTTCAGATTGCGCATCCTGCTTCCGCTATATCCCTAGGACATGCTTCAAATAGAGTAGAAAAAGTAGCATCATCAGCCTCCAAGAACTTGGCTCGAAGAACGTCCTCACATTCTGGTTTCATTGAGCAAATCGATTGAAAGCACCATAACCTTTGTTTGAAAAAATTAGTTCTCCTAATAAATTATATATGAAGCCCACTATGATCCAAGCACACAAATGGGAAGCTTTCCCTGTGCAATTTTGGGAACAACACTTTCAACTCCATATTTCATAGACCTTGATCCAGTCTTTTATGCACCATAACGCCTTGAACACATATGTTGCCATGTGAAGTCTGAACCATGAAAACCGGGGTCGATCAGGTTGGTATCTACTACTGTATCTCTAAACGCATCCATTTGACTATGAGTTCTCTCCCTGCCTCTTCTTTCACTAATGACCATGCCAACTAATTAAAATCTCCAACAACTAACCTTGGTAAAGGATACTGTCTAGCTAAGGTGCATAATAGTGCTTGTGAAACTTACCTTAAATCCCTCTCCGACTGACCATAAAAACTATTGAGCTACCATTCTATGTCCATTGCCTTTATCTTAACATCAATGTGATATTGAGAGAATGATACCAATTCAACCATCTATCCAGCTCGTCACAAGATCACAGTTCTTTTTTTTTGTCCCTATGTAAGGCATGAAAAAGCCAATTTGAAAACCCAATGACCTTCACATCCTCTTTATCTCTTACGCAATTTTTTGGGTTTCAAGGAAAAATAGCACATTAAGGGACCTCTATGAGATTGCCCTATGAAGGACATAAATTGTTTGGGATGATCCTGGATCATGAATGTTTAAACTTATAAGGCTCATTTGGGCTGGCAGGGTAACTCAGTGCTTGACCCTGCCTAAAAAAGTATGTTAGTGGACTTTTTCACCTTCATGATTCTAGCACCCTGCTCCTCCCCCTTTTGTACCTTCTTTTTTGGAGAGGTCAACATCACCTGTGTCTTCTAAACCGCAAGTGCATTACTGGCCTTTCCTTGAATATGGCCCAAGTGTTAGATCATGCACGCGACCTGGTAGCCTTCTTCATTGATTGCACCCTTGTGCCTGACCAAACGTAGGTTGCCCCCCGGCATCACAGTATCTGTCGGACCAAGTGCAAAAGCCTCTTGACCAGCATGTTGTTTCCCTTCCATTCCAAGAAGATCCTTAATATACATAGTGTCAGAAACCCCTCTCTAGCTCTTCCTTTCAATATGCACCACTAGAGTTGACTGCCCCAGTTCATGCCCCTCCTGAGCTTAAGCCTGAGCTTTCCTTAATACATGAATAGTTAAATTATAATTAATCATTGTTAATGTCTACTCATCCTTTACCGAGGGTGTGTGATTATGAAAAAAAATGTCCCGGTGACTCCTGTGAAGTGCCATTAGACGTTGCTAGCTTTTAGTCTACATCGTGGCTTCTCCCCCATTGTTAAAATTGGTAAACCTTAATTGATCACCATATTGTCGAACATTCCTTTCAAGGCCAGTCGGACTCTTCAGACATTCTCTGTCAATTTGGTCGAGCATACAGCACAAGTATCAACATTTAGGAAGATGTTCATATTTGATGTAAATCCACTTCTTTCTTTCATCATCTTCTATCATTAACCCATGTTGAATAGTTGAGAGACATCCACCATAACACAAATTCTCATGGAAGGACCTGAACAATTGACTCGAACCACCATTCTTAACCTACTTTCCAAAGTTTTTGCTACCTTTGGCTTAAACTAGTCGAATGGTGCATTAAGGATGTGAAACCAAAAAGTCGTTTAGTGGAACTGTAAGTATGAAAGATAATTTCCCCTTCGTAGGTTTCTTATAATGGTCAATCGATTATTAAAACTCCAGAGCCTGTTTTGAAACACCACGTTCATATCCTCCTTTTTATCAAAAGTTATAATGAATAAATTTAAGCTTTGGTTTGGGTTGGCAGCTTGTAGTGTAAAAGGCACTTACAATCTCCATGCTTTTTGAAGAGCATCACATAAATTTTCTACACATGCAACTTTATTCAATAGCAGCTTCAGTGTCATCATCAAGTCCAAGAATCCTCTACACACATCTTATTTTACAATAAGTTGACAAGAAGTCATTCATACTAGTAAAGCAAGAACCTAGATCCTCCATCACACCAAAACTTGCACCTAATGGCTATGTTGAACCACACAACCTGGCAAAAGATAAAAAATAATGATGAACTAGGAAATGGACTAGCCATCGATAGAGGAAGAAACACCAACAATTGTCACCAAGTAGAATCCTTGTTAGACAAGAAACCTATTGTTACAAGGAGAAAGTGAAACCCTGGCAAAGTAGTGTAGACATCAAATTAATTAAAGTCGACAACAAGTGAAATTGCTAATATGAAAGCTACACTTCACACTTATGATTCTTAATTCTTCCAATCATACAACATTTGAAGTTTTGGCAAGTAATCCTAAAACTTTTCAAGTTTTATTAAGTTAGTCATTACACTTTTCAAGTAAGTATTAAAACTTGTTGATGTAGCATAGTATTACATTTTTTAAGTTTTTCTTTTGTACATCTCATGCCTTTCTATATGTGTTCCAAAAGCATTAGTTTTTACAGACTCATTTATTTGCAGAGAAGTAATGATTTTTCATAGATGATCATGATTCTAATTGAAGGATAAAAATAATTGCAATTATGCAACTATATCTAACTCATTAGTGTTATTTAATTTCATATTTTACATAGAAATTATTAATTTATTTAAATAGAAAAAATGCTCCTCACACCCTTAATGTACACCTCTGAATAGTGGTGTTCATGGGGCTTGACTGACCTGGCTAGGCTTGGTTAGGTCAGGTTCGAGCACGGCCTTCATAACATAAGTTAGGCCTAGGCCTGGCTGAATCATCATCATCAATGCAAAATTTTTTTAAATTTAATGCCAAGCTAAAGTTACAAAAAAAGCTAGAATGGACCTTACATAAGAAATGGCCAAACATTCTAAAAATAACTGGAAATAAAAACATAAGATTTGTGCTTAATAGTATAATCAGATCAAATACAATCTATGAGTTATATGGAGAAACCTAGGATATATGCCTTTTCATCATGTTGGACCCCATCATCAGAACTCTACTGGTCTTGCTTTCTTAGGGCAACAAAGACCTCAGTCATGATTGCACATACAAACATTTACTATGTTTAATGTCAACCTTACCCATTCCTTTGAAATAACTCATTTGCCTACACTAAAAGTAGACTTAGATGTGGCTGTAAAGATAGGTACCACTAAAACATTATTCACAATGATGGATAGTATGGGAAATCAGTTGCTTTTCACTTTCCCTTTTTCCAAAATATCATCCTCACTTGTCTCAAAGGAGATGTGGAGATAATCATCTATTTCTGGCAGGCTTGAAAATGTTAGTCAGGGATGTTTGAGCAATTGTTCCACAAGGTTGAATGGTGCTAAGAAGGATGATACTGAAGCTCCAATGGTAGAAAAGGTAGTGGTTCTTACCTTATCCATGTGGCAGAAGGAATACTCTATATAACTCATGGAGGTGGTCATCAACATCAACAAGAAGAGCTAGAACACTTACATGCTCTATTTTTAAGAAACTATAGTAACTCTTGAGTAATGACTATGCACCCAAAATTTTAACCATTAGGTCAAGTGCATATGCAATTACAAAGATGGGGGGATGTCAGTTAAATATAAAATCTACTCGTCTTTCATGGCTTTCGACGGTGTCTTTAAAAAACTCATTATCTTTATATTTTTTGAAAATATAGACAATGTTTACAAAATACACTAAAACTTTGTGGATAGTGGCATAGTAAACACCAGAAAACAAAAATCAATTATCTCATAAAAATACTTTGGCTAAGTTTGAAACTTTTTTCCCACATCTTAGTCTTGAAAATTTCCTTACCCGATTTCATGTTCAAAAAGACTATCAATAGAGTTGCATATGAATATGCATCTATCAACATCTTTTAAATGGACTTCTACCATGTAGGATAGTCAAGTTTAAACCATTCCTAACTAGAAGCTAGGTTGGATATTTTTTAAAAAATAGGCTTTGATCTCTCAAATAATTTTATGTCTAGACCTCAAATAATATAAGGCATTCCAAATTTGAACAATTTCAGATTACAAAACATCCAGCCATTTTTGGACTCAAAAGTTCAAAATATGACACAGATATTTTACATGGAAAAAGCACCATCTCGATGGGGTTTCAAAAAATTACTCAGTTCATGGGCGGTGAAATCATTATTTGATGCCTTGTCAAAACTTAAGAAAAAAGCTTTGTTAGCATAATAAAAATCATCAAGAGTATCTAAAATGCATTGATATACATTCCATCCAATATGGTCGGATTCCATGCACTTAAATGCAATAGTAATTTTTTGTATTACCCAATCAACATCAATCCAATGTATAGTGACACAAAAATAGTCTTGGCCTATTGGAGAAGTCCAAGTATCACTAGTGAATGCAAGACAGTGATTTACTAGCTTCATACATTTTAAATGTTTCTCTCCTCGTAGTTCTCCTAGATTTTTTTTTTAATTCGAGTTTAAGTTTAATCTAATCCAATTTTTTAAATGGATATCCCTAGCTTGTCTACGCAGTTTTTTAGTAAGCATCATCCAATTAGCCATGCCTTACCTGCATTCTTATTGGTTAAACTACTGGCCATACTATCGAGCTGTGTTCGTCCACCGGAGCTAGCCTAGGAACCAGGATAGTAGATGAGATGGTTGTTTCTAATATGGTATTGTAGCGTCTCGGTCCCAGAATTGACCTTGTGTGTGAATTTATTTTCACAATGCTTGCACTTCACAAACCTCATGTCTTTCACCCACGTTGTCTCGAAATGCTTCCATGCAAAAGTTTTAAGACAAGATTTACCTTCCATTTTTTTGGGTTATTGGCTTTGCGGTGTTAGTTATGACTTGTCACCTCCTTCTGGATCCATGATTGGGGGGCGGTCTCTTGGACTTGCACATCATCGTCTGTCGCTTGCTCCTATAACTCTAAATCGATATTTTTCATATCGATATTGGTGACTTCATCAACCTCTTGGATATGGATCCCTTTTTCATCGGATTTTTATGACAGGCGAACAACCCCAATTCGGTGTTTGAAGAGGAGCTCTTGGCAAGTACGGAGCTAGTCCTCTTTCTTGTTGTCATTGTCAGAAATGACTGAGAAAGAAAAATCACGAGAGATTAAGAAAAGATTAAGAAAAATAGATGAGAACTAGAGGTGAATTGTTGGGAATGCAGTAGATGTAAAGAAGATATTATAGGAGTTGGTGTGAGGAAGTTAGGAAATGAACTCCTTTGTTTATAAGAGAGCCAACAAATTTGCTGGACCAAAATGCCCTAAAAACTAACCGTTTCTAAGAGTTAGAAGGGGTAAAATTGGTTTTTGACATTAAAAAGCTATTGTGAGCCATTGAAGGGCCTTTAATGCAAAATTTCCCTTTTTTTGAATGTCTGTTTGCATCTGGCTGAGCTAGTTTGTGCCTTGGCTAGGCTCGAGCTTTAATCATGCTTGGGCTAGACTTAGACCATGCATTGTTTTCACTCTCTTAGGCCCATGAATGGCCTACTTTTTTATGATTCTACTACGGGTTGGGCCGCACTGTCCTTTGACCTGGCTGGGGTCAGGTTTGACCTAGGCTAATTTTAGTTCACCTCTACCACCCAAAGTCCCTCCAAAGTGAGTTTTCACTGTACAATTTTTACCCTCCTCAAATTTCCTCAGCTTTCTACTTAAAATAATAAACCCAAACCGACAACAATTTTACTTACATTAATTTAACAAAAAAAAATGTCAAATAACAAGAAATCAATAGTTGACAAATGGGGGAGCGTTCCTTGAACCCATCTCCAGGGTGAATATTACCAAAACTCAATTTGGTGTCCTTTAGACTGAATTGAGAAGGGGAATATTGTATTTTTCAAAACCCATGAGCAAGCTAGCAGGTTCTCACCCCTGAACAACTATGACAGCCCTTGCAATGCCTATTAGATAGCCAACTCCATCTCGAATCTACCTCCATTCTCCCAAGCATTATTGTTTCCCGACATATAATTGAAGCGAAAGATGATCATTTTTGGCAGATAGGTAATCGAGTTGGGGATTTTTTTTCTCTTTGGTGACACAATTGGATGGTGATTTTAAAGGAAATAGATGAGACTTGAGCGTTAATTTGGAACAAAAGAATAAAAATTATATTAATTAACACATGTGGACCAACTAAAATTTATTGGGCAAATAGTTTTTGGAGAATTATATCATTACTCCCGGCTCTCGTCACTTTTAAAATTTTGAAATTATGTTTAACTCATTTTTTGTACTAATTATTCTTTTAAAATTTTTTGGGAATACGATTTAGAAATTATAAGGACTATCATTTCTTTCCAAATTTATATGCTTACGTTTCATTTACAAATATATATACACAGTGAAACCCAATTTTAAAAGTTAACATGTAACAAATATAATGGAACTCACGTAGTATTTTTTTTTCTCTATCTAATAAAGATAAAATAATCTTTTTCCAACTATTATGTAAAGATGCTTAAAACGTAGCCGGACAATGTAGGTTTAAAACAACTTCAAAGAAAAGTGTAATTTTTACTATGCTTAAGGAACCAAGGTTTCATCAAAATTTCATTCTCTTCTGGGTTTCAAAACTTACTTTTTCCATTTAATCTCTAACCCTGTAAATCAACCTATAGCCAATAACGAAGTTCATTGGCAGCACTTTGCAACGGATATTTATGCCTATATTCATTATAATTGAAATATTGCATGTTAGGGGGTTAATTATCAGAAATGAAAGTTTGAGGACAAAAAAAAAAAACAAGCAAACACTGATATATCGGGCATTTCTTTTTTAAAGTTCTCTTGTTTTCCTGTTTTGAGCAACTTATTGAGTTGCACCTGTTACTGTGCAATTTTTTGCGCGAAACTTTCTTACTATTCGATCAAACTAAATAGTGAGAATTCTTGTCATTTTAGAATGTACGATTAATATGAGAAAAAAATATAAGCCACCGAGGACAATGCTTTGTTTTGAAAAAATCAATAAAATAAGGAAAAAGTAGGATTTTAGTGACAAAAATGGGGCCAATGATTGACACAAAAAAACAACAAGAAAAGCTTAGAAAAAAAAGGGAGCAAATAAAAAATAGAAGTATTAGAAGTTTAACCATTGACTTAATAGAGTGGAAAAAGGAAAAGAAAAAAAAATGTCTAAAGCCAAATCAACCAAACCATACAAATCACAATTACTAACGTTTTGTTTTAGAAAATAATAATAAATAAAAAGCAATACAAAAAATTTTAGGACCAAAAGAGTAACTTATATTTAAGGTTTAACAATTAATGTAATAAAGACTAAAAAAATAAAAGAGAGAGAGAGAGAGAGAGGAGAAAGAAATGGCCAAAGCTAGATGAGCCCAACCCATTGTTAGTGTTGTGCCCAAAAGCCAATCATGAGATGATTGTATTTTGCACATTGAGTCATGATATTTTATTAAGGCATTAATCTAGTAATTATGTTCGTCGTTTTGTTTTTGCATAACGTAATAAACATAATTATAACCCTAGAATAATGATAATCTTAAATGTCCTTGGTCTAGTATTATCGTGGAGCGAGTTGCAATAATACATAACGACTAGCATATGTGGAGACTAATATGAAATATTTAGTCTACATATGGGTATAAGTTGGAGAATTTGTGTATTGGACTGACCCATCATGAGAATACTACATAGATTGTTATATAAGTGTCATAAGTGATTCTCATAGTGATCATGGTATTTGTAGTCCTTCGACCTAAGGTCATCAAGGTTCCTTACATGCGAGTCACATACTTTGATACTTCCTTTTGTTGCTCGTAACTGAGTGAACTTGAAGGAGATCATTGGGTATGTAACATATCATGTGAAAGGTTTTGTATGATCAAGATTGGATTTGTCATTCCTATGTAATGGAAGTAATATCTTCGGGTCCCTTGATAGAGTGAGACTTAGAAAATGGATGGCCATACTCAGATGAGTTGATATACGATATGAATATCATTAGTTTAAGTTAGTCTACTTGGTAATCAAGAAACCAAAGATTGGGCTATACGAGAGTAACACATTCAATGTCTTATGCTTAGTTTTGATATCTTGGACAAATGGACAATGATATATATGGATAATGATCATAAAGGTTTAGTTGAATCACCGATAATTTTGTCACTTGGGTAGCAATGATATGTTGCTAGACACTGCTCATTGCTTATGATCATAAATGTGATTTATGATCATTGCCAACGTGGTAAGAGTCTATTGGGTCACACACATAAAGCCTATTTGGATTATTTAAATGCATGGGCTAATTTATTTGGGTTATGGTTTCATGATAATTTCGTATTAATAATTAGCCCAAAAGTTGAGCCATTATTAAGCCCGAAATTAAACATAATTGGATTAGGGCTTTGAAACCCATTAGGCTTTGAAGTTGAGTATCACTATAAATACATCATATAGTGAGAAATTCGCAGCTCTTGCCTTAGCCTCCCAAAAGTTCTAGCCACAATCTTCTCTTGCCATTCCTTAGAGGACGCAAGCTAGCACTCTGGGCGCAAGAGAAACACATCTATCGAGAAGTGGTGGAGGAGTGGTGATCCCAAGAAGCTCGTGTCGATACCGTAGAGAGCTTAAACACGTCAACTGTTCGAGTTTTGTGATTTGACTTAACAATTGAGTGAATGATCTCAACCGAATTAGGCAAAAACAATTTCAAACACCCAGTTTACCCCATTTCAATTAGATCTTGAAGGGTTTTGGTTATATTTTGCTGCGCTTGTTTGGGTCCCAAAACCCTACACCCATAGCAGAAAACAGGAAACCATGATTAAATACATGCAAACCACAATGGCCAAGGCTTTGTTTAAGAAGATAATAACAAAAACAAAAACCATAAAAAGCATTGGGGACCAAAATAGTAAATGAAATGACTCTAAGTATTAAGTTCAGTGACCAAAAAAATAAGCATATAGAACTGAGAGATTAAAATGACAGAATGGATAATCTAGAAGGAATTGAAAACACATTTTTAAACAACAGAAAATGTGAAAATGAATTGATTCTTGAATAGGCAATGGGCCATTAGGAGGTACGGCCCACTAAAGGTAGATCGAAAGCCTTAGCAGGCTCAGTCAAGAACTAGGACATAGGCCAATTGCTAGATAGGCCATAAGGAACGTGCTTTGTGGGATAAATAGGTAATGGGTCAACCATTAGCTGAAGAAGACACGTTGTTGAAGAACTCCATGATCATGAAATCAATCACACCATGGGAAGAGTTTCCTCCATGACTGCAGTATCATATTGCCTATAAATGGGCAATTTACAGACGAAGATAGGTACATTAGATGCCCTGCTATCACTATCAACACTTCTCTCATCTCACAACCATTTATTAACTTAAGCATCGAAGGGTCCTCCCAGGCACAACCCCTAGACTTCTAACCTTGCCTTTAACTACAGGGATATCGACACCAGGTTAATCTCTAAGTGTCTCAAGCTTCCCACTCTACCATTTGGATTCCAACTTGGTGCCATTTGTGGGAAATTCCAGAAGATGGTGAAGACCAGGAGATCTTGTTTAGTCCATGAAACTGGCTAAGAGTAAAAAAGGCAGAACTATTCATAGAAAGGCCTCCAAGGGGTTAAGAACTTTTACCAAGGGATCTTGGTACCCAAGAAGAATAAGGGTCAGAACCACCCCCTCTGCCATATGATCCAACACGAGGGAAAAACACCTATGCCTTTGTTAAACAATCAATTCAATGCCTTGAAGCACTCCTTGTTAGGGGTGATATTTGAGCAACTACAATAGGGAATTCGTAAGACTACGCCTAGGCTACAAGAGGAGGAAGTGGAGAACCACCAAGCAGAAATGGAGAGTAGCCTCCCTACCTAAGGTAACAGCAAAACCCACTACAGGAAAGGCAAAAGGCAAAGGCTCCTAAGGAGTTGAAGGCCAACTTCATCAACATTGTCGTTCATGGTTGGACGAGTTGGAGGAGTGGCTAAAAGGAAGGCACTCGAGAAAAAGGCATAGGCCACTAAAGGAGCCTTTCTTGGGCATCGGTTTTATGTGTTTCTAGCCTTTAACAGATGACATCTACAATGCCTAAGCTCTAATGGGTTACAAATGCCTAAGATAAACTTTTATGATGGGTTGATTGATCCGGCCAATCAACTGCAGAGGTACACTACAATTATGAGCCTTGAAGGTGCTACTAATGTAATCATGTTTAAAGCATTTAATTCCACACTCTCTAGGGCAACCTCTACCTAGTTTGGGACCTTGAAGAGGGAAAGGTTTGACTCTCTTGTGAAGCTATCCCAAGAGTTTCTATGGCAATTTATGGCTAGTCAACTATTCAAAAAGACAATAAACCAACTCTTGGATGACCAAACCCCATTCGACTACTTAAGGTGGTTCGATTTGGAAGTCCTATAAATTCTTAACTTTCTTTTGGTTGGGAAGCTATTAGTCTAACCAAAGGCATCAACTAAATTCACACTTCTCCTAGTTCATCCAAGACAAACTTACTCAAAGCATGGAAGAATTCTATAACTAGGCTTATTGATACATCCAGGCAAAAGATGCTAATGGGCATGACAAAGAAGAAAATAAGAAAATGCCAATCGAGCAAATAGTAAGGGGCTAATAAGAAGAAACAAGCATTGAGCCCTATGTATACACCTCTTCGAGATACCTAAACAAACATCCTTTATGCACTGGAATAGAGGAACATGTCACCCAAATGGCCTCAGACCATCAGCACGCAGTTCCTAAAAGACAAGAGGAAATACTATAGGTACAATAAAGATTATGGCCATGATACTTAAACCTATATGGGGCTTAAGCCATCTTTGGAGGAATTGGTAGTGGAAGGCAAGCTACAAGAATTCAATTGTGATGACTCCAACGGCAGATGGGGGCAAAAAAGCCCTAACAAGAGGACCAAGATGAAAAATGGTGGGGAGACGGAGCCTATTGGAGAAGATCCCCTAGGGCATAAAACTAAGATTACAAGGGACTTGTTGGAGTAATTGAAATGATAACAAAAATCGATGGGTTAGCTGGGCACAAAATGAAGGAGTATGAGATCGCACACACTAAGATGGTAGACGCCTTGCGGACCATTAAGAGGGATGATGGACTCAGGATTTTGATGCTACATATAGAACCATTGTTGATCACAGCCCAGATAGCCAACTATGATGTGGTCTATGTGGGCAAAGGTGCAAACATTAATGTGATTTTGAATCATGCCTTAGACACCTCAACATCCAGAGAACTACCTTTATGCTGATGATGAGGCTAACCTATGGAGTTGGAAAACTGGAAGTCTTGACGTTAGGAATGACTTAGCTGCCACTGACACTTGGAATGGCCACACTGGGAGGATGGATGTGGTATGTCATTCCCATATGGTAAAATTCTTGGTCTTCGACATGCCATTGACTTATAACGCCATGGTTAGAAAGGCTAGTGCAAGCATAGTTCCACATCCAGATAGATATTTTCCTATTAATACTAACCTTTATAACTTTGCAAGCAGACACATGAATCTATATGCCGTCGTGTTCAGAGTGAAATTCTTTTATGGCCAGCCTCTAGGGACCATGTGATGCTAATACACTAAGAGCTGGACTAGCAAAGGACCAAGAGGCAAAAAGGCATCAGTGGCTAACATAATTTTGACCTAGGAAGATCTTCCTAAAAGGTGAGTGGCTTGGGTTGAAGCATCTCAAATGTCGAGGGACAATCTTACTGATGGCTTCCCATAGTCTAGATGTAGTCTAAGGGCAAGCCAAGGAGCATGTGTTTGAGGACTTAAAGGAAGGGCCAAGGAGCCCATGAATGGAAACTGACAAGGAATCTAGTGACTGCAGTGATGGAACATAGGAGGAAAGTCCTCTAGCAAGCTGAGGGAAACCATACATAGTCCCAACAAATTTGGTGAATTTTCAGTCTCTCATGAACCCGTGTTGGCTATTTACTTGGGATAGGGAAAACACAACCATGTGCTTATGATGTAATCCTAAGAATCACCAATACAAGCATTTTAAAGTTTCATAAGAAGTTTAATGGAAAAAGGCTTAAAATGTCCAATTTTAGCACTTATGGCCGGACTTATGGAGTTTTTTAAAGCAAGCAAGTGCAACTTATAAAGGGATGGCAATATTCTAGTCGTATGAATTGCCCAAACCTGAGAGGAGTATATATGCCTAAGTGCATGTTTCATCATGCACAAATGAAGCCTAAAGGATTCATTAAGGAGCAACAAGTTCTCTTGTGCATTTTTGTAGCAAAATGGATGTACATTCCAAGTTAATCTGGCTTCAATTTTCTAGGTTTCAAGTTGGTCAAGATTTATTATCTCATGATCCATTGTCGAAGCTTGTGGCATTTCAACCCTCATGAGATGAGCGAATTGTAGGAAACTTTCATACAAAAGAATGTATTTGCATTTATGTTTCCTAGTTTCTTAAGAGTTTTGCATTTACTAGATTTTCTAGTCTTTTATTAATTAAACATTGCTTAATTGCCATTCTTTGTTTTGTAGGAATCCTACTCAAATTATACTAGATTTGTGTGTCTGCCACTACATTAAGTAAGTTTAAACTTTGTATTATAACAAGTTCATTCACAATATTTTTCAATGGGAAAATCATGAGACAGTTGTCCACAATTTCTTGAGTTTTTAGGTGGTTAATTATCTAGGCAAAACTAAGGTGGATTCCTTAGCATAGTTTATCTTATATCTTCTATTTAAAGCCATAGGTTGACTTGGGGTGGGGATTTTTTTTATCTAAAATAGACATTCTAGGACTTGTGTAGCATTGTTCACAAGTTTCTTGGTCATATACCAATGGGGTTTGGATCAAGTGGTATTAGAGCTTGGGGTTATATTTAGATTATATACCTTTTGTTTTAATTTTGAAATTTTTTTGAATAACTAAAGTTGTATTCAAACTTGAACAATACATACTGTACACACCCATATATATTTGTTCAATAGAGAGGTTGGATAGAAATAGGAAAACAAGAGTTTAATCTACACATTATTTGCATATTTTCTACTTAGTTGGGATTTTATCACTATCTAATAAGTCCACCATTATCTAGCTTTATCTTCAGCTTTTAACAATTCCTCTCAAGCTGGCGAATGAATGTAAGAAACTTTTAGCTTGCGTGCCAAGCAGTTGAAGTGTTAGTAGTTTAAGGCCTTTATGAAGACAACCACTGGTTTTAGTTATGATGTAATATAGTTGGTGCAAAGCTCGTTCCTTTGTATTCATTCTTGAACAAAGTGACAGTCCATTTTTATGTGTTTAATACGTTCGTGGAAGACTAGTTTAGCAGCTATGTGGAGTGCTACCTTGTTGCCGTAGAAGAGATTCATTGGTAGCCCATGTTTGATAAATAAGTCTTTCAGGAGAGCTTTCAACCATAAGAGCTCACTTTATGGCTACCACCATGGCTCTATATTCTACCTCCACCAAGGATCTACTAACTGTTGGTTGCTTCTTGGTTCTCCATAACAAGGGAGTGAAAACAAGATAAATGTAATAACCAGTTACCAATCGTTGAGTACTCGAACGAGCTCCCTAGTCTACATAATAATAAGCCATCAGTTATTGCGAGGAAAGAACAATCCTTGTCCAGGACCATTTTTAATGTACCTTAGTACTCGTATGGCTGTGTGATAATGATCAAGTGTGGGGCTTTGCATATACGAACTTAGAATGTTAACCATATATGTGTGTCCGTTCTAGTGATAAACAAGTAGAGAAGTCAACCAACAAGTCTCCTATACCAAATCGGATCTTCGAATGGTACTGCTTGAGACTCCCCCAAATGGTGCTATTTCATAATTGGAACTTTGCTTGCCTTTCCTACCATTAAGCTTGCATCCTCTAGGATGTCTAATGCATACTTGCATTAGCTAATGAAAATTTCAGTGGGATTATGAGATATCTCTAGACCTTGAAAGTATCAGAGCTCCCCTAAATCTTTTAGATAAAAATACTTGTGTAAGAAGACTTTGACTCGTTCACACTCTTTATGATCATTACCTACCACAACCATGTCATCTACATAAATAAGCACAGCAACATACTTATGTTTGTGATGTCTGGTGAATAGGGAGTTGTCAGCGTCAGATTATACAAAACCACAATTCTTAAGTGACTGAGATAACTTGGGAAACCACTTGTGGGGTGCTTGCTTTATCCTATAAAGTGATTTTTTTGAGACAACAAACACGTTTGTCACCATCCTCAAGATAGCCTGGTAAGGGTTCCATATATACATCCTCATGGAGATCCTTATGCAAGAAGGTGTTGTGGATGTCCAACTAGTGGAGCTGCCATTATTTTGCCGCTCCAACTACAAGAAAGCATCTCATTATTATTTTGTCCCATTGTAATCAGCTCCTTCAATTTGGGTGTAGCTTTTCACTACTAGTCTCGCTTTGTATCTTTCAATTGAGCCATCCGACCTGTGTTTTATTTTGTAAACCCACCTGTTGCCTACTACCTTCTTTCCCATTGGTAGCTCCTTTAAAACCAATGTCTTGTTGTTTTCCAAGCCCTCAATTTTGGCTTGCATGGCAAGTTGCCAATATGGATCTTTTTGGGCTATGGAACCAGACTTGGGTTTTTGGGTGGTTGATATTGCTGCAAGAAAAGCTTGGTGTTTCTTGGAAAAAACACTATTAGTAATGTAGGATTACAATGGATAAACTGTACCTAAAATAGCTGTGTTGGAGTTGGTTGGCTTATCGAATAGGCTGTACTTGTAGTCTTGTAAGTATGACGGCACACAACTCCTATCCCTTGCACTTTTGCGGGGTTGTTCCCCCCACTCTTCATCAACTACGGTTAAAGGATTCAAAGCTGACTGATTTTCAAGTTGTGCTATTCCTTTAGTGGTGAGTTCTTATGTCACGTTCTCATTTGAAAATTCAAAGTTGTGGTTAAGGGGTAGATCTTCCATTGGCCAAGTTGGGTTGGATGAGATGCTAGGTTCTTGAGGAAGGTGAGGTTATAATTGTGAGTGTAGACTAAATAGGAAGATGGTTTTGTGAAAGGTGATGTCTAGGGAAGTAAAAATTTTGTGCATCTTAAGTTCGTATACTTTGTAACCTTTCTGGTTTAGAAGGTATCCAATAAAGACACAGGTTTAGGTTCGTGGTGAGAATTTGTCTTTTGGTAAATTTGGGTTTATGGCATAGCAAAAGGATCTGACGAATCTCAAGTTAGTGTAACCCAGTTTTTTGCCAAAGAGGGCTTCATAAGGTGTGATGTGTTTGCTGAGAAAAGTGGTTGGTAATTTGTTGATCAATTATGTGGTAGCAAGTACACATTCACCCAAAAATTGACGGGCAAATGCACTTGAAATCTCAGGGCATGTGCAACATTAAGTATGTCATCATGCTTTCACTCAACAATTCCTTACTGTTGTAGGATGCCAAAACAGGAAGTATAGTTGATTATTCCTTTTTCTTCATGGAAATTTCCAAGAGTTCCTTCCGTCAATTTGTGAGCATTGTTACTTCATACACTTTTGATTGTTCGATTGAATTGATTTTGTATGAGATCATAGAAAGTGATAAAAAATTTGGTAGCCTTGTTTTTGTGCTTCGTCAAGAACATCCATGTAGACATGGTGTAATCGTCAACTATTATGAGTAAATAGTGCACATCATAAGTTGAAGGAGATTGATAATACACCCAAACATTGATAAGAACTAATTCAAAAGGCATGCTATTTCTTTTATTACTTATAGTAAATGGTAACCTAGTGCCCTTAGTCAAGGAGCAAGCTGGGCAACTTTTACAAACTTCATATGAATGAATGGAAGAAATACTGAAGATAGTTGACAGATGATCATGTGATGGATGGCTAAGTCTTTGGTGCCACACCATGTTTAGGATCACCTTACTTCTTGCTTGTACCACCATTCTAAATCACTGGTGGTTGGAGAGATATAGCCCATTGTCTTGCCTACCCACTCCAATCAGCTTCTTCAAAGTTCGATCCTACAACAGACAGAAATTAAGGAACAACAAAGCAACACAGTTATGTTCCTTGGTCAGCTTCCCAATAGAAACAAGGTTGCACTTAAAGTCTGTTGCAAAAAAGACATTATGGAGGGTTAATTAGTTTAACAAACATAAGGTACCCATCTCGCTTATGTTTCTAGTTGTACCATCTAGTAGGCTTACGGCTTGAGCTGACATTTTTAGTGTACTTCTAAGGTTTCTTTTTTGATAAGTTATATGATCTGTGGCATCGGTATCTAAAATCTAGGTTTTATAGGGTGTGTGGGAAAGAAAATAATTTCAAGGAATTTTACCAGTAAAATTGACCGTACTAGAACCCTTGACCTTTTCCAGGATTTTAAGGAGCTATTCATACTATTCATTCATCAAGCTTGGAACTATTGAGGCCATGGCTAATGTACTCCTCCCCTTTTCATTCCATCTGTGCATAAGTTGGCTAGCCCTTTTTGTTGCCTTGGTTTGCTTCTCGTCTGCTAGCCATCAAGGTAGCCAATGATCTCCCATCAGTCATCCTTTGTGCGCCCGATGCGATTGTAATGCTCAAAGTGAGGCTTGCCTCCATTGTTCAAATTGCCTTCCGGCTTAGTGTTGCTTGTATTGGTAGCAAAAACTCCAGCTTACTCCATGACGTCAATTTGTGTCAAGCTCAATTGCTTGACCTCAGTTACAACCATGGCATATATCCTTTTCAAAGATGGTAAAGGTTGGATCACTAGGATCTACAATCTTGTTGTCTTGAACTTGAGATCAAGACTTATCAAGAATTGGTGGCTCTTTTATTTCTCCTTCTCGATTGCGCAAATCTTTGCAACATTGCAAGTATAGTTCAGAATTGAAGAGTAAACATTCAACTCTTCACAGTAGCCCTTAAGTTTGGTGTTACACTGCAATAGAATATGTTCCCTGGTTCATCAGTGCAATGCTACGTCGAACTCGTGAGCCCTAGACTCATTGGTATGTCCAAAGTGATCCTCAAGATCGTTCCACAAGTCTCATGTAGTTTCATGATATGCAATCGAGTTATGCATCATCGGGTTGATTGAGTTAATCTGGCACAAAATAGCCAGACCGTACACTTGCTCCATGCCAACTTCTTCATCTTGGCTTGTGGCTTTGGAGAGGTTCCATCAATGAAACCAACTTTGTCCTTGCTTCACAACACATTAAGCATTGACCTCCTCTAGGTTATGTAGTTGTCTCCATCCAATAGTGTAGGGATTAGCAAGACATGGGTAAAATCTACTAAAGTGATGTAGTATGGCAAAGAAGGTCATGAATAAGTTGGCCAGTGGATTTAGTGGCTTTGGTCTGCTTGTTTCTGTAGCTTCACTAGTTCACTCCATTCTCCCTTTTGACATCTTTAGAGAGTCAGCCTCTTAGGGTTACTTTTGTCAAGCAGGACCTTGTGACTGCTCTGATACCATGAAGAAATTGTGAATAACTGAAGCTGTAAAACTTGAATAATATATATGGTACACATCCATATATATTTACTTTATAGAGAGGCTGGACAGAAATAGAAATACAAGAGTTTTATCTACACATTATTTAAATATTATCTACTTAGTGGGGATTTTATCACTATTTGATAAGTCCACCTTTTTCTACCTTTATCTTTCGTTTCTAACAAATTTAATTCTTATTTTTATCCAATTCCTCGTTCTTGTTTTTTCCTTGTGTTTTCATTTCAAATTTTTGTGTTCTATCTTGGTTGTCCCTCTTCCAATTTTGATTCTTGTTTTTGTTGCGTAAAACACCAGAAAATCAAAAAAAGAAAAATAATCCTATACGTCCTTCGGATTCTTACTTGTCTCTTTCTTTGTATCTAGGTTACTTTTCCAGTAAGAAATTCCTTCCATTCATTTTGTCCTAATTCCTTCTTCATCTGCTTTGTTTCACTCCTTTTTTTTAGATTTCTTAAGTTTCATGTCCAACATACAAAATCAAAACAAAAGAAAGAAGGGGTTTGTTCTTGGGCATTGAATGTGAATGTTTCGTGTGGTGCAAGTTTATCCATTTACTTGTTTTATCTGTAACCAAGTTTTTAAATTGTTCTTGTTGTTCACATAATTATTGGCTGTTACCCTACTTTGTTTCCTAATTTCAATACAATTAAAAATTCTTTCTCAATAGCCTTTACTTCACTTGTCTTATTGATTTTGTTCTCTTGCTTATTTCTTTATTAATTCTAGTTTTTTTATTGCTTCCAGCTGCCTTTTCCATAATGTATCTTGTCCTTGCTTCATTTTTGGTTTCATCCCTTTCTCTTATGTTCATCATCCTTATTTTATTTTATTTTTTTACATTAAGGATTTGAAATTGGTTTTGTTTGGGTGATTGACTTTTAGAGGATTTAAGATGCTGGATTGTCTCACAAGTTTTAAAAATTCTACACTAATCTATGTGAGATTGTTTTGTTATCTCTTGAGAGTAAGCACATGAAAGTGTGTTGTGAGGTTTTGTTTTTGGGTACAAAATAGCAAGGAGACAACCTAAAGAATCAGGCCTAAAATGTTTTAAGATAGAAGTACCACGTCAAGGTCTTTTATATACAATGGACTTTAGTTCAATGGGAGGAATTGAGTGTGGTCATAGGTTAGGCAAAGTGTATAAATTAATTTCGGAGTTCCAAGGTGGAGGAGCTTGAACTACCATTTTAGTCGCATTTTAAACCTACAAGTTGGAAAGGGTTTGTCAAGGAAACAAAATAATAAGGTGCACTGTGCTAGTTCTTATGACTACTAGGCAAGTAAAAGCAGGGAAGGTCATTCTTAATGATGATAAAAGCAATCTATCTATCTTACACCAAGAGATGGGGATTATAATTATTCCATTAAGTCTAAGGCAAGTTGTCGAGGATCAAAAGAGGTTATTTGGTGAAGTCAAAAGGAAAAGGAAATTTGAGAATAAAGTTAAGGGCATGAGAGAAAATCAAGAGAGAAAAGATGAGAGAAAATCAGAGTATTATGAGAAAGTGAAATTGAAAGGGAAATGAGAGGTGGAAAGTTCTTGAGAGAAGAAATTGAACAGGAAGCTAAGAGAAAACAAGAGTGTACCCTTGATTCTAAACCAAGTGAAAAAAGCTTATCCTATAAAGATGTTTTGTTATCGATCTTGACAACTTCTTCATTCAGTGCTGTTATGTCTTCATTTCAGGGATTCCAAGTTGAGGAACCAAAGGAAGCAAAAGCGGTGGCACCCATTCAAGTTGAACTTAATTAGGTGCTTTAGGAGAGCCCAACTGAGACTTTGAGCATTGATGTGCCCATTCTTAACAAAAAGGCAACATGAAAGCATTCAATCACCCACTGAATTTACCAAAGATCAAGATTTGAGGATGAATCTTTTTAAAGAGGGAGGGATTGATGTGATCCTAGGAAGCACCAATTCAAGTATTTTGAAGGGCAATTCAATGGAAGGAGGCTTAAAATGTCCAATTTTAGGACTTATGGCCGAACCTATGGAGTTTTTTTAGGCAAGCAAGTACAACTTATGAAGGGATGGCAATATTCTGGTTATTGATAGGAGTTTATATGCCTAAGTGCATATTTCATCATGCACAAATAAAGCCTAAAGGAGTCTTTAAGGAGCAATAAGTTCTCTTCTACAGTTTTAGAGCAAATTGGAAGTACATTCCAAGTCAATACGACTTCAATTATTCCAGGATTCTAGTTGACGGTGATTTATTATCATATGCTCCATTGCAGAAGCTTGTGACATTTCAACCACCATGAAATGAGCGAATTGTAGGAAACTCTCTTATAAAGGAATGTAGTTGCATTTATGTTTCCTAGCTTCCTAGGAGTTTGAATCTATTAGATTTCCTAGTCTTTTATTAATTAAAGATTCTTTAATTACCATTCTTTTTTTAGTAGGAATCCTACTCAGACTATACAAGAGTTGTGTGTCTGCCACTACATAAGGTAAGTTTAAACTTTGTATTACAATAAGTTCATTCACAATTTTTGTCAATGGAACAATCCTGAGACAATTGTCCACAATTTCTTAAGTTCTTTGGAACTAAATTATCCGAGCGAAACTATGGTGGATATCATAGTGTAGTTTATCCTATATCTTCTGTTTTAAGCCACAGGGTGACTTGAGGTGGGGATTTTTTTTTATCTGAAATAGACATTCCTGGACATGTGCAACTTTGTTCGCAAGTTTCTTAGTCATATACCAACAGGGTCCGCATCAACTTAGTTTTCTACAAATGATGAAATTTCAAAAGTTTTAGAAGTTCTGTCTTGATGGGTTGTTATTGGTTAAACTACCATGGCCTCCAAAATTCTTCGGCCTTCAAACATATGATTCCGAAGATAGCTTCCAAAGGTTCGTTGGCCTCCAGATGTGTGATTCTGGGCATGATGCCCAAGATTCCTTGGCCTTCAGATGTGTGATCCCAAGCATGGCTTCCATGACTTCTTGGCCTTCGGATGTGGGATTCTTGGCATGGTCTCCATGGCTTCCAAACATGGGATTTCGAGCATAGCCTCTAAGACATCTTGGCCTCTAGATGTGCAATTCCAAGCATGGCCTCATGACTTTTGTACCTCCAAATGTATGATTTTGGGCATGAGCTTTATGACTTCTCCGCTTCCAAGTGTGCCCTGGCCTCTATGACTTCTCTTATTCCAAATGTGTGATTTGGGGCACAACCTTTATGACTTCTCGACTTTCTAGTGTGCAATTAAGGGTAGAGCCTCTATGATTTCTTAGCCTCTGGATGTGCAACTTAAGGCATAACCACTATGACTTATAGTCCTTTTATTGTGTGATTCTGGGCACATCCAGATGTTTGATTCCAGGCACAACCCTTATGACTTCTCAGCCTCTAGATGAACAATTCTAGATGTGTGATTCTAGGTGTGGTGGAAAAACCATCAGCCTTAGAATTTCACCTCATAGACTCTAAACCCCAAGGGTTATGGCAACTTTCCATGGTTATAATGAAAATTAAGGTGAAAAGTTATAAGATTTCACCTAGGATAATGTCAGGCCCCAGAGGTTGTGTTTCCTTTTCTGTGGGTTGGCATGTTGCCAAGTTTTGTAGTCCATAGACTTATTTATAGGTCTTGTAGTAAGAACCTTTATGAGAGTTTTGAGAAAATTTTCATGGTAAATTTCCTTTTTACTATTTGACCAACCTCTAGGCCTATCAATGATGGACTCCTGCTTGTTTACTATGAAGTAAGGGCTATATGAAATGTCTTTATGAGCCAAAAATGAACCTCATGTAGTTCCTACTAGTTCACCTCGAAGACCTTTGGCTTCAGGCAATTGAGAAAGATATGGATCCACCTATGGCCTACTGCCCGAGCTTCAGCCTTCTTGCTAAAAACCCCCTAAGCTCCTACTGTGGCTTGTTCACCAACAAAGAGGAAAGTCCCTAGATTGGCATTAGATCTAGATGGCACAAAAGGGAGAGCCTTAGTGTCCTAAGCCATCTTGAAAAGGTAGACAATGAACAACCAAGAAATCCCAAATTGTGAAAAGCATTAAGCTGTTAATTAACGTAAGATTACTAGGATAAGCTCTTAGGGTGTGGATGGATTAGATGGGAACTGCCGCTATTACTTCTAGGTGCTTGGCAAAAGATTCCTCCTTTACATCCATATCTACCACCACCATAAAGGATAGCCTATAAGGCCTTTAGAGCTTCCCTTAGCATGGCAAAGCCACCTTTCATTTATGGCAAGCACCTAGGCTGATATCCAGGTGGCTCCTAGAGCATCAAATGTACTCTAGGCCCCCCAGAAGGCCTTAATCATGCTATTGCGCTTCTTTGCAACCTCATGAGTGCAATCATAAAGCCCTTACTGGTGCATAGGTAACCACATTAGCATAATAATTACACAAACATGCAAGGGATGAAACAAAAGATCTGTTCAAATATAGAAATACTTATAGTTCCCAATGATGCCAGTGAACAAGGAGTCCAAAAGCTCCTACTTGCTCCAGGGGCCTAGTAGGGTGAATTAAGCTTACCTAGACATAGTCGGTTGGCATCATAGGCCTTTAAAGTTATCTCATTAAAGTATTGCTAGGGGAACAGGAATAACTTTCCCCTCATCCCATCTTTCACCACCTCTAAAAGCTATAGGATAATTTTCTGGGTGGCTACAAAGGCCTCAAACTTGCTTTTAGGTATGGAGGTGCAATTAAGTTATAGCAGAATTATCAATTTACTTATAAGGGAAGTCCTAATTTTCCTTTATCGGGATGAAGAATAATTTTTCTTTCCACCCATTCTAACTCTTTAGAGTGGTAAAAAAGGAGAAAGCAAGGTTGCAACAAAAAAAATTGGGCCACTAACTGAAGAAACAACAAAAAAACTTAATCAAAGTCAAATAATAAATGAAAAAAAACATTATAAAGTACTTAGCTCCTGCAATATAACACGTCATGAGAAAAATAATGATGCACAAGAAGTAGCTGGGAGAGAATTGAGATAGAAGAATCCAGAAGTAATTGCACAAGGAAGACACCAAGAAGTGGATGGGAAAATAGAGTCCCAAATCTAGGGGCTATACCTCAATTAGAGCACCCATTAAAGTAAGGGCTGATGATTTTTTGTTGATGCCAGACATCTATGGAAATAACAAACATGATGCGATTAGTGTCCAAGGATACCCACCATTGGACCATTAAGGCAATAGTCAACCAAGAGTGAAAAATTGTGAACAACAACAAAATTATGGCTTAAGAGTCCCTATACATTGCTTGGGGCTAAAAACTAGAAAGAGGCACCAGAGAATACATGCAAATCTAAAAGAAACCTTAAAAGGCTCAAGCAAGAGATGTGAAAACCTTAGAATATTGTAAACAGTAAAGTGAGTTTGAAACTGGAAGGTTGGACCGAAAACAAAACTAGAATCCTTTCAGGTGAAGAGTCCCTCTTAGAAGAAGATATTTCCCTCCAGTATATTTTTGACATATAGCAGCCGCCATCAAATTAGTGCAAAACACAGGAATCCCTTTTCCCCATTTTATCCCTAGTTTAATGGGGCCTCTTGATAACTGAATGGGTCTTGCTAGGCTCAGTCAAGAAACTCCACTAGATGCCATTGGCTAGATAACCTAGATGGACCATTCCTTATAGGATAAGTAGTTAATAGGTCGACTATTAGCTGAAGAAGCCACATTATGGAATATTAGCATAATCACAGAGTCAATCATACCTTGGGAAAAGTTTCCTCTAGGATTGCAGTATCATAAGGCCTATAAACAGGCTGCTTGTTGAGGAAGACTGGTACACTTGACACCTTCTTATCAGCACCAATATTTCTTTCCTTTCATGAGCATTTACAAACTTAAACATCAGAAGGTGCCCCCTGAGCACTTACCCCTAGGGACTTCTAAGCTTGTCTTTGACTACAAGGATCCAAACACCGGGTTAATCTTTAAGAGTCTCAAGCTTCCTGCTCAACCATTTGGATATCAAGAATAAAACTAGAAAAATAGTGATAAGAAACTCTTGAAAAAATAGTTGCCTTTTCTTTCAGTGACCAAGATCCAACAAAAAATGTGATATCCTCCTAATAAAAGTGTTTAGCCTAAGAATGAACGATGGGAATTGTGGCAATAGTAAATTTCATATTGGACCTACCATGACCTTTAGAATATAGCAATAATATGAAATTTTATTTTACGTGTCTGTCACTTTTTCCCTTTTTTTAGTCCCAAAATATTTATTACTTACACTCACTTACATAATACCTTTCTCCTTTAAGTAGTTTATATATGTTAAAAGTGTTATGAAGCAAGAAGGAAGAAATGTCCAGATTGGGATTGAATTTCAAGCTTCCAAGTTAATCTAAAGTTGCTTCTAAAATATGAATTGTTAGACATGAAATTAAACTTTTTATCCAAAATTAATGAGATCCTACCTAAATTTTTTGAAAGGATTCACAAGTAATTATATTATTTATGGATAGTTGCTTTCAATATGTGTGATGCCCAGCGGCATCTTCGTAGGGTGACATTGAGACTTGTGGAGGGACCTCTTGAAAGGGAGACCGCCGGGAGGCCAAATTGCCCAAGAGGGCGTGCCTGAAAAGCTTAGGAAAAGAGGGTTAGGAGGTCCTCGGGGTGTGTTTCCGGGGAGGAGCCTCCGACGCCCAAGTCAGTGGTGCTGAGAGAAAATGGAAGAATAGCACTAAGAGGCTTGGTGGGCTTGCCTGTTTGTATTTTCTCAGAGAGGGAGAGCTGGATTGTTTGCCCACCGTTTGCCAACCATTTGCTAGGGCTTGTTTCTTGGTATTTATAGGAATGTCCAGCCCGTTCAGATCGTGACACGTGTTCGGTCGGATGTTCTCTGAATTCTTGGGCGTAGGGGACAAGTAGCCGGTGGCAGGCTCCTTGAGCCTTGAACCGAGACAGGCCGTGACGTGACCTGGATGGCGTCAGCGTGTCAGACCGCCGTTTGAGGTGATCTGTAGCGTCTGTGGGCGACACGTCAGAGCCTCCTTAAATGCTCTTGCCGTACTCCCGAGGTCCCTGGCCGAGGTCGTCCTCTAGTACGGACGATGCCCCTTCGGGAAACATGCCCGCAGTTCGGGGGTTCCCTAACTCAGGGGTTCTGCCTTCGGGGGATCTTCTTCGGCTTGCACTAGCAGGTGTTTCTTCTCCGAAGGCTATCTGTTTAGTACCTTGGGGGGGCTAATAGTATCCTCAAGTCTCCTGACGTCCCGAGCTCGAGATCTTCGGCTTTGCTTCCGAGGTGCGTGATTCCACCTTTCCTTGGGTAATGCCAGGTTTCTAGGCCGTTCTCCCGGTAGGGAGTTCGGCCAGATAGAGGCGACGGCCCTTTGGCTATCAATGTGTGTGTGTGTCTGTATAAGATAATTATATGTTTCATTATTTATAAATTTTGGAGAAAAATGAAAAGTGAAACATTTTGGATGGAATGAGTATTGTTCGTTGATGACTAGTGATTGCATAATTTAAATTACATACTTTCTATCATTATTTTGTCATTATTTGAGGGCAAAACAGTCTTTTAACATGTTGGCTAGTTAAGGGCAGGTGTTAACTGGTAGTGTTCAAAAAATGGGGGAAAAGTGTAGGTTTTGAAGCCTAGGAAAGCAAGGTTGACTAAATCTCTTTTTCTTTTTTCTTTTAATGATAATCAAAAGCAAATCTAAAGCTAGGGAAATAAAGAAGTAGCACAGACATGAGCAGGAGATAAATGCTAGTGAGGAACAACAACCAAAGCACAAAGGTCCATAATCTCCAAAGTATAATGACTGGATTAAACAAATGCAGATAGTTCAACATTGTAGGTAGCTAAGCCATGCAATACTGCCAATGCATATTAGTTGGTGTAAAGTTTAGTAACTTAAAAAATACATAATTTCTTGAAGAACAAAAAACGTAGGTCATAGGTAGCCATAGAATCATATTAGTTGGTGTAAAGTTTAGTTACTTAAAAAATATCCTATTATATATATACTAAATGACAGTTATCTTTCATTGTAGATCTACAGTGACATGGTTTTAGGCCAACTATGAACAGTAACTTAGCCTAGTCAGGATGTGCCTAAAGTAGAGAAAAGGAAAAATGGCTAAAAGGCCCTCATAATACCGCACTTTGTCTATTTGGTCCTCACAATTTTCATTTAGATAGTTGACTCCCTAATTTGAATTATTTGAGTCCCTTAAATATTGTTCTTCATTCTTCCTAGGCCATAAATTTTGCTTACATATAATCTAGTGCTCAAACAATAAATTTTTGCTGTAACATGGATCCGATCTACCTAGCTTTACTCTATAATAATCAAATAGTTATATTTTATTTTGAAATTAAATTATGAGTAAATGATACAAGACATTAACAAACTTAAATTAAATAACAAGATATTATATGGTTATACCAATAACATGGGTAAGAAAGGAATGGTTAAAATTTAATGTTATGAAAATTTGTGCATTTTGATGAATAAAGATAATGGGTAAGAGACTTGGCAAAAATAAAGGAATGTTGATAATTTCAAATAAGAAACAAAGAACAAAACAAAATCTCACAAGTTTATATTCGTCAGTCTCATTTGCGACCTATCTTACATGTGCCCTACAGACAAAAAATCTAGTATGCCCCCATTAAAAATAATTAATTCCAACCATGTGCACTCCCCTCTCTCGATTGCATCATATCGGTCTCCCTCTTTCAACTTATGTTCTCCCAAGCATACCTCTTCCTCCTTTACCAATCAAGTCGTGTTGCTGTTAAAAGGCCTCACCAGTTTCCATCAAAAGTTCTTCCACCCCTCTTGTAGAGGTGGTCAATGGGCTAAATCGGCCTACCCAGGCTTGGGTCTAGATTTGGGCGACATGGGCACAGCCTTGGCTAGGCTTGGGCATGGGCTTACAGGTGGAAACGAGCCACACCGAGCCCAAACACCATAGGCTCGAAACTCGGCTCATTAAATATTGGCTTAGATCAGGCTTGAGCTCGAGCTCAACGAGCTCAAAAAGTTAAGTTCTAAGCCCAATTCGAAAAAATTTGAGCTTGACTTTAGTAGCTTAATAAGCTTGAAGTTTGATTGAAGGTTAAAGCTCGATTAAAGGTTCAAGCTTGATTTAAGGAATAAAAATTAAAATTTTTGGGTTTAGGTATATTTAAAATAAAATTAATCTATTTTTTATATTAGAAAATATTAGGCTCGTTAGGCTCGATAAGATTTCAAGCCAAACAGTACCAAACTCAAAGCTTAGCTTGTTAAGAGTTTAAACCAATAATGAAGCTTGAAGTCTGCTCATTGACAAAAAAATCAAGCTCAAATAGTTTGTTGAGAGACTCAGCTTGTTCCCAACCCTACATAGGCCTAGGTTTTTTTAAGAAAATTAGTTTATTACTTTTTGTTTTATGGAAACATCACCACCGGTGTAAAATTTATTACTAATTAAAAAGTGCAATGGCACTTACAATAATTGGAAAGTACTTCAAATGAAAAATTATTAAGATGTTAAAAAAAACTATTAATAACCTAGGATCTATGCTTAATTGCATAGCTAGACCAATTAAAAATTAAGAGTGGGAATAAAAAAGATGGTAAAAGGGGTTAAAAATTAGTCCTGATACATATCTTTCACTTTCTTTATGCATCGAATTTCAAGCATATCAATTACAATTTTGATCATAAGTTTATTTGTACACATCTCTCACATAATTTGTATAAATCTTTCATACCAAATATACATATCAGTTGTTTGACTTCTACATATCTTTGACCATATTTGTATACCAAGTTTATATATATCTAACATTTGATTTATACATATCATTGTTATATTGCTATTAAATTGAATTTTATCATAATTTTTATTTAATTTGCAAAAAATATATATCTTGTATATACAATTGAATATATCTATAACATATAGTTAATCTTATTTGTACATATGTGTCACATGTTTTGTACATATTCATCACTTACTTTATACACCAAGGTTCATATATATATATATATATATATATGCATGTGTCATTTAATTTAAAAATATCTCAAATTTTCATAGAAAGCGGGATTGATGCATTCAAACCTATTTTTTTTATGGGATGTCAAACTCGTACCTACTATTGAATATATTAGTAACATATATATGATCACATTTGTACATATTTCACACATTATTTATACAGATCTCTCACTTTATTTGTATATTGAATTTGTACATATCCAATATCTGATTTATAGATTTCCTCAATTTTGATGGAAAGTGGGATTTGATGCGTTCACACCTATTTATTATGGGAAGTTGAACTCAACATATTTATTATCTCATTTGTACATGTGTTACACATTATTTATATATCTTTCAGTTTCTTTGCACATTAAGTTTGTACATATTTCTAGTTTTTTTGGTACATAAGATTTAATGTGTTTACACTTATTTTATACAATGAAAAATAGTATTGGAATGAAAATATATATCTAGATATGAAGGATAGGGAATATAAGTCATGACAAACAATTTGAAGTGTTACATCAATAGCATAATTTAAAAATGCTTCACGGGGCCAAACTTTCATTGCGGGTAAATTTCATGGGGTTGTTGATCTATTAATTTTCTTTTCATTTTCAACCTCAGCCTATTCAAAACATTCCTCATGTGTGCATAACCAATCATTCAGATTTCAAAGTCAAAATCTTTAATATTTCAAAAGTATACAAGAATAAAAGCAACAACACAGTCATAGTCATAGTTTTTTTTCTTTTCTTGACTTTTTAATTTTGGGTCATCTAGTAAAGTATCAATCCAAAGCAATTGAGCTAGCAAAGTTACTAAGTTCACATGATATTAAAAAAGAGTGCCAAGCCCACATAAATTCATTCTTATCTAGGTAAATTAAGCTAAATGGGTCACTGGATCTTCTGGATTTGATTGGGTTTTGATCTCAGAGGGATTAAGGATGCCACTTGGCTCTATGTGCCCCAGGCCTAGGCTAAATCGGCTTAACTAGTTGGGATTGATAATATTGAGTTTCATAGGTGTGATTAGAGGTGGTCATTCGGCCGAGTCAACCCAGTGCAGTCCGCTCAAGGCATGACTCTACCCAGCCCTAGGAGGGGCATAAGAGGTAGCGGGTTGTTCGTGGGTATGGGAAGGGGGTGTGACAATTTGACCCAGCATGGCCCAACCTACATTAAAGCTCAGGCCCAAGCACAGATTGACGCAAGAATGGTGGTCCTAGGCCAAGTTGAGCTAGTCGTTTGAACTCAATGGCTCAATTTTCAAATTTTGCAAAAAATGGCCAAATTGCACCCTAGGCCCCCAACGGCTCTGGTAGCTTTTGGACACCAAATTCCCAGTTTTCCATTCCCAACAACTGGTAACAATTATTTTTTTAGGGCTTTTTAATCCAAAAAAAAAATTAGGCTCCTTTATAAATAGAGAGCCTCATTTCCTACTCTTCCTCGCACCAACAATTATAATCTCCCTTCTTCATCTACTACATTCTCTTTTAGTTTGTTCAAGCTCTCAAGCATTTTTGTGAATCTTTCCTTAATGTCATCCAAATCTCTTCTTCAACTTTACTATTATTTTCTCACTAATGACATCAAGAGGAAAGGGTAAGCCCAAAGGTGTGGATGGCTCCTTATCTCATGCCACTGGGCTAAGAGGTTTGTTCTGTCACCAATCCTAGTCAGCCATATCCAAGAAGTGGCCGATGACAACCAATTTGACATGGTTAATTACAATTTTGGGCTTGACGATTAATTCTACGATGATGGTGTTGAATAGGTGGAGGCCAACCCAGCTGAGAATACGGATGGACAAAATAGGACCCGATAGACGCTAACATGCTATAACCCTGAGGATCTATAAGCACAAGGCAAATCTGAAAGGCTAACTACACGTGTATAGGAGCATTTCGACCTCATTTGGGAAGTAGAATCGAGGTACAAGAATGTTCAAACACCATTTGGGGAATCACCATAAAAACTTTGTCCTACTGTGGCCACCAATTTCGATGGACAAACACAATTTTGGAGCACTGTAGGTAGGTCATGTAGTTTTAGATTTAACCAACAAGCTTGTAGAAAAGACATAATTAATTAGATGATGCTAACCAAGAAACCTTTTTCATAAGCTGAGGATCTAGATTTAGAATCTTGGATTAGATTATAATCGAACCCTGGATTTAGAAAAGTATCTAGGAGTATCACTAGGAAGGAGAGCTTTAACATATTTGAAGATTAAAAATCCAACTTAGAAGCACATTTCTCATGTCTAGATCAATTTATGGCATTCACTAATGATATATGGATATCTCCAATAGGATAATCATTTTATTGTGTCACTGCCCGTTAGATTGAATCTGATCATACTGGTTTTAGATGCTCTATAACTATATCTATAATTGTATCTTAGATACTCTATGTGAAGTTTTTGTGTGGACAAAGTTTTGTTTATTTCATTCAAAAATGCCTCAAACAATGATATCATCACCTAGCTTTTGAGTGAATAATTGAAACTACCTCTAGAAGGCACATTGTTCCATGAGAGATGCATATGCCATATTTTAAACCTATATGTCCAAAAGGGGTTGGAGGTTTTGCAAAATGAAATTGTTCCTATTCGGAGCGCATTGTAGTATTTGAAATCAAGGCCTAAAGAACATCATGAGTTCAAAAGGTTTTGTCTTGAAAATGGAAAAAAATTTAGTTGAAAATAGTTTAAATTAAATTGTCCAGCCCGGAGGAACTCAACTTACTTAATGTAGATAGATGCATAGTCTTTTCCAAATTTGTTGACCTTTTTCTTAAACATGATGATAAATTATGAAATCCTCATAGCAAAATGTGGGAGAAATATTTTAAAGTAGGTGAACTACTAAAGTTCTTTTATGAGGCAATCAAAATTTTCTCTAGTGTTTACTAGCTCGTTATTCATCAAGTGTTGTTGTATTTGGTGAACAATACTTATGCATTGCATCAGTTCAAAGATTATGAACTTTTGGAACTCAATGAGGCAGCCATAAGGGATAAGTGGCTTTAATATTTCAAAAACATCCCCTAAATCTTTTTGCTTGCATCTTTACTTGATTCATTTGTCAAATTGTTGGGCATGAACACATAAGGATCAAAGACGTTTACTTTAGGGTTTGAACCAAAAACTTGTAAGAATAACTCCAAATGCACCAAATCCAAAAAAAAAAAAAAACCTAAAGGCTTGTTGGGATAGCTTTGGGACCTTCAATTGTCATGGAATTTTGGCTAGAATCGAAGATTTGAAGGTGGAAAGATATGGAGGAGAGAGAGCCAAGAAAATTGCAAATGAGAGAGAAGATGAATAGTGTCATCTCTTCCACTTCTATAGCCAACCTATCTTCCATTTGACACTTTGGCCTTCAAACTTAACTTTGAATCACTTAGGCCATGTAAACTCTTCCTATACCAACAATCCTTGGTCCCATTGAATGGTTTTTCTTACCCAAACACTTTGCCCTTAAGTCATTTAAGCCATTATAAGACATAATAGCTCAATTTATCACTTAGTGAATTTTTCACCCTTAACTTTCGCTTTTGGTTCAAATGGCTATAAACACTTATGGCCTTAAATCAATTAGCTAAAAACACTTGCATAAACCTAATTTTATTAAAATTATGGTCATGCCACTTTCTTCGGCCAAAATTACCATTTTACCATCCTTTGCCCTTTAGGTGCCAATTACACTTTAGAGCTCAATTTACCCTTACTTAGCATGCTTTCCTTGCTTAATAAAAATTATTTGAGGAAAATAACTTGGGATTTACTACCTCGACATACAAGGTAGAGGAAACACTAGGAAAGCCTTTACATTCTCCCCACCTTAAGAAATTTGGTCTTCCAAATTTTGATTCTTAACCAAGCACAACACTTGGATGATAATCCTCTTAGCTCTTGCTCAGCTCTCTTATTCATGGTTTTTTCCTTACTATGATTGCCCATAGCTCATTAACCACGAACTCATTCAAGTTCTTAACTTTTTGACTTGTTGGTCAAAAAAAATTCTTAAGGTACTCCTTAGGAGACCTTTCCTTGGAGACATTACTTACGGGGTGGATACCTTACTTTGATCCACAAGGTAGATTCTCATACTCCCAATCTTCACTTAAGCCTACATGACTTGGAGCTAACTTGCCCCTTTTAGCCCATTCTCCTGATTAGGGTACTTTTGGGAGTACTTAGTCTCCTACTTTAAGTCATTGCCCTTGGTGGGACATACCACAATCTTATACCTCACTTAGGCTTTCAACTCTTACTTAGGTGCTTCTTAGTTACCACCACTTAGCACTCTTAGCATCATTGCCTTTTAGCACCTTAGGTATGATACCTTTTTTTGGTGGCTTACCCTTAACTTTCTTAGGTATCTATTTACATTTACTACCTTAGGGTTCCGTAGCCACTATAGGCACTCATAAACTTGACACCCTTGCCATGGTATAGGCGCTTTAGTTCATAAAGACTTTACATTCTTCAGGTTCCCTTGGGTGTGCCATAGACTACCTAACTCTTCTACACTTAACTCCTCTAGGTAATCACTAACATGCTTGGGTCCTTGACTACTATTAGTCACTTAGCCATTTCCTGGCCCTTAATTCTTAAGACATCATTAGCATGGTCTTTCACTCTTTATTGCCTAGGATTCATTATTTAATCAATTTGGCCTTCTTTGGCAACAAGGTTGATGTCCGGGGACATCTTCACTGGAGCATGGTGACTTCCGGGAGGACTTCCTGTGAAGGAGAGCGTCTGGTGCTGGAGTTTCCCAAGGGAACGTGCCTACAAAGCTCAGAAAAGGGGGTTAGGAGGTCCCCGGGGTGCTTTTCCGGGGAGGACCCTCCGACGCCCAAGTCAGTTTCCTGAGAAGGTAAGGGGGAAGCACTAGAGTTTTTAGTGGGCTTGCCTGTGTTTTCTCAAGGGGGAGGAGTCCAACCTTTTTCTAGGGTTTGTTTCCTGGTATTTATAGGAATGTCCAGCCCGTTCAGATAGTGACACGTGTTCGGTCGGATGTTCTCTGAATTTCTGGGCGTAGGGAATAAGTAGCCGGTGGCAAGCTCCTTGAGTCTCGAACCGAGACAGGTCGTGACAAGACCTGGATGGCATCGGCGTGTCAAATCACCGTTTGAGGTGACATGTAGCGTCAGTGGGCGGCATGTCAGAGGCTCCTTAAATGCTCATACCGTACTCCCGAGGTCCCTGGCTGAGGTCATCCTCTGGTACGGACGATGCCCCTTCGGGAAATATGCTCGCAGTTCGGGGAGTTCCCTGATTCAGGGTTCCACCTTTGGGGAGATCCTCTTCGGCTTGCAACAGCTGATTCTCCGTTTTCGAAGGCGGTCTGTTTAGTACCTCGGGGGGGTAATAGCTTTCTCGCATTTCCTGACGCTCCGAGTTCGGGTCAGATAGAGGCGATAGTCCTTCGGCTATCACATGCCCCCCTTTGGAAAGCCGAAGTGGAGACTTCGGTTTGTAGTCTTTCCGAGGATACTTTTCGGGAGTTTTTAGGGAGTAAAGCATGTGCCGAAGGTACACATTCTGCCCGAAGATATGGGCTATTCGGCCATGGCCTGTCTTTTGGTGTCTTCGAGGTTACTTACTTTTTTCCTTTTTCCTTTTGCAGGTCTGTGCAGCGTCGTGTCTCATGGCCAGGCGTGTCAGTCTGGAGTGGCGCGTCCCAGTTTTTTAAGGGCGTCAGAAGGCGCGTCCCCTATTTTGGCGCGGCGGCTGACACGTGGCACACTGTTATTTGAGGGGAGTCGTGTCGGTCACAGAGAGCGCATCTTTTCGGGCGCAGAGAGCAGTTATGGCGACGGTTTGCCTTCAAAGGGTACTTATGACGCCGATTCGACTAGCTACTTTCAACCTATATATAGCCCATTCCATCATAAGTTCCCTTTTTGCTTTTGCTTCTGCTCTTTTCCCTGCTTGCCACTGCTTTTGCGCTTTCTCTTGCTTTTTACGGCGGAGCTGTTTTAACAGAGTTTTTCCGGCAACCTTTCAAGATGGCGACTTCAAACCCAGATTTTGGCAAGTCTTTTGGTGGGTTTTTGTTTTCCAAACTCTTCTGATTTTCAGAGTTTTTTCTGGAACTTGTTTTCTTGCCTTTTTTCGAACCCATTTTTCTGCAAATATGCCTATTCCCGAGAGCTAGCAGCCTCTTTTATCTCATCCTTGCTGCACCACCCCCAAAAAACTGGCAAGGTGGAAGAAAAAGTTCTTTCTTCCTTCGTATGCCATTACGAGGTTGCCTCGTTCTGACCAGTTTTGTTTTTCAAACCGTAGTAACGTGGTTACCATTTTCCGAGCCCAACTGAAGGCCGGACTTCGGTACCCTCCTCCGAAGATGATTTGCGAGTTCTGCCAATTTCATGGCATTGCCGTAAATCAACTTCCCCCGAACTCGTACTGCTATTTTAACGCCTTCATCTGCATGTGTGGCGTCTTCGGGATAGAACCCCACTTTATTATTTTTATGCAGTACTACAAGCTCTTTGTGGTCCCGAAGGGTGGCTTTTACTTGATGCTACCTCGGGGATCTGGAAGCAAGAAATATACGTTCACCTTCGCCACCATGGACAGCTGGCGAGGGTGGCAACAAAAAATTTTCTTTCTGAAGATGGAGGAGGCCTGGTCGCATGTTCCGACCAAATGGGCTCAGGTAAAGCTGGAAATGGACGTCGTGGATCCGAGGATACTGCTAACTCCGGAGTTGGCTCCTATCTTTAAGGACTTCGATGGCCGTGTCCGTGCTATCTCGGACTGGGGTCCCGAGTTCCCTTCGCGCTCTCTTTACCCCTTCCTAATCAATTGGAGGTTGATGACCGAAGAGGTTCTTCGGGAGTTAGGGGTAGTGAAGGAGCACAAGACGGACCTCAAGATGCCAGCTCCTTCTATCGCCGGGAAGGATTCCTGGTTGGTGCAGCTCCTTCGGGAGGAAGTTTCTTATGAAACTTTTTACGAGAGTAAGTTAACTCTGACTCCCGTTGTTATAACTTTCATCTCGGACTTACGCTGATGCTTTCTTTCCTTCTCAAAGATGGGCGACGGCACTGCTGCCTTCTACAAGTCCCTCTTCACCGGCCAAGTAGAGAAGGGCGAGCAGACGAAGAAGGTGGCTTCATGAAGGTGTAAAACCACTGGTGTTGGACCTTCGGCCAAACGGGCGAAGAAGACTATTCTTCCTCCCCCTTTGGAAAGTATTGAGGCGGAAAGTGGGGAGGCCGAGGTCGCTGCCATTCTGCCTTCCGAGGTTGTTGCCGACGTCTCTTCGGCCGACGTCCCTCCTCAGAGCCCCACTCCATCGCAGGCTCTTTTGGATGCCGTGGTGGAGGCTCCTTCTGCCAAGGAGCGGCGAAAATGCAAGGGCAAGGATATCTATACCTAGGAGGCCCCGGCTTCTGACGATGATGTCATTGAGGTGCCGCCAGGTTTGCTTTTTCCGCCAAAGTGTAATGCCTTTGTTTTCCAGAGTTCTTTTTGTTCTCACCAGCTGCTCGTTTTGCCATGCAGAAGAGTCACTTACTCCAAGTTGGGCGGCTGAACACGCCCAGAAGCGAGCTCTCCGTGATGCCAAAGTCCCGAAAGGGAAGGTTCCGAAGGAGCCTTTTTGGACGTTTACGGAGGACATGAATTTGTTCTCCGGAGACTGTCCCCAAATGGCTAAGGAGATCGCGAAAGGGGTGCTTACTGAGGCCTCCTTCAGGGCTATTGCGGCGGCTCATCCGGGCGATGACACCCTTGCAGCGAAGGTTACCGAGCACGCTGCTCAGGTATGCTGGTTTGCCCTTGAAGAATTTTTTCTAAGTGTTTGGCTTTTACTGACCTTGCCTTCATCTTTTTGCAGCTGATGGCGTACGCTGGCTACCTCAGAGTTCGGGTGGCCAGGCAGACGCAGTTCCAAAACTCGGCCTTAGAGACTTTAGAGAAAATGAAGGCCATGTGTTCGGAACTGGCCGTCAAGAACCTGCAGCTGGCTGATGCTGCGGAGAAGGAGGTTGCCGCCCTTCGGGCGGAAAAAGAGGAGATTTTGAGGGACTCCTCCAAGAAGATTTCCGACCTCGGCTCCGAGGTGGCGGGACTGCTTTCGGCCAACGAAGCGCTTCTAAAGTCAAAAACGGAGTCTGAAGAACTCCTGGCGACGTTGCTAATTGAGAAGAACGCGCTTCATGCCGAGGTCGATTCCTTGAAGAAGGAGCCTGAGAAGAAGAAGAGGATAAAGGCGCTGAAGAAGGAGGTTGCGGATCTGAAGGACGAGCTCGAGGACTTCGGGGTCGAGAAGGATAAATTCGACCAAATGACCAAGGTCGCCTTCCAGGACGGCTTTTGTCTTGCCCGACACCAAGTCCTCCAGAGGTTCCCAAATCTGGACCTCTCTTTTTTGGAGGCTTTGAATATTCCTGAGGGGCCTCGGTGGTCTTGGTCCAAGATCGAGCATCTGAACCTACCTTCTTCTCTCCCGGCGCCCAAGGTGGTGGAGAAGAATGCAGGGGCTGGTAGCTCTCGGGACGCCGAGAATCCTTAGGCTATTTAGGGCCCTTCGCCTTTTTCTCATTCTTTTTTCTCTGTGCTTCTTCTTTTTGGCAATCTTTCTTCTTTGTAAGCTGGTCTATCTTTAATGAAGATTTTTTTGACTAAGTCTTTTTTTTGCAAGTTTTTTCATTTCCCTTTGTCCCGAACACGTTCGCTCAAAAAGACTTCGGGAAACGGCACCTGCATTTGTCATGGTGAGTATCTTTGCGCGGCTCGTTATTTCCCATTTTTCCCGAACATGATTGCTCAAGGGACTTCGGGAAATCTTCTGCATTTTTTTCGGCGAGCACCTTCGCGGAATTCTGGTTTTGTGCTTAAAAAATTTCTCTAAGAAATTTTTGTACTTAGAATATTTCTCTGATTTGTACAACACAATTCTTCCATGAAACCTCAAGCATAGAATTTTTTCAAGGCATCTGAATGCCAAGTATTTTTTAATTCTATGCCATCGGCGTCGCCGAGTCTGTACACCCCTTTTCGTACTTCGGCAAAAACCAGATAAGGTCCTTCCCAATTCGCGCGAAGTACTCCGTGGGATTGCCTTCGGGGTGCAAAGTCAGCCTTTCGGAGAACGAGGTCTCCCTTCTTGATCCCTTTTGGCCTGGCTCGTAAATTTATGGCCGCGGCCATTCTTTGCTGAAAAGCTTTTCTTCTCAGCTCGGCTATTTCTCTGTGTTCGCCGACGAGGTCAAGCTTTGTTCTTAGGCCGAGGTCATTTCCACTTTCATCGAACACTTGCACCCGTACTGATGGTCATACTACCTCGATTGGAATGATGGCCTCTGTACCGAAGACTAGTGAAAAAGGCGTTTCCCCTGTGGCTCTTCGGGGTGTTGCTCGGTAGCTCCATAATACGCTTTGGAGTTCTCCTGGCCATTTCCCTTTTGCTTCCCCCAGTCTATTTTTCAGACCATCTTTCATGGTCCTATTAGATACTTCTACCTGCCCATTGCTTTGGGGGTGAGCTACTGGGGTGAAGTGTATCTTTGTTCCGAGGTCGCTGATAAATTCCTGGAATCCTTTGTCTATGAACTGGGATCCATTGTCAGCTACTAGCACCCTTGGTATGCCAAATCTGCATACGATGTTCTTCCACACGAACTTCTACACTTCTTTTGCCGAGATAGTCGCTAGTGGTTCTGCCTCAACCCATTTCGAGAAATAGTCTACTGCTACAACGTAGAATTTCACGCCTCCAGGGGCTTTTGGGAGCGGCCCAATGAGATCAATGCCCCAGACTGCGAAGGGCCAGGGATAATCAGCCGAAGTCACCATTTGCGAGGGTGTCCTCTGGATATTTGCGTGTCTCTGGCAACTGCCACATTTCTGGATGAACTGCCTTGCGTCCTTTCTCAGGGTAGGCCAGCAGTATCCTTGGCGAAGTATTACTGCTGCAAGGGCGTCGGCTCCGATGTGCGAACCACAAGCGCCTTCGTGTACTTCTTCGAGGATCATTTCAGTATCCTCTTCGCCGACACACCTCTATAGTGGGTTTGCATGTCCCTACCGATACAATTCTTCACCAATTAGGAAGAATCGGCCGGAGCGTCTTCGGATTTTGGCAGCTTCACTAGGGTCTTCGGGGAGCACATTTTCTGCGGGATACCTTTTTATTGGGTCTTTCCAACCTTTTCCCGAGGTCAATATGCTCAGCACTACGATGCTCGGATGGTCCAGCACCTCGGTGTATGTTTTTGATTTTGCCAAGCAATCTGCCTCGGTGTTATTACGTCGAGGTACGCTTTCGATTCGCACTATATCGAACTCCCGAATGAGTTTTGCCACCAGTTCATGATATTTTGCCAAGGTCGGGTCCTTTGCCCCATAGTCTCCCGCCGTTGGCCGAACTACTAGCTGGGAAAAGCTGTGGGCTTTTAGATTTCGCACGCCAATTCTCCTGGCTAGGCGTAATCCTGTTATGAGGGTTTCATACTTAGCCACATTGTTGGTGACATTAAAGCTAAATTTGATAGCCTTTGTTACTTCAAGGCCTTCGGGACCTCTGATAATCACGCCAGCTCCCCGGTGTTCGGACCCCGAGGCTCCGTCAACATGCAAAGTCCATTCGGGATCACCTTCGCCAGGATCTGGATGGCTGTCCTTGGTGGTGGGAACTTCGGCGATAAAGTCTGCCAGTGCTTGAGCTTTTATGGCTTTCCGAGGTTCGTAAGAGATATCATGTTCGCCAAGCTCTATACACCACTTGAAGAGCCTTCCGGAATGATCCACTTTTCTCATGACATCCCGAAGTGGTAAACTACTTCGGACGATGATAGGGTGAGCTCGAAAATATGGTCGTAGTCTTCTTCCTGCCAGCACCAAGGCATATATAGCTTTTTGCAACAAAGGATACCTGATTTCAGCGCCATGCAGGGATTTGCTGACATAATAGACCGGCCATTGCTTTGGCCCCTCTTCTTTTACAAGGACCGAACTCACAGCTTTTTCCGTGACGGTGAAGTATAGTACGAGCGGCTCTCCTTCGCGAGGTTGTCGCAGAGTAGGCAGGCTGCCCAAGTAGTTTTTCAGTTCTTCCCAGGCTTTTTGGCAATCTTCACCCCAAGGATGGTCATCACCTCCGAGGTTGTCCTCCTTTTTTGCTGCCTTTGTGAGGACTTTGAAGAATGGCCGACACCGATCTCTGTATCTGGAAATAAACCTGCTGAGGGAGGTTATTCTTCCAGTGAGTCTCTGCACATCTTTTATTGTGGCGGGAGTTCGAAACTCGAGTAGAGCCTTAATTTTTTCTGGGTTACCGCCAATACCTCTTTCTGACACCATGTACCCAAGGAATTTTCCCGAGGTTACTCCGAAGATGCACTTTTCGGGATTGAGACGGATCCCGAAGGTTCTAAGCTTGTGGAAAGTTTCTTTTAGATCTGTGACGTGATCGTTCGGCCGCTTGCTTTTGACTATCATATCGTCAACATACACTTCCATGTTTTTTCCCATTTGGTCACTAAAGACCTTGCTCATCAACCTCTGGTAGGTGGCTCCTGCATTTTTAAGCCCGAAGGGCATTCTAACATAGCAGTATGTTCCTCCTTCGGTGATGAAGGCGGTTTTTTCTTCATCTTCGGGGTCCATCCTTATTTGATGATACCCGCTGAAGGCATCTAAGAAACTTAGGAGCCCGTACTCGCCAGTTGAGTCTACCAATTGGTCTATCGGAGGGAGAGGGTTTGAGTCTTTTGGGCAAGCATCGTTCAAGTTTCTGAAGTCGATGCACATCTGGAGTTTACTGCTGCCCTCTTTTGTGGCAATGACAACGTTGCTTAACCATTCGGGGTATTTGACCTCCCTGATAACCTCAGCGTGTAGCAGGCGCTGGACTTCGGTTTTGATGAAGTTATTTTTATGGGCTGAGATGCCTCGTTTCTTTGGCCGGACAGGCTTTGCTTCCGGACTTACTTTGAGGCTATGCTGTATTACGCCAGGGTTCACCCCTGGCATATCTTTCTGCGAGTAGGCAAAGAGATCTTTATTTTCCAGTAGAAAGGATAAAAGTTTTTTCTTGTCACCTTCGGCCAAGCTCTTCCCTATTCGGGTAGATTGACCTGGGACAAGTTCTACTGTTTCCGTTTCCGCCTTCGCGGGACTCTCTGCCTCGCCCTTTTTTGGTGCTTTTGCTTCCACAGCTTGTGCGGAGTTTTTTACTGGAGCTTTTCATGTTTTGACGAACACCTTCCTTACTTCGCCTTGGTCTATGAAGATTTTTGCATCTCCATCATTGGCGGCGAAAGTGACGGTTAAGTACTTGACATCAGGGTGAATGTGCAGGTTTCCCTGTGTCTGTCTTCCAAGGATGGCGTTGTACGACGAAGGGACATCCATAACGATGAACCTTGCCATTGTGGAGGCGTACAACTCTTCTGTCCCCATCACCGAAGTCCCTTTCAACATCAACGGGAGATCGATCCAACCGAGGACGGGCAGCTCGGCCGGACCTACCCCAAAGGTAGGCGAGGTGACGGGCTTGAGGTCGTTACTGGATACACCCAACCTCGGCAGTAAATGTGAAAACAGGACGTCGACATTTGATTCGTCATTGAGCAGCACTCTTTTGACGTCCCAGTTTCCTATTCTCGCCATGATCAACAATGGGTCGTCATGGGGAAAAATGACGGCGGAACCATCCTTTCGGGCCGGCTTTTTGGTTGGATTTTGGTACTCCATGACTGCTATTTCTCTGGCCTTCCTCTTTCTTTCCGAGGATGGGAGTCCCGTCGTTATTGTCTGTATGATTCCTGCTGGAGGTGGGGGGCACCTTTTCGAACTTCGGTTTCTCCGTCTGTCGGAGTCGTAGTCCTCGTCTCCTGCCTTTCCGTCCTCCTCTTTTCTTCCTTTCGGGGAAGGCATGCGCAGATAACGTGGGAGTTGGCCCTGTTTTATCAGCGACTCTATATACTTCTTCAATTAGAAGCAGTCTTCGGTGTCGTGACCGTGGTCGCGATGAAACTGGCAGAACTTCTTCATATTCTTTCTGTTGTCAGCGGTCATGGCCCGTGGCCGCTGAACCTGCGTCCCCTGCCTTTCCATCGTCATGAAGATGTTTTTCCGTGTGGTGTTCAGGGGTGTGAAAATTGTGAGCTTCCTTCCTCGCATTCTCCGAGGTCGGCCTGCCTGTTCGGTGGGATACCGATTTTGCAGGCTGGACCCTTCGGCCCGGGTGTGATCGGACTTCGGTCCGCCCATTCTCAGTTCTTCGGCTGTCATGTGCTGTTCGACCCTTAGGTAAAATTCGCCGAGGGTGTCCGGGGGGTCTTTAGAGAACTCGTAAAACAGCTGTGAGTCCCTCCGAAGGCCCCGTGTCATGGCCAGGATGCATATTTCGGGCCGGAAGTCCGGGACGCTCAGACCTTCCCTGTTGAAGACATAGTCACATATGGTTTCTCCAATTCTTTGGGCTATGTAGAACATCTGAACCGGCATCTTCGCCGTTGGCCGACTTCCGATAAACTACTGCGTGAAGGCTGTGGACAACTCCTGGAACTCCGTGATGGTTCCTGGGGCCAATGAATTATACCAGGCTGTTGCCGGCCCACTGAGAGTGACCTCGAAGCATTTGCACAAGGTAGCATCGTCGGCACCGTGCATCATCATGCTGCGTCTGTACTTGGTCAGATGGGCCTGTGGATCAGTACGGCCATCATAAGTCTCCAGCCGAGGTACTCTGAAATCACCTGGCATGGCTGCCTCAACGACATCTTGGGTGAATGGGGACTCATCCCCACAAAAGGTCCCAGACAGCCTAGCCAAGACGGGTTTACGGGCCACCTGTTTCTCCACCCTGTCCAACCTTGCCAATATTTTCTCCATAAGGGCCGTGGCATTAGGTTCTTCTTCTGGCAGGGGGGATTGTCGGTGCCTCTTCGGGGAGCGAGTTCGGCGCTGAGGGGATGGGGACCTTGCCTCAGGCGACTGGCTCCTCCTGTGTGTGATTTTGGGTCGCCTTGACCCCGCTTGTCCCGCGAGCCGTGCCTCGAGGGGCATGTTTTCTGTTGAAGACTCCTCTCGTGGGTCTCCGGATCCCGAACTACGATGAGTTGGTTTGGGGCTTTTTTCCCGAGGGTGTGCTGGCGAAGGAGGCCTTTGGGCTTGAGCCTGTTGGGGCCACATTCGGTCTATCTGTTGTGTCATTTCAGTCACAACAGAACGTTGAAAGTCACGCAAGAAGCTCATGGTTATGACCAGAGGGCGCTTTTCCTCAGGCGTGGAAATCCCTGGGGGTGTTTGCTCAGCAGCCAGTTGGTCCTCAGGCGCGGACGGGGACCTCGAGAGTCCCTTGTCCTTAGAACGCCGAGTTTCAATGACGGCGACCTCAGAGCGGGTTCCCACAGACGGCGCCAAATGATGTCCGGGGACATCTTCACTGGAAGGCATGGTGACTTCCGGGAGGACTTCCTGTGAAGGAGAGCATCTGGTGCTGGATTTTCCCAGGGGAACGTGCCTGCAAAGCTTAGAAAAGGGGGTTAGGAGGTCCCCGGGGTGCTTTTCCGGGGAGGAGCCTCCGACGCCCAAGTTAGTTTCCTGAGAAGGTAAGGGGGAAGCACTAGAGTTTTTAGTGGGCTTGCCTGTGTTTTCTCAAGGGGGAGGAGTCCAACCTTTTGCCAGGGTTTGTTTCCTGGTATTTATAGGAATGTCCAGCCCGTTCAGATCGCGACACGTGTTCGGTCGGATGTTCTCTGAATTTCTGGGCGTAGGGAACAAGTAGCCGGTGGCAAGCTCCTTGAGTCTCGGACCGAGACAGGTCGTGACAAGACCTGGACGGCGTCGGTGTGTCAAATCGCCGTTTGAGGTGACATGTAGCATCAGTGGACGGCATGTCAGAGGCTCCTTAAATGCTCATACCATACTCCCGAGGTCCCTGGCCGAGGTAGTCCTCTGGTACGGACGATGCCCCTTCGAGAAATATGCCCGCAGTTCGGGGAGTTCCCTGATTCAGGGTTCCGCCTTCGGGGAGATCCTCTTCGGCTTGCAACAGTTGATTCTCCGTTTCCAAAGGGGGTTTGTTTAGTACCTCGGGGGGGGGGGGGGTAATAGCTTCCTCGCGTTTCCTGACGCTCCGAGTTCGGGTCAGATAGAGGCGATAGTCCTTCGGCTATCAAAGGTATTCTAGGCCATTTATAGCCTTTCCTTAGGTCTCTTTAAATTACTAAATTCCAATCCTTAACAATATTGATTAACTTGCTTAGGTGCTTTAAATACCCCATACTGCCCAACATGTTACTACCGTGACCCTTAGGCCTTAGCTTGATTACTTGGCCACTTTAGGTGTATACTTGGCATTGAGTTCTCTTGGGCTCCATGACCCTTCTTAACTTTTCTTAGGAAGCCTTTATGAGTTGTTCAACCTTTCATGGTCCTCTCTTAGGCTCCTACACTTGGGTATGCATTGTGGTGGCCTGCGGCGGCTTCATCATGTGTCATTGTACGGGTAGGGAAAACTTCTGATGGAGGAGAGCACTTTTGGAGGAGATTCCCCAGTGGAATGTACCTGAAATACTCCATAAAACACAGGTCAAGAGGTCCCCGGTGTGTATTCCCGGGGAGGAGTCTCCGACGCCCAAGTCAGTATTTTCAGATAACTGGATTATGTGCTCTTTTTTGTATTCAAAGAGAACTTTTTCCCTTACCCCGCTAGGATGCTTTCTGGGTGTTTTATAAAGGAGGCGTACATAAGCCATTTTCCTCTTGTGGTCGTTCCAGATCACGACACGTGTCCGGTGGGATGTGATCCCTGCTTTTCCGGGAACGAAGGGACGTTTATCTCAGCAAAAGTCGCCTAGTTGACAGCCTAGGCATTCCGAGAGTGTCGTATCGAGGCGTCCCTCTGATGGCATGCTCCAGTGATATTGTGTCAGAATGTACTTGGGGGACGACTTTTATGGGGAGGTGTCAGAGGCTCCTTAAATGCTTTGTTCGTACTTTCTGAGGTTACTCTAACGTCTCGGGGAATGTATTCCCCGAGGATGGGTCCTCCGAGGGATACTTCTGTTTCCGAAGAGGGTCTGACCGCTCTACCGAGGTTGGTCCTACCATTTCCTAAGGAAGCGAATTCCCTACATTAGGCCAGGGGGATCGTTCATCCTTCCGACCTCGGCTGGCTGTTTCCCTCTGGCGAAGTCTGTACTCCATTAGGTCTGGGAGCTCGGCCAGTGATGGGCACCTCGGCTATCACATGCCCCCTCCTGGAGAGCCGGAGTGGGGGCTTTGGCTATGTTTTCGAGGAGGTCCCTTTGTCGACCTGGCGGCTGAAACTTTTCTTGGAAAGTTGCCTTGCTTCAGAAGGCGTCTCCTTGGAGCTGAGGTACCCTCCTCTAGTTTTCTTGATGTCCTCGGAATGCACGTTAAATTTTTTTCTTTTTTGCTTTTTTTGCCACGAGTCTGTGAATCGTCGCGTCCTTTGGCCAGGCGTGTCAGTCATGGGTAACCGTGCCTGGGTTTTTCGCGATGTTAGAGGGACGTGCCTGGTTTTTCACGCTGTGTGACACGTGGACGCTATTGGATGGCGAAACAACTACGCTGGTTACGTCAACCGCACGTCTTCGCCTTCAAGGAGTAATAATGAGGCAGTTACATCTTCAAAGGATGATTATGACGATGTTTCACTTATCCTTCTTCGGTCTATATAAGCACCTTCCGTCCCATTTTGTCTCACTTTTTTGGTTTTTAGCTCTCGTCTGTTCTAGAGCCTTTTCTTGCCCTTTTTCTTTTTTCGGCGGCGGTTCTTACGGTAGAGTGACCTCCAGCGATTCCTTGCAGCGGTGTTTCACAGCCCAGGTTTTAGCAAAGTCTTCGGTGGGTATTCCCTTTTTGTGGTTTGTCGTTGTTCCTCTATTTCTCCCAAAGTCATCTCTCTTGTTCTTATTTTTTGAAAAATGTCAAATCCGACTCCATTAAGTCCGACTCCATTGATGACTGTGCACCATCTTTCTGCAAACCTTGCTTCCCTTGAGGCTTATCCTTGTTCCACTACTTTGGAAAAGATGAAAAAGTGGGTGGCCAAGTACTACCTCCCTTCTTATATCACACCGAGGTTACCTCTCCCGGGATCTTACGGTTACGCAGCTTGTTCGGGGGAGGTTATCGTTTACCGAGCTCAGCTGAAAGCCGGTCTTTGGTATCCCCCTCATCGCATGATATGCGAATTCTGCAAATTCCATGGTATTGCCGTGAACCAACTCCCCCCAAATTCTTACTCTTACTTTAATGCTTTCCTCTGCATGTGCGGGGTGTTCGGCATAAACCCCCACTTCCTCTTCTTCATGCAATACTACAAACTCCACCCGGTCCCAAAGGGTGGTTTTTACTACCTCCTTCCCCGAGGGTCCGGGAGTAAGAAGTTCATGTTTACCTTCGACACTAAGGACAGTTGGCGAGGGTGGCAGAAGAAGTTTTTCTTTTTCCGGGTTCCCGAGTCTTGGAGACATGTGCCTATTGGATGGGCTTCGGGGACTTTGAAGGTCGACATCGTCAATCCCCGGAAGCTCCTCACTCCGGTATTGCTTGCCGATTTTGACAACTTCGACAAGCGTATTCGGTTGGTGGTGGACTGGGACTCCGGGACTCCGTCACGTTCACCTTACCCTTTTCCCATTAAGTGGGATCTTATGTCAGAGGAAGTTCTTCGGGAACTGGGAGTGATAATTGCCCACAAGAGTGACCCCGGCATGCCCGTGCCTGTTCTTCCGGGGAAGAAAGCCTGGATAGTCATGCTCCTTCGGCGTGAAATTTCTTATTAGTTTTTTTTCGAGAGTAAGTCACCTTCCAGGGTTTGTTATCTTCTTTCCTTTTGGACTTACACTGATATTTTACCTTTTTGCAGAGATGGGCGATCAATCTGCCGAGTTTTATAAATCACTCTTCGACAGTCAGGCTAAGCGAGGAGAGCAAGTACGCAGGAAGACTTCTGGTAAGAGGAAGAAGTCGACTGCCGGCCCTTCTAAGTCCAAGAAGGCCAAGGCTACCACTCCTCCTCCTCCTGAGAACGTAGTTGATGTGGAAGATCAGTCCTCTGCTCAACTTCCGACCGCCGAGAACCCTTCTTCGGACCCTGACATCCTCGGGGGGACACTGAGTCCTGCCCCTGCTACCGAGATCCCAGCAGAGCGAACGTCTGCCCAGGAGTTTGAAGAGGGCAGAAGAAGGAAGGGAAAGAATGTCACTGAGGATGTTCGGGAGGTCGGTTCTGAGGAGTGTGTCCCCGAAGTTCCACCAGGTTGGTTCCTTAGCCATTCCGCTACCAACCTCAGTATTTTTCGTATCTACAATTTTTTGGGTGAATGGCTAAAGGATGATGTCTTGATGGAACTTCGGCGTGACCTTGTAGAGAACGCCCCTACTGCTTCCTGGGTGGACGCTCATGGCCGTCAGAGGGCTCTTCGGGACTGATGGATTCCGCGGGACAAGGTGCCACGGGAGCCCTTCTGGACGTTCACAGAGGACATGGATTTGTTCTCTGAGGATAGCCAGCTGATGGCTCCGTAAATGGTGGCGGGGGTGCTGACTAATGCGACTTTTCAGTTCCTTACCACCGAATGTCCCAGCGAAGAGATCCTCGCAGCAAGGATGACCGAGCACGCTGCTCAGGTGATCCTTTCTTTTCTTGTATCTTAGAAAATTGTTCATCTAAGCCATCACTGCCTTCCGATACTTATTTGGTGCCTCTGTTTTCCGCAGCTTTTGGCATATAGCGGGTAATTCCGTGCCTGGTCAGCGAAACAAATGGAGACCCCCTCTCGGTCTGAAGATTCCTTGCGGAAGACGAAGGAGCCTCTAGCCCAATATGCCCTAAAATATGGCAAGTTAAACAAAATCGCGAAGGAGGTTCTTGGGAGTCTTCGGGCCGAGGTTGTGTCCAGCAGGCAGGAGCTTCTTACCAACTTCTCAGCCAAGGTTGAAGACCTCGGCTCAAAGTGCGTGACTCTTTCTTTAGAGAATGAGGCCCTTCGGAAGAAGACCGTTCAAGACGGCGAGAATCTTACGAAATCACTCGCTTTGAATGCCGATCTCTAAGCTGAGATTGCATCGCTGAAGAAGAAGAAGACGAAGAGCAGGAAGAAGAGGAAGCTGGAGGAGAAGATTGTCGCGCTAAAAGCTGAGCTGGAGGCTCTTGGCGCCGAAAAGGACCGTAGCGAGCAAATGTCGAAGACGTCTTACCAAGATGGTTTTTGCTTGGCTCGTCACCAGGTCCTCGCTCGGCACCCTGGGCTTGACTTTTCTCACTTGTTTGCTTTGGATTTTCCCAAAGAGCCTAGATCCTCATGGTCCAAAGTCGAGTTCCTCAATCTTCCTCCGGCTCGGCCTGCGTCTTTGACTGAGCCCTCTGGAGATGATAATGTTTGACGAAACGTCGGATACCCTTGCTCAATCATAGGCTTTTTTCTTCCTTCTTTGTATTTTTTTCCTTAGGATTTTTTAATGCAGAATTTTTTTCTCCATTCTCCATTCTCCGTTCTTTCTCCCGAATATGCCTTATCCGAAGCTGGTACAATTTTGAGTGTGCACTTTTGGCGAACACCCTTTTTGAACTTCTTTCGTGTTCGGACGGGTTTTTAAGCTTAGTAAGGAATTTTGTAAGGCAGAATCATCAAGGCGCACTCTTTCGATGACGAGGGCAAATTCGTCATGTATTTTACTGACGACTTCGGGGAGGAGTATCTTACCGGCTTTCTTCGAAAAAATGTCTAAGTAAAATTTTTTTTCAAACAGTCTGAATGCCAAGTATTCTTCAACTCCACTCCCTCAATATTACCCAACTTAAAGACCCCTGGGCGGACTTCGTCGAGAACCAAATAGGGTCCACTCCAATTTGCCCGAAGTACCCCTTCTGATGGCCTTCGCTGTTCAAACTCGGCCTTTCAGAGAACGAGGTCACCCTTTTTGATCTCCTTTTTTCTTACATGTAAATTGGCGGTGCGTGCTATCCGTTGCTGGAAGGCCTTTCTCCTTAACTCGGCCATTTCGCGGTGTTCTTCGAGGAGGTCCAGTTTTGCTCTCAGTCCAAGTTCAATGGGAATAATGGCCTCAGTCCCGTATACGAGCGAGAAAAGAGTCTCTCCCGTGGCTCTTCGGGGAGTCGTTCGGTAGCTCCACAACACACTTGGGAGCTCTCCTGGCCATTTCCCTTTTGCATCTTTTAGCCTTTTCTTCAGGCCATCTTTTATTGTTCTGTTAGATACCTCAACCTGCCCATTGCTCTGAGGGTGAGCCACTGGGGCAAAATGTATCTTGACGCCAAGGTCCCCCATGAATTCCTGGAACCCCTTATCCGTGAATTGAGTCCCGTTATCGGCCACTATTACCCTCGGAATGCCAAATTGGCATATAATGTTTTTCCATACAAATTTTTTAGCGTCCTTCACTGAGATTGATGCTAGCGGTTCTGCCTCTATCCACTTAGTGAAATAATCCACTGCGACGATGCAAAATTTTACTCCGCCAGGGGCGTTTGGGAGAGGTCCGATGAGGTCAATGCCCCAGACGGCGAAGGGGCAGGGATAGTCTATTGCATTTATTCTCTCCGAGGGTAGCTTTCGGATACTGCCGTGCCTTTGGCAGTTGTCGCATCTTCGGACGAATTGCCTTGCGTCCTTCCTTAAGGTAGGCCAAAAGTAACCTTGGCGGAGTAATACTCCTGCGAGGGCGTCCGTTCCTATATGGGAGCCACACACTCCTTCGTGTACTTCTTCAAGTATTACTTTGACGTCATCCTCGCCTATACATCTTTGTAGAGGGCTTGCGTACCCTTGTCTGTACAGCTCTTCCCTAATGAGGAAATACATTTCTACACGCATTCGTATCTTTGCGGCTTCTTTAGGATCCTCGAGAAGCTCTGAAGTTGCCAAATATCTCTTGAGGGAGCTTTGCCATCCCTCCCCCGAGGTTTCTATGCACATTAACTCTGTGCTGGGGTGTTTTAGCACTTCGGTGGGTTCCTTAGCCTTGGCCAAGGCATCTGCTTGGGTATTATCCCTTCGGGGCACGTTCTTTATGTGCACTGAGTCGAAATCCTCAATGAGTTTCTGAACGAGGTCGTGATACTTAGCCAAAATTGGGTCCTTTGCCGCATATTCTCCCTTTGTCTGTCGGACTATTAACTGTGAATCACTGTGGGCCATAAGGTTCTTCACACCTACTTTTCTGGCCATTTTCAGTCCGGCTATGAGGGCTTCATATTCAGCAATGTTATTGGTAACATTAAAACCGAATTTTACTGCTTTAGAAGCTTCCATGCCTTCGGCACCCTGAAGGACTATTCCAGCTCCTTGATGCTCTGCGCCTGACGCTCCAACGACGAAGAGTTTCCATTCTGGATCAGTCTCTGTTTTACCTCCCGCGAGTGCTTCGGTCTTTTCAATCTCAGAGATCTCGGCAATGAAGTCTGCAAGTGCCTGAGCTTTTATTGCCCTTCTAGGCTCGTATGTAATGTCATATTCACCGAGCTCAATGCACCATTTTGAGAGTTTTCCCGAATGCTCCACTTTTTTCATCACATCTCGCAGTGGCAAATTACTTCGTACGGTGATGGCGTGTCCTTGGAAGTAGGGTCGCAATCTCCTACCCGCCAGTACTAACGCGTAGATAGCTTTTTGGAGCAACGGATACCTCATCTCGGCGCTATGCAGGGACTTGCTTACGTAATACACCGGCCATTGTTTCCCACCCTCTTCTTTCACTAAGACGGAACTCACCGTCTTTTCAGTGACTGCGAGGTAAAGAATGAAAGGTTCCCCCTCCCGAGGTTGCTGAAGTGTTGGGAGGCGAGTTAGATAACTTTTGAGCTCTCCCCAAGCTTCCTGGCATTCCGTATTCCATGGATGTTCCTGGATTCCGGAGGTACCACCTTCCTTGGAGACTTTTGTGAGTACCTTGAAAAACGGGCGACATCGGTCACCATACCTGGAGATGAATCTACTTAGGGAGGTGATCCTCCCAGTAAGCCTCTGTATGTCTTTGATAGACGTAGGTGTCCGAAAATTCAGTAGGGCTTTCACTTTCTCAGGGTTAGCATCTATTCCCCTTTCTGACACCATGAACCCGAGAAATTTTCCTGCGTTTACCCCGAACACACACTTTTCGGGATTAAGGTGAATGCCGAACTCTCAAAGTCGTTGGAAGGTTTCGATTAAGTCGGTGATATGATTTTTGGGTACTTTGCTCTTGACTATCATATCGTCGACGTACACTTCCATGTTCCTACCGATTTGTGCGTCGAATACCTTGTTCATCAGTCTTTGGTAGGTGGCTTCTGCGTTTTTTAGCCCGAAGGGCATTCTGACATAGCAGTAAGTACCTATCTCTGTGATGAATGCCATTTTTTCCTCATCCTCGGGGTTCATTCGGATCTGATGATACCCGCTAAAGGCGTCGAGGAAGCTAAGCAATTCGTACTCGGCAGTTGCATCTACCAGCTGATCTATGGCCGGTAATGGGTATGAGTCTTTTGGGCAGGCATCGTTTAAGTTTCAGAAGTCGATGCACATTCGGAGCTTTTCACTACCCTCTTTTGTGGCTATAACCACATTGCTAAGCCATTCGGGGTATTTTACTTCCCTTATTACCCCAGCCTCAATGAAGCGACTCACTTTGGCCTTGACAAAAGACTTTTTGTGAGCTGATAGATTCCGTTTTTTCTGTCGAACTGGTCTAATGTGTGGTTGTACTCTAAGATTGTGCTGGATTATGCTGGGGTCCACCCCAGGCATATCCTTCGGCGAATAAGCAAATAGATCTTTGTTCATGCACAAAAAGGATACAAGCCTCTTTTTGTCCCCTTCGGCCAGTTTCTTCCCAATTCGGGTGTTTCGGCCGGGGATCAATTCTATATCTTCTGTTTCTATTTTTTTGAGGCTTTTCGTTTCTTCTGCCGTTGCCTTTTCATCCATCAAGACCTTTTTTCCTTTTGCCGAAGTCTGTACCTGGATCTTGGTCGGGCTTTGCCTGGCCCTTGTGAAGACTTTCCTAACCTCAGCCTGATCTATGAAGATTTCAGCATCTCCGTCTTCAGTGGCGAAGGTGACCGTCAGGTACCTTACGTCTGGCCGAATGTGAAAATTGCCTTGAGTCTGTCTTCCCAGAATGGCGTTATATGCTGACGGCACATCAATGACTATAAATCTTGTCCTGCCGGAGGCGATTAACTCTTCTTTGCTCTTGGGTGAGACCCCTTTCAGCATCACAGGCCAGTCGATGTACCCAAGGACTGGAAGTTCAGATGGTCCGACGTCGAAGGTGGGGGAACTGACTGGGCTAAGATCACTTTTTGAGATGTCTAATTTACCCAGCAGATGAGAAAAAATGACATCGGTGTTCGACCCGTCGTCGAGGAGCACTCTCTTGACATCCCAGTTCCCTATCCTTGCCATCACAAGGAGGGGGTCGTCGTGAGGGAACTTTATTACAGACCCATCCCTACGGGTGAGCCTTTGCGGGGAGCTCCCGTACTCCATGATGGAGACTTCTCTCATCTTTCTTTTTCTCTCGGCCAAGGGTATCCCACTAGTGATGGTTTGGATAATCCTTGCCGGGGGTGGCAGACTTTTCCTGGGACTTCGGTCCCGCCGTCTATCTGAGTCATACTCTTCATCGTCTGCTCTCCTCTGCTCTTCCTTTCTCCCTTTTGGAGAGGGCATCCGCAGATATCGCTGAAGTTGACCCTGTTTGATCAGGGACTCGATGTACTTCTTTAACTGGTAACAGGCTTCAGTGTCATGGCCATGATCCTGGTGAAATTGACAAAATTTTTTCATATTCCTTTTATTCTCTGGGGTCATGGCCTTTAGCCTTGGACTGTAGTCCCTTGCCTTTCTAGCGCCATTAGAATGCTAGCTCTTGTGCTGTTTAAGGGACTGAATGCTGTGGGCCTCTTTATTCTTTGCCTGTGGGGCCGCTCTCCCTCATTCTACTGGCGCGGCTGATGGCCAAGCCCTTCGGTGCGAGGGTGTTCGCCCTTAGGTCCTCCCATTCTGAGTTCTTCGGCAGTCATGTGTTGCTCGGCTCTTCTGTAAAATTCCCCAAGAGTTTCTGGAGGGTCTTTGGAGAACTCGTAGAACAACTGGGAGTCCCTCCGCAGTCCTCTGACCATTGCCAGGATGTGAATTTCCGGCCGAAAATCTGGTACGCTCAGTGCTTCTCAATTGAATCTTTCAACATAGTCGCGGATGGTCTCCCCTCCTTTCTGAGCTATGTCAAACATTTGCACTGGCATTTTGGCAGTTGGCCTACTACCAATAAATTGTTGGGTGAAAGCAGTAGATAGTTCTTGGAAGCTCAACAAACTTCCCTGGGGCAAAGAGCCATACCATGCTGTCGCTAGTCCTGAGAGTGTCACCTCAAAGCATTTACAGAGTGTGGCGTTGTCCGTGCCATGGAGCACCATACTTCGCTTATATTTTGTCAAGTGCGCCTGGGGGTCACTTCGCCCGTCATATGTTTCCAGGCGAGGAACCCTGAAATCACTGGGCATAGGCGCCTCTACTACCTCACATACGAAAGGCGACTCTTCTCCGGTGTAGGAGTCGGACAATTGGGACCAGACTGGTTTTCGGGAGATCTATTTCTCAACCTTTTCCAGCCTTCCCAGGATCCTTTCCATAAGGGCGGCAGTGCTGGTTCCTTCCTGCAGTCGTGTGTTTGCTGGTAGTGGCGAATTTCTTCCTTGCCTTGGGGAATGACTCCAGCGAGGGGGAGAGGGGGACCTCTGGTAAAGGGATGCGCTCCGTTGACAGGAGGCCCTGGTCTCTTTTGGAGCTCCACCTATGGCGGGGCGTGCTTCAACGGGTTCACCATCTGTTGAATATGTGTCAAGGAAGTCTCCACTCCCTGAACTCCGGTGAGTAGATCGCAAGCTCCTTTCCCGAGGAATGGTCGGGGGTGAGGCTCTTTGAGTGGGTGGCGGTTGAGGCAACCTCTGATCAAGCTACTAAGTGATTTCGGCAACGATAGAATGCTGGAAATCCCGTAGGAAGCTCATCGTTACCGTTACAGGACGATCGTCCTCCATCATAGAAGTCTCTGCCACAGGCAGAGTGGTCGCCTATTGAGTCTCAGGTGCGAGGGGGGATCTTGAAATCCCTTTGTCCTTCGAGCGCCGAGACTCCACGACGGCGACATGGGATAGAGTTCCCATAGATGGTGCCAAATGGTGGCCTGCGGCAGCTTCATCATGTCTCATTGTACGGGTACGGAAAACTTCTGATGGAGGAGAGCACTTTTGGAGGAGATTCCCCAGTAGAATGTACCTGAAATACTCCAGAAAACACAGGTCAAGAGGTCCCCAGTGTGTATTCCCGGGGAGAAGTCTCCGACGCCCAAGTCAGTATTTTCAGATAACTGGATTATGTGCTCTTTTGTGTATTCAAAGAGAACTTTTTCCCTTACCCCGCTAGGATGCTTTCTGGGTGTTTTATAAAGGAGGCGTACAGAAGCCATTTTCCTCTTGTGGTCGTTCCAGATCACGACACGTGTCCGGTGGGATGCGATCCCTGCTTTTTCGGGAATGAAGGGACGTTTATCTCAGCAAAAGTCGCCTGGTTGACAGCGTAGGCATTCCGAGAATGTCGTATCGAGGTGTCCCTCTGATGGCGTGCTCCAGTGATAGCGTGTCAGAATGTACTTGGGGGATGACTTTTATGGGGAGGTGTCAGAGGCTCCTTAAATGCTTTGTTCGTACTTTCTGAGGTTACTCTAACGTCTCGGGGAATGTATTCCCCGAGGATGGGTCCTCCGAGGGATACTTCTGTTTTCGAAGAGGGTCTGACCGCTCTACCGAGGTTGGTCCTACCATATCCTAAGGAAGCGAATTCCCTACATTAGGCCAGGGGGATCGTTCATCCTTCCGACCTCGGCTGGCTGTTTCCCTCTGGTGAAGTCGGTACTCCGTCAGGTCTGGGAGCTCGGCCAGTGATGGGCACCTCGGCTATCACATTGTGTCCCGTAACTTATGCGACACCCTTGGCCTTCTTAGGAATCTCAGGTTGCTTGATTCCAACTTAGCATTTGTCATTTGTCCTCATGCTTATCTTAGTTTCTCATGGAATCCATAGGGGTCTTTCTTAACACCCTAAACCCATTGGGTTAACACAACCTGACTACTGCCCATGAGTGCTCCCAACACATAATTGTTTTTGAATAAGACTTACAAATCTCATGCCTTACTTGAGGCCACTTTGGTACCTATACCTTACTTCCCTATATTTAGGCACATTCTTAGGTCATCGCTTCATTAGCCCATCCTTATGCACTAACCACCATAACTACTTAGTGTGATTTACACACCCATAGCCATAGTGTGCACACCTTTAGGCTTAACTGAGACGTACAACCTCTTTATGTCCAAGGAAGTCTTACTTGCCACCTTTTTGGCCTACATTTCACTTAGATACTTGAAGTCTCTTCAAACACTCAGATTTACTAGAGCCTTTAGTATGACTCATTCTCATGGGCTCTTAGTGATTCAAGGCCATCATTTAGCAACTCAACTTTAGGGACTCATTAGGTAACACTGACTACCTTAGCTTCAATAATCTTACCTTGGGGTTTTGGTTCTTTTCTTGGCTACCTACTTTTTCAAGAGTCTTTCTTAATCATCAGCTAACCACACTTAGGCTTTTAAACTACTTAGATAACCCCTTCACTTACCCCTTAAGAAAATAAAGAATCCCATAAATTTCTTAGGATTAGTGAGCTCACTAAATTTTTCAACAACCACAACTTTCAGTTGCCTTCAATCCACTAATGAGGATATTACCTCTACTAACACTTAGCTCCACCTTAAGCTTCTTTATATTTAAGACCTTAACTTGGCATTCACACCCAACAATACCAATGCTGATTCTTCCTAATTTATTCAACACCCTTTGATAGTGGAGTACACTTTGGACCTTAGGGTCCTTTTTCTTATGAACCTTTAGGTTAACCTAGGTCCCCACTCTTAGCCCCTTGTCTTTAAGCTTTCCTAGCTTTTTTGAACTCACAATTAACCCCTACTATAAAAAATGAATGAACTCCTAATCACTCAAGAATACTGCTCAATTCACCGCCACTCTTCATGAGCAGCCTTAGGTCAACACAGACAGTAACAAAAATACTACACATAAGTCTACTACTTGGAGTTTATTCTATCTCCATAGGTGTTCTTATCAGCTATAGGTCCCGATTTTAAAACTGTTTAGGACTTTTTTAACTTACTTAAGTTATCCTTAAAGCCATTTGGCTAATGGTGCTTTCATGGTTCCTCTCTTACACTCCCATTCCGGGTTATAATTTCTTAAGGATCCAAATGTTACCTTGTTGGTCTTTAAGGCTCAGGTTAACTATCGAACCTTGACCAATTTACCAAAATCAACAAACTCCCCTCCTCAAGGAACCGCACCCTTAAAGACAACTTCAGAGTTTTGAGACCTGTGGGTTATGGTTCTCAACCTTCACTTAACCAACTCCTAGCAATTACTATGAGTGCTTAGGGTACCACTTACTTTTCTTCACTTGAAACTTCAGGTTCCTGAAGTTAACTCTTGGCTTTATAAGTGCTTTTACCGTAGTTGCGGGTGCTTGGAGAATCCAATCCCACCTTACTTGGTAACTCTTAGTCACTAGTGTGCAACACTTCTCAGAATTGGACTAGCCATAACTGTCATAGGGCTATCCTTCCTTAAACCATCCCTATAGTGCACAAAGTACTCTTTACACCATAGGTACAAGTTCAATCAACTTAAGGCTCAACTCATGGCACAACTTATCAACTCTTTCCTGCAAGTCGCCCTCACCCTTAGAATACTTCCAAGGGTCACTTATGACCGGCACAGTTAAGTCAGCCTTTATGCCTTTTAACTGATCCTTTTCCCAAACATTGGATACCAACCAATAAACCACAACCATAGATCACTGTATACCTACTACCCGTAATCTTCTAGGCAAAACCTTAACCACTCTAAGGATATAAACAAAACTTGCTTTTCTTGGGCTTTTATGGGTTCACAAACCCACACTTCATCCGCAATCCTAGCTTTCTAGGCAAGCTAGTCACAACCATAGACATAATAGTTTAAATAAGAAAACTGCTTACTACTATGATGTAAACATAAAGGTACCTCTCTTTGTTGTCAACCCTTTGACCAATCAATTGGTCCGAGAAAATTTGCCTGGTTGTCTTTGACTACTGGCGGTGCTTCCCCAATGCTTAAAGCATTATTGGCCTTAGCCTTGTTCAGGCCTTAACCTCGAGCATATCCATGCCTTTAGTCCTTTACCTTCCTTGATTACATGCACTTAGCTCATAGCCCCCATTTTCAGTTCGTGATGTTCTTCCTTGGGTTCCATGGACTCTAAATGAAATGATTCTTACCTGAGCTTTGCTTTGGCCTCAACTTACCTTGGGGTGAAGATGTTACTCTCTTGGCCCGAGTGCACACATGGTCCTAGTGCACTGTAGCCCTTACCTTATGGTCTATTCCTCTCTTGGTATCCATGTCACCCTTGTCCTTAGGTAATGATAGTTCACTTCACCTTGGTGCAGCCTTAATAACTTAGTGCTCTTTGGCCCTTACCTTTGGGCTTTTTGACTGCTTATCGAATTCAATTCTTCTCCACAAAACTGTAGACATTTCCCTAACCTTGGACCTACCCTTAGGGTGGGGATTGCTCATTTGGTCTCAGTATACCGGTAGGCCTTAGCACACTTCAACCCTTACCATTTAGGCATCAACCACAGTCTCCCTCCTTTTAAGGGTTGGGTATGCTCCTTGGGCTACTCATGCCACAGTGCTACTGGGATAGTACAACAAAATTGCCACCTTTCTATGGCTAATTCCATAGGGCCATATGGACCTTTGCTTAGTCTCTTACCTTAACGCCAAAATCTTACCAGGTTTCTGCTGATATACCTGCAACCAAAGTCATAAGACAATTCTAGGAATACCTGTAAGTAGTACTAACCACACTTAGCATAAGGACACATTTTGATCTTAGTCACTTATTGCCTCTACTAAGACCATTGACTTGCTCTAATACCAACTGTGGTGGAACAGGGCCCCAGTGCCCTGAATTGCTAACACTGGTAGGTTTTTTAGGAGCTATAATCCCACTTAAGTTACAATTGGCTAGTTATAACTCGTGAAGTATTTTAAATCATTACGTGCAACTAGTTACTTAGCCTACCCTGCATAGGAAATATGCATGCATTGTCCTGGCTATGCGATAACAATAAATTAAAACTATAAAGAAAACTTTGGCACCAATTCATAAAACATAAGTGAAAACAAGCCAAGACATCAAAACTTTAGTTGCTTCAACTTCAAGTAACAAGTATGTGCATACATATCAATCTTATATACATCCAAATGTGACCCTAGTGTTATACACACCAATGGACACTAGTAGAGACAATCCCTTTGTATGAAAATACCATACATTTAGAAGACGCAACAAAAATCTACTAAGATCCATCCTTAGCTCTTCACCCAAGCAAGCTAACTTCAGGTGATGAGCCACACTTGTACTCACTTAGCCTTGAACTGTAAGGCAAACACTTTGGTTAGTACTAGCTTATGCCATAAGTAACTTAGAAACTTGGAGTTTCTTACTTAGAGAATACCTTTAATCTAATAAAACTTAGCCTTAACAGTTGCCCCTTACCAACTGTTAGGCCCGACTAGCCCACTTAACCTGCACAACACTTAAGGGGTGAGTACGCAAAAGTACTCAGTAAAGGATTTGGTACTTGTAGGGGGAAAAAATGCAAGCATGCAAGGCACAACAAACATACAAATATATTTATATAGCATACGAAGTAAGGCAAGCAATCAACAACACAACCAGAAACAAGGATAAGAACAACAACAAACAATGCAAATAATGGATGGGTGGATGAATGAATGAAATATGCACATGCAAATGCACTTAGGACTTCCTTACACCCATAGGTGCTAGACTTGTCATGAGCTCATATCACTGGGGTACTTGGATACTGACCCTCATATCCTATACTAGTACTTAACTAACCCCATGAAGTCCTCTTACGGACGCCTTTGAGTAACTCATTACCCACTCAACCCTAGCCTGCCTTGACAGGCTACTTAGAGTAAGCCACCACTTACTCCTTCCTTACCTATCTCTTTCTTTAACTTATTGTGTAGGATAGCAACCTTATGTGGTTCAACTTACCAAGCTCTTCGAGCTTAGCTTAGGGCTCCTTAATGGCTTACTTACCAAACCATAAAGTTTGGTTGGGATCCTCTTAGGTTTTTTTCTCATTGTCCAATGGTCTATGACCTTCCACTTGGCCAACAAAGAATCTGAAACCCGCCTTAATCCCCTTAATGCTCCCTTCACAACTTAAGCACTTTAACCCCTTAGCCACCATTACTTACCCTACCCTAACCACACTACTTAGCTACCATGTAAATAATGCAAAATTCCTAACTTAGGAATGAGTTCTAGACCCAATCGAGGCTATGAAACATCTTAAATTAGCCTAGAGATGATAACCGAGAGTTTAAGGCATTCTTAGGATGCCTCGAGCTTGAGGGACTAATGCCTTGGTGATGCCGTTGGTGACATGTCGCCAAAGGCATCCACGCTCAAGAATCTTGATGCTTACCGATGACATGTCTCCAATTCACGTCGCCAGTCACCAAATGGCGTCGCCAATGAATTACAGCTTTGTGCAACAGCGCGCAAACTTGCATGAAACTTGCTAAAACTTTCCCATCCCAAGGGAAATTTACATGGGTCTTGTTTCTACTTCATTCCTACACATAATAATACATTTTTATGCATTATTTGAGCTAAATTAATGTAAATCGCTTACCTCAAATCATCCTTAAAGCAAGAAACAAACAACAAGCATACTTGAGCTCCATAGAGTTCCTTTGAGTTCCAAGCTTGAATTCGACCAAATTGGAAACCAAGGGCACAAAATTAAGACCATTTCTAACCATTTAACAAGCTTAAAACTAACCCACAAGGATCAAAGATGTTTACCGAAGGGTTTGAACCAAAATTTCCAAGAACAACTCCAAATGCACCAAATCCACAAAAAATAAGCTAAAGGCTTGTTGGGATGGCTTTGGGCCTTCAATTTTATGGAATTTATGCTAGAATGGGAGATTTGAAGGTGGAGAGCTATGGAGAAGTGAGAGCCACGAAAATGGCAAATAGGGGAGATGATGAATAGTGTCATCTTCTTCACGTATATAGCCAACCTCTCTTCCGTTTGACAATTTGGCACTCAAACTTAACTTTGAATCACTTACGCCACTTAAACTTTCCTACACCAACACTCTTTGGTCCCATTGAAAGGTTTTTCTTACCCAAACACTTTGCCCTTAAGTCACTTAAGCCATTATAAGACATAATAGCTCAATTTCCTACTTAGTGCATTTTTCACCCTTAACTTTTGCTTTTGCTTCAAATGGCTATAAAAACTTATGGTCTTAAATCAATTAGCTCAAAACACTTGCATGAACCTAATTTTATTGAAATTACGGTCATGCCACTGAGTTGGGCCAAAATTACCATTTTTCCCTCCTTGCCCTTTAGGTGCCAATTACACTTTGGAACTGAATTTATCCTTACTTAGCTTGCTTTCCTTGCTTAATAAAACTTATTTGAGAAAAATAACTTAGGATTTACTTACCTCAACATACAAGGTAGAGGAACATTGGGAAAGCCTTTACAATATTAGTGTCTTAGCTATATCTACTACTACTGACAATTTGTTGAAAGCTTTGTATAAATTGTAATGTGAGCTACATTTAAATATGGTAAGATCCCCAACTCCTCAAACGGTCAGTGCTAGAATGTCTACCTCATCAGCAAGGTTGAATCCCACACTCCAAATGTTGAAACATCCCCCACCAACTACCTCTGGTCTAGCTAAAGTGGATGACTATCTCAACACATCATTTGAGTCAAGCAATATTGAAATATTAAAGTGGTAGAAACAAAAAAGGTCAAGATTTTTGATATTGTCCATCATTGCCCAAGAAATTCTAGCTATACTAGTCTTAACCATGGTTTTTTAGGCAGCTGTTAGTGCAGGTAAACAAGTAATATTAGAAAAATGAGCAAAGCTAACACTAAAGGCAATGGAATTTTGTGTATGCAATTGATATTAGGGCCTTGCAATAATCGAAGCAAAACCAAAAGAGTTTTGTGATAAGGTGATATCCAGTGGTAAGGCTTCATTTTTTTTTTCTTATCTTTACTCTTTGTTTGTGTTTAATATGAATATACTATTATGGACAGATCCTGGGCTTCAATTTCTAGTTATTTTTGAAAAGTTTTTCCACATTCTCTTGTTAGGCACATTTCAGTTAATTGTAACTGCCGTTTGGATTCAAATTTAAAAAATTTACATTGGCGGTAATGCTTCCCTCTTCTATAAAAAATTATTAATTCCATTTTAATAATTAATTCCAAATTACCCCGAGTTGTGCCTAGGGCCCACTAGCCCAAGCCCAAGCCCATTGCATAGGGCCTATCTCAGGCCAGGTCAGCCCCACAACTTGCCTCTCTTTGTGATGCTAGCAACAATTAAACTTGGAAGTATTATGTGGAAGCAACTAGGTTTTAGCATGGTTAGGTTGGCCTGATTTTCTAATGGAATTGACACCGGCCTAAAATAGTAATGGTTCCAAAGTAATCATACTTAATATGAAAATCGAGAATCAAACAGAATCAAAACCATAGGTCTGGCTTTCTTGATTCTAGTTTTGAGAGTTTTCAGTTCCTATGACCATATAGATAAAACCATTAACAACTTCATAATATACTAAAATTGTTTCCGCAACCTGTTTAAGAAACATTTAACGTAATACATAACTTAATACATGTTAAATGTGCATGTTCTTAGCATATGAACAATTTATAATAACATAATTTTTTAAAATAAACGTTCATATATAAATATATGAGTAATTTAATTATGTACATTTTTAAATATAAGTTTAAATGTACATGTTCATAGATAACTATATAAGCAATTTAGTAATATTATAACTTTTACCTCAGGCACAGTTCTACCCCAGGTTAGTTTTATATATAACCAGAACCAATCCGAAAACTTATGGTTCTTCCAAATGAGGAACCAACCAGTGAACCGTGATTCATTTTTACCTAGCCCACCTAGCCCAACCTAACTCAATAAGGGTGATTTAGGTTGAATTTCCGGTCTGCCCAACCCACGCTCACCCTTAAAAACATCCTGAATGCAGAATATTAGCAATTTGTTTGGAGTATAAGTTTTTACCGAATGATCAATTTATAATATTTCTTTAAAGTTTAGACTCACAGATGCCATTAAATAAGCTGATTATAAGTGATAATTTTAAGCTTGAACAAAATTATAAGCACAGTTTACTCAAATTAAATGAGATTAAATATGTAATTGAGTTTGTATAATTTTTCATGAAAAAAAGTTGGCATAATTGCTATTGTATTTCTTTTTTCTTTGAAAAAAAATTCACTATAGCAATGCTACTCCAAAACATAACCCATCCATTATATTTTAGCCTTGGTATAACAATCCTAAATACCTTATTAGTTAAGTGAAAAGTGTACTGTGTTGTTAGAATGAGGGATTGAAGCATCTGGTCTCCCTACAGAGTTTGTAGCCAAAAAAAGGTCATTTGTGGCTGATGCCAGCAACCTATATTCAGCTTCTGCTGAGGTCCTACTTATGATTGCCTACTTCTTCATTCTCCAGGAATTCGATGCTTTGCCAAATTCCACAAAAATAGCCTATGATAGATCTTTTAGTTTATGGGCATGTGTCCCAATCTGCATCGTAATATCTCGTTAGCTAAAGATTGTTTTCTCATGGAAAAAAGAGGCCTTGACGAGAAGATGCCTTTATGTACTATAACACTCAAAGGGTAGCATTAAAATGATCAACTTTTGGTTCCTGCATGTATTAACTAAGCACATTCATGACATATATTATGTCCAGCCTCGTAACAAATTGATACAGTAGCATTCCAACTAATCTTTGATAGGGTGATAGGTCCTGAAAGACATCATTATTGGTCTATCCAAGATTATGTTAGTGTTGTATGGGCACCTTGATTGGTTTTGCTCCTATAAGTCCGGTATCAGCAAGCACATCCAAAGCATACTTTTTCTAGTTGTAAAAATCCCTTAAGGGCTTAGCTATTTCAATTCCAAAGAAGTATTGTAGTTTTCCCAAGTATTTGAGGTGGAAATGAACACGGAGAAAACCCTTTACCTCCTTACATTTAGAAGGGTTATCACCTGTCACCACAATGTCATCAACATATACTAAAATGGCAAGAAAAAAACCATTAGTCCTTTTAGTAAACAATGATGTATTTACTTTAGACTGAATGAAACTGTAACTCTTAAGGGTTATGGAAAGTTTAGCAAACCATTCCTGTGATAATTGCTTAAGCCCATATAAGGACCTTTTGAGCTTACAAACACTTTTGTCTCTTGGTTGAAAACATCCTAGGGGGGCGGGTAACATGTAAATTATTAGTGTTGTACCCAAAAGGCAATCATGAAATCATTGTATTTTGCACATTAAGGCTTGATATTTTATTGAGGCATTAATCCAGTAATTATGTTTGTTATTTTTTTTCTGCATAACTTAATAAACATAATTATAACCCTAAAATAATGATGTTATTAAATGTCCTTGGTCTAGTATTATCGTGGACCGAGTTGTAATAATACATAAAGACTAGCATATGTTGAGACTAATATAAGATATGTAGTCTACATATGGGTACAACTTGGAGAACTTATGCACTTGACTAACTCACCATGAGAATGCTACATGGATCGTTATATGAGTGTCACAAGTGATTCTCATAGTGATCATGTATATGTAGTCCTTTGACCTAGGGTCATCAAGGTTCTCTACTTGTGAGTCATATACTTTGATACTTCCCATTATTGCACGTAACTGGGTGAACTTGAAGGAGGTCATTGGGAATGTCACATATCATGCGGATGGTTTTGTATGATCAAGATGGGATTTGCCCCTCCTATGTAACAGGAGTGATATCTTTGGGCCCCTTGATAGAGTGAGACTAAGAAAATGCATGACCATGCTCGGATGAGTTGATATACGATATTAATGCCATCAGTTTAAGTTAGTCTACTCGGTAATCAAGAAACCATAGATCGGGCTATACAAGAGTGACAAATTTCATGTCTCTTGCTTGGTCTTGATATCTTGGACAAAGGGACAATGGCATATATGGATAATGATCATAAAGGTTTAGTCGAATCACCGACAATCTTGTCACTTGGGTAGCAATGATGTGTTGCTAGACACCGCTCATTGTTTATGATCATAAATGTGATTTATGATCATTGCCAATGTGATAGGAGCCTATTGAGTCGCACACATAGAGCTAATTGGATTATTTAAGTGCATGGGCCGAATTGTGTGGTCTTGGTTTCATGATAATTTCGTATTATTGATTGGCCCAAAGGTTGAGTCATTATTAGGCCAGAAATTAAAGCCTAATTAGATTAGGGCTTTAAAACCCATTAGGCTTAGGAGTTGAGTCTCACTACAAATACATCACATAGTGAGAAATTCACTGCTCTTGCCCTAGTCTCCTTAAGGACAAAATCAGAAGAGTTATGAGAGTTCTAGCTGCACTCTTTTCTTTCCATTCTTTGGAGGACATAAGCTAGCACTGCAAGCACAAGAGGAACGCATCTACTAGAAGGTGGTGGAGGTGTGGTGATCCCAAGAGGCTTGTGTGGATACCATAGAAAGCTTGAACATGTCAACTATTCAAGTTTTATGACTCAACTCAACAGTTAGGTGAAAGATCTCAACCAAACTAGGTATAAAATTTTGGGCACCTGATTTACCCCATTTTACTTGGATCCTAGAAGGTTTCGGTTATATTATGCTATGCTTGCTTGGCTCCCAAAATCCTATAGTGGTATTAGAGCTAATAGTGAAACTCCAAATCGGGATTGAGTGTCAAATCGCATGATATATTGTGTGCTCAGTTGCTTTCAATAATGATTGATTAGATTGATTCATGAGGCATGAAATCGGAACTCATAATGTATATATGAGATATATGAAGAAATAACACAAATTGGTTAATGAGATTAACCCTAGATTGATTGGTATGAAATACCTATCTAAATTAAGATTGCTGCAAGTGGGACCACCGTATGTAAAGCATCGCATTACTAAAATTGGTTAACAAACGAGTGTTCATTGGCATGCATTTTTGTTGAATAAGATTTGACATGATATGCTAATTGGTGGTTGAAGCATGGTGCATGGTTATAGCCCTTGTTGGTTGTACTTGTAAATATGGCCTGCAAGTCATGCCTTTTCTTGTTGCTCTCATTTTACATTCTCTTCTCACCTTACTCCCCTCGAACGTAACTCGAGGTTTCTATTATTGATCTAATTGTACATTTTGGGATCATCTGAGTTGATGTGTCCAAGAAGGTAACTACAAAGAGATAACGAAAGAGAAAGGAGAAGGAGCTTATGGAGACTTTTTCTTTTCTTAAGCTTTTATGATATTCTCATTAGCTTGAGAATATCACATAGTTTGGGCTATAACCATATCACATTTATTTTGGTTTTAGCATACAATTATAATTGTATGTGATGCATGTATAAGACAACTAGAGATAATAATTGGTGAGATCAAAAGGAAAAATCCCTCAAACAAAATATTATGTCATTAAATGTGATTCCTTCAAAATGTTGGCACTCATTAAGACTTTGATTAACATTGGATGGGTTTGCCAAAGCAAAGCACCTATGTTCATATTGGTAAGACGCGATGGGATAAAATTGATATCCAAATTGCTAACTTTGGGTCTGACTTAACTAAGTCATCGTAATAGGATTGGGTGCTTATAGGCATAGGGTTGGGCTAAAGTTCATGAGATGATCTTGGACAAGTGTTGTTCACCCAACTACCCAAGAGTTGCATAAGATGCAATTGCCAAGGAGTTGCCTACCTAAATAACTGTAACTTGATAGAAAAGCCAAAGCTGACTCAGGTTGTGGTGAAATATAGATCTTGGCCCACTAGAATACCTTAATGCCAAGGTGTTCTGAAATAATATCGAGGGTTATTATTTTGAGTAAAATAGTAGGTGTATCATTTAATAAAATTCCTTATTAAATGAATTAAAACGCATAACTCTTACACTACATATTTACTATTATAGATTACCATGGCACAAAACACATCGACACTTTATTGCGATCGATCATTGAGAAGGAAAAACTGAATAGGACCAACTTTCTCAAATGGTACTGAAATTTGAAGATAGTCCTCAAGCAAGAGAAAAAGGCTTATATCCTAGAGCAGCCCATTCCAAATGAGCCTACTGCCAATACTCCAAGAGCTAAAAGGGATGCTCACAAGAAGCTTTCTGATGATGCTTTGAATGTTGCTTCCCTCATGCTAACAACCATGGAATTTGAGCTTCAGAAGCAACATGAGAACATGGGGGCGTTCGATATGATCGAACATCTCAAAATGCTCTTTCAAGAGCAAGCTAGGCATAAGAGGTTTGAGACCTCTAAGGCATTGTTTCAGTGCAAAATGTCTAAAGGAAGTCTTGTGGGTCCTCATGTGCACAAGATGATTGGGTACATTGAGAATCTTGAGAGTTTGGGATTTGTTCTTCAGAAAAAGTTGGCTGTTGATGTAGTCTTACAATTGTTGCCCGAAAGCTACAGTCAGTTTTTCATGAACTATAACGTGAATGACCTTGACAAGCCCCTCCTTGAATTGGTCAACATGTTGAGAATTGCTAAGCAAAACCTTAAGAAGGCTAAGCCCATTATGATGGTACAAAAGGGCAAAGGAAAAGGAAAAGCCAGCAAGAAGAAAGATAAAGCTAAAGGAAAGTCTAATGCTAATTCTTCTTCAGCTGCATTGAAACCATCTAGTGGTGTGGCTAAGGAAGGGGAGTGCTTCCATTGTAAGCAACGTGGACACTGGAAGCACAACTACAAGCTTTATCTTGAAGAACTTGCTAAGGAGAAGGGAAGTAAGACTTCCACTTCAGGTATTTTTGTTATAGATGCTAACTTTTCTACTTCCTCATCTAAGGTACTAGATACTGGATGTGGGTCTCACATTTGAGCAAATGTGCAGGATCTAAGTACGAGTAGAAGATTGGCCCGAGGTCAAGTGGACCTATGTGTTGGAAATGGAGCAAGGGTTGCTGCCTTAGCCGTAGCGACTTTTGTTCTCACTTTGCCTAGTGGATTAGTTTTGGAATTCGACAACTGCAACTTTGTGCCTACTATTAGTCGAAATTTGACTTATGTTTCTTATTTGGACAATAAAGGTTTTTCATTTATAATAAAGGACAAATATTGTTTTATTTCTTTGAATGAAATCTTTTATGGTAATGCTCGACTTAGCAATGGTTTGTATGTTCTAGAACTCAAAAATCCAATCTATAATGTGAATACCAAGAAGATCAGATTGAATGATTCGAACCCAACCTATCTCTAGCATTATCGTTTGGGCCATATAAATGAAGCCTACATATCCAAGCTCCATAAGGATTAACTATTGGACTTATTTGATTTTGAATCATATGAGACATGTGAGTCATGTTTATTGGGCAAGCTGACCAAAACCCTTTTCACTGGGCAAAGTGAAAAGGCTAATGACTTATTAGGACTCATACATAGTGATGTATGTCGCCCTATGTCTACACATGCTAGAGGAGGTTTCCAATACTTCATTACCTTTACTGATGACTTTAGTAGATATGGCTATGTGTATCTCATGACACACAAGCAAAATCCTTTGAAAAGTTCAAAGAATTCAATAATGAAGTAGAGAATCAACTTGGGAAGAGTGTCAAAGTACTTCGATTAGATTAAGGTGGAGAATACTTGGATCGAGAATTCCTTGACTATCTAAAGGTGTGTGGTATAGTATCACAACTTACTCCAACTGGTACACCTTAATGGAATAGTGTATCTGAAAGGAGAAATTGAACTCTGTTAGACATGGTTCGATCTATGATAAGTCAACCTGACCTTCCAAACTCATTTTGGGGACTTACTCTAGAGACAAATGCTTTTACACTAAACTGAGCTCCATCTAAATCGGTTCAAACGACACCATATAAGATATGGAGTGCGGGGCATCCCAATCTTTCTTTTATGAAGATTTGGGGCTGTGACACTTATGTGAAACGTCAATCATCTAACAAGCTAGGGCCCAAATCTTATAAATGCCTCTTTGTTGGGTATCCAAAAGAAACAAAGGGTTACTATTTCTACAATCCTTTTGAGCAAAAAGTGTTTGTTGCAAGAATTGGTGTCTTTCTAAAAAAAGAGTTTATCTCTAAAGGAACCAGTGGGAGGAAAGTAGAACTTGAAGAAATTCAAGAACAACAAGGGGACATCGAACCTGAACAAACACCACAAGAAATTCAACATGAGCTCGAGAGATATGGATTTCTTGTGACTCACACTAGTGTTGTGATGCTCATGGATCACGATGAGCCCACAACCTATCAACAAGCTATGTTGGGGCCTAATTCTAAGAAGTGGCTAGAGGCCATGAAGTCTGAGATGAAATCCATGTATGAAAACAAAGCATGGATTTTGGTTGATCCACCTGAAGGGGTAAAACCTATAGGGTGTAAATGGTTTTTCAAGGAGAAAACTGACATGGATGGTAATGTGATTACCTTTAAGGGATGATTGGTTGCAAAATTTTTGAAGTAAATTCATGGTATTGACTATGATGAAACTTTTTCACCAGTTGCCATACTTAAATTTATCCGAATTTTATTGGCTATTGCTAAACACTATGATTATGAGATATAGGAAATGGATGTCAAAATTGCTTTCCTTAATGGAAAGCTACTTGAGGATGTGTACATGACACAGCCTGAGGGTTTTGTCACTCCTAAGAATGCCAATAAAGTGTGCAAGTTGTAAACGTCCATTTATGGACTGAGGCAAGCTTCTCGGAGTTGGAATCTTCATTTTGATGAAGTAATCAAAGAGTTTGGTTTTATAAAAAATGAATATGAACCTTGTGTCTACAAGAAGGTAGTGGGAGCGCTATTGTTTCCTTGGTGTTGTATATAGATGACATACTACTCATTGGGAATGACATTCCTGAGCTGCAGTCTGTAAAAACTTGGCTAAGGAAATGTTTCTCTATGAAGGACTTAGGTGAAGCACCCTATGTGTTAGGCATCAGGATCTATAGAGATAGATTTAGAAATTTGTTCAGCCTAAGTCAAAGTACATACATTGACAAAGTGCTAAAGAGGTTTAACATGCAAGACTCCAAGAAAGGATTTTTGCCTATGTCACATGGTATAACTCTTTCTAGATCTCAGTGTCTGAGTACACCTCAAGAGAGAGAGCGCATGAGTAAGATTCCATATGCCTCGATAATTAGATCTATCATGCATGCCATGATATGCACTCATCCCGATGTCTCGTATGACTTGAGCATGATAAGCAGGAACTAATCAAACCCCAGTAAGAGTCACTAGACAGCTATTAAGAACATCCTTAAGTACTTACGATAGACTAAGGATGCATTCTTTGTCTTTAGAGGCGAAGATGAGCTCATTGTAAGCGGTTACACCAATGCTAGCTTCCAATCTGATAAGGATGATTTCATATCGTAATCCGGTCATGTGTTTTGCATTGGTGGTGGTGCTGTGAGCTGGAAGAGTTCAGAGCAAGAAACAGTAGCCGACTCTATAACAGAATATGAGTATATTGCCACCTCTAATGCTATGAAGAAGGCAATTTGGATCAAGAAGCTCATCACAGAACTTGAAGTGGTTCAACCATTGCCAACCTAATAGAGCTTTATTGTGAGAATAATGGAGCAATTGCACAGGCTAAGGAACCTCGATCTCACCAGCAATCCAAACACATACTCTGACACTATCATCTCATCAGGGAGATCCTCAAAAGGGGTGATGTAAAGATATGCAGGACTTCGACAGACAATAACATTGCTGATCCATTGACAAAACCCCTTACACAACAAAAGCATGATAGCCATTCTAGGTCTATTTGTATTAGATACATGGATTATTGGCTCTAGTGCAAGTGGGAGATTGTTAGTGTTGTACCCAAAAGCCAATCATGAGATGATTGTATTTTGTATATTGAGGCTTGATATTTTATTGAGGCATTAATCAAGTAATTATGTTTGTTATTTTGTTTCTACGTAACTTAATAAATATAATTATAACCCTAAAATAATGATGTTTGTAAATGTCCCTGGTCTAGTATAATCGTAAAGTGGGTTGTAATAATACATAAAAACTAGCACATGTTGAGACTAATATAAGATATGTAGTCTACATATGGGTACAACTTGGAGAACTTATGTACTTGACTGACCCATCATGAGAATGCTACATGGTGTTAGTGTTGTGCCCAAAAGGCCAATCATGAGATGATTGTATTTTTGCAAATTGAGTCATGATATTTTATTGAGGCATTAATCCAGCAATTTTGTTTATTGTTTTGTTTCTGCGTAACGTAATAAACATAATTGTAACCCTAGAATAATGATATTCTTAAACGTCCCTAGTATAGTATTATTGTGGAGCGGGTTGCAATAATACATAATGACTAGCATATGTGGAGACTAATATGAGATATGTAGTCTACATATGGGTACAAGTTGGAGAACTTGTGTACTGGACCGACCCACCATGAGAACACTTCATTGATCGTTATATGAGTGTCATAAGTGATTCTCATAGTGATCATGGTATATGTAGTCCTTCGACCTAAGATCATCAAGGTTCCCTACATGTGAGTCACATACTTTGATACTTTCCTTTGTTGCTCGTAACTGAGTGAACTTGAAGGAGGTCATTGGGTATGTCACATATCATGCGGAGGGATTTGTATGATCAAGATGGGATTTGTCCCTCCTATGTAACGGGAGTGATATCTTTGGGCCCCTTGATAGAGTGAGACTTAGAAAATGCATGGCCATGCTCCGATGAGTTGATATATGATATCAATGTCGTCAGTTTAAGTTAGTCTACTCGGTAATCAAGAAACCAAAGATTGGGCTATAGGAGAGTGACACATTCCATGTCTCGTGCTTAGTCTTGATATCTTGGACAAAGGGACAATGGCATATATCGGTGATGATCATAAAGGTTTAGTCGATTCACCGACAATCTTGTCACTTGGGTAGCAATGATGTGTTGCTAGACACCGCTCATTGCTTATGATCATAAATGTGATTTATGATCATTGCCAACATGGCAAGAGCCTATTGGGTCGCACACATAGAGCTATTTGGATCATTAGAGTGCATGGGCTAATTATTTGGGTTATGGTTTCACTTTAATTTCGTATTAATAATGGGCCAAGGAGTTGAGCCATTATTAAGCCCGAAATTAAATCCTAATTGGATTAGGGCTTTGAAACCCATTAGGCCTGGAAGTTGAGTCTCACTATAAATACAACTTTTAAGTGAGAAATTCGCAGGTCTCCTTGCCCTAGCCTCCCAAAAGGACAGCCACACTCTTCTCTTGCTTTTCCTTGGAGGACGCAAGCTAGCACTGCGAGCGCAAGAGAAACGCATCTGCCGGGACGTGGTGGAAGCGTGGTGATCCCGAGAGGCTCGTGTGGATACCATAGAGAGCCTGAACACGTCAACTGTTCAGGTTTTGTGATTCGACTCTACAGTTGAGTGAGAAATCTTAACCGAAAATTAGGTATGAAATTTTCGAACACCCGGTTTACCCCGTTTCACTTGGATCCTGGAGGGTTTCGATTAAATTCCGCTGCGCTGTTTGGCTCCCGAAACCCAACAGTGGTATCAGAGCTACTGGTGAAACCCTAAATCGGGATTGAGTGTTGAATCGCATGATGCTATGTGTTCGATTGGTTTTCGGCCATGATTAATTAGATTGATTCATGATGCATGAAACCGGAATTCGTAATGAACATATGAGATATATGAAGAAACGACACGAATTGGTTAATGAGATTAACCCGAAATTGATAGGTATGAGATACCTATATGGATTAGGATTCTTGCAATAGTTGCAAAAACCCTAGGTTTGTTCGGATTCGGCCTGTTCGGGGACCGAATGTAAGGTATATTTGGTGGCTCAAATGGAGGAGTCTCGGATTCACTGACCGGCCAGCGGGACCGCCGTATGCGAAGCGCCACATAAATAAAAATGGTTAATCAACACGCGAAAATTGGCATGCATCTTTGTTGAATGAGATTTGACATGATATGCTGATTAGTGTTTGAAGCATGGTGCATGGTTATAGCCCTTGATTGGTTGTACTTGTAAATACGGCCTGCGAGTCGTGCCTTTTCTTATCACTCTCATTGTACATTCTCTTCTCACCTTACTCCCCTCGAATGTAACTCGAGGTTTCTATTATTGATGTAATGATGCATTATGGGCTCATCCAAGGTGGTATGTCCAAGGAGGTGACAACAAAAGAGCAGCCAAGAAAGGAAGAGAAGGAGCTTGTGAAGACTCTTTTCTTTTCTTAGGCTTTTATGATATTCTCATTGGCTTGAGAATATCGCATAGTTTGGGCTATAACCATGTCACGTTTATTTCTTGTAAGCATGAGATGCATGTTTTATATTTGTATGTGATGCATGTATAAAACAACCGGAGATAACAAATTGGTGAGATCAAAAGATAAAATCCCTCAAACAAATATTAAGTCATTAAATGTGATGCCTTCCAAATGTTGGCACTCGTCAAGACTTTGATCAACATTAGGTGGGTTTGCCAAAGCAAAGTACCTATGTTCATCTTGGTAAGGCGCGATGGGATAATAGTGATATCCAAACTGCTAACTTTGGGTTTGACTTAACTAAGTCATCCTAATAGGATTAGGGACTTAGAGGCATAGAGTTGGGCTTAAGTTCATAAGATGAGCTTGGACAAGTGTTGTTCACCCAACTATCCAAGAGTTGCATAAGATGCAATTGGCAATGAGTTGCCTACCTAAATAGCTGTAACTTGAGAGAAAAGCCAAAGCTGACTCAGGTTGTGGTCAAATATGGATCTTGGCCCACTAGAATACCTTAGCGCCGAGGTGTTCCGAAATAATATCAAGGGTTATTATTTTGAGGAAAATAGTGGGAGTATCGTTTAATAAAAGACCTTATTAAATGAATTAAAATACATGACTCTTACACTGCATATTTACTGTTGTAGATAACCATGGCACAAAACACATCGACACTTTCGTTGCGATCGATCCTTGAGAAGGAAAAACTTAATGGGACCAACTTTCTCAAATGGTACCGAAACTTGAGGATAGTCCTCAAACAAGAGAGAAAGGCATATGTCCTAGAGCAGCCCATTCCGAATGAGCCTGCTGCCACTGCTCCAAGAGCTGAAAGGGATGCTCACAAGAGGCATTCTGATGATGCTTTGGATGTTGCATGCCTCATGCTTATTACCATGGAATCTGAGCTTCAGAAGCAACATGAGAACATGGGGGCGTTCGATATGATCGAACATCTCAAAATGCTTTTCCAAGAGCAAGCTAGGCATGAGAGGTTTGAGACCTCTAAGGCATTGTTTCAGTGCAAGATGTCTGAGGGAAGTCCCGTGGGTCCTCATGTGCTCAAGATGATTGGGTACATTAAGAATCTTGAGAATTTGGGATTTGCTCTTCAGAAAGAGTTGGCTATCGATGTAGTCTTGCAATCGTTGCCTGAAAACTACAGTCAGTTCGTCATGAACTATAACATGAACGACCTAGACAAGTCCCTTCCTGAATTGCTCAACATGTTGAGAACTGCTGAGCAAAACCTTAAGAAGGCTAAGCCCATTTTGATGGTTCAAAAGGGCAAGGGAAAAAGGAAAAGCCAACAAGAAGAAGGATAAAGCTAATGGAAAGTCCAATGCTAGTTCTTCTTCAGCTGCACTGAAACCAAAGGGTGGTGTGGCAAAGGAAGGGGAGTGCTTCCATTGTAAGCAACCTGGACACTGGAAGCGCAACTGCAAGCTCTATCTTGAAGAACTTGCTAAGGAAAAGGGAAGTAAGACTTCCACTTCAGGTATTTTTGTTATAGAGGCTAACTTTTCTACTTCCTCATCTTGGGTATTGGATACTGGATGTGGATCTCACATTTGTGCAAATGTGCAGGATCTAAGTAGAAGTAGAAGATTGGCCCGAGGTGAAGTGGACCTACGTGTTGGAAATGGAGCAAGGGTTGCTGCCTTAGCCGTAGGGACTTATGTTCTCACTTTACCTAGTGGATTAGTTTTAGAATTAGACAACTGCTACTTTGTGCCTACTATTAGTAGAAATTTGATTTCTGTTTCTTGTTTGGACAAGAAAGGTTTTTCATTTATAATAAAGGACAAATGTTGTTCTATTTATTTGAATGAAATCTTTTATGGTTGTGCTCAACTTAGCAATGGGTTGTATGTTCTAGACCTTGAAGATCCAATCTATAATGTGAATACCAAGAAGGTCAGATTAAATGATTCAAACTTGACCTATCTCTGGCACTGTCGCTTGGGCCATATAAATGAGACCCGCATATCCAAGCTCCATAAGGATGGACTCTTGGACTCATTTGATTTTGAATCATATGAGACATGTGAGTCATGTTTGTTGGGCAAGATGACCAAAGCCCCATTCACAGGGTAAAGTGAAAGGGCTAATGACTTACTAGGACTCATACATAGTGAAGTATGTGGCCCTATGTCTACACAAGCTAGAGGAGGTTCCCAATACTTCATTACTTTCACTGATGACTTCAGCAGATATGGCTATGTGTATCTTATGAGACACAAGTCAGAATCCTTTGAAAAGTTCAAAGAATTCAAGAATGAAGTAGAGAATCAACTCGGGAAGAGTATCAAAATGCTTCGATCAGATCGAGGTGGAGAGTACTTGGATCGAGAATTCCTTGACTATCTGAAGAAGTGTGGTATAGTATCACAACTCACTCCACCAGGTACACCTCAATGGAATGGTGTTTCTGAAAGGAGAAATCGAACTCTGTTAGACATGGTTCGCTCCATGATGAGTCAAGCTGACCTTCCAAACTCCTTTTGGGGACATGCTCTAGAGACAGCCGCTTTTACACTAAACCGAGTTCCATCTAAATCGGTTCAAAAGACACCATATGAGATATGGAGTGGGAGGCGTCCTAATTTATCTTTTATGAAGATTTGGGGCTGTGACGCTTATGTAAAACGTCAATCCTCTAACAAACTAGGGCCCAAATCTCAAAAATGTCTTTTTGTTGGGTATCCCAAAGAAACAAAGGGTTACTATTTCTACAATCCCTCTGAGCAAAAAGTGTTTGTTGCTCGAACTGGTGTCTTTTTGGGGAAAGAGTTTATCTCTAAAGGAACTAGTGGGAGGAAAGTAGAACTTGAAGAAATTCAAGAACAATAAGGAGACATTGAACCTGAAATGGAACCTGTACAGACACCACAAGATGTTGTGGTTCAAGAGTCTGTTCCTGTAGCACAAAGCCCACGTAGGACTGGTAGGATTCGGCGTGAGCCCGAGAGATATGGATTTCTCGTGACTCACACCGGTGATGTGATGCTCATGGATCAAGATGAGCCCACAACCTACCAACAAGCTATGTCGGGGCCTGACTCTGAGAAATGGCTAGTGGCCATGAAATCCGAGATGGAATCCATGTATGAAAACCAAGTATGGACTTTGGTTGACCCACCTGAAGGGGTAAAACCCATAGGGTGCAAATGGGTTTTCAAGAAGAAAACTAACATGGATGGTAATGTGATTACCTTTAAGGGACGATTGGTCGCAAAAGGTTTCAAGCAAATTCATGGTATTGACTATGATGAAACTTTTTCACCAGTTGCTATGCTTAAATCCATCCGAATTTTGTTTGCTATTGCTGCACACTATGATTATGAGATATGGCAAATGGATGTCAAAACTGCATTCCTAAATGGAAAGCTACTTGAGGATGTGTACATGACACAGCTTGAGGGTTTTGTCACTCCTGGGAATGCCAATAAAGTGTGCAAATTGCAAAGGTCCATTTATGGACTGAAGCAAGCTTCTCGAAGTTGGAATCTTCGTTTTGATGATGCAATCAAAGAGTTTGGTTTTATCAAAAATGAAGATGAACCTTGTGTCTACAAGAAGGTTAGTGGGAGCGCTATTGTCTTCTTGGTGTTGTATGTAGATGACATACTACTCATCGGGAATGACATTCCTGAGCTACAGTCTGTGAAGACTTGGCTAAGGAAATGTTTCTCTATGAAGGACTTGGGTGAAGCAGCCTATGTGTTAGGCATAAGGATCTATAGAGATAGATCTAGAAAGCTTCTTGGCCTAAGTCAAAGTACATATATTGACAAGGTGCTAAAGAGGTTTAGCATGCAAGATTCCAAGAAAGGATTCTTGCCCATGTCACATGGTATCACTCTTTCTAGATCTCAGTGTCCGGGTACAACCGAGGAGAGAGAGCGCATGAGTAAGATTCCATATGCCTCAGCAATTGGATCTATCATGTATGCCATGATATGTACTCGTCCCGATGTCTCATATGCTTTGAGCATGACGAGTAGGTACCAATCGAACCCCGGTGAAAGTCGCTGGATAGCTGTTAAGAACATCCTTAAGTACTTACGAAGGACTAAGGATGCATTCTTGGTCTTTGGAGGTGAAGATCAGCTCGTTGTAAGGGGTTACACCGATGCAAGCTTCCAATCCGATAAGGATGATTTTAGATCGCAATCTGGTTATGTGTTTTGTATTGGTGGTGGTGCTGTAAGCTGGAAGAGTTCAAAGCAAGAGACAGTAGCTGACTCTACAACAGAATCTGAGTACATTGCCGCCTCTGATGCTGCGAAGGAGGCAGTTTGGATCAAGAAGTTCATCACTGAACTTGGAGTGGTTCCAAGCATTGTTGACCCGATAGAGCTCTTTTGTGACAACAATGGAGCAATCGCACAGGCTAAGGAACCTTGATCTCACCAGCGATCCAAACACATACTCCGACGCTATCATCTCATCAGGGAGATCATCGAGAGGGGTGATGTAAGGATATGCAGGACATCGACAGACAGCAACATTGCTAATCCACTGACAAAGCCCCTTACGCAGCAGAAGCATGATAGCCATTCTAGATCCATCGGTATTAGATACATGGATGATTGGCTTTTAGTGCAAGTGGGAGATTGTTAGTGTTGTGCCCAAAAGGCCAATCATGAGATGATTGTATTTTTGCAAATTGAGTCATGATATTTTATTGAGGCATTAATCCAGCAATTTTGTTTGTTGTTTTGTTTCTGCGTAACGTAATAAACATAATTGTAACCCTAGAATAATGATATTCTTAAACGTCCCTAGTATAGTATTATTGTGGAGCAGGTTGCAATAATACATAATGACTAGCATATGTGGAGACTAATATGAGATATGTAGTCTACATATGGGTACAAGTTGGAGAACTTGTGTACTGGACCGACCCACCATGAGAACACTTCATGGATCGTTATATGAGTGTCATAAGTGATTCTCATAGTGATCATGGTATATGTAGTCCTTCGACCTAAGATCATCAAGGTTCCCTACATGTGAGTCACATACTTTGATACTTTCCTTTGTTGCTCGTAACTGAGTGAACTTGAAGGAGGTCATTGGGTATGTCACATATCATGCGGAGGGATTTGTATGATCAAGATGGGATTTGTCCCTCCTATGTAACGGGAGTGATATCTTTGGGCCCCTTGATAGAGTGAGACTTAGAAAATGCATGGCCATGCTCCGATGAGTTGATATATGATATCAATGTCGTCAGTTTAAGTTAGTCTACTCGGTAATCAAGAAACCAAAGATTGGGCTATAGGAGAGTGACACATTCCATGTCTCGTGCTTAGTCTTGATATCTTGGACAAAGGGACAATGGCATATATCGGTGATGATCATAAAGGTTTAGTCGATTCACCGACAATCTTGTCACTTGGGTAGCAATGATGTGTTGCTAGACACCGCTCATTGCTTATGATCATAAATGTGATTTATGATCATTGCCAACATGGCAAGAGCCTATTGGGTCGCACACATAGAGCTATTTGGATCATTAGAGTGCATGGGCTAATTATTTGGGTTATGGTTTCACTTTAATTTCGTATTAATAATGGGCCAAGGAGTTGAGCCATTATTAAGCCCGAAATTAAATCCTAATTGGATTAGGGCTTTGAAACCCATTAGGCCTGGAAGTTGAGTCTCACTATAAATACAACTTTTAAGTGAGAAATTCGCAGGTCTCCTTGCCCTAGCCTCCCAAAAGGACAGCCGCACTCTTCTCTTGCTTTTCCTTGGAGGACGCAAGCTAGCACTGCGAGCGCAAGAGAAACGCATCTGCCGGGACGTGGTGGAAGCGTGGTGATCCCGAGAGGCTCGTGTGGATACCATAGAGAGCCTGAACACGTCAACTGTTCAGGTTTTGTGATTCGACTCTACAGTTGAGTGAGAAATCTCAACCGAAAATTAGGTATGAAATTTTCGAACACCCGGTTTACCCCGTTTCACTTGGATCCTGGAGGGTTTCGGTTAAATTCCGCTGCGCTGTTTGGCTCCCGAAACCCAACACATGGATCGTTGTATGAGTGTCATAAGTGATTCTCATGGTGATCATGTATTTGTAGTCCTTTGACCTAAGGTCATCAAGATTCCCTACATGTGAGTCACATATTTGATACTTCCCTTTGTTGCTTGTAACTGAGTGAACTTGAAGAAGGTCATTGGGTAGGTCACATATCATGCAAATGGTTTTGTATTCTATTTAACGGGAATGACATCTTCGGGTCCCTTGATAGAGTGAGACTAAGTAAATGTGTCGTGCCCACACTTGCCCCTGGCCCATTTGGGCCCGATTACTTAAACAATACAGCGGAAGTCTTATTTCACAAAAGGGGCATTTAAAATTATTATTATTATTACAACTTAAGGGCATGAACCCCAGGATACTTACCGGTACTAGCTCGTTAACTATTTACTTTTAGGGTTTTATTGCTCTCAGAAACAAGCTAGCACACCTATGTGGAATTTAGTGTTCATTTCATGATCTTTATCATGCTTAGCCAAGTACATGCATGGCAACCAAAACACCATATTCATATTTACAAGTCATAAAAATGGTGTTATACTGAAAATAAACATAATCACTTAAATAGCCAGGATACCCAAAAGCATGATACATGGCAAATAATTCATAAGTCCATAGAACACATTCCACCTTAATAGACCTTGTTCCCACAAATTTCTAGACTCCTCAAGCCTGCACAAGGAAGTCCACAACATTAGCTTGTTTCACAAGCAATCCATAACACTTAAGACACTTAGAATATTGAGCAACATATGTACAAACCTCTACTATGTGAAAGAGTATTTATTACTCTTGACCGTAATGCTTTTCTATAGCTGCTTTACCTACAAAAGTAGAGTAGGGCGGGTGAGTTATAAAACTCAATAAGGAATCCAATGGCATCCAATGCCTAACTTAGTGAGGTATTTTCTTATGGCTTTCAAAGCCAACTTATGGCCTCCAAGGCCTAACATATGGCTTCCAAAGCCTAACTTATGCCAAGAATGTAATGGCAATTATTCCATAAACCTGCAAAGAAAACACTAAGACAAAGAAAACACAAAGCATGTAGAAATAACAATAATAATAATAATTGGGGTCAGCATGCACAATCAATTCATAGAAGCACACAACACAACACACCACATAACACAATTCTGTATGGGCAAAGCAAGCATTAGCATATTCCATATCACACAATATCGGTCGACCATTTCTTATACCATACTGAGTACTCCTTAGCTTGGGAATCGAGTTGGCCAAACTCGATGCCAAGACCTAAATGCTTGCACTTAACTCATGAGTAACCATAGTTGCCGAAACAACGATACTTAGCCCACTATGCACTATGTGCCCGAATACTCAAAAAGGGAGTATGAGAAAATCCTCAAACAGAGTTGCCGAAGCAACAAAACAACTTAGCCCTGCATGCACACCTAGGATCACATGGTTCTTTGACCATCACCTAGGGGCACTAATACTCACAAACAAGATCATGGAGATACACCATGCAATAAAGTGAGTATAGGAATCCTTACCATAATTTTTGTAACCGTGTAATGCTTAATTCCTTTGCCTTTCCTTGCTTGTTGTTGGTAGAACTTGTCTTTTCCTTAATGGACCTCAACTTAAGGAGGTAAGGCCCATTTTAGCCTTTCTTTGACTTAGGCCCAATTTTCTGTGAACTCAGGCCTACATTGGCCTTTTTCCTGGAAATCCAGGCCCAACTTAATCCTTTCCAGGATTCAGGCCCACTTGGCCTGTTCTGGAATTTTGGCCCAACTTGGCCTCTTAATAACTTAGGCCCATTTGGCCTTTTAATAACTTAGGCCCAACTTAGCTTTCTTAGTACTTAGGCCCAAAATGACTTAGGACCACTTAGGCCCAAAATGAACTTAGGACCACTTAGGCCCAAAATGAACTTAGGACCACTTAGGCCCAAAATGACTTAGGACCACTTAGGCCCAAAATGAACTTAGGAGCCACATAAGCCCAAATTAACTTATGTCCACTTAGGCCCAAAATGACTTAGGACCATTTATGCCAAGAACACTTGGCCAACACCAATTTCTCACCAACTTGTCATCATGGCCGAATCTAACACCACTTTCTTTACCATTTTGGCTTCACTTTTTACTAGGAACACCTAGATACCATGAACACATGGATTACACACACAACCACCAAAATGGCACTTATGGCCGAATTTATATTGACTTTCATAGCCCACAAATCTTCCTCTTTTTATAACCATCTTTTGGAACTTGTCTTAAACATACATAAGAGCTTGTTTAGTACCAAGAACACTTGGTTTAAGCTCACTAATGCCAAGATACATACATGGCCGAATTTTACATCTTGCCTTCCTCCATGTTTCACTTATTTTTCTTGCTTATGTTGACCATAAAAGCTCATAAGTACCAAGAACACTTGGTTTAGAGCTTTGAAATTCCAAGAATCTTCATGGCCGAAACTTTCTTCATGCTTGAAGCCTTCATTTGATCTTTGCTTTGTTGGCTTCCAACACCTCATAAACACCAAGAACACTTGGTTTAATATCCATAAAGCTTATGATACAAACATGGCCGAAAATCCAAGAGAAAATGTAAGTCAAGAATTACACATGATTTTTCTTCATCTTTGCTTGATTTCTTGCTTTCCATGGCTTAAAAGTGCCATGCATGCCTTGAACTCTTAAGTTGAGTCCAAGAACACCAAGATCTTTCCATGGCCGAAACATCAAGAGCCTTTCCTTGCAAAAATCCAACATAGCCAAGCCATTAGAGAGTAGTATCTAGCTCAAAACACACGAAACTACCAAGAAAACTTGGTTCACTTACAACCTTGAACATGGCCGAATCTTGAGCTCTATTTTCCTTGATGTTCTTCGTGATTTTCTTCTTCCTCATGGCTTAGAATTGCCATGTATGTAAGGAACTCTTGAAGGAAGCTCAAGAACACCATTTTCTTCTCAAGGCCAAAACTTCATAGACATTTCTCCATGGGTTTTCTTTGATTTCTCACTTGGTTCTTGGTTTAGATGTGTTTAGGAGGTTAAAAGCTTCATGAAAATGTGTTTGCATGTGGGAAAGGAGTTGGTTTGCTCATGGCCGAATCTTAGAAGCAAGGAGGAAGATGATGAACTTGGAAGAACACCATGGCTGGTTTTTAGAGAGAAGGGAGAGCAAAGTGAGCTAGAGAGAGAGTGGAGAGATGAAAATGAAATGGAAATGGAGCATGGCCGAATTTTTGGCTGCTAAATGGAAAGAGAAATGCAGCCAAAATGCATTCTAAATGCATAAATTCAAAGGGGGTGGGCGGCCATGTGTGCTAGTGGAGGGGGGGGGGGGAATAAACAATAGTTTAATTAGGCCATTAAGCAATCATTAGTCAAATGTAGGTGGGGGACAAGAGATAATGGAATTATTTTATAATGTAAGTGGGATTTGTAGTGGACAATAAAAAATGATAGTGAAGCATAAGTGGGAGACAAGCATGGGCCTAAATAATGTATTTTATGCAAGTGGGAGACATGTAGTAGTGGAGGGTAATAAAATAGTGTGAGTGGAGGATGTAGGAGAATTTAAATTGGTGAGTGGAGGGATGATGTGGCATTTTTTTTTATTGCCAATATGCAAGGGTGGCAGCCATGGCTTGTATTGCCATGAAAAGTGGTCAAATTCCACTCTTAGTCCTCCATCTTTCTTCAATCCTTTCAATTGAGTCCTCCCACAAATTTTTCCTTTGTGCAATTGAGTCCCTCAACTTTATATTCCACAATTTTCATCACTAACACTCTTGGTCTAAACCAAGCATAATTCTCAGAGTGTCCAACACTCATTAATGCCCATTCCATAAATAAATTCCAAGTCTCCACGATTAAATTTCCAAGTTTCCAGATTAGGAAACTTTTTCTGTCACTAATCCGCTTAACCCGGGAATTAATCTTTTATGATTTTCCGGGTATAACAATACTCCCCACCTTAAGAAATTAGGTCCTCCAATTATTTGAATTTGGGCAATTGAGCCCAACCTACAAAAATTCCCTTGTTCAATTGAGTCCCTCACTTTTGAAGTACTTCATTTTCACCACTAATTTTCTTGGCCAAGGCCAAGCTTAATTTTTATGAATGTCCAACACTTAATTTAATGTCCCCTCACATTAATTACACTTAATTCCCAAATAAAAAAAATTCTTTGCTCCAATTCACTTACCCCGGGACCTAATCACTTCGGATAGTCCGGGCATTACAACACTCCCCACCTTAAGAAATTTGGTCCTCCAAATTTCCTAAGTTTTCAAAATATCATGCTCAGGTAGCATGTAGTTTATTACCAGAACACTGGTGGACTACTCTAATCATCCGTCAGTCCCCTTCTTAGCCATATAAACATCTATCATTCTCCCTTTTTGTTTTAACTCTCTCTTTTAACTCTAGATTATATACTGGATAACTCTCCTCATAAGGTCTTAGTTGCCTTGATTCACAAGTCATAGCTTGTTTCTCTTTTTCATAAGACTCAGCCCATCCCATCAATAAATATCTGATACTTCTCAGGGTCCGGTGAAATCCAGTAATGGGCCGCAGTCAATCTGCTTTCCAGTTCCTCACTCTCAGAGGTTTCTTCCATTCCAAGATAGCTTTATCTTCGCAGGATCCATAGCTAAACCTTGATTATTGATAAACTTTCCGAGGATTTCAATTTCCTTAGCCCATAATTGGCATTTACTTAGTTTGCCATATAATTCATGTTCCTTTATCAGGCTTAGCACCACTCTTAGGTGCTACTTATGGGCTTCTTCACCTTTTGAGTATGCCAATATGTCATCGATAAGTACGATACTAAAGTGGTCCAAAAGTTTTGAACACTCTTCACATGAGGTCCATGAAAAAGGATGGGTAATTAATGAGCCCAAATGGCTTCACTGTGTACTCATAGTGACCATATCTAGTCCTGAAAGTTGTCTTTGGGACATTTCTTCCTCGATTCTCCGCTGGAAATCTCCAGGTTTGAGGTTTAGCTTCCTCCATTACAGAAGTATAAATGCCTTCCAGGTAGATGTTCCTGGCCTTGAGAAATCTTTCTTAATCAACTTTTCTAGTTACATTCCTAGCTCCATAAATTTAGGAATAGCTATCCGGTAAGGAGCAATGGATGTTGGTGCAATTCTGGCACCAACCCGATCTCAAACTTAACCTTTCTTATAGGGAGAAGTCTTAGGAGATTTGTGGGGAACACTTCAAGGAATTTTATTATTCTGGTTATGTTATCCAGCTTTATTTATGCTTCAGTTCCTTTTAACCTTAGGTATTCACCTTTCATTAATAGGCTTTGTGTTCCACCACTTTTAAGAGACCCTCTGGGACTAACCCAGGAGAGCCTTCCAGAAATTGTGGTTCATATCCAGGCAAAACAAAGTTTCCTGTCACCACAGTCTATGACTACCCTATTGGCATTAAGCCAGTCCATACCCAATATAATGTCATAGTCATAGGCTAGTAATTTTATTTATTCTTCCTTGGTTTCTATTTTACCAAGCCTTAAGCATGAAAAATTTCTCCCATATATTATTCAAAATTTCATTCCTGATAGTTCTAACCAGGCATACTTTAGTGCATAATTCTAGTTCATTCTTTAACTAGCTTAGAAGATACAAAAATGCACCGATATTAATTAAAGCTGATACTTCATAACCGTTGAATAAAGTGTTACCTGTCAAGGTCTTTCTAACCCAACCTGACCTGATCCATTTCTTTCTCAGCATCCTCAGCTCTTTTTGACATCATGGTCCTCTTGTGCTCTCCTCGAAGCCTTAATCTGGAATACTTTTCCAGTAGTCTGAATTTGTCTTTTTCTGCTTTTATCCTGATGCACATTGGGGCCTTGACCCCTTCTCAGTGGAGGTGGAAGTATATTTGGCCTCCTCATGGGCATTTGCCTCTGTGCCCATCAGTTACTAAACCCGTGAGGGCTCCTCTGTTCTTCTTTCCTGGCAGTACACTATCTTACCCAGTGATCCTGGGTACCTACTTAAGATAACTTTCTATGAGTCTGTAGCATGGCTTTTGGCCATGAAATTTTCTTAAGTCTTGCACGAAGGTCCATATCGAGCTGCCTTCTTTTCTTTGTTGTTATCCTTTCTTGGCTCATATGCCAAGCTTTTTCTGCTTCTCAGATGGCTTCTACATCATACTAGTTTTCCCAGGGCCTCTCATGGCTTACCCTCGGAATTCTTTCTCCAGGGTCATAGTTCTCGAAGAAACTCCTTGGCCTTAGGTATTCCCGACCGTTATACTATGGGACATACCGACTGAGATCACTGAATCTATGCTCATACTCCAACACTGAGAGCTACTTTTGCCCGAACATGCTAAACTTAACCTGCTTCTGATCTTTTCAGTGAAGCACTGTGAGTGGTCATCTTATTACTCTTCTCCTGTGAGTGGGCCACCTAGCATGTCGCTAGCATAAGTCCTGTGGACTACTCACCACCATAATTCAGTATTGCCTTCCAATCTTCCCTGGGCATCAATGCTAGGCCCAGCATCATTCTGCCCTATCAGGCTCAGTAGCCCTAACTTGGGCTTCTGGCACATAGCCAGTATGCTTATTCCCATCAGGGGAAGCTTCATTTTCACTTTGGCCTTTATTCATATCTCTGGTTCTCATCCTGTTCATAACAACAAAGCAAGGCACACAATATATATGCTCAATATTCATAAGTGACTCAACCTAGTGTACTTAACCTATGTGGGAACAAGTCTATACTATAAGCAATCATAGACCAAAACTTTGGTCCTTAAGACCAACCATGCTCTGATACCAAGCTGTCGTGCCCACACTTGCCCCTGGCCCATTTGGGCCCGATTACTTAAACAATACAGCGGAAGTCTTATTTCACAAAAGGGGCATTTAAAATTATTATTATTATTACAACTTAAGGGCATGAACCCCAGGATACTTACCGGTACTAGCTCGTTAACTATTTACTTTTAGGGTTTTATTGCTCTCAGAAACAAGCTAGCACACCTATGTGGAATTTAGTGTTCATTTCATGATCTTTATCATGCTTAGCCAAGTACATGCATGGCAACCAAAACACCATATTCATATTTACAAGTCATAAAAATGGTGTTATACTGAAAATAAACATAATCACTTAAATAGCCAGGATACCCAAAAGCATGATACATGGCAAATAATTCATAAGTCCATAGAACACATTCCACCTTAATAGACCTTGTTCCCACAAATTTCTAGACTCCTCAAGCCTGCACAAGGAAGTCCACAACATTAGCTTGTTTCACAAGCAATCCATAACACTTAAGACACTTAGAATATTGAGCAACATATGTACAAACCTCTACTATGTGAAAGAGTATTTATTACTCTTGACCGTAATGCTTTTCTATAGCTGCTTTACCTACAAAAGTAGAGTAGGGCGGGTGAGTTATAAAACTCAATAAGGAATCCAATGGCATCCAATGCCTAACTTAGTGAGGTATTTTCTTATGGCTTTCAAAGCCAACTTATGGCCTCCAAGGCCTAACATATGGCTTCCAAAGCCTAACTTATGCCAAGAACGTAATGGCAATTATTCCATAAACCTGCAAAGAAAACACTAAGACAAAGAAAACACAAAGCATGTAGAAATAACAATAATAATAATAATTGGGGTCAGCATGCACAATCAATTCATAGAAGCACACAACACAACACACCACATAACACAATTCTGTATGGGCAAAGCAAGCATTAGCATATTCCATATCACACAATATCGGTCGACCATTTCTTATACCATACTGAGTACTCCTTAGCTTGGGAATCGAGTTGGCCAAACTCGATGCCAAGACCTAAATGCTTGCACTTAACTCATGAGTAACCATAGTTGCCGAAACAACGATACTTAGCCCACTATGCACTATGTGCCCGAATACTCACAAAGTGAGTATGAGAAAATCCTCACACAGAGTTGCCGAAGCAACAAAACAACTTAGCCCTGCATGCACACCTAGGATCACATGGTTCTTTGACCATCACCTAGGGGCACTAATACTCACAAACAAGATCATGGAGATACACCATGCAATAAAGTGAGTATAGGAATCCTTACCATAATTTTTGTAACCGTGTAATGCTTAATTCCTTTGCCTTTCCTTGCTTGTTGTTGGTAGAACTTGTCTTTTCCTTAATGGACCTCAACTTAAGGAGGTAAGGCCCATTTTAGCCTTTCTTTGACTTAGGCCCAATTTTCTGTGAACTCAGGCCTACATTGGCCTTTTTCCTGGAAATCCAGGCCCAACTTAATCCTTTCCAGGATTCAGGCCCACTTGGCCTGTTCTGGAATTTTGGCCCAACTTGGCCTCTTAATAACTTAGGCCCATTTGGCCTTTTAATAACTTAGGCCCAACTTAGCTTTCTTAGTACTTAGGCCCAAAATGACTTAGGACCACTTAGGCCCAAAATGAACTTAGGACCACTTAGGCCCAAAATGAACTTAGGAGCCACATAAGCCCAAATTAACTTATGTCCACTTAGGCCCAAAATGACTTAGGACCATTTATGCCAAGAACACTTGGCCAACACCAATTTCTCACCAACTTGTCATCATGGCCGAATCTAACACCACTTTCTTTACCATTTTGGCTTCACTTTTTACTAGGAACACCTAGATACCATGAACACATGGATTACACACACAACCACCAAAATGGCACTTATGGCCGAATTTATATTGACTTTCATAGCCCACAAATCTTCCTCTTTTTATAACCATCTTTTGGAACTTGTCTTAAACATACATAAGAGCTTGTTTAGTACCAAGAACACTTGGTTTAAGCTCACTAATGCCAAGATACATACATGGCCGAATTTTACATCTTGCCTTCCTCCATGTTTCACTTATTTTTCTTGCTTATGTTGACCATAAAAGCTCACAAGTACCAAGAACACTTGGTTTAGAGCTTTGAAATTCCAAGAATCTTCATGGCCGAAACTTTCTTCATGCTTGAAGCCTTCATTTGATCTTTGCTTTGTTGGCTTCCAACACCTCATAAACACCAAGAACACTTGGTTTAATATCCATAAAGCTTATGATACAAACATGGCCGAAAATCCAAGAGAAAATGTAAGTCAAGAATTACACATGATTTTTCTTCATCTTTGCTTGATTTCTTGCTTTCCATGGCTTAAAAGTGCCATGCATGCCTTGAACTCTTAAGTTGAGTCCAAGAACACCAAGATCTTTCCATGGCCGAAACATCAAGAGCCTTTCCTTGCAAAAATCCAACATAGCCAAGCCATTAGAGAGTAGTATCTAGCTCAAAACACACGAAACTACCAAGAAAACTTGGTTCACTTACAACCTTGAACATGGCCGAATCTTGAGCTCTATTTTCCTTGATGTTCTTCGTGATTTTCTTCTTCCTCATGGCTTAGAATTGCCATGTATGTAAGGAACTCTTGAAGGAAGCTCAAGAACACCATTTTCTTCTCAAGGCCAAAACTTCATAGACATTTCTCCATGGGTTTTCTTTGATTTCTCACTTGGTTCTTGGTTTAGATGTGTTTAGGAGGTTAAAAGCTTCATGAAAATGTGTTTGCATGTGGGAAAGGAGTTGGTTTGCTCATGGCCGAATCTTAGAAGCAAGGAGGAAGATGATGAACTTGGAAGAACACCATGGCTGGTTTTTAGAGAGAAGGGAGAGCAAAGTGAGCTAGAGAGAGAGTGGAGAGATGAAAATGAAATGGAAATGGAGCATGGCCGAATTTTTGGCTGCTAAATGGAAAGAGAAATGCAGCCAAAATGCATTCTAAATGCATAAATTCAAAGGGGGTGGGCGGCCATGTGTGCTAGTGGAGGGGGGGGGGAATAAACAATAGTTTAATTAGGCCATTAAGCAATCATTAGTCAAATGTAGGTGGGGGACAAGAGATAATGGAATTATTTTATAATGTAAGTGGGATTTGTAGTGGACAATAAAAAATGATAGTGGAGCATAAGTGGGAGACAAGCATGGGCCTAAATAATGTATTTTATGCAAGTGGGAGACATGTAGTAGTGGAGGGTAATAAAATAGTGTGAGTGGAGGATGTAGGAGAATTTAAATTGGTGAGTGGAGGGATGATGTGGCATTTTTTTTTATTGCCAATATGCAAGGGTGGCAGCCATGGCTTGTATTGCCATGAAAAGTGGTCAAATTCCACTCTTAGTCCTCCATCTTTCTTCAATCCTTTCAATTGAGTCCTCCCACAAATTTTTCCTTTGTGCAATTGAGTCCCTCAACTTTATATTCCACAATTTTCATCACTAACACTCTTGGTCTAAACCAAGCATAATTCTCAGAGTGTCCAACACTCATTAATGCCCATTCCATAAATAAATTCCAAGTCTCCACGATTAAATTTCCAAGTTTCCAGATTAGGAAACTTTTTCTGTCACTAATCCGCTTAACCCGGGAATTAATCTTTTATGATTTTCCGGGTATAACAATACTCCCCACCTTAAGAAATTAGGTCCTCCAATTATTTGAATTTGGGCAATTGAGCCCAACCTACAAAAATTCCCTTGTTCAATTGAGTCCCTCACTTTTGAAGTACTTCATTTTCACCACTAATTTTCTTGGCCAAGGCCAAGCTTAATTTTTATGAATGTCCAACACTTAATTTAATGTCCCCTCACATTAATTACACTTAATTCCCAAATAAAAAAAATTCTTTGCACCAATTCACTTACCCCGGGACCTAATCACTTCGGATAGTCCGGGCATTACAAAATGCTTGGCCAGGCTCGGATGAATTGATATATGATATTAATGTCATCATTTTAAGTTAGTCTACTTAGTAATCAAGAGACCATAGATCGGGCTATATAAAAGTGACACATTCCATGTCTTGTGCTTGGTATTGATATCTTGGACAAAGGGACAATGGCATATACGGATAATGATTATAAAGGTTTAGTCGAATCACCGACAATCTTGTCACTTGGGTAGTAACGATGTGTTGGTAGATATCGCTCATTGTTTATGATCATAAATGTGATTTATGATCAATTTCAATGTGATAGGAGCCTATTGGGTCGCACACATAGAGCTAATTGAATTATTTGAGTGCATGGGCTGAATTGTTTGGTCTTGGTTTCATGATAATTTTGTATTAATGATTGGCCTAAAGGTTGAGCCTTTATTAAGGCTGAAATTAAAGCCTACTTAGATTAGGGCTTTGAAACCCATCAGGATTGGGAGTTGAGTCTCACTATAAATACATCATATAATGAGAAATTCACTACTATTGCCCTAGCCTCCTTTAGGAAAAAATCAGAAGAGTTCTAAGAGTTCCAACTGCACTCTTTTTTTACCATTCCTTGGAGGATGCATGCTAGCACTGCGAGTGCAAGAGGAACACATCTACCGGGACATTGTGGAGGCGTGGTGATCCTGAGAGGCTCATGTGGATACCATAAAGGGCTTGAACATGTCAGCTGTTCAAGTTTTGTGATTCAACTCAACGGTTGGGTGAAAGATCTCAACCCAACTAGATATAAAATTTTGAGCACCCGATATACCCTGTTTTACTTGGATCTTGGAGGGTTTTTGTTATATTCCGCTGTGCTTGCTTGGCTCTCGAAACCTTACACAAATGTCCTCATTCAAGTCACCATAAAAGAAGGCATTATGAACATCTAACTGATATACTCCCACTTCATAGCAGCCACTACTATGAGTATGCACCTTATAGTTGTTATCTTTGCTATCAAGCTAAACATTTCAGTATAGTCAAGTCCTTCCACTTTCTTATATCCCTTTTCAACCAACCTTGCCTTATATTGCCCAATTGTTCCATCTGACTTCTATTTAATTTTGTAGCCCTACGTACATCCAATTACCCTTTTTCCTTTTAGAAGCATTTGAAGATCCCAAGTTTGGTTGGCCTCTAGTGCATCAAGTTCGCCTTACATTGCTTGTTGCCAAGACAGGTCTTCCTTTTCCATTAAGTAAGACTTGGGCTCAACGTCAGTCAATATAGCTACAAGAAAGCTTTGGTATTCTTGGGAAAAAGGTTTGTTTGTTAGGCAAGTGGGTAGAGGATAGGAAATACTTGAAAAGGCCATGTTGGAGTGGGTGTGAGTACCAGGAAGGCCATACTTGTAATCTTCTAAATATGCAGGAATCTGATGGCTTCTTATGCTCTTTTGTGCTGGTACATTTGCTTGAGAGATGTTGTCCCCTCATTGATCATGTTTAGGCCTAATGCATCACTACCTCAGGTTCAATACTCTCAGTTTCTGCTTGTGCATTGCCTTCAACTTGTAGTGCAAGAAAAGTATCTTGGGTCTCAAATAAAGGTTCACTCGCCTGGTTGGTCATTCTTTCTTTTTTGACTCAGTTTGTTTTCTTCAGCTTAAAAGGACACGCTTTCTAATAAAAGGTTTTATCTCAAGAAATAAAGGTTATGTGAGTTTGGTTAATTGCATAGTAGAGGCATCCAAAGGTTTTTAGATGGTTGTAGTGAGGAGGCCGATTGAATAATACCTCCCATGGTGTTTTGTTTTTCATGCTCGCAAAGGGCAACCTATTTATTAAATGAGCTAAAGCAAGGACACACTCACCCCAAGAATGAATTAACAAATTTGCCTAGAATCTTAACACCCTTTCTACATTGACAATGTCCCTATGTTCCTCTCGGCCACTTTGTTTTGTTGAGGAGTTCCTGTATAGCTTGTTTGACTAATGATTCCTTTCTCCTTATAAAACCATTTCATGGCTCAATCAATTAGTTTTGGGGCATTATCACTTTTCACTTTCTTGACTGTTGCCTTGAGTTGATTTTCAGCTATAGAGCAAAAATTCTCAATTATCTTTGTAGCCTTATTCTTATGTTTCATTAGGTAAGTACAAGTAGACCTAGAAAAATCATCAACTATGGTGAGATAAAGGTTAGCTCTACACATGGAATGTGTACGATATAGTCCCAAAACATCTATATGAATTAAATTGAAAGGCTTCATTGATTTCTCAAAACTAGAAGGGAAGGGTACTCTAGTTGGCTTTGCCAAAAGACAAATAGCATTGTTCTTACAGATATCCTAAAAATCAAAATGTGATAAGTTACTAATTCCAACAATCCTTTCATATGACAGATGACCTAATCTTTGATGTCATAGCGTTGCCATATCCCCTTTATTCTAGCTCTATTTGCCTCATCTTCACCAAACTTGAGGAAATAAAGACCTTCTTTCTGGTTACCCACTCCAATTAGCCTCCTTGATATGCGATCCTATAAGACACACAAATTTGGGAAGAAAATGGCCACACATTCATTATCTCCGGTCATTTTGTTGATTGAGAGTAAGTCATATTTGAAATTAGGCATATGTAATGTATTATAAATAACAAGATTGTTGGATAAGAAAAGTGTACCAAACTCCTTTATGGGTTTTATAGTCTTATTAGGCAAACATACATTCTAACCATGTATAGGTTTATGTAATGTCATTTATGGCACTAGTGTCTAGGATCTAAGAAGTGTTAAGATTAGGGTTTGCATTCTTACCTGCATAATTATGTGTGTTTTGTCCTTTTTCTTTGCCCAAAAGCTTCAGAAGTTACTTCTCAAACAAGAAAGCACGTTGGCATACATGTGACCAATGTCCTACACTTCAAACACTAAGAGCTTAGAAAGCTTAAAAAATTATTGCAAACTTTGTTAGGCAATAATAGACTAGTTTTGTAAGGCAACATACTTTGTCTCAAGCTATTAATTGAAAATGACCAAGAATAGATGCAATTGATTCAAATAAGGTAAAGTAGACGATAGTAACTTACCACTATCTATTGAAACACTGAATACTTCTATGTATGAACTTTGAAGAAACATGATCAACTGTAAGATGATCAGCAATTTTAAGTGCTATTCTGATTAGCATAAAATTAAAATGTTAACAAACAGTACTTGTGCATCACAAATGTGGTTCATGATGAACTTAGCAATAAACAATCCAATGGCAGTAAAGTATGAGGCACAAGAACAGAAAAACCATCACAGATCCTACAATTTGAAGTTCCTCCAAGAAGCCTATTGGAAACAATTCTTTTTCATGCATTTTGTAATGACCCTTTGTTACTTGTGCCTTAATAATTGTGTTAAGGGAACAATTTCATCCACTACACGATATAAGATGACATTGAATCAAAGCAAGACCTGATTTGGATTTGGTGTGTAGTCTTCAGAAATCTTAAAAACACAAGCATCATCTTGTTCTAAGTAATTTTTTCAAAATTGCTTAATGGATGAAATTCTTATCAATTTCATGTTCTAGCCTTTATGAAACATATCCTTCTCTAAGGCATATAAGTATGTCAGTGCTCTATCTCCTTTTTCCAAAAATAATGGTTAGAGTGACCATTTCTATTTGAAATGCATTAGTGTCTTCGATCATTCAAATAAGCTTCAATGACCTAATGTAGAACACACAACAATGAGACAATAAACCAAGATGAAGAAAAAAAGAAATTCAATCTAAAGCAGCCAACCAACTAACTAATTATATTAACCTTACTGATATGGGAATGAGTTTTTAGAAAGCTATTCCTAGTAGCCAGAACATTGGTGGATGGCAAAAAATTAGATCAACTACAGAGTGAGGGCCTAAAGGCAAAGGATTGGACCAGCTATGAAGATTGTGATTGAATGAGACAACGTCTGAGAAAGTAAGCGAGCGAGTGAGCTGTGAACGTTCATTTGGACCGTTGGCCATTCGAGAATGAAGAAAACAGAGAACAAAGCTGGCTAGCGCAACAAAAATCGTGGCATTAGGATCGACATTAAGATTAAGATTTGAGATTGTAAAGGCAATTAGAGTGAGAACGAAGACCAAAGAATAGGGTGAATGGTAATTTTCTTCTTTTTGATGGAATTTTTGGAATTGTTAAGTGAGGAAAGACAGGTTGGGCTTTAGTTAAGCTTAAGGATTGATTCTTTAGCTATGATTTCAAAACCTTGTCGAGTTTAGAAGGTCTTTTAGCTTCATTTTTAAAAACTTATCGACCTTAAAGGGTTCTTTAACTGAATTTTTTAAACTTGTCAAGCTTAGGGAGTTCTTTAGCTGTGTTTTAGAAAAAGATAGGCAACTTGCAAGGGTACTATAGCTGGGTTTTCCAAGCTAGTTGGGCTTAAGAAATTCTTTACCTGCGCTTTTTCATATATGACAAGAATCATGTGTATTTTCCCACATTTTTCAAGAAATATCCGTAATCTTCCGGCACTTATGTGCCATACTGTTGTAGTGTATACTGACGTGTCCTTTCTCAACATGCTTTTCCATCAAACTAAAACAATACTTTGTTTGTCCCAAAATAATTGTTCACATTTTTATTTTGAATATTCCTATTTTAAATTTATATTTTTATGATTAAAATATGCAATTGAATATTCTAACTATTATACCCTTGCATACCTAAACTGGGAAAACTAGAAAGCAAAAAATAAATAAACTAAATTAAATTGGTATAGTATTCAATTTCACCAATGGAAAAATGTATTTATTAGTCCTTCCGTAAACCATAAACTTTTGCCCACCGGGCAAATTTTTTTCCTTTCGGTAGAAGGCACAATTTTATTCACTGATCAAACTTCAGTAAGAAAATCAATTAAAGATTATATTTTTCCGACCTAGGCAAAAAAGCAATCATAATCAGGATTTTCTGAATCCATCCTTGGAAGCTGTACCATAGCTCATACAAAAAGAAAATAGAACTACTCATAAAAGAGAATTTATTCAATTAACTCATGTTTATCCTAACATATATATACTTTAGCAACATTTAAATTAAGACCAGCAAAATAGGAAAAAAAAGTTAAAAATAAAAATAAAAATAAGAAAGCACCTTACTAGTATTTAAGCCTTGGCCTAGCACCGAAAAACCAAGAAGATTCTTCATTTTATTGTACCCTTAGCTATGTATCATGACCATAAATTTTGGCTCTTGGCTTAGTTGTTCTTGGGGGGGTGGTGCCTTGGTGAATGATAATCTGCATTGAAAGCCACAAACCCTCCACCTTCACCAGCCTCTTGCCTAGCAGTTCTCTTCACGTCCATGATTTCCACCAGCTCCTTCATCTTCCCCACACTAATCTCCTCCACCTCCATGCTTCTTCTGTCTACCGACATCTTCCTCCCTCCGACGCAGTTGTTCTTTGCATCGTTTCTCACGGTATCAACCTTCAAATCTTCAAATGCTACTGGAATTATGAGATATGTACAATGATCAACATATAAGGTTATAGAGTCTACATATTAGATTGTGCCCTGCACTTTGTAACGAGACCAACAACAAAGATACAAATTCTTCGTGTGGATTATATTTAGAGGAAAAAGTATTAAAAAAGTTATGAATTTAAAAATAAGTAATGATTAATTTAAAAGTTCTAAAAAAATTGAAACGTATGAAAGATATCAAAAATAAATTTGGTAAATAGAAAACATATGATATAAAATCAATATAGTGAATTTGGGATTTCAACACAAATCGATCGAGATATTAAATATCACTTACGAAAGTTACAAAAATCAATTAGGATAAAATGATAAACTTATCTATTTTATAGCAATGTGACACTGTTCATAAGAACAGTACCGTGCTATGAGCAATGTCATGCCTATATCTTTAATTTAAATTTATTTGAATGCATTAATTAAATATAGAGGAACTGTTACAAAGACCTAACAATTTTATCAAAAAACTGAAGGTGTGTACTCTTAATGGGAAAAAAACAAACAAAGAAACAAATGAAATCTCATATATTTACCTTGAAGGGCTTGAGAAAAGCAAAGCCATGTAACTAAGAGCAGCAACATCAACCTCATGGAAGCCATTCTTCTCTTCCTTCTCCTATTCTATAAAGTAGTACAGTTATATGTTTCCAAAATCGAAACCTCATGGAAGAGAAAACTTTAGCAAGTCAGAGGAAGCAATTTATAGCCAGAGAGGTGTCAGTTTGAAGGCAAAATTACATAGATTTTAGGACCAACCTGTATGGGGATATATGACTATGGTTCCCCAACATCCGTTTCGTTATAATTTGTGACAACAGTGATCAAATTGTAACAAAATAAAATATTATTGCATCAAGAATGGAGTCAGCACATGTGTCTGTTGGATTTGAGCCGAGTGAGAATCTCAAGGGCCATTTTGGCAAAAGGTTGAAAATTTTTAAACTTGTTAATTAATTCCAACCATGAAATCCAATGTGGTCCATCGGGACTCATGGTACGGCATTAGCATACGATAACGTTTACTTGAAGGTACGTGTGTTTTGCAGCTGTCTGCCGCCGTGCAACCAACGAGAAGTTTTATAGTCTAAGCTTGTGGGCTACTGTTTCCTATGTTTTGCATGCTTGGAAATCCGAAGGACATTTTCACTAATGCCCCTAAATATCAAAATAAAAGATGTGACTTTTGGTGTCTTGTTTTCAAAAATTGCTAGACATAATCAAAAACTAATTATTTTTTTCTTACTAAATGAGAATGTCAAACGTTTTCAAAATATCAACACATATATACTAAAATCTTTTACAATATTTTGATGGATTTTGCACAAAATCCTATAGCCAATAATCAACTTCTCATATCGGGAAAGTTATGTAAAAGTTTACATATCTACAACATTTTGTTAAATTTTGTAACAAAAGTTTAAATGTTCCACTTTGAAAAACTTTTCTAATCTTCCAAACCAAATTATTGATCATATATATACAAGATCAGAGTCATGTTTTTAAGTTAAGGAGATCAAATTTCATTTTAAAAATGTTAAAAAATTATTGGTGCAACAATAGAGATAATAGAGTTTTTCTAGCTTTACCTTTACATAGATATAAGGATAAAATACATAATTTACAAAAGTTTTGGGGACACCCCCAGCCTCTATTGCCTCCGCCGCTGTATATATATATATATATATATATATATATATATATATGCATTATTCATATGGATTTTCAATAACAAATACTAATATATAACAATTTCAATAACAAATTAAGAAATATGGTTGTAAATCAAAGGACCTAGTAATTGGCAAAGGAAGGAGCATAGTGATTAGAAATTGTAGTTCCCTAAGAAATACCAGTTCCAAGGGAAGAAAACGAAGGTCAAAGTTAGTTACCGTATTGAAAGTTACAAAAAATAACATGCACCAAAAAGTGAGTTTTAACATCGAATCACGAAAGCCTTGTCTGAATTAAACAAACAGCACGTCGCAATCTACTAAACAGAAGCCAAAAAATTTGTAATACAGGTTTGGTATATTCAGTGGGCTATTGCTCCTAGTTCTAGTGCTGAAGTGTCGACCAAAAATTATTTTTCTTTTCATTAGACGAAGTCCTTAAAGTTTATTTATAATATCTATGAATTGCAATTAATCAATAACAACAATAACAATAATACTAATTATTTTAGAAGGGCCCCCGTCATACAGTTTATATCATTAAAATCGTCATATATCATCTACAAAAAAAGCACTATACCCTACACAAAGTAAACAAAAGACCTCTTCCAAACTAAAAACTCTTTTTCTCTAAAATCAGAGAAATTCAACACCAACCTAGAGTAACCATTTTCATTTCTTTGTGTAGTATAATAATAATAAGAATAATAATAATAATTTCATTAGAAGAGATTGTGAACATTCTAAAGGGTTTTGGGGACTTACAAGTTAGCAGTGCCGCCGAAATACAATGGTGCGAAGAAACAGTGTGGAAATACGTTGTTAGTTTAGGAGATTTATATAAAATTATGTGAACCGAAGGGGCGCTTAACTATTAATTAATCTCATCGTAAATCACATTTTTTTCGAATATAAACAAATTAATTAAGTGCTTTGAATTTTAGAAATCGATGAGTATACTAATAAAGTATGCTTGCATATCGATATGGCCAGAGTCAGTTTCATCTTCTCCGTAGTTGCCTACCGACAGAAAAGAGTCACTGGAGGACAGAACCGATTAATCAAGTGGGTTGCAATACACATAGACGTACGTAATAACAACTAAACTCTAATTTTGTGTTGGGAGAATAAATAAGTTATTATTGTATTTTTGAAGCAAATATACTACTAATGTTTTGTTTCGAACATATAATCTATTGTTATTTAAGGTGCGTAGTGACATACACGAATTGTTTTCAGATAACGAAAAAAAAAAATTCGGCTATGTATGATTAGCGAAAGCCATGGCGTTTCTCTCAAATTATTGATTAGCAACATCAAATTAAAACCTAAATCATTTCAAGATATGTTAGAGTTTGGGTCAGATTTTAATCCTAAATTAATTCTTCAAATCAAACTAAGCAAAATTAAAACCAAATTATACATGTTTGAAGGTCAGCCTACGTAAAGGGAAAAGAATCCCTAATCATTAATGATAGCCAAAGTGGTATCATCAGCTAGATATTGTCAATTAAGTGGCTTGGAGCTTTGGAAGACCTACAAGAAAAATGGCATTAGAGGCCCCGGGCAAAAGTTTCTTAGGAGGGCGCTCTGACACTCAAGTTAGTGATGATTCTTTGAATGATCTTTGGTAGAAAGATGAAGTGATTTTAGTAATGTACCTCCCTTGCCCAATTGGAGTCATTGCCTTCTTATGGCAGAGAACTTGCACCTGATTGGCAAGTGTGGATCCCAAGTAGGATAATGGCGAAGATCATGTGGGAAAGGGGTGGATCATGGGGGATGTCATGCATCAAGGGATTCAATCCATTTTCACATTGTGAGAGATGCTCTGACAATAGTTTTAGACTTGTTTTTTACTATGTTTGGGATAAAGAGGATTGAGTTAGGCCTAGTAATGCTTAGAGCTTGATTACTGAAGCTTATAGGTCTGTTGGACATGCTGGCCTACATGGCATCTGTTTGTAACATTGGCCAAAAACTATCTAAGGACTTTTAAACCAAGGACTCACATCCCAAATGTGACCTATTACATCCCTCATGTATCTCTTTAAGGACTTGTTGTCCTTCATCCATTGACAAGCAGCACTGTAGGGGGCTAAGTACCCCTATCGATATAGGTTATCTCCATTCATAACAAACAAAGTAAATCTCATCTTAATGAGCTAGTTTGAGGACTTACCCATCTTCAGACATCTATAAATGGGGCCTTTTAGATCATTCTCTATACTAACTCTAGACTCATGATAATAAATGGAGGAGGCCCTTCATGTCTCCATTGGTGCCTTGGCACCATTCTTGGATAGTGTATCTGCCTAGGTGTTCTAGGCCTAAGGTACTTTTTGAACTTGTACAACACCAAAAAAATACATCAATCCTCTAACTAAAGTCAAGTACTTTCAAAGCATAGGGTTCTTTATGTGATAGTTCCTGTTGATATGTTGGACCATGATCTAGGAGTCACTATACACTACTAGATCCCTGATCCTAACCAGAGTAAGAAACTAAGGCCTAGTACCTTGCCACATTGTCAATCACCAACAAGCCAAACTATGACTTTCTGGCCACCAACAGTCCCTTGAGTACTACTTTGGTGACTTAGTATTTCTCGCCAGTTTTCCCATTTACAAACAGCTACCATGTAGGCTGATGGTGTGGCGGAACAGGGCCCTAGTGCCCTAAATTGCTAACACTGGTAGGCTCTTTCGGAACTATGATCCCACTTAGGTTACAATTGGCTAATTATTACTTGTGAAGTATCTTAAATCTTTACATGCAACCAATTGCTTAGCCTACCCTGCATAGGAAATATGCATGCATTGTTCTGGCTATGTGATAATAATTAAATTAAATATCATTGAAAACAGTGCCGCGGCCATTAACAAAACATAATTCAAAACAAGCCAAGACATAAAAATTTTAGCTGCTTTAACTACAAGTAACAACTATGTGCATACATCTTAAACTTATATGCACCCAAAGGTAACCCCAGTGTTATACACACTAATAGACACTAGTAGAGGCAATCTATGTATGAAATTACCATACATTTAGAAGAAGCAACTTATATCTACTAAGATCCATCCTTAGCTTTTCACCTAAGCAAGCTGGCTTCAAGTGATGAGCCACACTTTCCTTGTACTCACTTAACCTCAAACTGTAAGGCAAATACTTTGTTTAGTACTAGCTTATGCCATAAGTAACTTAGAAACATAAAGTTTCCTACTTAGAGAATACCTTTAAACCAATAAAACTTAGCTTTAACAGCTGCCCCTTACCAACTCTTAAGCCAAACTAGCCCGCTTAAACCTGCACAATACTTAAGGGGTGAGCACTCTAAAGTACTCAGTAAGGGATTCGGTACCTGCAGGGGGAAAGATATACAAGTATACAAAACACAACAAGTATATGTATATAGCATACAAAACAAAACAAACAACCAACTACATTACCAGAGTCAAGAATAAAACAACAAACAATGCAAATAATGGATGGATGGATGAATGAATGAAATATGCACATGTAAATACACTTAGGACTTCCTTACACCCATAGGTGCTAGACTTGCTGTGAGCTCATACAGCTGGGGTACTTGGATACTGGCCCTCGTATCCTATGCTAGCACTTAACTAACCCTATGAAGTCCTCTTACAGGTGCCTTAGAGTGAGTCGTCACTTACTCAAACCTTGCCCACCTTGACGGGCTACTTTGAGTAAAGCACCTCTTATTCCTTCTTTACCTGTCTTTTCCCTTAACTTATTGTGCAAGGTAGCTGCCTTGTGTGGTTTAACTTACCAAGCTCTTCGAGCTTAGCTCAACGCTCCTTAGTGGCTTACTAATCAAATCATTAAGTTTGGTTAGGATCTTCTTAGGTTTCTTTTTCATTGCCTGAAGGTCTATGACCTTCCATTTAGCCAACAAAGAATTTAAAACCCGCCTTAATCCCCTTAGCACTCATTTAGTAACTTAAGCACTTTAACCCCCTTAGTCACCATTGCTTACCCTACCTTAACCACACCACTTAGCTACCACCTAAATAATGCATAATTCACAACCTAGGAATGAGTTCTTGACCTAACCGAGGTTACAGAACATCTTAAATTAGCCTATGGACGATAATCAAGAGTTTGAGACATTCTTAGGATGTCCCGGGCTTGAGGGGCTAATGCCTTAGCGACGCCGTCAGCGACGCATAGCCAAAGGCATCAACACTCTAGAATCCTAGCGTCTAACAGTGATGCATCTCCAGTTCACATCGCCGGTTGCCAAATGGAGCCGTCAATGCATTACAGCATTGCGTGACAGTGTGAGAACTTGCACGAAACTTGCTCAAACTTTCCCATCCCAAAGCCAATTCACATGGGTCTTGTTTCTACTTCATTCCCACTCATAACACTACATTTTTATGCATTATTGGAGTTGAATTAACTTAAATCCCTTACCTCAAATCATCCTTAAAGCAGGAAACAAACAATGAGCGTATTCGAGCTCTATTGAGTTCCTTTAAGTTCCAAGCTTGAATTCAACCAAATTGGACACCAAGGGCATGAAGTTAAGACCATTTTTAACCATTTAACAAGCTTAGAACTAACCCATAAGGGTCAAAGTTGCTTACCTTTGGGTTTGAACCAAAAACTTGCAAGAACATCTCCAAATGCACCAATTCCACCACAAACGAGCTAAGGGCTTATTGGGACAGCCTTGGGACCTTTGATTTTCATGGAAACTTGAGTGATTTGGGAGATTTGGAGGTGGAGATCTGTGTAGGACAGAGAGCCACGAAAATGGCAAATGAGGAAGATGATGAATAGTCTTTTCTCCTCCTCTTATATAGCCAACCTCTTTTCCATTTAACACTTTGGCCCTCAAACTTAACTTTGAATCACCTAGGCCACTTAAACACTCCCCACTGTTGGGTTTCGGGAGCCAAACAGCGCAGCGGAATTTAACCGAAACCCTTCAGGATCCAAGTGAAACGGGGTAAACCGGGTGTTCGAAAATTTCATACCTAATTTTCGGTTGAGATCTCTCACTCAACTGTAGAGTCGAATCACAAAACCTGAACAGTTGACGTGTTCAGGCTCTCTATGGTATCCACACGAGCCTCTCGAGATCACCACGCTTCCACCACGTCCCGGCAGATGCGTTTCTCTTGCGCTCGCAGTGCTAGCTTGCGTCCTCCAAGGAAATGCAAGAGAAGAGTGCGGCTGTCCTTTTGGGAGGCTAGGGCAAAGAGAGCTACGAATTTCTCACTTAAAAGTTGTATTTATAGTGAGACTCAACTTCCAGGCTTAATGGGTTTCAAAGCCCTATTCCAATTAGGATTTAATTTCGGGCTTAATAATGGCTCAACTCCTTGGCCCATTATTAATACGAAATTAAAGTGAAACCATAACCCAAATAATTAGCCCATGCACTCTAATGATCTAAATAGCTCGATGTGTGTGACCCAATAGGCTCTTGCCATGTTGGCAATGATCATAAATCACATTTATGATCATAAGCAATGAGCGGTGTCTAGCAACACATCATTGCTACCCAAGTGACAAGATTGTCGGTGAATCGACTAAACCTTTATGATCATCACCGATATATGCCATTGTCCCTTTGTCCAAGATATCAAGACTAAGCACAAGACATGGAATGTGTCACTCTCGTATAGCCCAATCTTTGGTTTCTTGATTACCGAGTAGACCAACTTAAACTGACGACATTGATATCATATATCAACTCATCGGAGCATGGCCATGCATTTTCTAAGTCTCACTCTATCAAGGGGCGCAAAGATATCACTCCCGTTACATAGGAGGGACAAATCCCATCTTGATCATACAAATCCCTCCGCATGATATGTGACATACCCAATGACCTCCTTCAAGTTCACTCAGTTACGAGCAACAAAGGAAAGTATCAAAGTATGTGACTCACATGTAGGGAACCTTGCTGATCTTAGGTCGAAGGACTACATATACCATGATCACTATGAGAATCACTTATGACACTCATATAACGATCCATGAAGTGTTCTCATTGTGGGTCGGTCCAATACACAAGTTCTCCAACTTGTACCCATATGTAGACTACATATCTCATATTAGTCTCCACATATGCTAGTCATTATGTATTATTGCAACCCGCTCCACAATAATACTAGACTAGGGACGTTTAAGAATATCATTATTCTAGGGTTACAATTATGTTTATTACGTTACGCAGAAACAAAACAACAAACAAAATTGCTGGATTAATGCCTCAATAAAATATCATGACTCAATGTGCAAAAATACAATCATCTCATGATTGGCTTTTTGGGCACAATACTAACACCCACACCATCACTCCTTGGTCCCAAAGAAAGGTTTTTCTTACCCAAACACTTTGCCCTTAGGCCACTTAAGCCATTATAAAACATAATAGCTTAATTTCTTAGTGTATTTTTCACCCGTAACTTTTGCTTTTGGTTCAAATGGCTATAAACACTTATGGTCCTAAATAAATTAGCTCAAAATACTTACATGAACCTAATTTTACTGAAATTATGGTCATGCCACTAACTTGGGCTAAAATTACTATTTTTCCCTCCTTGCCCTTTAGGTGTCAATTACACTTTGGAACTCAATTTATCCTTACTTAGCTTGCTTTCGCTTGCTTAATAAAACTTATTTGAGGGAAATAACTTAGGATTTACTTACCTCAATATTTAATGTAGAGGAAGTACTATGAGAGCCTTTATAGATGGTCCTAAAGCCAGTCTTTTTAATGAACTCTTGGGACATCTTCACAATCAAATTTGTCAATGCCTATGGCATGATTGTTATTTGGGGGTCATAATATATGTTAAAATTCCTTTACTTGATGCACCACTTTGCTAGTCACCCTAAATGGTCTAGTTTCCATAAGTGCATCAAAAGGGGAAGACCTACTTGGGCTTGAATTGTATGCATTTGGATATAAAGACTTAACATACCTTTGTTCATAATGAAGGCCATGATGGCTTTCTAAGTGGCTAGATATCTAGCCTTTGACCCTTGAAAGGTCCAACCAATATAGTACATTAGCCATTGCCATCCTTCATCTTCTTTGGCTAAGACCATATTGATTACTTTGGGGGACATCGCTAGAAAAAGAAACAATGGTTTCCTCTAGTACTTCCTACAGATAATCCTTGATGCTTTAGAAAGCCTGATGACACTTATCATCCTAGTCAAAAGCCCATTTCTTTTTTAGAACTTTAAAGAAAGGTTTACACTTGTCCCCTAAACCTGTAGAGAAATCGTTTGAAAGTTTTCAATCGCCTAATGAATTGTTATATATCCTTATGGCTCCTTACGGTAAGCGTTTCCAATATCACATTCACTTTATCTAGATAATCCTTGATGTTTTAGAAAGCTTGATGACATTCATCATCCTAGTAAATAGCCCATTTCTTCTTAAGAATATTAAAAAAAGACCTACACTTGTCCCCAAAATCTTGAGAGAAATCTTTTGAGGGATTTTCAATTGCCCAATAAATTGTTGGATATCTCTTGACAACCAAGTCATCAACATAGACCTCCATATTTTGGCCAAGCTTATTCTTAGAGACTTTGTTCAAGAGCCATAGATAAGTAGCTCCTACATTTTTCAGCCTAAAGGGATTCTTCTGGTAACAATATACCCCCTCACTACTTGTGAAGATGGTATTTCTCTCATCTTCTAGCCTCAAGAAATCTAATGGTAGCCACTAAAGGCATCCATGAAGCTTGATACCTTGAAATTCATGACATACTCTACCAATTGATCGATCAACGGAATATGGTATTAATCATTAGGATACACTCTATTCAAATCTATGTAATTAACACACATCCAACATAACCCATTCTCTTTTTGAGCCAATACCATATTGGTCAACCACTTCAGGTATGAAATATCTCGTATAACCCTCATTATCAATAGTTTATAAACCTCCATGCAAATAAATTCCAAATGCTTAATGTTCATAGGCCTTTTCTTTGTCCAGCATTCAAGCCAACCCCAAGCTTGTTGGACATCACTTACAAATCAACTCCTGTCATGTCACTAGGGGAACCAACAAATATATTTATATTAGTTTTTTTAAATAGCTAGAAGTCCATTTCCACCCAAGTGCTCCATTCGAAGGTCAAATCTAACTCCCCCAACTCGATTGTAGAAGCAAGAGCCATTATGTACTACTTGACTTCCACCTAGTCAGGCTAGCTTTGCTTTTTTAGAGGTCCTCTTCTTCACAATTTCTTATAGCAAGTGCACTAGAGGCTAGCTGCATAAGACCTCCAACTTCGCTCCTAGAGCATGCAAATTCTAGCATCCTATGTAATGTTGCAAACATCAACATTAATAGCCATATATCCAACTAGATGAAGGACAACACTTGAATTGGTTGACTCACTAAGGCATCATAGGAAGGGAGAACATCAAGCACCAAAGCCCCACTGTCTACAAGAGGTCAACCTGCTTCCCGAATCCCAAAATGACCCTTATTAGCAATAATAAAAGCCCAATCATCCTCAGTGTTAACACTTTATCCTTCCCCACCCCGAATGTAGTCCTTGCATTATTGAGAGGAAAGACCCGATGATGTTGATGGGCTTTAAAGCATGGCTAAAGGTGAATTGACATTGGCCTGTCCATTATAAAATTTTTTTGACAATGTAATTTTCTATTTTAGCCATGATCAACAATCGATCAAAGTGTGGGGCCAAGATTCGAAACCCATATTCCTTCTTGACAGCGCATCCAGGCTCCACCATCTCATTCTCAGTGATCTCATACTTTTCTCTTTTCCTGCCAGAGGACCCCTCTATTAGCATTGTCATTTATATGAATTCAATTGTTGTGTCATAGTCACGGTCCCTCAGGACGAGATACCATCCTTTATATCCTGCTTCTCGTTGGTGCTCTCTATCCCTAATCCTTCTGCCAATGCATTTGTGTCTCCCATCTAATATGGAGATGTCACGGAAAAATTCCCTTAATTTGTGCTTATGAACCAACTCTTCAAGAAATGCCTTGAGGTCTTTACAAGTCTCCATGCTATGCCTATAATCCTACATATAGCATTTTTTTTTATCCTTTAGGAACCTTCTAATGATTAGATGGAACTATTTTGCCACCATATTCTTCTACTCTAAGGAGTACAAAATTTAGCCCTTGTGTCTCAAAGGTGAGTGTACACTGGACTCGACAGCGTACTTCTTTTTCTCTTGCTGACCTCCTGCTGCTTGTTTGGCTAGTCCTTCCCTGGTCCCTTCTCCCCATTATTGCCAATCCTATCCACTTGAATGTAGAAATATGCCATTTTGTAAACTCTTCCATGATTTAGGCAGAGTTTTCCTAGATGAACTAGTAAAACCAAGAATCTAGGAATATCCTGTTAGTTAAGGCATGTAATTTCGCATCCAAAGAAAGATAGGGATATAAAGAATCTTTGAGTAAAACTACCTCAAGTAGTCCTAGCCAACCTTATTCTTCTCCTACTTGGCATCCAAGAACTAGTTCACTATTTCATCGAAGGGCAACTTCCCATAAATTGCCATTGAAACTCCTAACACAAATTAGTGAAAAAGGTGAACCTCTTCTTCTTCAAGATTGCAAACCACATTGAAGCTGATCCCGATAGTGTCAAATTAAATGCCTTGCACATGATAGAGTCACTGGCCCCTCTCAAGGTTCATTATTATGATGTACCATTCTAGATAATTGACTAGATTCATCAAGCCATTGTACATATCCATTTTTGGTATCCAGAAGCCAAGAAGAGTTGGTGTGTTTTAAAACTCATTCATAAATGGTTAGAGGTGTGTAAAATTGATGTTAAACAGTAGTTCCTTGATGACTGTATGTTCATCCTTTGACCTCTCCCCCCTTAAACCATTTCCAAATTTCATATAAATGATGGAAGAGTATGTTAATGTTACTAACCTCTAGCTCCTCTAGCACTTTATCCTTTTTCTTCCAGTCCTTTGGTAGGTTTGCCAATTCTCTGAGGTTTATGGCAGGTGAAGCATATCCACATAATGGTTCTCCTATCCCTCATCTGGAAGATAGAGGATAGCTCATTTGATCTCTTGGTATAGTTGCTCATTGTAGCCCCTTCTAAAGGGAATGCTTTAGAACAATCAATTGGTCATTAGTCATTACATGAATGTTTTTCCTAATACTAGGTTAAATGGAAAATGAGACAAGTCACTGTGTTGTCCTTTAGATCGCTAATTGTACTCTCTAGAATTAGTTGAAAGCACTCTATCTTCCCTCATCGTAGCACCATTCTTATCTCCTCGTAGCAAGTAAGGTTGTTCAAATATGATCTCCTAGTATCAACCATTGTTAGCTTTTTCGATAGATGACACCAACTTAATAGCCAGTGGAAAAATGTGGGCTACAATAGATCACCTAAGTGGCAATAACCAAGAACAGAGATACTGTTAAGGGCCCTAGACGTATGTGCTTGAGGGAAACCTTTAATGTTTAAGTCTATAATGGTTTAAAAAAAGTATAAGAGATTAAACAATAGCAAAATAAACTTATTGATGTGTCTCCACAGGGAACTTATTATAGCCTAGAAAGTGTGTTTGTTAAGTGAAAAGTTCCTTGTTTTCTCAGACCAAAATCTCATATCTCAAGACATGGTCTCCAAGGTGAAATCCTCAACCTATGATTCCTGACAATATTTCTTTTGGCTCATCTTTAGTTCACTTCAATGAAGAAGTGATATCATATGGGCCTTTACATTAGCCTAGAATGTTTAAACCGTTGTTGTAAAAAGGATCCTAAACTCGAACAGCTCAAGAAGCCTGCTATAAGCTTAATGAAAAAATAAAGGTCAAGAGGGCAACCAAATCCCCCATTATGGGATTCCCTATCTACGTGATACTCCCACGATCCTCTACCAGCCATTATAAAAAGGGAACCAATTGGCACTCAAAAGTTACACAATATCAACTACACTTTCTCCTTCGCAACTTCACTTTCTATATGAAGATGCTAACTTGACCGTCGAAAGGTTTTCACCTGGCAAACATCCTAAGGCTTTGATGACATCTTTGAGTGTAGTTTTCCTAGCCCACATTGCCCCAACATTAATATTAGATCATCTAGTTCGATTGATAGTACTTGGCTATTAATTTAGAGCTGTTTATGGGAACACCATGCTGACTACAAATAGATTTTGATTGGACCAGGACCCCCCATAAAAAATGAGTAGGACAACAATGATTGGAGGGACCTTCAAAATCCACTAAAAAGGTTTATAGATGCCCAGAATGTAGGAGCATGGTAGAGCATTGCTAGAGAGGATCCCCAATTACCTCCACGTGACCCCAAAAAGGGCAAGGGACAAGCTACACTGGATTCTATTCTAGGCCCTCCAACATTCCTTATTTGAATAATTGAGAGTCATCGTCCAATAGGAGATTAAGAAGCTGCTCCCTAGGGCACCCAAAGAGGTGGCTGAGAGCCATCTAATGCCTGAAGGTCAAAGACGAGCCCTATATCACAAACTACCACAAGGGTCTCAACGTAGGCTCCCCTAAAAGATTCTTTACAGGTGTTGCAAATAAGGTTTGATGGACCTAGAACTAGTGACATTAACATCATTTTGTAGACATTGGATCAAATAGAATGATGCTTGCAAATACCCAAACTCTAACTAGAAAATCTTGATCCTACACTTGATATGGATTTCATGTGGATCCAGACATTTATAGATGAAATTATCAATGTACCAATGCTCAATAGCTTTAAGATGCCAAAAATTGATCCCTACAATAAACTTACAGACCTAGTCAGTCACTAACAGCAGTACATTGCCTCTATGAAGTTAGAAAGATTGTTGGATGTAGTTATGTTGATTTCAATTCTACCCTAAGTAGAGCTACTACCTCATGGTTTAAAACCAACAGGTGATGGAGGACCATCCAACTCATATGTTCCCAAGACATCAAAAGAACCATTTAAGATATGCATAGTGCCTTTCATAAGGAAAAAGGCTAAAGAAACACAAGAGCCACTGTAAGAGCTCATTTTGGCACACTTGAAGCCCGCCATGGAACCCTCCCACACCATTTCACAATCTAACCGATTCCTTTATCTCCAGGACCTCAAGAACTTCAAGTCATACCATACAATGAAGATAAACACTAGAAAGCTCATCAGACATAAGATACCCAAGTCAAAACACCAAGTGACACTTAGGGTCACCCGAAAGCCAACTAGGGGCCCTTCTAGGTTTTCTTGTATGCCCAAGTATTTTTGCTCAATTTTTTTAGTTAATTTTTTTTCCCATATGTTATTTAGCTAAGTAATAGGTTTGGAACACATGGGACACAAGTGACATAGATTATGTACAGAGGAGTGTTCAAACCATGTTTTCAAGGCCTAGTTTGACTAAGATATCTTATTTTTTAGGTTTAGAGTTTTTCTTTCATTCAAGCTATGCAAGGCCAAAAAAACCTAGCTTTTTAGCTATAAATAAGGCTTGTATTTCATTTTTTTGCAAGCAGATTAATGAGATTAAAGTTGTTCTGAGCAATAATTTTCCCTCTTGTTCTCTCTCAACTTCTTGGTGCACTTGTGCAACAAGTTCTTTTCCAATCAAATTTCTTCTAAATTCCCTTCTACAACTTTTCTTTTCACCCTTTGCTTCTATTTCTAACTTCTTTTCTTTCTCCCTCAATAAATTTCCCTTTCTTGGACCAAGTTGGTGTAGCATACATTTGGGTACTCTTTGGAACTAAGATGATTTGGCAACAAGCAACACATCGAGTAGTATCAGAGCCAAAGTTTCAAAAGCAACACCTATCTATCCTATCTTTTTTTTTTATTTACATTTATTTCATTGTGTTCTAGCATTATTTTATCCATTCTAATTTTTTTTCCTTGTCTTTTTCAACTTCCTTCGTGTGTGTCTAAAGTGCCTTCAATCGAGCCCTTCTTTGTTCTTCTTCAATCAAGTCTTTGAGTGTTATTTCCATTCTATGCTCTTCATGTTGCTGCATCCAAAACATTAGGAAAATACCAAAAATATTTCATTCTAATTCTATTTTAATTACATCCTTGCTCTTTAAGTTATTTTCCTTTAATACAAGTTATAATCTCTCTTTTTATTGCAAAGTCCTGATTCCATCATTTTCTTTTGTAGAAAAAGGTGCTTCAAAGTTTTGAAAGACTAAGTCCAACAAGAAAATCAATAAGTATCAATCAAACAAAGGCTAGGAAAATGTTTGAAAGCCAAAAAAGCTTCGGCTCTCAGTAAAACCCTAAGTTGCCTAAAACCCTAATCTCAAGAACCCTAATTTTTCTCTCTCTTGTTCTTTAAATCATTTTTCTAGAAAAGCAACCAATTATTACCTTTCTTATCCTTTCAAAGTGCTTTCTAATCTATTTTTGCCTTCCAAGAAGCATTTTAAAAAAGTTTAAAGGATTTAAAGTTCTTGTGTGCTTTGAGTGAGTTGTTTAAAAACTTGGGAGTTTTGATTGTTTGAGTAACTTCCCATTAAAAAATTGAGACAAAAATAATGTTTGTGAGGATCTTGGATTTCAGATACAATGTGTAAGGAGGTTGCTAGAGACATCAATAAAGAGATAGAAGCTTCCCTCAATGCAAGCCATCTTTGACCTAAGTTCCAAACTCTAAGCCATGATGGAAAAGATAGAGAGATTGGAGGAGTCAAACCAAAGGATGGAGCAACGTGCTTCTAAAACACCCAAAAAAGGCATCCTAGGCCGCCTACCTAAGGTGCCTTTGAGGAAAGATCCATCTACAAGCCATGAAGTCACCAATTATGAAGATGATGACCTTAAAAGTGTGCTACCACCATAACCACCTAGGAGACCCGTGAAAGGGCAACCAAAGGAAGACCCCAACCTCAATGCAATCAAGCTTCAAATCCCACCATTCAAGTGAATGAGTGACCTAAAGGCATTCCTTGAATGGGTGGCCAAAGTGGAGATAATATTTGAGTGTTATACTTACCCCAAGGACAAGAAGGCAAAGATTGCCTCTTTGGAGTTTACTGACTATGCTCTTGCTTGGTGGACTCAGGTTATGAATTCTAGGCAAAGGAATCAAGAAAAGCTAGTGCAAACATGGCAAGAATTAAAGACCATAATGAGGAAAAGGTTTTTGCCTAACTATTATCAAAGAGAGCTACATCAGAAGCTCCAAAGGCTAAGTCAAGGCATAAGGTCTGTGGAGGATTATTTCAAGGAGTTGGAGGTGACCTTGATGAAACCCAACATAGAGAAGAATCAAGAAGTCCTCATGTTCAGATTCTTGCTTGGCCTAAACCATGACATTGCCACCCTAGTTGAGTTGCAGCCTTGTGTGGAGCTTGATGATATGGTGCATGCAACCCTTCAAATGGAGAAGCAACTTAAAAAGAAAGGGGTAGCATGGTTTTCTACAAAACCTAACCATAATCTAAGGCTAACATGGAACAATGATAGGAGGAAGGGGAAACCAAGGAATGAGGACTCCAAAGCCAAACCCCAAGGCACCCTTCAAGAGCCAATCTCAAAAGCCTTAAGAAGATAATCTTGATGCTAAGTTTGGAGCTACAAACCATGACAAAGTTTGTTTTAAGTTCCAAGTTCGAGGGCATCTAGCAAGGAATTGTGTCAATTAAAGAACTATGGTGCTTAATGATATTGGAGAAGTGGTCACGGATGAGAGTGATAGAGAGGAGCATAAAAAGCTAATCATGGAGGATAAACCTAAGATAGACTTTTTCATGGAAGGAGTCACATTAGTAGCAAGGGAAGCCTTGAATGTTCACATCAATGAGGACTAAAATCAAAGGGAGAACATCTTTCACACTTGATGTTACATTGGAGGAAAGGTGTATAGCAAGATTACAGATGGAGGAAATTGTACTAATATTGCTAGTACTACTTTGGTTGAGAAGTTACAAATGCCTACCATAAGACACTTGAGACCTTACAAGCTTCAATGGCTCAACAATGGGGATAAAGTGAAGGTGACAAAGCAAGTCATGGTAGCCTTCAAGATTGGATGATATGAAGATAAAGTGCTTTGTGATGTTGTCCTATGGAAACAATCCACATTCTTTTGGGAAGACCATGGTAATATGATAAGAGAGTCATACATGATGATTTCAAAAATAGATACTCCTTCTAATTCAAAGAGAAAACCTTTACATTGGTGTCACTTTCACCACAACAAGTTATGGATGATCAAAGGAAGATTTATGGCGAGGCTGAGAGAAAAATCAATAAGAGGAAAAAGAGAAGGGAAGGCCTGAATGAATAAAATAAAGTTGAGAGATCACAAAAAAGATGTGAGGTGAGTGACCTTGAAGGGAATAAGAGAGTTGAGAGTTCTAAAGGTAAGAGTAAAGACAAAAAAGTTGAGTGAAAAAAAGAGAGCTTCATAATAAAGATGAGTGATGTGAGGAAAGCCCTTGAAGAGTAAAAGCCAGTGCTTTTTTTACTTTACAAATAAACTTCATTCTTATCTAATGACTTGACTAACACACTTCCTAATGTTATTATTTTTTTATTGAAGGACGTTTAAAATGTCTTTACCGAGGAGCCAGAGGACTACCACCATTGAGGGGCATTGAACATCAAATAGATCTCATTCCTGGAGCTCCCATTCTAAACCAGTCATCCTATAGGAGCAACCCTGAGGAGAGCATGGAGATCCAAAAGCAAGTTGAAGACCTACTTTCAAAGGGATATATAAGGGAAAACTTAAGCCCTTGTGCTGTGCCTATGATCTAAGTGCCTAAAGAATATGGAACTTGGAGGATGTGCATGGATTATAGGCCAGTCAACAAAATCACGACAAAATATAGACATCTCATTCCTAGATTAGCTAACATGCTAGATGAGTTGCATGGATCCACTATATTCTCTAAAGTTGATCTTAAAAGTGGTTACCATCAAATTAGGATGAAAGATGGGGATGAATGGAAGACTGCCTTTAAAACTAATTTGGGTCATGTGAGTAGTTAGTCATGCCATTTGGTTTATCTAATACTCCTAGTACTTTTACGAGACTGATGAATCATGTTATAAGGGAGTTCATTGGAAAGTTTATAGTTGTTTACTTTGATGACATCCTAGTATATAGTAAGAGCATGTTGATCATCTAAGGCATGTGTTAGAAACTTTAAGAGCACAAAAGTTTTATGCCAATCTTAAGAAGTGTTCCTTTTGTACGAACCGTGTGATATTTCTTGGTTTTTTTGTGAGCTCAAAAGGTGTGGAGGTTGATCAAGAAAATGTAAGGATCATACAAGAGTGGCTAATAAGCTCATATTTAGCTATGTTTTCTATATATTGTTTCCTTGTATTTGTTTGTCTTTTTGTAGGTCTATGTTAGATTTGGTGCTTAGTTGGTTCATATTTTATTTTTAAGTTATATTTTAGCTTCATTTGGGTTAGGAAGGAATTCTACAAAGTTTTGGAGCTGAATTGCAAGTTTTGGAAAATTTTAGGGTGAACACACCTTTCAACATGCCCATGTAGTGCCTTACTTGCCCTCTTACATGCCCGTGTCTAAGCTACATGTGCATGAGTCAAATCGTGTCATTAGTTGGCAAGATTTTAAGTTCCAGGTGAGTTACACAGTCATGTACCAAACTGTGTTTAACTGCTATTAGGGTTTTTTTGGGTTATTTCATGAAAATAGAACAGAGAGCTAGGGAGAGGTGGAAAAACACAAAAAGATAAGAAAGTTTTCAGGGAAAAAGGCTACTAAAGGTAGTTCTGATGATCAACACCAATTAATGCACACCGAATCAAATATTTCTTATAGGATAAGTAATTCAGAGATGGAGACTTTTTTTCTTAGCTTTTCTTTTTCATTCTGTTATGTTTATTTTATGGCACTATGAGCTAAATTTTCCTACTCATGCTTAAATTAGATGAATCCTAGGATGATTTTTGTGATTGTGATTACTTTTTGGTTTAATATGATTGTGCTTTTCTTGCGATTTATAAAATGTTCTTTGATGCATTGATTAATAGTAGCTAGCCTATTAATTCAATGTTGGATGATGAACATATAAAGGTTGTATTTGGTGTTTTGTTATGGATCACCATTAGATGGAAAGGATAGTTTCGTAATCAGGAGTAATAGGTGCAATATAATACCTTCGGACTAAGGTGAAAACTAATAATGGGTCGTTGGACTAGTAATGCTTTCATAACGAGTGCAGTATGCCTAAACACCCGATCGGTGACTTATGAATAGAGGTTAGTGAACAAAAATAATAAGGAGCTAATATAAATTAGGTAGTAATCTATGGTCCAAGGCAATCATAATCCTATTAAACCAAAGTGAAAGCCACACATGGGATTTGTAGGGTGATTCGATTCTAAGTGTAAGGTATCTTATTATTGATTGTTTGAATTGTTTTTCGACTATCGACAGTTAGTTGCTAATTATTTTTACTGCAATTGTTTAGTTTAGTTAATTTGTAGTAGTTAGTTAAACAAACATCCTTTAATCGTTAGGAAGATAAAAGAGAAAGGTTGAATATGGTAGACAAGCTCCCCTTCTTTAGGGAAAATGATCTTGGCACTTGCCATTGCTACACTTTGATGATATGTATGCTTGCCTGTGAGTTCACATATTTATGACTATAGAGAGATTTGACACATCTGCTATTCATTAGTGTAGTGGAAAAGTTTGTGTGAACTATTTAGCCATGCCAAGCTTTTAGCATTGTTGCCAAGGAACATTTGTTGAGATTGCTACCTGGAAGATTGATCTTTATTAATCTAGCCATTTATTTGATTTTAGTATTTTTCTTTGAATTTTTAGTTATTTTTAGTTAACTGACTTTTTCATCCTTTCTTGTAGGAATTTTAGTGTATGACTCGTAGTTAGCCTAGTGAAGTTATTGAAGTGGATCTAGAAATTGAGAGGACCTTGAGGAAACTTTTCTGTATAGGGGGTACTTAGTCACAGCTATTACAACCTAAAGTGGAGCAGCAAGGTGAAAATTATGAACAAGTATTCATGGAAAACTATAATCAAGCAAGGATTACGTCAAAATATGCTAAGCCTTCTCTTGAAGGGATGGAATCGAGTATTTTTAAACCTCTTGTTAATGCCAATAATTTTGATATCATTTCAAATATTATTCACATGGTGCAGAATTGTGTTCAATTTAATGGTTTAGCAGATAAGGACCCTAATGCTCATATTGCTAGTTTCTTAGATATTTGTGATACTTTCAGAATTAATGGAGTTAGTGAAGATAGCATTTCGTTAAGGTTATTCTCGTTCTTGTTGAGAGGAAGAACTAAGCCATGTTTGACTTCAATGAAGACCCAATACAGCATCCAGTGCCTTTGTAATGCTTAAAACATTGTTATACATATAAACCACTAATTTTGCTTAATAACTTGCATCCAAAGACAAATAAAACACTAAAAGCAACATATACAAGATACATATACATAAAATAGGAATTAGCACACACCTCCAAACAGAGAAGCACACAAACACACACACCACATACACATGGTTTTCTTAACATAGCAAGCATGATTTCTTGTCAATTTCTTCATGTGATCACTTTGATTAGGTTCAATTAACATAGAGCTCCAAGTGATTGATCAAGCTTGGCCCAACTTGAACAAAAACTTTATGCTTGCCGAAAGCAAACTAGCTAGCTTACCATAGTGCTTTATGCACACATAGCCCATTACATAGCCTCTAGGTTCCTTTGGCTTGAGCCATCACCTAGAACAGCTTTTCCCTTCAAATTACAGGAGAAGAAGCTTTATATGGGTGCTCACCTATGGCTGAAATGGTAGTAAGGAAGCTTAGTCACACATCCTTGAACACAAGCATTAAACGTGGACACCACCATGAGCTAGTCTTGCACCATCATGCTTTGGATTCACCTTGTTTTTATCCTTCCTTGCCTTCTTTCTTTCCAGAAAGGGTTTGGCCAGGTATTAGAAGGAAATAAAATAAGAAGAAAGCAAGAAGATAACAGCTTTTAAAGAATCCCAAAGTTGATCTGCCATATTGGTCTAGGTTTTTGCTAACTAGTTGTTTTTGCCTTTAGTTCTTGTTTCTATCCTTTGTTTTTGGTGGTCTTTAGCAGGGCTTAGTTTATGATCATAGGCAATAAATGTGTTAGGAACTTGCTTGGAAATAGCTAAGAAGCTTCCTTTGAAGACTAGGTAGCAAACAATGCCAAATGACCAAGCCACCAAGTCTTTTGACTAGTTTAGTCTTTCTTTTATTTTGTTTTTGTTTTAGTTCCTTACAAGTCATTAGCCAAAAATGTTGAGGTCATGAAGCTACCAAGAAATAGCTAGGAAGTTGCAATGAATTAGCCCTGAAGACCACAAGTAGAAAAGGTGGTTGAATGACCAAGCGGCCATGGACTTTGGACAAATTTTTTGTCAAATATTCCTCCAAGCAACTCAATTCCTTTAAGAATTTATTTTTTCTTGCTTTACTCTTCAAGTGGCACATATTAAACACCCACTTCACCAATTTATTTGTCCAATTAGGCCCTCAAACTTTGAATTCAACATAAGTGCACTTTAGAGTGCATCCGAGAACACCTTAGTGTTCTTTAAGGTGTTTCTATGGTTTCCTTGTGTTTTCCACATTCTCTTAGCCCAAATTATAGCCTTCATTCTCATTTAAATGATAAGTATCAATCTCATGCAGTGCCTTTGAAGACATTAGGCTTTAGAGCCTTCATAAGCACATGGTTGCACACAAAGGTGCACTTAGGAGTTCTCTAGTGCACTCTAGTGTGTCCTTGTCATTTTTCTTGAGTCCATCACATTTCTTGAGTTTATGTGGCTGCCCTCATTGGTATCCCAACCTTAAGCATTGAGCTCACACAATTCCCTTTAGTGTTTTAGGCTTTAAAGCCCTTAAGTCCACATGAATGAACACTAGGCTGTGCTTAGCCTTATTTAGCCTATAACCATGCCACTTCCTCATGATCTCAACCTTAAGTGCCTTTGAGATACACTTAGAGCACTTTTAGAGCATTCTCATAATATACTTGTCCTGTTTAGCTCTTGTTTCACACTTTTGACTTGTATTGTTCACATATCCACATAATGTACCTTATGTGTACATTTCATCATAGCCCATGGCCTATACAAGTTACAGGCATGACATTTTTCCCTCTTTAAAGAATTTGGTCCTCCAAATTCTCAAGTAATGTAGGGAATTGCCGTGGGTACCTTTTGAGAGTCTCAGCCTATATTCCCAAGTAGCTGCTTGCTTAGTTGCTTGCTTTGAATGGTGAGACCATAGGACTTTTACCATGTTTATCCACTTACTCCTCAACTTCCTCACATCCTTAGCTAGAACCATTACAGGTTCTTCTTCATAAGAGAGGTTAGGGGTCACTAAGATATCAAAAGCTGGTATAGCTTATTGTGGTTCAGATAGATATCTCTTAAGCATACTAACTTGAAAGGTATCATTTATGTGACCCAACTCTGGAGGTAAATCTAGCTTATATGCCACATTACCAATTTTGGCCACTATTGGAAATAGTCCAATGTAAATAGGGCTAGCTTACCCTTCTTTCCAAATCTCATAACTCTTTTAATAGGAGAGACTTTAATCAAGAAATAGTCCCATACTTGGAACTCCAAGTCTCTTCTCCTTCTTTGATTGACATAGGCTTGCTCTCTATCATTAGCAGCCTTGATCCTTTTTTGGATCATCTTGATCATTTCAGTGGTCTATTAAATTAGGTCTAGCCCTATTTCAACTGCATCCTTATGATCTTGCCAACAATGCGGAGTAACACACCTCCTTCCATATAAAGCTTCATAAGGTGCCATTTTTATTACTGAATGATAGTTGTTATTGTAAGAGAACTCTATCAAGGGTAAAAGTTGATCCCATTCTCCTTTAAAATTTAGTACACAACACCTTAACATATCTTTAAGAATTTGTATGGCCCTTCTATTTGTCCATCAATTTGGGGTGGTAAGCTGAACTTAGTTTCAGTTGAGTACCTAGTGCCTAATGTAGTGATTTCCAAAATCAAGACATAAACCTTAGGTCTCTATCTGAAACTATGTCATCTGAGATGCCATATAATCTCACTATTTCTTTAATGTATAGTCGTGCCAACCTATCTAGAGGATCTGTGAGATTAATAGGCAAGAAATAGGCTAACTTTGTAAGTCTATCCACAATTACCTAGATAGTATCATTCTTTCTCCTTGTCATGGGCATGCTTACCAAGAAATCCATAGATATGGAGCCCCATATTCTTTTATGTATGGGCAAATTTTGCCCCCTAGTTTTTGGTGTTCAACTTCTACTTGTTGGCACACTACACATTTGGAAACAAATGTGAAGATTTCCCTTTTCATGTTAGGCCATCAAAAGTCATCTTCATAGTTCTAGGGTGTATGCTCATCTTACTAGAGTGAACTTCCTTCAGAATTTGTTTTTTTAAACAATACCAATTAGGTAAATAAATTCTATCTTGGAAGTACAACAATCTTTGTGTATAAGAGAACCTTTAGAATAACTTTGCATGCCTTTGCCCAAATATTCTAGTAAGATCTTTATCTTGTTGTTGTGCATTTAATATTTCAGCTTTCCAGGTCGACTGAATAGTCACTACTTTTAATTGGGCTTGTTCCCATCTTAGCCACCTGTTAGCCAAACAAGTTAGGTTGTTAAGTCTATTAGGCTCTTCTTCTCCATGTTTCAAGATGCCTGTGTATTTTCTGCTTAAGGAATCAGCCACCTTATTAGCCTTGCCTTCAGTGTACTCAATGGCACAGTCAAAATCTTTAAGATACTCAAGCCACCTTCTCTATCTCATATTCAACTCCTTTTGAGTAAAGAGATACTTGAGACTCTTATGATTAGTGAAGATCTGGAATTCATTACCTAGTAGGTAATGTCTCCACTGTTTCAAGGCAAAAATTACAGCTGTAAGTTCCAGATCATGTACTGGATAATTCTTCTCAAGTGGTCTTAATTACCTTGATCCATAAGCTATAGCTTGTTTATTTTGCATCAATACACATCCCAAATCCTAAAATCGATGCATTTGTAAAAACCTCAAAAGGTTTATTGGGATTAGGCAGTATTAACATAGGAGTGGAAGTGAGCTTGTATTTAAGCCCCTGAAAGCTTCTTTTACACCCCTCGGACCATTCAAAATTCTACCCCTTTCTTGTTAACCTGGTTAAAGGAGCTGCCATTACAGAAAATTTTGGCACAAATCTTCTATAATAGTCAGCTAGACTTAAGAAGCTTCTTATTTCTCTGACATTCTATGATTGCTTTCACTGTAAGATAGCTTCAATTTTTGTTGGGTCTATAGCCATACCTTGACTATTGATCACATGACCTAAAAATTCAATTTGATTGGTCCAAAAATGGCATTTGCTTACTTGGCCATATAGTTGGTGTTTCTTTAACACCTCTAGCACTAATCCCAAGTGCTTCTTTACCTTTGTCCTTTCACAATCTAAGGCATAGAGCTTATAAGTCTACTCCTCACCACCCCATGAGGGGTGAACTACTGTGTGGCAATAGTAGATTATTTCACAAAATGAATAGAAGTGGAGCCATTGGCGTCGATATCAGCTAAGGAAATCCAAAAGTTCATTTGGAAAAGCATTATATACAAATTTGGCTATTAGAGGATATTGGTGGCTGACAACGGAACCCAATTCATCGATAAAGGATTCCAGAATTTCATCACCGACTTCGAGATCAAGATACATTTCGCTCTAGTATCACATCCCTAGAGCAATGGCCAAGTTGAAGTCTTCAACCGAACCATCAAAGATGGTATCAAAAAATGGCTACGGGAAGCCAAACAAAAATGGCTAGGAAAGCTACCTAGTGTTTTATGGAGCTACTGGACTACTCCAAGAAAGGCAACTCAAGAAACCCCGTTTTCCCTCGCCTATGGAACCGAAGCATTAATTCATGTTGAGATAGTGCATTCATCCTTAAGAGTGCAGATCTTCGGTAAAGAATCCAATGTTGAAGGCCTAAGAGCCAGACTGGATCTATTGGAGGAGCACAGAGAGTTAGTAGAACTCTAAAAAAGGGCATTCCAACAAAGAGTGGCTACCTCCGCAAATCGGAAGGTTAGGCTGAAGAGAATAAAAGTGGGGGACCTGGTGCTCCGTACTACCAAGGTCAAGCCCTGTAGGCCCACGCAAGGGGTGCTAAGGGCAAACTAGGAAGGTCTTTATGTAGTCACCTCCAAAGTAAGGCTAGGAGTCTTTAGATTGGCAGATGCCTTCGGAAATGAACTGAAAAACACATTGCACATAGATTATCCAAAGAGGTACTTCACTTAATTTAGCCAAAGTATAGTCCAATAGAGATAAGTGCTAAATGTGAAAAGTGTATGGAAAATAAAAAAATTTATGGGAAGCTATAGGAAGACCTTGCCCAAACTTATAAAAATGAAAAAAATTCATACTATTGCCAAAACAAGTGAAAAAGAAAAAAAAAATGGGAGAGGAAGAAAAAAGAGCTGATGCTTTAAAAAAACCCTAGCTATTTAGCCAAGCAGTGGAATTAAAAATCCCAAAAAAATATTCTAACTCTAAAAGGTACACGAAAAGGCCAAAGGAATGACAATGCATCCCCAAAGCAAGTGGACACACTGATAAATCCTTCAAAATGCTAATGTTGAAGAGGCAAAGTACAAAAGCAATAAGCAAGAAAAGACCGAATGAACCGACAAAAAGGATAAGAGAGAAAGAAAAATAAACTAAGATTTATTATCATGAGGGAGGCTGGTCTACAGCTAAAGTACAACTAGTCCATGAGATAGTAGCATGAAAGGAAAAGAAAGATAATAATATAAAGGAGCAATGGATTCAAGGGCTCGACACCCGCATTGCCTTTAGTTTCTTCTTCCCCGTTTTCTTCCTCTTCCTCTTCGGTCCCTTTGTCGTCAAGCAGGCCATTGAGCTCCTCAAGATACTCATCTTTGGACCACGCCGATGCTTCCCCCTCAAACCTCTGGAAGGCATTTAAATAAGAAAGGTCAAGATGAGGCTGCCTCTCCAAGACTTTGTGGCGAACAAGGCAAAACCCAACCCGAAGTCCTGAGATGGCGATATTGGTGATCTTTTGTAGCTCCTCCCCCATCCCTTTCTTTTCCAGCACCAACTCCTTGATTCTTAGCTTGGCTTCATGGAGCTTCTTTCGAACGTCCTTCTTATCCTACGAGTATCACTTCACCTTCCAATCAAGATCATCATGGTTGATCTTGATGATGTCACAATCGATGGACACAAAGGAACACTAGTGGCGGAGGTCCTCAACATAAGAGTTGGCATCTTGAGAGATGGCCTTCACTTCTTCGCCAACCTGCTTCTTAAGTTCGATGAGCTCAGTGTTTAACTCGCAAAACTTAAAAGCCATGTCGGCAAGGGCCCCTCCGCCTTAGCTAGACTCTCTTCCCCCTTGTTCCAGATCTTCATCTACTTTATGATGAAATCTCTGAAGTACCCAGAGATGATGAAGAACTGCCCCCAAAAGAATGAGAAAAAAAAGGTCATCAGTGATAGAAAATCAAACAAACAAAGCTAACAGTAAAGAGAATTGGAGGCCAAAAGGACCAACCTTAGTGGAGTAGTCTATCAGTGCCACGATATTATGCCCTTCATTCGAGAGGTTTTTTTTAATCTCCTGGAATGTAGCGTTGGTGGTTACCCCTAGTAAAATTGTGGAATATCCTCCTGAATACATCTTGATCGAAGAGGGACATATCCTCAGTCACATCCCAAATAGGCAACCTTGGGACAGCCCCCTTCGGCAGACACACATTCCTTGTGGCACTGTGGACCTCATGCTCTACCATCCACTCAGGTGCCAAAGTCTCCCCTAGACGGTCATGATGAAGTTCATTTATTACATCAATTCCCAACCAATATTTGATCTAGTCATAAGTTGAAAAGTAACTGAAAAATATGGAAGTTGAAGTGACTGAACCATGTGGAGAAACCTCGACTTACTTGGAAGTGCCGTTACTGTCTGAAATCCAGACAGCATCTTCAACCACCACCTTTAGTGCCTTGGCTTTCTTCTTCTTTCTCTACTTCTTGGCTGCTTGAGCAGTCAAGGCTTCTTCGATCACTGATCATAATAGAGTTATGGCCGCCCGTGGACTTGGTGGGCGAGTAGAAATCTCTTTTCTAAGCTTCTCTACATCAGCCACCTTTAAGTCCTTTAGAGGAAGGATCTTAGTGTCCAAAATAGCCCTTCACTTGGGAACAACTTCTATGGCAGGAACATCAGTTGTTGAAGACACAGCACGAGCCTTCTTTGGAAGGGAACAGCCTAAAGCCTTCCTTCTAGACTTTCATTTAGTCACTTTCTTGTCATCGTCCTTCTATGCCTTGGCAAAGAACACCTTCCGATAGAATTGAGCACTGCAATCGTCACCCATCTTTGGAAAAAAGAAGGCATCAGTATAAGTCACTGAAGAAGATAAGCCAAATTAAGAACAAAACTTATGAGAAACAAAGGCAGAATGAGAAAGATCCCCTTGAAGCAATTGGACTAAGATAGGAACCTTTAAGGGATCTTCAGCAATGGGCTTTGACTTCGCCGAATGAGAGGGGTAGATGTGTATAACATGCAAAACATTGGCCGACATCAAGTCCCACTTAATGGGAAATGGGAAAGGACCAACTCCCTCAGACAAGTCCTCCCAGTCTACCACTGCCTGAATTCAAGCATTAAAATCATCAAAATACTTTTTCAACTCCTTGCCTAAAAGCATGGAAGGGTCATCCACATCCACCTCCAAACTTCCAGAATCATTGGCCAACATCAAGTACTACTTCTACCAGTTGTGCCAGCCGTCACGGGTGCCGAACACGAAAGAGTACTTCTTGCTTCCAGAACATCGTGGAAGCATAAAGTAGAAATACCCCTTCGGTGCAATAAGCAGCTTGTAGTACTACAATAAGATTACAAAATAGGGCGCAAGCCCAAAGATGCTACTCATGCATAAGTATGTGTTAAAGTGAGCATATGAGTTCGGAGGAAGCTGGTTGCCTGCGATCCCATAGAACTCACAAAAGCCCTACACCACAAGATGAGCAGGATACTGAAGCCCGACCTTTAATTGGGTCTTGAAGACAATAATCTTGCCCTCACATTTATCCTTTATTCAGCACCTGGACAACGACATTGGCAGGAAGATAGTACTTCTTCTTCCATTTTGCAACCTTCTACGACATTGTGCAACTAGGATAAGCTTCTAAAGACTCCCAGTTGGCCCTACAAGTGATGGATGCCTCGGCCATTGATTTACTTCGGTAGAGGAGAAAAGAAAGGATCAGAAACAAGGCCTACCTAAGACTGGAAAACTTCATCGAAAGATTGCCGGAAAACTAGGAGCACTCGAGAGCAGGAAAGCAAGTGTGAGCAGAAAGCAAATGATGGATTTCCTGCTGGAGGGAAGAGGTTATTTATAGCCTCCAAAGAAGTGCAATCAAGTATTGCATTGAATGTAGATGTGAAAAGATGAAAATGTAACTCTGCTTACTCCAGGCACGCTCTACTCACTGCACCAATTGCTAAATGACAAATGTGCCTAAAAACCTAGAATCGAGGTAATGATTTATGAAATGACATAAAGCTGCCTGCTCAAGAACCAACATTGAAAAAATGTAACTCGTGCCAGTAAGATGAAATGATGTAACATATTTCTAGTAGAAATAATCATTGCCTTGGGGAAGCCCAAGTGATGCATCAGTAAGAAAAAGGAATATACCGAAGCAGGTGAGACTAAGGTAACACGTAGCAGATGGAGTAAAGCATCCGTCGGCAATTTTGGTAAAAAGCATATGATGGCCACAGGCCATAAGGCCTTAAGGTTCGCTCGAGGTTCGTCTAGGGCTTAAATACTACGACCACACACCTCGACCTATGGTCAACCTATAGTTTGGCCTAAAGCCATTTGACCGAGGGACAAATCACCTACCTCAGCACCGACGTACCCTAATATAGAAAAATATCATTATAAAGCTACTCCTAGGTGCGTTCGAAATGCTCACCAATGTCTGTGTCAAAATAGCTGGTTACAGAGATAGGTGGAATGATATAGACCACTATCCCCCGATCTTGCTGAACACGTGTAGGGCTGATCTAAGAGCTTCACCCCTAGGAGCCAGTATATAAGGAACCACTCCCAAGTATGTTAGGGAGGCTATTCAGTTGAGCTTACTAAATATTCCTAGCTATATTGTTTTTTTACTTGGGTGTCAGAAAGTCCCCCAACCCCAAAAAACACCTCCGAGGATTCCCTTTGCCTCCTTTTTCTTGTGTCTTTCAGGGGTCATAATTGACCGGAGTACATCGATTAATAGAAGTCGATGTAGAGCTTAGACGACCGAGTTCCCGTTGGACACCAAACCAAAAGCAAAGAGTTTAAAGACCGTCATCGAGGAAGGCAATTGACAAACATGGGGCATAAGAAAATGAAAAAAAAATGCAAAAAACAAAACCTAAAAGTAAAATTAAGAAAGGAAAGTAATAAATCCCCTCATTTACTTGATTTTTTTATGAAAAAAAAAACAAGGAAAGTGCTGATGATTGCCAAAAAAAAGTAAAGAAAAAACATAGTAAAAAGCAAAATAGACGGTAAAATGGGAGGGTAAGACCCTAACCTTTTATAGAGAAGTACAAGACCCTTCGTTTGCCTACCATAAAAATCACAATCATTATGACTCTTTTGATGGATAAATAAATTTAAGCCCTGTGGCACTAAAGAACTGCCAATGTTATCCACCTAGCCACATCCCTAATAGTGCATTAATTAGGCATCATTCACCTCCTCAATGAGCGTCAAACCAGGCATGTGCCCGTCTCCAGATAAACCACTCCAAAAAATCCCTAAAAGGATGATCTTCATCTTCACCTCTGTGATGATGTCATTTTATTGACCAGATAATGAGGCGTCACTCTAGTAACTGAGGTGTTACCTAAATAAGCACTGTAGCAACTAGAAGGTATTGCTCTTCCCCTAAATGATGTTACTCCCTTCATTGATAGACAACGATTCAAAGGATAAAGCTACATAATGATAATCAGCCAACAAAAAATGTAGGACCTAAACCCACATTTTATAATAAGAGGGGCTTATTGATATCGTATGGACCCTTAGATTGGCCTAAAAGGTTTAAACCGTGGCTATATAAAGGTGCTCAAACTTGAACAGCACAATAGGCCTACTATGGGCTTAAGAAGGAAAATAGCGATCAAGAAAGCAGCTAAATCCCCCTATTTTAGGATTTGTTATCTACATGATATTCCCATGATCCTCCACCAACCACTATAAAAGAGGAACCCATTGGTAATCCCAAGATACACGATATCAATTATACTTTCTACTTTGCTACTTCACTCTTTATACGAAGATACTAACTTGACCATTAAAGGATTTCCCCTGAGCACACATCCCATGCCTCTAACAACATCTTAAAGTGTAGGTTTTTTTATCCACTTCATCCCAGCATCAAGACCGGATCACCCAATTTGGTTGATAGTACTTTAGCTACAAGGGAGGTTTCTGGTGATAGTAACGATAATGGTATGGGTGGAGAAGAAATTGTAGAATTAAGGCATATTCGGTACTTAGATCATGGTTTAAATTTTGCATTTGTAGCTATAAATCTAGTAATGTTGAATCCATCGATGAATGAATTGTGGAAATTAGAGGTAGCTCAAGTAATGGGGTAAGGCTCCTTTGCTACATTAGTCAAGGTTAGCAAGACCTATTTGCATGGAGATTCTAAATGATTTTGTCTTTTTGTCCCATAAACATTTCTCTTATCTTAATAGGATTCTCAATTCAAAATAAAGTACAAGATGAACAAATGATAGAAAAAAGTCTTTTAATTATAACAACATGAACCTTAAATAAGTATCCAACTAACGTAGAAATTAATATTATCAAATTCCACCACGCTTGTCCTTACGCAAACCAACTTGAGGCAAATAACTCAATCAAAAAAGTAGATGGGGAAAATTTTGCAAGTGCACAGGATAGTTGCATGGCAAATTTTAAATTCAAAGAAAAACAAGGCATTGATCCTCAACAACAAAAATTCAATTGTTTATGAAAATATATTTAAAGAGTTAAAAGTAACAATAAATCAAAAGTAAATAAAACTAAACTAAATTAAAGGAAAATAAACATGAACTAGAAAGAAATAGATATGAGATAACTAAAGTTTGGACTCACCTAGTTAACGGTCTTCCAACTAATTTTTTAGGTTAATTTGTAATTGTCAAAAAAACATTTCAATTAATACAATTTTCTCTCAAGTACCAGCAACATGATCAATTAAACTATTATTATCACTAAATATCTTAGTGAATTAATCAAATTCATTAAATTCAAATTCTCAAAATAATAAATCATAAGGCATATGAATTTTTCCTATGCCCAAAATGATGGACAAGAAACACCAAGTATAAAATTATAAGTTTTCAATAATTTAAACAAAACTAGATTCTGTTCTTGCTCTGCCACATGCATTTTAGTAGCAAGTGTTTGGGGTATTATTTATCATAAAACAGTTTCACAATGTAGAAACATACATAATATATAAACATGAATACAGTATAAGCAAAGAAGTCTAAAGATGCAACCAGTTGAACCGTACATGCATTTTAGTCTAGTTTCTACTATTGTGCTCTTGCCTTCGTCATTTAGTTAAAGGATCATCGAAGTCTCTATTAAGGAGAATAGCGTATGTTAGGACTGCAAATTAGGTTAATGAATAGTTAGTTATAAAGTTTGTAGCTACATTGTATACTTGTTTGTGTGTGTACATAGCAAATAAGGAAAGACTAAGAAATTTCTATGTGAATTTATCTAACAAGTAATTAGTTATTTAATTTATAAATATATGCACAGAGAAGAAAATGGTTCAAATAATGGGCATGCTAACCAACAAATTTTTTCCATTTTTCTATACTAATATAAAACTCTTTTAAGAAAAATATTTAATATTATTTTTTAAGTATTTTTTGTTATTTGTTTAGACTGAAATACCTATTTTGTGTGATCATGCAAAATTATTTCTTAGTTGTTATATCTATCAAAATATTTACACCTATTTGGTACCTTCATTTAAGATATTAGGGTAAAATCCACCGGGGGTCACCTAGTTTATTTTTTTGTCCTAAACGGGTACCTTAGCTTTAAATTGTCCTAGCAATGTACCTTACCTCTTATCGCGTGTCCTGTCTAACTACTTTCTGTTAATTTTAGAGTTATGTCTAACGAAAATTGCTTATGTGGCATTAAAAACATTCAAATAAACCATAAAATAACACTTATGGTCCTTTAATTTTTTTTTATCAACAATTCTAAACCTTAACATTCCAAATCTAACCCTTTATCACCGCCGCTCGCTTCTCACTCATCAATGCCACCGCCACCGCCACCGCTGCCTCTTTTTATATTCCATTCGAGATGTCTTCCTTCAAGCCAACCATCTCCGCCTACCTGCCACTGACCATGATCATTCTCCTGATAGAATCGACAGCTGGGAAGCTCCGTCCTTCCAATCACGCCTTGGAGTATCAGAGCCAGCCACCAACGACGACGCAGGTGTCATCGAAGATGAGATCCTTCTTCAGATCAACCTCATCGTCTTCCTTGAGCAACGCATTGCCAAAAGCAGTGAATTCAACCGACACGTCGGGGTCGCCCGGCTGAAGTGATCGCCGCTAGAACCCGAATATCTTGCTCATCTTGCTCCGGCTGCCGACAGGTCTTCAGCTTCCTCATCTTGCTTAAAGGCTGCCGACAACACCGAGAACCCGAATATCTTGCTGCTGCGCTTGGATTCATCATCAAAGCGCTAATTCGGCGAATCGTTGAGATCCCACATTATTTTCGTCCAGGAAAAAAAATCTTCTGGGTCTTCGTGTTGTTTCAATTTTGGGGTTATTTTGGGCACATTCCGGTCTTCGATCTAGGGGATTTGGGTTGTTTTACAGGTGGCAGTGTTGAAGAATCACAGCTCGGCGGAAGTGAGAGATAATCGGAGACTTCAAAACCTTTTTCGGAGATGGCCGAGTGGTTAGCTGGAGGGCGGTCGGCTTCTGGGCTGGTGGCTGGAGGGCAGCTGTCGGCGGTGGCAGCTGGTTGGCAGCTTTTGAGGTGGCAGCAATAGAGATGGAAGATTAGGGTTTTCGGGTAGAATTGATTTGATTAAAAGTTTAAGGGTTAAAATTAGTGATTGAAATAGTTTAAGGACTATAGTTGATATTTTAAATTTATTTTAGGGTTATTTAATGCCACATCAGCATTTTCCATTTAATTTAACAGAGAAATTGACGGAAAGTAGTTGAACGTTACACGCAATAGGAGAAAATGTACCTCGCTAGGACAATTCAAAGTTAAGGTACCCGTTTAAGACAAAAAAATAAGTTAGGTGACCTATGGTGGATTTTACCCTAAGATATTATAAGACAGAAGTAAAGTTGCCTAGTAAGTTTATTATTTATTTTAAAGGTATATGTAAATATAAAACAAATGATTTTAACCAAAAACATTCTCATTGGGAAAACCTTTTTTATACTAATATAAATCCTATTATTAAAAAAGTAACCATAAGTAATATGATTATTAAAGAGTAGTACTAACCTATATTTTAAACTATTTTTATGTTAATTTTTTAAGCTAAAATATTTTTTTGTTGCGTAATAACATATTAAGCTGTTTTTATTCTTCTAGATTTATCATATCTATGTAAACATGATTAATAAATTTTTCCAAATATTATATATTTTTTCTCAAATTCAATTAAATTATCAATCAAATTAAAGTTATCAAAATATTTTAATTTCTAAAATAATTTGATTGCAAATATTATATCATAATACAAACATACATGAAGTAGTTCAATAAATAATTATTAATATTAATAAGTTAATCAAACAACAAAAGATTATTGTAATTAAAATATTTCTTTTTAAACAACATCATTACATGACATTTATTTAAATTACGATATTGTTGCTAGATAAATAAAAATTAGAAAATGTAAATACATTTAACGAAAAATTGACCAGCAACATATATGCTGAAATGATTTCTTTTAGTAATATCTATAGTCGGGAGCCAAACAAACCCTCCAGGATCCAAGTGAAATGAAGTAAATCAGGTCTTCGAAATTTTTATTCCTAGTACACTAGGATCTTTCACTCAACAATTAAGTCAAATCACAAACTTGAATAGTTGATATATTCAAGCTCTTTATAGTATCCACATGAACCATTCGAATCACCACACCTTCACCACGTTTCAACAGCGACATTTGTCTTAGACCCGCAGTGCTAGCTTGCATCGTCCAAAGAAAGACAAGAGGAAAGTGTGGCTGGAACTTTTCAAAACCCTTCTGATTTCATCCTTTTGGTGGCTAGGGCAAGGGCTACGAAAATTCTAACTAGATGATGTATATATAGTGAGGTTTAACTCCCAAGTGTAATAGGTTTCATAACGTAATTAAATTAGGCCTAATTTTGGGGTTCATAATGGCTTAACCTTTGGGCCAATTCTTAATCCAAAATTATCATGAAACCAAAACTCAAACAATTTGGCCCTTGTTCTCAAATAATCCAATTGGCTCATGTGTGCAACTCAATAGGCTCCCATCGCATTGGCAATGATCACAAATCACATTTATGATCATAAACAATGAGTGATATCTAACAACACATCATTGTTACCTAAATGACAAGATAGTCGATGACTCGCTTAAACCTCTATGATCATTGTTCGTATATGTCGTTGTCCCTTTGTCCAAGATATCAAGATCGAGCACGAGACATATAATGTGTCATTCTCATACAACCCAATCTAAGGTTTTCTATTACGAAGTAAACTGACTAAAACTGATGACATTAATATCCCATACCAACACATCCGAGCATGGTCATGCAATTCCTCAGTCTCACTCAATTAAGAGGCCTAAAGATATCACTCTCATTACATAGGAGAGACAAATCTCATCTTCATCATACAAAACCCTCCGTATGATATGTGACATAACCCAATGACCACCTTCATGTTCCCTCAGTTATGAGCAACAAAAGGAAATATCAAAGTATGTGACTTACATGTAAGGAACCTTAAGGACTACATATACCATGATCACTATGAGCATCACTTATGACACTTATAACAATCCATGTAGCATTCTCATGGTAGGTCGGTCCAGTACACAAGTTCTCCAACTTGTGCCAATATGTAGACTACATATTTCATATTAGTCCACACATGCTAGTGTTTATGTACTATTGCAACTCACTCTATAATAATGCTAGACCAGTGACATTTAAGAATATTATTATTCTAGGGCTATAATTATGTTTGATTATGTCATACAGAAATAAAACAACAAACATAATTACTGAATTAATGGCTCAATAAAATATCATAACTAAATGTGCAAAATACAATCATCTCATGATTGACTTTTGGGCACAATACTAACAATCTCCTACTTGCATTAAAGCCAATCGTCCATGTATCTATTACTAATGGATCTAGAATGATTATCATGCTTTTACTATGTGATGGGTTTTGTCAGTGGATCAAAAATGTTGTTGTCTGTCGAGGTCCTGCATATCCTCACATCACCCGTTTCGTTGATCTCCTTAATAAGATGATATCGTCAGAGTATGTACTTGGATCACTAGTGAGATCGAGGTTCTTTAGCCTGTATGATTGCTCCGTTGTTGTCACAATAGAGCTTTATTAGGTCAGCAATGCTTGGAACCACTCCAAGTTCTGTAATGAACTTCTTGATCCAAACTACCTTCTCCGCAACATCAAAGGCGGCAATGTATTCGGATTCTATTGTAAAGCTGGCTACTGTCTCTTGCTTTAAACTTTTCTAGCCTACAACACCACCGCCAATGCAAAACATATAACCAGATTGTGATCTAAAATCATCCATATCGGATTGGAAGTTGGCATCAATGTAACCCCTTACAATGAGCTCATCTTCACCTTCATAGACCAAGAATGAATCCTTAGTCCTTCTCAAGTACTTAAGGATATTCTTAACAGCTATCCAGTGACTCTTACCAGGGTTTAATTGGTACCTTCTCATTATGCTCAAGGCATATGAAACATCAGGACGAGTACATGTAATTATTGAGGCATATGGAATCTTATTCATGCATTCTCTCTCCTCTGCTGTACTAGGACTTTGAGATCTTAAAAGAGTTATACCATGTGACATGGGTAAGAACCCTTTATTGGAGTCTTGCATGCTAAACCTCTTTAGTACATTGTCAACGTATGTACTTTAATTTAGGCTGGGCAACTTTCTAGATCTATCTCTATAAATCCTAATACCTAACACATAGGCTACTTCACTCAAGTCCTTCATAGAGAAATATTTCCCCGGCTAAATCTTCACAGACTGTAGCTCGGGAATGTCATTCCCGATAAATAGCATGTCATCTACATATAACACCATGAAGACAATAGCTCTCCCACAAACCTTCTTGCAGACACAAAGTTCATCTTCATTTCTGATGAAACCAAACTCTTTGATTGCTTTATCAAAACAAATATTCCATCTTCAAGAAGCTTGCTTCAATCCATAAATGGACCATTGCAACTTGCACACTTTATTGGCATTATCTAGAGTGGCAAAACCCTTAGTTGTGTCATATACACATCCTCAATCAACTTTCCATTAAGAAAGGTGGTTTTGACATCCATTTGCCATATCTTAAAATCATGGTGTGCAGTAATAGCTAATAAAATTTGGATAGATTTAAACATGGCAATTGGTGAAAAAGTCTCATCATAGTCAATACCATGAATTTGCTTGAAACTTTTTGCAACCAATCATCCTTTAAAGGTAAGCACATTACCATCCATGTTAGTTTTCCTCTTGAAAATCCATTTGCACCCTATGGGTTTTACCCCTTCAGGTGGATCATCCAAAGTCCATGCTTGGTTTTCATATATGGATTTCATCCCGAACTTCATGGCCTCTAGCCACTTCTCAAAATCTGGTCCTAACATAGCTTCTTAGTAGGTTGTAGGCTCATCCTGATCCATGAGTATCACATAATCAGTGTGAGTCATGAGAAAACCATATCTCTTAGGCTTAGGTCGAAGCTTACTAGACCTACATGGGCTCCGTGTTACAAAAATAGACCCCTAAACCACAACATTTTATGGTGTCTACTCAGGTTCTATTTCAAGTTCAATGTCCCCTTGTTGTTCTCAAATTTCTTTGAGTTTTACTTTCCTCCCACTGGTTCTTTAGAGATAAACTCTTGCTCTAGAAAGACACCAGTTCAAGCAACAAACACTTTCTGCTCAGATGGATTATAGAAATAGTAATCCTTTGTTACTTTGGGATACCCAACAAATAGACATGTATAAGCTTTAGGCCCTAGCTTTTCAAATGATTTTGACTTGTATCTCATGAAATACAAGTCAGAATCATTTGAAAAGTTCAAAGATAGCGATATCTACTTAAGTCATCAGTAAAAGTAATGAAGTATTGATAGCCTCCTCTAACATGTGTAGACATAAGCCTATATATATAATTATGTATAAGTCCTAATAAGTCATTGGCTCTTTCACTTTTCCTAGTGAATGGAGTTTTGGTCATCTTGCCTAATAAACATGACTGGCATGTCTCATATGATTCAAAATCAAATGAGTCTAAGAGTTCATCCCTGTGAAGCTTGGATTTGTGGGTCTCATTTATATGGCCTAAACAACAATGCTAGAAAAAGGTCAGCTTCAGATTATTCAATCTGAGTTTTTTGGTATTCACATTATAGATTGGATTTTTGAGTTCTAGAACATATAAACCATTGTTAAGTTGAGCACTACCATAAAAGATTTCATTCAAATAAATAGAACAACATTTGTCGTTTATTATAAATGAAAAACCTTTCTTGTCCAAGCAAGAAACAGAAATCAAATTTTTTTACTAATAGCAAGCACAAAGGAGCAATTGTCTAATTCTAAAACCAATCTGTTAGGCAAAGTGAGAACATAAGTCCCTACGGCTAATGCAACAACTTTTGCTCCATTTACCATATGTAGGTCCACTTTATCTCGGGCCAATCTTTTACTCCTACTTAGATCCTGCACATTTGCACAAACATGAGATCCACATCCAGTATGCAATACCCAAGATGGGGAAGTAGAAAAGTTAGCCTTTATAACAAAAATCCCTGAAGTGGAAGTCTCATTTCCCTTCTCCTTCTCAATTTCTTCAAGATAGATCTTGCAATTGCGCTTCCAATGTCCAAGTTTCTTACAATGGAAGCATTCCTTTTCCTTAGCCACACCACCGGATGGTTTCAGTGCACCTGAAGAAGAATTAGCAGTGTACTTTCCTTTACCTTTATTCTTCTTCTTGTTTGCTTTTCCCTTTTCCTTTTCCTTTCTAAACCATCATAATGGGCTTAGCCGTCTTAAGGTTTTGCTCAACAGTTCTCAACATGTTGAATAATTCAGGGAAGGACTTGTCAAGACCATTCATGTTGTAATTTATGATAAACTGACTATCACTTTCCGGCAATCATTGCAGAACTACATCAACAGCCAACTCTTTCTAAAGAGTGAATCCCAAACTCTCAAGATTCTTAATGTACCAAATCATCTTAAGCACATGAGGACCCACGGGCTTCCTTCAGATATTTGCAATTGAAACAATGCTTTAGAGGGCTTAAACCTCTCATGCCAACCCTAATCTTGGAAAAGCATTTTGAGATATTCGATCATATCAAACGCCCTTATGTTCTCATGTTGCTTCTGAAGCTCAGATTCTATGGTAATTAGCATGAGACAGGCAACATCCAAAGCATCATAAGAATTCTTTTTATAAGCATGCTTTTCAGCTCTTAGAGTATTGGTAGCAGACTTATTCAGAATGGGCTGCTCTAAGACATAAGCCTTTTTCTTTTGCTTGACGACCATCTTCAAATTTTGATACCATTTGAGAAAGTTGATCCCGTTTAGCTTTTGCTTCTCAAGGATCGATCGCAATGAAAATGTTGATGTGTTTTGTACCATTGTAATCTATAACAATAAATATGTAGTATAAGAATCATGTATTATAATTCATTTAATAAGAACATTTATTAAACGATGTGCCCATTATTTTACTCAAAATAATAACCCTCGATATTATTTCGGAACACCTCAGCGCTAAAGTATTCTAGTGGGCCAAGATCCATATTTCACCATAGCTTAATTCAGCTTTGGCTTTTCTCTTAAGCCATAGCTATTTAGGTAGGCAACTCCTTGCCAATTGCATATCATACAACTCTTGGATAGTTCGGTGAACAACACTTGTCCAAGCTCATCTCATGAACTTTAGCCCAACTTTATGCCTCTAAGTCCCCAGTCTTATTAGGATGACTTAGTTAAGTCGACTCCAAAGTTAGCAATTTGGATATCACTTTATCCCATCGTGTCTTACCAAGATGAATATAAGTGCTTTGCTTTGACAAACTCACCTAATGTTGATCAATGTCTTGACAAGTGCCAACATTTGGAAGGCATCACATTTAATGATATAATATATTTTTTTTGGGATTTTCCTTTAACCTCACCAATTATTATCTTTGGTTGTCTTATACATGAATCACATACAAATATAAAACATGCATATCATGTTAACAACGAATTAAACGTGACATGGTTATAGCCCAAACTATGCAATATTCTCAAGCTAATAAGAATATCATAAAACCCTAAGAAAAGAAAAGGCCTTCACAAGCTTCTTATCCTCCTTGCTTGGTTGCCTCCTTGTAGTCACCCCATTGGACACATGATCTTGGATGATCCCAAAAGAGATGAGTAAGGTGAAAAGAGAAGGTACAAAAAAAGTAGTAAATAAAAGGCATGACACGAAAGCCATGTTTACAAGTACAACCAACCGGGGCTATAACCGTGCACCATGCTTTAACCAACAACAAACATAATATGTCGAATCTTATTAAAAAAAATGCTTGCCAATTAACACGGGTTTGTTAACCAGTTTATTAATGTGACACTTCACAAACGGAAATGGTTGTCCCGTTAGATGATTAGTGGGCAGGGTCAAGGGGAGCCGCCAATGCAAGGGGATTACAAGGGGGCAGCTCCCCCCTCCCCCTAGAGCAAAAAATTATCTTACAATTATGTTACCTAAGGTTAATTATTTTGAGCAACTAAGCACTAGAGACCAACCTCGTCCGAGCAACCAAAAATACCCTACCCAGGGTGCTTGAACACATATGGCCAACGTTTGTTAGGGTTGTAGCAACTATTGCAACAATCCTAATTTAGACAGATATCTTATACGCATCAATCTAGGGTTAATCTCATTAACCTATTTATGTCATTTCTTCATATATCTCATATATATTACGAGTTTCGGTTCATACATCATGAATCAATCTAATTAATCATGATCGAAAGCATCAGAATATACAATAAATCATGTGATTCAACACTCAATCCCGATTTAGGGTCTCACCAGTAGCTCTGATATCGCTATAAAGTTTTGAAAGCCAAACAAATGCAACAGAAATTAACCAAAACCCACCAAGATCTAAGTAAAACAGAGTAAATCGGGTGTCCGAAATTTTTATACCTAGTCTGCTGGGATTTTTCACCTAGCTGTTTAGTCGAAACACAAACTTGAATAGTTGATGTATTCAAGCTCTCTATGGTATCCGCACGAACCACTTGGATCACCATGCCTCCATCATGTTCTGGCAATTGCATTCCTTTTCCACTTGCAATGCTAGCTTGTGTCCTCCAAGGAAAGGCAAAAGGAAAGTGCAATTAGAACTTTTCAGAACCCTTCTAATTTCGTTCTTTAAGTGGCTAGGGCTAGGGCTATGAAAATTCTCACTATATGATGTATATATAGTGAGGCTTAACTTTCGAGCCTAATAGGTTTCATAACCCTAATCGAATTGGGCCTAATTTCAAGCTTCATAATGGCTTAAGCTCTGGGCCAATTATTAATCCAAAATTATTTTGAAACCAAAACCCAAATAATTTGGCCCATACACTCAAATAATCTAATTGGCTCTATGTGTGTGACCCATTAGGCTCCCATTACATTAACAATGATCATAAATCACATTTTATGATCATAAACAATGAGCTGTGTCTAGCAACACAACATTGCTACCTAAGTGACAACATTCACCTCTATGATCATTATTTGTATATGTCATTGTCCCTTTGTCCAAGATATCAAGACCAAGGATGAGACATCGAATGTGTCACTTTCATACAGCCCAATCTAGGGTTTCTTAATTATTGAGTAAACTGACTAAAACTGATGACATTAATATCTTATACCATTTCATCCAAGCATCGCCTTGCATTTCCTTAGACTCACTCAATCAATGGGCCCGAAGATATCACTCTTGTTATATGGAAGGGACAAATCTCATCTTCATCATACAAAAGCCTTTGGATGATATGCAACATATCTAATAACCACCTTCATGTTCACTCAGTTACAAGCAACAAAGGGAAGTATCAAAGTATGTAACTCACTTGTAGGGAACTTTGATGACCTTGGGTCAAAAGACTACATATACCATGATCACTACGATAATCACTTATGACACTCATATAATGATCCATGTAGCATTCTCATGGTGGGCCGATCCAGTACACAAATTCTTCAACTTGTATCCATATGTAGACTACATATCTCATGTTAGTCTTCACACATGCTAGTCATTATGTATTATTATAACCCACTCCATAATAATACTAGAATAAGGACATTTAAGAATACTATTATTCTATGGTTATAATTATGTTTGATTATGTCATACAGAAACAAAACAACAAACACAATTACTAGATTTATGCCTTAATAAAATATCATGACTCAATGTGCAAAATACAATCATCTCATGATTTTCTTTTGAGCATAACACTAACAATATCATCAAGCATTTTATTAATTTCTATCTCAAAATATCTGGTAATAACATTGGGATAATCTTCAATTTTTTTAGCCAGAGTAAGTGCTATTGTTGTCTTGATTTCTAGCCACTAAGCATTATATGTAAATGTAATGAATAAATAAAGATGTCAATACCAATGACAAATTGCAATCACATCTTTAAAATTTTATAATATATAACGTGGTCTGCCAGTGAAACCCAAAGGTAAAATAATTCACTTACCAATAGCTTTCCCATCAATAGCACCTTTTGTAATTGCATCTTGAATTCCCATATATATCTTAACCCCAATTCTTTTTTGTTACTTCTTATATAAAATAGTCAATTTTCTTCAATGCAAGCATCTACATGCATAAAATTCTTACATAGTAACATTTCTCCTAGCCAAACATGTCTTTGTTGTAAGTGAAATATATGATATATCAGGTGAGAAGTCATCTTCACCATAAGGGAAAAGTAAAGGATGTTGTAATGCCATAAAAGATTTATGTAAATTACTTGTTTAAGAAAGTTCTCCTAATTGATGCTGTACAATTATATCCGAAGTCTTATTCTAGCCAAAGTCACCCATTATTAGCTTAGTAATTTTGTTTGAAGAAAGAGTGTCACAGTTAGAAGATTCATGTGATTTTTTTTCCAGAATTTTCAGTACAAAAGATGTTGCAAATGTAGAATTCATGCGACCGCAAACCATTTGAAATGTTTTCATAACTTTATAATAATTGTCCAACATTTTTATCAATCCTTTCACTACAACACAACTGTCATTCATTGACACAAAAATAATGTCGGTAAATATAAAAATTGTGTCAGTAAAGATGTTCTTGTAATTTACTGACATGCTGTAAAAGTGTCGGTAGAAATCAGGTAGGTATAAGATTTTACCGACACTTTTGGTGAGTTCTAGTAAAACGAGTAGACATTTACTAACACTCACAATGGGTGTTAATGGAAATTTTATACTAACACAACAACTGTTTGTGAATCATGGGAGGAGCACAATCCAACTGCATCTTTAATAACACAAGAATACTGTCAAAAACAACTTATACGGGCCCACATTTTATGTCAGTGTAAAGTTTTTTTTTTTTTTCAATTTTGTTGATATTGTATCTTTATTCAATCCTAATAAACCTAAAAAATAAATGGAAGAGTTCTACAATAATGAAAAAAAGGTAATTTGATTACTTTAAATAAGAATTCACAATTGTCATCAATAAAATAAATTCTAAAACATAAATAGTTTGGTTCATCATCTAGATAGAAGTCATCATTTCCAAATAAAAGAGTACTAGAACATATAATAGTTTTGAACATAATCATGATGATTCATCATTCTTTAACAAAAGAGTTCATGAACTTGATCTTGATCTTCCCTCTATAGTAATAAACAGCTTGTCAATGAGAACCTATGAAAAAATATAAAAATATTGTAAAACCAACAAAAGGGTATTAATGCTTCATCCTAAATGACAAAAAAAGTATAATAGCTAAGTAATGCTCCTTTACCACTATTTTCATGACTTGCAGTCGATGATCTTCGATTTTCAAGTGGGGAGCAATTCAAAGCACTACCATCACTAGGTACCTAAAAGCAATTGAATGAAATGACAAAAAAAAATAGCAACAACACTAACTAACAGTAATTAGTCAGCCAGCAGAAGTAAACAAGTTAAAAGAATTAATAGAAGCTTTTGGAAAACTAGGATTAGTAGTAGCTGTCAAGAACCTTTCATGAAATGTTGTGGAGTACACATGTGTTTGTGTCTTAGTTGTGCATGGATACTTGCTTACATAGGTTTATCTGCTTAACTTTAGTTTAGTAGTTAACTTTAGCTATAAGTCAAGGTTCACGTTATCTTCTTGACCAAGTAAGGTCGTATATATGTAACTTTTGTTCTCATCAAACATCAATGAAATACAGTCAAACAATCTGAATCTTGACATGGTATCAGAGCGTGTTTTGATCCTAAAACTCAAGCTTTGAACATCATCAGATATGTCTGATGACAACAGAAAAACCTCTAAGGGCGAAAGGTCTTCCTACCCTCCTCCAAATGATCCAACCTCCCTTTTCTACCTAAATGCTTCAAATAGTCCAGCGATCTCACTGGCAACATGCTTGCTGAAGGGAGAAAATTCCTACATGGTGTCAAGCAACCATGAATGCCTTGCAAGCTAAAAATAATCAATGGATCGCTTGAAATGGCCATAGCTGATGATTCCCAGTTTAATTCATTGGAAAAATGCAACTTAATTATAATTTCTTGGCTCTTTAGCTCTCTTTCTCCTGAGCTTCATGGCAGTGTAGCCTATACAGATACTACCAGGGAGATGTGGTTTGAATTGTAGGATAGGTTCTCACAAGGCAATGCACCTTGTATACACGAGATTAAGAGAAGTGTCTCTCTTATGCAATAAGAAGAACTAACAATGGTGGCTTCTTATACCAAGTAAAAGAGCTTTGTGATGAGTTAGCAACATATAACAATTTGCCACTGTGCACATGTGGAACAGCAAAGCACATGCACGCAGAAAAGGAAAATGAAAAACTACATCAATTCCTGATGAGGTTGAACAAGCAATATAGTGTCATATGCTCTCAAGTTCTGAACATAAAGCCTCTGCCCATTCTCAACAAGGAGTTTGCTCTTATAGTCAAGGAAGAGAAACAAGAAAGCGTAGTTTTTCACAGAACACCTTCATTGGAAAAAGTATCCTTTACAGCCAAAAAATAACAAAATCAAGGTTATAGTAAAGGTGCAGAAAAGGATGTGAAGAGCTTCTGCAAGCATTGTAGCAAAACTGGACATGAAGCAGACAAGTTCTTCCAGGTCATTGGGTACCCTGAATGGTGGCCAAGGAAGGCTAAAAATCCATGCAACAAAAAGGGACCTAGCGCACATAATGTTATAACAACAATGGCACTACAAATGGTAAAAGTGATGAGCAAGTAATCATTCAACCCTTCTCCCAAAAATAGATTGAGAAACTATTATCGTTGATCTCTAGTCCAAAACAAGATCCCATAAGAAAACCTCTTACTGGATTTTAGATAGTGGTGCTTCTGAGCACTTGGTTTGCAAGAAAGAAATCTTACTCAATGCAAGGCAAAGCTAAGGCTTTTCAATGATCAAACTACCCGGTGGCACTGGACTATCTGTAGGCTCGTATAAAAATGCCATGTTGTCTTTAACAATAGAACTACAAAATACCTTTTTTGTTCCTGAATTTACATGCAATCTTGCATCCATCAACAAGCTCACTCATCAGCTGAATTGCTCAGCCACTTTCTTCCCTTCATTTTACGTATTGCAGTACCTAACCACAAGGAATCTGATTGGCAAGGGTGAGATGGTTGATGGATTATACTATTTTAATAAGCTCAACATTCCTTTGATAGCAGCAACCAAGCCAAATACAAGTCCTGAAGTCCAGCACCAATGTCTTGGACACATTCCTTTAGATAAGCTTGCCTCCATTTCTTTTTTTTCACATTTGTCCTTTAACAAAGTCAATAAATGCTGTAATACCTGTCATAAGGCAAGGCAAACAAGACTTCCCTTTTTTCTAAGCAATAATATATCTAATTCTTCATTTGCCTTAGTTCATATGGATGTTTAGGGACCATATAAAATGCTTTCCTTGTCAGGTGCTCATTACTTTCTCACCTTGGATGATGATTACAGCCATTGCACATGGATTTATTTGTTAAAAAGAAAGTCAGATATGCACATGTGTTTTAAGTCCTTTTCGACGATTATAGAAAGACAGTACCATAAGCTAATTAAATGAGCTAGAAGTGACAATGCTCTTGAATTTACTGCTGGGCCCTATCACTTTTCTTTCTTCAAAAAGGAATTTTGCTTCAAACCTTTTGTAGAAAGAAAACATAAACATTTACTTGAAGTTTCTAAAGCCCTTTGATTTCATGCCAACTTTCCTATCAAATTTTAGGGTGAATGTGTGCAAACTGCCACCTATCTCATCAATCACACACCTTCATCTAAACATTTTGGCAAAAGCCCCTATGAGCTCCTCCACTCTAAAACTGTCATTCTTGATCACCTTTGACTCTTTGGATGCTTATGTTATGTGCATCATCAGAGTACAGAAAATTTGAACCTAGATCAAAACCTTGCGTGTTCCTAGGTTACCCACCTAGCCAAAAGGGATAAAATGTTTAGGACTTAGAATTACATAAATTGTATATCTCCAGATATGTTATCTTTATGAAAATGTATTTCCTTTTAGATCACAAAACTAGAACCAGCTCTTTCAAACAAGTCAACAACCACCCATCATCCATTCCACAATCTTATTGGACAAACCATAAAACCCTCCTCACTCAAACACCTAAATCGATGCACTTGACATAATAATGTAAGATCATCCTAACACCATGACAACACCTCCTCCAATCAGATCTCACATAGAAGATGACCAGCTTCCTATCTTCAAGAGTATGATTTTGAGCTTCCTAAAATGAACAATATATCACATAACTCATCTTATGCCAACTCAGTGAACTCTGATAAGTAATACCCTCTCTCCCCATATCTTTCATATGCTCATTTAACTCCTACATACAAATGGTTTGTTGTAGCCATATCTTTTCGAAGGGAACCCTAAACCTATGGAGAAGCTACACAAGGCTCGAAAATGGGTTCAAGCCATGAAAGATGAGATAGCTACCTGGAGAAAAACCACACTTGGAAGCTAGAACCCTTACCTGTGGGAAAGAAAGCTACGGGATCAAAATAGGTTTACAAAATAAAGTATCGATCAGATGGCAGCATAAAAAGATACAAGGCAAGGCTAGAAGCTAAAGGTTACAATCAAATTGAAGGCATAGACCTCACTAAAACATATGCTCTAGTTGCTAAACTCACTACAGTTAGATGTCTTCTCTCTGTGTTCACTTTCAAACATTGGAAACTACACCAAATGGACGTGCACAATGCTTTCTTACAAAGTGATTTACATGAAGAAATATATATGCAGCCTCTTCCTAGATTCATTGATGCATGAGATCATAAGGTGTGCAAATTACATAAATCCTTATATGGCTTGAAGTAAGCGCCTCACCAGTGGTTCGAAACATTTTCAAATCAGTTACTTCACTATGGCTTCATTCAGTCAAAGGCAGATTATTCCCTTTTTACATTGAAACAAGGTCAATCATTCACAACAATTCTTTTCTATGTGGATGATATGATCATTACTAGTAATAATCATGCAGAAATTCATAAGCTTAAAGCTTATTTGGATAACTTGTTTCACATCAAGGACTTGGGAATGTTGAAATACTTTCTTAGAGTTGAGACTGCAAGATCACCAGCTGGCATTTTTCTTTCCCAATGTAAATACATTCTTGACATACTTCAAAAAGCTGGAATGCTTGGATGCGAACTAGCAAAGATGTCACTTTAACAATAGCATCACATAGCTCTACAAACTAATAAGAAACTTTCTAATCCCAACTCTTATTGTAGGTTAGTTGGTAAGCTTATCTATCTTACCATCACTCGACTAGATATTACCTATTCCATTAATCTCCTAAGTTAGTTTATGTAAGCTCCCACTACTACACATTGGAAAGGAGCCTTGCATGTGCTAAAGTATCTCAAGAGAATACCTGGATGGTCTTTTCTTCTCCTCTAAAGTTGTCCGAAAAATTCAAGCCTTATGTGATGCTGATTAGGCAAGATGCCCCAACACTTGAAGGTCAACCATAGGTTATGTTGTTTTACTTGGTGACACCCCTATTTCTTGGAAATCTAATAAACAACCTACGGTTTCTTGCTCCTTTACAGATGTAGAATATCGAGCAATTGCCTATACTATAAGTGAACTTGTGCGTTAAAGACTTTACTTGAAGACTTTACCATTGATCTTGTAGCTCTAATGTAGTTATATTGTGACAATCAAACAACCCTCCATATCACAGCAAATCCTATGTTTCATGAGAGGATGAAACACATTGACATTGATTGCCATTTTGTGAAAGAAAAAAAAAGTCGGACATTATCTCAAAGTCATCACATACCAAGTCATTCTCAGCCTGCTAACTTGTTAACTAAAACTCCCGGAGTTGAGCGATTTTTCCAATTAGTTAGCAAGCTGAGCATCCAAAGCTTGCATGCATCAACTTAAGGGGGAGTGTTGTGGAGTATGCATATGTTTGTGTCCAAGTTGTGCATGGATACTCACTTACATAGGTTTATCTGCTTAGCTTAAGTTTAGTAGTTAACTCTAACTATAAGTCTAGGTTCAAATTATCTTCTTGACCAAGTAAGGTTGTATATATGTAACTCTTGTTCTGATCAAACATCAACGAAATACAATCAAACAATCTGAATCTTGATAGAAAATGAAAAAACACTACTCAAATTCCTATACAGTTAATCCCTAGTAGATTAACCAAGCCATTATGGAGTAATAACTTTAATGCATATGAAATGCTAAAAATCATAATTTACATCTTTTGCAGTAGTACATTGTCTAGGAACCAAAAAACACACTCCAAGAACCAAAATAAACAAATTAGCATGAACATGTAATTATCTACAAGACACAAGTCACCAATTAAAGGGTAAGCAATAGTACCTGCATGTTTAGATAGCGAAGGACACTAGATACATTAGCATTTGGTATTTTGGGATGTATTCTTTGACAATTCCCAAAAGGCTTCTCAAAGCACCTTGTGTACTAGCTAGATCCTCTCGAAGCTCAACAACTGTTGCCTACAGTATTGGCACTTGTGGATCTTAAGATGATGAAGCATCTTTTACCTTCACAGTTGGTAATTTCCCAATACATCTAATGTGGCCTTTTCAATTATGTCCTTTAATCTTGGACAAATCATCATTTCTCCAATCACCATGGCCCATTGTCCCTTGTACACTGCTAGTTATATTCATATAATCCTTCAGGCCTTCCTAAATGATATGGATAGGTTATTAAGAACCAATAATATCAATATTTTTGTAAGTCAAAAAAATCAACATGAAAGAATACCACAACTCCAGCAACTTTGGCATTCACAATGTTTCCATTTTTATGAGTACGACTCTTTATATATAATTGACATTGTGATGGGAAAACATCATTATTCTTCATTACTTATAACAGGAAATAGTTATACATGGTTAGTAAATAGAAAGAGTAAATACATGGTTAGTAAGTAAAAACTGTATATATCTAGGAACAAAGTAAAGGGCCCAACTTTTTTTCCTTTGACATATTTTTTCTTCTCTAGGAAGCAAAGGCTTCTACTCAAGTTAAAATTTCTAAATAGAAGCATAGATATCAACTAGAACTACCAAGGAACTTGCAACTGAAGCATAATAGTTCTCAAATAGTTTAGTTTTTATCTAGCAATGTATGCCATACATCATTTAGTTTGTAGATGTTTTTCTAGTCATCAGTATTAGACCTAGCAAAGAACTCAAACATGATCACCCAAACAATCCTCTTTTTCAACTTTCTATTTTGTTGTATGTTTGTTTTTTGCATGTGCCTTGAAAAATAATCATATATGATTTAGGTTTATGAATTAGAATTTTATTGTAAAATAAGCAATTTTGTTATCAAACCAAAGAGTCAACCATTTTCCTTTAGAATTTCAATTTTAGATGTATAAAACCATGCAACTCCAGTTTATTGATGAAGAAATGTAAGAAAATCGAGGCCATTACCCCTTGTACATGTGAACTTCCTACATTTAAAACATATTAGAATACCAAAACTATAGCAAGTGCACCTTTAAAGTAGAATAGTAAACTGGATCTATTTATAAAAATACAGATCAAAGGTTGCAAAGTAACAATACACACTTGGGCTTGAAAACCAGATTTAAAGGTACACACATTTAAATGTAGTTTCAAACTTTTGTCTTAACCTTCGTAACAAACATTTGTATGGAAATTGAGAAAAATTGAGCACTAAGGATAGCACTCTAAATTAGGCATTCAGATAATTTTATATGTAATGTTTTACGGTCAAAACATAAAAACACAATGGAAATTAGACTTATAAAACCAACACTGCATCTTAAGTGTTTCAAAACAAATTAAACTAGTTATTCAGTAACAGATGCTAAAAATTCATATATGAAACCAGTAACAGAAACCATTACAAAAAATTAGGCCTGAAACCTTTGTAAAAATAGATTTTTTGTGTGTTACATCAATTCAGAACTACAAATAAACCTTTAATCAAATTACAACAAAAACAAGGACTGTTTCAAGTTTATGATTTAGCTACCCATATAATTCAGGTTTCAGAATTATTGATGCTAATTCTTTTCCTAAAGCTACCCATATATGATTCAGCCATTCTCTGCTCCCTCTCTCTCCCCCTCTCTCTGTAGATAATAAAAGTACATGGACAAAAACTTTCTTAAAGAAAACCAATTATGACTTGAACTACCCAGATAAGATAGAAATGTAAAAGAAAAATTTGGCAAATGATTGAATATTAAATTATTTTTCATGACTAAGTCTAGCAAATGACTTGGTCCCAATGTAATGTGGCTCATCTAATTTTGAGTGGCTCTTTCTCTTTTTCTCACACAACATCTATAGGATAACAAATATTCAATAAATAATAAAATACAAAAAAAAAAGTTGGAAAACAAAATATGTAGATTATGACACACCTGTAGGATTGATCATTCGGTTATTTCGGTTATAACCGAAACCGAAATAACGATTTTGTTCGGTTTTCGGTTGGAGACATTGGTAACCGAAATAACCGATTCTACCCCTAAAACCGAAATAATCGAAACCGAAATGTAAATTCGGTTTTTCAGTTTTAAACCGAAAAAACCGAATTTCGTATAAATCTCTTGCTGCAGCACATACATAAATCATGAATGGAATGCGTTGTGGTTTCATCTAGTTCGGCATTTTGGAAAGCCATTTTGGAGCTTCAAAGAGCCTTCTGGGATCAGTTCGGCATTTCACTGGTTCATCTAGTGCCTTTGTAGTAGTCTGAAGCACGGCTATTGTTTATAGCATGTAATGCCTTGTAGGCATAATTTTCAACACCCTTGTTTCCGAACTTCAACTGAAGCATATATACATACTCCCTACTGTAATATATGTACCTTTTGCATTTTTTTGGGTAAAATTATAGATGTCATATAGGTATATTAGATGTCACTAACCGATATAATTATAACAATAAGCATTTATCGGTTCACATTTGGGAAAAAAGTTATATACATATGAGAAACGAACATATTTAAAGGACATAATAAGGAATGGAGTAGAAGTTTTAAAATGCATATCTGGTTAAAAAATGTTCCACAAGATATTCTATTGTCTTTCACTATCATTATATGATGGTGCGAGATAAGGTATTTTTTTTACGCAGAAGTATCACAGTTACAGTAAAGAGTTGTTTCATAGATAATGACTCCCTCAACGAGCATGGGCTCAAACCTAAAATCATAAATCATCATGCAACATCAGAAGATTCAAAACATCATCACAACACACATTCTCCATAAATTCATCATGCTACGGAATATAAATTGTTTCAAAGTACAATATAAATAAAACACATATCAAAGCACTCATAGAAAAGTCTAACTTTCTTGTCTTCAAACCAATAACCAAGTTAAGAAGACAAGAACAAGAGTACTGCTTTTCCATAAAATACCACAAACAAACAACCAAGCTGAAATGCACTAGCCATCCCATTCCAAACTGCCTACAAGAAAGAAAGGTGAAAAGTGATAAGTTGCTTGAATAGAAAACAAGTAAATCTCTAAATAAACTACATCTCAGGTTTATGAACAATTTAATTAACAACTAAAGAACATACTTGCCTGGAATAAGTGTTGGTCTCCCACAAGCAACTAACCAAATGTCTTATTCAAATATCTATGATCGAATCAGCCAATGCCACTTTTGACAAATCTGAGGGGAAAAATAAAGATATAAACAAAAGAACAGTCACAAGTATATTAAACAAAAAACATATGTTAGATTACTAAATATCTACAATCATACCTTCCTCCAATTTTTCAATTTCCTCCAAATCTTCCTCAACACCAACAGGATGCATTGATCTCCTACGCCAATCCTGACAACATATGAGAGCCTGCACCATCTTAGGAGTCAATGAACTCCTAAATGCATCAAGAACCCTTCCTCCAGTGCTAAATGCAGATTCAGATGCAACTATGGAGATAGGAACAGCTAAGACATCACGGGCCATTTGATTAAGGATAGGAAAATGCCCACTATTCAATTTCCACCACTGTAACACGTCTAAATCATCCTCATCGGATTCACACTCCTCATTTAAATACTTAATCAAATCAGAATTTCCTTCATCACTCCCAATGAGTGACCTGAACTTCTTTTTTCTTTCCTTCGAAATTTGGCCTTTCCTTTTTTGGGTTTCAGATTGCGGCACAGCTGAAGCTTGGTTAATTCCACTTGACTGACCACAATTTTTTGGTTGCAACGTTTTCTCATACCAACTAAACAACTCATTCAAAGCATGTTTGGCCTTCTGTGCTAACTTAATTCCTAGATCTTTCTTTGACTGATACATCTCATTCAATGCAAACTCAACATACTTCAGCTTATGTCGTGGATCAAGGATCACCGCAACATATATCAACATATTCATCTTCTCGACATTACCCCAATATTTTTCATATTTTTCTTTCATCTTCCTAGCCATAAAAGCAAATTCCAAGTCATCACTAGTTCCCCACTCATACAAAAGACCATCAACTTCAGAAATCTCATGAAAAAATGTATTGGAGGTAACATATAAAGAGCCTGAAATCCTACAAGTCAGGTCATAAAAATTCTCAAGAAAAGTGACCAATCTTCTGACATTCTCCCAATCATCAGATGTAAGTATTCCACCAGTCAACACATTAAATTCATGCTCAAAATGAGGATCATCAGTAGCATATGTCTCAAAGGCTCTCTCAAATTTCTATGCAGCATTCAGCATCAAATAGGTGAAATTCCACCTAGTGCTAACATCTAAGCACAACAAAGCCTTGCTCTCAATTTTCTCCCTTTCAATACATTTTTTGAAATTAGCATATCTTGCCGGAGATTGCTTCACAAATTTAACTGCAACTCGAACACGAGCCACAGAATCATGCATCTCTTTCAATCCATCAACAACAACAAGATTGATAATATGTGCAATACATCTCATATACAAGTACTTACAACCAACAACACTCGTTCCCCAATTGCTGATTTTTTTTTTCAAGAACTCAATTGCCACATCGTTAGAACTAGCATTGTCTACTGTAATTGTGAATTCTCTATCAATACCCCAATCAAGAAGGCAATTCTCTACTGCCCTACCAATGATCTCACCTCTATGACCAGTTATTGGACAGAAGTTCAAAATCTTCTTATGCAATTTCCAATTTTCATCTATAAAATGTGCAGTAAGACACATGTAGTTGACTTTCTGTAAAGAAGTCCATGTATCTGTGGTGAGGCAAACCCGTTGGCTTGTATTCTTAAAATATTGTTTCAGTTTCTTCCTCTCAATTGAATACTGCTCAAAGCAATCTATAGTAATTATATGTCGTGAGGGAACATAAAATCTAAGACAAGCAACAGCCATGAGGTGTTTAAAACCTTCATTCTCCACAAACTTGAAAGGCAATTCATCCACAATAATCATGAAACTTAAACCTTTTCTTATTGATTCTTGATCAAACTTCCAACACCCTAGTCCCTTATCCCATTCTTCATTTCCAGCAGTAAATACCAATTCACTTTGCTTAGATTCTAAAGCAATACGTGCAAGACAAGAATTGTAATGAGATCTAAGGGAAATAGTGCCATTATCCTTTGGATGACTTGCTAGCAACCTCTCACAGTATTTATATTTAGCTTTATGTTCCCTCTTTTCATTTGTTACCTTCTCAAAGTGAAGCCACACAGTTGACCTTGGTGCCATTGTCTTCCTCTTCACTTGGTCGCGGCTTTTGCATTTTCCAGGTTTCGAACTTGATGCAGAGGCTGCTGTTGCTGTGAAGTCTACTGCTGCCACTTGTGGTTGCGTAGAGATCATTCCGTCATTCATGGCACAGGCTGAGATAAAGCATCATCACCACCACCGCTATGTCCTTGGAATTCAAACTACATGAGGAACGAATAGCAAGTCAATAAATAAGGTGACAAACATAACATACATGTACTCTTTTAAATCTTATAACAATCACCCACTAAGGATCCAAGAGTTCTGCTTTACCAAAGCACAATAAATACAGAGACAATAAGCCCATGAATATTTATGCTGCCTCATATTCACTCCCACAAAAAACATAAATTGCTCCTAGAAATGCACCTAAGGAAAGAAGGAAAACACAACTCTTCTATCACTATTAATATGTCAGACAATATCCAGCAAGAACTACAAACTGTTCCAAATATTTCACTGCCCTACAAACTAATTTTTAACTCATTTTTAACTACAAACAGTTTTGAAAGGTTCTACAATATCAATATTTCCTGTTTTTAGAACAAGGACGTGTGTACTACTGGTTTGTTGTAATGAAACTTTTAGCAATTCATTTATTATTGCTGTAATGGCTGAGTCAACTGCTCCTAGGTTTCTTGTAAATCAGCTTGACCTGATTGGAGGAATTGAGTTTATTTTTATTGAGATAACCAAGTCGATTTGATTAGGAGGATTTCTGTTTGATTAGGCAGATATAAGAAATAACAATGCCTACCTTCTTTGGCATCTGCAACTACACAACATGCCCACCACAAGTAGTATTTTCCCATTCCTTAATAACCTCTATTTTAGATTTGATCATCTGTAAAATTTGGTGCAACTGAATTTTGTTTAGCGGTGTCATGTTCATTATTATGTCAAGGGGTTTGCTTGGGCTTTATATTTTCCCATTCCTAAATCTTGATGGCTATTAGAAACTGATTTCAAATTTTTCTATACTTTTTTCATGCTCCAATATGGAAATGAAGTATTCCTTGGCTACCTCAAGAGTAGAAAGAAGAAATCTTTATGTGGTGCTCTTCAATTATGTTTTGCATCAAATAAATGAAATGTGTACATCTAGAGGGATATCAGAATACAACGATGATGAAATCCAACCTCTAGCTACCCTACTTGCTCTGGCGGATGCCTCTGAAGCTTTTTACATTTCTGTCAAGCTTGGAGTGGAAGGCATTGGGGAGCTTCTTAGAAGATCTATTTCTGCTACATTGTCTAGAATATATCCAAACACTAAACGGCTAAATATGGTATTTCTCTAACTTAATCTTCTCTTTGTTTACACAAGTAACGGTGCTTGTAATCCTCTATCAATTGAAACTTAAGCATGTAGTGCACCAATGTCTGTATCCTACATCATAGTACAATTTTTGGAAACTTGGCTTACTCAGATATCGGTTTTACGGTGGGGGACTTGCACTTGTTCTTCTGATTCATTTTAGCGCTATTACTGCTGGTAGGATGTCTAACTATTATTCATTTTCCATCCATCTTGACTCTTCTACTCATAAAATCATAATCAAACACATAAATTTAATCAACAAATTCACTTACATTTTCTTCCATCTCGTGCTCCTTCTATTGTCATAGTAGCTTCGGCAAGTTTGACAACCTTTCTCTGTTGTCACTGACTCGCTGGTTGCTATCGGTGCGTCTGTTGCCTGCTGTCGGCTTCTGGCTTCCCTTACTTGCCTCGCTAACGAGTCACGATTGCTTCACCTTCGCTCACTGCCCTGCCTCACTCACTGCCCTGCCCGGCTGCCCCGCTCACGACACGACTGCTTCGCTCACTACCCTGCCTCGCTCAGTCGCTCACTGCCCTGCCACGCTCACTGGCACAGTGGCACTGCTACTTTGCTACCGCCCTCCCTTGTCCCTTCCCTGCCTGGTTCATTCGAACGAATCCCCAATTTTTCTTTGCTAGGGTTCCCCAATCTGTTCGTTTTTCCCTACTGTATTAGTTGCTGTTGGATTGGGCTACGTAGTAAAAGGAAGGAAGGTAAGCTGCACTAAGATTATGAGAAGGGTGGGTTGGGCTTCTAGGTTAAGGACAATATGGGCTAATGTGTAGAATAATAGAGGGTCTGAGGCCTGTTAACCTATATTAATTTGGTTATTACGATCACCGAATTTGACACTTTCAAAACCAAAAACTGAACCGAAAATCGATATACAATTTCAGTTATCATCGAAACCGAACCGAGAACCGAATAACTGTAACTGAAAAAACTGAAAAAATTTAGTTTTTCGGTTGTTTCGGTTAAAACCGATTATTTGCTCACCCCTACACACCTGTAAGAAAGGACATGCAAAAACATGGACCATTATGACATGCAAAAACATGACCCAATATGCAAAAACATTCACCAATAGACAAAATGTGCACATCCTTACCTGATATTTTGGTATGAACCAAAGACTCAAAAGTTCTTTAAATTGTTTTTTATTTACCCTGTTATCTGACAATTGTTCCACCATTTTGTCAACAGTGTGTCTTGGATCATATGCCTGTGATTTCAGTTCAGATTTTTAGGACTTCCACTTTGTTCCCATGTTAGAAATTACCCATTTCTTGGTAGCTTCTATTTCAGCCGGAGAAAATGAGAACTTTTCCTAAAAAATAAAAACATTCAAGAATATTATTCATGCTATTTAGGTATACACATAATATAATGATTTTGTGTTTATAGAATTACCTTCACTATACTCCATAAGTCATCTTTTACTCCTGCAAGAACTTCTCTCTAGTCTTTATAATTGATTTCAACATGCTAAGGCATCTTTACAAGTGTGCCAAGAAATCTAGTAAGGGTACATCCTTCTGTTCAAACTAGCACTCATTAAGCGTAACCTAGACTCATTCATTACTTTCCAAATCCTAAATGTCAAGCATTCAGGTGGGACCTCGAACCTTTTTTTGCACAACTATATGGATACCAATCTTAGAAGACCAGCCATAAAAAAGACAAGAACACTAGAGTTAGAAGAAGCATTTTTCATGATTTATTCAGTAAAACACATATTATGTTAACAAAATAACTGATAAGACTACCCTGGCTGAGAAGTGTCTTCGCTACTAGACAGACAAAACTACAAAGTTTCAGCAGCACTTGATTCAACTGTTGTAGTACTTGATTGACCTGGTTGAGTAGAGCTTCAACATCTTGGTTTGTAGGAGTATGTTCCTCACTAGGTTGTTGCCTTTGCACTTGGTCTGTAGGTGTTTGTCCTCCAGTAGGTTCTTCCTCTTACACTTGGTTTGTAAGAGGCAGTTCTCCAATAGGCTACTGCTCTTCAACTTGATTATTGATATAAGTTATTTTAACTATTCTCCGCTTAGCCATCCTAAGCTAAGCATTATCAGTTATTTTAACTATTCTTCGCTTAGCCATCCTAAGCTAAGCATTAGGAAAAAAATGACATTGTTACATTTAAATAAAAAAAGCAAATGGAACAATAAAAAATCAATGGAAGTTCTCTGTCCCATCATGTTTCTAGGTTTCATCCCACCTGAATATTAGTCAAAACTATAAGTCAAGAAAATTGAAAAGGAAAAAAATTTACCAGTTGATTTTAAAAGCGGTTCACACTTTAAATGTCAATAAATAAAGTACCAAATAACTGGAAAATGCAAGAACAATTTATATAATTGCACAAAATTTTAGCAATTCATTCAAATTATAAATTTCATGCCATAAACCGTAATAGGCACATCTTGGACCCCTGAAACTTAAAAGATGATATTGTCATTCTGATTGAAAGTTTTCACAAAATAAAAAAAATCTCTAGCACTCTGCTTCATGATCTTCATCTTCAGAATCTTCAAGTTCCATTCTTGGTCTGACATCAACCCCATCATCATCATTAGACCCAACTCTATGCAAGGTTAATGCATTGAATGTGTCATCATTTGAATTCTATTCACCATAAGAACCTAACTCATCACCCATGTCAAACACATCCCTAAGTTTTACATGCTTCACAACCAACTAACTTTCAAATTTTGCATATTTAGCATAAAAGACCTTGGCAGCTTGTGAGGCTAGTACAAAAGGGTCATCAAGTAAATTAGCACCTATGTGTGCCAAATATGAAAATTTCACTAGTGTCACACCAAAATCATCTTGCTTGCAACCTTTATTAATGTCCACCTAGTCACATTTAAATAAGACTACTTGTAGTTTACCATAGTAATTAAGTTGAACAATGTCTGTTATGAAGATTTTCAGGATCTTATGATAACATACTTTTATGTTATCTACTCATATATATGCCACATGCATATTTGTTCATTTGAATTCAACATGGATATAGATATACATAATACTAATTCTTTAACATATTATTCATGCAGTTGATATAACATGCTATATAACATATCAATTTTACATACATGTTGTGTCAAATAAATCCTAGCATGCTACTAAGTACATTCATGTAAATAATTCAAACCTAGCATGCTACTAAACCAAGAGAGAATGTGCACCTTTCTTCTTGGTTATCTTTGGTGAAAACTTGAGGGAGAACTTGATCTTAGAGGGGCACCTTGAAGCTTGAATAGAGATGAACAATCTCTATGTATATCCACCCACAATGCTCTCAAGAAGTGTTTAATATTTTGGCCTCTAAAGGAAATAGGAGGAGAACAATTTTCTCTCAAGAAAATGGAGCAAATAGAGTGCAAATTCGTGCTTAAAATGGCCAGCCACTAAAGGCTATTTATAGATGACCAAAAGGCACACCTTTACACTAAGAAAGGTGTCTTTTAAGCCAAAGAACACTTCCTTTGGCTAAGGGTCATGTATGGTGGCGAAAATACATGTCTTTTAGCCAAGAAACACTTCCTTTAGCCTATAACCACCCATAACTACCTTATGGGCGAAAATACATGTCTTTTAGAGCCAAGGAGCACTTCCTTTGGCCTATAAGCACCCATAACTACCTTATGGGCGAAAATACATGTCTTTTAGAGCCAAGGAACACTTCTTTTGGCCTATAGTTATCTCTTTTGATGAAGAGACATACCTTTACACAAAAGATGTGTCTCTTGGTGGTTATGAGCTAAAAGCAAGGTAAGCTGGCACAAAGCTAGCTCACTATGCTACTTATGCACCATTGAGCTCCTTTGAGCTCCAACCAAGCACCATGAACTGAGGTCCAGCTCCTAGAGCTGACCTTGAGCTGGAGTTAGCTGCTCTCAGCTGAAGTGAACTGAAGTCCAGCTACACTCAGCTACCAGAAGCTGAAGTGAGCTGACTTGAGCTAACTTGAGCTAACTTGAGCTGAAGTCCAGCTACTTTGAGCCACTTATAGCTGACTTGAGCTGACTTGAGCTAACTTGAGCTGAATTCCAGCTACCTTGAGCTACATATAGCTGAAGTGAGCTAACTTGAGCTGAAGTCCAGCTACTCTGAGCCACTTATAGCTGCAGTGAGCTGACATAAGCTAACTTGAGCTAAAGGGAGCTACTTCTAGCTGCCTTAGATAGTTGTTCAAGCTAGAGTTAGCTCAATGAGCTCAAATCCTACCTTAAAAGGATCTTGCTGCGCCAAGAATTCCAACATGTTAATGATCCATAGTAATTAACCATTCATTCAACCAGTCTTCTATTTCAAGCACTAGCATAACTAGCACCTTTACAATCACAACAACTCCCACTATTTTGAGTTTGTAGGAATTTTTTATGGTCATTTGTATGAAACCGAAAACCTTTAATAAGGTAATCAGAATATCTTTTAACAAACTTATTTGGACCATGAGCAAGCCACTTAATTTCTGCTATGACTCTTGCATCCCCTTCTTTTTCTAATTGTGCAACCTAGAAAAATTTAGTACATGATCACACAATGCATATAGAAAAAATGAATTTGATCATACTTGAGGAAAATTGCTTATAGAATACCCATTTTTTAAACCATTCACCAAATTTTTGGCAATAAGTTCTCTCAATTTCATATTTAGGTTGGTGCCATATATGGCTCCTGGCCCTAATGAACTTCTTGTCTTCCCTATAAACAGAATTAGAATTTACATATTAAAGATTGAAAAAAAAGAACAAAATAGTCTTTATTCAAATGTTAGAACCTGATGTAGCTTATTCTCAGAAAGGTGCGATTGAATCAGCATTAAATAGTACATAGCGATGAGCTTGAGTGAGTGACTACTCATCAATCATACAATTTCAAAGTCATTTCCCTCTCCTAGTTGAAAGGTTAGAAACCTTTACTCATAATGATCGCCTAGGGCAAAGTAAGATGGACTCTTCAATTTCATTTTGGTCACCAAGATCATCATTTATTACAAGTAAATTAAAGTGAGTTTCTATTCCCAAAAAATATCAAGAGCAAAATATCAAACTTTCTTGAGCCATATAGCCTTCAACAATAGAACCCTCTGGATGAGCTCTATTGTACACATATGACTTAAGAGTAAAAAGGTCCCAATATCAAGTGGATGTTAATGAAATTGGAAAATACTTTAGACACAAATCAGAAACTCAAGAACAAAGAACAAAAATTACCTTTCCATAGAATACATCATCCGAAAACTTATGGGACCACCAAGCCTAATATCTGAAACTAGATAAATCAACAAGTGCACCATGACAGTGAAGAAATAAGAAGGGAAGGTTTTTTTTTCCAATTTGCATAAAGTTAAAGCAACTCGAGATTCAAAATATTACAGATTAGCTTCAGATAAAACTTTTGAACAAATCCTCTTAAAAAAATGACATCGCTTAGCTATAATTGAGCCAACATAGTCAGGCAAAGTTCACTGTATTAAGATTGGCAAAAATTCTTACAACATGTGACAATCATAACTTTTTAGTCCTATAAGCTTTCTGTCCGTTAATTACACACAATATGAGATATTGGAAGAATATTCATTATGAGGTTTTATGGACTTAAGGTTTTATGGCTTTCTATCCTTTTCAGCTCGAGTCATTTGATAACATGCTTTGGGCGAGTATACAGATTTCTAACCAAGACATTTTTCTAGAAGAAGTTCAGTTCTTATACCCATTAGTTCTAGATCAAATCTTTCTTTATAATTGTCTTTTAACTTCCCTTTTTCTCCCATTATAGTCCTAATGATGTTGTCACACACATTTTTTTTCTATATGAATCACATCAAGATTGTGATGCAATGCCGAATGTTCCCAATAAGGCAACAAAAAGAAATGCTTTCATTCTTCCAAGGATCCTGACCAACATTTTCCACAAACAAATCAATGTCATCTAACTGCTGTAGAATTGTTTCGCCAGAAGGACAAATAGGGGCATCTTTTAACTCTGTATCTCCATCAAAAGATAAACTATCATACCAAAAGATTTGGTCAGGTGGAAGCCATCTATGATGACGCATATAACAAAACTTTATACTATTGTGCAGTCATTTGGAAGTAGTGTTAATGCCATAAACAGGACATGTAAGTTCACCCTTTGTGCTCCACCTAGAAAAGCTACCATACCTTGGAAAGTTAGATATTTTGCAAGTATAGCTGCCTTTAATTGAAAGTTTTGATTCACAAAGGCATCAAATGTTTTAAATCCGACCTCTCATGACTCCTTCAATTCTTTTACCAAAGGCTACATATAGACATCTATCTTATCACTAGGACCTCTAGGACCCATAATTATTAAAGAAAAAATGAAGTTTGGTTGTTTCACAACCAACCATGGAGGCAAGTTATATGGTTTGAGAAAAATAGGCCAAACACTATAAGTAACATTCATCATTTTGAAAGGGTTGAAACCATCGCTTGCTAAGGCTAAACGAACATTTCAAGGTTCACTTGCAAAACTTGGATACTTTTGATCGAAGTCTGTCCAAGCTAATGCATTAGCTAGATGCCTCAATTTTCCATCATTTTTCCCTCCCACATGATGCCATTTCATAAGGGTAGTCATCTTTGAAGACATAGATAATCTTTGAGGTCTAGGCTTCAAAGGAAACCAACATAAGATTCTTCCTGCCATTTTCTTTTGAGTAATCACCTTATCTACTAAACTATCCATGCAAGCTTTCCAATTAGAAACTCCATAAATTGAACAGGCTTCCTCTTTCTCCTTGCCATCCCAAAACAACATGCAATCATTAAGACATGCATGGATCTTTTTATATCCTAATCCCAAGTTTGAGAGTATTTTTCCTCCTCATGGGCTGATTCCCGCAGCTCATTTCCCTCAAATAATAAATCTTTTAAAAACTCCACCAACATGGAGAAAAACTTGTTGCTCCATCCATTAAGGCATTTCAAGTGGTATAAATGTACCAAACAAGAGCACTTGTTGTACTTAGAGTTTGGGTACACTTGTTTTTCAACATTTTTTAGCAAATCAAAAAATTTATTACTTTTATTATCGACCACAAGCTAATTAATCAAATCAGCCTCATCCATTTCTGCTTCACTTCCATCCATATCTTAGTTTTTTCGGTATGTACTGATAGAAATAAATTATACAATAATCCATGCATGTCATGGGAAAATCTTCATTCCTCCTCATTTAGATCACTAATTGAAGATGATGCAATAGAGCCTTCCACGTGATCTACCCATTATGTGTACTCTTTTCAAAAACCAACACAAATAAGGTGATCATACACTTCTCCTCTTGTAAAATAAAACATATTTCGATAATTCTAACAAGGGGCACAAAATTTTTCCATCTTCAGCTGATTTGTCAAAAGAAAAATTTAAAAAATTCTAGACTCTATTTATGAATTGATCACTTGAGCTTGGTACAAGATACAAATAAGACTTATCCATCATAATACCTAATATAGCTATAATTTGAATAAGAAAACTTTTAAATAACATTCACCAAATAATGTCTTAAACATAAGGGATGAGTCTTAGACGAAGGATGCTCAACGAACTTGACTAGTATATTCAACAGTGATTGTCTTGAATTGCTAGAATTGACTGGAAGGTTCCATGATGATGATTGTTGGTGACAAGAGTCAAAGGTAGGTGTGGAGTAGAGTGCCTATGTGAGAGAAATCCCAATCATCCCAAGCAATTTTCTTATTAGAAAGAATAGGGCAGGCAGCATCCTATAAAATTCTTAAATTTTTTTAGCTCTTTATACTGACACCAATATTTTTTTTAATTGTTTATTGTATAGAGATATACTGACACAAAAAACTTAAATGTTAACGAAGAAAATATATCTATGGACACATGCCAATATAGTGTTAATATAAATTGAATGTATGCTGACATTCAACGAAAAAGTGTCAAAATAAATCAAATTTTTTACTAACACAAGCTATATGTTTATAAAACTTGTATATATTGACACTTTTATGAGTGTAAGTGAATGACAATTGTGTTGTAGTGTTTGATAATTTCAACATCAATAATTTCTGTTTCAGAAGTTCATTTGATGTATCATAAATGGAAAGCTGTTCAAATTTTGAAATGGAAAATGTATTGATTTTTCCCATACATGTTTTAGTAGCCTAAGACATCATAATTGTCACGAAGTGGGATCCTAGTGCCCTGAATTACTTATTTTGTAGGCTCTTAGGAACTGTGATCCCACTTAATTACTATTGGCTAATTATTACTAATACATAAATTAAGACAATTTATATGCAACTAGTACTTAGCCTATTCTGCAAAAAGATATGCATGCATTTTTTCCTGGCAATGCAAAACAAATAAGTAAACCATTTAAAGAAAACATTGCTCAAGCATTCATTTTTAAACATACTTAAAATGTGCCAAGACAATAAAACACTAGTTATATCAACTTCAAGTAATAGTTTGTGCATACTCTTTAACATTATTATGCACCCAAAAATAACTCAATGGTCTTACACCACAATGTATCCTAACAGAGGCATATCTTAGTACATGAGATACTCTATATAGATGGAAAAATATTACTAAGATCATCTACTTAAACTCGCACTTTTGAGCTATTAAGCTCTAAGTGCAAAGCCCTCACTTGTCCTTGTGCATACTTAGCCTTTAAACTGTAAACGTGCAAACACTTGGTTAGCACAAAACTTAACTTATAAGTAACTTAGAAACATAAAGTTCCAAGTAAAATAAGTACTTGCAAAATAGAGAAACTTAGGCCACAACTATCCACTTGGTTGTTAGGCCTGATGTTAGAACCTACACAACATACTTAAGGGAGTGAGTACATGTATGTACTCAGTAAGGGTCCCTTGGGGTACCTGCAAAGAAGATAACAAGCAAGCATGCAAATATGGCATACAAACAAGCAAACAATCAACCAACAATCAACACAAACAAATAACATAATAAATATGAAATGCATAAATGTATGATATGCAACATGTGCAATCCTTAGGACTTCTTACACCTTAGGTGCCTTATTTTTGTCATGGGCTCAAATGGAAGAAGTACTTGAGGCACTGGCCCTCGTATCCTAAATCCTTTACCTCCTTTAAGTCTCACCTATGGGTTCTAGAGTAGGTCATCACCTCCTTTCAAATCTTACCCGTCTTTCCTTTAACTTATTGTGCATGGTTGCTATCTTATGTAGTCCAACTTGCCAAGCTCTTGGAGCTAAGCTTAGAACTCCTTAGTGGCTTACTTACCAAACCAAAAAGTTTGATTGGAATCCTCTTAGGTTTCTTCTTCATTTCCCCAAAGGTCTAAGACCTCTTACTTGGGCCAACGAAGACTTTGAAACCCGCTTTAATCCTTTTAGTGCCCCCTTAGCAACTTGAGCACTTTTACCTATTTAGCCACTTTACTTAGCCCTACCTTAATCACATCACTTAGCTACCACTTAAATAATACATAATTCTTAACTTAGGAATGAATTTTAGACCCAATTGAAGCTACGAAAGATCTTAGAACAGCCTAGGGATGTTAACCAAGAGATTGAGACGTTCTTAAGGTACCCTGAGCTTGAGCCTTGGTGACGCATCGCCAAAAGGCATAAATTCTTGGGTTTCCTAAAAGGTTGCTAGTGACACATCTTCAAGGTTGGTTACACATTTCCAATGGCTAGATAGCACTTCGTGCACTTATGCTATCTTGTACAAAACTTGGTCATTCTTTCAATCCTCAAAGCCAATTTAAGTGGCTCTTGTTTCTACTTCAATCCAACATGTATACTACATTTCTATGCATTACTTGAGTTAAATTAATTTGAACCCGTACCTCAAATTCAGCTACAAAGTAAGAACAAAATACAACCTCCATAAGCACACTTGAGCTCAACTTAGCTCTCTTGAGTTCTAGACCTAAAATGAATGTGATATGGCACCAAGAACTTGAAATCAAGACCATTTCTACCTACTCAATCAACTTAGAACTAGTTCAATCCAAACCAAGAAGCTTACCTTAGGGTTTATGCCCAAAACAAGCAACAAAGAGCTAAAATGAAGCAATGCACCAAGAATGAGTTGGAGGCTTCTTGATTTCACTTTGGGACCTTCAAATTTGCTAGAAATTGGTGGGATTAGGGAGGTTTGTAGTAGATAAGATGCTGCAGAGACAAAGCCATGAAATTGGGAAAGAGAGGAATGAGAATAGTGACCATCTCTTACAAGAAATATCCTACCAACTCCACAAAAACCTACTTCTTGTTTTCTTGTCTCTTGGTCCTCAAGTTCTTTTTTGTTTCACTTTGGTCACTAGACACACTCTCAAAATTGTCCCTCATTGGTTCCAAAGATTATTTTTATGCCTCCTACACTTAAGCCTTTTAAGCCACGTAAGACATAAATGGTTTATTTAAACACTTAGTACAATTTTTTCACTTTTCCTTCAAATGATGGTTCTAATAGCTAGAATAACTTATGGTCTTAACTTAATTAGTTGAAAATACTTGCATGACCCTAATTTTATCAAAATTACAATCATGCCACTCATTTAGGTCAAAATTACCTTTTGACCCTTATAACTCTTAGGTGCCAAAGCACACTTAAGAACTAATCTATACTTTTACTTAACTTGTATCTCTGGCCTAATAAGATACTAATTTGAGGTATTTAAGTAAAAAAACTTAAAAAAAAATACTCAACAGGTCAAAACAAGTCGTTGACTAAAAGAGTTGTCACAATAACAAATTTATTTTTCTTGCATATATACTCTTCTCACTCTACAATCCAAAATTTTTAAACAGTGTATAAAGATAAAATTTTGGATCACCCCATGCTAACATCTAAAATATATTCAAGGATTTGTTAACTGCACTTTTTTGTAACATCTTATATAATTATCTTTTTCTAGACATTTTATAATTCTCTATCTAATATATATTCTATTACCTGTATGAACCATTAGGGATGGTAAATTGGGTGGGTTGGGTCAAGTTTTGGTCAGGCCATTCAGGTTCGAGTCTAGTCAGGTTAACATGAATTTGGATCCAGGTTGGTTCAGGTCGAGTTATTTGGGTTCGGGTTGATTTTCAGGTTAAGTTGATTTCGGGTTTGAGTTAGGTTGGGCTGGGTTTACTTGGGTTCGAGTTCACTATAAGTTGGGTTAATTTCAATCTCGGCTAACTTCAGGTCAGGTTTTAGGTTAGATTCAGGTTGACCTTTGTGTTCGCTTGGGTTACTAGTGTATATGCCAACATAATTGAATCGATTCATTTTTTCTTCATTTTTTGTTAAAATTTAAATCAAAGAATTTGATTTGTTTGTTATTTAATTTAAATTAATTTTTTTAGTATATTTAATCAAAATATTCATAAAAATATTCTTCATTATAGTTTAGTACATATTTAGTTAATTTAATATAATTGGTAGTACTTCATCATTTTTCTAGGCCCATATTCTTCAACTCTCACTATACAAGCTATTTAGATCCTCATTCAGCTATCACCCAGACATACACTATAACAATTTTTCTATGCTTATGTTTTGATGAATTTTCTTTGAAATAACTACAAAGCACAACTCAAGTTCACTATTAGTGACAAAACTGATAAATTTGAAAAATTTTAGGTGAAAGTGCAAAGATTTCAAAAGTTCAAGGACCTATGTTGTAATTATTAGGGGTGACTGAAATGAAAATTTTCAAAATTTAGGTACCTTATTGTATTATACATAAAATTCTAGGGATGAATGTTGTAATTTTGACAATTGCTTATAAAGATCATTAAACTTACTAAATATGAAAGCTACTTGTTTTAAAAGAATCCAAATATGAGACTTATTAAATATGATTGTCCCTTCTCCAAACATAGCACTTAGGAAATATATAAGTCCTAAAAAAATAAAAGTTATTAAATATGGAACTCCTCTATCAAAATATGAGAATTACTAAATATGAATGTCTGAAAAAAAATAAGAGCTACTAAATATAGAATTTCCTTTTCCAAATATGAGACTTACTAAATATGGAAGTTACTAATTACAGAAATCACCTTCCCTAAATATGAGACATACTAAATATGAAGTAAAAAAAATAGAAGTTACTAAATATAGAAGTGCCCATATTTAGGGCTTACTAAATATGGAAGATTATGAAAGAAAGTTAAGTTTTATGGTGAAGGTTAAAATTAGGTTTTGTTGGGGTTTAGTCATTGGGACATCTCGGGTTCGGATCAGGTTAGTCTTGGTCGGGTCGTTTCGGGTTCAAGTATTTTAGGTTTGGGTTATTTGAGTCCAGGTTTCTCGGGTTTTCCTTTAATTAGGTTCGGGTTCAAGTTGGGTTCAGGTTGTTAAATCAAATCGGGTCATGCTAAGCTTGGGTTTGGTGTCGGTTGGGCCAGGTCATTGAATCAAGTTAGCTTTTGCCATCCCTATGAACTATATAAAAATTAAAATAATATATAGTATTATTAGAATATTGTGTATATTTTAAATATGGTTTCTTACTAATTTACCCGACATCACATGAGTATCAATGATATAATTATGTATTTTTATTTAAACTGTTGCATAAAATATCAAGATACATATTATTGCCACTTTATTTTACTTGTAAAGTATTCATATTGGTGAATAATATTTTTATCTATTGTTTTATTTAAAATTATCATTAAATTATTTATTATTTCTAACATTTTTTTATTCTCATGGAAATATTAAGCATTTAAATTATTTTTTTATATCCATACACTTCGCGTTTTAAATTCAACTATATTTTCATCACAATTTGGTCCCAAGGTAACACTAGGTATTAAAGCTAGGTGGATAGTTTTTGTGGGAGATTTGTATGCAATCTTGGAAAATCCCTTATCTTTTTCTATGATTTTTGCAGTTCTTTATCCTATAGATAATGTTTCTTAACTTTTGTTAAATGTTGTATATACAACATGTGGATGATGTTAATTCCAAAATGTTTTGCAGTCAAACACTGATTAGGTTATGAATGGGGAGGCAAATGACAGGTTTAACCTCATTTCTCCATTATCAACAATTGTTATATTGAAAAACTTTGTAAACACTAAAAATGAAAAATAAATTAAACCAACAATATTTTTGATGCATTAATAGTTTCATAAATGAAGTCATCATATTTTTTTTCCTTTCATGGTGATAACTGAAGGGCTGTCATCCACATTACCTTCGGGTTAATGGTCCTTACACAATCCTCAAGAGAGAACATGATCAATCTTGGGGAAAGAGCTTGACACCACCCTCGGTAAGGAACATGACTAACCTCGGAAAAGGGTTAGCACTACCCTCGAATTATTAACTAATGGCACCTTTTGGAATCCTCCAACACCCTCGGAGATGAACTTGGTATCCAAAGGGCTTACGGACTTCCAAAGTGTTATAAAGGAAGACAACAAACGTACGGCTAGTAGGACCACTGATAGGAAGCCTTCACACACTCCTAACCTCCAACCTAGGTGTAATCACCTAAGAATAGCTGGTTACACCTCACCCCGAGGTACGGACCGAATGTGAGCAAATCTAACCAACCACGTGCCTTGATCTACTTGACTAAGGAAAACGGCCTTCTCCCAAGGGCCTCCTATACATACCCAGAAAGCTCTCAAATAACACGCACGGGACACTCTCTTTCTGCTCTATACTTCTAGCCATTTCTCCAACTACATTCTGACTTGGGCGTCAGAGATCCCTCCCTGGAAAACACTCTGGGGAGCTTCTAACCCACATTTTTCAAGTGTTGCAGATATCACTTAGTTGAAGTTCTACCAAAGGTTCAACATATCTTACATCGAAGATATGCTAGAGCATCATTTGGTGCCATCTGTGGAAACTCACTCCTAGGTCGCCGTTGTAGAGACTCGACGTTATAAGGACAAGGGGATTCCAAAGTCCCAGTCCGTGCTTGAGCCTCCGACAGTGAACAAGCAAGCACCTCTGGAGCCTTCCCTGCTTGAGGACGAACGTCTTTTGATGGTCACTATGGGCTTCCTACATGACTTCTAGCGCTCTATAATGACCGAAATGACATAACAACTTGGCCAAAGATAGTCATATGCATGTTCTCATACAAGGACCCCCTCCCTAGAGGTTCATTCGAAGAGGGGACGTCGGTCATCTCATTGGAGTTCCCTAAATAAGAGCTTCCATGAGGAATCTTCAACGAAGAACCCCCTGTCTTGTGGGCGGTATATGGCGAGGTCTAGATCAAAAAAGCCAAGGACCTTCTAACGACAGAGCCCTTCCCCACTGGAGAAGTCCATGTCTCCTTGCCAACAAAGTTACTCACCAAGGACAAGGCGTCATTCTTTATTGCCTTTGGCTCCCGGGCAATGGGGAGAAAATGGTACTATCATCCTGATGGAGAAAATCCTAGAAAGGCTAGACAAGGTAGAGAAATAGGTCTCTCGAAAGCCCGTCTGGTTGAGGTTATTGGAGACCTTCATCCGAAAAGAGTTCCCCTTCATCAAGGTGATAGTGGAAACACCAATGCCAATGATTTTGGAGTACCACGCTTGGAAACTTATGACGGGAAAGTGACCCCCAAGTCCACTTAACAAAATACAGAAGGAGCAAGTTGCTACATGGAGCCGATAATGCCACCCTCTACAAATGTTTCGAAGTTACCTTGTCTGGACCAGTAACTATGTGGTACAACTCCTTGGCACCGGGAATCATCATGGGCTTCTAGGAGTTGTCCACCGCCTTCACCCAGCAGTTCATAGGGAGCAAGCCGAGAGTAAAGATGTCAGTCCAGATGTTTGACATAGCCTAGAAGAATAGGGAGACCATTCAAGATTATGTCAAAAGGTTCAACCAAGAGGCACTCAATGTTCCAGACTTCTGCCTCGAGATAAGATTTCTCCCAATGATCAGAAGGCTAAGGAGGGATTCATATCTCTTCTACGATTTCTTAAAGGATCCCCCAGACACCATCGGTGAATTCTACCAAAGGGGAGAAAGCCGGTGACATTCACCCCCTGAACACTACAAGGACAAACATCATCATGGCCTTAGAAAGGCAGGGAACTTTAATTAAACATCTAAAGGTCATGACCTCAGATAACAAAAAGAACATGAAGAAGTACTACCAGTTTCACCGGGACCATGGGCACCATACCGAGGATTACTTCCAATTGAGGAAGTACATTGAGTCCTTAATCAAACAAGGACAACTTCAAGGTTACTTGCGAATGCCGTCACCTAAGACTTAGGAAAAAATAGATGATGAGAGGAGGAAAGAATATGAGAAGTATGACTCCAACGGGCGTCAGACCAACCGAAGTCCTAGAAAGCACCCCTACCTTCGGTCAGGGTAATCCAAACCATAACCACTGGACTACCTTCGGCTGAAAGGAAAAAAGAAGGTGAGGGAGGTCACGATGATGGACAACTCAACCTGGTGAATAAACTTACCCGAAGTGATGGGTCAAGTGTGAAGTTCCCTCATGACGATCCTCTTTTAATCACTGCAAAGATTGGAAATTGGGACATGAAGAGGGCGCTCATCGATGACGGATCAAATGCAGAAGTTCTGTTTGCTCACTTATTGTCAAGCTTGGGTATTTCTGAGGGTGTGCTCAAACTGGTGACTTCACCCACTTTCGGAGTCGGTCCTTCGGAACTCTCAGTGCTAAGATGGATTGACCTACCGTTAATGCTGAAGGGTAGCTCGGTCAAGACAAAGAAGGATTTCTTTGCCTCCATTATGGCAAGATTCATTGACATAAATGTTCCATCCTTGTACAACACCATCCTCGGAAGGTAGACACAGGGCAACCTTCATTTCTAAATAGATGTGAAGTACCTAACGGTCACGTTCGAGACAAAGGAAGAGGATGCAAATATACTTATAAACCAAGCTAAAGTTAGGAATGTGTCCGTTAAAGCATGACAAAATCCTCCCAAAATCCATATACAGACCCTGGGGCAGAAGGTGCACTTGTCGAAGGTGGTATGGAAAGGGAAAGAATGATGTTAAGAAAGTGGAAACTGAGGACATAGAGTTGGTCCCCGGCTGAAGTACCCGAATTGGGAAAAATTGGTCCATAAGAATAACTTTGTCAAAACAGAAGTCTAAAGATTAACAGAAGCAAGTATAATAAGAGAAGTCAAGTACCTAGATTGGCTTAGCAACGTTGTCGTTGCCACCAAGGAAGGGAGTAACAAACTCCGAATGTGCATTGACTTCAGAAATATCAACGACACTTGTCTTAAAGACTCATATCCACAGCCTCCAATAGATCAATTGGTCGATTCCACTGCCGAGTATGGGTTACTTAGCTTCTTCGATGCCTTCAGTGGGTACCATCAAATTTAGATGAATCCTAAAGATGAGATAAAAATCACTTTCATCACCCAAGTCAGGACATACTGCTACATTAAAATGCCTTTCGGCCTCAAGAATGCAGAAGCCACATATCAAAGGTTAATGAATAGGATGTTCAACTCCCTGATTGGGAGAAACATGGAAGTGTGCGTTAACAATATGATAGTCAAAAGCAAAGTATCCAGTAATTATATCACAGACTTATTAGAAGCCTTCCAACAGCTTTAGAAATTTGGAATTCATCTTAACCCCAAAAAGTGTTTGTTTGGGGTAATGGCTAGCAAATTCCTTGGGTTTATGGTATCTGAAAGAGGTATAGATGCCAATCTGGAGAAGGTTAAGGCCTTACTGAGATTTTGAACTCCTACAACTACCAAGGATGTACAAAGGCTCACTAGGAGAATAATGGCCTTTAGCAGATTCATCTTCAGATATGGAGATCGGTGTCAACCATTCTTTAAAGTTCTCACTAAAGCAGGAAAAAATGAAGGCAACCTCGACTCCAAGGAACACCCTTGGAATGAAAATTGTCAAAAGGCCTGGGATGAGCTCAAAAACTACTTAAGCCACTTGTCGACACTTAGGCAACGCAAGGAGGGAAAACCTCTCATCCTTTACCTCGCTATCTCCGAGAAAGCAGTAAATTCGGTACTAGTAAGGGAAGAATGAGGAAAACAGTGACCAATATACTATGTCAGCAAGTCTTTGCATAGTGCCAAAGTTAGGTACCCACTACTACGAAAAGCTATCTACGCCTTAGTTATGGCAAGTAGGAGACTTCGGCCCTATTTCCAAGGACATTCCATTACAATCTGAAATAACCTACCTCTTCGAGATGTCTTAAAGAAGGTGGACTACTCGGGCCAATTTTCACAATGGTGTATCAAGCTCGGAGAGTATGACATCATGTATGAAGCAAGAAAGGCCATAAAAGGCCAGGCTTTAGCAGATTTTAGGCCCGAATGGGTATTGTTTGTAGATGGCACTTTAGGATTAGAACACCAGGGAGCCGAAGTAATACTCTAAGGCCCCGAAGGATTAGAAGCATTGAATGCTATCAAGTTTGGATTCTTAGTCACCAACAACATCACCGAGTACGAAACCCTCATAGCAGGATTACGATTGGAAAAAAGAGTTAGTGTGAAGAATCTAAAGGCTTACAGTGACTCATAGTTGGTGGTTCAGCAGATGATGAGGGAATATGGTGCCAAGGATCTCAACCTAGCAAAATACCATGACCTTGTCAAGAAACTGATCCAAGAATTTGATAAGGTACAGATAGAAAAGGTACCTCGCAAAGAGAACATTGAAGCAGACATATTGGCTAAGTCAAAACAGTCCACTAAACTTGATCCCCGAGCATAGCCATAAATGACACTCACGAAATCGAATAAGGTAGGAAGATTCTATAAAGGAATATCTGATTAGTTCATCCCTACTTGAGGAACCATAAGAAGTTGTGAAGGTATAGAGGCACTTAGGAAGGTACTTCATGATTGGGGAAGAGTTGTACTGACAAGGGTACGCAAATCCCCTACAAAGGTGTATTAATGAAGAGGACGCCGAAGCAGTCCTAAAAGAAGTTCACGAATGAGTCTATGGGTCCCACATCAGGCCAGATACCTTGGCCAGAGTCTTACTTCAACAAGGATACTTTTGGCCTACTATAAGAAAGGACACCGAACAACTTGCCAGGAAATGTGAAAAGTGCCTACGGCATGCACCCATCCAAAGAGCACCTTTGTAAATAATCACTTCGGCTAACTATCCTTGCCTCTTCATAGTATAGGGAATTGACCTCATTGGTCCTCTCCCAACGGCCCTTGGATGAATGAAGTTTTACGTCGTTGCAGTAAATTATTTCATAAAATGGATTGAAACAGAGCCCTTAACAACAATTTCAGCAAAAGATATTCAGAAGCTTGTCTAAAAAAACATCATATGTAGATTTAGCTGTCTGAGGGTAATAGTGGTAGATAATGGTTCCTAGTTCATTGACAAAGGATTACAAGAATTTGTGACCAACCTCGGGGTGAAATTACACTTTGCCCTGGTAGTCCACCCACAAAGTAATAGACAAGTTGAACTATCCAATAGAACATTAAAAGATGAATTAAAGAGGAGGTTGAAAGAGGCTAAGGGAAAATGGCCTAGAGAACTCTCGAGTGTATTATGGAGTTACCAAACAACCCCTAGAAAAGCTATTGGCAAAACACTTTTTTTACTCGTGTTTGGTACCGAGGCTCTTATCCTTGTTAAAGTTGTACAACCTTCCATCAGAGTACAGGTGTTTGAAGAAAAAGGGAATAACCTTGATTGAAGAACCAAACTTGACATGTTTGACGAACATAGGGAGATGGCCGAACTCAGAAGAAAAGCATTATTGCAAAGGGTTGCCATCACAATGAACTTGTATACCTAGCCTAAAGGGATCAAGAAAGGAGACCTTGTCCTCCAAAAGGCTAAACCGAAACCCTGAAGACATCTTATGGTGTATTTCGGGTAAATTGGGAAGGACCTTATTTGGTCCTAGATGAAATTTAGCTAAGAGCCTATAAACTTGGAAATAACGAAAGAGAAGAATTAAAGAACACATGACATTCAGACTCTTTGAAAAAATTCTACACTTAGAAATTCTATAGACTTGGAAATTTTGAAGGAATTAGTTTGCTTGTAGGAAAGCGTTCCGAAGGAGATCGATCGAAGTCGGTGATCTCCAAGGTTACCTAATTGTTCTAAACATACCAAGTCTTATGAAAATATTGTATGAGTGCCAAAAATTCATTCAAAACACTTAGGACAATTTTTTGTTACTAATGTTTACCAAAGAACAGTAAGATATAACTTGAAGTGCCACCCAAAATTCACCAAAAAGGCTAAGATATTGATTTCTTGATAGCTCTTGGCCGAAGATAGTAATTGAGTTGAAAGAGATGAATAAGTTGAGTAAACAATTAAAAAAAGTTAGACATTTCTTTGAAATGATGAAAACACTTTGTGAGCAAACGAAGCTAGCCGAAGTAATTGATATGCCGAAGGTTGCTGAAATAGCTTTAAGTATCATGCTGTTCATGGACTTAGCCAAAATTTTGAAAAAAAAGGTATTCCATGAAAAAAAAAACAAAGTACAAAGGAAGAAGCGCAAAAAAAAACAGGGAGAGAGAAGCCCTGTGGGTTATCCTGTCCATTTTTAGGCTCTTCGGCTCCAACGTCCTCAACATCATTCTCATCATTGTCATCATCATTGTCGATGTCTTCAGCCGAAGAAGGATGCTTTGGAAGGTTGAGGAACCCCCTCTTTGACCACTCCGAAGAAGGTCCCTTGGGAATGTTAAGGGCTTTGAGGAAGAAGATATCAAGGTCCAGAAAATGTGAAAGTATTGATGGCAAGCAAGGCAGAAACCGTCTTGAAACGAAGACTTTGTCACCTTGTTTGCCTTGGTTTTCTCCGCCTTCAAATCTTCAAGTTCCTTTTTTAGCATCTCCATCTCTTTCTCATTTTTCTTTTTCTTCTTCATTCATTTTTTTAGCTAATTGACCTCGGTGACAAGATCAACGGTGAGCCCTAAGGCCTTGGTTAGATCAGCAATGGCCTCATTTTTCTCCTTCTAAAGGACCTCAACCAAAGAATTCTGCTCAGCTAGCTTCGCCTCGAGGTTGGTAATCTTCGCAAAACACTATTCGAAAAGCATCTTCTCGCTCTTCAGCACCTCTTGGCGAAGCTTAATTAACTCCTCTTTGGCAATCTTGTTGAGCTCGCCATACTTGAGATAGAAGCTTACAAACATCTCTTTGGCTTTGGCCAAATTCTCCTTTGATTGACTTCGAATCAAGGATTGTTTGGATACCCAAGCCTAGAGATAGCCCCATTAGGCGAGCAGTTACAAAATGAAAAGGCGTTAAGAGGGATGCAAACACTTAAATGCCAAAATTTTTCTAAGTATTTTCAACAGAATAAATACCTTAGCAGTATGCTCAGAAATCCGAGCAGCAAGAATTTCCTCGTTTAGGCAATTGTCTATCAAAGATTGGAAGGTAGCATTTATGATGATGTCCCTCGCCATCTAAGGAACTATATTTTGGCAATCCTACGATAACAAGTCCATGTCTTTGGTGAAAGTCTAGAAAGGTTCCATCGGCACTTTGTCATTGGGCATCTTCGCATCCCGAGCAGCCCATTTTTTAGCATGATCCATCATCTACTCGATTCAGGGGAGATCCTCTATAAAGTCACGAAGAAGTTCCTTTACCACATCATTCTTTAACCATTCATCTATAAGGTCCAAAATCCCAAAAAATTCAAAACTCATAGACAAAAGGTTAAAGGATGAACTTGGTAATGGAGGGACTTCAGCGTCACTAACCTCGGAGTTGCTGAGGTTGAAGACCTCAATAGGGACTTCCTTCCTCTTATGCTTTCATCTAACCTAGGCTCCTTGGTTGAGAGCACTCCCAAGGAAGTCCCCAAGGTTTCAACAGTAGCATTGGAGCTGATAGGAAATGATAGAATGACCACTTCCAAGGTAGGAGTCGTTACTTTGAAAAAAGGATCCACAACCTCGGTCACATCTTAGGGTGGCGGGGGGGAAGTGTCCTATTTCGCTTTGTTTGATTTCGGCGGCCCGAGAACTGCCTAGCCTACCCTTTCTTCCTTTTGAGAGCTTTTTTTTTTTGCTCCCCATTCTCTGCTTGACCAACGAATAAGTTCTTATAGAAGGCTGCAAATTTATCGCCCATTTCTACAAAGAAGAAAAATATTAGTATAAGTACCACAAATTCAAATAAAGTCAAGTTAAAAAATTATTTACTTTCTACAAGGGCAGAGTAAGAGAGTTCACCCCGAAGGAGCAAAACCAGCAAGGACTTTTTCCCATCTACCATTAATTTGGGCATATCTGCATCCGTAAGGTGCTCTTTAATGGCTCCCAACTCTTGAAGGGCCTCTTTGGTCATAAAGTTGCATATGATGGGAAAAGGATAGAGTGAACGTGAAGATGCTTGACTCCTCTAGTCAGCTACAGCCCAAATACGGCTATCGGACTCCTCAAATTGGGACTTTAGTTCAAGGGTAAGTAAATTTGACGAATCCATCACATCGATAGCCAGAGTCCCAGATGCCTATTTTGCAGGCATATCTTTTCATTTTTCATCTATCTTTATGAAAGAATATTTCTTTTACCAACCTCGCCAACTATCCTTGGTACCAAAGGTGAAAGTAAATTTCTTGCTCCCTGATCCTCGAGGGAGTAAAAAGTAGAATCCCGTATTCGGGATAGGATGGAGTTTGTAATATTGCATAAAAAAAAATGAAGTGAGAGACTACCTTGAAGATCCCACACATGCAAAGAAATACATTGAAGTAATAATATCAGTTCAGCGGCATTTGGTTAACGGTTATGCCATGAAATTGGCAACTCACCATCTTTGTCCGGGGGTAAGGGGGGATACCGAAGACTTGCTTTTAGCTGTGCCCAAAAAATGGTAACTTCGTTACCCCAAGGAAGGTAACTCGGCTCGCCATGACCGGGGAGCCTGGTTTTGGCATAAGAAGAGAGAAAGAACTTCACCGTCCACTTTTTCATCTTTTCCGAAGTGGCACAGCTTAGGTGAGAGTTAAGCGAGCTCCAACTCTCTAGAATAAGACGAACATCGGATTTACTAAGGAAAGAAAGGTGAAGGGAAAACTAGCTTTAGGAAATACCAACCTATTCACTCTCCAAAGACACTAGAAAACCGCTGTGAGAGGTCATTGGAAATCACTCCGCCATAGAAGAATCACCATAAAAGAAGAAAAAAGCTAGAGAACGAAAGAAAGCAGAGAGTAAAGTGGGGAACCTCTAAGGAGAAATGGGTTTATATAGCCTGAAGAGTGCAGGTGAAAGGACACCATAATGACCCTCTATAGGCGAAGAGATGTAACCGATGCAACGAACGGGAAACATGGCCAGTGATCTAGTGACACATGTCACACGGCGCGAGAAATGAGGGCACGCCTTTTGATTTGTTAAATCTATGTAACGTGTAAATTGAGGTGACACGCCTACCTCGCCCGTGAAGGTAAGGCGATCTATTTGTGGATGGCGGGAATAAAAGGCCCAAGGAAAAAATAACACATCAAGTGCCGAAGGTGTAACCTTGCCAAAAAAGAGAATTTTGCTTGAAGTAACATCTTTACCAAGGGTTTAACCTTGCCACAATAGAACATAGAAGCAAAAAAGACCAAAAGTATGCTGAGAGTACAATGCTGGCAAAAGAAGGGATCTCGGACTCATAAAGCCTAGCTTGATCAAAGGCATAGCGTGACCATAAGAAAAGAAGTAATGCTGAAGATGCAACCTTGGCGAGAGAAAATTCTTGGACCAAGGGTAGTCCTGACTTTCCGAGGGTATAATTTCTGAAACATGTTCTCAATTGATTAAACAAAACAACAAGAACCGAAGATACAACTTCGGTTCCTCCAGAGGGGGCATGTGATAGCCGAAAGGCTATCATCCACATTACTTTCAAGTTGGTGGTCCTTATACCATCCTTGGGAAAGAACATGATTGACCTTGGGGAAAGGGCTTGACACCACTCTCGATAAGGCACATGACTAACCTCGGAAAAGGGTTAGCACTATCTGTTAGTGTTGTGCCCAAAAATACAATCATGAGATGATTGTATTTTTGCATATTGAGTAATGATATTTTATTGAGGCATTAATCCAGCAATTATGTTTGTTGTTTTGTTTCTGCATAACGTAATAAATATAATTGTAACCCTAGAATAATGATATTCTTAAACATCCCTAGTCTAGTATTATTGTGGAGCGGGTTGCAATAATACATAATGACTAGCATATGTGGAGACTAATATGATATATGTAGTCTACATATGGGTACAAGTTGGAGAATTTGTGTACTGGACCGACCCACCATGAGAACACTTCATGGATCGTTATATGAGTGTCATAAGTGATTCTCATAGTGATCATGGTATATGTAGTCCTTCGACCTAAGATCATCAAGGTTCCCTACATGTGAGTCACATACTCTGATACTTTTCTTTGTTGCTCGTAACTGAGTGAACTTGAAGGAGGTCATTGGGTATGTCACATATCATGTGGAGGGATTTGTATAATCAAGATGAGATTTGTCCCTCCTATGTAACGGGAGTGATATCTTCGGGCCCCTTGATAGAGTGAGACTTAGAAAATGCATGGCCATGCTTAGATGAGTTGATATACGATATCAATGTCATCAGCTTAAGTTAGTCTACTCGGTAATCAAGAAACCAAAGATTGGGCTATACGAGAGTGACACATTCCATGTCTCGTGCTTAGTTTTGATATCTTGGACGAAGGGACAATGGCATATATCGGTGATGATCATAAACGTTTAGTCGAATCATCGACAATCTTGTCACTTGGGTAGCAATGATGTGTTGCTAGACACCGCTCATTGCTTATGATCATAAATGTGATTTATGATCATTGCCAACGTGATAAGAGCCTATTGGGTCGCACACATAGAGCTATTTGGATCATTAGAGTGCATGGGCTAATTATTTGGGTTATGGTTTCACTTTAATTTCGTATTAATAATGGGCCCAAGAGTTGAGCCATTATTAAGTCCGAAATTAAATCCTAATTGGATTAGGGCTTTGAAACCCATTAGGCCTGGAAGTTGAGTCTCACTATAAATACAACTTCTAGTGAGAAATTCGCAGGTCTCCTTGCCTTAGCCTCCCAAAAGGACAGCCGCACTTTTCTCTTGCAATTCCTTGGAGGACGCAAGCTAGCACTGCGAGCGCAAGAGAAACGCATCTGCCGGGACGTGGTGGAAGCGTGGTGATCTCGAGAGGCTCGTGTGGATACCATAGAGAGCTTGAACACATCAACTGTTCAGGTTTTGTGATTCGACTCTACAGTTGAGTGAGAGATCTCAACCGAAAATTAGGTATGAAAATTTTCGAACACTCAGTTTACCCCATTTCACTTGGATCCTAGAGGGTTTCGGTTAAATTCCGTTGCGCTGTTTGGCTCCCGAAACCCAACAGTGGTATCAGAGCTACTGGTGAAACCCTAAATCGGGATTGATGTTGAATCGCATGATGTTATGTGTTTGGTTGCTTTTCGGGCATGATTAATTAGATTGATTCATGTTGCATGAAACCAGAACTCGTAATGAACATATGAGATATATGAAGAAACGACACAAATTGGTTAATGAGATTAACCCGAAATTGAAAGGTATGAGATACCTATATTGATAAGATCAAAGAAGGCACAACCAAGGAAGGCAAGGACCCACTGAAGGTTTCTAGTGGACCATTGACAAGGAGAAAGGCTAAGGAGCTCACTAGTGCACTTCCAGCTCGGATGTTGACAGATTGGCGATGTTCTAATAGAAAAATCATATATTGAGCTAAATAGATCAGAATTGAGTAATTCTTGATTCATTGGAAAGGTAACATCTGGAGCTACAAATCATATTCAGACCATCAAACCCAGTTTGCACGTTAAGGAGGTCCAATTTAGCTTCAAATTCACGATTTATGAGTTATCGCTGGTTCAGAATCAGTTGCATTATTTTGGGCATATCTTTGGATTTAGAAGTCCATTTTGTGTGATTCAAGTGTGGTTTCGAAGCTAAGAAAGAGATCTACAACTTTCATGTTTTACATTTTGAGAAATCATGGCTGCATGAAGTTCGAATTGCAGCTTGAAGTTGAAGACACAAGCAGGAACCACCTAAGAAGACTATTTTGGGTTTTTATGCCCAATCTTGTGCTGTAACGTATCTTATTTTATTTTCCTAATTATTTACATTATTTAGGAAGTTATTTAGGCTATGGAATAGTTTTAAATCGTTTTGGACAAGTGGCATATGCTGCATTCATTAAACTTGTTCAAACTAGGGATTAGAGTCCTAATTTGACTAGGATTTCCTATGTCTTTGTATCTAGGATTCCTAAGGGATTTAGGCTGTGAATTTTCCCCAGCTTTTAACCCTAGTTTAGGGCTATATAAAGGCACATATTCTGGATGTAAAGATACAGAAAAATTTTGAAATAATATTGCTCTTTGGAGAGGTTTTCTCTTTGGTTCTTTATGGACTGCCTTGGTGTACAAGTGTGCTTGTGTTCTTGGAGTTCTATACTTCTCGTTTCCAATCACAGGTTGATTAGGGGTGGGGGTCTTCAAACCCAGTCTCTTTGATGTCTTGTGGAGCTTGAAAACATCTTGGGCGAGTTTCATGGTCTTTATACCATCGGGGTTCGCATCATATATGGATTAGGATTCTTGCAATAGTTGCAAAAACCCTAGGTTTGTTCAGATTCGGCCTGTTCGGGCACCGAAAGTAAGGTATTTTTGGTGGCTCGAATGGAGGAGTCTCGGGTGCCTACTTGGTCAAAATAGAAGATTTCGGCCTAAGCAATTGTAAGACAATTTTTTGCGCCGGGGGGCGCTGCCCCCCACGCCCCCCGCATGGGCAGCTCCCCTTGACCCCGCCGCTCGCTTACCGACCAGCGGGACCGCTGTATGCAAAGTGCCACATAAATAAAAACTGGTTAATCAACACGTGAAAATTGGCATGCATCTTTGTTGAATGAGATTTGACATGATATGCTGATTGGTGTTTGAAGCATGGTGCATGGTTATAGCCCTTGATTGGTTGTACTTGTAAATACGGCCTGCGAGTCGTGCTTGTTCTTATCACTCTCATTGTACATTCTCTTCTCACCTTACTCCCCTCGAATGTAACTGAAGGTTTCTATTATTAATGTAATGGTGCATTATGGGATCGTCCAAGGTGGTATGTCCAAGGAGGTGACAACAAAAGGGCAACCAAGAAAGGAAGATAAAGAGCTTGTGAAGACTCTTTTCTTTTCTTAGGCTTTTATGATATTCTCATTGGCTTGAGAATATCGCATAGTTTGGGCTATAACCATGTCACGTTTATTTCTTGTAAGCATGAGATGCATGTTTTATATTTGTATGTGATGCATGTATAAAACAACCGGAGATAACAAATTGGTGAGATAAAAAAAAAACTCCTCAAACAAATATTAAGTCATTAAATGTGATGCCTTCCAAATGTTGGCACTCGTCAAGACTTTGATCAACATTAGGTGGGTTTGCCAAAGCAAAGCACCTATGTTCATCTTGGTAAGGCGCGATGGGATAATAGTGATATCCAAACTACTAACTTTGGGTTCGACTTAACTAAGTCATCCTAATAGGATTAGGGACTTAGAGGCATAGAGTTGGGCTTAAGCTCATGGGATGAGCTTGGACAAGTGTTGTTCACCCAACTATCCAAGAGTTGCATAAGATGCAATTGGCAAGGAGTTGCCTACCTAAATAGCTGTAACTTGAGAGAAAAGCCAAAGCTGACTCAAGTTGTGGTCAAATATGGATCTTGGCCCACTAGAATACCTTAGCGCCGAGGTGTTCCGAAATAATATCGAGGGTTATTATTTTGAGGAAAATAGTGGGAGTATCGTTTAATAAAAGTCCTTATTAAATAAATTAAAATACATGACTCTTACACTGCATATTTACTATTGTAGATAACCATGGCACAAAACACATCGACACTTTCGTTGCGATCGATCCTTGAGAAGGAAAAACTAAATGGGACCAACTTTCTCAAATGGTACCGAAACTTGAGGATAGTCCTCAAACAAGAGAGAAAGGCTTATGTCCTAGAGCAGCCCATTCCGAATGAGCCTGCTGCCACTACTCCAAGAGCTGAAAGGGATGCTCACAAGAACCATTCTGATGATGCTTTGGATGTTGCATGCCTCATGCTTATTACCATGGAATCTGAGCTTCAGAAGCAACATGAGAACATGGAGGCGTTCGATATGATCGAACATCTCAAAATGCTTTTCCAAGAGCAAGCTAGGCATGAGAGGTTTGAGACCTCTAAGGCATTGTTTCAGTGTAAAATGTCTGAGGGAAGTCCCGTGGGTCCTCATGTGCTCAAGATGATTGGTTACATTGAGAATCTTGAGAATTTGGGATTTGCTATTCAGAAAGAGTTGGCTATTGATGCAGTCTTGCAATCGTTGCCTGAAAGCTACAGTCAGTTCGTCATGAACTATAACATGAACGACCTAGACAAGTCCCTCCCTGAATTGCTCAACATGTTAAGAACTGCTGAGCAAAACCTTAAGAAGGCTAAGCCCATTTTGATGGTTCAAAAGGGCAAGGGAAAGGGAAAAGCCAACAAGAAGAAAGATAAAGCTAATGGAAAGTCTAATGATAATTCTTCTTCAGCTGCACTGAAACCAAAGGGTGGTGTGGCAAAGGAAGGGGAGTGCTTCCATTGTAAGCAACCTGGAAACTGGAAGCGCAACTGCAGGCTCTATCTTGAAGAACTTGCTAAGGAAAAGGGAAGTAAGACTTCCACTTCAGGTATTCTTGTTATAGAGGCTAACTTTTCTACTTCCTCATCTTGGGTATTGGATACTGGATGTGGATTTCACATTTGTGCAAATGTGCAGGATCTAAGTAGAAGTAGAAGATTGGCCCGAGGTGAAGTGGACCTACGTGTTGGAAATGGAGCAAGGGTTGCTGCCTTAGCCGTAGGGACTTATGTTCTCACTTTACCTAATGGATTAGTTTTAGAATTAGACAACTGCTACTTTGTGCCTACTATTAGTAGAAATTTGATTTCTGTTTCTTGTTTGGACAAGAAAGGTTTTTCATTTATAATAAAGGATAAATGTTGTTCTATTTATTTGAATAAAATCTTTTATGGTAGTGCTCAACTTAGCAATGTGTTGTATGTTCTAGACCTCGAAGATCAAATCTATAATGTGAATACCAAGAAGGTTAGATTAAATGATTCAAACCCGACCTATCTCTGGCACTGTCGCTTGGGCCATATAAATGAGACCCGCATATCCAAGCTCCATAAGGATGGACTCTTGGACTCATTTGATTTTGAATCATATGAGACATGTGAGTCATGTTTGTTGGGCAAGATGACCAAAGCCCCATTCACAGGGCAAAGTGAAAGGGTTAATGACTTACTAGGACTCATACATAGTGATGTATGTGGCCCTATGTCTACACAAGCTAGAGGAGGTTTCCAATACTTTATTACTTTCACTGATGACTTCAGCAGATATGGCTATGTGTATCTCATGAGACACAAGTCAGAATCCTTTGAAAAGTTCAAAGAATTTAAGAATGAAGTAGAGAATCAACTCGGGAAGAGTATTAAAGTGCTTCGATCAGATCGAGGTGGAGAGTACTTGGATCGAGAATTCCTTGACTATCTGAAGGAGTGTGGTATAGTATCACAACTCACTCCACCAGGTACACCTCAATGGAATGGTGTATCTAAAAGGAGAAATCGAACTCTGTTAGACATGGTTCGCTCTATGATGAGTCAAGCTGACCTTCCAAACTTCTTTTGGGGACATGCTCTAGAGACAGCCGCTTTTACACTAAACCGAGTTCCATCTAAATCGGTTCAAAAGACACCATATGAGATATGGAGTGGGAGGCGTCCCAATTTGTCTTTTATGAAGATTTGGGGCTGTGACGCTTATGTGAAACGTCAATCATCTGACAAACTAGGGCCCAAATCTCAAAAATGACTTTTTGTTGGGTATCCCAAAGAAACAAAGGGTTACTATTTCTACAATCCTTCTGAGCAAAAAGTGTTTGTTGCTCGAAGTGGTGTCTTTTTGGAGAAAGAGTTTATCTCTAAAGAAACTAGTGGGAGGAAAGTAGAACTTGAAGAAATTCAAGAACAACAAGGAGACATCGAACCTAAAATGGAACCTGAACAGACACCACAAGATGTTGTGGTTCAAGAGTTTGTTCCTGTAGCACAGAGCCCACGTAGGACTGGTAGGATTCGGCGTGAGCCCGAGAGATATGGATTTCTCGTGACTCACACCGGTGATGTGATGCTCATGGATCAGGATGAGCCCACAACCTACCAACAAGCTATGTCGGGGCCTGACTCTGAAAAGTGGCTAGTGGCCATGAAATCCGAGATGGAATCCATGTATGAAAACCAAGTATGGACTTTGGTTGACCCACCTGAAGGGGTAAAACCCATAGGGTGCAAATGGGTTTTCAAGAAGAAAACTAACATGGATGATAATGTGATTACCTTTAAGGGACGATTGGTTGCAAAAGGTTTCAAGCAAATTCATGGTATTGACTATGATGAAACTTTTTCACCAGTTGCTATGCTTAAATCCATCCGAATTTTATTTGTTATTGCTGCACACTATGATTATGAGATATGACAAATGGATGTCAAAACTGCATTCATAAATGGAAAGCTACTTGAGGATGTGTACATGACACAACCTGAGGGTTTTTGTCACTCCTGAGAATGCCAATAAAGTGTGCAAATTGCAAAGGTCCATTTATGGATTGAAGCAAGCTTCTCGAAGTTGGAATCTTCGTTTTGATCATGCAATCAAAGAGTTTGGTTTTATCAAAAATGAAGATGAACCTTGTGTCTACAAGAAGGTTAGTGGGAGCGCTATTGTCTTCTTGGTGTTGTATGTAGATGACATACTACTCATCGGGAATGACATTCCTAAGCTACAGTCTGTGAAGACTTGGCTAGGGAAATGTTTCTCTATGAAGGACTTGGGTGAAGCAGCCTATGTGTTAGGCATCAGGATCTATAGAGATAGATCTAGAAAGCTTCTTGGCCTAAGTCAAAGTACATATATTGACAAGGTGCTAAAGAGGTGTAGCATGCAAGATTCCAAGAAAGGATTCTTGCCCATGTCACATGGTATCACTCTTTCTATATCTCAGTGTCTGAGTACACCCGAGAAGAGAGAGTGCATGAGTAAGATCCCATATGCCTCAGCAATTGGATCTATCATGTATGCCATGATATGTACTCGTTTCGATGTCTCATATGCTTTGAGCATGACGAGTAGGTACCAATCGAACCCCGGTGAAAGTCACTGGACAGTTGTTAAGAACATCCTTAAGTACTTACGAAGGACTAAGGATGCATTCTTGGTCTTTGGAGGTGAAGATGAGCTCGTTGTAAGGGGTTGCACCGATGCAAGCTTCCAATCCGATAAGGATGATTTTAGATCGCGATCTAGTTACGTGTTTTGTATTGGTGGTGGTGCTGTGAGTTGGAAGAGTTCAAAGCAAGAGACAGTAGCTGACTCTACAACAGAATCTGAGTACATTGTCGCCTCTGATGCTGCGAAGGAGGCAGTTTGGATCAAGAAGTTCATCACTGAACTTGGAGTGGTTCCAAGCATTGTTGACCCGATAGAGCTCTATTGTGACAACAATGGAGCAATCGCATAGGCTAAGGAACCTCGATCTCACCAGCGATCCAAACACATACTCCGACGCTATCATCTCATCAGGGAGATCATCGAGAGGGGTGATGTAAGGATATGCAGGACTTCGACAGACAGCAACATTGCTGATCCACTGACAAAGCCCCTTACGCAGCAAAAGCATGATAGCCATTCTAGGTCCATCGGTATTAGATACATGGATGATTGGCTTTTAGTGCAAGTGGGAGATTGTTAGTGTTGTGCCCAAAAAGCCAATCATGAGATGATTGTATTTTTGCACATTGAGTCATGATATTTTATTGAGGCATTAATCTAGCAATTATGTTTATTGTTTTGTTTCTGCGTAACGTAATAAACATAATTGTAACCCTAGAATAATGATATTCTTAAACGTCCCTATTCTAGTATTATTGTGGAACGGGTTGCAATAATACATAATGACTAGCATATGTGGAGACTAATATGAGATATGTAGTCTACATATGGGTACAAGTTGGAGAACTTGTGTACTGGACCGACCCACCATGAGAACACTTCATGGATCGTTATATGAGTGTTATAAGTGATTCTCATAGTGATCATGGTATATGTAGTCCTTCGACCTAAGATCATCAAGGTTCCCTACATGTGAGTCACATACTTTGATACTTTTCTTTGTTGCTCGTAACTGAGTGAACTTGAAGGAGGTCATTGGGTATGTCACATATCAAGTGGAGGGATTTGTATGATTAAGATGGGATTTGTCCCTCCTATGTAACGGGAGTGATATCTTCAGGCCCCTTGATAGAATGAGACTTAGAAAATGCATGGCCATGCTTGGATGAGTTGATATACGATATCAATGTCATCAGCTTAAATTAGTCTACTCGGTAATCAAGAAACCAAAGATTGGGCTATACGAGAGTGACACATTCCATGTCTCGTGCTTAGTCTTGATATCTTGGACAAAGGGACAATGGCATATATCGGTGATAATCATAAAGGTTTAGTCGAATCATCGACAATCTTGTCACTTGGGTAGCAATGATGTGTTGCTAGACACCGCTCATTGCTTATGATTATAAATGTGATTTATGATCATTGCTAACGTGATAAGAGCCTATTGGGTCGCACACATAGAGCTATTTGGATCATTAGAGTGCATGGGCTAATTATTTGGGTTATGGTTTCACTTTAATTTCGTATTAATAATGGGCCCAAGAGTTGAGCCATTATTAAGTCCGAAATTAAATCCTAATTGGATTAGGGCTTTGAAACCCATTAGGCCTGGAAGTTGAGTCTCACTATAAATACAACTTCTAGTGAGAAATTCGCAGGTCTCCTTGCCTTAGCCTCCCAAAAGGACAGCCGCACTTTTCTCTTGCAATTTCTTGGAGGACGCAAGCTAGTACTGCGAGCGCAAGAGAAACGCATCTGCCGGGACGTGGTGGAAGCGTGGTGATCTCGAGAGGCTCGTGTGGATACCATAGAGAGCTTGAACACGTCAACTGTTCAGGTTTTGTGATTCGACTCTACAGTTGAGTGAGAGATCTCAATCGAAAATTAGGTATGAAAATTTTCGAACACCCGGTTTACCCCGTTTCACTTGGATCCTGGAGGGTTTCGGTTAAATTCTGCTGCGCTGTTTGGCTCCCGAAACCCAACACTATCATCGGATTATTAACTAATGGCACCTTTTGGAATCCTCCAACACCTTTGGAGATGAGCTTGGCCTTCAAAGGGGCTTACGGACTTCCGAAGTCTTATAAAGGAAGATGAGAAACGTACGGCTAACAGGGCCACTGACAGGAAGCCTCCATACGCTCCTAACCTCCAACCTAGGTGTAATCGCCTAAGAACAGTTAATCATACCTCACCCCAAAGTATGGACTGTACGTGAGCAGATCTAACCGACCATGCGTCTTGATCTACTTGATTAGGGAAAACGGCCTTCTCCCAAGGGCCTTCATAAATACCTAGGAGGCTTCTAGGTAATACGCACGAGACACTCTCTTTTTTGCTCTATACTTTTAACCACTCCTTTAGTTACATTCTAACTTGGGTATTGGAGATCCCTCCCCCGGAAAACACTCCGGGGAACTCCTAACTCACACTCTTCAAGTGCTGCAGATATCACTCAAGTGAAGTTCTACCGAAGGTTCAACATGTCTTACATTGACGATGTGCTAGAGCATCACATGGAAAGTTTTTTGCTCTACTACTGCCACCACATGTTGTAATAGCTTGATTTCAACTATCTGCGGTAGTTGTTGAGTGAAGTGTTTCCTGGTGGATATCATGGCAAAGCCAATTGCACGTGGCAAAGATGACTAAGCTGATTTTTCAATAGAATTTTGCTTTTTAGTAGGTGGTATATTTGGTACAAATTAGTATTCTTGGTGCCACATATTGTTACATACTAGAAATATTCTACAAAAAATGTACATATTAATGACATATTTTCTATTTTTACTAAAGGATGTAGATAGAGTTCATATAATAATAAGAATTAATATTATAATGGTCGGTAACTATCACATACGAATATAAATCATGTAATTTCAGTCTATAGTTTGCTAGTAATAAAACACAGCATAAACATGTCCTTCATCTCTTTACTCTAGTTTTTTTTTAACAATGCAATGACCGGATTGAAAATCTTATGGTGAAATTGAAAATTCAAGAACAATTTAATTGTCTTTTGGAGCAACAAACTAGTAAAATACACAACAGAATACTCTTGTGGACTGTTACTGACTTTTACCATGACAAATGAATCTAATTTATAGACTTACTGCCAATCAAAACAGTGTTAGGTGAACGATTGGCTTCAGTAATGGTAATGAGTTGATCAGGCTCAACTCAGGCTCAACAAGGATGGCAACGTTAACAAAAACCCATAACACAAGATGACCTGATGGAAGAAAGTTAACAGCGTGAAAAGAGGATGTGAGTCAACAGTCATTACAGAGATTAGTGAATTTAATTGGGAGCGAAGTGAAAGAATATTACACCCCTCTGCTCATGGGGAGCATGTCACACATATTGTGACAATTTGGGGTTAGGGTTTTAGGAAGGTTTAGGCTTTGGACATCCGAGGGGCGGCTAGCTACCTTTGCCACTCTGGATCTCGTCTTCTTAATCGGAGGTTCTTCCTTTTCAGTCTCTCCGAGCTTCTTTCTCCCGAAAATTTCCTGGGAAATCTTTGTTTTCAAGATTAATTTCCATATTCTTGAGGTCCAAGGCGAATAAATTGTCAGGATCCGCCATTGATTGAACTCGACTGAAGCATGTGGAGAAGCTTCCGCAGACAAGCTTTCAACAGAAGGCTTAAGCCTGGTTCTGAGCGTTCCACTTTTTCTTCTTCTCCGGCCAGTCTTTCTGAGGAACTCAGAGCTTCTGAGGCCGGAAACGGCCGGAATGATCCGTCTCTGCTTCAGGGTTTTCGCGGCAGTAGGTTTTTGTCTTCCCAAAGTGATCAATTTTGTAAATTTAGTTCCACTCAATGGAGCAGCTTTCATGGCAGTTCAGGGTTCTCAAACATTGCGAGGAGATACGCTACTGCAGCTGAAGTTCTTGTTTCGACAGAAGAGGAGCTCTCGGAGTCCGACGAGCTTCAAGAAGTGATTGAAGAAATGAGCAGGCAAGTGGAAAAGGAGTCGCCTTTGAAGCAGGAGAAGAAGATGGTTGCAGGTATGAGTATAGGAAAGTACAAACTTTTGAAGAGTAGGCAAATAAAAACGGAGACCGAGGCATGGGAAGAGGCTGCTCAAGAGTACAAAGAATTGTTGGCTGATATGTGTGAGCATAAGCTTGCGCCCAATTTGCCATATGTGAAGTCCTTGTTTCTGGGTTGGTTCGAGCCTTTGCACAGTGCCATTGTAGCCGAACAAGGAGTGTGCAGCGGAAACAATAAAATAAGTCATGCTCCCTACTTCAATCAATTGCGGGCTGATATGATGGCTGTTATTACTATGCATAAGTTGATGAGTTTGTTGATGACCAGTAGTGGGGGGGTTGGCGGTGTTCGGGTTGTTCAAGCAGCTATCCAGATAGGTGAAGCTATTGAACATGAGGTAACCAAGCTCACAAATTTTATATCGATTGCTTCCCTTTGCAAAGTAAGATTTAAATGATGCAGGGGGTTGGTTAATAATAAGGTAATAGTATACATGATGTCCATGTTTTGCATCTGAAATAACTGACTAGCATTGGTCTTGGTTCCACTTTCATTCTAACATATAGATGGTAATTGATGTTTAAGTTCTAGAAAGTTTCTTAAACTAACTTGTTTCCTTGATGTTTGATCCAAACTTGTGTATGATTTGCACTGCGAATGGGTGATTGTCAGTTATTTTTTTGTCCCCTAAATTAGTCCAGTATGTTTTTATGGATTTGAACCTAAGGATCTTTCTGGAGTAATTGTAGTTTCCCTTCATCAAAATACTTTGGGACACGGGTCTTTAGAAGTAGTCAAGGACCGAAAAGTAAAAGTTATATTTTCCCCAAAATTAGTGATTGTTGTAGAGATATTGTCCTAGCATGGCATTTCATGTTGAAAACAAGGAGGAAAGGTGGACCTTAAGCTATTATGTCATTAGGAAATGTTCTGCTTTGTCCATCAAAAGCAAAATCTTTGTGCAGTGTCCACATTGAAATTTTTTCTGTTTATTTTTATTCTTATCTTCAAAGAATAAAGTCCTAGAGGAGAAGATTTTTAGGGCAGTTAGCACCCTTGATGGTATTCTCCTTACCTAGCATTTCCAGTTGACAACAAAAAGGAACCCCCTGGATGAGTGAAAATTTATCTAGCCACAATGTATCTTAGTCCATAACCAGAGATAAAATCGTTTGACCCTTTGCTTTTGTTTACACCATTCGTTTAGGGGACTACAAATTAGTGCTGAAATCAGTTACAGGACTCAGGAGTTCACGCTCCTCATTTGGAAAAAAATAAGCAACCAACAGAATTTTTGTCTTTAGTTGTTGATCATGAATCTATGGTTGGCACCAAAAGGTTATAAGCTTAAGTTCTACACAAATGCTGATAACTTAGCTATGCCGTAACTTCTTGTGGACTAGGCCAGGATACAGAGGTTTTTTGAGAAGACAAAGAAGAATAAGAAGAATATGACAGAGAAGGAACCTGAGGGTGAATCAGAACTTCGCAGCAGTAAGCAGAACAAAGTGACTGAAGAACAGGAAAATCTGAGGAAAAGAGTCACTAAATTGATTAAAAAGAAGAAGGTGCGGGTAGTGAAAAAGATAGTGAAGGAACAGGATGATTCCAAGCCTTGGGGTCAGGAGGCACAAGTTAAGGTATACCATTAGCAGCGTCAGTGTAGAAATTGCTTAATGCCTTGTTATGTTCTTATTGTTATATCTGTTGCATCACAGGTTGGCTCTAAGTTAATTGAGCTATTAATGGAAACGGCATATATACAGCCTCCAAATGAAATGTTAGGAGATACTCCTCCTGATGTTCGCCCTGCATTCGTACATGCACTGAAAACTGTTACTAAAGAGTAAGAAGCAAAGGTTTAATTTTAAATTGATCTATTTCTCTCTACCCATGTCATCAAGTACATTTTCTCTGTACACATTAGGAAAGAAAGAAGAAGATATGGTGTGATAGAATGTGATCCACTTGTTCGCAAAGGAATTGAGCGAACGGTAAGTGAATTGAGTCCTTAGGCTAGAGAAGGTTCTCTATTCCAAAAACATATATGTGTCATTTTAATTACTGTAGTTATGCTTTGGGACTAATTATTGCTCTTCGGATCAGGCTAGGCACATGGTGATTCCATATATGCCAATGTTAGTACCACCTAAAAACTGGACAGGGTATGGGTTTCCGATTTTGTTTTGTTTTTTTTGCTTCTTTTTATATTTCTTATTTTCACGATGTTGGATTTCATCAGGTCTGTGCTGTGCAAGTGTCCTTTTTGCCCCCATGGCTCAGAGTATATGCTAGCTTGCATTACCGCACAGCCAATCATGATCTACTACTATTTTTTGTTTCATTTCAATGGATCCAGTGATTTTTGAATCTCCATTCTGATTTCATTCTCCCAACTTTGAAAAGTATTCAACTTGTTCTTTTACGCCTATTTGACTTTGCTCTTTAACACAGTGCAATCCTTTATTGATTACCTATTTGGTAAATCCCCGCCCCCCTTCCCCAAGACATTCTCTGCATGGTATATTGTGGCCAACAATGATACTCTTCAAAAAGTTGTCCGTACTGTTTTGGTATTTTGTCATTATTGCACCACATTTTGCAGAATATTTCTGCCAATTTAATTTATATAATGGTAAATTTTCTGTAAACTGTGACAAAATGATTCCCTGTATTTTTTGTAATGAAAATATTTGCAGTCTACATTTTATGTATCTGTGGTAGTGGTATTGCAAATCTTGATTTCTTGTTGTGTTTGCAGGTATGATCGGGGTGCATATTTATTTTTACCGTCCTATGTCATGCGCACACATGGTGCAAGAAAACAACGTGAAGCTGTTAGACGAACTCCAAACTCACAATTGGAGCCAGTTTTTGAGGTTTAAATTCTTGTGATCTTTTAAAATATTTTTTCCAAATAATATTATCCTTATAAGCTTTTCCTTCGTGTTGATAAAACTGTTTCTTTGTTGCACCATCTCTAATTTTTTTTCCTTGTCCAGGCTCTGGATACACTTGGAAATACGAAGTGGAGAATAAACAAGAGGGTGCTTGGTATAATAGATAGAATGTGGTCTGATGGAGGCGCTATTGCTGGTTTGGTTGACCGACAAGATGTAGGTAGATTTGTGCAAGATAATTTCATTGTTCTTTGCAAGCTATTAAATTGACATGTATAAAAATGGAAAATGTACTGATTTTTCTTATTCTTCCTGTCTGTTTACTTTAAAATTTCTTTAAAGGTTCGTTTGCCTGAGGATCCAGCGACTGAAGATGAAGCTGAAATTCGAAAATGGAAATGGAAACTGAAAACTGCTAGAAAAGAGAACAATGAAAGGCATTCTCAGCGATGTGATACAGAGCTCAAGCTTGCTGTAAGTTCCTAAATAACCCTTCCATATGTGTTTGGTGAAGTCCATTGAAAAAGTTGTGCATCAACACTTTTTTGCTCAAGACAGGTGGCGAGAAAAATGAAGGAGGAGGAAGGCTTCTACTATCCACACAATCTTGACTTTCGAGGTCGTGCATACCCCATGCACCCATATTTGAATCATCTTGGCTCTGATCTTTGTCGGGGAATCCTGGAGTTTGCTGAGGGTCGCCGTCTTGGGAAGTCAGGCTTGGGCTGGCTGAAGATACATTTGGCTAATATATATGCTGGTGGCGTGGATAAATTGTGCTATGGAGATCGAATAGCATTCACTGAGAATCACTTGAATGACATTTTTGACTCAGCTGATAGACCTCTCGAAGGAAGACGCTGGTGGTTGGGTGCTGAGGACCCTTATCAGTGCTTGGCGACATGCATTAACCTTTCAGAAGCATTGAGGAGCTCGTCTCCTGAGGATGCTCTTTCAAATTTGCCTATCCATCAGGTATTTTCCTAAGGATAAAGCCCTCGTCACAACTACAATTTTTTTGCAATTTCTATTAGTTTTTTCCCCCTTTCTTGATCTATGTAAAGTTTATAATATCTGGTTCAAGTTTTCAGCCACCCATTATTTAGCATTTTAGAACATTGCTGAGCAAACTTTGTGGCTGCAAAAAGCACTGTTTTTTTCTCCAGGATCTGTTACAGTGTGTACAGTACCATTGTTCTTACATCTGTACATGCACACACACGCACATTGGCAGAGACAGGGAAAAATGAAATAACAGGCAGAAAACTTAGATTCTGTATTCCGGATATGTGAAAGATGAAATGGATATTATAGCCTCTGTTCTCTAGAAAGTGGCATTAATGCTATATTCATGTTCAGGTGAGCCATATAGGAAGTTCCCTGACCTAAAGTGGCGTTTCCTTGTGTTATGTGATAGGTCATGCATCTTATTATTATTATTATTGTTGTTGTTGTTATTTAATAAAATATGTTTTACCTAATCTCTGGCAATTTTGATTCTTTTAGGATGGTTCATGCAATGGTTTGCAGCACTATGCTGCCCTTGGAAGGGACAAGGTAATATCACTTTATCCTTAAACAGTATCACTTACTCAAAAGAGTGAAATTTTGTATATGTGCCATTGATAGTTATCTGAAATGATCTTGAATCTAGAGGAATTTAAACCAGCAGTTTCTTCTATATTTAAGCTTCTGTTAGTTTTTCATTTGAAAAGATTCTTGATTGCTGATCCCAATGTGACGCACATGGGTAAAGAGTTATGTACAATTTATATTATTATTATTTTTTGTTTGAAGTGCTATTTATATTGACAATAAACTGGGAAGATTTTTTTCCTTGACGAGGATAAATTTAATAATTTTGTTATCTATAAAAACAATTATGTAAACACATGTTAAATTATCGTTTTTTATGATTTAGCATATTTATAAAACACCCACACATACACTCCACAGGTACATGCAAAGGATGTAAAATGATTACCTTTCTTTTGGTTTCTAAGTAAGAACTTCAATAAAATTTAAAATTCTCAAATTTCCATGTACAAATTTAAAATGAGAAATGACAAGTGAAAGGAACTAGTGATACTTGAAAGTTTCTCTTTGTTAACTGGAAAAATTCTGGTTTGGCTGCGGAGGCAGCAGAGAGAAGGCCTATTTGGATTACAGATGGTGGACACAATCCCTCTTTCCCACTATTTTTTTGGAGAAGAATCAGTATGCTAGGTGAATTGGTTGGAGTTTTTGTTTTGAGAAAAGGGGATCATGGTTTTGACACTGAAGTTCAAATATCGGGTACCTCTTTTTTCCTTGCAAAGGAACAGAGCTGGACGTTTTTCAATATGGAGATTAATTGCAAGATGGGTCTTGAGTAATCATTTTTTTGGGACAAAATGGTGGTGTTGGTTCAATTGGGGATGCATTTGTTTTATTGTTTGGAAAATGGAGTTTGGAGCTATTGCTGGGAATCAATGATTGATAAGTTTAATAACATGAGGACAGTAGTACGAAATAAAAAGGGACTGTAAGAAGAAATTTCCTCGGTAGTGACCACTAGAAGCTGTAGGAAAGTGGTGGCAGTGGTGGCGAGAGAAGTAGGTCAAGCATACAATTATGTCATTTTCTTCAAGCTGTTTGGAGCCTCCTATCATACATGACATTGGTTGGGAGATATCTTGTGGGTTTCTTATTTATTAAAGCACTTGTACAGGCGGAAGATTGAAGGAAGAGGGACAAAATTTTGTTGGCCTTTGAATGGGTCAGGTGACTACTTGAGTAATTCTTTCTATCATCATCTTCTTCAAGCTGATGATATGTGATAGAATTCCTTCCCCATGGAGGAGAATTTGGAGATCAAATGCAACACTAAGGAAAATATTTTTGGCCTGACAACTAGGATGGCATTCTTTCCATTTACAATTTAAGTAAAATGTAACATTTTCTTTTGTGGTAAAAAGATGCAGAGTTCTCTTGTCATCTGCTCCTATATACTTTTTGAGCATAAGATTCGTGAGTAATTCATCAATTAGTCCGTTGTGGCTGGTGGAAGTATTGAACATGAAATTTGGGTCATCCCTTTGGCTGGTCAGAAATAAGAGCAGAGCAATTTGTCCTAGCACTCTTTAGTTTTTTGGATCCTTTGGAGAGAAAACAACAGTAGAGCTTTCTGTGGCTGGAGACTCTGTTGCCAAAAAGTGCCTAAATCCTTTTTGTTTTCTTGTAGTTTCCAGAGAGAGTTTCAGCTTTTAAGATTTCTGAGACATGTATTACTTGAATCAGTTGTTTGTGTTGACTGTTAACTTCTGTTTTTCCTCACTTTCTAAGTGTTATGGCTTCCAAGTTGGAAGGAATTTTATGTTTTGACTTGTGAGCTTCTTATTTCATTTTCCCAGTTAGGAGCAGCTGCAGTTAACCTTGTAGCCGGAGACAAACCTGCAGATGTTTATTCTGGGATTGCAGCTCGGTGAGCGTCTTTCTTCCCTACTCACACGATTCCACCACTGGTTTTCAGTTATTCCTGAGTTTCTTCCATATCAACCATATCATACAAGCTACAGCATGACATAAATAACTGGCGTAGAACTATGCAATTTTGTTTTTTCTTTAGATTTTGTAGTTTATCAGATTAAGTATTGGGAACTATAGTGAAAATAATGTACCTGCTCTATAAGTATAATACGTAAAGTACTCCAGAGATTGTCTTTCAATATTCATAAGGATCAGTAACAGCATGTGGGTGTGACACACGGATCCACAGTGGAAAAGCTCTGTTGGACCCATATTGCGCATCCCATTTCATGTTCTGCTGCACCAAGTGTCTGAGTTTTTGCAACATTTCTTGTCAGTAGCAAGACAAGGATACTGTTCAATGGTATTTTTGTTCTTCTCTTTTGACCTTTTCCAATTATCTTGTATTTTTTTTCTTCTCGTATATATATGTGTGTATGCATATACATATACATATACATATACATATATTCTCTTTGCAGTCCAATAGAAATCGGTCATTTATTAGAGTGAAAAAATAAGAAAACAAATCACCTCAAGAAATCGTAAGCTTACTAAAACAGCAAAAATCACGAACATTTTCAAAATGGAAACAAGTTGGTCAAACCATCGATTGTTTTTAGTAATGTTAAAGGTGTTGATATGAGATCATCATTCAGAAGTGTTGAAACTTTGGTATGGGAGTTATTTATGTGACTCAGAGAGGGAATCTTTGGCTTTTGATGCACTTCAACTGTTCCTTTCTAAAGATAAGGGTTTGTATACAGTTTTGCCTGCATATTCAAACATTTTTATTTATTTTGATATTCTACTGAACTTCCAGAGGCAACCTTCTTTACTCAATGATCTTAACTGCTGAACTTTGCAAACTGTAGAGTTCTTGATATTATGAAGAGAGATGCTGAGAAAGATCCTGCTACAAACCCAAATGTACATTATGCAAGGCTCATAATCAATCAGGTATTTCCTCAAGTCTCCAGTCCCCAGTTAACCAAATGGTCTGAATTCACGAAAAGAATACTACTGAGTTAGAGCCAATATGTACTTCTATTTGCTAGTATATGGAAACATGAAAGTTAATAAAAGAAAACGAGAGAAGAGTCAATTGATTGAGAAACAGTGACTAAAGCAAAGGATTCCTTTTTGGGTAGTAGGTATGGTAACTGGTATTCCCATGATTGGTTTAATACGTATTTTCTTTCTTGGTTCATATTCTAGGTTGTGTTCATTCCTCAAATGACCAAGGCTTTTGGATTTAAAAAGATCACTAAATTCCACAATTTTGGATGTCACATGAATGGCCAAAATTCTTTCCAAAGCTTGGTAGCAGTGACATGTAGTCACTCTCTAATTTTCCAAAAAATCACAGATTTAAAAAAATTGTGCGCCAAGGAAAATGCCACTAGAATGGCTAATGCTTAGTCTTCTCTGTACTGTATGCTGTTATAGAATTGTTTTTGCAATTTGGACTTTGCATTCTTAGGTGGATCGTAAGTTGGTCAAGCAAACTGTGATGACATCAGTTTATGGTGTTACTTATATCGGTGCCCGTGAACAAATCAAAAGAAGGTTAAAGGAGCGCAATGCTATTGCAGATGATAAAGAGCTGTTTCTTGCAGCTTGCTATGCAGCAAGAGTACGTGAAAATCAACTATATTTTTCCGCTTTCATCATTTGTGTTGTGTGGTAGCTCATATTGGTTTGGACAGACAACTTTGACAGCCCTAGGGGAAATGTTTGAAGCCGCAAGAAGTATCATGAATTGGCTTGGTGATTGTGCAAAGGTATGCAATTTGTTAGTCATGTTCTCTTTTCAAATTGATAGTTTGGCACAGTGAGGATGAGTATGTGGCAAGTGAATGGGTTCAGAAGATGTGGTTGTTGCCTTAAACTAACATTATTTTGTACTCTACCTTGACAATGGAATTGAACATGAACAGGTGATAGCTTCAGAGAATCAAGCTGTGTGCTGGACCACTCCTCTTGGACTGCCTGTTTTACAACCTTACCAACAATTGGGAAGGCATCTGGTAAGGGTCCATGAAATTTTATAAGTTTTGCTGTTCAGTAAGGCCATTTTTACTTGATTACGCACTTCGCATTGAATTGTGATACATTGTGGCCCATTTAGGAACCAAAATGAATTAAAAGGAATTGCAATTCGCTGCTCAAGTTTCATTTGCTACTAGGATGAAATCACTCTTCTTCTTTGCCTATGTTACTTAGATTCTAGTACTTTAACCATATACAAGTAGTCTAGTAGTGATAGGATCATTTATTATTATTTTTATTTTTATTCGGATGTGAGAATGCTTTGTTGTACAATTGCAATTGGCTAAATGGATCTCTGCGGACCAGCTATTTTCAAAATTAATAGATACAGTGATGATAGGACATACTGTCTAGAATCTCCCACATCATTATTGCAAGGCTACAATAATAAGGATTTCTGAATATCTCACTACATTCCTCAAATCTCTGTTCCAGCCATGAACCTAAGAATTCAACCAATGATCAGAAAAGAGGCTTGAGGTTGAATTTGTCCACTAGAACGGAGTGTGCATGCGCATGTCATTGGTTGTGGTCAAGGGGATGCTTGGGTATTAGAACATTGGTGTCTGTATGTCTACCATGGATCTAATAAAAAAAATGAAAAATCTCAAGATAAAATGAGACTATCATTAAGATAAAGTATATATATCTGTTAGTGATCAGTCTTGGAATCTTATGCTGGCAAATTAAAGTATGTGGTTGGTTGATTCACTGCAGATTAAAACTTCCCTTCAAGTGTTAACGCTACAACGTGAGACTGACAAGGTATGTTCTGTGCCTCCTGTTTTTGTTTAGATCATCATTCCATAAGATGCTGCAAACCTTCTGTGATTCCTGCTACTTTTATTTAAAAGGTAAAAAATAAAAATTGCAGTTAGTTAACCATGAAGCTCAGTTTGTTAAAATTTGAGTTCTCCAGGATTTAATTTATACTCCCTCAATTTCAAATTAGTTGGCCTCTGAGACTCTTCAAGCAGTTTTTTCATGTCACAAATGGTGAATACTGTTGTTTTTTTTTTTACTTTCATGGGAAAGAGTGTAAAGTATAGGAATAAGAGCCAAGTAGGAGGTAGTTTCTGTTATCGGCATATTTGTTTTCTTCAGAACTGACTGGAATGCTGTGACTCTTTCCAGATCATGGTTAAACGGCAAAGAACAGCCTTCCCGCCAAATTTTGTTCACTCCCTTGATGGTTCTCATATGATGATGACTGCAGTTGCCTGTAAAAAGGCAGGCTTGAATTTTGCAGGTTTGCGGATTGATTGCTCTGCACATTTTTTCTTGTTTCTTGCGTTCACAACGTGTTTTAAGTTTAAATTGCTATATAAATACCGGTTGATTTGAATATCTCGCAGGAGTTCATGATTCATACTGGACACATGCATGTGATGTGGATCAGATGAACAGAATACTACGAGAAAAGTTTGTGGAACTTTACGAGGCACCAATCCTAGAAAATGTTATCTCTCTACTTTGATGACAATATTCTTTTTTTAATGGTTTAACAATCACCCATAAAAGATAATGATCAAACATTAGGTAGTAATTCTATTATGTGCCTTAATGTGTATATGCACAATGTGATTTGCATCTTGGAAAGATGATTCTAAACTGAGTTTTGGTTGATCTTTATTCTCAGTTGTTGGAAAGCTTTGTGAAGTCGTTCCCTGGTCTGAAGTTTCCTCCTTTACCCGAGCGAGGAGATTTCGATCTCAGAGAGGTTCTGGATTCTACTTATTTTTTCAACTAAAGGGATCCTGAGTTGCTGCATTCTCCATGTCCAATCAACAAACCATCAGCCCAGCAGCCAAAGATGATAGATAGAGTTGCATTATTCTTAACTTGTGGGCATCTGGTTATGGACCGCAAATTCCCCTGCCGCCAAGTTGAAAGAAAGGAAACAGAAGACAAAGTACTGCCAACAATTGGCAGTTCTGGGCCGGCTTCTGTGTACATATCGAGATTCAGAAATGAGGTGATTTTCTCTTAGCCTCCCAACTGTTGTTCACATTCCATCTTTCTTCAACCTGTAGCTTCAAAAGATATTGAATAAAATCGTTGCTGATTTGAAGGCAGCCAAGCTGATTAACTCAGGGTTTTTGATAAATTATAGCTTTCAGATTAAATTATTTGTTGGTTGAAGCCATAGATTATGATAGGGCTTCCCAGACTTTGCAGGTTTGCAAGAAAAAGGTTCTAGGTCTCTCTTTTTGACTTTCTTATTGTAGATTTCTGTAGGTAGGAGAATGTTTCAGTAAGATCTGTAAAATGTGCGAGTGCACTCTTTTTCTTGAGGAAAAAGAAAACGATGCCTTGTGCTGAAAGGCATTCCCTTGTGTTGGATCCACAAGAATTGATGTGAATTGGGATATTTCCCCTTTTCTCCCTTTTTACTTTCTCTTTAGGGTTACCTAATTTTCTCTAGCATATGCTAATTCTTTATTTTCTTTTAAATTTTTCTGTCAAAAGGTTTGTGAAATTTATTGTAAATGTAGACATACTGATGTGTTTTTACGAAGTATTTTGACTATTTAATACTTTGCAGGATATAATTTAATTAGTGGATTTTGGTGCTTCTCTGATTGTTTTATTCATTTGATGTTAAAAATTGTATCTTGAGTTAAGCTTAATTGGTAAAACTGCAACATTTATGGTGGAAATTCGGTTTCAAATTTCTGGGAGCGTGATCGACGACTCTGACGTCATTATTGGTAAAAAATCATTTATAAACCACCAATGTTTGTATTTGGCTGAATTTGGCCTTTTTTTTATTTGTTTAAGCCGAATAAAATACTGACGTTCTAGGTATGGTCAATTGAAAAACTATTTTATGAAGTAGTAGGTCTGAAAAAAGTTGAAATGGGTTATATTTCGTGGAAAAACTTCTTCATGGAAAAGTGATCATGTTAAGTGGCTAGGCTTAGACGATCTCCAAATCGGCTACTTCCCAAGGTGCATTATTTTTCTGGGTAGTGGATTTTCAAAGCCAGGTTACTAGAATCAATCTCAGATTCAGTCCAATTTGAATCTAATTGACAAGGCTGTTTATCTATTTTGACATAGAGTAGCTTATCTGGTTGTTTATTTTACAAAAAAACAAAAACAAAAAAAACAGTAACCAGATTGGACCAAGTGGTATTTTTTACTTCCTCTATCTTATAACTATTGAACCATTTGTTTTAAATGCAAAGATTAAAAAAAGTGCGAAAAGTATTGTTTTTTTTTTAAAACTTTTGTTTTTAAGTTTTCACACATAAATGGAGAAAGTTGAAGATAAATGAATATTAAAATGATAGTTTGAAGGATAGTATGGTGAATTAATTTACTAAATGTGGAATCAAAATACAATATGTTGCAATAGTTTTAAAAATGATGAAGTATAATTTATTCTTTTGTATATCTTGTATTTACTTGGTTGCACTTCAATATGAATTGTAAAAAAAAAAAAAAAAAAAGACAAGCAAAACATTTAGTTGTGCAAAAACTGATTTTTTTTCAAAGGGGAGAAAAAGTTTCAGTCACTTGACAAAATGGCAAAAGAACATAAGTGGAGGTTTGGAGTTCAACTCCAACTTGCACCATATCCTCATAAAATGCCACTTAATGTTGATTCAAATATCTTCATAGTTCAAAAAAAGTAGACAGTTTCTCTTTTCCCTTAAATACATAGTACCTTATAACTAAGAAAGAAGTGGTTTGCTGCGCGAAACCTGAAGGGCCTAAGTGACAAGTAACTCACTTTTAAGATGTTTGGTTTGTGTAAAATGCAACTTCATTCCTCAAACCTAGACTTCGCCCTTGGGTGTTCTTCTACGTTACCATCATGTTGGCTAGTGTAGGATGAAGGAGATCTTTTAGATAAGCATCGGGTGTCATGTGGTACGGGGCATAGCACAACCATATCATTTGCTGGGTGCCTACCTATGCATGTTGCCAATACATGCCCTTGCCTTCTATTTCCCTTTCAGACCAGACAGGAAGAACTTGTCTGACATTCTATTTGTTCACTACTTGTTCCTCTAAGTATTGACGATTTAGTTATTACCTGCATTGATTTGTCAAGTTTTCTGCTAGTTTCACTACATTTATTTGCCAACTCATGCTACCTCTACACACCATTTCAAAAATTTTGAACTGTAACTAGCTCACTAAACTTTGAAAACTTGGTTAGGTAACCCTTTTAACTTTGACTCGGTAGAAGTGCTTCTCCTATTATTGTAGGATCTCTTTTGTTACTTCACCATTGCATTTTGACCTATTGTCTTCGTTTTGGTGAATCACTGTTTTTTTACCTTGACGTTTGATGCTAATTGCATATTTATATTTTTTAGGTTTGAAAAGCCTAATCTTACCCACATACATTGTTTACAAATGCATAACACAAACTTTGCATATTTAAATTTAAAGTATCATAATTATTTTTTATTAAATCAAAACTTTATAATAATTTTTTGATAGTTAATGATAATTTTGATCAAAAGTCTTTTATAGCTATTTGCAAATCAATCCTTTTCTCTATTGAAGTTGAAAAGGCAAGGGGTTATTTTCAAACCTTTTAGTAAAAGCATAAGCAAAGTTGTCAAAATTGAGATTTTGCATGGAATCATTTTTTGGTTTTCTATGAATTATAATCATAAAATTTGATCAGAATTGTAATTATAAATATTCATAATCGTAGAATCTAATCGAAATGTTTTTCTTATTTTAGATCGTAAAAGCATACGATTTTATGATTTGAATTGATATTTTGATAATTTTGAGCTTAAGTAACACCAAACCACACAAAATAATAATAATAATAATAATTAGACGTCCAACATACTGAAGATGTGGGTCTATATTCAAATAAAAAGTAGCAAAACTCGAGTTTTGTCTGGATGAAAAATTTATAATTGCAAGCAATGCGAGTGAGGTTGAAGACCCTAGATTTGAGGGAAGCATATTTCATCAAGCTTCATTTAAAGCAATCATACTCACTCTGTGTTTTTTTGTAGTATTCAGAATTATACTTACAAGTATACTTTGAATGAAGCATTAGTATTCTAAGTGAGGGAGGGGGAGCGTCAGCTTTTCTAGGATCTGAAAGATAACAAAACCAGCTTTGTGTGTGACATTGTTGGATATGGAAGTGGGGATGCCAAAGTCGAATCCTAAACCCCACGTACTCTCTTCCTAAACTTCCTAAAACTTGCAATATGATTTTTCTTATAAAAAAACAATAGAAAATCACCAAACATCCTTATCCAAGTTTGGAGAGTAACTCTGGACTTCTTTTTATAGTCGCAATCCAACAAAGTAGAGGAAACTCCAGTCAAAGAATTCAGTTGAATGAGCAGGCCATTGTGAGATCCTTATCATCTAAAATATTTGAACAATTTTTCTGTAGCAGTTGGATTTACATGCAAAACTCGATTGGAAAATCCAACCAGCTGTTGCCTTCCCAAGCCGTCTATGGCCGGCTCTAGCAAAACTCACATCTCCGGTTGCCTTGTGTTCCACGTAATCATATATATATATATTTTGTCTTCTTGTTTTGCTCAGTTTTGACCCTCTCCAAACAAAAAAGGAAAAAATAACCAGAAGCTAGCTGTCTAGATGGATTGGTTGAGCTGTAACACCACTGCCACTATATATGAAGCTTGAAAAACCCAATTGAGGTCAAGATTTTAGTGGCTTGGAAAGCATCAATAACACAGGCTTGTAAACCCAGACTCACCAGTTGCGCTTCTTTCTTAAGGATGGCTTCTTTCTCGGTGGAAGATTTTGTCGATAACGGCTTCCTCAAGGTGCTTCTTCCAAAGCTTTTAGAAGAAGGTTGGGATGATGTTCCCACCTTGAAGATGATGAATGCCAAAGATATGGCAGAACTCAAAATGACACAACAGCAAAAGGTTCTATAATTACTCATACAGAGTTACTTTCCTTGCTTAAAAAGTTTAGGGTATCAGAAGAATTGGCAAGTTTAATAGCTCCAATGTTTGGTCCAGGATGCTATGGAGATCAGGTCATACTTGCATGATCGAGTTCTAATGCAATATGGAGATGCCCTGGAGGCCTCAGGGAGTTGTCTCCCTAAGCTCCTCAACCTGAGTTCACAAGAACTACATACCAAGTTTGGGATGAAGAGAGGACATAGCGCGCGTTTTTTGAACCGGACTAACTCGTGTGCTGTGGATCCACTTTCCCAACAATATGTCCTTCCTGCAAGGAAAGGGGCTACAAGTATGCAATCGAGAAACAGCAGCCTAGTCAAGAGCTTTGCATTTGTGAGCTCTGGTAAGAGTTCTTCCAGGAGCAATACATTGGGTAATGATAAGTTGGTCGAAGAATCCCTGGCCGATTTCAAGCTCAAAGAGGGTCATGTGTTCAAAGGGATTGTAGCTGCAGCACCCCTTGAGCCTCGGGCCTGCGGCTGTGTAGATCCTCCTCCAGTGGTAGACCAAGTTGCCCCGTACTCCGCCATTGAGGACATCTCGGTTTGCAGGCTGACTCCGGAGTACAAGATCGGTATGGTGCCTTTGGTTAAGACCAGCGCACCCCCTATGAAGGCTTCCCAGCTATGGAGGGACAAGCCTGCTGTGCTCCTCTGCATCCGAAGGCCCGGGTAAAGTCACTGGAAAGCTTGTCACTTATTCAAATCCCTTCATTTGGCAATAACGTTTATGATTAGTGTTAGAGTTTTCTACAATTTATGAATGTCAGAGACCGCACCTTCAAACCTCTGACGCTAAAAGTGACAATTAGATAGCATTCTCCAATCTCTGAATCTCATGCAGCAAATACAGCTGTGAATGTGATAGAGTCTCCTGTTGTGGTACCAGGTGCATTAAGTGCAGAGCTGAAGCAAACCAACTATACAACAAAAAGCCGATCTTCGATGCACTAGGAATCCAACTATATGCAGTCCTACACGAGCACATAGAATCCGAGGTTCATCCCCCGCCCTTCAACCCCTTAATCTTCACATTTCTCAAAGGATTAACCCAATGTGCATGTTAGGTGAGAGACTTCTGGCCAAGGTACTGGGGAGGAGTGGTGATCCATGACAAGGGAATGGGGATCTTCAAAGCTCTAGGAGGTGGGAAGCTCCTGAAGGACAAGTTCATATCAGCAGTGGCGAAGCTACCCTTTGCTTGGGGGGGGGGGGGTGCCCCCCAGGAATTTTGAAAAAACGTAAATATGGAGTAGTAATTTGATAATTTTGTCAAAAGTTAAGGATTGTATGTGCCTTTTGCCCCCCAAATATTGTGGAAAAATATAAAGATGGGGGGGCAATAAGGTAGGCGCTGAAGAAAGTAGGGACCCAGTGAGTAGTTATTCCCTCTATATTATATTCTAACATGGCCTAAATGCACTATTAGTCCTCAAACGTTTCCAACTTGTACGATTTGCTCCTTGAGCTTTGAATTAGTGTGAATTAGTCCCAATTTACAGCTTTACCTAACCGCGACGTCGTCTCTCTCCTCCGGGCTCCGCCGACTCTCCTCCAGGCTTGCCCCCCCGAACCAAAAATCCTGGTTCTGCCACTGCATATCAGGCTTCGTTCTGAATCCCCACGCCATTGCCAATTGCAAGCGTGCAAAAGCCATGGGACTGGACCAGAACTTCAGATGAGAAGGTGAGATCAAGGGTGGTCTTTTTGTTGTTGGCAGTGGAAAAAGTGGTGTTGCTTACCAGTTCATAGAGAGGAGCTTTGGAGATTGGGCACCGGTAGCTGAAGTGATTGGTATCTGCACAAAATTACGGGTAATTTTCTTTTTTTGTTCAAAATTTGGGTTATAACTGACACTTTGTGTAATATTTTTGCTAACCATTTTGGTGCAAACTTTGTATAGAACCAACAGGAAGACCAAGTGGAATTTGGTAAAGGGTCACACAAATATGGCTCAAGTCTTTAGCTTTTCTAAATTGAATTATGGTTTTCATTATATCATGAAGCCATAATTCAACGGATCATAAGTTTGATTAAGTAATTTCTTGTAATATCATAACTAGTCTATTGTAACATAGCTGAATTGATATTTTTTGCACTATATTTCTCCTTGGTAATTAAATCAAAGGGTATAAACAAAGTGAAACAAAGGGAGTAGTTGTTACTAAGATATTCAGTCCTCTGCCCATATCTTAAAAAGTTTGCCAAATTATATGTAAGTTCCTTACGAAATGGTCATGAGGTGAGTTATATAATTCGTTTGTTTGTTTGCTTGCTTTTTTGGAAAAGAAATAATGTTTCGTGTTTTCTTGAAATGGCCTAAAATCTCATTTAGCCATCAAAATTTATTAACTTGTACACATAACCCCTTCAGTTATGAATTAGTTCGACTTGCCCTTCATCCTTTGCAACTCGGGACATTTACACCGAATGAGTCATTGCTTTTTGTCATGGAATCGAGGATCTGTAACGGATGAAGTGCCATCACTTCTGGTTTGTCTCATCTGCTATAGTTGAGATTGTCAATCGTGCAAATGCCTGGGATTTATTAAGGTAAAGGCCAAAATATAAGGGAGCCCTCTAACTCAGTTGACTAGGATAGTTAGACCCTTGAATTTCAATTCGGTCAAACTCAATCCCCAAACTTATGAAAATGGATTAGTCAAACCCTTTGACCATATGTGCGAGTCAAGTGACTTTATTTTGAGAGACACTGTTTGTGTTTCATTTATGAACCAGGCCGGGAACTGGGAAAAAAAGGTGGGTTTAACGAAAGAGGGAGGGTAGAAACAAGCACACTACAAATCTTGGTAAACACAAACATAAAAAGTGTAGCTTAGACTTAAAAAACATGGTTGATACAAAAATCTAGATAGTTTTGCAAAGGGAAGAGGTCCATTTCACTAAATAGAATGTGAGAATCCAGCGAACATAGTAAGGGCTTTGTCTATGCAGAGGCGAGTAACGAAGGTGAGCATAAATAATTTTTTCTCTAAGAGTAATTATATGATGAACTCGATCTATGCGCTACACCGATACTTTTACAATATTTACAAAATTGCTACCGTGTCTTGAACAACACAAATAGAGAAATGAACACTACTCATACAAGGAAGTCATTACTTCTTGAACAACATATCTTACAAAATGAACACTATTACGTCGGACAATATCTTTTGGTAGAAAAGAACACCATATTATACTAAGGTAAATACTAATTTGTACTTTGATATTTTCAAACTACAATCATGCTATTACAAAATGGTCACTGCATTTTGAACAACATATCTTATAAAATAAACATTACTATATCTAAAAGCATATTCCTCTAGAAAGAACACCACATTATATTAAGTTGAACACTAATTTGTAACTCGATGTTTTCAAACTACAATCATGCTATTAGTGTCGAATTATCTATAACATATTACAGAATAGTATATTTGTATAAATAGAAAAGCATGTATTACAAGCAATACATTTTACGAAATGAACAATATATTATAGAATAATACATTTATATGAACGGAACAACAATTATTACTAAATGGAAAAATATTTATTACTGAATGAAACAATACTTATTATGAACAATACATCTTACGAAATGAACAGTATATTATAGAACAACATATTTATATGAATGGAACAATAATTATTATTGAAAGGAACAACATTTATTACTGAATAAAATAACAGTTATTATGATCAACACTTCTTATGAAATGAACATCATATTACAGAATAACATATTTTTATAAACGAAATAACACTTATTACTAAATAGAACAATATCATTATTGAATGAAGTAACACTTATTATGAACAACACATCTTATGAAATGAACAACATATTATAGAACAAAACTTATATAAATGGAACAATACTTACTATTGAACGAAACAACACTTATTACTGAACGAAACAACACTTTTTATGAACAATACATCTTATGAAATGAACAACATATGATAGAATAACACATTTGTATGAGCAGAATATCACTTATTACTGAACGGAACAACACTACAGAATAAAACTATATTTGGTTCTAAATAAAAGCTAAGTTCTTTAGCACTACTATAAACGTAATCCTTCAGTCAACTCCTACGGGCGGCAACCTCCACTTCTAGGGTTGCCTCTATCATATCAATGTCATCTTTAATCTTCTCTTTATTGGACATATTCCTGTGGTGAGTCTGATTCACGTTTATGTTGGACTTGTCATCGATCACGTAATTGAAGGAACTGATGGAGGATAATGTCCTTTACTGTTCTTTTTTTACAAATGTGGTGTTTTATAAAATAGTATTAATTTTTAAAGAAATACTATTCATAAATAATATTCTTTGAATTAGCATACAAAACGTTGTTTCCTCTAAATCAATATGCTGTTCTGGGAAGTGTCGTTCCTTTAAGACCAATGTGGTGTTTTGTGAAGTGCTAATGTCTTTTTTCTATAAAGTGTCATTCCTTTTATAGAAATGTGTTCAAGACGTTGTGGCAGTTTCATAAATATCATGAAAGTATGGGTGTAGTGCGTGGACCAAGTGTATTTTGGCATTGACCTTTCTCTAATATATGACAAAAAGTACAATGTACAATGTAGTATTTTTTACAAGTTCTATGCATTCATTAGTTAGTGTAGTGTTCTGATTAACTTCCTTTCCATCACATGCCATGGCTTACTTTACGTTGGTGGTCCAGAAAATATACAAAGTATGTGTTAATGTTTATATACTTTTATTATATTGCCATGGGCATTAAAGAAGGGGAAAGTGGTTCGATATAAAATGTGTGTTAATGTTTGTCAACATTAAAGAACAAAGTTGATCGGCCATACATGTGACAACTCTCCTAGTTAATGCCTTGTTTTGAGTCAGTAAGTATGTTTAATTAAAGTGTTTTTATTTAAATACCTCAAATTAGTTTTATATTAAGCAAGAAAAATAAGCTAAGTAAGGTTGTATTGAGTTCCTAGGTGTAAAATGACACTAATGGGCAAAAAGGGTAAAATGGTAATTTTAACCCAAGTGAGTGGCATGGCTGTAATTTCATTGAAATTAAGGTCATGGAAGTATTTTTTGCCAAATAAGTTAAGATCATAAGTTACTCTAACCATTGGAACCAAAAATGAAAGTTAGGGGACTAAAATGCACTAACTAAAAAATTAGGGCTATTGTGCTAGTTCTGGCATAAAGAAGAAAAGGCTAGGGGAAATTTTTTTTTTTTCCCCTTTGGTACCTAAAGTTAGACAGTTGGTGGGGAGGGAAAGAAAAAAAAATTAAATTGGCATGTGGAAGAAATTTTGTCAAAGTTTTAGTGGGAATAGGTGATGATCTTTTAGAACAAAACAAAATAACTATTCATAATCTCTTTCCCAAGCCATTTTCGTGCATCCCTTTCCTCCATAGCTCATCTTTACCATTTCTTCAAAATCCCACAAAATTCATGCAAAATTGAAGGCCCCAAAGCATATATACTAAGGCTCTAGCTTATTTTTGGTGGTTTGGGTGCATTTGCTTTGTTTCTTGCAAGTTTTGGCTTCAAACCCTAAAGTGAGTTTGTTCATGGGTTTAACTTGGTTCTAAGCTTGAAATATGGTTAGTGATGGTCTTAATTTAGTGCTTGTGCCCATTTTTGTTAGATTTAAGCTTGGAACTCAAGGGAAACAAATTAAGCTCAAATGGGCTTTATGTGGCATGTTTGCTTTAATCTTGCTTTGGTTTAAATTTGAGGTAAGGGTTAAGTTAATCTAAGTTAAATTGAAGCATTTCATATTTATTTCATGAATGGGAAGCGAAATTGGAAGTGCCAAAGAGATAAAATTACTTTGAGATTAAGTGGAATAGAGGAAAGGGCATGGTATGGTTGCACTTCCAGGGGTGATGCAATTGCACCCCCATGGGATGTGACCACATCATTTCCAGAAAAGTGGCAAAAATTGAGATGCAATTGCACCTCATATTGGTGTGTGACTGCACCATACTTTATTTTGCCCAAAATTCATCCTACGTGGCCTTTATGCATTATTAAGGGCTTTCTTCCACTTCCAACTTTATAATAAGCATTAAATATATTCCAAAGTCACTTCTAAGACAACTATAAGCATTAATTAAGTAAGGTAATTAAGTGTGTGGTTTAAGAGGGCTAAGTTTGGTGGCTAATAAAAGGTACCTTAAGAAAGAATTAAGGCGCCAAGTGAGGGCTAAGTAGGTTCGATTTCTCTAATGACCTAAGTGTTGGGTCATGGACCCCACACCACTAGAGTAGATGTTACGACCTCAACAAATGGGACAATTACAGTATAAATGCATAATGGTTATAAACTATTATATAGCATAATTTTCACCATAGTAAATGAAATGTGAGTGGTAAAGTGAATAATCTACACCTCCCTAGAAGATTACAATGGTTACTTGGTACTAAAGAGCCCTAAAGGATTGCTTATTTTACAAGTAATCTATGAGTCTTATTGTAAGATTTTAAGACTTGGGCACTCAATTTTACAATTCTAAAAGAGAGATTTTGGAAGGATTTGAATGGTATGGAAGCAATTTTTGGAGGCTGAATTACATAAAGGAAACAAAAGCTATTATTCAAGAACCTAGGATAGCTAGGTGTACAATTATTCACAAAAATAACGTAAGGATGGGATGATTTTTGAAAAGAGTCAAAGGTGGCCATTTCTAGCATTATCCCAGCCTTTTATTTCCAGGTTCTAAGGTAAAAAAGGTGGGCTAAAGGTTAGCCAAAAAGTCTTTGCTTAAGACACTCTTATAGTGACCTAAGTGAGGGTTAAGGTTAAACTAATCAAGTCAAGTAAAATATCTTGATTTCTTGCCATTTATTGGCCATTTTCGTCACTCACCAGGAACAACCTATTCCTTATCTCTTCCATAATATTCCATAGCCACTATGGCTCAAGCTCTCCAGAAATCACAAAGGAAAGCAACCGGATGCACCAAGAACAAGAAAAACCCTAGTTTTTCGGGTTTATTGTCCAACATTTATTATAATCAGCCTTCATAGCCCAAGGTAATCTTCATGTTTCATAGGTTTTTACTATCCTAAGATGATGATCAAGCATCCATGAAGCTAAGACCATGCTTGGAAGAGAGCAAAAAACGCAAGGAACCAAAGTATGGGTTAAGGGGGAGTGCATGAACAAGGTTCCAGCCTTACTGTTTTTCATGCACTAAGATGGCAGTGTTTACAGGGGTTTCTAAAGCCCAATTTAGTACTAACTAAGACTAATTAAGCTCCTAAGACCAATCATTAGCTTCAGGAGGGCTGCCATAGTGATTACATAAAGTTTATTTGAATGTTTATGAGCTAACCCTAATGATGTTTTGCTGCCAGCATTACATTTGTCTATTGTTGTGTTGTTTGTGCATTTGGGTAGTTTTGTTTGTATATTTGTACTGTATTTTTTTGTTTTAGTATCTTTGGATTTCAGGTATATGACTGGAGTTTGAAGATTTTATTGATAAGCCCTTACTAAGTTTCATTAAAAAAACTTACCCTATTTCCGTCTATTTCAGGAGCACCTGAAAGAGAGCATTCAAACTAATAGCTGTCGTTTGAATTTCTCTGTAAAATTTTTGGTATATTAAATTCCATATGTTTGGTTGTAAACTGGAAAGTTTGATGATTTTTGGAGTACATTAGCTATTTTTAGTAATGATAATTTCTGCCATACGCAGCAGCTAGTCCCTTCAAGTTTCTGAAGTGCATAGAGCTTTTGAAGTTCTCCAAGAAGCTTAGTGTATGTATTAACTAAGTTATTTTCATTTATGTGGTGCATAAATGCATGTAAATGAGTTGGGTATGTTGTATGTGTAGTGTGAGAAGGATATATGGATCAATGGAGTGTAGTTTGAAGTGTGTATACAATGCTGTCCATATGGTGTTCATGGGTTGTTTTGATGGCACTTTTATGAATGATGGTTAAAAGGGTTCTAAATTCAGGGGAATGGTTTTCCCAGCTGTATAATACATGTATGGACACTACCAAGTGGATTTTGCACCTGGAAATGGAGTGTATGAATATTATGATATTTTGTAAGGGCATAATGGTCAATAGTGGCTAAAATTTAATACCTTGTACTCCAGCTGCCATAACATTTTGTACATAAATAATTTGGATATTAAAATTTGGCCACATCTAGAACACTTCAATATGAATAACTTGGCTTTCGAATAATTAGATTTGGTGCCTTGTAGCTAGAGTTATGGCCTGTCAAAATTGGCTGATTTTTGTGAGCACTGTTTATATGGTTAATTATACTCGGTTAAGTGTAAAATCCATAATTGTAAACTTAGATGGATTTAATGTCCCAAACCTGTTTCCCTATGAAGGTTTAAGTGTATTAAAGGGTTTAATACCTTTAGGGCATCGTAGAACATGGGTAGAATTTGAGTTGGACATGGTGTGAATGTTTGGACACATAAAATGCGCACCAATAACATCATGTGTGCATATGATTGTACATGCACTTGGGGATTTTACTCAAATTCCATACTGGCCAGGAATAAAGAATTTCACTATCATCATTACTTCTAGATGTAACATTATGTGAATATATGTGTGATGGTTGGACCAATATACACATCTGATGGCCATTTCAGGCCGGAGCCCTCTCTGGCCGACCACAAGGGCGGACCATTGTGGTCGGCCAGAAAGGGCTCCGGCCTGAAATGGCCATCAAAACGCGCGTCCTAGTGGTTAGACGCGACCCCCCCTGAGGGGGTGTAAACCCCTGCGGTCTCGGGTTCAAGGCTCCGCGCCGCCCGTTAATGCGCCGTTCAAAAGGGACAATACTACCACAACGGTCCGCCCTTGTGGTCGGCCAGAAAGGGCTCCGGCCTGAAATGGCCATCAACATCTTTGCATAATGACCAAGAGGGCCACTTGGGTAAACATAGTGCGCATGTTCTGCTTGGCCTACAGGATATGGACTGCCTGGGGCTTCAGCTCACTAAATCTAATCATTGTATAGAAGCACTCTGAGTGGTAATAGTAGAACCTAAGGGAGTCGCAACCAAGCTAAGAAGCTTGGTAAGTAGGTCTACTGAGGGAGCTTAAGTCAGGTTTGAAGAACTTTGTGAAGTCAAGCCACTAAGTTGATTACCCTACACAATAAGCAAGGGAAAGATGGGTAAGTGACAGGAGTGCGTGACAACCTACTTTAGGACCCATAAGCAAGACTTAAGAGAGGTAAAGAATTTGGGATATGTGGGGCAGTGTTTCAAATACCTCTGCTGTTTGAGCTTACGGCAAGTCTAAAATGCCGTAGGGTGTAAGAAGTCCCAAGTGTTGTATGTTGCATATCATTCACTCATGCATTGCATTTATTATTATTTTCTTATTTATGGTTGATTGTTGGATGCTTGGTTGTTTGTTTGCCATATGTACATGGTTTCTTGAGTTTCCTTACAGGTACTGAGGGACCCCTTACTGAGTACGATAATGTACTCACTTTCTTAAGCTTATTTGTGCAGGTACTAACTCCAGGCCCAACAACTAGGTGGATAGTTGTGGGCTAGGTTTTTCTATTTTACAGGTATTTATTCTACTTGGAACCTTGTGTTTCTAAATTACTTATAAGCTAAGCTTTGTATTAACTAAGTGTTTGTGCCACTTGGAGCTTGATAGCTCCAAGGTGGGAGCTCAAGTAAATGATCTTAGTAGTATTTTACCTTGTATATATGGTACCTTGTGTACTAAGACACTACCTATATTAGGACGTATTGTAGTGTAAGACCATTAAGTTACTTTTGGGTGCATGTTAAAGCTTATATGTATGCACAAAACTATCATAGGAAGTTTAAGTAACTAGTGTTTTAATATCTTAGCACATTTTAAATATGTTTTAAATGAAGTGCTCGAGTAATTTTTTTTTTACTTATTTATGTTATTTGAGTTGTATTGCCAGGACAAATACATGCATATCTTCCTGCAGGGTAGGCTAAGTAACTAGTTTCATGTAAATTGTTTTAATTTACCGACAAGTAATAGTTAGCAAATAGTAACTAAGTGGGATTATAGTCGCTAAGAGCCTACAAGTTAAGTAATTTACATTGAGACCCCATTCCATGACAATACATGTTCGTTAATAAAGCTATCAAAAGGGAATGAGGCTAGCATCGATCAACATCATCAACAGAGGAACCATAGATGCTTGCACCTCACAGCTCAATTGTTTGTCATCATTCAAGCAAGAGAGTGGGATTTGTGTTATAGGGTTTTTCTTTTGCCCAAGTCTCCAATTCCCCAATGAAACTGAAACATGAGATGTGTGCTCCTTTCACCTTCGCTCATTGTTGCCAAACAGAATACAAACAATGTTTTTCAAAATGAAGTAATGTGACCTGCACATGATCAAAGGGTTGACCATTCCCTTTTCGTAAGTTTGGGGACTGAATTAAACTGATTTGAAATTTAGGGGGCTAATTGTCTTGGTCAACCGAGTTGGAGGTCTCCCCCCTATATTTTCGCACAAGCTAAACCCAATTCAATTGCACAATGGTTTTAGGTAAAGAAAACAATAGTTTAAAGAAAATCTGCCAACTCTTATGGTAGAATTAAACTAATTGGTAGCATTAGCAACCAAAAACTTGTCGAACTTAGGCTAAAAACTGCAACATATGTCTTCTAATCAAAGGCTTGATGCTCAACACTAGATTTTGGGTTATCAAGGTTTGAATTAGGGGATTTGCATAATGGGAAAAGATTAAAGTGCCATTGATCAAGAAAAATTTAGAGGGGAAGAACAACTAGAGATCAACTAGATCACATCTATGTGTTGTAGAATTGGGCTTGAAGTTGCTAATAAATTTCAGAAACTAAAAAGAAGAAGATTGAACATAGATTTTACACGAAACATCTTTTACATAAATTGTGATAACTAGCATATCTTCAATTGCCAATTGTTGTCGATGGTTATTAACCATTCCTACTGCCATATTTTCATTTGTCAATTATGCGGCTAGACATATCATCATAAGACATAGCTTCAATAGGCACCCTTAGCCACCCTACTACTTCTACATTGATCGTTAACTAGAAGTTCTATATAGACAGGTCATTGCTTAGGCCCTTGTTCCCTATCAAGCATGACACTAATCGATGCTTTTATAATGGCTACGCACATGATAAGAGGTGTACCGGGCTTTAGCTGTTTCAGCATCAGTAGGCATCATAGGTGCTCCTAAATTTGTTCAAAAGCTTTGCGACACTCATCCGTCTATTCAAACACCACTTCTTTCTTAAGTACTTGGAAGAATGATTAGCAACGGTCACCAAATCAAGACACAAGTCGCCCTAGGGTAGTTTCCCTGCCTGCTAGCTTTTGGACGTTTTTCTTATTTTGAGGGTATAGCATCATCATGATTGCCTCAATTTTATCTAGGTTGGCATCGATTCTTCTTTCAAAGACCATACAACACAAAAAATTTTCCAACTTCGACATTGAAAGTACATTTTTTAGGATTTAACCTCATATTAAATTGCCTCATTCTCTGGAAGGTCTCTCGTAAAATGATGATATATCATTGTACTTTTAATAATCAAGTCATCCACATGGACCTCCATGTTTTGGCCAAGTTGCTCCAAGAAGATCTTGTTCATGAGCCTTTGGTAGGTGGTTCCCACATTCTTTAAACCAAATGGCATCCTTTGATAGTAATATACGGCCTCTGCCGTGGTGAAGGCTATTTTTTCCTTATCCTCTAGATCCACTTGAATTTGATGTAACCACTAAAGGCATCCATAAAGGATAGGATTTTAAATTCTGTGGTGGTGTTGACCAACTAATCTATGGATGGCAACGGGTAGGGATCTTAGAGGCAGGTATTGTTCAGGTTCATATGGTTGACATATATGTGTCAATCTCCATTTTCTTTCTTCACCAAGACCACATTAGTGAGCCACTCTGGGCATTGTACTTCTCGAATGATACCCACCTACAGTAATCTTTTAACTTCATCATTTACGAAGTCCTTTCTTTCAAGTGCCATGTTTCGTTCTTTTGTTGGACTGGTCTAGCAGAGAGGTTAACTTGTAACTTATGAGTGATAATTTCCAGATATATTCTTGGTACGTCACTTGAGGACCATGCAAAAACATCCATTTTAGCCAGCATCAATTCAATGAATGACTATTTTACCTAAAAAAGGAGCTCATTGCCAATATTTACATTTTTGCTAGGTGCCAGCTCCACCTTCTTGGCATCTTTAGACAAGGACACACTAGGTTCATCTTTATGGGATTGCTCCTTCCTTCTTTTTTGATCCACTAGGGCTTGATTGCTATCCCTTAGTCACTTCATGTTGGCCATGTAACTTCACTGCATTGATGGCTGGTTTATGTAAATAATGGTATCTCTAATAGGAGTCACAAAAACCATCATTAGCCACTTAATGTTTGATCTAATATAGAATTGCACTTGGGCAAGCCTCTCGAGTATTGCATTGTATGGTGATGGTACATCCAAAATTAGGAACTTTGATTTATGAGAGTCATAGATTGTCCTTCCCTCCTTATCGGTGCTTATTAGCATAAGTGGCAGTTTATTGTTCAGAGTGTTGGAACCTCCTCTCCCAATCCTAAACATTGGCTCTAGAATGGGGGTTAGTGAAGACTTTTTTATTTTGATTTTCTCCAGCAAGTTAGTGAAAAGGGCATTGGAGTTTGCTTCACATATCTAAGTATACTTTTTCAACATCAAAATTGTTAATCCTCATTGCAATGACAATTGGGTCCATATGAGGGACAAGAAAAAGGGAACCATCAGTCCTTTTAAGGACGATACTAGTATCGGCCACCTCTAACTAGGCGATCTCATGTTCTTACCGCTTCCAAGCCATTGAAGAGTCTAATTTGGTAATCATGTGCACAACCCCTACCGGGAGTCCTGAGTTCCTATGGTCCCTTAAGGGTGACTATAGTCTCTCCTGCCGTCATTCCCTTTTGTGATCATCTTCATCATCCCTTCTTTAGGGCCTTTCTTCCTGCCTTCAGTAGGGGGACGATGGCCTAACAAGTATTCCTTTAGTTTCCCAGCCTGGATCATTTCTTCAATGAGCTTCTTAAACTACTAGCAATCTTTTTTATTGTGACCCATTTCTTTATAATACAGACAGTACTTCTTCAAATCCTTTTTACTTGTAGTGCCCATGGGCAGAGGCCATCTAGGCACTTAATTCCTTCTTTCCAGAGTGTAGAGAATGTTTGTCCTTGTCTCCCTCAACGACGGCAAAATTGGATCTATTGTATTGAGTCTATTCCTCTACTCCTCTTCCTGGGGCTGGGTCCACTTTCTTTAGCCTTTAGCTGCTCTTTCAGCATTGCAGGTTGATTGAGCTCTTATGTGTGTATGTACCTAGTAACGCGGTCAAAAAACTCCTTTATGCTCCTGATAAGGTTCTCATGCAAGTCCCAAGCCAATCTAGAGTCCCTTGGCAGTTCTTGGGTAGTGACTAGCAGTTGTAGCTCTGGGGACAGATCCCATACTTGTACTGCCTCAACATTAAACCTCCAGACATAGTCCTTAAGGGACTCATCTCAACCTTGTCATAACTTTAATAGGTGGGCTACCATCTTAGGGGTTGGCCTACTTCCCAAAAAGTGGCAAAAGAATGCCTTGGAAAGTTCTTTGAAGGAATATAAATGATGCCCCCTGTTGGTTTTGCACCAAGAAGCCATTGCCTTTATCAATGTGGAGTTATGCTCTACACACAATGGCCTCTAAGGCCTTCTTAAGCCTTATGGAGGTGATATACCTTTGTAAATGATTAACAAGATTCGAGAGGCTATCATACATGTCAATCTTTGGCATCTAGAAACCATCGGGAGTTGGAGCATTGGTAATCTCGTTTGTAAAGCGTTGAAGCCTCATATACTAAATGCCAATGGTAAAGCTAGAACCTACTATAGGAGGTTTGGGTACCCACATGTGCCATTCAATCTGGTTTAGTCTTCATAAAATGACACTTATATCACTACTAGCGGGACCGTTAGGTTGCCCAAGCGATGCCCGGGGTTTGCCCATATGGGCCTTTGGAGGTAGATCCTAAGGTAGGGCCCGATGGGGCTCGTCAAATGCTAGGTAGCTCTTAGCTGCCTTCTTGGGCACCTTTAGCAGCTCTCTTTAGATCTTCTGTTGAATAGTCATTTTCAACTGTTCTAAAAGGGCATGCCTAAAAGCTTGAAATTGGTCATCGTTTAATGGAGTGGGTCTTTTGCTTTTCTGGGGGTCCCTAAGTGGCATATGGAACTCATCTTCTTCAACTTTATGGGCAGTCTCCTCATCTTAGGTCCTTATGGACCCCCTAGGCGATTGGTCTAATCTCTACGTTAGCTTTCGTGCTCGTTCCCATAAATAGTGCCAAATTGATAGTCAATGTAGGGTCATATGGGCAGAGACCCAATAGCTTTGTGAATAATGAACTTGGAGATCATACAACCAAAGAATATGTCAAAGCTTGAGGATACTATCCTAGTGGAAACCCTCCAATTATCAAGTATATTTTAGATTAAGAAAGTGCAAAAGGTGCATTGCTAGGCCAAATCACGTACCTTGAGATGGTGTTAGCTTATATCGCTTATGGATGGAAATCACCTTATTAATCCTATAATTTTGGGATTTTAATACCATCCTTGGATGGTTTCCTCTTTGGCCTAATTGGAGCTGAGCTTCTCACACCTCATCGTACGCTTTGTTCCTAGTATAAGCTTTTTCACTTATAGGCCACACATGGGCCCTCATGCTTCCACCATACTTACAAATTGAATAGAAATGTATGAAAGCATATAAGCAAATAAAGACATGCCGTTATAAAATTAGACAAATGCACTAACATAAACTTGTCAACAAGATTTAGGAGAACCAATAAAGCCATTTAAGCATTTATTATGTTTTCTTCTATAATGTTTGAAAGTTTTTCCCTCAAGTAGTTTAGTGTGATGGTTTCTTTTATAATGTTTGAAGGTTCTGTCCTCAAGTAGTTTAGTGTGAGTTTGCATTGTCTAATTTCACCTAAAGGTGTCAGATAATATAAATGCTGACTTGTTGTATCTGTTTTATGCTAAGAAAAGAACTTAGGTTGTATTCCAGAGATAGCTAACCAAGCTTCTAGACCTTTTGGGATACATACACTATTCTACAAAATTTTTTGGCATATCATCCAAGTCAAAGATTTTGTCCTTCAAGTGTTGAGTTATGAGCATATTCCTAATGAGTTGAGCTTGGCTTACATTTTGCTAATTCTAAAGGTTGCAAATTCATAGGTTGTATTGGAGGCATTTTAGTAAACCAGCATAGTCCTATTATTTCTCATTTTTCTTATAGATGATAGCCTTATATTTTTTAAGGTTAAAAAGACAGATATTGAACACTTAGTAATCATTTTATGGCAATATGAACATGTTTCAAGTTTGATTTTGAATTTGAACAAATATTCATTATACTATAGTTTGAACATCTTAGAGAATCTTGCTCTATGGATCAAGAATTGGCTAAAGGCTTATACTTGTTTACAAGCTGAGAAGTATCTAGGATTCCTCTGGATGCTTCAAAGGAAAAAAAATATCTCTGTTTGATTATTTGCTTGATCGAGTGATAAGAATGCTCACAAGATGAAAGATATCTCTTTTGTCTTAGGTAGGTCATGCATTGCTATTGAGGGTTGTTGTTCAAGCCATGCCAACACACATTGTGAGTTGCACTCTTGTGCTCTAAATTGTTGATGATAGGCTTCACATTTTGATGGTCGGGTTCTTTCAGAGCTCATAGATAGATTCGAGAAAAATGCATTAGTGTTCCTGTAAAAATTGAGTCAACACTTGAGTCACTAATGCTACAATTGACACCATACTTTTGCGGGTGACACTAAGGCTGGGTTAGTGTGAGGTTTTTTTTTAAAAGCTGTTTTCTCATGGCACTGTAGGTTGAGATGGAAGGTTGTTGACATTTCTTGAAAAATTTTGGAAAATGAAAATGATTCATATCATACATAAAAGAAACATAGGTTAAAAACTCCTTATGCCAGATTGGTTTAAAAAATGCAGCTAAAGTACCCTTGAAGGCTGACTATCCTTTCCTAAAATGTAGCTAAAGAACTTCCTAAACTTGACAAGTTTGAAAAAATCAGCCAAAAACCCTTTAAGGTTGGCAAGTTTTTTTTAAAAAAGACAAAGGACCTTCTAAGCCCGACAAGCTTCTGAAATCGTAGCTAAAGAATCCTTAAGACCAACTGAAGCCCAACTTGCCTTTCTTCACTTAACAATTCCCTCAAAATTATCCTTCACCTAGTCTCTGTCTACCCTTCAACCTATTCTTTGTCCTCCATTCTTGCTCTGTTCACGTCTACCCTTTTGAGTCTTGATCTCAATGTTGGTCTCAGTGCCATGATTCTTGTTTTGCCGACCAACTCTGTTCTTTATTCTCCTTACTCTCGAATGACAAAGTTTGATTGTGTGAAGAACATAGCTAGCACAACAAGAATCACGACAATGAGATCGAGACTCAAGAAGGTAGACATAAACAAAGCGAGAATGAAGGATAGAGAATAGGGCGAAGGGTAATTTTGATGGAATTGTTTAGTGAAGAAAGACATGTTGGGTTTCAGTTGGGCTGAATGATTCTTTAGCTACGATTTTAGAAGCTTGTTGGGCTTAAAAGGTCATTTGGCTTCATTTTTAAAATCTTGTTTGCCTTAAAAGGTTCTTTAGTTGATTTTTTTTAAACTTCTCAAGTTTTAGAAGTTTTTTATCTATGTTTTAAGAAAAGATAGTCGGCCTTCAAGGGTACTTTAGCTACATTTTTTAAACTAGTCGGGCTTAAGGAGTTCTTTACCTGTAGTTTTTCATATAAGATAGTAATCATGAGGATTTTGCCACATTTTCAAGAAACATTGGTAACCTTTCATCACCCATGTACCATTCTGCTATAGTGACAATTCCATTTGTTTCGGAAGGGAGCTATGGGTGTTGGTTTACAACCTCATTGCAATAATTTGGTATTAAAGGTGGCCTTTTAGGGTCAAGGTTAGGAAAAAAAAAGCCTTTGGCTCCTGATTACTTTTGCTTTAGCGTATTCCTTGGCGGATTGGTTCTTTATAGTAGTGGAGTTAAAGAAGGATTACTTGATTTTGGGATACCTTTTGTTGGTTTCTAATTTCTATGGTGGAATCACAATGTAACTATTTTTTAGTTTGTTTGCTTTTTTTTTTTATTCTTCTTAGGGCATGGAAACTTGTTATTTCATCCATAATTGTGAAGTCGGATTGTTTAGGCGTTATGTTGGAGCTTCCCTCTGTACTTTAGGGTTATTTTGGATGATATCAGGCTTCTCTATGCTAGTATCTCTTCTGTGCATATGGCTAGGTTAATAAATGTTATTGCTCATTTGCTTGATCGCAAGGTTTTCGTAATTTTTGGTCAGGTTATTTAAATAGATGTAAACCCCCTACTTGATTTGTTGTCTTAGACTCTTGTTGCAAATTTGGGTCATTAATGTGACTTTACTTTTCAAAAGAAAAAGAAAAAAAAAGAAAAGTACTTTTATAGAGAACAAAAAGAAAAGTTTCAATTTTTATTGTGTCAATATCAAGTGGGCTTCTATATTATACAAATGATTTAAAGTCTATACTTTTAATTTATCCAAACCTTCAAATATTTTAGTAGAAATCCTAAACTTGCATGCAATTTTTTTTACAACAAACATTTTACAAGTACATATTTAAGGGTTGAGTAGTAGTAATACAAGAATTATGTTGAAAAGTTGAGATTCAAATTGTCTACTTCGTAAAATTTAGTGTACATTAAGCTATATATTTTAATAATTTGTTGAAGTTGAAGATAGCGAGATTCAAACTCAGTCATGCACCCAAGCCACACATGTCCTTTTCCATGGGAGTTACCTCTGAAGACGGTGTCCAATTCTTGGTCATCATCTCCCATTTTATATGCAATAAAAAATGGTATACATATTTATTAGACTTTTTCCTTGAAGAATATTTAATTTAAACTATTTTTATTACAACCAACTGCCATTTACACCACCAATCAAATCTAATATATATTATAAAAGCAGGATACACTTCAGGGTAATATGGTCATTTCAATTAATAGCCTTAACAAGATGATGCTATGTGGCAATTTTTTTGATATAGGAAAGAAATATAATATTATTTACACTGATATTCCAATAATGCCTATGAGCCAATTTGGTAGGTTAAATACAAATTCAAATTTAAAATTTTAAACTTAAAAGGAAAACTTTGAAGTACCATAATTTTTAATTGTGAATGGTTAACAATAATTTTGCATTTAAATAGGTCATACTAGAAAAAAAAATGGAAGTCAATATTCCTTAGAAGAAAAAAAAATGATAAAAGGCAGCCTAATTACAACATAATTCAAGCAACCTTATTTTTCCATCTAATCTTTCTCACTCTCTCCTTTAATTCCTTAGGAAGCAAAATCCTATCATCGCGTGCAATTCAGGTGAAGGTGTTGTGTAGTTTGCGATGGAGTAGAGTAAAGAGAGTTCTTGCTAATCCAATCCTTTTTGACAGTGATTGAAACAAACTGGCATGCTCGCCAATGTGTTGGTTCTAGGATGCTACATCAAGGATAGGCATCTATACAAATTTTAATTTCCATTACTAAAGCCTTGTAGCTTTTCTTCTTTATGGCTAGTTTCACATTTTCCTTCCTTATTTGGTTTTCTTTTATGGGTTTGATTCAAAGAAGTCCTTATGGATAGGCTAATTGTTTTGATGCTTCAAATGTGGCTTCCCTATGATGGATTATAAATCTAAGTGTAAATTGGCTTGAGCTTGAGCAAGGTGTTAATCCTTAACCCTGTATTCTAACAAAAAGGTAATTAGATATTCAATAAAACTAATATAAAAATTTATGTTTCCTGAGAATTCAAATTATGAGTTATGTGCATTGTTGCAGACCAAAATCATGCTAGAATTTGTGTTGTTTTTCAGTTGTCCTAAAGAATAGATGGAAGGACCCGTGTTAGATTATTTCCTCTTGAATTTCGTCTCATAGCCATGATTGTTAATATGCCTTCAATTCCTTATTTCTAAGGGTAAACATTAGCAAACATCCTAAAAGTATATCCTATTTTGCACAATCATCTTGAAAATACAAAAATGTTGCATAATTCATCCTGAAAATATACAGTTGTTGCACTATTCGTTCTTCCATCAAGTTTTATAAGTGGAAAGTAATAAAAAGTTGACCTGATGGGATGGATGGTGCAATGAAAGACATACTTCCAAGAAAACTAATGCAACATAAGACATACTTCTGGATGAATGGTACAACATAAGACATGATCTTCAACGGAAGAGTTGATGAAAGGGCGATTGGTGCAACAATTGTATACTTTCTGGACGAATAGGGCAACATTTTGTACTTCCATGATGAAGGTGCAACATAGGACATACTTCTAGGACATTTGGTGATGTTTACCTTATTTCTAATTTATCTAATTTTTTATATTTGCAACCTTAGGGGAAGGGAAGATGATAATATTGAGACCATTAGAAAGAGATTTAAGGTCTTCCTAGAATCTAGAGATCCAGTGGTTGATTGCTACCGCACTAACGGCAAATTGAAAAGGTAATGAATTTCTTCTTACACTTATTTATAAACTATGTTCTAATAATTTATTTGATTCTAGGTCTTATTGTTTGAAATTCAGATAGATGCTACAAAACCATTGATGAGGCACCCTTGATGTGAGTTTTAGAATTTTGCTGTTGTTATTTATGGGTTCAAGTTTATTACTTGCATGTTTCGTCTCAATTTGTTGCATTATTTATTTGCTTCAGTATTGTCCATGTTTTTATATTACACTGGTTTAGAACTTTTTTGTCCTTATATTTGAGTTATGAGTCTCTACTTACTAGTAATTGATTCTAAATTGAATGCTTTAATGTAATATGAAACCTATTTTTGGTCTTCATGGTACTTTCATTTATTTAACGTGTTGACTAACTTAGTATTGATCAATTTAAAACATGTTCAACATCATACAACAGCCCATGCAGTTGGTGGATGTGCAATGATGTATCTCAATGGAAAATTTTGATTTAAATGTTTTTTTTACTGATGTAAGAAACATATTTAAATATTAATAGGTAGATAAAGTACCAATAATTTTTGTGAAAATTTTTTGTGGAATGTTATGCAATTATAAGCCAGAGAACTTTAAATTTCTAAAAAAGATGGTCCTTCATGATGGTTTGATTTTATGTGCAAAATTGCCTAATAGACCTATTCTTGATTACCTTTATGTTGATCCAACTAGAGATCAAACTAGGTATACTCATGTGTTTATGAGTTGACACCCACTTTCCTCCTTTTTTTTATTCTTTTATGTGTTGGTTTAACAACATTTTATTTTGTAGTTCCCTCAAATATAGAATGTGAACTCATACTCTGGTGTGGTGGGTGCTTTTAATTGCTAGGGTGCTAGTTTGTTCAAGACCACCAAGAAAACCCATATTCATGATGAATTTCTTGGTACCTTAACAGGTTTTGTGTGTGCTACTAATGTCAATGTTATAGGTGAGGTTGCTATTGTAGATTGGAATGGAGAAACTATGGTTTATTCTCATAGATCAGGTAATTGTTTTTCTACTTTCCCTATTTATGTTTATTTCAAAGTAGCAGGCAAGTGCCTCTTGAATGTTTTCATTCTTTGTGTTGTGTTTCCATTCCTTTAATCATGCACACATGCTAAGAAAATTGCTATTGTATTTTAGGGGAATTTACCAAAAAATGCTTCGCTACTAGTGGTAGTAATACTAAAGGTCTAGAGTAGGAACTTCTCCACTTCTAAGTTATGTCCGCTAGAGGTTGGTTCGTTCATTTAGCCTTCCATTCTTCTTACTGCTATTTTTTTTTATTTTGAAAAAAATTGCCCATCTATTAATTTGTGCAAGAGATCATCTCGGACATTTCATTTATGCCAATTGGCCTGCTTGACATGTTCAATAGTGGTTCTACTATGGAGTAGGTGGAGGTTTTGAACTTTAAGAAGCCAAATGTCTTTGATGGTGAGACTTTCTAGGAGCTAACCACTTCTTTGAGCAGCAAGTGACCATCAACTACGGTAATGTCCTTTTGGGTTAGAGGCTGTATACGGTTTGGTACGTATTGTTCTAAACGGCCGCTCAAGTGCAGCAAGGGTGATGCTGAGAGCAAAATTGGGTATGACTTGTCCATTGGATTGCTAACCCTATTCCTTCCAGTGCCACAAGAGATGTGCAGATAGTATCTGGAGATTCAAGTCTAGAATAGTTGCAATCATTATCATTCGTTGTAGCGAGTCATTTCCTTTCGATAAAATCTCCCGTTTGACACAATGTACTAGCATTGTATGATTATGTGAGTTAAATGCTAGTCCTTATGGGAGTTGACTTAGGTAAGAATCTTTTCAGGTTTTACCTTGCACTGGTTAATCAGCATCCACCAGTTAGGAAAAAAATCTAATTGGTTTGCTGTCTTGGTTATCTAATTCAAGAGGAATCAACAACTACTAAAACATCATTATAGTTATTTTTTCATTAATTCGAATGAATAGAAAATCCTTTTAATGGTGTTGGGAAATTTTCCAGATTTACGTGGTCAAAACTTGTCTTTTCAGGTGTTACTTATAAACTTGAATTCTTTTGTTTGTTTGTTTGTTGTTTTTATCCAATTCCTACAAGTTCTAATTTTTTTATGCACCAAATTGTTTGTTTTTTTCTTCTGAACACTATATAGATTAAATCAAATTTTATTGAAATTTGAAAGGTGAGCTAATTGAATTTGTTTGTTGGGGATTAAGTTTCTGTTGTATCCTATTTCTTGCTTATTTGCTTATCTTCTGTATCCATCCTTTAACAAGGGAATCTGATTGCTGCTTCCAGGTCAAGGTTGATGGCATGGGAATGAGAATTACATTATGTTGGAGAATCACAAAGTCATATTGAAGCTATCTCTTATGAATTGTGGTTGATATATAAGGGATATCTTGATTTGGATGGGTGGAGGAGCATATTGCCTTATCAAGCGTATAGAAATTTTGTCCCCTTTGACCAAATTCAACTTAGTAGCCGGTTAATGGAATTGTATACGTATGCTACCACAGAATAGAGATTAATTTGCTGCCGTTATTTTAGGATCATCTTTCTTATATTTCATATTCATTTTCGTCCCTAATGTTTTTGTTAAATTTTCATTTTCTCATTTTTTTCAGTAGCTGCAAAGTTGCATAAAAATTTGATAAAAATTTCAAATAATCCGTTAATATTTGAAAATTAATAGTTTAGTCATTACTTTTTGATATGAGAAAATTGGAAAAAGTTTATAAATTATATCGTATCTTGATCTCCCCGTTAAATTAAATGCTTCAAAGGTTTTGGAATGCAGAGAGAAATAATTTTCAGTACGTTATGGTACTTTCTAAATTATTTTTTATAATAATAATTTTCTTAATAATATTTGTATAATATTCAAATATATATTTTTTGTAATATTCAATATAACCAAGACAATGTCAGGTTTGTGAATTATTAGTAGTGCACCGAATATGATCAATAGAAGGTATTGAATTATTTTATTTTTTAAAAGTATTTATAATTTTTTCTAGTTTTTGGCATTTAAAAGAAAAACTTACAAAAACTTAATAACATCATAAAAATTTACTTTCAAATAAATTATTATATCTATATAATATTGATTTTCAACTGTACTTAGTTCCAAGAAAAAAAATGTAAAAATAAAAATAAATTATTTTATTCCACACAGCTAACCTAGCTAGTCAAGTGCAAGAAACACCATTGGGATGGTCATGGTTCAAATAGCTGTGTCGTACTCTCCTCCAACTTTGGCTCCTTAGTAGCTGCAAAATGCAGCCGAGTTCCTCTAACTTTCGTGCAACAGTCATTTTCTCTCTAACTATTGTGATGTACTTTTTAGCTCCATATAAATGTAATGCTTCTGAATACAAAAAATATATATATTTTTTGGATTAAGTTAACTTAAGTTAAAAGAATTGATTCTTAATTTATTTGATTTTAAAGATATTTCAAAAAATGATTAACATTTAATTCTTTACAAATCTTAAAAAAAAAACTAATGTATATCATACCAACAAATAGTATTGATTTATATAATTACAAAAATAAGTAAGTATTAAACTAGTTTGTCGTTGTATTATATATGAGTTCTCTTTTATTATAACTTTTTTCCTCTTTTATTATATAAAAATCAACACATCATATTGTCCCCTAGCTACACTACTGTTAATAACAATCAGTGTGGCCTCAAGGTTGTCTGAAATTGGTGGTGAAAACATCCCTAAAACAGAGAAAACTCGTTAGTGATAGTAGCTGATGTAAATATAGAATTAAAAATATTACAAAATTTGGTTCTTATGGCCAGAAAAACTAATTACTACTTGACACGTATTGGAGAAAAGAAATTTCCCACAAAGAGAACACCACAAAAGAAAATTATTATTTTGGTTGAGGAGTTGGTACGGCGTCTTCACCCTGGTTAGGTAACTAAAAAGATGATGATCATATTGTTTTTCAAATTTATTGGGAGCAATTAACACAACTTGCCGTCCTCCAATTGGCCTTTACTTTCCACGACGGGCTAAGGTTTGTGGCTGTGGAGGCTCGAAGAATCAGGCGGATGATACTTAATTATAATTAAGATGCTTAATTGGCGCACATGAACGTCTTAATCTTAATTAATCAACCAATTAAGTAATGCAGACGATTAAATAACTATTGGGGATTTGTCGTAGATGAGTATTCTGATGGATAGAGATGAATCGGCGTGGCGCATCTACTGGTTGCAAATTTGGAGACATTGGTGGAAAAACTGAGGTTTTTGATGTGGACTCTTACAACGTGTTATGTGGCTTAGTATATGAGCATTGTATGTCATAATAAAAAGTTATTAGGACTTATTTGGTTTATTGTCGCTAATTTTACTAATTTTAATTGGTTTTTTTTGTTTCCCCAGATATCCTCTATCCATGAAATTAAATACGGCACTATACTGTTTACTGCTAATAAGTAGTAAGCGGTATAAATATTTTTATGCTTTGTTATTTTATCTCATGGTATACTATAGTATACTGTGATATTTCGTGATATTTCACATACTATTAACTTTTTATGTACATTTTGTAAAAAAAATGTGATATATTGTAAATACTGTAACATACGTGCCGCGGTATTTTATTTTTTACAGATGAGTGAGAAATTTTTTTTATCATTTTACATCAAAATATCATAAATATATAAAAGATTAAAATATAATTAATACACATATCATAAAATAAACATTTACTTTTATTCTTTTGGTTACTTTTCTTAGTTAACATAAAAATTTAATGGTTATTTTGAGCCACCTAAGAACTCAATGTGGTATTAGAAAATATTTTTTCATTATTATTATTATTATTATTTGTCTCTCATATCAATAAATTAGTTTCTTTCTTAACTTTATTTATTTTGCTCTATATATAACATTTTTTTATGTATTTTGTATTAAAAAATATCTTCTATCATATATATTTTATTTATATTTGACAGATTATGATGAGAAAAATTAGAATACATATAAATTGTGCAAAAAAATTATTAAATTTATGTCATCTCAAAATAATATTCTAACATTTATTTTTTTGTAAAAACGGTAATGGTATGCGGAGTGGTATATAATGTAATATACATTAAAAATTTGGTGTACGGTATACCTAGCTATAATGATAGTTGATACCTTGACTATGGTAAAGACTAATCTGCAGAGGTATAGACAAATGTTAGAAGCACGGAGCTTTCGCATAGAATAATTTTTATTTAGAACCCTCAAAATTTGATACTGCATGTGATGACAACGTGTCTAGGACACCTCAAGACCCTCTAAGGATCAGTAATGGGTCAATCACAAGGAAAAGAGCTAAGAGCTAAGGATGGTAGTTCAAGCTAGGGGTGAAAATGGGCTGGGCCGAGCTCGAGCCTAGTGATATTCAGCACTACCCGGGCTTGAGCTCGAATTGCTCGACCCAAATTTTCAAGCTCGAGCTTGGCTCGAGATAGGCTCGAGCTAGGCCTGAGGGCTTTTTGGGCTCGAATGACACATATAAATCTCTAGTCTTGGAATTATAATTTGGATGAAAGATAGGGACTGAATCTGTAATTTTTTACAGAGATAGCGACAGAAGGGAAAATGACATATCATATCCTAAAATTTCTATTTTTTTTCCAGCTTTACCCTGATTTCACAAATCTCACAAATGAGCCATCACCTTGCTCAAGACGAGCCTGAAGTACGATTCAAGCTACAGCAGCCTTAACGGGTGTGTGGGAGCGAGATCAGGCAACGCAATATCCTGGTACCCAATCAACACAAACATCGAACCCAAATAAGTGAGGTTCTGCTCCTCAACGGTAAGCTCCGCCGCAGGGGTGGCTGCTGAGATTATCGAGGACGGCGACGCTTGACATTACTGCTTGCTTAGCTTCGCTGACTGCTCGAGTCGAGAGTAGATTGAAAGACTACAACCGAAGAGGCCTTGCGGGACTGCTGGCAATAGCCTCGACTCGACGGGGCTTGGGGTAGAAAACTGGGCCCTTCCGATCACAGATCGAGAGCAAGCCCCTCTTCTCCTCGCATGATGCGACGGCGTTCTGCTGGAAATCAAAATGATTCATCTTCTAAGCTTCGACTTTGTAGAAGAACGCCTGTAAAAAAAAAAAAAGACTCATGAGTCGTGATATCCACAGACGAGACGGATCAGAACACTAATTTGCACAATTGTTCATCAAATAACTTAAATCAGAGACCCTGAACAACAAATCCGGATCTAAATCGTCCATTCTTCAATCTCCCCAAATAACCCACAACCCAAACACAAAATCAAACAAAGCAACGCAGATCTACGAAACCGCAGCTCCATAGATACGAGAAAATCCTCTTCCTCGAACTAATTCACCAAGAAATCGAGAAAGACCAAACCCTCTACGGTCTAAATCATGGAGACTGACAAGAAACAAGGCCTTTGACAGCAAAGGGAAAGGGCTCAGCTCGAACATTACCGGATCTCTTAGAAGGAAATAGGAAACTGAGGGAGAAAGGTGACCAGATCTAGGAAAGGGCATGGAGGAGAGAGCAAAGAAAAGAGTACCCAGAGGAACCCTCTGGCTCCAGGAGATCAAACGAGAGATGAGGCTTGCCACGAGGAGGAATTGAATAGATGGGTGGACCTGTGAGGCCCACGAGCTATTGGGGCCGGGTTTCTTTAGGCTCGAGCTCAGCCCCAAAAGAACTCGAGCTCAAACTCGAATGAGCTCGGCCCGAAAGGTCTCAACTCGAACTCGAGCTTGAGCTACCCGAAAAAGGCCCGGCCCATTTTCACCCCTAGTTCAAGCACTAATTGAGCTACATTTTGAGGAGCATAAGCCTAAAAACATTGTTGGAGATCCAATGAGCACAATTGGAGCAATTCTGTGCACTGGATCAAAATTTTGGAAGTTTAAGATCTAGGTACATTCAAGTCCACATATGCACCTTTAGAGCATATACCCTAGTGTCCATATGCACTAGAGTACACTGTACAACCTCAAAACCCCCAAGGGTCCATGGTGCACCCAAGGAGCCCGAGCCCTCTAATGCACCCCAGCACACACTTGAGAGAACCTAAGGGGTTTGTTTAGGGTCCAAACGTACAAGGGCAAATATTATGCTTGAAATGTGCATGAAACAACATTTTCTACATGGTTTAAAAGGGAACACGCAATGGACATAATTTAAGTGTTGTAATGATGTGTTTTTACGTTAATTCATCTTAGTATATCATTTCTTCTTGTTTTAAGACTTCTATTCCTTTCATAACTTGTAATTCTTTTACAAATGGGCCTAAACTCTTTAAGATCCCCTTATGTATGTACATTAAACTTAGATTTGAGATAATACAAGCAGCTACTAGAGAGTTTCCTCTCTGTGAACTTATTTTCAAAGCATAGGAGTTTTTGAAGCTTCTTTATGTTTTTTTCTATACTTATTGTTTCTTTTAACAAGTGGAGTAAAGGTGAGGGTTTATTCAGTCACTTGGAATGCATTCTATGCAACTTATAGCATCTTGGGCACGTTTTGTAGTTGTTATACGAACAGGGTTGGCATCATGTAGTATTAGAGTCACAAGTTCCAAGCAAGGATATATCTAGTTTCTTTCATTTAAGTTCATTGTTATTTTAATTCTTTTAATTGTTGCCTTCTGTTCTTTCCATATTTTTAGGCATTTCCTTCTTGTTTTAGGTCTATTTGTATCCATTAAGAGCCATTTGTCTTGGTTTCATTGTATTCATCCAAAAGTTGCACCATTTGTGTTCGTCCACTCCAACTTCTTGTACTTGTCAAATCCATTTGAGTTTGCATTCAAAATTCAAAATAAAAAAAAAAGTATGTTGTTCTAGTTGTTTAATTTTTGTTCAAACATGATTATTTCATTTCCATCAAATTTGTTCAAGAATCAATTTTTTTTTCAAATCTTTGCAGCAAAAACCTAATCTTGTTTATTTCTTTTGCAGCAAGAAACCATTGGAAGTTCTTGATAGTGCATACGCTGTAAAGAAAATAAAAAGAAAACTTATTTTGCAATCTTGCACAATCTTTCCAACAAAAGATTTTAGATTTAGCTTTTTTTCTTACAAGGATTGATTCTTTCATTTGGTTTGTCATTTTCTTGTTATTTTCTTTGTTCTTGTAGTCTTTTGCTACTGGAACATCTTATTTCCCTTGTTCTCTATTTGTTTCACCCTAAATTTCATTTTAAAAATCTAGTTAAAAATTGGGATTGGTTGTGTGTTTTGAGAACTAGTTCATCCAGAACATATGAAAGGGCTTTTTTTTGGAACTTTCACCTTGTTTCTCTAATGATTGAGTGTAAGTGCTATCAAAAGAAGGAAAACACATGAGGGAGAGTTGTGAGGACTTTTGATACCAAGGAACACATGTCATGATGTTTATGGAACGACAAGAATGCCACTTTCACTATTGAGGCTATGCAATAACAATTTAGGAAGCTTTTTAAGGATATGGCAGTCATAACGGAAGAAAATGCTAAGAGGCATGAGGATAATGCAAGAAAGATTAAGGAGCTACATTCCTAAATGTCAATGAGCCAAGGGCTAGGGTGAAACAAACATAGGACTAAACACACTACAAGATTCAAAAAAGATGACTCTGAGGAGGAAGATCATTAGAATGTTTGCCAATAATGCCCTAGAATGCTAAGGAAAGTGCAGCCACTTTTGATTGATAATAACTGAGCTCCGTCAAGCTCAAGAAACCACCTTTGCAAGGCAAGAGTAATCTGGATGCATACTTTGAATGGAAGGCCAAAACTGAGGTGATCTTTGATTGCCACCACTATTCTGAATAGAAACAGGTAAAAGTAATGATTGATTAGTTTACTGACTATGCTCTTGTTTAGTATAATCAATTGGTGTCTCAAGGATAGGAATAAATATGAGCCAATTAAGACATGGAGAGAGCTCAAAACCTTGATGAAGAGGGGGTTTATCCTTAGCTACTACTATAGGAACCTACAAAAAAAATTACAAAGACTGGTACAAGGAAGCAAGTCTGTGGAGGACTTTTACAAAGAGATGGAGATGGCACTAATCCAAGCTGATGTTAAGAAGGATGAGGAGGCGACAATGGCTAGGTTCTTAAATGGGCTAAATCCAAAGATAGCCAATAGGGTAGAGTTGTAACACTCTTTGGATCTTTATGATTTGGTGCATCGAGCAAACAAAGCTCATAGGACTCTTCAAAGGATAATGGCAGCACACTTTTCCCAAGGAGGAGGATCCAATACGAAGACAAATTGCACTTAGAATTTTAGGAGGAAGCCACCCCAAGGTAGAGGTGCCTTCAAAAAAATAAGCATTGTCACATCCTAAGGAAAAGGGTACTCTTAGAGCCAATATTCCTTCTAGAACTAGAGATATTGAATGCTTCAAATGCAGGGAAATGACATTATGCCCGAGATTGTGCTAACAAAAGGGCCTTGATTGTTAATGAGTATGGTGAGCTTGTGACTTATGAGAAGGAGAACAATGAAAGGGACTTTGATGATATGCCCTTATTTTAGTAGTGTGTGTATGCATTTAATCCATTGACTCCATTAGATCTTATGTCTTTGCTTACTAATGAGCTTTCTACCTTAGATGGTTCTAAAAGGGCAGATTTGGTTCAAAAAATGCATGAAAAGATAAAGATGCAAATTAAAAAAAGGATTCAACAATATTCAAAATTGACAAATAAAAAGCAAAAGAAAGTGACATTTGAGCCTAGAGATACAGTGTGGGAGCACATGACAAAAGAAAGGTTTCTAGCACAAAGAAAGGAAAAATTACATTGAAGAGGAGATGGGCCTTTTCAAGTTGTCAAAAAGATTGATGATAATGCTTATAAACTTGATTTATTAGGTGAGTATAATATAAGTGGTACCTTTAATGTTTTTTATTTATCTTTGTTTGAGAATGCTCAAGATTTGAGGATGAATCCCTTTGAGGGATGGGGAGTTGATGACAACCTGCTTAGGGCCCTTCAAGACCCTCTAAGGATAACCAATGAGCCAATCACAAGCAAAAGGGTTAAGGAGTTGAGGATGGCACTTCAAGCAATAATTAACCAACATTTTGAATAGCATAAGCCTAAAAACATTGTTGGAGATCCAAAAGAGCAAAATTTGAGCAATTTTGAGTATTAGATCAATATTTCAAAAGTTCAAGGTCTAGGTGCACCCAACTATACATGTGCACCTTTGGAGCATACAAGCTAGTGTTCATATGCACCCTAGTGCACCGTACACCCTCAAAACTCCCAATGGTCTATGGTGCACCCTAAGAGCTCGAGCCCTCGAATGCACCCCATTTTGCACCCAAGGGGTTCATCTAGGGTTCGGACGTGCAAGGCCAAAGGATTTTGGTCCAAATATTTGGAAACAACATATTGTTTACATGGTTTAAGATTGAACACACAATGGACACATTTTAAGGCTTGTAGTGGCATGTTTGATCTTAGTTCATCTTAGTTTAGGATTTTGTTGGTGTTTTAAGATTTCTATTCCTTTCATAACTTGTAACTCTTTTACAAAGGAGTCTAAACTCTTTAAAACCTTATTATGTATTTACATTAAACTCAGATTTGAGATAATAGAAGTAGGTGCTAAAGAATTTTCTCTCCATTGTTCTTTGTGAACTTATTTTCAAGACATATAAGTTTTCCAAAATTCTTTATGTTTTCCTCAATATTTCTTGTTTCTATTCATAGGTTTAAGTATGGGTGGTGGTTTATCTAGTCACTTGGAAGATGTTTTGTGGAGTTTGTAGCATCTTGGTCATGTTTCTTGGTCATTATACCAACTGGATTTACATTAGCACGTGTTGCTTAAGATAGCCAAGCCCTTCCATTTGGCCAACTTATGTTGGTATTCAAACTTTAACAGTAATTTCTTTCACAATAATGTTTTGGAGATTGTCCTAATTCAATAAATGAAATTAAAACATACTTGTAGTATTGTGGCTACTACTAGCTTATACATTTATAGATGTATTGTTTAAAAAAGCATAACTCATTTTTTTAATTAATCCATAGTGGATGAGTTTATATGACAATATAACTTATTTACCACAAGGGTAGTAAGAGTAAGCTCTTAGGAAAAGCAAGATTTTGAGCTTAATTCGAACCTTCTCATGCCTAGCAAATTGAATTTATGCTTGGGTTTGACAAAAAAAAAAGGTTTGATAAATTAATAAGTCAAGCTTTAAGCTACTCAATACTTCAATTTTGATGAAACTAAAGCTCTAATTGAAAATGTCAGTGGAATGATTTTCCATATATTTCGTTGAGATGATTGAACAGTACATGTACAAGACCAGTAAGCTTATCTTGCTTTCGGACAAAACTATACATATGCAAAGGACCAAACTTACCTATGTACTTATCTTAGACTATAAGTAACAATAACTTTTTCCAATACTCCCGCTTAAGTTGGTGCATGAATGCTGTAAGTGCCTAACTTGTTTGTAAGAAACTAACACTAACCTTTGCCAAGGCTTTAGTTAATACATCAACACCTGATCTTTGCTGGAAACATGTTTTGCCTTAATCTCCTTTGTCATTAATCTACCTAAAAAAAATGACTATCTAACTAAATGTATTTTTTCCATTCATAAAAGACCAGATTAGTAGTAATATGAAGACATACCCAATTATCACAATGTGGTTCCATCTGAGTTGTGTTATCAACTATTAAATATTATAGCAATGCTTTAATCCAAATAAGCTCAACTGTTGTTGATGCAATTATTCAGTATTTAGCCTTAACTGAAGATCTTGAAATTGCATACTATCTTTTTTACTTCTAGGACAATGGAGAATCTCCAAGAAATATGAGATACCCTTTTGTCAATCTCCTAGTTAAGGGGAATTTGGTCCAGTTAGCATTAAAGAAAGCTTTTATCTTCATCTCACTGATAGCAACAAAAAAACAAACTATAACCTAGTGTCCCTTTGAGATATCACAGCAAATGCCTTGCAACGTCAAAGTGTAACAGAGTTGGCATTTGTGTGAATTAACTTAATAAGTTCATTGCATATGCACTATCTGGTCTAGTAATTGTCAACTTGATCAATTTACTAATGAGGCTACTATATTGATTAGGATCATTCAATAACTTGTCTCTTTTTAGGCCAAGATGATGTTGTGGTTGTATACGTTCTTAGTTGGTTTGCACCCTATCATACTAACTTCCTTAAGGATGTCCAATGTTTAGTTTCACAATGAAATGAATATTCAACTTTGAGACCTTGCTTCTTCGAAGATATGGAACCAATTTTCCAAGATCATTGACAAAGAGCTGCTTGTTGATATATGCATTCAAACTTTGAGTTTGCTGAGAATCATTATCGGTAACGATTATCTTATCTACATACTATAAGATGGCAATGAATAAGTTACCTTATTTCTACCTAAAAAAGGAAAAATGTTTTTGAACAAGAAAAAAAAATTATTAAAATAAAAGAGTATGTAATTCCCAACTTGAAAGAGATACTGGAACAATATATCATCATCAAACTCCCCCTATACATAACACACTGAAAACCTCCCAAAAAACATAAAACCACAACCAACTCCTAGCTCCTCGAGCCCCAAAACATTAAAAAAACACCCTTAATGTTAAAAATTGAAATCCTCCCTACTGCCAACAGAATTTACAAGCCTTACCTAAAAAATCACAACCTCTAGGACCCAAAAGGAAATGGTACAATAAAATCCTAGCCTTTAATCTCTTATTCCTATTTTTTAATTCATTTTTTAGCATTAATCTTTTAGTTAGTGACCGAATTTTCTTTTGCCCATTCCTCTAATCCTGAGCCATATCAAGATTCTCAAAACTATCCAACACTAACTCATTACAACAATCTACAAGACCCCTTGATTGGAATAATACAAGAAACCGAGCTCTTGATACTTTCCTTTTCTTGATCTAAATACCGACCACCTCATGATACCAACATTTTTTTTATGTCAACTCAAAACTCACACAATCATGCCCACCAGAAAATTTTTGTATGGGCAGATCAAAACTCACAACCCCCTATGCCTAAGACTTATCCATTAATTTTATAATTGATGGGAGCCCAGGAAAAAAAAATTAAGATGTACCCAAAGAATTATTTTTATCCACACCATGAATATTAAATATTTTAGTAAAATTAGGACCAACAATAGAGAAAGAAGCACTAGTGTTTGATGATGATTTTGACACAAGATCACCTTTATGAATTTCCCTATTGAGCCCAACAAAATTATGCACAAGACCACAATTTTCTAGCCCATTACTATAGTCTAAGTGCCCTAAACTCTACAATCGATTGATAAACACTAACTTAACGTTCTAGAGGATGCTTAGCACCTATACCACACCTCACATCCATAATCATCTCTTCATTTCCTACACCATGAGATTTTTTTGTCACCTTCTCATCACCATTTGCAATATCACCCTGCCATATCTTTATTTCCTCCTTGTCGCCATGATTCAATGTCACCTATTCCCTATTTCTACTGCATTCATTCTCCAAACCTAGTATATGCTAGTCTCCCCTTACCTCTACATGGCTCTCATTCCTTCTACCCAGATGCCAACACACATCCTTTAGCGGGCTTGCTGCTTGAGCTAACCATTTCATGGGCCACTGCCATTCTTTACCTTAGGAAAATTCTTCACCACTCCACTACTCTTTGGCTACCCTTAGGCCACCATATCTATCAATTCAATCCACTAGACTGTACTTTTGAAAAATGGGCATGAGTTAACTAAAAAGATCATGCATCAAAATCAATGCCAACAATAGCACCAATCATCTAAAAAGTCATCATCCATCTTTGCGAATTCTTTCCAACTATAAAAATACTGGACGTCCAACTGAGCTTCATCGATTCCACTAATTTGAGAAAATTTTCCATGATTATTCACTTTTAAACTAAAAGAAATTGACTAGAATTTATTGCTGCCTCTTCCCCCTAATGGATTTCCAACGAAATCCTTCCACATTGACATGAATATTGAATTTTGTCTTATATGAAATCAATCAATCCCCAATAACACCACCCGAATTAAACAATACTTATAGCATCTCCATTTTTTCCTTAGTCAACTAATGTATTGAATGATTTTTGTTCAATCAAAATAAAGATTTTAGCATCGAATCTCATGAGCCCTAATAGAACTTTTAGTAAGAGGAGCTTTTTGCTCTAACCCAAAACCCCATTCTTAGTAAACTAGGAATAATTTGCTCATGTTTGTTTGAAGCCATACTGAAATAGTGAGGAGGAGAAATTTTGCAAACCATTGTCTAGGTGCTTATTTAAGGCTATCCAATGATTTCCTTAGTTTGCACACATGATTGTCTTCTTGCTTAAAAAGCCCTTGAGGTGACACCATATTTATTTCTTCATGTTGATCTCCATGAAGAAATGCATTACCGCATCCATCTGATGAAGTTCCCAATTTTTCATCATTACCACTGTAAGTGAACACCTTAGGTTGGGTAAAGGTGCAAACATTTCTGTACAATCCAACCCTTCCAATTGACTATAGCCTTTGGTCACCACCTTGGCCTTATGTCATTCAATGTAACCAACAGATTTCTACTTGATCATGTACACCCATTTCAAACCTATTGGTTTCTTTCCTCTTGCAGCTTTTCCAAGTATTGTTCTTCTCTGAGGCTTTAATCTTTTTTTCATGGCCTTTTGCCATGTAGAACTTCTAATTGCATGATTGAAATTTTGTGGCTTCTTCTAAGTGGATATTAAGAAAGGCCTTAGAGCTTTATTGAGATAAGTATAGAATAGATAATAAGAAAATGGATAAGGTTTACTTGAAGTTACTAAATTAGCTGTAAGTGGCATAGGTGATGATCTGTCTATTTGAGAAAGTTCACAAACATAATTTTGCAAGCAATAAGGGGTTTTCTATCTCTTTGAGGTCTAGTATGTTGGTTTGCTGCAAAGAGATGGAACTATATAATTTGTAGTGGTTTGTTGGGTAAGGGAATTGTGTCACCTTGTTCACCTTCATTTTGGATCATTTGCTCATCAACAACAAGTTGTTCTTGAAGTTTGTTAGAAGTGTTTAAGACTGGTGTAATTTGTGTTTTAGATTTGAATGGGAAAAGGTGCACAAAAAAAATATTACAAGACATAATTTTTGTGTTTCCAAATTCTAGATATTGTATATTTTCTTATTGCAAGAATAACAAGCAAATCACAAGGTTTTGAGGTTGTCTCAAATTTGTAATAAGTTTTGTTATAAGCATAACATAAACACCATAGAACTCGAAGATAATTAAGAGACGTGGACCTTGAAAACAAGATTTTCTATAGACTTTTTCCTTGCAACTTGACAAATGCTATATGGTTAATTAAATATGTAGTAGTTAATATGCATCCACCCTAAAATTTGATTGGTAAATTTACTTGGAAGGAGGAGGCTCTTGCTACCTCTAAAAGATGACTGTATTTTCTTTTGAGCACTTCATTTTGTTGCGATCATAGGACATTTGAAGAAATATTCCTTTTTTTTTTGTGTAGGAATGTGAGCATCAGACCAGTTCCGGATTCCAAGGAATTATCACATCTTACTTGGTGAACTAGTTTTCTAAATTGATTTTTTATCATGGCATAAAAAGTTGATGTGCTAATATCTAGTTATGTTTTCTATAGATTTTTCCCTTGTATTTGCTTGTCTTTTGATGTGTTTTTGTCAGGATATGGTGCTTAACTAGTTCATATTTTATTTTCAGGTCATATTAAAACTTCATGTGAGTTAGGAAGGAGTGTGGCAAAGTTTTGGAGCTTAGACACCCTTATACACACCCATGTGCCAAACCGTGTTGAATTAAGCGAGATTTTAAGGTCCAAAAGAGCAACACAGCCTGTTACATGGCCGTGTTCCAACTTGTGTTTGTTTTAGTTTTTAGGGGTTTTAGGTTAACTCATGAGAGAAGAGAAACAAAAGGGAGGAGGCAAAAAAAGACATAGAAATAGAGTTTTTCATGGAGGAAGGCCACCATAGGCAATTCTAATTATCAACACCATTTCATGAGTACCGGATCGAAGATTTCTTGGAGAAAAAAGAAATTCTGCCATGGACCATTCTTTTCTTATTTTCTTTTAATTCTTTGGTATTTATTCTATGACATTAGGAGCTAAACTTTTCCTATTCATGCTTAGTGTAGATGAACCCTAGGATAATTCTATGATTGTGATTATTTCTGGTTTAATATGACTGTATTTTTTTAGATTTATCCAATATGCTTTCTTGTGTTGATTAATAGTAGCTAGACTATTAATTCAATATGGGATGATAAATATGTGCCAGGTAGTATCCGGTATGTTTGTTGTTGATCATTATTGGATGAAAGGGATATTATTGTAACTGAGAGTAATAGGTGCGATATAATACTTCTAAACTAGGGTGAAACCTAGTAGTGGGTCGTAGGAAATTAATGTATTCTTAGGAAGCACTGTAGGCCTAGACACCCTATCGGTGACTTAAGAATAGGGTTAGTGTAATAAGAATAATAGGGAGCTAATCTACATTAGGTAGTACTCAACGGTCCAAGTTAATCACAATCTTGTTAAACAAAAGTAAAAGCAACACAATTGAAGTTCTAGGGGGATTTGATTCTTTGTATGAGATTTTTTACCGTTGATTGTTTTAATTGTTTTCTACTGCCTGCCGACAGTTAGTAGTTCATAAGAGTTAGTTAAACAAATCCTTTGAATTGACAGTTAGATAATAGGGAGATATTGAGTATGGTAAACAAACTTCATTCCTTAGGAAAAATGATCTTGGAACTTGCCACTACTATACTTTGATGATAGATGTGTTTGCCTATGAGTTCACATACTTGTTTAAGTATAGAGAGATTTGATGCATGCACACTATTACTAGTGTAGTGGGAAAGGTTTGATGTGAACTACCAACATACCAAGTTTTCTAGCGCCATTGTTGGGGTACATTTGTTAAGTTTGCTACTTAAAAAATTAATCTATATTAATCTAGCTATTTATTTTATTACATTATTTTTCTTTAAATTTTTAGTTTATTGATTTTTACTTCTTTGCTTGAAGGAATTTCGGTGTATGACTCATAGCCATCCCAGTGAAGTGGTTGAAGCGGATCTAGAAATGGAAAGAACGTTGAGGAAACTCTTATCTTCAAAAGGTTTTGAGTTACAACCTTCACATTCTGATTTGGCACAATAAAGAGAGAATCAGGGAGGATTAATTATGGAGCACCGTAATCAAGCGAAGACTATGTCAGAATATGCTAAACCTTTTTTTGAATGGACAGAATCAAGTATTGTTAGACCTTTGTCAATGCCAATAATTTTAAGATCAAGCCAAATATTATTTAGATGGTGCAGAATTGTGTCAATTTGATGGCTTGGTGGATAAGGACCCTAATGTTCTCATTGCTTGTTTCCTGGAGATATTTGATACATTTAGAATTATTGGAGCTAGTGAGGATAGCATTTGGATGAGATTATTCTCATTCTCAATGAAAGGGAGAGCTGAGCAATGGTTGACTTCACTTCCAAGAGGATCTATTGCCACTTGGAATGCTCTTGCCAAGAATTGTTTATTAAAATATTTTCTTTCAGCTAAGATTGTGAAGCTCTGTAATGATATCTCTGCTTTTTGTCAAATGGATTCAAAGATACTATATAAAGCTTAGGAAAGATTCAAGGACTTATTGAAAAGGTGTCCACATCACAGATTACTTACATGGATGCAAGTACAAACATTCTATAACGGTCTGAGTTATTCTTCCAAACAGATGATTGGCACAGCAATTGGTGGTACTGTGAACAGTAAAATGCCTGAAGTAGCTCAAGATTTGATTAAGGAGATGGCAATAAACAATTATCAATGGCAATCATCGTGAAGGATTGAGAAAAATAGAGTAGCCATAGTGAAAATTTTGATGCCTATTCACTATTGGTGAGCCAAATTGAAGCTTTAATAAAAGAATTCAGGAATTTTTCAATTAGCCAAAAATAGTTGTAGTGATGGTCTATGATAATTGTCAAGGAGAACATGCAACCTTGGAGTATCAAGTTACCAATTAAAGGAGCAATAACCAGTATGTTAATTTTGTTAAAAAATTTTTAGGTCCACTTGGAAACAACTACCTCATCCCAAGGTGGGAAAGTTACCTAATGGATATCTAAAATGTTTGAGGAAGAGGTATGAATTTCCAACAACCCATTTCTTCTAAAATTTTTGAAGAACTAATGATGGGGTTTATGAGCAATATTCAAGCTTAGTGTCAAAATCTAAAGGACACTGTTGAGAAGTAGTAATCAATGTTTCAGAAGCAGATAAAAATAATGTCAAAATCCATAAGGGAAATCAACAAGGCCATCATGACACTGACAGCTAAACAGTTGAAGGGTATTACTCTTTCTAGTGGAAAATAGTTGCTTGATAGAAAAAAGTGATGAGAAAAAAAAGTCGATAGAAGTTGAGAACCCACCTCGAGAGTTCCAATAGTAAATCACCATCTTAATAAAGGAAAAAAAGACCATCAAAACTGTCAAAGAAGAAAGAGGAAGCCAAGCAATATCGTTCACCATTACTATGTCCTTCCTGTTTATCAAAGGATAAAGATGAGGAACAATTTGTTAAATTTTTTGCTACATTTAAATAACTCCATATTAATATTCCTTTTGTAGAAGTATTAGAACAGTTGCGGCATTATACAAAATTTTTGAAGGATATTTTAGTAAAAAACAAGAAGTTAAAAGAATTGTATTCAGTGATCCTGAATGGAGAATACTTAGCAATGATTCAAAATGACTTGCCAAGGAAGATTAGTGATCTAGGGAGTTTTACTATTCCTTGCACTGTTGGTCCTTTTTAATTGGTAGAGCTTTAGCAAATTTGCATGCTAGTATAAATCTAATGCCTTATGCTTTGTTTAAAAAACTGGAGTTAGGGGAGCCAAAACCAACTAGGTTGAGCATTCAGTTAGCCGACAGATTAATTAAATATCCTTGGGGAATAATTGAAGATGTGTTGGTGAAAGTTAATAAGTTTATCATTCTCGCTGATTTCATTATATTATAGATGGATATGGATGCACTTGTACCTTTGATTCTAGGCTGACCATTTTTAGCTATTGCAGGAGCATTAATTAATGTTTAAAATGGTAAATTGGTTTTGAAAATAGGGTCAGAAAAAGCTACCATTCATATTTCTGATACCATGAAAAATATTCTTGATAAGGATGATACTTGTTCTTCTTTAAATTCAGTGGATATTAAGGTTGTCCATTGTTTTCAAGAATATGTTTTGGAGGATCCATGGGAGATGTGCATCACTCAAGGGAGGACTTAGTGGTTCAGTTGGATATTGAGAAAGTTATTGACCATGGGGAAAAACAAGAGAGAATTACTCCAAGCATAACAAGGAGGAAGACATTAATTGAGGAATCACCAAATTTTGAGTTGAAAAAGTTATTTGATCATTTGGAGTGATAGCCAAAGTGCTATTGCCCTGACCACCTGCCGATCATGGGAAAGAGGGCGCCAGACACCTGAGGCATACGACCTCGGTACAACACCAAATGCCAACTTCGGAAGCTAGCGTAGCGCCTCCTTCGGTAGGGCGACCGAACCAGCTTCGGGGGAGAAAGACCAACCACCCCCTACGGGAGAAAGCTCCTCGAAGGTGTAGGCACCGAAGTTCCAGCTCAACTCCGGAAAAGGACCCATCACCCCGAAGTGAGACATCAACCAAAGGGACCTCGGTTGTACGGCAAGAGCCATCAAGGAGTCTCTGACACTCTGCTCATATACGTCTCCGACACGCCACCCCTAAACACACTTTAACACGCCATCGTAGCATGCGTCCTGTCATACAGGGAAACACCTACTACGGCTTGCACCCCGAGGAGCTTGTAGATGACTAGGGGCCTCCACGCCCAAAAGTACGAACACCATCCATCCATACACGTATCATAATCTGAAGGGATCACCTCCTCCCTCATAGACCAGGGAAATGGTCACAGGCGGGGGGTTTTCTCCGCCCGGAGGACCAAAAGGAGAATAGGACGCTCTCCTCTCTCCGCCTGAAGACTCTCCTTTCAGCCCTCAGAAAGACACGCCAGGAAAGGGTTCCTTGTGCTTATTACTGAGTATCTCTCTTTCTCGGAGCACTGACTTGAGCGTCGGAGGTTCCCCCCTTAAAAACCACCCCGGGGGCCTCCTGACCCCTATCTTCTGAGTGTTTCAGCCATGTCTCCCTGAAGGATCTCCGCTCTGGACTCTCTCCCACACCGGAAGTCTTTCCCATCCTCAGCAACCACGGTACCAGGGAGCTGCCGGCCACCACTTAAGGTGACCCTCTCAGGGTACCTTCTTGCACCTCCAAGACCCCCTGCTGCCCGCACCGCTGCACACAGTGGAGATGCTAGTTCCGCCTAACCGGACCGCATCAGATGCAGGGCTCCACACCTCCCAAAGCCCGCCATCATCTGGCGTCGTCTGTGGGAAATCACTCCCAGGTTGCCAAAAGATGAAGCCGGCATTCTAAGGAGAGGGGACTCCCGAGGTCCCCGTCCGTGCCAGAGATTCAACGGGCAGCCAAATAATGGCAGCAGGGATTTCCCTGCCCAAGGGTGAACGTCCTCTGACTATTACCATAGGCTTCCTGAACGAATTCCCACATCCTGGCATGGTCGGAATGAGGCAGTAGTCAAGCCAAAGAAGGCCGCAGCAAATCGAAGGCCCTCCTCATCAGTACCTCGTGAGATGGAGAGTCCCATGCCAATTCACAGGAATTGGGAAAACGGAGATCAATGGGATAAGTCCTCGGCGGGAACCATCCTCCCCGGAGTACGACCTACAGGAAAAGCAAGGTCACGATGACCCAGACCTCCCCGCCGAAAGAGTTCTGCACCCGAGGAAAAAATTGCCATCTCTTCGGCAACGAAGTCAAAACCCATTGCCTCGAGAGGTCATTTACGGCTTGACTTGCGGGTAGAAGGCGCCGACTCTACCTCCTAGGACACGACCGCTGTCCGAAGTGACCCGTCTCCGCGCAACGCCGCGAGAAAGAGTAGAGCATTCGGAAAAGACTATCAAAATGGTGCATTGAACTCAAAGAGTACTACATCGCACATGAGCCTAGAAGGGCAGTAAGCGCCCAAGTACTGGTAGACTAGATTGCTGAAATCCCAGAAGTAGGGAAGGCTGAAACCAACAAAGGAGATGGAGCGAAGCTAGATCCAGAGTGGAAACTCCTTACTAGTGGAACCCCAAGCGCAGAACATCAGGGTCGGAGACTCGAAGGCAAGGAGGCCACCAAGACGGTCAAATTTGATTACCAAAAGTGTTGGGCCATCCGAGCATGGCAACGCTAGGTATAATAACCTCGCACAAAAGGCGGAAAGATCCTACAAAGAGGAATCTCGCGACCAAAGAAGTCCCGAAAATCCTCATGAAGAGGCAGGAAGTGCGAAGACATTCCTGACGATATTTCCTGATTGAGGAAAAGCTATACAGGCAAAGGTATGCAATTCCGTTATTAAGATATATCGGTAAAATGGGTGCAGGACAATTCATCCAAGAGGTGTGAAAATGGCCAGAGACACTCTAGCACTCAAAGACTGCCTTCAGAGAGGATAACCTCGGAAAGATTGCACCGAGCCACTCCAGATAGCACCCGAAGATGTGAAGTTCTGCGCGATAGCAGACGACTACTTCACTGAGTGGGGTAAGGCAGAACTCCTAGCAACCATGCCAGCAAAATGTGTACAAAAAGTTCGTCTGGAAGAACATAGTATGTTGATTTGGCATACCGACGGTGACACCGGCCAGTAATGATTTCCAGTCAATGGACAGAGGATTTCAAGAATTCGTCACCGACCTCGGAATAAAAAGGCATTTCAGCCCACTAGCTCAGCCCCCGAGCAACAGGCAAGTAGAGTTGCCGAAAGAGCTACAAAAGAGGGACTATAAGAGATGCAGAGGGAAAGTGGCTAGGAGAACTTCCTATTATACTAAGGAGTTGTCACTTATCTCTAGTACAGAAGCCACTATCCATTTGAAGTAGTTCGGCCATCATACAGAAGTTTGACGAAGGATGGCCAATGAACCAAGCCCGAAAGCAGGCCTTTCCGGTAAAAGGTGGCCATAAGTACAAACCTGCATGATAGGCCAAAAGGAATAAGGAAAAGGAGACCTCGCCCCCGAAAGGCCGAATTAGAACCCCGAAAGCTGTCCTATGGGGTACTTCGGCATTTGGTCCTAGACGAGGTCTGAAAGGGAGTATACAAGCTCGGCAGCACCGAAGAAGGAAAACTGAAAAATACAAGGCACTCGGGCGCCTTAAAGAAATTCTACACTTAGAATTTTTAGACAAGAAATGGTGAAAGCCAGAAATTTCTCTAAGTACAGAAAGTTTTCCCTTCTCTGAGAATGTTTGCCGAACATAGCTGAATTATGGACTCCCGAAAGTCTCCTATTCCTTTAGAAGTTAGTTGGGTTATAGACCCAAAAGAGGGCAAGTCTACTGAACACGGCCAACAAGGGGTAGGCTAAACTTTGCATAAGGGAACTTCACCAACTACGAAAGACCTCCCGAAGAATGGCCGACGAAAACGAGCAAAGAGAGTACTGAAGTCCTTTGACCGAAAGTGGTCGGGACAAATGGGAAACAAAAACTGCTCAAAAAGACTTAGCCAAAAAAGATGAAGGAAAATTCATTGAAGAAGGTCTTGATACAAGGAGAAGATTACAAGAAGAAGAAGTACAAAGAAAAAGAAGAAGGCGAAGGTCCTAGAATATCTAAGGGACCCCGGCGTTGTGGGAAGCTTCGGCTCCTGAATCTTTTGCCGCCACCTTCGATGCAGGAAGAGGAAACGGCAGGTTAAGGAACTCGACTCTTGACCACATCCACCGAGGCCCCTCGGGAATATCTAGGGCAGCTAGAAAGGAAGGATCGAGGTCCGGATACTTCTTTAGAAATTGATGACGAGCTAGGCAGACGCCGTCTTGAAAAGCAACCTTGGACGTTTGGACGACTTTGCTTCTTTCAACATCCAACTCGTCCGCCTCATGTTGAAGATCCGAAACCTCCTGCTAAAGGTCAGAAATCTCCTTCTCCAGCTCCTCGGTTTTCTTCTTCTTCTTCGAACCCTCCTTCAGCAAGTCGACCTCGGCCTGGAGTTCGGCATTTTCAGCCATTGCCTTCGCCAGGAGGGCAGACTCCCCTTTCTTTTCCTTTTGAAGGGTCTCGTTGGCCGAAGTTAGGCTAATTAATTTGTTGCCAAGGTCAGACATCTTCTTGGAAAAATCCTTCAAGAGCCCCTCTTGGCCCTTCAAGAACTCCTCCCGAAGACCGGCAATCTTCTCCTTGCATATTTGGTTCAACTTGGTGTTCGTCAGCATCGAGTTAGCATAGAAAACTTTGGCCTTCTCCAATTTTTCTTCTATCCAAGGGCTACACCTACTACGGCTTGCGCCCCGAGGAGCCTGTAGATGACTAAGGGCCTCCACGCCCAAAAGTACGAACACCATCCGTCCATACACGTGTCACAATCTGAAGGGATCACTTCCTCCCTCATAGACCAGGGAAATGGTCACAGGCGGGGGGTTTTCTCCACCCGAAGGACCAAAAGGAGAAGAGGACGCTCTCCTCTCTCCGCCTGAAGACTCTCCTTTCAGTCCTCAGAAAGACACGCCAGGCAAGGGTTCCTTGTGCTTATTACTGAGTATCTCTCTTTCTCGGAGCACTGACTTGGGCGTCGGAGGTTCCCCCCGAAAAACCACCCCGGGGGCCTCCTGGCCCCTGTCTTCTGAGTGTTGCAGCCAGGTCTCCCTGAAGGATCTCTGCTCCGGACTCTCTCCCACACCGGAAGTCTTTCCCGTCCTCACCAACCACGGTACCAAGGAGCTGCCGGCCACCACTTAAGGTGACCCTCTCAGGGTACCTTCATGCACCTCCAGGACCCCCTGCTGCCCGCACCACTGCACACAGTGGAGATCCTGGTTCCGCGTAACTGAACCGCATCAGATGCAGGGCTCCGCACCTCCCGAAGCCCGCCATCATGGAGTATGATTTCTTAGCACCAAATTCTAAGTTGCCAGTGATTATTTCCTCTTTGCTAAGTGCAGACGAAATAAGGAAAATTTTGGAAGTGTTGCAAAAGCAAAAGGGAGTTATTGATTGGTTTATCATAGATAGAAAAGGGATAAATCCATCATATTGTACACGTAAAATTTTGATAGAGGAAAATTGTAAACCCGATAGTGCAACCATAATGGAGATTGAACCTAAATGTCAAGGAAGTAGTGAAGGCTAAAGTGATTAAGTGGTTGGATGCTGAAGTAATCTACCCTATCTCAAACAGTGTATAGGTGAGCTCGGTTCAAGTTATGCCTAAGAAAGGGGGGATGACTCTCATTCAGAATGAGAATAACAAACATATTCTTACTTAAACACTCACGAGATGAAGGGTGTGCATCTATCTTTTTTATTGATTTAATATTAGAATATTTAGCTGGTCATGTTTACTGTTGTTTTTTGGATGGTATGTCAGGTTTTGAATTTTGATCGTGCCAAAGGATCAAGAGAAGACAACATTCACTTATTCATATGGTATGTTTGATAATCATAGAATTTCTTTCAGTTTGTGTAATGCCCCCACCACATTTCAGAGATGCATGCTAGTGATCTTTGATGACTTGGTGGAAGACATCATAGAAGTATTTATGAATGATTTTTCTGTTCATGGTGATTCCTTTGATAGATGTCTTCATAATTTGGATAAAGTATTAGAAAGGTGTGAGGAAACGAATTTGGTTCTAAATTAGGAGAAATTTCATTTTATGCTTCAAGAAGGAATAGTTCTAGGGCACAAGATATCAAGTAAAGTTATAGAAGTAGATAAGGTTAAGATTGAAACTATTTCAAAACTACCACCACCGTCTTCAGTCAAGGTGAATAGAAGTTTTCTTGGTCATGTGGCCTTTTATAGACAGTTTATTAAAGATTTTTATAAGATAGCAAAACCACTCATTAAATTGTTAGAAAAGGATGCAATTTTCAATTTTAATGATGAGTGTTTGCTAGCCTTTAACATTCTCAAGGAATGTTTGACTAATGCAACCATAATAGTGCCACCCAGCTAGTCACTTTCATTTGAATTAATGTGTGATGCTAGTGATTGGGCATAGGTGTCATTTTAGGCCAGTGTAGGGATAAACATTTCCAACCTATTTACTATGCTAGTAAAACAATAACAAGTGCACAAGAAAATTACACCACCATTGAGAAAGAGTTATTGGTCATAGTTTTTGCTATTGATAAATTTTAATCTTATTTACTTTTAACTAAAGTTATTATGTACACTGACCACTCAGGTTTGAAGTACCTATTTGATAAGAATGATGCGAACCCAAGACTAATCTGATGGATTCTTTTATTGCAAGAGTTTAATTTAGAAATCATAGACAAAAAAGGGAGCAGAGAATCTAGCTGCAGATCACCTTTCTAGGTTGGAGAATCCTGCAGGAGCGTCCATGAAGGAGAAGGATATTAACGATTCATTTCTTAATGAACATCTTTATATGCTTAATTCTGAACATTCAGATGAACCTTGGTTTGCTAACTATTCTAATTATCTCGTATGCAGAGAGCTACCACGAGATATGACGTACTAATAGAAGAAGAAATTCTTTTCTAACTTGAAATATTATTTTTGGGATGAACCATTTTTTGATAGAATTTGTGCAAATCTAATCATCCGGTGATGTATATCATATCCCAATACAAAGAAAATATTGGAGCAATGCCATAAAGACCCCATGGGAGGTCACTTCCAAGGCAACACCATAGTAAGAAACATGTTGGAGTTAGGTTTATATTGCCAGCCCAGTTTCAGGATGCGAGAAGACATGTAATTTCATGCGATAGCTATCAATGATCTAGTATTAATTGAAAAAAAAAAAAAGACAAAATGCATCAACATGGAATCCAAGCATGTGAAGTGTTTGACATTTTGGGAATTGATTTTATGGTCCTTTTCGATTGTCATTGGGGAATCAATACATTCTAGTAGTTGTAGATTATGTTTCTAAATGGATTAGGGCATAGGCCTTACATATAAATGATGTCAGGGTTGTGGTTAAATTCTTATGGAAATTGTTTACCCAATTCAGGACTCCTAGAGCCATCATTAATGATAGGGGCATACACCTTTGTAACTCTTAATTCAAGAAAGTGCTTAGTAGATTTGGAGTCACCCATAGAACAACCACTGCTTATTGTTCACAAGCTAGTGGTCCAACTAAATCATCTAACAGAGAGATTAAGTAGATTCTAGAAAAAAGTTGTTTCCTTGTCTAGGAAAGATTGGTCTCTTAAGTTAGATGATGTGTTATAGGCATATTGATTAGCATATGAGACACCTATCAGAACTACCCCATACTATTTAGTTTATGAGAAAGCCTGCCACCTCCCAGTGGAGTTAGAACATAAGGCATGCTAGGCTATAAAGAATATTAATTATGACTTTGAGCGTGTAGGTGAAAAACATTTTTTGCAGCTAAATGAGTTTGATGAGTGGTGAAATGTAGCCTATAAGAACTCTAGAATTTATAAAGAAAAGGTTAATAAATGGTACAATGCAAGGTTCATGTAAGGAAAGGAGTGTTACGTCGGCAATTGGGTGTTAATATACAATGCTTGACTCCGACTCTTTCCAAGTGAGCTTAAATCCCATTACTCTGGGCGATTTGTAGTAATGAAGGTTTTTATTTTTGGTGTTGAAGAAATTAAGCACCCCTAAAAAGAAACATTCAAGGTGAATGGCTGCTGACTTAAGTGATATTTTGGAGAAGACTCCCAACATCCATCACAAGGATATCATGCTCAGCCACCCCCAGCCAAGCATCAATTAAAGCATCTATGACGTCAAGTTGACGACGTTAAACCTAGCGCTCCTTGGGAGGCAACGCAAGCAAATTTTTCAAAGTTTCAGGAGCCAAACATGCCTTCTAACATGGTTGTGTTAAACAACATGGTTTCAAACATAGCCATGCTTGATTTACTAAATTAATTTTTCAAAAAAGATTTTTAATTGAGCTTCAGTAAACAAACACGGCTTGTGCTTAAGCCATGTAGCAAGGCGTGTTTCACAACATAGTCACATACATGGCCATGTTTCCACTCATGTTAGTAAAAAATTTGAAATTCCAAAGTTCAAACACATTCACATATATGACCAAGTTACAAGGCGTGTTAAAGAGACACGGTTCTATACATGCTCAAGTCTGAAGGCGTGTTCTTCCTCTAAGATGGTTAAGTTTTGATCTCCAAGGTACCAACATCGATGCCCACACACCTGTGTGGTCACCCGTGTACACAAACACGACTTTAAACATGCCCATGTTTTCTTTTGTATTGTTTTCTCTAATTTCAGAAGTAGTCTTATTTTTCATACCTCAAACATGGTCTATAACATAATTGCATTTGAAGGCATGTTTCACGTACATGGTCCCTAACACACATGTGTTTTAACCTGTGTTTGCTCTGTACATGAAAACATTTCAACTTCTAGTATAGGGTCACTAATACATCTGTATGGTAGCCCATGTTTACTAGCAACACAACCCTGCATACCCCTCCATGTTTTGTACTTTGATCGCACTTGAATTTTGCCCAGGAACCTAACATGGTCTCTAACATGACCATGTGAACCACCATGTTTCATAAAACTTTTGAGTAACATGGCCATGTACACACCCGTGTACATAATCGTGTTCATCTCCAATGGCTTACAAACAAACTTTTCTCCCCCTGTTGCGAGCTCCATTATAACTTTCTGTTTTCTTGTGACCTAAAGTGCCTAGAACCCTCAATTTTCTCTACTTATAACCTTCGCAAGGTGTGATTAACCTCCATTTTTCCTTTGATTCAAGTGTTGTTTTGTTCTACTAGGTTTTTTATGTTTCTTCATCCAAGAACTTGATGGAAACACATCTATATTAAGGCTGGACTTTTTGAATTTATTCTTCATGTCTTTATGGCTATGGATTAGATTGTTTGAAAGAATTCTAGTTGAGATATACTTTCTTTGTGGCTGTTAATGTATTGATTGTCGCAACCTAGACTTCTCTTACTTGCAATCCAAGAAATTTGGTTTTCTAAGTGTTTGATAATTGCTCTCAATGGGTTGTATACAAAATTCTGATGGTTTTGTTGATTTTTAGGATTATGGCTTGAATTTTTTATGACATGGATGACTTGCCATCGAAAATCTCCACGTGCTTTGTCTCCATTGAGGCATACTCACTCCAAGAGGTTTTTCAAGACTGAGCGATCATTTTTCAGTCATATTTTGACTATTTCATGACTCCACAGATGAAGGATACCATGGTGCGATGTGGTTGGACTCATTTGCATGAGCCTCTAACATTTGTTTCCATGACTATGGTGTGGGAGTTTTACGCTAATGGCATTTTTTGAGGTCATTGTTCTAAGGTCTCACTATAGGGGTTTTTATATAACATGGAGCTCCACACTTATGCGAGTGACATAGAGTGCCATCTCAGCCTCACTCAGCTTTCAGATCATTTCCCACAGCTTGGCCAGGCAGAGCTAACACCGACATTGGCGGCCGCTCGGTTGCTTGGACTTTTGTGCTAAGGCTTAGCCCTTTTCTTCTGCCATTGTAGCTACTGCCAACTATTCATCCATCGTTCATCCTTCTTATTGAGTGTCTTTATTATCAGCCTTGTGCCGATTCAATCACTGAGGAGTAGGTGGGTCTGCTGTATTCCATACTCACTAATCGCCCGATGAGCATCAGTCGTGTGATCCTAAGGACTATTGCGAGCGCTGTCCATGACCTGACTTTGCCCATGGTTTTCTTGCAACTGATTATAGAGCTCCTCATCGCACAACTTATTGTTTGTCATGTTGGAGCACTCCAAGTTGTAGTTCCACCGTGCCTATGAGAGGATGGTCATAGTTCGAGCGATGCTGAGGAGGATGTGCATGCTGACGCCATTGCTGATCGTGCTTTTGTCTAAAGTTGTTACTTCCATCATGACATTATCTGTTTCCTCTAACATTACAAACTTGTTTCCATTTATATTCTCATTCTATATGTTTTCTTTTTATATTGGAGCATTGGTTGGTCCCTTTTTAGTTTTGTACTATTTCAAATTAGTTTCGTTATATTTGCTTATATTTTGTTTTTCATATATTTTGTGGTTGATCATCTTTTTTGTTTTCTTTGGAGACCTTCAAATTTTCTAATGGAAGCTTGTTCAACATTCTTTCCAAAACAACTTTTTAGAATGACGACTTGCGAGACAAGTAATTCATTTTTCTTTTCAAGGGCAGTGTCTGTGTTTATCAGTCCTTCATTTTCCCTTTATTTTTCATGTTAGCACATTGAGCACAATTAACAACTTAAGTATGGGGGTAGTGGATTTCATTTTTAGCCCTTATTTATTGTGACTATTTATTTTTGAATTTATCTTTTTGTCAATTTTTTTGGAAATTTTTAAATTTTTGTAGCTTAATTTTTCACTTTAGTACTTAATTTGTTCCTAAAATTTTTTTGTGATTCATTAGCAAGATAATGGAAGATGGTCTTGAGAAACTATTTTTGGATTAAGTTTTTATGTTTAGTACACTGTTCAGAGCTTGATAAGTTTTGATTTTTTTTGTTGGATTGATGAAAATTTTGGTTATGGTTGATTATTGATAAAGTAAAGTAAAGTAAATATACTACTCCACTATTTTAGTGTTGAAGTAGGTTGAGGTCGTCTTCTAAGGTAATAGTCGATCACAACTTAAAAAGATGCAAGAGCATGAGTATGAACAAAAGATTGTCCTGGATTGTGTTGAGAGTTAGCTTAGGTATTGGCAGAGCGCCTATAGTGTACACTAGCTGCAAAAGTTTTTGACACATGACAAGAATTGGTTGAAAAGAAAAAGAGAAAACAAAGATATTGAAAAGTCAATTAATCGCTCAATCCACGATTTGTGGTTTGAATGGTTGTACGTAGTTAGCTTTGGCTTTAGTGTGGTTTATGCTTTTTAATTTGCATGAAAATTTGATGTTATCTTTTCCAATTTCGAGAGATATAGGTTGCTAGCTTGAGAATGAATTGTTCCCATTAAATTATTTTGTTTTGGAAGTGTTGGATGAAAGGTGTTACATGCTTAGTAGTCTTGTTAAGTTCTCAAGATAATTAGAGTCTCAATTCTATCTATATCTTTTCACTCAAGGAAATGATTCTACATTCTATGTTCTAATTGTTTTTAAGGTCTTAAAAGGTATTCAGATTTTTCACTTGGTGTTTGCTTGAGGACAGGTAAAAGTTCAGGTGTAAGGGGAAAATATGATGTGCTCATATTTTGTTATGTTTTCTATAGGTTTTTCCCTTGTATTTACTTGTTTTTCAATGTGTTTTTGCTAGGATATGGTGCTTAATTGGTTCATATTTTATTTTTAGGTTATATTCTAGCTTCGTATAAGGTAGGAAGGAGTTTGGAAAAGTTTTGGAGCTTACACGCCCATGTAGTGCCATAAATGCTCATGTTCCAAACCATGTTGAATTAAGTAAGTTCTAGAGGAGCAACACGGCTTGCTACACAGCTGTGTTCTAACCCATGTTTGTTTTAATTTTTAGGGCTTTCGGGTTAATTTAGGAGAAAATAAAAACAAAAAGAGAAGAGGTGAAAAAGGACACAGAAAAAGAGAGTTTTCATGGATGAAGGCTATCAGAGGCAATTTTGATTTTCAACATCATTTCATGAGAGCTAGGTCGAAGATTTCTTGGAGAATAAAAAATTTAGCATGGATCATTTTTTTCTTAGTTTTCTTTTGATTCTTTTTTGTTTATTATACAACACTATGAGCTAAACTTTTCCTACTCATGCTCAGAGTAGATTAACTATAGGATGATTTTGTGATTGTGATTATTTCTGGTTTAATTAATTATGTATTTTTCTTGAGATTTATCCAATGTGTTTTGTTGCATTGATTAATGGTAGCTAGCCTATTAATTTAATGTGGGATGATAAACATGTGTCAGGTAGTATCCAGCATGTTTGTTCCGGATCATCATTGGATAAAAGAGATATTGTCATAACCGGAAGTAACAGGTAAGATATAATACCTCCAGATTAGGGTGAAACTTAGTAGTAGGTCGTAGGATGTTAATGCATTCTTCAGAAGCGTGATAGGCCTAGATACCTTATTGATGACTTAATAATAGAGTTAGTGTAACGGAAATAATATGAAATGAATCGAGATTAGGTAGTACTTCACAGTCCAAGTTAATCACAATCTTGTTAAACCAAAGTAAAAGCAACATAATTGAAGTTCTAGGGGGATTCGATTCTAAGTATAAGGTTTCTTACCATTGATTGTTTTAATTGTTTTTCTTTGCCTACTGACAGTTAGTAGTATATTTTACTGCATTAATTTAATTTAGTTAGTTCATTGTAGTTAGTTAAATAAATCCTCTTAATTGTCGGTTAGATAACAAGAAGATATTGAGTACAATAGACAACTTCCATTCCTTAGGAAAAATGATCTTGGTACTTGCCACTACTATACTTTGATGGTAGGTGTGCTTGCCTGTGAGTTCACATATTTATTTGAGTATAGAGAGATTTGATGCATCCACACTATTACTAGTGTAGTGAAAAAAGTTTGTTCCGAACTACGAACACACCAAATGTCCCAAAATGAACATGAACATTAGATTTTTATTTTTAACAGGTATATCCAAGTTCCCCTTTTATAATCATCAATTGTTGTAAGATAGAGATGTGCACTAGCCAAAGATTGTGTCTTTTAGGGTCCCTAAACATCAAGATGAACTAAATCAAAAGGAGACTCTGATTTACTAAAGCTAAAAGGAAAATTTTCATTAGTTTGTAAGCATGATGGTAAATATTACAACGCTTATTTGAACTACTAAAAGACATACTAGAAATTTGAAACATTAAGGGAAAATTTTCAAAAGATATATGGCCCAAACATTGATGCTAGGTAGCAAAAGATACTCCTGTACTTGCAATTGCTGCAAATTTGGATGTGAATTGTAACCATCATGTAACTCACCTTTGGCATTTAGCTTCTTTGAGGCAAGATCTTATAGGATACAAAATGATGGAAAGAAAGTTACTAAGTAATTTATCTGTTGTGTCAACTTACTAAGTGAAGCTAAATTAGAATTAAATGTTGGAGCAAATAAAACATCAAGTAACATAGTTTTAGCAAAAAACACATGTCCACAAGTGTCTAGTTCCAAATTGGTCCCATTGTAAAACTTAACTGAATAGGCACTATTGATGTTTTTTGTGTTGGACAAGAGTTCCTTTCAGCATGTCATATTTTCTGATGCTCCACTATCAAGAATCCAATCAAGACCTCCAGTAAAATTCTTACCAACATGATTGACTAAGGCCTCATGTATTTTATTTGTCAACAAGAATATAAGTTGATCTTTCTAATTTTGTGTAAAAGGAAGTGCACCCAGGTTCTTTTCATCTTGGCTTACAAATGACTTGTTTGTAGTAAGATGTATTAGTTTGCAGTTCTTTGTTAATTTTGTTTTCCCTTGCCACCAACATGGGCACCAAATGACTTGAAAACAACTTTCTGATTCACGGCTTGCTTTGCTACAATTTTTACATAAGGTTATTGTGCCTCTTTGCTTCTTTGTTGCGGTTGGTCTTCCTTAATTACATGAAGGCAGCAACATCAGGAGTAGCAAAGTTGCCTACTTTGTTGTTTATACTCTTTTACAATTTGTGCACATGCCTTGTTGATTGTTAGGAAAAGTTCCATATTTAAGATATGACATCTAGCAATACTGTAGTGTTCATTGACCTTTATGAGAAAATAGTGAAGTTTCTTATTCCTTCATTCAAACAGAATTTCCTTTGCTGCTCCATAAGTGCATGCTAGTACAATGGCATAGGTAGCCAACTCATTCTATAATTCTTCTAATTTTGTGAAGTGATGGGCTGGGGTTTGGAGTATGTGCATGTGATGCAAAGCACCTTAAGTTTTAATTACCCTCCAGACTTAAATCCCAAGCGCACAATTGTTGCTTGTAGTGTGGTAAGTAAGGATCGATCCCATGACGACTATAGTGCTTAACTAAGTCCATTACGAGTTCTTGTATGTCTAAATGAGAGTATATACAATATGTATGATGCAAGATAAAGCAAAGCAAGTAGCATCATAATAAGAATAATAAGCAAGCAACATCGATGGCAATAAGCCAAAACTATCTACTTAGTAGGACCAAAGTATCTAAACTAGCTTTAACAACAACAAAGACTCAAACACAAGAAAAAGAATGGACTATAACAACCTCATAGGATAAAGGGTAATGTTTCATGAATGGTATCACTGACTACATGTTCATGGCATTCTTAGGTGATGGTTCCTTGCAAACATTCACTTAGCCATTTCTATATTGAGCAAGCCCTCACACCCTTGACCAAGGACATCCCTATACCATCCACCAACAATATGATTATTAAGCCACACCATCCTTTACCAAGATGGCTCCTAGGACGTCTTTATTCCTAGCAAACCACTTACTCTATCCTAAGGGCCTTGGCTTATATAAAGCCCTCTAAATCATTCCATTAAGAACTTGTGTGGTGCGTGTTTGTGGTACCAAAAGAAACATACCAAGAGGATCAAGTGCAATAATGGACACAATATATGCTATAGACATGATTACAAGCGAGATTCAACCGTTCAATCCATAAATCACCAAAACCCGAGGGGGTTTGAGTGACTACTCACTTAGGAATGAAATTGTGCAAACACCAAAGAAAGATAGAAGAGTAAGCATGAAAATGGAAAGAATAAATGAAAGGAAATAGTACTAAAGGACAGAAATCAACATGAAATAGAGATAAAACATCCATTTGGGGCCAAAGTTGAGACCTTTGAGCCTCTAAGCTTCAAAGAGCTCCAAGCTCCCAAAACCTAGATCTAAAGTGATTAATGGATCAAAAGATGCAAAGATGGCTTTCTAAGCATGCTAATCAAAGTTATATACATCTCTAAAGCATCCAAAATATCTAATGGTCACATTGGGTCAATTAGAAAATGGTTTGTCGAGTTATCTTGGCCCATATGATAGTGAAAATGACACCTAACTGCTTAAAATTTGAAAGAAAATGTTGGTCGTAGCCCTCACCATGCACAACATGGTTGCGTGTTGATGTGGGTGCATTCTAGGGGCAAATCGTGCCTTCGCTGTGCCTATACTATGCATGCTATGATGTTAGGATGCTTCTGAGGAAGGCTCCAAGGGGTCACCGCAAGAGCACAGTCTGTGCGGTGGTGATGCAGTGAGCCACTGTGTGCCTAGTGGTCATAGGGTGATATGCTAGGCGCATCCTTCACAAATCCAAGTTCCTTTATTCTATCTACTATTTGACGACATGTGTTGCAATACCTAGACTCCCTAACAAAATTCTTGTAGGGGTTGTGCACCAATCTAGGCCAATAGTCTTACAAGGTTGTAACGGGGATGGGTTTGGTTGGAAGTTGATTAGGTTAAAGGTTTTCTGAGGTGGAGCTTGAAGGCACCTAAGGCAAGCACGCAAAACAACACATCCTTAAAACTTGACTTGGATAAGAGATCCACAACCATTAAGGCATGCATAAGATATAAGCAAATGCAACTCACAACATTAACACACATCCTTTCCCCCCCAAACTTATTATGTTGCTTCAATATATTTACCATTATTTTCTTTTCCTTTCTTTTGAAAAAAATTAAAATAGAAAATGGCTTTTTTGTTAAGAATTGCTTAGCCTTTTTCTTAAAAGGGAAAGTAGAAGGACACTTAAGTTGCATTATTTACATAAGGAGCTCCAATGCATTACCCATCCACTTACTCAACCTTACCTCTACAAACTAATAGACCATACTCAGGAAGTGACCCTCCCCCAAACTTACTTCCACACCTCATTCTCTCATTTTCACTGCTTACCCTTAATCCATATGAAATGCTTACATTAAATCCACAGGACTAAAGATGAGATATGTGATTAGTTAAGTTCGAAGAAGGTACAAAAGAAGGTAGATTGCTTACAGCTCAAATGGGTTAACTAAGGCAAATCATTCTCAAGGTTGGCCTTTGGTTAGTGGTTAAGCTCTAAAATGCCATCAGGTTTCCAAATAAACACACAAAAAAAAAAAGGTTTGAAAAAGGTATTTCAAGCAATGTTTAGATTGAATATAAAACCAAGCACTCTCAACAAAAAACAATTCAACAAATTGAAAAAATTTGGCTAAAAATTCACAAGGTAAAATCTCTATCACCAAGAAACAAAAACTCACTTAGTTTACTTAAAGAACCAAGCAAGTAACATCAAAAGCAAATCCTCAATCCACACATGAAGCTACTCACATTGGGTGGTTCCTAGAAATGCAACATAAACTACATGATCCCTAGCATGCTACTACATGTATGCATGTTCAAATAAAAGAATTTATGTAAAAATGAGTTGCATGATATGAAATATAGTAAAAGATAACAATCAACAAGATGGAATGCCTAGATTGACTTACACATGTTCCTAAAATAACTCAAAATAAACAAACCAAAATGAAAAAACAAACAATTGCACAATGGCTGGTATTCATTCTCCATACAATCAAGCATAATTCCCCCCAAACATAAAATATAATCCCTTCATCTTGCAATATTTGGCCTCTATTCTTTTTTGGGCAGTTTCAAAATAGTTGTCCATTTCTTATCTTTCTAAATAAGGTAACTTTTTATTATTTTATATATATATCAATCATTAAAAGAAGAGAAGTTGAGAAAATTAAAGAGAAAAAGTAAGTATGGGCCATTAAAAAGTAAAAATGTTGGTAGCTTTTTTTAGATAAGTACATGTACTTTACATAAAAATAAATAAACTAATAATTTTATATTAAAATAAGGAAATAAAAAGTGAAGAGGTCTTAATTTGCGTGCATTATCAAATAGGACAGATTTTATGAGATAGAGGGAGTAATATTGTCCACAATATTTAAAGAATGGAAACAAAAACAAAATCGGAGTCATACCTAGGGTATGCCCCATATCATCCCTCATGTGGGTGAGTGAATCTAGAGTTAGTACCGGCTCCAAAAGTGTATCATCAATTGGAAGGTTTTTTCTTTCATACTCTGGCTGTGGAGTAGTTGTCCAATAGAACTTGGGAGCCTAAGGAGCAAGCATCCATTACACTACCTCCACGTGCACTGCAGGTGGTGTAGTGGTTGTCCAAAAGATGCAGGGGCTCAGCATGCTTTCTCTACACATACGGTGGTAGGCGCAGTGAGCTCCTGATGTTGGCAGGGGTACCTAAAAAAAATAAAAACAAACTAAAAAATGAAAATCAAATCTTATTATAGAAAATAGTCTAAGATAGAAACCAATACTAAACCAAATAAAGCACATAATAGTCCCCTCCAATGGTGCCAAAAACTTCACAGGATGGGGTTTAGAATGTGTGTGTATATGTGTAATGCAAACTATCTCAAGTTTTATTTACCCTCCAAACCTAGACCACAAGTGCACGATTGTTGCTTGTAGTATGTAAGTAAGGATAGATTCCATGAAGACTGTGGTGCTTAACTAAAGCTATTACTAATTCATATGTGACTAAACAAGAGTATGTACAATATATGTAGTGCAAAAGAATGCAAGGCAAATAGGATGATAATAGGACTAATAAGCAGGCAACATTGATGGCAACAAGCCAAGACTAACTACTTAGTATGACCACAATACGTAAACTAACACTAACAACGACAATGACTCAAACGCAAGAAGACAATGAACTATAACAACCTCCTAAGGTAAGGAGCATTGTTTCTGAATGGTATCATTTACTACATGTTCATAGCATTATAAGGTGATGGCTCCTTGCAAATATTCAGTTAGCCATCTCCGAACTAAGCAAGCCTTCACATGCTTTGCAATGGACATCCTCATGCCATGCACCAAGAATATGGGCATTAAGCCACAACCTTATTCACCAAAATGGCTCCTAGGACATCATCAGTCCAAGCAAACCACCTCAATTCATCCCAAGGGCCTTGGCTCATGGAATGGTCTTTCAAGCATTTCCATGAACACTTTGTGTGGTGTGTGTTTGTAGTACCAAAAGAAACATGCTAAAAGGCTTCAAGACAAAAATGGATACTAGATATGCTATAGGCATGATTACAAGCAAGCTTCAACCATTCATTCCACAAATACTCATTCAAGAAAAAAAATGCACAAACAATAAAGAAAGAAGAAAGATATAATAGTAGACATGAAATTAGAGAGGAAAAATGAAATGAAATAGTACAAAAGGATAAAAATCCCCATGATACAAAGATAAAACATCCACTTAGGACCAATGGTGAGACCTTTGAACCTCCAAGCTTCAAAGAGCTCCAAGCTTTCAAAAACCTAGATCTAAAGTGATGAATGGATCAAAAGATCCAAATATGCCTTCCTACCCCTACAAATCAAAGTTATATATGTCTCCAAAACATCCAAAATATCTACTGGTAATGCTTGGCCAATTACAAAGACATTTGTTGAAGCATCTTAGCCTACAAGATGGTGAAAATGATGCCAAACTACTTGAAATTCCACAGAAAACATTGGTGCTTGCCCTTACCACATGCGCCATGGTGATTCGGTGATATGGGTTCATTCTAAAGGCTAATTGTGCCTCTACCATGCAAATTGCAATGCTAAGAGGCTTATTGGGAGGGCTTTAGGGGGTCATTGTGGGAGCACCATGTGCGTGGGGGTGACGTAGTGGCCCACTACACTGCCACCATGTGCTCGATGGGACACGATAACATGCCTTGTGCATCCTTCTCAGCTTTGAGCTCCCTTGTCTTGTCCGCTCTTGGATAACGTTCGTTGTAGGGGATGGTGAAGGTCAGGCATCATTTTCTTGGGCTTATTCTATCCGTTTTGCTCCAAATTATAGCCTCCATTTGGCTCACAAAATTCCACATCTCCATGGCTCCATTTGAGCTTTTTTTTACCTCTATCAGCTTTGACCTCTATTACCTTCAAAGACACCTTAAATGTAACTAAGTACTAGCAATTATAGACATTATAAGCACTAGTTGAGTGGGAAATAAATAGATATATTGAGCCCTCAACATGAAGTGCACCACAATTGATAAGTCTTTTTGCTACATAAGTGCAATCTCCCTTTTGAGTTAATGAATTCGAGGAGCATTGCCTTAAGAAAGTCCTTTATGCAACTTCAACCACATTTCATTGGTTGTTTCAGTATAAGTAAAACTATTATGTAATTCTGGTGAAAGAGAATTAAAGATTCAAGAGATCACCATTGAGTTACATTTTTCTTATCCTTGTAGAAGTACATCATCTTCTACTAGCCTCTTTATCGAACCATTGATGAAGCCCAGTTTATTTTTGGCCTGTAAGGTATTTAGCATCACTTTACTCCAAGTTGGATAACTTTTTCCATTCAGGAGACATGTAGCAAGCACTATCCCTGGGTTGTTAAAGGCATTTAGGAATTATGGAGAGGAGTTATATCCATGCAGAGACAAACATGAATTAGATCCATTTTTCTCTACTTGATTTGGACATGTAGGTTTAGGTTTTGCTTTAGGTTTTCTAGATTGAAGATTGATCTAATACCATGGCAGTTGTGGTGGAATGATTTTCCATATATTTCATGGAGACGATTGAACAATACATATACAAAAGCAGCAAGTTGTCCCATGTTTCCATCTCAGCTGGCAATGTTAGGGGACATCTCAGGTAGAAGATTCAGATTTGAGCAGTACCATTCTCCAAAATACAGGGCATCTAGAATTGGTCAAATTTAACCAAAGTCTTCCAAAATTTTCTTACAATAGATACTTTACCCCTAGCTTTTCAATAGATCATCCTAACCTTTGTAACTCTTTGTGCAGTAGAAACTTTACCCGTAGTTTTTCTATAGGTCCTTCTAACTTTTGTAACTCTAGTACATGTAAAGATTTTAAAGCATACAAAAAAAGAGCAGCAAACGTATCCTGCTTTACAACATAAAGATGTGAAGGACCAAACTATAAAAACGTGAAGGACCAAACTTACCTCTGTACTTATCTTAGACTATAAGTAAAGGTACGTGCAAGACAAGTAACAAGTAAGAGAGAAAACCCGTAACTTCTTTCAGTACCAATCAACCCTTTGACAATTAAATAGGGCTATTAGACTCATTTTTCCAAACATTATGACATAATTATATTTACCACTCATGTTTCAATACATACAATTATGACCATCGTTGAAACGGAAACTTAATGCGAAGGGTTAAAGTTGGTTCTTACATACACTTAACACCTCAAGGTTCAATATAGTTAGCCTCTAATTTTATCAAACATAAATCATTTCATGCTCAAACCCATATTTTAAAGCTCGTACTCAAACTAATCTCAATCCTTATTAGGTCGACCTTGAGCCTTAGTTAATGAAACTCTACATGACTCGGGTACACACATACCTAGCATAAATTAACAACCCGCATTTTTATGATCAACACTCGGCGAATGGCGCGTGTAAACGTGCGTCAATCAATGTATGTGTAAGAATATTAAAAGACAAACAAAGCTATTTGTTTGATTAAACATGGAATTAGGTAACTTTAGCATCGACATTGTTAGTGGATCAGGACCTTAATTTATTTGCCTGCGTCATCAGGAAAACATGCGTGTTTGTCCCCATTATTCTAATGCTTTATCCACCATTATAAGTACCATCAGATAAAAGTAGATTGTATCATTTAAAAACAAAAAAAAAATGCCCAAGCATGAAAATGATGTACATATAGTGAATGTGAGTCTTATAAGACTTGATATGTAATCATCATCCTATTCACACAAAATTTAAAAATTTACAATTTAAAGTCTTGGCCTAATTGTTAAACACTTATCGTTGTTATTAAGAAATTCAATTCTTAATTCTTTGTTTGTCTATAGGTCTCTCTTATTTGTAAAAGAATAGGTTAAATTAAACATTTACAATCAAGGGAAAAACAACAAAAATTCGCCAGTGGAGTAAGAAAAATACAAATTTATGGAAGATTACAAACTATAAATATAGTTTTTTATACTTAGAAACATAATACAAGTAAATAGAAGAAGTTTAATGGAGAAGAAACCATGAGTAGCATAGTGCACCATGGAGACTTTGTCCCAAAAGATAACAATTATCATGTATATATGTATTAAATTGCTCCATTATTATATGTATCTCTTGAGTCAAACTCATCAACACCGGAATAGAAGACTAAAGAACCTTAGAGAGCAGCAATAGGAACAATAAAAAAAGTGTAAGTGACAATCGATTTCTAGTAATGTAAGTCTGTTTGTGGAGCAACCCTTAAAGCATGTAGTTCAGCTTCTAATATAGACAGGCAATAAGGGAGAAAGCAACCATCTTGAAGAATAGATGGGCTATTTATTCTCATCCATATCCATCACGCAGTGCCCATATTAGATGAACTTTACCATGCCCCATCCACAATAAAGACAATAGGGGCTTGCTTAGGTTTGGATGCAAGATCAACTTCTCATGTGCTGCAGAGAGGATTAGGAGGATTGTGAGCCAATTTATTTTAACTTAACTTAATCTAAAATGATTTATTTTTATTTTTTATATATTTTTTATCTGGAACTAAATTTATTTAAAAGTCAACATTATGTAGGTATAATAAAACATTCAAGATATAATATTTATAATTTTGTTAAATGTTTATGAATTATTCTTTTTTAGTACCCATAAATAGAAAAATTTATAAAAATTTTAATAATATCATGAAAATTTAATTTTAAATGAATTATTATATTTATATAATATTAACTTTTAAATAAAATTGATTTCGGACAAAAAACTATAAAAATAAAAATAAGTTATTTTAAATTAAATTAACTTAAATTAAAATGAATTGATTTGATGTGATTGGGTGCAAGATCAACCCGCCTGAGTGCAGGGGATTGGGACGATTGTGAGTATAAATGTACTTTTGACGGAACTCAATGGGGATAATTTTCCGCATCTGTTCATTATAAAATTAACCATTTAGGTCAATAAGATAAACTTGAGTAAGAGATGGGAAAAAAAAAACAATTGGTGGGTGATCTACCAATTTCTATCATTAATTGTTTATATTTGTATGATGATTTATCAACTACAGTATTGAAAATTATATGTGACTGTATAAACATACCGTTAATCTATATAATGGAAACGAATGGGAAAAAAAACTAATCGATTTACTCCTTTCATGCAAATTAATTCGCCCATTTATCATTTTTCACTTAAATTTGACTTATAACCAAATAAGAAAAAGGCTACAAAAGAATTTTTGATGTGGCGACTGTTCAGAGAGTCAACTACTCAATTCCGCAGAGAATATTATATATATATATATATATAGTGCAATTCCAATTTTTAATAACTAATTAAAAAAATATAAAAATAATTTTATGTATGAAAGTTTTGGAAGACTAGTTTACATAAGAATTTTACAAACGTTTTAGTGTAGTTTTCTTCGAAACTAACTTTTAAGCGTAGTTATGTTATTTTCTAGTTAGATAGTTTCGCATAATTGCCGACGGTAAAATCAATGTGTTGCTACTCAATTTAGATATCTACAAAGATATCATTTATAAAACATGCTCAGAAAAAAAATTATCAGAATTCAAATGCTATAGAAACATTTTCATCAAATTAACTGATACAACTTGACTTGTGATTATCTGACTTATTATTTATATCTATAAACAATGAAAAAGAAAAGGAGAAATAAAACGATAAATGTATCATGAGGAGCATTTTTTTAGAGAAACGGAACTTCATTCTAATATATAATAAGTCATATGGAATTGATCCAGCGGCATAAATTTCTAGAAAAATAATAGGGACACTGGATCTAACTCACTACAAGATAGATATAAAATTTCTTAGTGATTTAGTCACCAAAGGGTTAGTTTTTTACTTTTTGGCAATCAAAGTCAATTTTTGACTACTGATGGTCGACTGGTTGGTGACCAATTGAATCACCAGTCAGTTACTAATTGATCATCAAGTGATCATTAAAACTCCTAACATGTGTTTTGAAAACCCGCAGTGAGACATCTGAATAGCCGGTAACTAAAATCGGTGTTTCTGCATTTCTCTAGTAGATAAATTGGGCATTAACCATATTCCCACGATATCGAATACAAGAAAGAAAGCAGGGAAAAGCGGCTGCTTTCACCTAAACCAAGATATACCTAGAAAATATAACCTAAGAATTAGCTGGAACTTAACAAATCCCGAGCTAAAACTCTATCTACAGGATGACAAATGCAAAACAAAAGAAACATAAAAAAACCGAAAACCAAAACCTAAAACCTAAAAATCAAAACAAACGCATCTCATCAACAGCCACTATCAATCATCTTATAAAAAAACCCTAAATTTAAAGAAGCAGAAGAAACATAGATTAACTAATCAGAGAAGAATTACTTTAGAGAAACCAACAAAGCAAACAGAAAAAAAAAAAAAAAAAGAGAATTGGGAAAATATCGGACGTAAATGATAGAGTTGATTTTTTTTTTTTTTTTGGTGGGCAAAAATATTGAGGTTTAACTTACGGAGAAATAAATATATGAGAATATTGTAAGTTAGGTTTGTTAAATTATGGGGTACTAAGGAATTCAGAAGGAGAGAGAAGGACACAAAATTAAGGATGGTGATAGCCTTATCCCTTTCCAACCAATGACCGGAGCAGGCGATGGCCTTACAGCTTACAAATGAAGAAATGGCGGGACCGAGAAGGGGGTAAAAGAAAAGAAAAGAAAAGGAGGGAAAACCTGAGCGAAACTCACCCTGACAGCCACGTCACCATTTATCTTATCGCTGCCTGCAACTTCCGGCACAGTAATTTGACAAACTGTGGAGCATCTGTTATGACGACCGAACATCATTCTGTAAAGGTTGAGGGTAAACCATGTATTCTCTTTTACGGAAAGATGGAATTGTTAGAGCCAGTATAGCTATTAAAATGCAAGAAATACTACAGGAATAACTTGGGTTTATGCAATGGTATTGCACTTTTTTTCAGTTTTGGCATCTTAGTAGTGAAAAGATGCAATTGAGGTTTTTCAGCGTTTGTATAGCAGCCACTTCTCCTATAATTTTCCCAATATATTGTCTAACTCTCTGTATGTATAATGCTTCTAAATTCAAAAATAAAAATAGAAAAGATGCAATATATTTTATTGTAGATCGCTTTAAGTTTCTGCAATATATTTTCATATTTAGTGATTTGGGTAAAATTTTATACATGGCCACCTTAGTTTTACAGTCTTCCTAAAGTAACTGGTTAAACAGTGGAGCATCTGTTATGACGACAGACCATCATTCGGTAAAGGCTGAGGGGAAACCATGTACTCACTTTTTTCACAGAAGATGTAACATATTTTATTTTGGATTGTTTTAAGTTTATGCAGTATTTTCATATTCAGTGATTTGGATAAAATGTTTATATGGCCCCTTACTTTTACAGTCATCCTAAATTAGTTTCCTACCTCAACTTTGTCTACAAAAAGTCTTATAGGTCATATATCTTATATCCTAGTTGTAGTCCTTCAATCAGTTTCTTGGTTATTTTAGACAAAACCTGCTTATGTGTCATCCATATTATCACATGACCTTCTCTTTAATAACCAAAAAAGACTATATTGGAGGAATAAGAAACTTCAAGCTAAAATTGGCATAAACATAAAACTTTAGAGACTTCAAATAAAAATTAGCATAAACTTCATCTTCCTCAAATCAGCATAAACTTTATCTTCTTCCTCAAATTTTCTCCCTCTAATCTAGCCAAAACAATTTCAAAGTTGTCGACTCAGCCCTTCTAGCTTCCTCACTTTTACCTCCAAATCCTTCGTTTCAGTCGAAGATCTCTTGTATTGAGTGGTCCAAATCGAGCCCATAAACTCCTCTTCAAATATCTCCCATGAAATTGGTCTTTCTTCGTCAGCGAGAATCTCTGAAGTCACTTCGGCCTCCTCCTCTTCGCTGCCGCTTCCTTCTAGCTCATCGCCACCTTCTCTTTCACTCTTCCATCCTCTCTAGATTCTACTACAAGCATGTAAAACAAATATTCAGATTCATGTCAGTTAGTAGAGGAAGATTCTTTATATTCAAAACTATTATAGAGAAAGACTCTCGAGATTCAAAACTAACCAAAAAATCAAATACGACATTTTCCAAGGACAAATAAAATTGCAAGAACTAGGATAGCGAACAACCATGTTAAGAAGTTGTAGGAAGATTCTTTTGTGCTCCAAAGGATACAAGATTGCAATTTGCCCTTCTTCCATCAATAATAAGAGAAGAGTTTTGATGAGCTCTCATGGCTACTTCTAGTTCCCTAAATGTCACCTCAAAAATTGAGGGAGAGAACCGCAATAAAAATAAAATTTTTACCATCAGAAGAAAAGCCAAGAGAAACAAGATTAAGGCAAAGGGACAACACAAGGAAGCTTAATACAATGCTTCGATGGCTTCGATGGAGCTCTTGTGTTACATCCATCGCAATTCTTATCACATTTATGTAATTGTTGAGAAAAATTCCCTAATCACTCATCACACGCAGCAGAATGACAAATACCATCAATTAGGCACATACGAATTTAACGTGATTTGACTTTTAACTAGCTTTCATCCATGGATGAAGGAAATCAACTTAAGCAAAATGTTGAGATTACAGCAGAGGTAGACCCTTAGTGCTTACGCTGGTCTATAGATCCGCTACACATCACTAATAACCCTAATATTTTGCCCTTACGTAATTACAAGATATGAGAATCGCAAAAGACTTCTTATCTCTTCTTCTTCCTGAAACCCTCACATTTTGGCTCTCCACCACATTTAACTTTGTCTCATACTCAAAACTTTAACACAATAAGTCTTTATGTAGGCTACACACAAACCCAAACCACATCAAAATAGGAAAACAAAATCCTAAACAAATAGGAAAACTAAAACCAAATCCTAAACAAAATCAAAATATTTAACATTCTTAAATTTGAGCCAACAAACACAACAATCTCCATCTTAGCCTAAATTCTTCACCATGAACATGAACATCACGAACACATGCTCATGATCTTAGACATGAACACCATAAATGTTGCCAAAACACAAATACAACAACGAACGCAAATGACTACGAACAACACGAACATGACTATGAATGCCAAACACCACCAAGACACAAACAAAAATGAACAAAAAAAACCATGAACCGAACATCACGAACATTAACATCACGAGTATCAACACACATAAACAAAATCTTCAATCTTCAAACCTGTACTAGGTCATCGATACTGTGTCGCAACCACTGTTAAATACCATAGAGACGATTCCCTAAGGCTTTATCAAATAATCCAAATGCTCCACCATGCCATAATGCACCACACGGTCCACCATACTAGGACCAAACCATAAGCTCTGATACCACTTATTGGGAAAAATTCCTTAATCACCCATCACGTGCAGGGAAACATCTTAACTAGCCTACAACCATAGATGAGAGAAATCCACTCGAACAAAATATTGTGATTACAACAGAGGTATGCCCTTAGTGTTCATGCTGGCCTAAAGATCCCCTATACACCACTGATAACCTCAATATTTTGCCTTTACATAATTACAAGATATCAAAATCGTAAAAGACTTTTCATCTTAGCCCTCTTTGGCCTCGGACCTCTCCTCCCTCATGAAACCCTCACATCAATCTCCACCTTGGTTCAAATTCTTCACCATGAACATGAACATCATGGACACATGATCACAATCACAAATATGAACACCACGAATGTTGCCAAAACATGAAAACATGAACACAACAACAAACACAAACGGCTACGAACAACATGAACATGACTACAAATGACAAAGACCACCAAGACATGAACAAAAATGAACGGAAACAACCACGAATTGAACATCATGAACATCAACATTACGAGTATCAACATACATTAACAAAATATTCAATCTTCAAACTTTTATAAAGTCGTTGATACCGTGTCGCAACCATTGTCAAATATCCATAGGATGATTCCCTAAGGCTCTACCAAACAATCCAAATGCTCTACCATGCTAGAGTGCACCACACGGTCCATCATACCAGGACCAAATCATAAGCTCTAATACCACTTATTGGGAAAAAATTCTCCAATCACCTATCACGTGTAGGGGAATGACAAAGATCATCAATTAGGTACCCATGAATTAGGCACCAAATCATAAATAAAATCAAAATCTTTAGCCTTCTTGAATTTGAGCCAACAAATCAAACAATCTCCATCTTGGATCAAATTCTTCACCATGAACATGAACATCATGAACACATGATCATGACCACAGATGTGAACACTACAAACGTTGCCAAAACATGAGCACAGCAATGAACGCAAACTGCTAAGAACAACACAAACATGACTACGAACAACAAACACCACCAAGACAAAAACAAAAATGAACAGAAACAACCATGAACTAAGCATCATGAATATTAACATCACGAGCATCAACACACATGAACAAAGTTTTTAATCTTCAAACTTGTATAGAGCCGTCAATACTATGTCACAACCTCTGTCAAATATCCCTAGGCTGATTCCCTTGGGCTCCACCAAACAATCCAAATGCTCCACCATGCCAAAGTGTATTACATGGTCTACTATACCAAGACCAAACCATAAACTTTAATACCACTTGTTAGGATAAATTTCCCAATGACCCATCACGTATAGAGGAACAACAAAGATCATTAATTAGGCACATACGAATTTATCGTGATTCGATTCTTTACTAACCTACATCCACAGATGAGAGAAATCTACTCGAACAAAATATTGAGATTACAGCAGAGGTATGCTCTTAGTGCTCACACTGGCTTATGGATCCCTTACATACCATCGATAACATCAATATCTTGCCTATATATAATTACAAGTTATAAGAATCACAAAAGGCTTCTCGTCCTAGGCCTTATTAGCCTCTGGATCTCTTCTCCCCCACAAAACCCTCACATTTTGCCTATTCACCATATTAACTTTTCTCTCATACTTAAAACTTTAACACAATAAGCCTTTTTATAGGCCACACAAACCCAAACTACATCAAAATAGGAAAACCGAATCCTAAACAAACAGGAAAACTTAAACCAAATAATAAACAAAATCAAAATTTTTAACCTTCTTGAATTTAAGCCAACTTTACAAGTGGTAGCAGCTATAAGCTTTACTTGTTCGTATTCAGATTTGTGTTCATTTTAGTAATAAATAAACAAACACGAATAGAGAAGTCGTACTTGTTAATTGTTTATGTTTGTGTTTATTAAAAGTTAAATGAACAAACATAAATATAGATTATTCATGTTTGTTTGGTTTATTTACAACCCTAACACCAGTCCAGAAAACACATTTTAGCTATCTCATTCATCTTGTATCGGTTAAAAAAAGAATTTTTTATAAAAAATTAATTAAAAATCTTTTACTTAAATTTAGAAGAATATTGTACTATTTTCCTTCTTTTAGTGGGTCGATTCAAAATTAACTTAGAACTTCAGTCAAAGTGGACTTTATCGATGGAGCAAGATTGTTAAAATCAGGTTTTCACTTAAAATAGTTTTTACCTTTCTGTAAATTGTAACCATAAAGTCAGATTAGAATCGTTAATTGTAATAATAAAATCTAGCTTAATCGTTTGTTGTACCATAGAATTGTACGATTCTGTGCTTTAAATTGGAATTTTAACAACCGAAGCTATTGTGCACTTCTATCATTAAGTGAGTGTATTGCAGGGCGTGGAACTTAAAGTTTTTGCCTATTTCATCCGTCAGTGTTGACTTTTATTTTGACCGGCAAATTCTCATGGTTCTTTCACGTTAAAAAGTTTTATAGGTAGCCGTCAGAAAACCCCAAATAAATATTTCTGATTGTTATCCATTAGAAATCGTGGTGAATAGCAATCATAAAGCTCCAACCAAATATTTCTAATTCTATCCATTAAAATAATTTACTTTATTTTTTATTTTTTTCATGGTCTTTAAATACATAATTAACAAAAAAAATTAATGGTAACAGTTTTCCACTGGAAAATTGCCTCCAAACAAATAAAATGTTTTGCACCCATGCCCCGAAACGAAATTGTTGATTTTAGAATTTCTAATGATTTATTTAAGAGAGAATTGAAAATTTTCCTTCCACTTTATTGAACTGATACTAATGTTTATACCTCGAAGTTTCTGACAGCCGATTTTCGATGGTTAGCAGATAAAAACTGAACAAAAAATTGTCTTTTAAACAGCGACAGAAATAGAAAAAAAAAAATTCAGTTTCAAATTTTCTAACCATTATAAAACTATCTCGCTGAGAAAACATCAATACTCTGAAGAAAATTTAAGTACAGAATTAATAAACACTTTAATTCCCGTGATATAAAATAAATGTGAAAATTAAAGCGTATTTAGTTATCACAGAAAGATTGAGTGATAGTCTCTTTGATTAAAAAAAATCTCTTCACACATGTTGTGAAAAATGTGACTTGTTATGAACACCCAAAATCAGATATTTAATTAACTTGGAAATACAAGAAACTAAATATGTTAGTTCACACCCAATACTTAGCTAGAATTCTATTTTTAGTGATAGAGAAGTGTACAGGGTGAAATAGAAAAAATAAAGCCTCTAAAATTGTGTTCGCAACTTCTATATGCACAATTCTATTGTCCTCTATTTATAGAGGATGAATTGGTACTTATGGAGGGTCATAACTCTTCATAATAGAGTCACAACGATTCATCAAAGATTGTATTACTTCAGCAAGAGATGCCTTTATCCTCCTATAACTTCTTCTCTTAAAATAAGATAATAACTACCTTTGGAAGGGATGTGTTAGTTCGGCCATAGAGCCACAGCTCTTCTAAGAGTTGTGTGTCCTTAAATCAAGGCCATAACTATATTCTAAAGGTTGTTAAATTCGCTTAAAACATACCCTTTCACTAAAAATCATGTTATTTCACTAACTAGGGTAGTTATGATACATAACTACCTCATCGAGGGTGGTATATATTGGGATAGACATATCCTTTCTTCTAAAGTTCATATCCCTTCATAATATGAGTAGTTATGGGGCGGTTTATCCCATGTGTTAAGGTGTACATATACACGTCACACAATCGCCATATGCCAACTTTCTATTGGTTCCAATTTGATGATATGTCATACATATGTGCCACATCATCCTAACCACTGAACTACCTTTAGTTAATGTTAGAAGTGGCAATGTGAGTTAATGTGACCACACCAAGAAATTGTAAAACACATATATCTTAGCGCTATGGAATTCAATAATCACTCTTGTGAACTAAATTCCAACAGCTTCCACTCGTGCTAGATATACTTTATTGAATAGAGGGATAATGGTTAAGGAACACCTAAAACACATTATTGTAAAAGTGAAACTAACATATGCAAGTTTGGATGTGTCCTAAGCATGCCAACAAATCTCCTCACTATGTGTTGGTTAAACATATGTAGAAGAATTGTTTTCACCACAAATCTCCTCAGAGATCTTGGAACAAATTTAGGTTTATTAATGATACATATATCGTTAATCATGCCTATATGCCTCAAGACTTTGTTGATTCATAGCTACAACACGTCTATTGTATGGGTTTACTAATAAACTCTCTATCATGTACCAAACTTAGGATGCATATATTTTTAAAATCACTTTGTAGTTGAATCTTGTTGTACGCTAAGTAATACAATATTACATCAAGTACTACTTATGAGCACTCGTATTCAAGTATAAATAACATTGTATCAACTACCTGACTTGCAACACATACAATCAGATTATGATTTGCAATAATTTAAAAAAACATTATAAAGTTTTTTCTATCACTCTCACTATATAGTACTCCCTCCATTTCACAAAAGTTAACCTTTTACCTTTTTTGACTAAAGTTTGATTTAAATATATTCATATTAATTTGTATTATAAAAAATTTTTAAAAAAATAACTATAAACTAGAGTCTTTAAGGTATTATTTTCATATAAAAAGTTTACATTTGTATAAAAAATTTTGAAAGAAAGAAAATCATAAATTAATTGTTGTGAATAGTAAAGAGGACAAGTTTTGTGAGATGGAGGTAATAACTTAAAACCTGGTGATTGCCCAATGAAAAACATATCTGGCCGTATTACCATTGCCATAGGAAGTTCACCAAAGTAAAACTATGATTTTAAATCACTAAATAGTAGCCTACAGTGAGTAGGGGGATAGTGAAAGAAACTCACATATAAGTAAGAAAAGAGAAAACTTATTTTCTTTCTATGGTCAATTTGGCAAGTCAAAAGACACACAAGATATGTACAAGTGTCATGGTATATTAGTGCATACAATCACAATGTTTGAAAACCACTATTTAGGAGGTGTCTATCTCCTTTCCAAACATTATTTGTGTGACTCCATGTGAACCCCCACTAGGAGCATATGTCCTTAACAAACCATGCAAGTGTCAAACTTCTCACATATGATAAATCTACTTGGTTATATAGGTTAGGATATATGTGTGGGCATACAAATGTAGTGTGACTAACACCTTATCTTGATCTTAAACAAATAATTTAGATCAAGACGACCTTTATGCTAAAGTTGTCATAAGTTAGATTATGTGACTCCTACTTGGATGCAGGTTTTTATTAAGTCATATATGACTAATTTAAGTAACAAGCTACATTCAAGACTTTAGCGGTATCATCATTGTTCAAACTCCAAGAATAATGGCATGTTATTTTTGTGAGAAAACCAATATTCAACCTATGTCTGGACCTATATTTGATTTTTCTTGTGATATAAGCTATATATATGATGATATGTATGACACACATGTAGTACAACCATCATATAAGTACATGCACACATATGATAAACGTGTGTTACACATATGAAGCGTAAATTGCCATATCTTCGTACTAAAAATGAGACACAAATATGAAGTTAATCCAATTGGTTAGTTAAACTAACACTAACTTGATTTCCATTTATTACACTTTAATAGTTATATTATGGGCTTTATATTTTCATGAAATATGAACACCAATAATGCATAAACTACTACTAAGATAGTTCAATGCCAAAACTATCACTAAGATAGTGCTTTGTTTACATGAGTCACTAATGACCCTTATATTTCATGAAAATTAGCTCCTTTTTATAGAAACAAGTACCACACAAATAGATTACTTACATAAAGCAATTTATTTTACACAAAACACGATGATATAACTAAATATAAATGTTCATTCATCTCTAAATTTCACCATATTTTAGTGTTGTAATGTTAACTTAATAACATTTGTTGTTGTCTCATTACATTCGAATAATGTAATATAACATATATTGTACACTAATATGGTTCTTAGGATATATTCAAAATAAATACTTGAACTAATTATCCTGATAAACTTGGCTAACATTTGATCATGTAAACCTTATGATACATGTTAGACTTAAATAAGGAACTAATCCAAACTCTTCCATTCCAGAAGAACTGCTCAAGAGATTATGAGTACCAACCACAAGTTAAACTTGAAGTGTGACCCAAGAACAAAATGGCTATTTTTGCATTATCTCAAACCAAGTTTTAGATTGCATATAAAGTACTTTGGGATCTTAGTTTCAAAGCATATTATACTACATAGTCCTTAAACTATTTTGCAAGTTCAACGCCAAAAGTAATGAAAAATTATATGATTTTCATAGAAACTTCCTCACCATTGAGGGAAGTTTGAGCTTATCATCTACTAGATGTATGCTCACATCCAAATCTAACTATTTTTACTATAATAAACTATATGGACACAAATTCCATTAAAAGTGTAAAGTTATCCACCTATTAATGATCAACTTTTAGATATAACCCTATTGAGCGCCTACTGTGTTCAGGATCAACTAATGATACTTAGAACTCAATGGCTCTCATGTAGCCTCTTCGTCTAAATGGAAGATCATCAAAATTGATTTCTAGATTATCTTTTTATGGTAATTCTATATTTCTAATTTGGACAACTAAAGAGCCACTTTCACTTATGAAAGTTTAATTGATTTAGCGCTTATGCCAAATCAATGGATTCAAAATGAGGTGCATAACCTCATGCCCTAAACTCATTTTTTGATCAAATTGATCTTGCACTTATGCTGGATACAAAATCCATTAATATGACCAACATATGATTTTGATAAGATATTGAATGATCCAGCACATTAAAGAACTAAATATCTTAGTGAGCCTTGGACCATTTCTTCTTGAAAGAAGAAATTCATAAGCTCTACATATATTAAGGTGCCCAAATAAGAAAACTAAAATGAACATTCATAATCACTAGCCTATTCGAACTTAACTAAGATGACATCTTTTCAAGATTCAAGATTATGATCCTCTACACATTCCATGTCCATTAATATTCTTTTTTTAAATGTTAATTTGTAGCCCAAGAAGACACATTTTCTTCCTCTTGGTACGTACATGTTACAAGAGTGGCAATGACATTGAAATCAAACTTTTATAGCCCTTTGGATGTTAAAAGTTTATTAAGAGAGCCATTTAACCATATCATAATGGGTATGGTCTCAACTAACATTGGAAGACATTTCATTCTAAATTTGTGAATAACCATGAACAAGATATTCTCTACAATAGTTGATACTCAAATTAGAATATTTCTTGCACAAAGAATACATAATTCTTATTAATGCTTTCCAACTTAGTTGAGATGTGTGCATGTATCGGCTACCTTTATAACCATATACACACTACTTAAAACTTGTTGATAATTACTTCATACTCATGATTAGATCATGAATATATGACCAATTAAGTTCATATTCACATTTTGCCAAAATGTTGAGAATCAAACACAAAAATTGCATGAAAATGCACAATGTCAATTTTAGACATTACTTGGTTCATCTATATCTAGGCGATTCCAAGTGTGTCTCCATGTCAACCAAAATCAACCATTTTTTTTGTGGTATAGTTATCTACTTGAACATCTCAAGATAGACTAACAAGGAAAAAAATAACTTGATCTTGCACATTTGCATGATCATTTTTGCATTTGAAGGGTATTAAGTCATCGTGTTATAGGCCTATTTCCTAATGGTAACCATCAATCTAACCATCATAACTATAATCACGATGATTTTGATAACCAATCTCTTTATGTTCAAGAAATGGTGGTAGCAACATATTTTGTCATTGGCCTCAACTATTCCTATACAAATAGGTTGAATCCTATGCCCTTTGAGCATTAGATCGTACAAACTCAAAACCTCTTCCAAATAACATGTTTTATGATAGAAAGTATGAAGTAAAATTTAAGTGATTACATCTAGAATTTAATCTAGACTTGATGTTCATTTAACCTCAAAAGATTCTAAGTAAATTGTCTAAAAGGCATGGCAATTGAAACATTCTCAAAACATGAACAATCCTAGTTATTTTGCACATTTGCAAAGTAAATACATTTGTAAGGCCACTTCATAAAAGGAACTAAGTGAATCACTTATGACACACTAGTACTTTTTCTTAGTCTAAATTTGCATTACCAGAATATCCCTTTTGATATCCTAGTAAAAACTTACTAGAATTTTTGGAAAAATTAGTCATTAAGACCATATGGCCAAAATTTAAGAAACAAGGAATTATTATCATTATCACTAAGATAAAACATCATGTACAAGGGAAATTTATATGGCAAGGAAGATTTGTATAAAGAATTTAAGAAAAACACATTCTCTTAAAATAAGTACATATTACACAACTAATGTATATTTTTCACTAAAGAGTCTCATATGACCAATTCTTCAAACTTGGAGTTTCATTCACCATAGACACATATGTCCTTTTGAGCAATCCTTCTAATGATAAAAGTGATTTTTAATCCTTGAATCACTAATTCAAAAAGAATTTTGATTTGACCAAAATGTATATATTACATATATCGTACAGTTTGAACAGAACGAGAAGCTATGTACATTAGTCACTAAGCAATCATTTGCTTAGGTTTCTTTGCAATCACAAACCAAATATTTGGTTTATTTTTTCTAGAATTTCCCTTTTCCAAAAACTTCAAATATGATGATTAATAACTCCACTTCACTTACCTCTCCTTGAACATCTTAATACGTGATGACTTCTTCATCAACATCAAGTTTCAGATCTAAACATAGTTCATTGATAACTCTACTTATGGAGTTAGAAATCCACAACATTTATAGTTAGTACATTAGACATGTGCATAAATTACCACAGTAAGATAATTTGAGGCATAAGTAAAATAAAGCAACTCATCCATGCCAAAAAAAACCAAAAACATGTGCATACAGATGTAATCAAATTTGTTTTTGACAAGTTTTCATTATTTTAATTTACTTTTCTTAAATTGCCTTAGATATATATTTAAATAGCCATTATTGACATAAAGTCAATAATATAATCAAACAAAACATATATACAATTTGACTTACCAGTATGCCAAAAACAAATTTTAAGAACACAAAGTTCAAAAAAGATGCACAAATTGCATACATACAAGGATGAATATACCAAAATAATCTATATGTTTATCTTCATATCTTTTGGTTAATTTAGTGTACTTACCAAGTTTAAGCATGCATGAAGATTTCAAATTTAGTAACTAAACTAAATGATATCACATGGATTAAACTTAAGGTCGATCATATTAGTATCACATGCAAAAAGTTTTTAGACAACCTAAGGCTGTCTAAGGGAGCATGCATATTGAACCTTTGAGCTATGATACCAATGAAGGAAATTTAAGTCCATAACTAATGAACACTTTAATTCTCATGATATAAAATAAATGAAAAAATTAAGATGTATTTGGTTATCACAACAGAACTGAGTGATAGTCTTTTTGAAAAAAAAAAACTTTTTATGCGTGTTGTAGAAGACTTGACTTGTTGTGAACACCTAAGATCATATATTTAATTAACTTGGAAATATAAGTAACTAAATATGCTAGTTTACACCAAATACTGGACTAGAATTCTCTTTTTGGTGATAGAGAAGTGTGTAGGGCGAAATAAAATAAATAGAGCATCTAGAAATTGTGTTTGCAACTTCTATATGCACAATTCTATTGTCCTCTATTTATAGGAGTTGAATTGGAACTTATGGAGGGTCATAACCCTTCATAATAGAGACACAACTCTTCATAAAAGGTTATACTATTTCATCAAGAGGCGCCTTTATCCATCCATAACTTCTTCCCTTAAAAGAAGGTAATAACTACCCTTAGAAGGGATGTGCTGGTTCGGCCATAGGGTCATAACCCTTAGAAATTGTGTCTCCTTAAATCAAGGCCATAACCACCTTTTAAAGGTTGTTAAATTTGCCTAAAACATGACCCTTCACTAAAAGTCATGTTATTTCACTAATTAGGGTAGTTATGGTGCATAACTACCTCCCTAAGGGTCATATATATTGGGATCAATATATCCTTTCATCTAAAGGTGATATCCCTTCATAACATGAACAGTTATAGGTGGTTATTAAGCAATTATCCTATGTGTTAAGGTGTACATATACACGTCACACATTCACCATAGGCCAACTTCCTATTGGTTCCAATGTGATGATGTGTCACACATTTGTGGGACATCTTCCTAACCACTTAACTACCTCTAGTTAATGTTAGATTTGGCGATGTGAGTTAATGTGACAACACCAACATAAGATGTGACCATACCAAGAAATTGTAAAACACATATATGTTAATGCGTCTCTAGAATATAGTAATCACTCTTGTGAACTAAATTCCAACATTTCCACCCCCTTTTCGCTTTTCTTCTCTTTCTGAAAATAAGCTCCCTCCCTTTCCCAAATTTAATTTCTCCTTTTGTTTTTGTGGTTCTTCTTCCTCCTTCCATTTTTTTTCTTGTTATCTTGTTCTTCTTATTCATCTTGTTCCCCTCTCCCTTTCTTCTTCGCCACCTTCTTATTCTTGTTCTTCCTCCTCTATCATTGCTTCATTTTCTCACTATATTCCTCTTGTTTTTTTTACCCAAACAACAAACTACATTAATCAAAGCTCAAAGCATAAGACAACTAAGTAAGGAACAATTTTAACCAAGATACTCTATAGGTTTTATAGACCTTTTATGAAAAAAGTGTGAGCCACCCCATTAGTACTACCCATAACATAAGCGAACAAGCATGAATGAAAAAAACTCCCTAAAACACGAACATCATCTATGATCACCTTCAAATAAAATAAAGAATGTGAAGTCTCCCTATTAAGTTCAGAAATAAGAATGACTGAGTCAGATTCAAGAATAATTGATTGCAAACTAGCTCAATGTGCTTCTTTAAGCCCCCAAAGAATCACTAAAGCCTCCAAGTAGAGCACATCCCCCGTTGCCCAGTGTAGGCCACTTACTATGGCAAACTTTACCTTTACCCTTGCATTGCGACAAACAAATCCTACACTGCCACTTTTGAATGCTTTCTCCATGGTTGCATTGACTTTTATCATGTAGCTCTCATGAATGGGAGGTGACGATCTAGGTAAATTAGGTCTCTCTTGTTCAACTTGCTGCTTGTTCGACCTCCCATGTTTCAAATAGCTTCTAACCCAAGTTTGTACAACTAGTACCACCCTTCCCAGACATTCAGTGGCCTGTTCATGCACTACAAGATTTCCATTGTGCCAAATAAACCATCCATACCTAACAACCATTAAAGGGCCCAACTCATTGCGCTCCAGAAAGCTTTTTAGCTTCTCCTGCCAATGGTGATGGACATATGACACTTGCAATTGAAGAGTCTATTGTATCTGGGTTGAGAATGGGCGGTTGAACAACAAGTGAGGGACCAATTTATCTCTTTGCGCACATACCAGACAGGACATGAAGACCTCCATTCCCTACCTAGCTAAATTGTCTCAGGTCGTTACCAATCTGAGTACTTAAACACAGTGATCAGATATAGCGAGCTTAAGTCACAGGCACTGCATGTCTTGTAGGCCAAACAGAACATGCTCAGTATAATTTTCCAAGTGGCCCTCTTGGTCTTTATGCAATGATGTGTATATTGGTCTAACCATTACACACATATTCACATAGAAACTCATTTGGCAGCATAGATAATAATCAATACCTCATCTCATGTCAATATGGCATCCATTCAAAATTCCATGCTCATGCTTAACTACATGCACACTTTACTATGTTCATCTTTAAGTTAGATTAATCCAAAATTACTTATTTTTGTTTTTATATTTTTTTGAAACTACTATCAATTTGGAAGACAATATTATTGAGGTGTAATGATCCATTGAATTACAAATTTTTCTAATGTTATTAGATTTCCACGGTTAACTTTTGGAAATAATACCAATAAATTCTGTAGCAAAAACATACTTTCTTGACATCTATACATAAATGATTCCAATGGCAATGCTGCCATAAAAAATTTCAATGACAACGTACGTTGGAATTTCCAACGGTCGGAATACACTTTCCGTGCCAGATATTTCGTGACCAGTTTTTCAAGGTCTATCCATCAAAATTTTAATGTCTAATTAAAGTCACCTTTGGAACATTTTTTCAACACGTGTATAATCGACGCCTGTTTTTACAACAAAATTTGATTGGAAAATTCAATTTTGGATGGTTGTCGTTCAGAAATTACCGTCAGAATTGGTCTTTTACCTAGTAGCGATTAAATATGATTTTTCACCTTTTCTTTCTGGGAAGATACTAAAAATAAATTGTATCCTCCAGCTCCAAAAAGTAAATTGTATACCCAACCAAGAATTTTTAGAATCTAACACTACACCTTTATAATTCATTTTGGACCGATCTACTAAGTAATCATTCGAATGTAAAAATGAAAACACAAATAAAATAAAGAATATTTTGCTTACATAAACCAAAAGTAGCATTTGGCTGAACACATGATTGAATCTGCATGTTGCGAGACTCAAAAGGATAATCATCTTTCATAAATTGTTGTACATGAGTCCTTTGAATTTTGCTAAATATTCTATCTAGTTGTTAGTGTTTGCTATTTACCATTATTTACTAGTTGCCATAAATTTTTAATATCTAAAATAAATAGCTAGGGCGTAACATGCTATATGTTTCATAAAACCTAGGGGTACATTTTTTAAATATTGAAGATGTGACTATAGGTTTGACCAAATCTCATGGGATCTTTAGTAGTTTTCATTTTGTTTTTGTAGCTGTTTGAGTGGAATGTGAGAATTTCTTAAAATGTCACCCACATGTCACCATGCTTTTTAAATTATTATTGATACTAGAATGGGCCCAAACCTATTCCAGACCAAGCAAGCTGGTCAGGATCAAACTGACTTGCCCATCCTGCCTAAAAAAAAGATCTTCCTATTAGAGGCAACTAATTAAACCCAAATTTCTGTCACTTCAGGGATATCCCCTCATTAATGACTTGGATTCCTACAAGGACATAACTAAGGTACGCAACAACCTATAAATAGATAGATTGGCAGCCCCTCAAGGTGCATATTCTCTATTGTGAAAACCCTAGCTAGCTCTATTTGGTTCAAAAGATGCTAACTTGACCATTGGAGGGTTTTTCTCAGAGACACACTTTGGTGCTCCTAACTTCTATCTTTACTCATAGGTCCTAGGTCAACTCAACAAGTCCCATTCTGGTTCAACCATTCCTTATTGATAGTTTTGTTCTTGATTGTGGGTTAGCTCGACAAGTACCACTTGGGTTTAACCATTCCTCATTGATAGCTTTGCTATCAATTTGGAACCATTTGTGGGAATGATGGTCAACACGATATGATCTAGAATAACTCAGGATGCTTCAGATGACAATGATGCTATGGATGAAAAGGAGGCATCTTACAAAGGCTGTAAAAAAAGGTTGGGAGTAGGACATAGAGCAGAGGGGTGGCCAGAGTTGAGTCCCATGGCCTCCTTGTGATCCCCTAAGAGGAAAGGTCTTACAACCCTGGCAGATGAGCAACTCCAGGCATTGTAGCAAGATTTATTTTAGAGGCTACGAATGGCGATCCAACAGAAGTTGAGGGACTTAATCCCAAGGCAAGACATGGCTGAGAGTATTCCCATACCCAAAGAGGAGAAAATAAACTGAAGGCATCCTCCACAAGTCTCCCATCTCCATTCAGCTGCTATGGAAGTTAGTGATGTGAACAAAATGCTAGATATGGTAAACTAGAAGGGAGAATGCATTAGGGCAACAACTCTTATTCTGGAGTGACCTTGCTAATAGGCATGGACATTAGTTTTCTGTGGGTTCAGCCATTCTCGGATGAGGCCAATAATGGTCCTACTCTAGAATGATTCAAGATGCCCGTATAGACCTAAATGACAGGCTTATAGACCCAATGAACCAACTCCAAAACTACATAACTGCTATAAGATTAGAAAGAGCTACTAAAGCAGTAATGTGTGGTGATTTCAATTCAACCCTAATTAGGGCTACGGTAATTTGGTTAGGCATTAATCGGGGTTATCAATTTTGGTTATTCTAGGAATTGTTCCAAACCTTCATGTTGCACTTTTTGGGGATTTGCACCACTCCTAGGACAGCTACCCACCCTATTTAAGATTTGATAGAATAAGGAGGAGTCTCTACAGGATTACATTAAAAGATTCAGTGCATAAGCTTTGCTAGTATGAGATCTCTCACCTAAGGTTCATTTTCTGGCCATTACTCAAGGCTTATTGAAAGATTCAAGGTTAGCTTGGAACTTGCATAAGAACCTGGTCTACAACATTAAGTAGTTCCTGGATAGGGCCACCCATTGCCTGCACAAAAAAGAGCTCAATAAGTTGGAACCCTCGAAGGAAAAACCGCAAAAAAGATGCAACGAAGACTAAGAACGGGGGCTCATCCTCAATGAAGAGATTTCATTGGCATGATATCTTGTATACTCCCCTATGATGATCTCAGGCTAACATGTTCTACATGATGGAAATAAAAAATATGGTGACCAAGTGGCACCACTATTGCCAGCTAGGGCTACATGTAAGTGGAAAAAGTATTGTCATTATCATTGTGACCAAGGACATGACATTAAGGCATGCCAATAGCTTAGTGACTTTTTATAAGAGCTCGTACAAGAAAGGCGGCTAAAAGACTACATCTCTTACTTAGTTTCCCCATTCAAAGAAGATAGACCTCGGTGGCTTAAGGACAGTGAACAGAATCCTGACCATGGATGAGCGCAAGTAAGGGACTCTCGAGATCCATTAAAGATAAGCACTGGACCTTTTACAAGAAAAAAAGCCAAGGAAACACAAAAAGCTCTTTAAGCACTCATTGTGGAGCATTTGCCATTTCAACTTGCAGCCAACTCTTACTTGTCCAAGACCCAAAACACTTCAATTCATTCAATATTATGAAGATCTAAGCTGAAGGAACCAAAAAATACTAGCCAGATCATAAGCATGAAACCTATGGAGCTCTAAGGGTGCACCCAAGAGCCACCTTGGAGTCTTTCCTAGCCATTTTAGTATGCCTAAGTGTGTTTGCAAGTTTATCTTAGTTAGTTTATGTTTTCTAAAATTTATTTAGTTAAGGAACAGATTTTTGGTACATGGGACACATGCCACACAGATTTTTGTGGAGGAGTGTTCAAAGCATGTTTTCAAACCCCAGTTTGACTAGGTTCTTAGTCCATTATGACTTTGTATGGTTGGAAGCCCTAGCATATTTCCCTATAAATAGGACCTGTAATTTGTAGTTAATACATAAATTAATAAGAATCCAAGTTGGTTTGAGCAATTGTGTTCTCTTTTTTTATTGTCTCAACTCCTTGGTGCACTTGTGCTCCAAGTTTTTCTCTTCCTCTCAATTTTCTTCTAATTTCCCTTTTACAATTATTTTTCTTACCCTTGATTTTGTTTCTATATTCTTTTCTTTCCCCCTCATTTAATTTCTTCTTCTTGGACCAAGTTGGTAAAACAAGTGTTCAACTACTTTTTGGAACTTTAGATCTTTGGGCAATAAGCAATACATCACTTATACATAGGGTTGTTCTTTCTATGCACCTTATTTGAGAGGTGTTCTGATCTTCAGACTTGAAGGTATAACTCTTTAATCTTTCTTGCATCCTCTTCATGTTTTTAGGTGTTCTCCACCTTCATAACTTCTAAGACGTCAAAGAGCTTTCTAAATTGAACTTGCAGTGCTTCTTGCTTGGCATCCATGTCTTTATTGGAGCTCATAGACATGTTGCTCCTGAAAAGCAAAGGACCTCACAAACAATCACTTAGTTTGTTAGTGGAAAAAAGCAAAAGTCCCTGCTAGCAAGCTCGAGCCTTAAGTTCTAGGTGAACTAAACTTAAAATACATAAGAAATTGCTAGACCTTAGGCAGCCCTAACAATAGATGATTGCAAGGACTATTGGGTAGGTTTTTAAGCAGAAGAACTTAGTGGGATGAGTTTTCAAATAAAAGCCAAGATGTGTTTGCCTTTGAAAAACCACAAACCACAATCTTGATATATGTATGTATGTATGTATGTATAGGAGACAAAAGTCTCAGACATAGGTGGAATGACTTGAAAATCAAGAAGATAAATCCTTTTGAATATAACTAGTAGTAATGGAAATAAAGAGACTTAGGATAGAAAGAATCAATGAAATTAGAGGAACAAGTTGACACTGAGATGAAGTGACATGGCTGTCCTCGGCTCCTTCCCAAGAAGCCTATGAGAACTGGTCTCATGGTGGTTGTAATTGGCTAATTGTATATGTGTGTGGATTAAAACTCTGTGATACTAGTTGAGTAACCTAGAAGATGCAATATGCATGCTCTTATGGTTTGACTTAAGTTGAAAAAAATCATAAAACATTCACTTGGCCAAGATAGTTCCATAAATAAAAAAAATTCAAATAGTCAAAGCACACCAAATTAACATTTATGTGAATTTACTACACATAACAACTGTGTGGGAGCATTTATACATAAAATAGACTAATGCTCTCACCGAAGAGCAACCCTAGAGTCTAGGATTCCATTATAGACAAGGGAGGTGACTAGGAGTACGATATATACAAGCCTCAACTAAGATCTTCTTGAACTAATTCCCACCTTAGAAATGAATCCCAATGGCAAGTCATAAAAGCTTCTCCAAGTGCTACTAGGCTCTGCGGCCAAGAAAAACACTATAGTTAGCATTATTACTTAACCAACAATTAACCCAAGTAGACTAGAATCATACAGATTCTCATGCATAGTACCTGCAGACAAACAAACTACCTCGACAACCCTCAGTGGTTATCCAGCCAAACAACATCAGTATCTACACAACATAACTAGGGAGTGAGAATTTAGACATTCTCAATAAGGGTTTTCATTTCATCTTCAAGAAAAGTTACTAAGGACTCTACATATATGAATATATGTAACTTTCTATGAGCTCATACAGCCTGAGGCTAGACTTATGCATATAATCTCAGTCCCTTGGGACTTTTCCTCAACCTAGTCTTTGAACTACAAGGCATTGCCTTGTCCTCTAGCAAGCTTAGCTTGCCAGCCTAACTAGTTGTAATCACTAGTTAAAACTCTCCCTTATGTTGTAAAGGGGCACTATGGTGGGACTATTGTAGCCTAGGTCACAAAGACCTTGTAAACTAGGTGCACTAAGGTTTCACCTTGCAACCTCATGGCTAATTGCACACTAGGTTGCCAAGGTTACTAAACCTTTCACCTAAATTAGTGATACCTAGTTGTGATCCTTTGAAACTAATTTCCTTGCTTATGGTGGAAGTAACCATAACACTACATAAAATTCAAGAAAAATTCTAGGTCTTAGAGGAGTTTTGGATGACTCAAAGTAACCTCGAAATGCTTAGACCCCAAGGTACCCTAAGAACCCCCTAGGCCTTCCTTTGACGTTCCTAGCAAATTTTGAAATTTACAGCTACCATGCTGTGGCAATGCATCGCCACAATTTGTAACGTGTTGCCAGTTTTTGTGGTAATGGCAACATCTTGGGTATTGGCGATGATTGGGGATGTGTTGCCAATACTTGTGAGAGCCAACAAAATTCTAGTTCTTGCTACTATGAACTTTGGACACTTACCAAACATATCAAACCTGCTTGGTTAGCCTCCAAACATCACATACATGTAAAACATGTTGCATAGATCACAACCAACTGTCATAAGCCAATCTATGATGTATTTAAACATTATTCCAATCATCACAAACCTCATAGTCCAACATTAACCAACTTTGCCCATTAACCAATGTCATTGCTAGAACTACTTGAATTCATCAAGCAAACTCATTCCAATAGCATCAAAGCTTGAAAACAAAACTCCCTTACCTTAGCTTCACCTCACAAGCAAGAAACAAGCAACCCTTGCTCCCAAATCCAGGTTCTACAAAGTTTTACCTAGTTCCAAGAAAACAAAGGCTCAAAACACATAAAAACTAACTTCTAACCAAAACCTAAGCTTCCAAGCTTCTAATAAACAAGAATATACCAAGAACATAAGTGTTACCTCGCATAAAAAATAGGGTACGGTGAGAAACTTGGTTCCAAGCTTTAAAAACTTGAAATTATGCTTGAAACAAGCCCTTCATAGCAAACATACTCTTGGTGGCTTCCATTTTCATCAAATAAGTCCCCTCATTTAGGTAACCCTAGTCAAACTTGGTCAAATCTTGTTTATTTGAACTAAAATTGAGTTAAAAAGTAAAAGTTAGGTTTTACAAACTTATTTTTAACACTCGGAATGCAGGCCGACTATTCGGGCCACAAAATTACCATTCTGCCCTCAAACCTCATTTAGTGCCTTAGCCTTTTTAGAACTTAGTGAACTTTGCTAAATCTATCTATTCTTGCTATATGAATTTGAACTAAGGTTCTAAACTGAGTCTCAAATACTTTACCTTCCTCAAAAAAGCTTCTAGTTAGGAGAGCCATAACATTATCCCATTCTTCTAGAATTTGGTCCCCTAAATTCCGTTGCAACTAAGGAAACTCACTAGGATACTTTTTTAGCATATCTTGCTCCATCTCCCACGTAGCCTCCTCCTCAATATAGTTTAACCAAAGGATCTTAACCATTGGAATCCACTTGGTTCAGAGTTTCTTGACTTGCTTATCAAGTATCTGAACAGATTTTTCTTCGTAAGTCAAGTATTCCTGGATGGGTACCATTAAAGGATTAACTACTTGTCCCGGTTCCACTGTGCATTTTCATAAAAGACAAACATGAAACACGTTATGCACTTGGGATAGGTTAGGTGGTAATGCCAACCCAATAACCAACCTTCCCTATCTTCTCTAAAACTTCATAGGGTCTGATGTACCTAGGGGCTAACTTACTTCTCTACTTGAAATGGATAACTCCTTTCATGGGCAACACTTTGAAAAGTACTTTGTCCCCAACTTCAAAACACAAATATATTCTTCTAAAATTAGCATACTTAGTCCACCGATCATTGGATGTTTTAATCCCTTTTTGGATCAATTTAATCTTAGCTATGGTATCAACTATGATTTCAAGACCAACAACAACTCTATCCGAAGGATCTGCCCAACAATGGGGCATCATGCAATACCTCCCTTATAAAGCCTCATATAGTGCCATACCAACAATAGTTTGATGACTGTTATTCTAAGCAAACTCAATGAGCAGTAAATGCTGATCCTAATCGCCTCTGAAATCAATAGCACACATACATAACATATCTTCCAGAATTTGGATCACTCTCCCAGACTGTCCATCAGTCTGAGGATGGAAAGTAGTATTGAGACTGACCTTGCTTCCCAATGCCGGCTAGAAAGCATTCCAAAATCGTGATACAAACCGAGGATCTCTATCAGATATGATATGATCCGATATGCCATGCAACTTGACAATCTCCTTGACATACAACTAAGCCAACCTATCCAAGGTATATGTAACCTTGATGGGTATAAAGTGCATCGACTTCGTCAGTCGATCGACCTCTACCCATATGGCATCATATTGACTTCGAGTATTCGGTGACCCTACTAGGAAATCCATAGTAATATACCCTCATTTCCTCACTAGGAGAAGTAAACTATGAAGTGTGTCCGTTAGTTTTTTATGTTCAGCTTTAACCATTTGGCATGTCAAACTCTTTTCCATGTCCTGCTACATCCCTCTCTAATCCCGGCCACCAAAAATGCGTCTTCAGGTCATGGTACATTTTACTAATACCAAGGCAAACATTCAAAGTACTACTATGTGCCTCCTGTAGGACTTGCTACCTAAGTCCTTCCATATTCGGCACATAGAGCCGATCTCCATGGTGTAGTATCCCATCTCTGTATTGGAATTCCTTCTTCACAGTACCAAGCTTCAATTCTCCAGAAATTTTCTTCAACAACGGATCTTTGCTCTGTGTTTCTCTGACCTTAGCTAACCAAGTCGACTGTATTTCCAAAATGTAGACTAGGGATTTCTGTCACGCCCCAAACTGCCCCTGGCCCATCTGGGCCCGATTATCAGATTAATGCAGCGGAAGTTATTCAAACTGAAGGGGCTTTATTAGCTAGTTATGAGCACCTACGACGTGACTCCAGGATCTATTCTGGTACTAGCTTGTTACTTAAATACTTTCAATGTGTTGTCAGGGTGCTCTCCAGGAACGAGCTAATACCTATGTGGAATTCTAGTGTTCCATTTATGGACTTTACCACTTAGCCGGTTACACACACAAGTCTTTAGATGCCATTTCAACAAAATCCAATAAATCCAGATTCACTGGAAGTCTTCCCTTAGTTACACACATAATCAGCAAATCATACTTGCAATTCAAGCAAAGCATACACTTAATCCATTAAGTGCATAGGATGTGTGTCCATCAAGTGTACTAACCCAATGCATGGCAACAAAGAAGCCCATCTCATTTTCAACTTTGAAAACCACATTTATATATCCATGAGCATCAGCCAAGTCTAGTACACATAACATGAATATCCATCATGGCATTTCATCAAAATTCATCCTAAGATAATCATGATCACAATGTGCATCTAACAAGCATCTACTACTTGGAAAACATACCAAGGATGCTATATGTCCATAACTAGTTAAGTTTAGGTTTTACAGACCAAGTTCTTATGTCTACCCAAACTTTAAATCATAACCTGGAACTCATTCCAGCTTAATAGACCTTGTTCCTACAACTTCTAGACTCCACAAGCCTGCACAAGGAAGTCCAAACCATTAGCTTGTTCCGCAAGTAAAATATACCACAAAAGTCACTTAGAGTCAAATGAATATATTAACCAACACTAAACTCATACCCAACCCTTTAGCAAAACATAACGAGTACTCTAGTACTCCCTACTTGATCTATCAAGACATCCATCCACTTCCTGAAAAAAGTAAAGAAGGGCGGGTGAGTTATAAAACTCAGTAAGGATCCAGGTGTGAGGTAAGTAACTCATGACTTTCGTAGTCATATCCGGCTTAAAAAGCCAAAATTGTGCCAAGAACGTAATGGCAATGCCAAATCAGAATGAGGTAATCTCTCGTGACTTTCGTAGTCACATATGGCTTCCAAAGCCTATTCTTAAGCCAAGAATGTCATGGCAATTAAATCCCATGCCAAGAATACCATGGCAAATAAATCCAAGCCAAGAATATCATGGCAAATAATCCTGCTCCTGCAAAGGAAAACACTAAAACAAAGAAAACACAAGATACAGCACAATAGCAGCAACAACAACAATAATAATAATTTGGGTCAGCATGCACAAACAACAACGGTTCAGAGAAGCACACAACACACGCACTCAACCACAAGTTTTCCTGGGCAATCATTACTGCCACCCACTACTGGCACCCCTGGCCAGACTGGCAGTACTGGCACCAATGGCACCTTTGGCACCACTGGCACCCCTGGCAAGTGTCCAAGGCTTTAAACCTCAATTCTCCTTCTTAATCATACCACCCGTTCCCCTAGAGCTCCGAGTTACATAGTAAGTTGGCCATTCTTACTATAAACTCTAACACTTGCCTTTATATTGATTAGCTAATCAAACCATATATATCCACAATTGCCCATTATTCATATCCATAGTTGCCGAAGCAACAATCCTCATCCAATATGCACTTACGTGCCCAAAGTTGCCGAAGCAATGATACCTCATCAATTATGCACTTACGTGCCCAATTATTAAACTAAGAAAGTAACATGAGCCCTCACACAAAGAACAACTAACCCGCTACACACCTATGGTCACTTGGTTCTATGACCATCACATAGGGGCATTTATACTCACAAACAATATCATGGAAGTACACCATGCAATAAGTGAGTAAAGGATCCTTACCACCATTGGTGTAACCTTTTGCTCATTGCCTTTGCTTTGCTTTGTTTGTTGTTGGAACTTTGCCATTTCCTTAATGGACTCAACCTCACTTAAGGAGGTAAAGGCCCACTTAGCCTTTCTGTGAACTGAGCCCCAATTTTCTGTGAACTCAGGCCTACATTGGCCTTTTCTGGAATTCTGGCCCAACTTATCATTTAGGCCCATATTAACCTTTTCAGGACTTGGGCCTATATTAACCTTTTCAGGATTTAGCCCATTTGCCAATAATGCCATTATGGCCCAAAATAGCCCATTTCATAATTTATGGACCAAGAACACTTGGTTTTCAATTTGGGTCTTCAAATTTAACTTTTGGCCTAAATAGCCCCATCATTTCTTTTTCTTGCTCAAATTAGTCCCACAAGTTTTCTAAGGACCATTTATGCCAAGAACACTTGGCTAACACTTTGCATGTTCATAAGAACACTTGTACTACCATGAACACATGGTTTAAACTTATGTATGCCAAGATTACTACTTGGCCGAATCTTCTAGTACTTCCATAGCTTACAAAATTCTCCTTTTTGCATCCAACTTTTTGCCATTGTCTTGTATATTCACAAGGACTTTAATGATACCAAGAACACTTGGAAAAATGTCCATGCATGCCAAGATTCACACTTGGCCAAAACTTTCCTCTTGCTTTTCTTTCATCTTTTGCTTGTTTCCTTCCTTGGAATGGCCATACAAGCCTCGAGGCACCAAGAACACTTGGTTTCATGCCTCCAAATGCCATGTATACTCATGGCCGAAACCTCCATCCTTGCTTTCCATGGCTTAAAAGTGCCATGCATATAAAGAGCTCTTGAGTTGAGCTCAAGAACAACAATATCCTTCCATGGCCGAAATATCCACTTGATTTCCTTGCAAAAATCCAACATGGCCAAGTCATTAGAGAGTAGCATCTAGCTCAAAATACATGAAACTACCAAGAAAAACTTGGTTCACTTACAACCTTTAAATGGCCGAAACTTGAGCTTCACTTTCTTGGAGTTCGTCTTCATCTTCTTGCTCTTCATGGCTTAGAAATGCCATGCATGTAAGGAGCTCTTGAGGTGAGCTCAAGAACACCATTTTATCCATATGGCCGAAACTTCACAAGCATTTCTTCATGGGTTTTCTTTGATTTCTCACTTTGTTCTTGGTCTAGATGGGTTTAGGAGCTTGAAAGCTTCAAGAAAATGTGTTTGCATGTGCAAGAACATGCATTTCTAGCTATGGCCGAATCTTGGATGAAGAAAGAAGGAGATGGAGTTTGAAGAACACCATGGCTGGAACTTAGAGAGAAGGGAGAGCTTTTGGTGCTAGAGAGAGAGTGGAAATGAAAATGAAATGAAAGTGGGAGTGATGGCCGGTTATGCACTTGCAAATGAAAGAGAAATGAAACTCAAATGCATTCTAAATTTGCATTTAACGTATATTCAAAGAAGGTGGGTGGTCATGGTGCTAAATGAAGTGAAATGCACCCAAAATGCATATCAAATGCATAATTTGGAGGTATGGACGAATTTTGAATGAAAAAGGTGGGAGAATAAGTCAAATGCTCATTAAAGCATTGCTTGGACAAGTGATGGTGGGAAGAATTAAATAATGTAAAGTGGGAGACAATGTAAGTGGGTGATTAAAATATGGTGAGTGGGATTTGTAGTGGGAGACAAGGCATGGGTAATAGAATAGTCAAATTGGGAAAGTGGGGGACAAAAGTAAGTGGGGTAATATTTAATTGGTGAGTGGAGGATGTGGTGGAGGGATTAAATAATTATGAGTGGAATGTGTAGTAGGCCAATTTTAAATTGGTAACATGGGGTGGCCGGCCATGCATATATTTTTCATGAAAAATGGCCAAATTACTCACTTGGTCCTCCATCTTTCTCCAACTTTGCAATTGAGTCCTCCCACCCAACTTTTCTTTGTGCAATTGAGTCCCTCAACTTCCAAACTTGCCATTTTTTATCACCCAAACTCTTGGCCTTAGCCAAGCATAATTCTCAGAGTGTCCAACACTCATTAATGCCCATTCCATAAATAATTCAAAGTCTCTACAAATAATTTCGCTAAGTTTCCAAATTAGGAAACTATTTATGCCACTAATCCACTTAACCCGGTAATTAATCATTCATCACTTTCCGGGTGTAACAATTTCTCTTGGTTCTGCCAAAGTTCATGCAAAGCCAAGAAACAATCCCTCAATGCTCCTCCTGAGGAGTTTGTAGTCTCATCTTTAGATAGAATCACTCCTATATGCTTCTGACTCAGGGCATCTACTACCACATTCCATTTGCCTGCACAGTACTCAATGGAGCAATCATAATCCTTTATGTATTCAATCCCCTTCGTTGTCTCATATTCAGGTCCTTCTGAGTAAACAAATACTTTAAACTTGTTACCACCTCAACAAATGGGAAAATTACAGTATAAAGGCATAATGGTTATAAACCATTATATAGCATAATTTTCACCATAGTAAATGAAACGTGAGGGGTAAAGTGAATAATCTACACCTCCCTAAAAGATTACAATGGTTATTTCGTACTACAGTGAGCCCTAAAGAATTGCTTGTTCTACAAGTAATCTATGGGTCTTATTGCAAGATTTCAAGACTTGGGAACTTAATTGTACAACTCTAAAAGAAAGATTTTGGAAGGATTTGAATGGTATGGAAACAATTTTTGGAGGCTGAATGGCATAAAGGAAACAAAAGCTATTATTCAAGAACCTAGGACAACTAGGTGTATAATTGTTCATAAAAATAACTTAAGGATGGGATGATTTTTGACAAGAGTCAAAGGCGGCCATTTCTAGCATTATCCCAGCCTTTTATTTCCAGGTTAAAAGGTCAAAAAGGTGGGCTAAAGATTAGCCAAAAATTCTTCGCTTAAGACACACTTATAGTGACCTAAGTGAGGGTTAAGGTTAAACTAATCAAGTCAAGTAAAATATCTTGGTTTCTTGCCATTTCCTGCCCATTTTCGTCCCCCACCAGGCAGAACCTATTCCCTAGCTCCTCCATAAGCTTCCATACCCACCATATCTCAATCTCCCAAGAAATCACAAAGGAAGGCAATCGGATGCAACAAGAAAGAGAAAAACCCTAGTTTTCGGGTTTATTGTGTATCTCTTGAAGATTTCAGCCTTCACAGCTTAGTTAAGGGTTTTATCTTCATGTTTCATGGTTTTTTACTGTCTTAGGATGATGATCAAGCATCCATGAAGCTATGACCACGATTTGAAGAGAGCAAAAATCTCAAGGAACCAAGTATGGGTTAAGGGGGAGTGCATGAACAAGGTTCCAGCCTTACTGTTCTTCATGTACTAAGATGGTAGTGTTTACAGGGGTTTCTAGAGCCCAAGTTAGTACTAACTAAGACCAATTAACCTCCTAAGAGCAAGCATTAGCTTGAGGAGGGCTGCCATAGTGATTACATATTGTTTATTTGATTGTTAATGGGCTAACCCTAATGTGTATTGCTGCCAGCATTGCATTTGATTGTGTTTTGTTTGTTTGTGCATTTGGAGGCTATATTTTTGTATATGTACTCTTTTTTTGTGTTTTTATATCTTTGGATTTCGGGTATGTTGCTTGGAATTCAAGTTTATAATGATAAGCCCTTACTAAGTTTCTTCAAAGAGACTTACCCCATTTTTGTCCATTTCAGGAGCACCTGAAAGAGAGCATTCAAAATAATAGCTGTAATTTGAATTTATCTGTGAAATTTTAGGTATATTAACTTCCATATGTTTAGTTGTAAATTGAAAAGTTTCATGATTTTGGAGCACATTAGTTATTTTTAGTAATAGTACTTTCTTCCTTACGCAGCAGCTGGTCCCTTTAAGTTTCTGGAGTGCTTAGTACTTTTGAAGTTGTCCAAAAAGCTTAGTGTACGTATTAAATAAGTTATTGTCATGTATGTGGTGCATAAATGAAAATAAATGATCTGGGTATGTTGTATGTGTAGTGTGAGAAGGATATATGGATCAATGGAGTGTGGTTTGAAGTATGTATACAATGTTGTCCATATGGTGTTTATGGGCTATTTTGATGGCATTTTTATGAATGATAGTTAGAAGGGCTCTAAATTCAGGGGAATGGTTTTACCATGTGTATAAGACATATATTGACACTACCAAGTGGTTTTTTCACCTGGAAATGAAGTGTATGAATATTATGAAATTTTGTATGGGCATAATGGTCAATAGTGGCTAAAATTTGGTACCCTGTACTCCAGCTGCCATAACTTTATGTACATAAAGAATTTGGCTATGAAATTTTGACCACACTTAGAAAAATTCAATAGGAATAACTTGGCTATTGAATCACTTGATTTGGTGCCCTATAGCTAGAGTTATGGCCTATCAAAATTGGCTGATTTTTCTGAGCACTATTCATATGGTCATTTTTACCCGGTTAAGTGTAAAATCCATAATTGTAAACTTAGATAGATTTAATGTCTCAAACTTATTTCCCTATGAATTTTTAAGGGTATTAAAAGGTTTAAAACCTTTAGGGCATAGGAGAACAAGGGTAGAATTTAAGTTGGGCACAGTGTGAAAGTTTGGACAAAAAAAAAAAATGCACCAATAGCATCTTGTGTGCATATGATTGTACATGTACTTGGGGATTTTACTCAAATTCCATATTGGCTAGGAATAAAAAATTTCATTGTCATCATTACTTCTAGATGAAATTGTATGTGAATATGTGTGTGATGGTTGATCCAATATACACATCTTTGCATAATGACCAAGAGGGCCACTTGGCTAAACATAGTGCACATGTTCTGCTTAGCCTATAGGACATGGACTTCCTGGGGCTTGAGCTCACTAAAATTGATCATTGTATTTAAACACTCAGAGTGGTAACAAAACTTTTATGATCGGTAAAAATTCTGAACGATCTCCCCATCAAGTAATGCCTCCATAGCTTGAGTGTGAAGACTAACGCTACTAGCTCAAGGTTGTGAACTGGGTAGTTCAACTCATTAGGCCTTAATTGTATTAAACCAAAGGATTACCTGATTTTTTTTGCATCAATGCACATCCAAGACCCGAACTTGATGCATCTGTGTATATCGTAAAAGCCTTATTCAGATCTGGTAGAATGAGTATTGGTGAACATTACAACCATTTCTTTAACTCTATATAATTTTCCTCACACCTCAGTGTCCATTGAAACTTCTGAGTTTTTTTGGTCAAGGCTGTCAATGGTGTAGGTATAATAGAGAATTTCCCTATGAATCATCTATAATAGCCTGCCAAGCCTAAGAAACTCCTTACTTTTGTAACTATAGTTGGTCTCTTTCACTCAACCACCGTTTGAACCTTTTCAAAATCAACTGATAAACCCTGAGCACTAATGATGTGTCCCAAAAACAGAATCCTTTCTGACCAAAAGTCACACTTAGACAACTTGCATAGTATTGATTATCCTTCAACATTTGTAAAACTATCCTAAGGTTTTCCTTGTGCTCTAGGGTAAACAGTGAGTACACCAAAACGTCATCGATGAAAGCTTCAACAAACTGATCCAAAAATGGTCTGAAGATTTGATTCATAGCTTCCATGAACACTGTTGGAGCATTAGTCACATTGAACGGCATAACTGTATATTCGTGGTGTCCATATTTTGTCATGAAGGCAATTTTTGAGATATCTTCCTCCTTAACTATAATCTAGAAGTATCCAAACTAGAGGTCATTCCTAGAAAACACCTTTGCTTCTCTAAGTCTATCAAACAGGTTGTCAATTTTAGGAAGCAGATACTTATTCTTGACTGTTACTGTTTTCAACATTCTATAGTCGACACACAGTCTCAAAGTTTTGTCCTTATTCTTTACAAACAACACTGGGGCTCCTCATGCTGACAGACTAGGCTTTATAAAGCCTTTCTCTAATAGTTCCTCCAACTACTTCTTTCACTCATTCATCTCAAGAGCTAACATTCTATAAGGTGGCATCGAAATAGGTTCTACCCCAGGCTGAAGATGGATTGCAAACTTGGTGTCCCTCTTGGGTGGTAACCCAGGCAACTCTACTGGAAACACTTTGGGAAACTGATTGGCTATAGGGATCTTCTCAAGTTCCTCCTCTATGGCCACCCCATTCAATGAATAATACTCCTCCTCATTGACTATGGGGGTGGTATCCATAAGCCTAAGATGCAAACTCTTAGCACTGGATGCTAGCCCTCCTGTGCAAGTCACTTTATCTCCCTGAGCATTAGTAATGTCAATGGAGAAACTAGCATAGTCAATTTTTGATTTGTGCATGTTAGCCAATCCATTCCCAACACTAGGTCATAAGACCTCAACTTTATCACCTACAATTCACAAGAGAAAACATGGTCGCCTAACTGCAAGGGATACCTAGTAACCACCTCATTGGTCACAGTGAAACTCCTCCTTGCAGTTCTGATGAGTCTCAACTCATTTGAGATTTCTCATTGCAGTTTAAACTTATCTACCAAAGTAGACAATATCACAGAAAGAGTAGCTCCAGTATCAAAAAGCACTCTAACATTATCGTTCTGAAAAGTAAAATTACTTTAAATGGCGGCTAGCTCCTTGGTCACCTGACTAACCAGGGTGAAAACCCTCGGTTTAACTATTGCTATAGCTACACCAGGTTTTTTTTCTATGGCAAGGGGTGCAGGGGGTAGATTTTCAGGCAGACCTCGCAAAAGTCAAGCCCATGGGCATTCCCTCACCCAATGACCACTCTGACCATAGATATTGCAAATATTAGTCCCTAAGGTACATGGCCTCGTGCAATAGAACCATCTACAATTAGGGCATAAAACCACTTTCTTTCTCTTTAAAGGACTTCATTTTCAACCATTGGTCACTTCCCGGCGCTCTTTCCTGGATTGGCTAGTCTAACCTCCACTTTTTTTGCTAGGTGCCCTTATATCCTTGATCTCATTCTTTAAGGCTAACACCTTCTAAACCACAAGGTGCTAACTCTGAATGTCTTATATCGCCATATACGTCTTTAACATGGGCTTAAGGCCTTGAAAGAATTTCTTGGCCTTCAATTCACCATTGCCAGTCATATAAGGGGCATACCATATGAGCGAATTGTAACACTGCTCATATTCGCTCACAAACATCTATCTTTACACCAAGTTCTCAAACTAGATCCTCCTTTGATCCTATGTAGCTTCACTAATATATTCCTATCGAAAATTCTTCCCAAAATAAGACCACTTGAGCACCTTTTTATTGTGCTTCGGTCGAGTACCATTGCTCCATCTCAGTATCTCCATCACATCATCCCACCAGAGACAAGCCCTCTCTCTAAAAAAGAAAGGTACTAAGGTCATCCTCTGCTTTGATTCATAGCCTTCATAAGTGAAAAGTCGATTCATCCTGGATAACCAATCCTCAGCTTGATCGGGATTGCCTACCCTATCATAACTCTATGGGTCAATCATTTTGAATTTCTCAAGTAACCTCATCTGATAAGGGGTGTCTCCCTTCCTCAGAGCCTCCACAACCCTCTGCTCTTCCTCTTTGTCATAAGCATGATCTCTCTGTTCATGAACGCTAGGCACTTGTTGCTGCTCAGCATGCCTTTCCTGATCTTGGAATGGAGCATTCTCCTCATGGACAATTTATCTATCCTCATGAACTTGAAACATCTCATTCATGATAGTGGTCAATCCTTGAGCCACTTGTGTCATAGTTTGAGTCAACCTCTGAAGCACCTTAGATATCTCATCCAACCTTGCCACAAATGAGTCACTAGAACCTTCGTCGGGTTCTCTAGCTCCTCTCGAAGCTCCTGACCTAGTGTCAACCATAGCAACTTGCAAGCAAAGCCAGATGACATTTCATAGATGTTGGTCAGTATTAACTATCCTAACACATGGACTTCTAACACTAGATCTTAGTCTTAGCCTCCAATATTTATAAAATGAGCTCTAGGCACTAATACCAAATTGACATGGGCTTCCTCGACCCCAGCCTAGGAAGCCTATGAGAACTGGTCTCATGGTGGTTGCAATTTACTAGTTGTATATGTGTGAGGATTAAAACTCTTTGACTGAAGTTGAAAGAAATCATAAAACATTCACTTAGCCAAGCTAATTCCATAAAAAAACAAAATTCAAACAGTCAAAGCAAACCAAATCAACATTTATGTGAATTTACTACACATAACAACTGTGTGGGAGCATTCATATATAAAATAGACTAATGCCCTCACCCAAGGGCAACCCTAAAGTCTAGGACTCCATTATAGATAAAGGAGGTGACTAGGAGTACGATATATACAAGCTTCAACTAAGATCTTCTTGAACTAACTCCCACCTTAGAAATGAATCCTAGTGGTGAGTCACAAAAGCTTGTCCACGTGCTGCTAGGGTCTACAGCCAAGAAAAACACTATAGTTAGCACTGTTACTTAATCAACAATTAACCCAAGTTGTTACCCACTCTGGGGTAGTCCAGTTATGGTGCCAAAACTGTGCATTTAAACTCCCAGGTTTGGTGTGTCCTGTAGGTCATCAGAACAACACCCCTAGTGTACATACTCAAGTGACCCTCTTGAGCACTATGTAAATACATGCATATTGGTCTAACCATAACACACATATTTACATTTATGCACATTGGGGCAGCTAAGAAGGAAAACACTAGCATAAGTCTTAGTTTTGGCTTTCACACATTAGGCAATCTTGTTAAGTTCTAGTGGCCAGCTACTGCACCTGTAACTTCCACTAATAAACTGTATCATTCTAGCCACATAGCCCCCTATTTTATTTGCTCCATTATCAAGTAGAGACTTAGATCAAACCAAGGAATTTTTTTTTTACATCAATAGCGCACCTATTGACCAACTTATGGATTTTTTAAGTTGGTTACAAAATTCTGACCAAATGAGCAGTAACTCAGCCAACTTTGCAACATCATATCTTTGGCTACAAGGCTCTAAATCCATAAATTAAAAATCCCTGTTAACCCTCTAGATGTCCTTTAGGAGTGGTCAAAATGTCACACCAAGATTCATTCTACACAGGGAGATATTAAACTTTATGTCAAGAGTCGAAATTCTGGCAACTTTTGGACCATTTTGCCCATACAAATTTTCCAAACCATGCAAACACTTCATTCACAAGGGGAAATCCCTCCAAAGCTATACCATATATGTCCACCACAAATAGGAATTACATTCCCTTTCTTTTAACAACTTTATGTGGTCAAAACAGAATTTACAAGTAAGCAGCCCATCATTCACACTTAGGCAGCTTTGCACCACGTCACTTACATAGCCAAAACATTACTCAAATGTTCACATACTTGTCTCATTTTACATGCACTACATGTACATGCATACATACACTACAATATGGTCTTAACTAAGCTAAATACGCACCCAAGATTACGGGAGGTCTTGAGACACAATGGACTCCAAAAACAGGATGCTGGATAGCTGCTGCACAACACAATAAGTACCACAATTAAAAATACCAAATGTGCTCCTAAAATCACCAAACTTTCGAGATCATAACTAGACATATGGAAGTTCGTGTACTTAAAATTTGAGATTAAAAATAAAACTACAAAGGTTAGTTTAAAGGTGATCTTTTGGCTGGACCTAAAATGACAGAATTGAGGGGAGTAAGTTTCATTGAGAAACTTAGTAAGGGTAACACTTGGATTCAATAGGCAATGTAACCATCATTAAAACCTGCATCCAAAGACACTAAAACAAAAAAACCACAATGCATATATACAAGATATAGCAACCAAATGCAGCAGCCAAACAGAAACAACAAACACATGAAATGTGGCAGTAGCATATACCATAGGTTAGTCCATAAAACACATAATAAACATAATCAAATCACTATGGCAGCCCTCCTCAAGCTAATGCTCAGTCTTAGGAGGATTTTAACAGTAGTTAGTACTAACTTTGGGCTCTAGAAACCCTTATTTCACTGCTATCTTTGTGCACTTGACAATAGGTCACAAAACCTTCAATAAGTGCACTCCCCTCAATAAGCTTGGTTCATCAAGATCATGGCTCTCTTCCAAGCTTAGCCATAGCTCCATGGATGTTTGAAAATATAGAAAACAACCCATGAGAGTAGGAGAACCCTTACCAAAGTGGGTAGGCCGAAAATCAAGCTTGATCCTTGAAGTATGCAAGAAATAGCTCTAGTTTGCTTCCAATTGCTTCCTTTTGCCTTCAATTCCAATCAATTGCAAGTTTGAAGGTGTAGTGGCTATGGAGGAAGTATGGCTGTGTTCTTGGGCTGGGGGAGGACGAAAATGAGAGAGGGATAAGTGATTTGGCCACTTAAATGGCCTTAAATGAGCTTAAGGGCACCAAAAAACACTTAACAAGCTTAACCTTGCTTTATGTCATTTTCCTTCTCACTAATTATGGTTTCTTTATCTTAAAATCATTGGTACACATGTGCCCAACATTTTTTACTAATTATCAAGTCTTGGCTGCCTCCCCCATGGTGGGATAACCCCACAATTCCACCCTTAGACTTAAGTCAAAAGCTTGAACACCTTAAGGTTTACATTAGGACATTTAGGTCCTTATTGCCTTTAGTGTTTCCTTTGTCCAAAGTTGTCTTCCATGAGCAATTTGGTCCTCCAATAGCTCTTTCATAGCATTCATATCCTTCCCATAGCTCTCCAAGTCTCTTTCTTGAGAGTTTTGCAATTGAGTACCCGAATTTCCAAAACCTTACAAAAAAGTCCATAGGTTGCTTGACAAACAAGCAATCCTTAAGGCTTTTCTTGGGGACCAAGTTACCAAGTTGGAACACTTTTAAGGAGGTGTTGATCATGGCTTTTACCTCCCCCCCCCCCACACTTCAATCACTATGGTGGGAATTACACAATATAATGGTTTTTAGCCATTATGACACACTTGTAATTCTCCCATTTTGTGAGGTGGTAACACAAGTAGACTAGAATCATAAAAATTCTCATCCATAGTACCTGCAGACAAACAAACTACCTCGACAACCATCAGTGGTTATCTAGCCCAACAATGTCAGTATCTGCACAACATAACTAGGGAGTGAGAATTCAGACATTCTCAGTAAGGGTCTTCACTTCACCTTCAAGAAAAGTTACTAAGGACTCCACAAATATGAATATATATAACTTGCTGTGAGCTCATACAGCCTGAGGCTAGACTTATGCACATATCTTAGTCCCTTAGGACTTTTCCTCAACCTAGTCCTTGAACTACAAGGCATTGCCATGTCCTCTAGCAAGCTTAGCTTGCCAGCCTAACTAGTGATAAATCACCAGTTGAAACTCGCCCTCATGTTGTAAAGGCGCACTATGGTGGGACTATTGTAGCCTAGGTCATAAAGACCTTGTAGACTAGGTGCACTAAGGTTTCACCTTGCAACCTCATGGTTAACTGCACGGCTAGGTCACCAAGGGTACTAAACCTTTCACCCAAACTAGTGATACCTAGTTGTGATCATTTGAAAACTAATTTCCTTGCTTGTGGTGGAAATAACCATAAGACTGCATAAAATTCAAGAAAACTTCTAGGTCTCGGAGGAGTTTTGGAAGACTCAGAGTACCCCCAGAATGCTTAGAACTCAAGGTACCCTAAGAACCCCCTACGCCTCCCCTTGACCTTCCTAGAAAAATTTGAAATTTTCAGCTATCATGCCTATAGCGATGCATCACCACAGTTGGTAATGTGCTACCAGTTTTTGTGGTAATGGTGACATGTTGTGGGTACTAGCGATGATTCGTGATGTGTTGCCAATGCTTAAGACAGCTCAGAAAATTCTAGTTTTTGCTACTATGAACTTTTGACACTTACCAAACATATCAAACATGGTTGGTTAGCCTCCAAACATCATATAAATGTAAAACATGTTGCATAAATCACAACCAACTATCACAAGCCAACCTATGATACGTTTAAACATGATTCCAATCATGACAAACCTCATAGTCCACAATTAACCAACTTTGCCCATTAACTAATGCTATTACTAGAACTACTTGAATTCATCAACCAAACTTGTTCCAATGGTATCAATTAAGCTTGAAAACATAACTCCCTTACCTTAGCTTCACCTCACAAGCAAGAAACAAGCAACCTTTGCTCGCAAATTAGGGTTCTGTTGGGTTTCGGGGGCCAAACAGTGCAGTGGAATTTAACCAAAGCCCTCTAGGATCCAAGTGAAATGGGGTAAACCGGGTGTTAGAAAATTTTCATACCAAATTTTCAGTTGAGATCTCTCACCCAACTGTAGTGTGGAATCACAAAACCTGAACAGTTGATGTGTTCAAGCTCTCTATGGTATCCACACGAGCCTCTCGGGATTACCACGCTTCCACTATGTCCCGACAGATGCATTTCTCTTGCGCTCGCAGTGCTAGCTTGCATCCTTTAAGGAATTGCAAGAGAAGAGTGCGGCTGTCCTTTTGGGAGGCTAGGGTAAGAAGCTACGAATTTCTCACTAAAAGTTGTATATATAGTGAGACTCAACTTCCAGGCCTAATGGGTTTCAAAGCCCTAATCCAATTAGGCTTTAATTTTGGGCTTAATAATGGCTCAACTCTTGGGCCCATTATTAATATGAAATTATTGTGAAACCATAACCCAAATAATTAGCCCATGCACTCTAATGATCCAAATAGCTCTATGTGTGTGACCCCATAGGCTCTTACCACATTAGCAATGATCATAAATCACATTTATGATCATAAGCAATGAATCGTGTCTAGCAACACATCATTGCTACCCAAGTGACAAGATTGTCGATGATTTGACTAAACCTTTATGATCATTACCGATATATGCCATTGTCCATTTGTCCAATATATCAAGACTAAGCACGAGACATGGAATGTGTCACTCTCGTATAGCCCAATTTTTGGTTTCTTGATTATCGAGTAAACCAACTTAAACTGATGACATTGATATCATATATCAACTCATCCGAGCATGGCCATGCATTTTTCTAAGTCTTACTCTATCAAGGGGCCCGATGATATCACTCCCGTTACATAGGAGGGACAAATCCCATCTTGATCATACAAATCCCTCCACATGATGTGTGACATACCCAATGACTTCCTTCAAGTTCACTCAGTTACGAGTAACAAAGGAAAGTATCAAAGTATGTGACTCACATGTAGGGAACCTTGATGAGCTTAGGTCAAAGGACTACATATACTATGATCACTATGAGAATCACTTATGACACTTATATAATGATCCATGTAGTGTTCTTATGGTGGGTCGCTCCAGTACACAAGTTCTCCAACTTGTACCCATATGTACAATACATATCTCATATTAGTCTCCACATATGCTAGTCATTATGTATTATTGCAACCCGCTCCATAATAATACTTGACTAGGGATGTTTGAGAATATCATTATTCTATGGTTACAATTATATTTATTACATTACACAGAAACAAAACAACAAACATAATCGTTGGATTAATGCCTTAATAAAATATCATAACTCAATGTGCAAAAAATACAATCATCTCGTGATTGGCATTTGGGCACAACACTAACAATCTCCCACTTGCACTAAAAGCCAATCATCCATGTATCTAATACCGATGGACCTAAAATGGCTATCATGCTTCTGCTGCGTAAGGGGCTTTGTCAGTGGATCAGCAATGTTGTTGTCTGTCGAAGTCCTACATATCCTTACATCACCCCTCTCGATGATCTCCCTGATGAGATGATAGCGTCAGAGTATGTGTTTGGATCGCTGGTGAGATCAAGGTTCCTTAGCCTATGCGATTGCTCCGTTGTTGTCACAATAAAGCTCTATCGGGTCGACAATGCTTGGAACCACTCCAAGTTCTGTGATGAACTTCTTGATCCAAACTGCCTCATTCGCAGCATCAAAGGCGGCAACGTACTCAGATTCTGTTGTAGAGTCGGCTACTCTCTCTTGCTTTGAACTCTTCCAGCTCACAGCACCACCACCAATACAAAACACATAACCAGATTGTGATCTAAAATCATCCTTATTGGATTGGAAGCTTGCATCGGTGTAACCTCTTACAACAAGCTCATCTTCACCCCCAAAGACCAAGAATGCATCCTTAGTCCTTCGTAAGTACTTAGGGATGTTCTTAACAGTTGTCCAGTGACTCTCACCAGGGTTCGATTGGTACCTACTCGTCATGCTCAACGCATATGAGACATCGAGACGAGTACATATCATGGCATACATGATAGATCCAATTGCTAAGGCATATAGAATCTTACTCATGCGCTTTCTCTCCTCAGGTGTAATCGGACACTGAGATCTAGAAAGAGTTATACCATGTGACATGGGCAAGAATCCTTTCTTGGAATCTTGCATGCTAAACCTCTTTAGCACATTATCAATGTATGTACTTTGACTTAGGCCAAGAAGCTTTCTAGATCTATCTCTATAGATCCTGATGCCTAACACATAGGCTGCTTTACCCAAGTCCTTCATAAAGAAACATTTCCTTAGCCAAGTCTTCACAGACTGTAGTTCAGGAATGTTATTCCCGATGAGTAGTATGTCATCTATATATAACACCAAGAAGAAAATAGCACTCCCACTAACCTTTTTGTAGACACAAGGTTCATCTTCATTTTTGATAAAACCAAACTCTTTGATTGCTTCATCAAAATGAAGATTCCAACTTTGAGAAGCTTGCTTCAGTTCATAAATAGACCTTTGGGACTTGCACACTTTATTGGCATTCTCAGGAGTGACAAAACCCTCAGGTTGTGTCATGTACACATCCTCAAGTAACTATCCATTTAGGAATGCAGTTTTGACATCCATTTGCCGTATCTCATAATCATAGTGTGCAACAATAGTGAACAAAATTCGGATTGATTTAAGCATAGCAACTAATGAAAAAGTTTCATCATAGTCAATACCATGAATTTGCTTGAAACCTTTTGCAACCAGTCGCTCTTTAAAGGTAATCACATTACCATCCGTGTCAGTTTTCTTCTTACCATTTGCACCCTATGGGTTTTATCCCTTCAGGTGGGTCAACCAAATTCCATACTTGGTTTTCATACATGGATTCCATCTCGGATTTCATGGCCACTAGCCACTTCTCAGAGTCAGGCCCCGACATAGCATGTTGGTAGGTTGTGGGCTTATCCTGGTCCATGAGCATCACATCACCAGTGTAAGTCATGAGAAATCCATATTTCTCGAGCTCACGCTGAATCCTACCAAACCTATGTGGGCTCTGTGCTATAGGAATAGACTCTTGAACCACAACATCTTATGGTGTTTGTTCAAGTTCTATTTCAGGTTCGATGTCTCCTTGTTGTTCTTGAATTTCTTCAAGTTCTACTTTTCTCCCACTAGTTCCTTTAGAGATAAACTCTTTCTCTAGAAAGACACCAGTTTGAGCAACAAACACTTTTTGCTCAGAAGGATTGTAGAAATAGTAACCCTTTGTTTTTTTTTATACCCAATAAAAGGGCTTTTTTTAGATTTGGGCCCTAGTTTGTCAGAGGATTGACGTTTCACATAAGCGTCACGGCCCCAAATCTTCATAAAAGACAAATTGGGACGCCTCCCACTCCATATCTCATATGGTGTTTTTTGAACCGATTTAGATGGAACTCGGTTTAGTGTAAAAGCGGCTCTCTCTAGAGCATGCCCCCAAAAGGAGTTTAGAAGGTCAACTTGACTCATCATAGAGTGAACCATGTCTAATAGAGTTCTATTTCTACTTTCAGATACACCATTCCATTGACATGTACCAGGTGGAGTGAGTTGTGATACTATACCACACTCCTTCAGATAGTCAAGGAATTCTCGATCCAAGTACTCTCCACCTCGATCTGATTGAAGCACTTTAATACTCTTCCCGAGTTGATTCTCTACTTCATTCTTGAATTCTTTGAACTTTCAAAGGATTCTGACTTGTGTCTTATGAGATACACATAGCCATATCTACTGAAGTCATAAGTGAAAGTAATGAAGTATTGAAAACCTCCTCTAGCTTGTGTAGACATAGGGCCACATACACCACTATGTATGAGTCCTAGTAAGTCATTAGCCCTTTCACTTTGCCCTGTAAATGAGGCTTTGGTCATCTTGCCCAACAAACATGACTCACATGTCTCATATGATTCAAAATCAAATGAGTCCAAGACTCCATCCTTATGGAGATTGGATATGCGGGTCTCGTTTATATGGCCCAAGCGACAGTGCCAGAGATAGGTCGGGTTCAAATCATTTAATCTGACCTTCTTGGTATTCACATTATAGATTGGATCTTCGAGGTCTAGAACATACAACCCATTGCTAAGTTGAACACTACCATAAAAGATTTCATTCAAATAAATAGAACAACATTTGTCCTTTATTATAAATGAAAAACCTTTCTTGTCCAAACAAGAAATAGAAATCAAATTTCTACTAATAGTAGGCACAAAGTAGCAGTTGTTTCATTCTAAAACTAATCCACTAGGTAAAGTGAGAACATAAGTCCCTACAGCTAAGGCAGCAACCCTTGCTCCATTTCCAACACATAGGTCCATTTCACCTCGGGCCAATCTTCTACTTCTGCTTAGGTCCTGCACATTTGCACAAATGTGAGATCCACATCTAGTATCCAATACCCAAGATGAGGAAGTAGAAAAATTAGCCTCTATAACAAAAATACCTGAAGTGGAAGTCTTACTTCCCTTTTCCTTAGCAAGTTCTTCAAGATAGAACTTGCAGTTGCGCTTCCAGTGTCCAGGTTGCTTACAATGGAAGCACTCCCGTTCCTTTGCCACACCACCCTTTGGTTTCAATGCAGCTAAAGAAGAATTAGCATTGGACTTTCCATTAGCTTTATCCTTCTTCTTGTTGGCTTTTCCATTTCCTTTGGCCTTTTGAACCATCAAAATGGGCTTAGCCTTCTTAAGGTTTTGCTCAACAATTCTCAACATGTTGAGCAATTCAGGCAACGATTGTAAGACTACATCAACAACCAACTCTTTCTGAAGAGCAAATCCCAAACTCTCAAGATTCTCAATGTACCCAATCATCTTGAGCACATGAGGACCCATGGGACTTCCTGCAGACATTTTGCACTGAAACAATGCCTTAGAGGTCTTAAAACTTTCATGCCTAGCTTGCTCTTGGAAAAGCATTTTGAGATGTTCGATCATATCAAATGCCCCCATGTTCTCATGTTGCTTTTGAAGCTCAAATTCCATGGTAATAAGCATGAGGCATGCAACATCCAAAGCATCATCAAAATGCCTCTTATGGGCATCCCTTTCAGCTCTTGGAGAAGTAGGATCAAGCTCATTCGCAATGAGCTGCTCTAGGACATAAGCCTTTCTTTCTTGCTTGAAGACTATCCTCAAGTTTCAGTACCATTTGATAAAGTTGGTCCCATTCAATTTTTCATTCTCAAGGATCGAGCTCAACGAAAGTGTCGATGTGTTTTGTGCCATGGTTATCTACAATAGTACACATGCAGAGTAAGAGCCATGTATTTTAATTCATTTAATAAAGACTTTTATTAAACGATACTCCCACTATTTTACTCAAAATAATAACCCTCGATATTATTTTGGAACACCTCAGCGTTAAGGTATTCTAGTGGGCCAAGATCCATATTTGACCACAACCTGAGTCAGCTTTGGCTTTTCTCTCAAGTTACAGTTATTCAGGTAGGCAACTCCTTGCCAATTGCATCTTATGCAACTCTTCAATAGTTGGGTGAACAACACTTGTCCAAGCTCATCTCATGAACTTAAACCCAACTCTATGCCTCTAAGTCCCTAATCCTATTAGGATGACTTAGTTAAGTCAGAACAAAAGTTAGCAATTTGGATATCACTATTATCCCATTGTGCCTTACCAAGATGAACATAGGTGCTTTGCTTTGGCAAACCCACCCAATGTTGATCAAAGTCTTGACGAGTGCCAACATTTGGAAGACATCACATTTAATGACTTAATATTTGTTTGAGGGATTTTTTCTTTGATCTCACCAATTTTTTATCTCCAGTTGTCTTATACATGCATCACATACAAATATAAAACATGCATCTCATGCTAACAAGAAAGTAAACGTGACATGGTTATAGCCCAAACTATGCGATATTCTCAAGCCAATGAGAATATCATAAAAGCCTAAGAAAAGAAAAGGGTCTTCAAAAGCTTCTTCTCCTCCTTTCTTGGTTGCCCTTCTGTTGTCACATCCTTGGACATACCACCTTAGATGATCTCATATTGTACCATTACATCAATAATAGAAACCTCGAGTTACATTTGAGTGGAGTAAGGTGAGAAGAGAATGTACAATGAGAGTAACAAGAGAAGGCACGACTCGTAGGCCGTATTTACAAGTACCACCAATCAAGGGCTATAACCATGCACCATGCTACAACCACCAATCAGCATAACATGTCAAATCTCATTCAACAAATGCATGCCAATTAATGCGAGTTGATTAACCAGTTTTTGTTTATGTGGCACTTCGCATACGGTGGTCCCGCTGACCTTGGATGATCCCATAATGTACCATTACAATTGTCTTACAATTGTCTTGCCCGAGATCTTCTGTTTCGAGCAAGTAGGCACCCGAGACTCCTCCATTCGAGCCACCAAAAATACCTTACTTTCGGTGCCCGAACAAGCCAAATCCGAACCAAGCTAGGGTTTTTGAAACTATTGTAAGAATCCTAATCCAAATAGGTATCTCATACCTATCAATTTCGGGTTAATCTCATTAACCAATTAGTGTCGTTTCTTCATATATGTCATATGTTCATTACGAGTTCCGGTTTCATGCATCATAAATCAATCTAATTAATCATGGCCGAAAGCAACCGAACACATAACATCATGCGATTCAACATTCAATCCCAATTTAGGGTTTTACCAGTAGCTCTGATACCACTGTTGGGTTTCGGGAGCCAAACAACGCAGCAGAATTTAACCAAAACCCTCCAGGATCCAAGTGAAACGGGGTAAACCGGGTGTTCAAAACTTTTCATACCTAATTTTTGGTTGAGATCTCTCACCCAACTGTAGAGTCGAATAACAAAACCTGAACAGTCGACTAAACCTTTATGATCATTACCGATATATGCCATTGTCCCTTTGTCCAAGATATCAAGACTAAGCACGAGACATGGAACGTGTCACTCTCGTATAGCCCAATCTTTGGTTTCTTGATTACCGAGTAAACCAACTTAAACTAATGACATTGATATCGTATATCAACTCATCTGAGCATGGCCATGCATTTTTCTAAGTCTTACTTTATCAAGGGGCCCGAAGATATCACTCCCGTTACATAGGAGGGACAAATCCCATCTTGATCATACAAATCCCTCCGCATGATATGTGACATACCCAATGACTTTCTTAAAGTTCACTCAGTTATGAGCAACAAAGGAAAGTATCAAAGTATGTGACTCATATGTAGGGAACCTTGATGACCTTAGGTCAAAGGACTACATATACCACGATCACTATGAGAATCACTTATGACACTCATATAGCGATCCATGCAGTGTTCTCATGGTGTGTTGGTCCAGTACATAAGTTCTCCAACTTGTACCCATATGTAGACTACATATCTCATATTAGTCTCCACATATGCTAGTCATTATGTATTATTGCAACCCGCTCCACAATAATACTAGACCAGGGACGTTTGAGAATATCGTTATTCTAGGGTTACAATTATATTTATTACGTTATACAGAAACAAAACAACAAACATAATTACTGGATTAATGCCTTAATAAAATATCATGACTCAATGTGCAAAAAATACAATCATCTCATGATTGGCTTTTGGGCACAACACTAACAGGTTCCACAAAGTTTTACCTAGTTCCAAGGAAACAAAGGCACAAAACACATAAAAACTAATTTCTAACCAAAATCCAAGCTTCCAAGCTTCTAACAAACAAGAATCTACCAAGAACATAAGTGTTACCTCGTATAAAAAATAGGGGATGGTGAAAAACTTGTTTCCAAGCTTTAAAAACTTGAAATTATGCTTGAAACAAGCCTTCTATAGCATACATACCTTTGGTGGCTTCCATTTTCATCAAAATCTCTTGGTTTTGGGCTCGGATTGATGGAGAATTAGTAGGGTGAAGGGTGAGCTCGGGTTTTAGGATGAATATTTACCAATTTTATATGCCACTTAACCAAGAAGTCATCCAGGAATTTAAAAAGTTTCAAATAAGTCCCCTCATTTAGGTAACCTTAGTCAAATCTTGTTTATTTGAGCTAAACTTGAGTTAAAAAGTAGAAGTTAGGTCGTACAAACTTGTTTTTAACACTCAAGACTCGACCCGACTATTCAGACTGCAAAATTACCATTTTACCCCTGAACCTCATTTAGTGCCTTAGCCTTTTTTGAACTTAGTAAACTTTGCTAAATCTACCTATTCTTGCTACATAAATTTGAACTAAGGTTCTAAACTAAGTTTCAAACTACCTTCCTCAAGCAAGCTTCCAGTTAGGGAACCATAACATGAAGGATGAATGAAATCCTAAAAGCATGAAAGAATACAAGATTAAGGAAGAGAATAAAATAATTACCAAAGGAATATTGAAGTAACACAAAGAAGTTGAAGTAAGTTTAGGGATAAATCCTTCAAGTAGAAGTTATAGCTCTCACACTAATGGATGTGAGACTACACGAGAACATGCCCCATGTTACTTCAAGCTCTACCAAGAACACCTTTTGGATGGTTGAAATTGGAAGAAGACAAGCAAGGATCATACAGTTCCTTGAATGCCAAATAAAGTTCACATAGAACTCAAGTTCGATGCTTTACTAGCAAGGAATAAAAAATAGCCAAATTCTCAATGTTAGAAATTTTTTAGGTAGCCTTAAATAGAATTCCAAGGTTGAAAGTCTCGCAAAACCCCTAAACATAGTCAAAGTAGGCCTACCGGCTGCATGAAGTCCTAGTATCCCTAATATGCTTGGGATGGCTTCTCTTACATGGTTCTATACAAACAAAACAAGTCATGTGCCTTAAGGCATCCATTATCCCTAATATGCTTAAAAATAATGAAGAAAACTAAAAAGAAGTGACTTTGAACTTAAGTGCCCAAAGAGTGCTTAGCAGAGGCTCTCAGGTACACCCCATGTGCATATTAGGGCCTTGAGCTATGCCTGTTGCTTCCTAATCATGCATGGCCCTAGGTTTCTAGTATATTGATCCATACTTTAAAAGGCTTAAAAAATGAATGGTCTTAGCTGCTAGTTCCTCTTACTTCTCCAAGTGGATTGAAAAGCCCCATAATGTGCCCTTAGAAGGCCTCATTAAGCTTTTGAGCACGCCTCCTGGTCACTTGCCTTGTTGATATCCTCAAAGGATCTAGGCTTGCTCTTGTATTCTTATCAGCATGGGTTATTCATGTGTTCATGAAAGGTAAGCCCGCCTCGTCCAGGAAAAGAAAATCCTGCAAGATAGCCCACATGCAAACTGGTAATTCTAATAATATCCTGATAAGGCTTGATGACTTCCATGTGATTTTATCCCGACATAGACCCTCTTCTTATAATTGTTCACATTAGTAACTTTGAAATGGAATAGGTCTATCTAGATAGAGGTTTACTCAAATGTGTTATTTTCTTTATTGTTGGAAGAGCTCAAGATAAAGAGATCCTCTTTGGCCCTTATATCCACTCATAATGTTGGAAAGGACGAGCTCCATAGTTTGGGCATGGTGAGATTGCCTTTAATGTTTTTGGGGAAATCTTATGATAGAAGCACCATTTGTGACTCCCACAAAGTGAAGTTCCTAGTTTTGGACGTACCCTTCTTTTATAGTGCCTTATTGGGGAGACACGTACAAGTACTCTTTCATATATGCATAAATGTTAAACGGCTATATGTTGTCTTTGAGAATAGTCTGGGGAATGTCACAATTTTCATTGATCAAGCATCTGTCAAACATAACTCTGTGGCCAGCCTTAAGGGGCCCTCGCTCAACAAAGACATGAATAGGCCTAGTAATCTAATGCTTTCTCTATATGACATGAGACTCCGTTTGCCTATCAGCAAGGAGGAAGAAGAGTTGGAGATAATCTTCGGTAGGGAAATGAAAGCAGGAAAGGAATTTTATCTACAGGAAAAACATTTATTAAATTGAATTTTTACATGGCTAATTTCAATATCTTTGCATGGTTCACACATGACATGCTAGGTATTGACCTTGAGTTCATCACACATAAGTTGCAAGTGGACCCACTAGTTGGGCCTGTTCAATAGAAAAAAATGAACATGGCACCCGAAAGGCAAGAGTTGATTAGAACGGACTTCAAGAGGATCCTAAAAGTCGGTATCATCCATGAACTGGAATACCTTGAGTGGTTAGATAATGTAATGCTCACAAAAAATGAAAATGGAGAATGGAGGATGTGTGTTGATTACACAAACCTAAATGATGCCAGCCCAAAGAACCTTTACCTTTTTCCATCGATAGATCAATTTGATGGATGCTGAAGTTGAATTTAGAATTCTCTCTTTCGTGGATTCATTTAGTGAATATCATTAGATCTAAATGGATTTTGAAGATGACAAAATAGACTTTACCACTGGAGTAGCCATATATTGCTATAAGCTTAAGCCATTCGGGCTGAAAAATGTTGGTGCCACCTATTAGAGGCTGATGAACAAGGTATTCAAGGACCAATTTGGTCATAATATGAAAGTTTATATGGATGAAATAACTGTGAAAAGTACAACACTCTTCCATCAAATTGATGATCTTTGAAAAATTTCCAAACGTATGTGCAATACAACATGAACCTTAACCCTAGAAAGTGCCTCTTCAGGGTAGGCATAGGAAAATTCCTTAGAATACATGTTGTCTAAATGTGGAATAGATACCAACCCTATTAAGATTGATTTGATATTAAACATTCTAGACCCTAACAATAAGAAGGATATCTAGAAATTGACATGAAGCTTAACAATGTTCAAGCGGTTTATGTCATGGTTTGGGGATTTATGCAGGTCCTTCTTCAAGATTTTAAAGAATAAAGCATAATTTGACTAGAACAAAGATTATAGGGAGGCTATGTGTCAGATTAAAGAATACTTGCAACATCTCCCCACTCTCAAACAACCTTGACCTAATGACCCACTAATACTTTATTTAGTCATAACCAAAGGCTTGGTCAATACAATGCTTGTTCGAGAGGAGCACAAAAAGCAATGGCTAGTTTACTATGTTACAAAAACCCTATAAGGAGCAGAGTCACAGTACCCGTGATTTCAGAAGAAAGTCTTAGCACTAGTTATGGCCTTAAGAAAACTACAACCCTATTTCCAAACGCACCCCATAATTTTGCACATGGGGATACCCATATGGGAGATATTACAAAGGTATAACCATTTAGGAGGGTTTGCAAAGTTATGCATCGAATTGGAGGAGTTTGATTTCAACTGCAAGCCTAAAGGTCCATCAAGGCCTAGGTACTCGTGGACTTTGTAACTGAAATGTCTTCAATCCCCAAAAAACCAGACACAGAAGGAGTGAGGATAATTCCCCTTTGGGAATTCTATGTGGATAGAGCATTCAACAAGGCCAGTAAGGGGCAAAAGCACTTCTCAAAGGTGGGCATGGAAGCCATATTAAATGCCCATGCCCATTTCCCCGTAAATAGCAATATGGCATAATATGAATGCTTAATTTTAGGTCTTTCAATGACTGACCGAAGGGGAATGCAACGGTTAGCAGAATTCAATGATTTTCAGTTAGTGGTTAATTAAACCAACAGACTATGGGGGCACAAGGACCCTGCACTTTGTAGGTATGCTGAGCTCATCTAGGGACTCATGGATAATTTAGACCATGTACATGTGAATAAGACCCTAGAACAATGAACTCGAGAGCTGATCTTGATAGAGAAGCTAGCCGAGGCCTCGATTCACTTACCGAAACTTTTGAAGGCCCTAGGAGACAGCGATTGTAGAAAGCCCTTTATACACTTCCTAAAAGAGTGGCACCGGGATGGTACCCATAAGGGGCAAAGGCACTTAAGAATTTGCTCCAGATGGTTCATAATCTTCAGAGAAGAACTTTATAGAAAGGGATTCGTGTCACCGTTGTAGAAGTGCCTCTCTACTGCCAACGGACATGGGGTCCTCACCGAAATCCATCAAGGTAGTTGTAAGGTCCACCTAAGCTCAATGGCACTAGCTCACAAGGTGTTGAAACAAGGTTTCTTTTGGCCCTCTATCAGGAAAGATGCAAGGATGCTAGTCCAATAATGCCATTCCTATCAAATTAATTCACTAATCCAATGGATCACCCATTTGAAGCTTCCTCAGTAGACTTACCATGTTCACTTGTTATCTGGGGATTGGACTTAATTGAAGCCTTACCGATAACACTAAGATAGGTAAAGTATTGTATTGTACCTATCAACTACTTTACCAAGGCTAGGATTACAGATTTCCAAGTTGTAAAATTCTTGTGAAAAAATATCGTTTGCAGATTCAATTGGCCCTGGGCTATTATCACAGATAATGAGAAGCAATTTGACAATGCTCAAGTTAGGGAGTTCATGGAAAACAATGGAATTAAGCTTTACGTCACCCTTTTAACACATCCTCAGTGAAACAAATAAGTGAAAGTCACCAATCATATGATAAAAGGATTCAAGAAAAGGTTAGGCAAAGCCAAGGGAAAATTGGTTGAGTTGCCTACTGCTGTGTAGAACTACAGAACGACCCCCAAAAAGCCCACATGGGAGAACCTATTTATCCTAGCCTATGGGATGGAGGCTCTCCTACAAGTTGAGATGGCACAGTCTTCCCCCAGGGGCAACATTTTTCAACAAACAGACAATGAAGAAGGCCTCAAAGCAAGGCTTGACTTGATTTAAGAACTCAGAGAAGAAGCGAGCCTTCAAATGTAAGAGTTCAAGCAAAGGATGTCCCGTATTCATAGTAATGGGGCTAATTTAAAGGAAATGAAGGAATGGGGTAATACTTGTGAAGTCAGAGATGACAAGTAAGAACTCATAGCACAGGGCCTTAAGGGAAAACTAGGATGGTCCTTTTATTGTTTAAAGACAAGTTAAACGAGATGTCTTCAAGCTTATGTACTAATCTAGCTGAAAATTTCCAAGGACGTCTCACTTAGATGATCTCTGCCCACATTATCCTTAGTCTTACTCTATCTCTTTAACAAAGTTTGATTTTCCTAAGATTCATGTTTTATTATTTGTAAAAGGTTTTGATCTATCATGACTCCCAATGCCTTGACAATGGCTGTATCGGTGAGCCTCACAATTTTCAAGCAAATAAAAATAAATGAAAAGAAGTGCAACTTCATTAAGTAAATTTGAAGATACAAAAGCAAGCTAAAAAAGCTATAAAGAGAACTCAAAACTCGTCAGCCATATCTTCTTCTGTCTCATCCAAAGGGCCAATGAGGAGTGCCAGAGATAACAGGTCACCAAAAGGCTCACGATGTGCCTTCCAGGACTTAAACTCTAGCCCTAGTGTCTCAACTGCCCTTATCCTTGAGAAGTCTAAAGTAGGGTGAGCCTTCTCCACTTGGAAATGTCAGGACATAAACTTATTTTAAAACTCCTAAAAAGCTTTAGCATCCATGGCCTGCTCAAGCCTCCAATTTGCCATCTTGAGCTTTTTTACTTGCCAGTTCGCCCAATCCTAAAGGTCCCTAAGTTCCTTTTTGTAAAAATTCTTGATGCCTTTAAAGGATTCTTCCACCTTGGAGATATGATCAGCTAACAATACAATCTTGCTCCTAAAAACATTGAATTACTTTCCAACGCTAGCATCTACTCACTTCATGCTCTCCATAGCCTGTTTGAGGAGATTCCTTAGGCCATCAAGCTCTTTGGCCAAGGCTTCTATTGCCCTTCTTTCATATTCGAGCACGTTCTTTAGCCCCTTGATCTACTTGTTAAACTGATGAATGAGTGCCTTCTGGGCTTCTAATTCTTGGCATAATGCCTCCTTGGTGTTGGCTTCCTCTGTGACTTAGGTTTAGAGGGTGGCCTTCTTTTTCTTTAGCAGCTCGATATAGGCCAATGCCCTTTGGAAGTGGCCATCTTCACCTTGGCAGTGCTTAGGCACCATAAAAGTGGCAACAACCACCTGTAAAAGGAGGGATGGTACAGATAACTACAACTATGACAATATGGGAAAGTGGGGCATAAAAGTAAGGAAGAAAGGTTACTTTAATAAGGTTGTTCACAACCCTACCAATACAAATCAACTCATGTCTATACATGCTAGATGGTGGCAGTCCTGGGGTAAGCATAACCCCTTGAGAACTTGCCAACCTAGACCCCCTTTGGTCTTTTAGAGTTGACTCCCTTTGACCTACTGCCCGAAGAGGATCGAAGAGTGAGTCCTCCAGAATCCCCATCTCCAACATGAACCTCAACCAACTAGAAAGGCGACAATGCTTGAGAACCTCCGAATTAAAAAAGTTGTCAAACTGGTCTAAAGAAGGGAAAGTTCTTTTAGGCGACCATCTCCCAATTGAGAAGGGCTCATAGATGAAGGCCTCACCGACCCTACAGTTCTCTTAGGCATTATAGTTAGCTGGGTGAAGCTTGCCACTCTTGCAAAAAGGAAAAACAAACTAAAGGTGAGCAAGAATACTCAAGAAGACAAAGTTACATGAAAAAGTGATATTACATGAAGGCAATAATTTTATAGGACAGACCTAGGGTAGAAGTATCCATAGGCCCTATCTAGAGGACATCTACATGTGTTGCCCCCACACTATCCTTCAAGGGGGCACTTTCAGCAGAGCCTCTGTGTGGACCATTTTCTTCCACATATGCTACATATCATCTTCCTCTGTCTTCTCGTAGTTGAGAGGGAAATGAGGGGGCATCTGGCTGGTAGAGATAGCACTACTATGGAAGAAGGGGCCATGGCCAGGTTATTGTCAACAGGGGCTATAGGAACATGTGCAGTTGCCGAAGGTGCAGATTGTACCTTTCTAGCCTTGGCAAGGCCTTCATAGTGGCCACCTTTCTTAGCTAAATAGGTGATGGCACTGCCCATATCTGCAAAAAAAAAAAAAAAAAAAGAGAACAGGATCAATGAACACTCAAATATTTAGAGAAATCTAAATTAAAACAAAAGAATAAGAAGATTTAGAGTTCGACCGCAGCTTCAAGGGCTCCCACCAATAGTCCCTTTGCACCTGAAACCCAGTTTTCAATGTTCTTCACCTCCTTATAAAATAAGTGGGCTCCGCTGTTCCCGATTGGTATAAGGGTGATCTCATCCAACCTCTAATAAGGGAAAAGAAACATGTTGTCAAAGCAGTCATATATGGAGACCTTCTCCAACCAATCGAGGAGACCCCATTATGTCTTTTCAGCATCTGATCCCTAAACCAACAGGATTCGGCATATGTTTCTTGAATGGGCATGTCCTTCTATTGACATGGGAATTTCCAATTTGAGTCTCTCATCCTAAAAAGGAAGCATTTTTTCCAGCTTGCCCAGGAGTCCCTTATTGCCGCTAAGCCAAATGAATGGTTCCAACCATGTAAAACAAGGAAAAAATGAAAGAATCCTAAGCTCGACATAAGGGAAAGCTGGTAAAAATGTAGAAAAATCTCAAATATAGGGGGAAACCTTGGCCATATGACAAGCAAGAACAAAGGCATTAAAATGAATAAAGCCATTAGGGGCAAGTTCAGAGAAGGGGATTTGAAAGTGCTCCAATAATTGGACTAGAATAAGATGAAAAGGAGTTGAATGGGATAAATGAAAAATTATCCTTCAAGGTGATGGTGTGCCCTAGCCTTCGGATGGGCCATTAGAGCCCCTGCACCCACTGGCTAATAGTACTGACCATGAATGACCTCATGGCTTGACCAGTGAGTTCACTGGCTTGGCCAGAAACCTTGACCAAATTTAGACATTCAGGCTTTTATTCTCATTGCCTTCTATATGTGATGGTGGCTTTACCCTTCCCAGCTTTATGAGCCATCTGGCAGAAAGGAGAAAAAATGACCACCATTAGTAAGAGTGGGAAAGCCATGAACTACCTAGGTGGCAGAGAAAAAGAAGAGAAAGAACCAGAAGCATAAGAGGGAGGGAGTTAGTTAGTTTACCTATAACATATGCGAAAAGACTGGTTGAAGTTGATGACAGAAGATGGCATGGCGGTACGAGACAACAAATGATGAGGTTGAGGAGAGGAAGAATAAAAGAAGCACTAGAGTATGATTAGAGGAAAAACTCAAGAAGAAAAAATGAGAGAATATTTGACAAGGACCACTCATATATATAACCCAATAGGGGCTCTCCAACTGACTGGTCGAAGTTAATGATAGAAGATGGTATGGTGATACGAGACAGCAAATGATGAGGTTGAGGAGAGGAAGAATAAGAGAAGCACCAGAGTATGGTCAGAATAAAAACTCAAGAAGAAAAAAATGAGAGAAGATTTGACAAGAACCACTCATATATATAACCTAACGGGAGCTCCCCAACTTTTTCTCAATTGTTACCACTAACTTATAACCTTTACACCATCATTATTAAATGTGGCACACATCTCTTTAACCATAAAAAAATGTGCCCAAAGAACCACTCCTAGATGGAAACGTGGTTTTTGATGATCGAGATTCTTACATGTGTACAAAAAATGCATCATACACGTTATCTTAAATCATTAAGAAGAAAGGCATTACTTGAGCTATGAGGCACCGTTCGAAAATGAAAGGCGTCATCTCCACCCACTGGACCGAGAAAATATGAGAAGCCTTAACCCACTTTTTCTCTAGAAAGGACATGTTGATACCAGAAATGGGGCAAAACCCATTCTAAATCGAGCCAACCAATTGGGATCAAACCGGCTTTACCTAATCCCAACTAACGAAGGGATCTTCCTGCTAGAGGCAACTAACTAATGCTGGATTTCTATCACTCTAGGGATGTCCCCTCATTAATGACTTGGATTCTTACAAGGATACAACTAAGGCACCCCACTACCTTTAAATTAGGGGCTTGATAGCCTCTCGAGGTACGTCTTCCTTATTGTGAAAACCTAGCTATCTCTATTCCTCTGAGAGATACTAATTTGACTATCACAGAGCCCTTTACTTCTGTCTTCACTCATAGGTCCTAGGTCAGCACAGCATGTCCCATTCCTGTTCAACCATTCCCCGTTGATATTTTTGTTATCAATTATTATTATTACTATCTGGATTTACTAAAATAAAGGTGATTCTTGGAGCTGGAGCAATCTACTGAAGGTTAAGGGCTAGGTAAAAATGATTGAGCCTCAATGGAACATGGACTAAGTATAATTGTACCATGCTCTTGGTAGAAGATTATTTGGAACCTAGTGGTTGTCCCTAAAATTGTGTGATCACTTGGATGTATGTTCATAAAGGGCTATTAACAAAAGACAAATTAAGTGTAAAAAATGTGACAATTAATGGGAAATACTGCTTATGGTGATCTGCCTGAGATGATGGATCTTGTATTCTTTAGGTGTTTTTATACTACGGAAGTGTCAAACAATATTTTCAATTGGTTGCATAAGCATGGAGGGAGAACTAATTCTTTTAGATGGTTTAGCAAGCTTCCAAAAAGCTAGCAGGTAACATGTCACATCAAAGTTGCAATAGTTCTAATAGTGATGTATCGTGTTTGGCAAGAAAGGAACCAAGGTAGTTGTATAGGAAAAAAAAATAGTGTCAATACGATTATATACTTTATTCAAAGAGATGTTTGGATTCAAATATACAAACTATCAAAAGAGATTGTATAAGGGATAAAATGGATTAAGAGGTTGATGTAATATGCTTGGGTAAGCCTCAGTTTTTTTATGTACTTGTTTTGATCTTTGAATTGGAATGAACTTTCTTGCATATCAAAAAGAGGGAAAAAAAATAAAGATAATAATTAAGGAGTTTCTTTTACTATATAGAATTTTGTCAAATGCCTCAGTTTGGAACTAGATTATGCTGTTATAATAAATTCCATTATCAGTACAATTAAAGTAGTAAATTTCTATTTGGTTAGTGTTCATTGTTTAGTTTATTTATATAAGTGTCTCCCGTCTTAAACAGACATGGAGGCAAATAGGTATAGATCATAAAATCCTCTGGCTCTTTTTATTTTCTACGGGTAAAAGTTGTATGGTGTACTTAATCAAATTTGCCTACAGGTAAGTTACATTAATTTTCCGTCGTGCTGTTCTAAAATTTTTTACGTTGTAATATTAAAGTATGTTTCTATAGCATATTGATTAGTGATTTGCGGGTTGTTTATGTCCATATGTTGTTTCAACTTGTAATATTAGAATATGTTTCTATAGCATATTGATTAGTGATTTGTGGGCTGTTTATGTCCATATGTTGTTTCAACTTGTAATTTACTCATGTACCATGCGGATATGATTTCATTGAGAAATCTTGTACAGATATTTGTTCTGGCAAGCATAAAAAACTAGATTCATATGTTTTAATTAATGATTCGGTAATTCGACCCTCATCTTTCAATTCGTTGTTAATTAGTTGCAAAAGAAAGTTTGTATCAGTTTTTATTATTCATGATAAGTGTGGTTCTTGACCTAGGTGACACAATTCGCCGAGTCCAGCCGCTGCTCTCACATTCCACGCACCAAAAAATGCATTTTTTTTTTTTAATGGAGGAAAAGCCGATTTCTAGTGACTTACAAGGATTGTAGCGAGCAAGTCTGACGGCAGACAACCACAGAAAGTTGAGGTGGACCTCCGCAGCGAAATGCACCACGTGGTGGAGTGCGGAGCAGTAGTCGTGGGGCTCTCCGCTCGTAAAGGACTTGTCGTTCAAGTGGTTTCCCGAGCTCCGTCTCTCCCGTTTCTTTGTTTTGTCCCTCGAGCACCCTACACCTGAGCCTGCCCGAGCGCCTTTTTTTTTTTTTTTTTTTACGAAGAAAACAAGCTCTAGGATCAACTACAAAAAAGTCATCAAACTCTTGCCACTTTTTCAATTCAATCACCTATATAATATTTAAACAAGTAATCACTTAAAGCAAGGTTAGAAAAGACAATTCATAAATATTTAATTTCCAAATTATTGTTTTGAATTGATTTATATATTAAGTTTCATACTTATATCATAGAGGCAAGCCCTTTTCCTCCCCTTACTCCCGCTCCACCTTTATCTAGCCTAGTTCTTGGTATAATGTGGCAATGTTTCAATCTATTTTAGATTAATTGAATACCTAAACTTGTTCTCTGTGTGAATTCGTCATGTTCGATGAGTATGGTTTATGCCTTAGTTGTTAATAATCATGAGTCCCTGATTACAATGGAAAATATTACTGTAAAAAAATTTGTGCATGAACACATGCCTCCGTGCGGTGCCTGTTGCTAATTAAGTCCTTGTGGAAGCTTGTAAACTGTTGCTATTAAAATCTGTTCCATTTATCAAAAGTATCATGAGATTTTTCTGATGCATTATCTCTTATCGAATCTCAAGTTGATATTTACTACGTCATGGGTTCTTTAGTAGTTTTCCTTTGTTTTTTTTTTTTTTAAGCTGTTTGAGTGGAAAATCTTTTACAATCTTCTGTCCCAAGTGATTCGCAGAACACTACAAACTTAAGAATTTCCCTTCCCGAAACCTTGTCAAGGAAAAAGCGGACAAAGATTGATCCTATACAATTTTCGCCTTGTTATATATCATTACTCACGTTTGGTACAACAAATATTCAAATTCTGATTCGAGCCTGTTTCTTAAGGAAAAAAGAAAATTCTGATTCGAGCACTAAAATAGTCGAAACAGCCTTCTTTAACTCAAGTTAACAACTACTGATAACCACTATGATAATAATCGAGTAAATTTAGAGGATAGCAAACCTAACATTCTTGTCTGTTTTGGCTCATAAAATGCTAAACCTATTAAAAATAATTTTTAAATATATTATAAATATTTTCTTCACATGTGCTCTATAAAAAATGGTAATCTAAAACTATCCAAAATTACTGTATGATTTAAGTTTGTTAGAAGATTGATATGCTTATTGATACTCCAGGACATCTTTTATGTAGGACATCTTCTACCGCGGAGGAACAACAGCTTCAGCTAAGTATCTGCAAGGTAAGAGGAGAAGGGTCAAGGGGTTCCCTGGGGTATTACCGGGGAGGGAACCTTCGATACCCAAGTTAGCAGAGAGTAGGCAAAGCAAGAGAATGAGAGTAAATAGTGGGTAAGTTCTGAATCCCCCTCTTGGGGAGCCTACATGGGGTATTTATAGAGTGGTCAAGTAGAAGGCCATTAGGCTCTACAAGATGGAATTAGGACACATGGACAATCCGATCTAAGGGTCCCCACTCTGTACCTTGCAGAGGGTTTCTCTAGTAGATGATTGAGCTCTAGCACCAGACCAGGAGGCATGGTGGTTGTTTCTTTCAGTGGTCTTGAGGAACCACATGTTTGGTCTTATCTCTGAGGTTCCTTCAATATATTCCAAGGGTGGTGCGAGTTTAGATTACCTTCCATATTTTCAAATGTGAATGGCTTATTCTCTAAGGGTGGAAACTTAGAGTCCTTTCCAAAGAGTTGTGGGGCTATGGCCCTTTGGCCATTACTCCTATTTACTTATGTTTTCTTTATGTTTTTCCCTTGTATTTGCTTGTCTTTAGATGTATTTTTATTGGGATATAGTGCTTAATTGATTCATATATCATTTTTGGGCCATATTTTAGCTTCATTTGAGTTAGAAAGGATATCTACAAAGCTTTGGAGTTGGATTGCATGTTTTGGCAAACTTTGGAGTAGACACACCTTGTTACACGCCCTACTACATGCCTGTGTTTAAGTTCATGCCCATCTTCCAAGCTGAAGCTGCATTTCATATAGCGAGATTTTAAGTTCTAGAAGCTTTACATGGCCTTTAACACGATCGTGTACCAAACCATGTTTGTCTATTTTTTTAGCATTTTTCATGTTATTTCAAAAAAAAAAAAGAAGAAGAAGAAAAGAAGACAGAGCCGTAGAGGTAGAAAAACACAGAGAAAGAATAAGGTTTTCATGAAGGAAGGCTACTTGAGGCAATTTTGATGATCAATTCCATTTAATATGCGCCGAATCAAAGATTTCTTGGAGGAGAAGTAATTCAGAGACAAACAATTTTTTTCCTAGTTTTTTTTAATTCTATTGTGTTTGTTTTATGGCACTATGAGCTAAAATTTTCCTACTCGTACTTAGAGTAGATGAACCATAGGATGATTTTGTGTTTGTGATTACTTTTTGGTTTAATATCATTATGTTTTTCTTGAGATCTATCCAATGTTCTTTAATACATTGATTAATACTAACTAGCCTATTAATTCAATGTGGGATGATAAACATGCGTCAAGTAGTATCTGGTATGTTTATTATGGATCACCATTGGATAAAAGGGATAGTATTATAATCGGGAATGATAAGTGCAATATAATATCTCCGGACTAGAGTGAAACCTAGTAGTGGGTTGTAAGACTAGTAATACATTCTTAGGAAGTACGATAGGCCTAAACACCCTATCGTGACTTAAGGATAGTATTTAGTATAATGGAAATAATAGGGAGCTAATATAAATTAGGTAGTACTTCACAGTCCAAGTTAATCATAATCCTATTAAACCAAAGTAAAAGTTATGTAAGGGATTTGTTGGTGGATTCGATTCTTAGAACGAGGTTTCTTATTATTGATTATTTTAGTTGTTTTTTGCAACTAGCCAATAATTACCAGCTAATAGTTCATAGTTAATAGTTAGTAGTTCATATTTTGTTTTCACTAAATTAGATAGTTTAGTTAATTCATAGTAGTTAGTTAACAACCATATTTAATTGTCAGTGAAATAGTAAAGAGAGGTGGAGTACAATAAACAACCTTCATTCTCTAGGAAAAATGATATTAGTTTTTACCATTACTATACTTTGATGATGGCGCACTTGTCTATGAATTCACATATTTATAAGTATAGAGGGATTTGACACGTCCACATTATTTGTTAGTATAGTAGGAAAGGTTTGTATGAACTAGGAACATACCAAGTTTTTGGCGTCATTGCCAAGGACCATTTGTTAAGTTTGCTACCTTAGATATTGATCTTTATTAATCTAGTCATTTATTTTATTGTATTATTTTTCTTTAAATTTTTTGTTATTTTTAGTTTGTTAATTTGTTTTACTTTTTCTTGTAGGAATTTTTGTGTATGACTCGTAGCCAAACAGGTGAAGTTATTAAAACAGATCTAGAAATTGAAAGGACCTTGAGGAAATTGTTGTCTGCAAAAGGTACTGAGTCACACAGATTACGTTCTGAAGTGGAGCAACAAGGAGAAAGTTAAGAACACTTAATCACGAAAGACCGTAATCAAGTGAGAACTATGTCAAAATGTGCTAAACCTTCTCTTGAGAGGATGAAATTAAGTATCGTTAAACCTCCTGTCAATGCCAACAATTTTGAGATCCAGCCAAATATTATTCAGATGGTGCAAAATTGTGTTCAATTTGATGGCTTGCCGGATGAGAACCCTAATGCTAATATTGCTAGTTTCTTGAAGATTTGTGATACTTTCATAATTAATGAAGCTAGTGAAGATAGCATTCAGTTGAGGTTATTCCTATTTTCATTGAGAGGAAGAGCTAAGCAATGGTTGACTTCATTTTTAAGAGGTTCTTTTACCACTTGGAATTCTCTAACCTAAAAGTTCTTATGGAAATATTTTCCTTTAGCCAAGCCTGTGAAGTTCCATAATGATATTTTGCTTTCACTCATATCGATTCAAAAACATTATATGAAGCTTGGGAATGGATTAAGGATCTATTGAGAATGTGCCCACATCATGGATTACCTACATGGATGCAAGCAAATCTTCTATAATGGTTTGAGTTATGCTTTCAACCAAATGATTGATGCAGCAGTTGGTGATACTTTTAATAGCAAGACACCTGAAGCAGCACAGGAATTGATTGAGAAGATGGCTATGAACAATTACCAATGACAATCATCATCTGGGATGAAGCCGAATAATGTAGTTACAATTTAGAATTTTGATTTTTATTCAATTTTGGCAAATCAAGTTGAAGGTTTCACAAGAGAATTCAACAATTTTTCAGCTAGTCACAAGAAATGATGCAATGTGAAGTTTGTGGAGAAAGACATTCAAGTGGTAGCTGTTAGATGTCTAATTGGTTGAGCAAAATTAAGTAAATGGACTTCACTGGAAATCTATGTAGACCATAAAACAACCCGTACAACAATATATATGATCTGAGATTGAGCAATCATCCTAATTTTTCTTAGAGTAATCAGAGGCAACAATTGACTGGTTTCTAACCTAGGCCGCAACACAAGAGGAGGCCAACTATGGAAAAATTGATTTCCAAGTATATGGAGTAATATGATGCTAGGATCGATCCAACAAAGTCATAGTTATGGAATATGAGAGCAAGTATGCAAAATTTTGAGACTCAATTAGGTCACCTAGCTAAGATGCTTTCTGAAAGGTTGCAAGGAACTTTACCAGCAAATACCGAGATGAATCCTTGAACTGTTTATAATCTAGCTTTCCATCATAAAATGGATGGTCATGCAAATGAGAAGGTGTTGGAAAGGAAGGAAGAACTTCCCTAAATGATCAAGGATGACATCAGCCAATGACGTTAAACCAAGCACTTCTTGATAGGCAACCCACTCGTCAAATTTTTTATTTAGCGTTGATATCATTTATTTGATTTGATTATTAGTAGGTTGATTAGTTTTTCATGGTCCTGTGATCTTATGATTTTCATTGATGATGTAGGAATCTAGAGTATTTCGGGAGAAATTGTGTGCTCAAAGTGGGAGAAAAAATGCTAAGTTTGTTTAGGGTAAATTTGTAAAATTTTTCAAAGTATAGGAGTTAAACATGGTCATAAAGACACGCATGTTGAAGGATGTGTTCTTTAACGTTGTTTCAAACATAGTCATGTTTGTTTTATTAAAATGATTTTTATGAAGAATTTTTATTTGAGCTTCAAGAGCCAAACATGGTTTGTGATAGAGCCGTGTACCAAAACTTGTTCATCTTACATGATCTCATCCACGACCAAACAATTACTTGTGTTTTCAAAAGCAAAATTTTTTAGAATTTAAACACATGTGCTTGCATGCCCATGTTTTAAAATGTGTTTATTCTAAAAGGTATAATACTTAATCATATTTGAAAGCATGTTTTGGTTCTAAGTTTAAGAACTTTACGATTCAAAGCACAAATACAGTCTCACGCATAACCGTGTTACTTAGCGTGTTTGCCTAACACTATTTATGCCCATGTTGCTACACATGTTGTTTTTCTATTTTCAAAATCTTTGGGCTTCAGACTTTGAACACAGTTCTTTACATGCCCATGTTTAAAGTCATGTGTATCTACACGTGGTCGTTTACATACCAGTGTTCTATCCTGTGTTTTTATTATATGTTTTAAAAATTTTAGGGTTCAAACCTTAAACACAACACGTGACATGCCCGTGTTTAATAGCGTGTTGGAGAAGTTGTAAATAACACGGGGTAGTTACACACCCATGTTAAAACTAGTATTGCACGCACATATATATATACCAGATCGTGAATTTTCATTCCCCACTTCGCACAAAACTTACTCAAACTTCTTCCCTAAGCCCCCAAACTTAAACCCTAGCTTCCTTATATCCCAGGTAAGGTTTTACATCATTAGAGGACTTCATTCCTTGTCTGAATTCTCAATTTTCATCCCCATTTCGTTGATTTTCTCTTTCATAAGGTAGCTTTCTCTCTCCAAGTTTATTTAAATTTTATGGAAGATTAGCTTGATTTCTAGTTATGGCTAGGTCATATTTGAGTTAGTTGGTTGATTTTGTCTATCCATTGATGTAAGTTTCGAGTTGGTAGCATGATTTGTTGAATTTGAATTTTTAAGTGTTATGTTGGAAGAAGAAGAGTTGGAATTACTTGTTTCTTGAAATTCTTGGTTAGGCATGTTGATTCTCTGGATTTTATGACTTGAATGGATGATTATATGATTTGTGGATTTATTAAGAATGCCTTGGCTATCTTATTTGTGTTGAAATTTCATGAACTCTAGGAATTGGTAGTCTTTTGGTATGATAGTGGATAGATTTCTTGTATGTCAAAAAAGAGCTTAAATTCTAGATTATAATGTCTTGAATTCTCATGATCTTTATGCTTTTAGATTTTGTGCTTAAGCCTAATCACCTTAGTGCCTAAATTCAAATTAAGGTTGCTTTATATAGGGAGGTCCATTAATTTTTGTTAGAGCACTTATTCTAGAAATTATTGTTGGTTATGTGTGATGTTTAAGATTATTGTTACATTGGAAATATCTTTTCCATTTTTCAGGATGTCTGATGATAGAGGCCAGGGTGAGCCTTGCTAGTAGCGGGAGTATGACCTCATTAGGTTTATCTCCCTCCAAGCTTTTCAAGTTCATGAGGCCACAGCAAGAAAGGACATGATTCATCAACTAGGCTTTGATTATTCTAGCCATCATAACTAGCCCATAGTAGCTACCATTTGACGTCATGGATGGCAATTTTTTCTAGGCTACCAAGCATTGCATCATTGATGTTAGTGCGCAAGTTTTATGCAAATGTACATGCCAACGACCACTTTCTAGAACCATTGATGTAGGTTAGGACAAGATGGCAGTAGTTGACCATTCATATTGACCAGGTCAATACACTTTTTAGCATCTAGAATGTTTGAGGGCTGGTTCACTAGTTGTCACCTAAAGGGTTGTCTGTATTGCTTTATGAGAGACCACTTGCTTGGATCACTCGACCTGGATTTCCACCCATCATCCTTGCCTCAGAGTTGAGTCATGATTTTCAAGCTTGGATTGTGTTCATTAATGAGAGTCTGCTTCCCACCACATCAACTCCATATCTTACTAAGGAGAAGGCAGAATTTTGGATGCTCTAGCTACTAATGATCCGATAAATGTGGAAGGGCTTATATGGAGGAGTATTGGAGAGACTGTGAGTGATTGTCATCTTCAATTAGTTTTCCTAAAGTTGTTCACAAACTTGAGGAGGTAGCAAGGTATCTGTGAACATAAGGATCAAGAGAAAGTGTTTAGGGTAAAGAATGTGATTTATAAAGGGGCATTCAGGTAGAGCTATGTATGTCAAGGAGGACACCCATGATTCTATGTTGTAGCTTTAAGGAGAAAGTAATGGAGACTACTACTATTGCTGCCAAGGAGGTTGGAGAGACCAGAGTTGATCCCATGGTTGTGTAACATGGTACTGAGGTTGGGGTTACTGAGGATCACGCTGCGCCCACACAAATGATGACGGCTCTGAATACTTCTACCAATCCTTCACCTCTTAGGGATGTTTAAGGATATTGTTATCTAGAACATTCATTTACTTTTTTGTATCATGTTTTCTTTTATTATGGATATTGCTATTCTTCTTGCTTCTTATTTCCATTTCATGTTTCAGTTAGTTATGCTTGACTTTGTTATTGGAGTATCAGTTTTTCCTTTTCTATTTTGTACTATTTCATTTTAGTTCTATATTTTCTAGCTCTTTTTATTTTATTTCTGTGATTGATCATCTTTATGTTTTTCATGGAAGCCTTTGAATTTCAATTGGAAGATCGAATCCGCCCTATTTTTGGAACTTTTGGGATGTCGACTTGTAAGATAAGCAACTGAATTTTTCTTATCTAGGGCGGTATCAATTTCTATAACTCTTTTCTTTCTCATTTTGTTTTCCATGCTAGTACATTGAAAGCAATGTACAATTTAAGTGTGGGGAATGAATATTATTTTTAGCCCTTATTTATCATGTTTTTTCTTGAATTTATTTTTTTAGTGATTTTTCTAATATTTTTAAACTTTTTGGAGCTTAATTATTTTGGATCAATTTATTAAGCATGTTCTTATTATTAGAGAATGGTTGTGAATTTAATGTCACAAGTCCTTAACTTGAAGACCAAGTAAGTGATTCTTGAGATCCTTCACTTTTTTGCTAAATCTATTTTTGAAATGCTTTTATGATTCATTAGCATGCTAGTAGAAGATGGTCTCTAGAAGCTATTTTTGCACCAAGTTTTTATGTTTAGCACACTGTTCAAAGCATGCTAAGTTTTGCGTTTCTATGTTGGTTTAGTGGAAAGTTGGTTGATGGATTTGTGGTTAATTGTTGAATGAATGTTGATAAAGTATAATAAAGTAAAGTATGGAATTATGCTACTCCATTGTTATTAGTGTTCATGTATGTTGGGGTCTTCTCCTAAGGAAAGAGTCAATCACAGCTTAAAAAGATACTAAGAGCATGAGTATGATCAAAAGATCATCTTGGATTATGTTGATAATTAGCTTGGGTATAGATAGAGCTCCTATAATGTAATTTTGCTTTTAAAAATTTTCAGCACATGAAGAGAATAAACAAATGAGAAAGAAAAAAAAAAGATTAACAAGTTCAATTAATCACCCAATCCATGGTTTGTGGTTTGAATTGTTATGCATAGTAAGCTTTAGCTTAGTATAGTTTGTGCTTTTTACTTTGCATGAAAATTTAATATTCCTCCTTCTTGCTTCGAAAAATATGGGTTGCTAGCTTGAGAATGAATTGTTTCCATTAAATTTTGTTTTGAGAAAAAGTTAGATTGAAGGTGTTGCATGTTTGGTAGTCTTGTTAATTCTTTAAAGTCTTAATGCTCTCTATACCTCTATTCTTAAGGAATTGATTAAATGTTTCAATGATTTTAAGATTTTTATTTTCCAGATTTTTCTCTTGAATTTTTCTTTAAGGAAAGTAAAAGTTCAAGTGTGGGGGGAACATATGATATGCTCATATTTAGTCATGTTTTCCATATGTTTTTCCCTTTCTATTTGCTTATCTTTTGATATGTTTTTGTTCGGATATGGTGCTTAATTGGTTCACATTTCATTTTTAGGCTACATTTCAAATTCATTTGAGTTAAGAAGAATTTCTACAAGATTTTGGAGCTGAACTATAAGTTTTGGTAAAGTTTGTAGCAAACACACCTTGTTACACGCCCTACTACACGCTCATGTCTAAGTTGCACACCCATGTTCCAAGCTGTGTTTCATTTAGTGAGATTTTAAGTTCCAAAGATGCTACATGGCCTTTTTCACACAGTCGTGTACCAAATCATGTTTTTCTATTTTTTAGGGTTTCTGGAGTTATTTAAAAAAAAAAAAAGAGGAAGAAGAAAAGAAGAATGAGTGGTAGAGGCAGAAAAACATAGAGAAAGAAAAGGGTTTTCATGGAGGAAGGCTGGGAGGCAGTTTTGATGATCAACTCTATTTAATAAGCACCGTATCAAAGATTTCTTTAAGGAGAAACTATTCAGAGATGCATAGTTTTCTTTTGTTTCTGTTGTGTTTATTTTGTGGCACTATGAGCTAAACTTTTCCTACTCATGCTCAGAGTAGATGAACCCTAGGATAATCATAGGTTTAATATGATTATGTTTTTCTAAAGATCTATCCAATGTACTTTGATTTGTTGATTAATAGTAGCTAGCCTTTCAATATGGGATGATAAACATGCATCAGGTGGTATCTGGTATGTTTGCTGTGGATCATCATTTGATAGAAGGGATAGTATTGTAACTAGGAATGATAGGTGTGATATGATACATCTAGACTAGGATGAGACCTAGTAGTAGGTCATGGGACTAGTAATGCATTCTTAAGAAGTGCGGTAGGCCTAGACAGCCTATTGGTGATTTAAGGATAGTGATTAGTGTAATGGGAATAATAGGGAGCTAATCTAAATTAGCTAGTACCCCACAGTCCAAGTTAATCATAATCCTGTAAGACTGAAATAAAAGCTATATGAGGAATTTCTAAGGGATTCGATTCTAAGTAGGAGGTTTCTTATTGTTGAGTATCTTCATTGTTTTTCGCAGCCAACCAATGATTACTAGTTAATAGTTAGTAGTTAATATTTTATTTTCACTGCATTAAATAGTTTAGTTAATTCATAGTGGTTAGTTAACAAATATATTTAATTTTCAGTGAGATAATAAAGAGGTGGAGTACGGCAGACAAACTCGGTTCTCTAGGGAAAATGATCTTGGTACTTGCCATTGCTATACTTTGATGATGGATGTACTTGTCTGTAAGTTCACAAATTTATGAGTATAGAGAACTTGACACATCCACATTATTTTTTGCTACAATGGGAAAGGTTTATGAAAACTATGAACACTCCAAAGATAATTAGCAGATAACAATGTTTCATGAAAACTGCTAAGTATATCACAACTTTTAAATTCTAGGTAATACCAAATGAGTATCACTCATGATTTTGTAGAAAAAAATAACTAAAAAATTTATTTTAATATGGAAAAATTAAATATAACTTTATTATACCTTTTTATTTATGGTACTTATTTTAGTAACAATTTCTCTAATATAAATATAATGTACACTAATTTAATTTGTTATTTGAACAAAACTAATCTAACAACATCAATTACCAAAGGATTAGAGGATGGCAAATACTTGATGGAGTTCTGGTGGCTAATGAAGCTATTGATTATTTGACTCATAATGGGAGGAAAGTTTTTTGCCTTAAAGCAGACTTTGAAAAAGCCTTTGACTACATCAACTGGCAGTTTCTGGATTATATGATGCGACAATTCGATATTGGTTGTAAATGGAGGAAATGGATGATGGGACTTCTTATCTTCAGCATCAATCTTGATCCTAGTTAATGGAAGCCAGACGTCTGAGTTTTACATGGAAAAAAGGCAAGATAAGCCAACTAATTATTGCCCTTTTTTTTTGTACAGCAGTATAAATTCTTAGCATAATGGTCCAAGTTGTAGCAGGAAAAACTTGTTTCAAGGGGTAAAAATTGGAAGTGGTGAGATTCTCTTAACACATTTTTAATATGTGGATGATACATTATTTGTTGGATAATGGAGTTGAACAAATCCAGTTGAAAGCAAACTATCAAGGGGAAGTAGTCAAACTGATAGGGAGCTTGCTAGGCCAATTTAGAACTTGCAAATGAACAAAAAGGATAGCGGCCCCAGAATGTGTCTCTGGGGAAAACCCTCGATGATCAAGTTAGTTTCTTTAAGAGAAGTAAAGATAGCTAGGGTTTTCAAAGTAGAAAGCAATGTATCATGAGGGACTATAAGGTGCTCCTTTTATACATAGTATAGTACCTTGGTTGTATGCTTGTAGGAATGTTATTAATGAGAAGATATTCCCTGGTGGTCAAAATCCAACCTTTAATTAGTTTCCTTTTATAAAAAGACTTCTTCTTCAGGTAATACCAAATGGGCCTAGTTTGATCCTAACTAGATAGCTTGGTTTATAATGGGTTTAGCCCTAGTATTAACATGTACCTCTCTAGAGAAAATGTGGGCTAAGGGTCTCCACATTTTCTTGGCCTAATGGGTGCAAAATGATAACGCCTCTTCCCAAATAGTGCCTTCGAATCCAAGTGATGCATCTTTCTTCAATTATTTGACACAATGGGTGAGTCCATCGAAGAAATGTCTATCTAAGTTCATTAAATGTAATTGATGCATTTCATGACATTTTTTATAAATGCACATGAAAATCTAGCCAATCGAGCACCACATGTCCTCCTAGGAGTGGTTTGTGTAGCACATTTTTTTTTACTATTACAAAGATGTGTGCCACAATAAAAAGGTCATAAGCTAGTGTTAACAGTATAAGGAAGTTAGAGAGCCCCAGTAGCAATATATAAGAATAATCTATGTCAAACTCCTTTTACTTTTGCCTTTTTAAGATTTTTCATTCATTCGCTACTCAATGCTTTTTCTCCCTTCTTCTAACTTTTCCATTCACCATTTCCTTTATCGTAGCCATCGTAGACATCTTTGGTCTTTGCATCATGCTGGAGTCTAGCAGTTGTAACCCAAGTGTTGGTTGTCACAAGTAATAAAATCTCGGGAGTCCGAGTGTCGAACCACAGAGAAGTGAATTAAGAAATGAAAATTACAAAAGTGAAGGAAGGTTTTCATGAAATGTATGAACAAGTGTTGATTAAAAATTTAAATTCAAATAAAATAGCTAAGGTTAGGGGATCCGCCTTTAGTATATCGATTATAATTAATTTTAGCCCATCTTACCACTCAATTGAGATCCACACATAAAGGAGGTCATAATAGTGGAATTTAGTTAGTATTAACTTTTATTCATCTTAAAACATCAATGCTTGCTAATACGTTCAAGTATCCATCATACCAACCTTTGTCTACAATAACCCAATATTCCAATATAGTCGGCAGAGCCATATTCTACAGAGAGAATCAAATGGCTTTTGTGCGAATGATTGACTATGATGAATCAAGACTTCCACTTAACAATGAGGCAAGTTAAATAGATTAAAGAAGAAAATACCGTTAACATTGTGATCCATTCGAATCAATCATAACCTTTATACCAAAAGCTTCACCCTTTCAACTTAGCAAAAAAAAGATTAGCTAGCCATGATAAAAGTAAACAACATATAAAAAGAGGAAATGAACATGAATTGGAAGATCAAAGGTAGAACAAGAAGAAGAACAAGAAGAAAACACTTCGACATAGCTTTGGTATTGAAAATAAGAACAAGAATAAAGGAGAAAAGCTAACTTTGATACAAAAACATAAATGAGGCCTAAGAAATGGCATAAATTCTTCCTCCCCCCCCCTCCCCCAAGGTGCCTATTTATAGAGTTTTTGGGGTGGGCGAAATGGTAAAATAGTAAAATGTAGGTAAATACAAATTAACAAAGGCGGGTTGCAACTTCTTTTAATTTCTCAACCATTGTATACATCAAATCAGCTCTTCCTCAAAGCACGGAACTTGTAGATCTCTTCTTTAGCTTTGAATCGATAGCTTGCACATTCAAATCGGACATTCGTAGCTCAAGTTATGATTTTTCTACCGAAACCGCTCTTCAGCACACGAAAGAATGAATGGTCTCATCTATAATCAAATTTCGGCAATAAAAATGATCAAACTAGCTTGCAGTATAAACAGAGTTGAAGATCTATGTTTTGGCTTTCAGATGAATTTGTAATCACTCAATTCTAACTTCTACAACTCTAGATATAATTTTTTCTCGTGAACGATCGCCAAGTGATGATTTTACCAACATAAAAAAATAATTTTTTAATATATATATTTTAATATTAATAAACAATAAACCGCGTATGTACAGTTAATACGCATATGAACATTGAGTCGGTGAATAGTAACTATGAATAGTAATCCGGTGGAAAAAAGCTCAGAATATAGAAATTAATCAAACTCAAAGTGTATAATGATGATTTAAACCCTTAATAGCAATACACTTATGAGTATTCATCACATCACCCTTCTATCATTTTTTAAACCAAGCTCTTCATATTTGTATTAGGTAATTAGATTGATCTCCCTTCTCAGTCATTCATTCTTTCCATTCTTTTCTTTGCCATATAGACGATCGGTGGCTTCCCTTCTTTGTATTAACAATGGTTGTTTCTCTCCTTTTTGCTCAATCACTCACAAACTTAGGAATAGGAAGGCCGCCACCACGGCCAAGTGACCACGAGAGTTAAATCATGAAGGTCTAGACTTGGAGGAAGTTCCCAGCCAAGTGAATGATCGCACTGCTTAAGCCATAAAGGCATCAATGGAGCAAGACTACTGGTTCACAGAAGTAAGGGCACTAATAACTCCTTCATAGGCCAGGTTGCACCATCCCCAAAAGGGGTTCTTTTCTCTCTACCTGGTCCAACTACAAATCGGTCTTTGCCTTCTTCTTCATCCCCTTATGATCCAACAACTGAAAGATTTTCAAATCTCTTTGTCTCAATTTTTCCCTAGCTCCTTCATTCATTTTATTGCCTTCGGCCTTGCTTCCTACATGACTATGGTTAGCCTCATTTTTTAGACTTTCCTATCTTTCTACAAGCTTTCCTTCATTCCAGGCTCAACATTTTTTTCATTTTTCCCTTATTTCTCTTGTGGGGGGAACCTTTCTTTCACTTTCACATTAGCAAAGGATTCCCATGGTAGTTAAAACAACTACTTCTTCTTCGAGATGGGAGACCCTAATTGGCAATTGCCCTATAGATGGACTGACCTACCAATCTAGGAGACATATGCCTAGCCTTTGCTGATATAAGGGTTGGATGCTGAGAGATTGTACCGAGAACTTTTTACTTGGCTAAAAAGGATTGCCATAAATGAAAAGTTCGATAACCTATTCCTTTCCCCTTACTAGATGTTGGATGAGATCACCCTAGGGTGAATTGAGGTCAATCAGGCCCATTTATTCTATAAAAGGGTGAAAAATCCTAGCAATTGGATCTCAGGTCAAAAGGGGAGTTGGTAGAAGCCCTTGAGGCAACAGCTGGGACTCGTAGGCTCTTCTTTTCATATGTCTCTACCTAATTTTTTCTAAGTAACCGAGGGCTTATTTATCTTGTTTTATATCTGATTCCGGTATGGGTTGTGCATTACCCACCTTGCCAAGAAATGGGTGAAATATCCTCTTTAGGTGGCCACTCATGTTCTCTCATCCCTCATTGAGAGTGCCCAAGCTTTGCCTCCTTTATCTTCCACCATATTGGTTTTACCAGCAAGGCCATCTGACGGCCAAATGCCACCTCCTACACTAAGCAACCTCAGGGACCCAGAAGATGATCAAAAGGTCCACAAAAAAGGGCATCACTAAAAGTTCCCCTCAAGTTGATGGAGCAAGGGCAATCAGTGAAAAGCTCCCTTAAACAAGGCCTAAGAATACTTCGACCCCCGACTTGTCTGGTATAGATATTTTCATTCTCTCAACATTACTTTTCATTTTCTTTTGTTTTTGAGGATTTTTACTTACCTTTCTTTTGATTATTTTTTTTTTCATAGCAGGGGTACCCTTGGTTGAAGTCCCTACTCTACCTAGGGGTGCAACAAAGATGAGAGGCCCCTCATCCCAAAAGCATTCCCGACAGGACGAGGGGTCATCCAAAAGGATGTACCCTTCCTTAGATCATATTGAAGAGTGCTTTCATCCTAAGGCTCTAAGGACCCACGCCTCATGGCTTGTTAAAGGCCTATGTTAGAGCTAGGGATATCAAAGGATGCTCTCTTTGACCTCCTCTAATCTTAAACTTGGCTTAACAAATCCTTCAAATGGTATGCTTACCTTGGGACCTCCATCACTTGGCATTCATGGGCTCGAGTGTCACTCATTAGAAGGAGTGGTGAACAACCTCCTTTAAGTAACATCACAGCTTTTGACCTGTTACTTGCACCCTTTAACTTTAAATGCTTTGATTACCTTGCTCAATTTTCTTATCTTAGGTGGCCGTCACCACTTTTGATTTGGCCAAGCGATGCTAGACAAGGATGGTTGTTTCAAGAAGGCATTGGCCTTCATCAAGGCACTAAAGAAAGAGAATGTTGTCCTTGAGACCAAAGTCATAGATGAGGCTACACCCAATAAAGCGTTGTGCCAAAAAGTGAGGGCTTAGAAGACCCCCATAGATGAGGGTGATAAGCAAACAATGGAGCTGAAGGAAGCACTCCTAGCCTAGAAAATGGCAAAGGAGGCCTCGGCTAAAAAGGTTAAGGGCCTTAAAGGGACCTTGGAGCATGCCATGGAAGGCATGAAGAAGATGGATGCCAATGCCCAAGAATAACTCAATGCTCCAGCTGCTATCTGACAGTATCTCCAAGGTAAGGGAGGCCTCCAATGGCATGGAGGATTTTTATAAGGGGAACTCAAGGACATCCAAGACCAGGCCAACTGGAGAGTGAAAAATCTTAAAATGGCCAACCAAACGCTGGAACAGGGCTATATGTGGACGTTTTGTTGGAGTTCTATGATGGATTCATGTCCTGCTGCTTTTAGGTGGAGAGAGCTCACCCAGGCTTGGACTTGTCGAGCCTGAGAGTATCCGAGCCAATAGGGACTATTTTGAAATTTGGAAGGCTTAAGGTGAGCACTTGCATGACCCCCTGTCCCCGCTGCACTTTTTCTTGGCCCTCTGTTGGAGGAAGAAGAAGATATGTTAGACAAGTTTTAAGTACCTTTTTGTAGTTTATCATCTTGCACTTTTTTATTTTGTCAATGAAGTTTGATTTCTTTCTTTTTTCCATGTTTATATGCATATTTGCTTGACAATTGTTAAGGTCATCAAAACACTCATTGCTGATGCAAAAGGGTTATTATTGAAACACCTTTTGAACTTTTTCATGGTTTTGAGTCATAAAGACATCAAATGGTAGAAAAGGTCACACTTTATTAAGGAAATATAAAGATTCAATGAGACTAAGCATAATAAGGGTGGAGATCATCTAAATCATACTTCTTTGGCTATTTTCGACATAGTAGTCTATGAGTTCACAGACATCTTGCCCGAACATTCTCTAGATAATAAATGGGCCATCCTAGTTAGTTTTCAAGGCCTCATTCCCTGGATTCATGCTAATTAAATTAGAATTTACGAGCACTAACCCCCTTCCTTAATTTCTTTTAACATTACCATGTTATTGTGAATATGAATCACCCTTTATATGAATTTCTTCATATGAAGGTTTATGTCTTCTCTTTGTTTCTCAACCAAGTCTAAGTTCACTTTAAACCCTTCTTCATTCACTTCTGATTCAAAATTTTTGGCCCTAAGGGAACATTGTGCCCACTCAATTGGGAGGAAAGTATCCGTTGCATAAGCTAAGTTGAATGAGATTTCTCATGTATTTCCATAGAGGTGAAGTAAATTTTGGACAATCAAATTCTGGTGTTCATTCTGTAGTTCCATAAAACACTAAGCAGCCTTCAACTTATCTCCCCTTTACCTCACCTAGCACTTTCGTGAATCCCTCCCATCTGATTTGTTACCTTTACCTGCTCGTTTGACTAGGGTTGCTTTACAGAGGTGAAGTAAAGTTTGACACTTTTCCTTTTTGTAAATTCTTTCACTGGGGCATTGTTGAACTATTTCTTGTTATCTGTAATAATGGCCTAAGGCAACCAAAACTATAGGTGATGTTTTTTCATAAAACATTATAACCTGGGAAGCCGTGATCTTTGCTCAACCTCTATTGATTTGGTGTAGTAATCATCAGCTGTGATGTAGTACCTCACCTGTCCTAGCATAAATGGCATGGCTCCAATCAAGTCCTACCCCTATATAGCAAATGGGCAAGTGAAATTTGCTAAGGATGTGAGGAACTGCTACATCTATCCTGTAATTAATTCCTAATTAGGCCGGATTATTCTGTTTCCTAATTAATCCATTTAATTAAGCCATAATTTATTCTTCACTGCCAGGACCATTCCCAAGACTTATTAAGTTCCTTGGCTAATCACCTGCCAATTAATTACTTATAAGTTAAGAAACATATTTTTATAATCTTTTATTAAGAACATTAGATACTAAACTCAAGGAGTATTAAAACCATTTGGTTAAGCACATTAAAAAACATGCAGTTATGGAGCTCTAATTTTATAAAACCATTTTATGCATTTGCGTGTATACATGATAAAACAAAGTGCAAAACCAATCATGAACAACTATACTTTTATCAACTAACCAATGTACTAAGCAAGTCTGTGGTTTATTACACAACCATACATTCATGTCACGCTCTAGAAAAAAGGCGATGTCAACTACATCACTAAGATTTTAGTACTACTACTACTTTAGCCATAGTGTACCATTATAGCCCACCTTTGCCCAAGATGAATCCCTTAGGCTAGGTAATCACAATGTGTCCCTTCTTTATACATTGTTTTACTGTCAAGTAAGAAGTCCTTCGAGTTAGGCCACTAATTACATGAGCAAATTATGGAATAAAATTTAAAAATGTGTGCACCAAGTGTTGATGTGTGTACTTATTTGCATACAAACATACATGTATACAGCAACTCATCAAATCAACATAATCCAAACAATCAAATCTTGCACATTAACAATAAGGGTAAGTGCGCTATAAATACTTAGTAAGGAATTCAATAATAAACAACATATGAGCAACATACTTGATAATAATTGACCATATGCACACATCAATATGCATGCACTATGTCTGCCCATAAATTAATATGAGCTTGTCATGAGCTAGTACGACATTGAATATTATATAATTATCATTATATTATGACTTTTTCTAAACATGACCTTGAATTACTTTACATACAAACAAACGATCAAACAGAAATGCACATGTCACCCACTGATCCATTTATTTACCATTGAGCTTACTCTTTAAGAAATTGTCCTTAGGCCCCTTTTTTGCCTGTACAAGCTCACACTTTGTGTAATTGCCCTTTAGCTTGCCAGCTTTTTCTAGCAAAAAAAAAAAATACCTTATTGTACATAGCAAGGTTTGACCAAATTTCATGTTGGTCATAGTACTACATCGATGTATCTTTCCCCACTTGCATCTTTTGCCCCATTACACCTATCTATATGCTTACTTGTGACCTAAGTCATCTAGCAAACCTGAGTGTCATTCAAGCCTTAGGACTTTTACATTGGGCTCTCCCTTGTGGGTCATGCCTAGAATGTAGCCCAAGGCCTATACAAACACCAAGCTATAGGGTGTGCTCTAGTAGCCCCTTTAGTGTGCATGAAATTGCACATCCTTGCATGCATGCTTGTGTGCCTTTTGGGCAAGCACGATTATGTGCTACTCGAACCTAGGTTGCTTATGTCCCTCTCAGTAGCACCAATATGCACCTAGGGCACACACAGCATGTGCCCCTCTTAAGCATACCCATGTGTACCTTAACACACCAAAACAAACAATGCCCTTAGGTACCCAAATCCATATGCATTGAAGAGCCCATGCTAGACACATAAACACATACTGAGCCCTTAAGCCTCTCACAACCATACACACCCAAACTAAGTCACACATTTCTTGTTCTTGCAAAATCTTGAAGATTTAGCTACATACATCTACCAAGCACCCAAGGGCCAACCCACATGCCAATGTCCAATCATGCACCAAGGAAACCGCCTATTACCTAGCAAGGACCTAAGTTCAGACTTAGTGCCCATTGATCCTTTTTTGGTTCCATACATCACCCTGTGCACATTCACTATGCTTGATCGCTTGCCTAGTAACCATAGTTAAGCCAAAAATCAAAGTTCTTATGAGAGATAAAGGCAAGAACACCTTGCCCAAAAGCATTTTTATTCTTGCAAGTGGTAGATTCGCAACATACAAGCTCGGTTCGAGCCTTTTCCATTAGAATACATTATAACAAATAAATCAGCCATAAAAGCAAATATTTCTATAGCTTAGAAGCAAATAACCAAGTTGTTAATGGTCCAAAACTCATTTCATACCCAGATAAAGAAAACCAATCTGAAAACCCCTTCCTCTAAAGCTCTATGGTCTCCTTCTTTTATCACACCTTGACCTATGATGAAAATGTGACCACAATAAATCTAAGGGTTGGAAATATTTAATAAAAACTCAACAAAAATAAAACAAGCTTTTTACCTTTCCAAAAATCTCCAAAACTAAGCTCACTGCTATGTGAAATTCATGCCTCATTTATTTTTCGAGCTGATAAGGACACTCCTTCAGTTAAAAGCTTTCATCTCTAATTTTTCTTGGAAATTTTTGGTAATTTTCTTGAGGTTGTAAGGGTTGACATGAAATAAAGAAAAGAAGGAGAAGAGAAGAGAGTTTTTGGTGTTAGGAGGTGTGGAGTTCGGTTGGAAGATGAGAAGATATGGAAAAGAAAGTTAAAGTGGTAAGGATAAGTGCTTTACTTGGTTAATAAGAACTTCCACCCATAAACTATGAGGCTTGGGAATCTCTCTCACATTTTGGCTACCAAAATAGCCCCTAATTAGTCTTTGTACCTATCTCTTAAAGATCAACAAGGTGATTTGGGTGAAACTACTTTTTAAGTCTTAAAACCATTGGGTAATATGCTAAAGCTCCCAACAAATCCTCCTAAATGTTCCCCTTTGAAATATTACTCTATCTTAGCTTCCCTAAAAAACTATACATTCCCAAATATTTTATTAACAAAGTCTCACCCGAGTTTTACCACTTTGACTCAGGTGCAACTAGGTTTGACCTCACAAAATTACTAAACTGCCCTTCTTAGCTTCACTTGTGAGAAAAGTCTTAAACTTGGTCATTTTAACTTCAAACTTCACCAAAATTGGCCAAATGGTTTTAAACACCATTTATCACCTTCTTAAACCCATTTTTTACCATATTTGGCATTGAAATTACCATTTTTTTTTGCCTTCCTTGCTTCTTTAATAAAAAAAAAACAAATCATTGGTCAAATTTAGCTTAAATATCATTGAGATGTTTATTTCACCTAAAAAAAATGCAATTCCATCTTTCATGGTCAAAGTTTGACATTTGACTTGCAAAGTTATTATTTTACCCCTATTTGCCTTTGTTGTTAAACAACTTGAATTTCTGCTTCTATGGACTCCAAGGACTACCACAACTTATGTGTTGGCTTAATCTAACTTTCTAGTGACATTAAATTAATAATCAAGCAATTAAATGCAATTAATTGCCTAATAAATTGAAGGTTCTCACATCCTCCTCATCTTAAAAAAATTGGTGCTCTAATTCCTCGACTTTAGCATTAGGGAACAAGTTCAATGACTGAGCCTCCACATTCTACTTATTCTCTCTTGTGACCTTAACCTCTAGATGATTGGTCCATTGGACTTAGACCATAGGGATTTGCCCAGTCCTTAGTTTCCAAGCCACTGCCTAGGATTTTAATTGGACCTTTCATTTAGGTCAAATCTTTCCGTATTGGCTTAGTTAGTGGAATACTAATTTTTACCTATTTATTACATAATATGTTTTTCTTGCTGGTTGGGTGATCGTCCCTTGCCAAATTACCAATCCCCATTTTATAGTCCTTAGGCTAATTTTTTTTACTATCCTACCTTTACTTATGAGCTATATTGGGAAACACCTCATTTCCTCCTTGTTCATTTACCATCTCCCAACACATAGAAGATAATCTAGATAACACCTTGTCCTTGAATTCAAGAATCATCCCCTACCTCTCGACATTACCACTGCCTATTGCCTGTCACAGGTTACTCTCAATGAGCTCATATTTACCTACCCTGGGGCCTCACACCTTGGTTTGGTCACTACCCAAGTATGTAGGTGACCTTGAGAGTAGAAATAGGTACTCTTAGTCAACCTATCCATCATGGTCCTTACAAGGTCATTTTATAGAGTTTTCTCTATGATTGTCTCCCTTCTTACCTCCCAGGATGGATAAACTCTTGAGGATACTCATTAGCTGCTAAGATTCGGCCATGACTAACCATTTTGGGCCTACAAGCCCTAGGTTTGTTATTTGCCCTTACTAGCTCGCTAAGCCCGTACATTTACCCTTTAGTAGCCATTGCCACTTATTAGGCCTAAATACTCATTTGGGTCCAAAATGGCTGCTTAGGCTCCTCTATTTCGAGGTCATGCCCATGGCCCAACCTTGGCCCAATATACAATGCTGCCCCCATAGACTTTACTTAGTGCAACCTAACATGCCGTTTGGCACTAGCTTACATGCCCTCGACCATGCCCCATCATGCACCACAGGCATGTGTGCAAGCACAGACTCAGTGCATTCTTTTGTACCTAGCCCGCATGCACTAGTCTCTCCTTTCACTTGCACCCTCATGGACTAATGCCCTTGCCATTTGACAACTACCAAGCCATTTAGCACTTAGTGCTAGAGATGTATTTTGTGAGAGTTCTTTGTCACCTCCGCATGCACACTAAAAGCTCATAAGGCTTCCAACTATCCCTCATTTTCAAGCCCAAATCAGACCATCCATAGCACCGTAACAATGGAAGATCCGTGATCCTTAGTGCTCGAGCGTAACCACTTGTCCTTCATCCATGGCCATATGTAATGCATTCACGTAGTGCCCTTTCCAGGGCACACATTCACTTGTGCTTGCAGAGCCTTCAAGACTCAGCCACACCCATTTTACCAACTAATGCCTATAACTTTTCAAAGTAATACCACATTTATTAACTCTTGCTAACATATGGGCTATTCCATCCCTTTTGTCCATAGTCACTTAGAGCTACATGTTGCTACTCACCTAACTTACATTAGAATAGGTCCCAAGCTTGCCCTTAGACACCTATAGTGATGTTAAGGGTTTTGCTTGAGTTCGGCCAATTAAGTTAAGAACTGTGGTCAAACTATTTTCCTTTGGTTCTTAAAAGGCCTTTACATCCAAGCTTTTATGTTTTCTTGGTCAAGATGGCCAATGACCAGCCATTCATAGAGGTTCTTCTATATGTCCCTACAATAACTAGTTAAATTGAAATCTCTCAACCTAGGGACACTAATGGGCTACCTATAATCCATAACTACCTCCCTTCAACTTAGCATTTTTTCCATTTGTTTGTCACTAATTCCATGGCCATGGGTAAGGAAATATTCTTTGCCTTAGGGAGTTGCACCTTAAATGGTCTACATAGCACTCTTTTACTATCTTTGTACTAGCAAACCATTTTCAAATGCATTTCCTATGCAGCAGGAGTTTTAGAATATTTTTATAACATCATCATCAGGTATCTTTACAACTAATTCAGGCATGGCCTACACATCTTGTAATTGCCCCTCTTGAACACAGTGATACCCGGGTCATTCGAAAGGCTCATAACCTTTATGCCCATTTCATGTCCAAAGGATTTGACCTGACATTAGTTTCCATCCTCTGCCACTAGGCACCATCACCCATGATAATTTGCCTTGTCAAAAAATGATAACCTAGTGCCTTCTCTGCTAATCCATGTTAAGTGGCACACCATGCCCTCCCATAAACACCACTAGAATCCATGATTCATTCAAAGTGCCTTATGCCCATGGGATAGCCTAATTATTTTTCCCTTTTACTTTCCAAGTCCAAATTTCTAATTCTCTGAAATTCTGAGTATTCCCACAATGCATTGTTAGCTAGAGCTATAAGCATCTCAACTTGGCCAGTAGTTACCATATCTTCCCTATCGTAACCATATCTTAGAGTGTGTTCCTTATCCTCCCTTAACTACTCAACTCCCGTAATGTCGTCCCTAGGTTGGGCTATTTTTGACTCATTGGAATCAACCCTGGTGGTAGCTTTATTTTCCCCCACCAAATATCTTGCCTCATGCTTAGTATGAGCTCCGTTTTTCATCTACATTCAATGAGAGCCATGCCACTTTGATTCCTCATTTAGTATATGAAAATTTATAATCTTCAATATTTAATACTATGGTTTAGTAGTTATATATATATATATATATATATATATATATATATATATATATATATATATACCTGATGCCCGGTAGCATCTTCGTCGGGTGACATTATGACTTCGGGAGGGACTTCCTGTGAGGGAGGACGTCTGGAGAAAAGGTTTCCCAGAGGAATGTGCCTGAAATGCTCAGAAGAAAAGAGGTCAGGAGGTCCCCGGAGTGTTTTTCCGGGGAGGAGCCTCCGACGCCCAAGTCAGTGTTCTGAGAGGAGATAAAGGAAGAGCACTAAGAGGCTAAGTCGTCTTGCCTGTTTGTGTTTTCTCTGGGAGAGGGGTCGGGATCCTTTGCTAGGGCTTGTTTCCTAGTATTTATAGTGGTGCCTAGCCCGTTCAGATCATGACACGTGTTCCGTCAGATGCGATCTGTACCTCCGGGCGTAGGGGACAAGTAGCCGTTTGTAGGCTCCTCGGGTCTGGGACCGAGACAGGTCGTGACAAGACTTGGACGGCGTCGGCGCGTCAGACCGCTCTTCAAGGCGGCGTATAGCGCATGTGGGCGACATGTCAGAGGCTCATTTAAATGTCCATGCCGTACTCCCGTGGTTCTCCGGCGAGGTCGTCTTTCGGTACGGATGCCCTTCTTTGGGAATTATGCCTGTAGTTTGGGGAGTTCCCTGGTTCGGGGTTTTCACCTTCGGGTAGATTCTCTCCTACTTGAAATAGCTGGTACTTCATCTCAGAAGGCAATCCGTTTGGTCCCCCAAGGGAGTCGGTGGCATCCTTGGAATTCCTGACGTTCTAGCCGAAGTCTCGAGTTTGGGGTACTTGACTTCACTCCTTCCGAGGTCCGTGACATCGCCTTTTTTGGGTAACGCCAGTTTTCCTGACCATACTATTGGCAGGATGTATGTACTGAGAGAGGCGATAGCCTTTCGGCTATCACATGCCCCCATCGGAAGGCCGAAGTGGAAACTTCGGTTTGTAGGCTTTCTGAGGGCGCCCTTCGGGGGTCTTGGGTGTAATACCTGTGCCGAAGATGCACCCTTTTGTCCAAAGACATAGGCTGTTCAACCATAGCCTGTCTTTTGGTGCCTTCGAGGTAACCCACTTCTTTCCTTTTGCAGGTCTGCGCAACGTCGCGTCTCATAAGCAAGCGTGTCAGTCTGGAGCGGCGCGCCCAGGGTTTAGGGGTGTCAGAAGGCATATCCCTTGTTTGGCACGACAGCTGACATGTGGCACGCTATCATTGGAGGGGACTCCATCGGTTTCGGCAGGCGCACCTTTTTAGTCGCAGGGAGCAGTTATGGCAACTATTCACCTTCGTGGAGTACTTATGACGCCGGTTCGCCTATCCGCCTTCGGCTTATATATAGCCTAAGTTCCTTTTGTTCTGCTTTTGCTCTTCCCTTGCTCTCAACTGTTTTGGCATTTTTCGCGGCGGTGCTTTTTCTCAGGTGATTTCTGGCCACCTTTTATGATGGCGACTCCGAACCTAGCTTTTGGCAAAGCGTTTGGTGGGTTTTGACTCTCAAAATCCTTTGATTTTCTGTGCTCTTTTGCTTTTCTGAAAGCTTTCCTGAAGTCGGTTTTTCATCCCCCGAAGTCCTTTTTTCCTTGAAAATGTCTTCGCCAATTCCTCTTATGTTTGTTTCCCCCATCCCAGAGAGCTGGCTTCCTCTTCTCAATCATACTTGCTGTACGTCTTCAGAAAAACTAGAAAGATGGACCAAAAAGTTTTTTCTTCCTTCTTATGCCACCACCAGACTTCCTGGCCCTCAAGTGGTCAGTTTTATGAACCGCCGAAATGAGGTTACCGTTTTTCATGCCCAACTAAAGGCCGGACTTCTGTTTCCTCCCTCGATGGTGATTTGTGACTTTTATCAATTTTATGGCATTGCCGTAAATCAACTTCTCCCGAACTCGTACTGCTATTTTAACGCCATCCTTTGCATGTGCGGCGTTTTCAAAATAGAAACCCATTTCATTCTTTTTAGGTAGTACTATAAGCTCTATGCGGTCCCGAAAGGTGGCTTTTACTTCATGCTGCCTCGAGGATCAGGGAGCAAAAAGTATATGTTCACCTTCGCCACTAAGGACAGCTGGCGAGGGTGGCAAGAAAAATTCCTTTTTCTGAAGATGGAGGAGGCCTGGTCGTACGTTCCGACCGAATGGGCTTCAGGAAGGCTGGAGACGGATGTTGTAGACCCGAAGAGGCTGCTGACTCCTGAGTTGGCGGCCAGGTTCACGGACTTCGACAGACGGATCCGGGCAGTCTCTGACTGGGACCCCGAGGTCCCTTCACGCTCCCTCTACCCCTTCCCCATCATGTGGAAACTGATGACCGAGGAGGTCCTTCGGGAGCTAGGGGTAGTGAAGGAGCATGAGACGGACCTCGAGATGCCGGCTCCTGCCATCGCAGGGAAAGACTCCTGGCTGGTAAAACTCCTTCGGGAGGAGGTTACTTACGAGACCTTTTGTGAGCGTAAGTTATCTGAAATTTTTTTTGCTATAGATACATCTTAGACTCACACTGATGTTTTCCTTCTGTTTCAGAGATGGGCGACGAGTCCGCTGCTTACTACAAGGCGCTCTTCCTCGGTCAAGCCGAGAAGGGGGAGCAAACAAAGAAGGCCGTCTCCCGAAGGCGCAAATCGTCTGGGGCCGGGCCATCATCGGCAAAATGGGCGAAGAAAGACGTGCCTCTTCCTCACTCGGAAATTCCTGAGGATGCGCGCGAAGAGCCTGACGCTGCTGTTGCCCCGCCGATCGAGGTCGCTGCTAACGCCCTTTCTCGGAGTCCCACTTCCTCGGCGGCTCTTCTGGACGCCTTGTTGGAAGTCCCTTCTGCCAAGGAGCGCCGGAAGGGAAAAGGCAAGGAAATTTCTTCCGAGTCCGGGATGCTAACGATGATGTCACCGAGGTGCCGCCAGGTTCGTTCTTTGGACAAGCTGCAGTATTTTTATTTTTTGAACTTTGAGAATTGCTTGCCTTAACAAGTTTCTTGTCTTGCCGTGCAGAGGAGGTACCATCTTCGGGGTGGGTGGCCGAGCACGCTCGGAAACGGGCACTCCGGGATTCTCATATCCCGAAGGGGAAGATCCCGAAGGAGCCTTTCTGGTCGTTTACGGAGGACATGAACTTGTAATCCGGCGATTGCCAGCAAATGGCCAACCAAATTTCAAAGGGGATCCTCACCAAGGCCTCTTTCCAGGCTATTTCCGAGGCTTGTCCAGATGAAGAGTCCCTTGCTGCAAAAGTTTCCAAGCACGCTGCCCAGGTATACTTCACACCTTGTTTTCCTTTTGATTTCTTCTAAGTGTTTGACTCATTTTTATTTATTTATTATTATTTTTTTTTTTGCCTTACTAACTTTGTTCTTACTTTGCAGCTGTTGGGGTACACCGGCCTACTTAGAGTTTGGGCAGCGAAGCAAGCGGCGTTCCGAGCTTAGGCCTTAGACTGTGTGGAGAAATCCAAGGTCATGTGCTCCGACTTGGTCGCAAAGAATTTGGAGACGGCTCAAGCTGCAAAGAATGAGGTTGTTACCGTTCGGGAGGAGTTGTTGAAGGAAAAAGAGGAACTTCTGAAGAACTCCTCCCAAAAGATATCTGACCTCGATTCCAAGGTGGCGGAGCTGACTTCGGCAAACAAGGCATATCAGAAGGAGAAATCAGAGTCTGACGCTCTCCTGGCGAAGGTGCTTGCTGAGAAGGCCGCACTCCAGGCTGAGGTCGAGTCTTTGAAGAAGGAGCCAAAGAAGAAGAAGATGAAGGCACTGAAAAAGGAGATCGCTGATCTAGAGAAAGAGCTTGAGGACTTAGCTGTTGTGAAGGAGAAGGCCGACCAAGCGACCAAGGTCGGTTTTCAGGACGGCTTTTGCCTCGCTCGTCATCAAGTTCTGCAGAGGTTCCCCAGTCTGGACCTCTCCTTTTTAGCGGCCCTGAACATCCCCGAGGGGCCTCGGTGGTCTTGGTCAAAAATTGAGCACCTCAACTTGCCCTTTCCTCTTTCGGCGCCGAAGGCGGTGGACAAGGACGCAAGAGCTGGTGGCTCCCGAGACACCGAGGTCCCTTAGTCTCTTTTAGGGCCCTTTGCCTTATTTTTCTCCTTTTTTGTACTTCTTCTTTTGGCGAGCTTCCTTCTTTGTACTCATATCCATCTTTGTTAATAAAGACGCCTTCTTTCATGAATTTCTGGCTAAGTTTGTTGGGCAAAGTCTTTTATTTCTCATTGTCCCGAACACATTCACTCAAGAGACTTTGGAAGATCATAGCCAGACTTATTACACCAATTAGCCTTGGAATCACCCTCGGGAAATTCTCTTAAGTGAATCTCCAATCTTCAGAGAAGGTTGATAATCTTTGTAAATAAGCTTTCTTTCGGCGGCGACTGTTCTGGTGAAAAGAAGCTTCTGTACTTGGAAAAAAAATTTCTAAGAAACTCTTGTACTTAGAAATTTTTCTAACTTGTACAGTTTTCCCACCGAAATCCTAAGCATAGAATTTTTTCAAGGCATCCGAATGCCATGTATTTTTTAATTCTACACCTTCGGCATCGCCGAGCTTGTAGACTCCTTTTCGCACTTCGGCAAGTACCAGATAAGGACATTCCCAATTTGTGTGAAGTACTCCGTGGGATGGCCTTCGGGGCCCAAATTCAGCCTTTCGGAGAACAAGGTCTCCTTTCTTTATTCCCTTCGGCCTGGCGCGCAAGTTTATAGCCAAGGCCACTCTTTGCTGAAAAGCTTTTCTTCTCAGCTCGGCTATTTCTCTGTGTTCGCCGATGAGGTCCAGCTTGGCTCTCAGGCCGAGGTCATTTCCCCTTTCATCAAACACTTGTACTCGCACCGATGGTTGTACTACCTCAATTGGGATGATGGCCTCTGTACCGAAAACAAGTGAAAAAGGTGTTCCCCTGTGGCTCTTCAGGGTGTTGTTCGGTAGCTCCATAACACACTCGGGAGCTCTCCTGGCCATTTCCTTTTTGCTTCCCCCAACCTCTTTTTCAGACCATCTTTTATGGTCCTATTAGATACTTCTACTTGCCCATTGCTTTGGGGGAGCTACTAGGGCGAAGTGCATTTTTATTCCGAGGTTGTTGATAAATTCTTGGAACATTTTGTCCGTAAACTGGGATCCATTATCGGCTACTAATACCCTCGGTATGCCGAATCTGCACACAATGTTCTTCCACACGAACTTTTGCACATCTTTTGCCGAGATAGTCGCCAAGGGTTCTACCTGTACCTATTTGGAGAAATAATCGTCTGCGACCACGTAGAACTTCACGCCTCCAGGCGCTGTCGGGAGTGGCCCAATGAGGTCTATGCCCCAAACTGCGAAGGGCCAGGGATAGTCAGCCAAAGTTACCAATTCCGAGGGTGCCCTTTGGATACTCGTGTGCCTTTGGCAATTCCCACATGTCTGGATGAACTGCCTAGCATCTTTTCTTAGGGTAGGCCAAAAGTATCCTTGGCAAAGTATAACTGCTGCCAAGGCGTCGGTTCCAATGTGCGAACCACAAGCGCCTTCGTGAACTTCTTCGAGGATCATTTCAATATCTTCTTCGCCAACACACCTCTGTAGTGAATTTGCATACCCCTGCTGATATAATTCTTCTCCGATTAAGAAGAAATGACCGGAACATCTTTGCACTTTAGTCACTTCGCTGGGGTCTTCAGGGAGCTCACTGGTTGCGAGATACCATTTTATCAGATCTTTCCAGCCTTTTCCCGAAGTTACTATGCTCAGCACTATGATGCTCAGGTGGTTTAGCACCTCGGTGCATGTTTTCGACTTCGCCAAGCAATCTGCCTCGGCATTATCTCGATGAGGTACATTTTCAATTCGCACGATGTCGAACTCCCGGATAAGCTTTGCTACCAGTTCATGGTATTTTTCCAAGGTCGGGTCCTTCGCCCCATAGTCCCCTGCTATTTGTCGAACTACCAGCTGGGAATCACTGTGCGCTTTCAAGTTTCTTACACCAATTTTTCTGGCTAGGCGTAACCCTGCTATGAGGGCTTCGTATTCAGCCATATTGTTGGTGACGTTAAAGCCGAACTTGATTGCCTTCATTACTTCTAGACCTTCGGGCCCTCTGATAATTACCCCAGCTCCCTGGTGTTCAGACCCTGAGGCTCCGTCTACGTACAAAGTCCATTCTGGCTCACCTTCGCTAGGATCCGAATGGCTGTCCTCTGTGATGGGTACTTCAGCATTGAAGTCTGCCAGAGCTTGCACTTTTATGGCTTTCTGAGGTTCATAAGTAATGTCGTACTCGCCCAGCTCTATACACCATTTGGAAAGTCTTCCCGAATGATCAACTTTCCTCATGACGTCCCGTAGAGGTAGACTACTTCGGACGATGATTGGGTGAGCCTGAAAATATGGCCGTAGTCTTCTTCCTGCCAGTACCAGGGCATATATAGCTTTTTGTAGCAAGGGATATCTGACTTCGGCGCCATGCAGGGACTTGCTTACATAATAAACCGGCCATTGCTTCAACCCCTCCTCTTTCACAAGGACCGAGCTTACTGCTTTTCCTGTGACTGCGAGGTACAACACGAGGGACTCCCCCTCGCGAGGTTGCCGAAGAGTAGGCAACGGGCCACATAGGCTTTGAGTTCTTCCTAAGCCTTTTGGCAGTCCTTATTCCAAGGATGATCATCACATCCGAGGTCGCCCTCCTTTTTTGCTGCCTTAGTGAGGACTTTGAAGAATGCTCGACACCGGTCTCCATACCTGGAAATGAACCTGCTAAGAGAGGTTATCCTTCCGGTGAGTCTCTGCACGTCTTTCACTATGACGGGAGTTCGGAATTCAAGCAGAGCCTTAACTTTTTCTGGGTTAGCATCAATGCCTCTTTCTGATACCATGTACCCAAGAAACTTTCCCGAGGTTACGCCGAAGATGCATTTTTCGAGATTGAGGCGAATTCTGAAGGTTCTTAGCTGGTGGAAAGTCTCCTTCAAATCTGTGACGTGGTCGCAAGGTAGCTTGCTCTTGACTATCATGTCATCAACGTAAACTTCCATGTTCCTCCCTATTTGGTCCTTAAAGACCTTGACCTCTGGTAGGTAGCTCCCGCATTTTTTAGCCCGAAGGGCATCTTGATGTAACAATACATTCCACCCTCGGTGATGAAGGCGGTTTTCTCCTCATCCTCGGGGTCCATCCTTATTTGATGATACCCACTGAAGGCGTCCAGGAAACTCAGGAGCCCATATTCGGCAGTTGAGTCTACCAACTGGTCTATTGGTAGGAGAGGGTATGAATCTTTCGGGCAAGCATCATTCAAGTTTCTGAAGTCGATGCACATTCGGAGCTTACTGCTTCCTTCTTTTGTGGCAATAACCACGTTGCTCAACCATTCGGGGTACTTGACTTCCCTGATTACATCTACGTCTAATAAGCGTTGGACTTCAGTTTTGATGAAGTTATTTTTATGGACTGAGATGCCTCGCTTCTTTTGCCGGACAGGTTTTGCTTCCGGACTTACTTTAAGGCTATGCTGTATTATGCGAGGGTCTACCCCCGGCATGTCTTTCGGCGAGTAGGCAAACAGGTCTTTATTCATCAGTAGAAAGGATACAAGTTTTTTCTTGTCACCTTCGGCCAAGTTTTTCCCTATTCGGGTATTTCAGCCCAGGACAAGTTCTACTTCTTCCATTTCTACCTTCGCGGGATCTTCTGCCTCTCCCTCTTTTGGCCTTCTATCTGACAAAACCTCTGCATCCACAGTTTGTGCAAGGTTGGTTACTGGGGCCTTTCACGCTTTGACGAACACTTTCCTTACTTCGCCTTGATCGATAAATATTTCCGCGTCTCCATCCTTGGTGGCGAAAGTGACGGTTAAGTACTTTACATCCGAGCGAATGTGCAGATTTCCTTGTGTTTGCCTTCCAAGGATGGCGTTATATGACGAAGGAACATCCATGACAATGAACCTTGTCATTGTGGAGGCAAATAATTCGTCTGTCCCATTTACTGAACTTCCTCTCATCCTCAAGGGGAGGTCGATCCATCCGACGACAGGCAGTTCGGACGGCCCTACCCCGAAAGTTGGTGAAGCGACGGGCTTGAGGTCGGTGTTGGATATTCCCAAGCTCGGTAGTAGATGCGAGAACAGGACGTCGGCGTTTGATCCATCGTCAAATAATTCCCTTTTGACGTCCCAATTTCCTATTCTCGCCATGACCAACAGTGGATCATCATGGGGAAAGATGACGGTAAAACTATCCTTTCGGGTCAGCTTCTTCGACGGATTTTGATATTCCATCATTGATATTTCTCTGGCTTTCCTCTTTCTTTCCGAGGATGGCAGTCCCGTCGTGATTGTTTGTATCACTCCCGCCGGGGGCGGGAGACGCCTCTTTGGACTTCGGTTCCTTCGTCTGTCGGAGTCGTACTCCTCGTCATCAGCCTTTCATTCCTCCTCCTTTCTTCCCTTCGGGGAAGGCATTCGCAGATAATGCCGAAGCTGGCCTTGTTTTATCAGCGACTCAACATACTTTTTTAGTTGGAAGCAATCTTCAGTGTCGTGTCTGTGGTCGTGATGAAACTGGTAGAACTTTTTCATATTCTTCTTGTTGTCAGTGGTCATAGCCCTTGGCCACTGAATCTAGGTTCCCTACCTCTCCATTGTCATGAGGATATTGGTTCTTGTAGTGTTCAGGGGTGTGAAGTTCGGAGGAGGTTTCCTTCCCCTAAACCTCCGAGGTCACCCTGTGTTACGGCCCTTCTAGTGGGAGGTAAAGACTTTAGAATTTAGTTTAGAAGTTTAATTTAAGTTTACCTAGCAAGAATTAAGAAGTTGGCCAAAGTTCACTAAGTTCCGACAAGAATGAAGCTCTGAACTAAGTTCAGGGGCAAAATGGTAATTTTGCACCCTGAGTGGCCGGGACGAGTCCCGAGTGTGTTAAAATGAATTTTTAGAACTTAATTCTTAACCTTAACTCAAACTTGACCAATAGACAGGATTTTAATCAAGAACCGTTAAGTTTAAAGATGGGGGACTAAATTGTTTAAAACTTTAAACTTTGGTGGTTTGAGGGGTTAAGTGGAGTTTAAGAAGAGGGAAGAAGGGTTTGGGCTGCCATAACCCGTTTTCCAGCTTCTCTACTCCATTTCTCTCTCAAATTGGACTTGGAATCAAGAGTTTTTGGTGCCAAAAGGTGGGGTTCAAAGTAGTAAAGCTTGGAGAAGTGTTTTGGAAGCTTGAAATCACGTTTTTGAAGCTTGGAGGGACGTTTTCTCCATCCCCTGTTTTTAAACGAGGTATGAGATTGTGTTCTTGATTGAATTCTTGGTTTTTGTTGGAATTGAAGCTTGGGTTGGTTAGAGAAGCTAGTTTTGATGTTTAGAGCTTTGTTTTTGGTTTGGTTTTATGTAGAACTTTGGGAGCTTGGTTGAGGGAGGAGATGCTTGAATTGTTGCTTGGTTCTTGGAGTTAAGGTAAGGGAGTTGTGTTTTTAAGTTCATGGAATGCCATTAGCTTGGATTTGCTTGAGAAATTCGAGTGGTTTTAGCTAAGGCATTGAGGAAACGTTTTGGTGAATTATGGTGGACTAGCGGGATTGAGAGGAATTGTTTGATGTTACAAGACATCATAGCTTAGCTTTTGATAGTTGGTTATGTTCCTTGCAACATGTACTTTGTGGGTATGAAATTTGGTAGCTTTCTATGCATATTTGATATGTGTAATTGGTTGCCAAAGTTCATAGCAGTAAAACGCGCCAATTTTGCATTTCTGCAGATTGGCGACGCGTCTCCACTTTCAGGTCGAAACCAGCGACGTGTCGCCAATCCAGTAAAAATGTCTCCGAACGTCGACAACTGTGGCGACGCGTCGCCGAGACAGCATTTGACACCCGGTTTTGTTTTCAGCATAACTTTTCGTTCGGGTGTCCGATTGACGTGATTCAAGATTCCACTCGAAGCTAAGAGGGAGTACTATCACCTCAAGTTTTTAAAAAGACTTAAATTGTCCCAGTTTTAGATTTATATGAACTCAAAGTGGAGGCAAGTTTTTAAGGAAACTGTGTTGCATTTGAACATAATTAGCTACCACTAGTTCAGGTGAGAGGTTTAGAACCCTCGTTGGCCTAGCCGTGCCAGAGCCACGAGGCCACGAGGTGAAACCTTGTTCATCTAGTTTACATCAACGAGGCCCTGCGGCCTAGTCTACAAGTCCTACCATAATTCCCCTGCATAACAACTAGGTGAGAGGTTCTATGTTTGAATGAGGCTTGCTAAGGTTCGCCCTTGAGCCATATGATAGGTTGCTAAGTGATAGCGCTTGGCCTATATGTCAGGTTGCTAAGTGATTGCGCTTGGCCTGTATATGATAGGTTGCTAAGTGATTGCGCTTGGCCTGTATATGATAGGTTGCTAAGTGATTGCGCTTGGCCTGTCTATGTGTCAGGTTGCTAAGTGATTGCGCTTGGCCTGATATAGAGGACTACTTGAGGAGAGGTCTACGGACCTAGTATATATATATAGACTAGTACCCTCATGCTGTGTGAGCTCGCAGCCAGAGTCCTAGCTTTTTCTTGCAGGTACATCGAAGACCCTTACTGAGAATTGTTGAATTCTCACTCCCTGTTTGTTATGCAGAGTCTGGAGTAGCAGGACCGGATAATCGCTGAGGATTATCGTGGTAGTACCTTTTTGTTTGTAAAGGTATGGTGGTTGAGAAACTTTAAGTTTCTAGCTTGCTTAAGTGTTTAGTTGGTCTGTTGGTCAGGTTGTGGTACTAACTTGCTTCTTCCTATGGCTGCAGAGCCTAGTAGCACTTGGCAAAGGACTTGTGAGACTCGCCACTGGGACAGGAGTCCAAAGTGGGAGCTAGGGTAAAAGATCTCAGCAAAGTCTTGTATTTTGATACAGTACTTTATTTTGCCTCCAGTATTTATGTTATAAAGAGTCCTTGACTCAGGATTGTTCTCTGGGTGAAAGCATTGGTTACTTATGTATAAATGCTTTCACGAGTGGTGTATGTGTAGTTAATCACTCAAATGTTGATTTTGATATGCTTTGGAAGTTTGTATATATATTATGCATAAATTACTCAGCCGGCTAAATGTTTTATGGTTTTTTTTTATAAACCAAGTCAAAGCATAAATGCATACATATTGCATTCTAGGTTAATCAACTAGTAGCATTGGATTTAATCCACACACATAACCAGCTAGCCAATTACAATCCACCGTGAGACAAACGCTCACAGGGTATCCCGGGCAGAGGCACGGTGGATCGTGTCAGTGTTTTTGGTATCAGAGCCAAGGGTTTATTTCATGGATATTGGAGGCTTAGACTGAGATCTAGTAGTAAAGTCCAAGTGCTAGGAAGTTAGTACTGACCAACATCTGGGGAAATGTTGTCTGGCTGTGGTTGCAGGTTATCATGGTTAATACTAGGTCCGGAACTTCGAGGGGGACTAGAGAACCTGGTGAAGGTTCTAGTGACCCAGTTGTGGCGAGGCTGGATGAGATATCCAGAGTGCTACAGAGTTTGACAGAGACTATGTCTCAGGTGGCACAGGGCATGAACACTCTTGTAATAGAGATGTTCAGAGATTATGAGGACAGAGGTGTTGTCCAGTAGGAAGTTGAGCCACAACAGGAACAGGAAAGGCCTGCTGAGCAACAGCAAGTGCCTAGAGCTCAGGAACCCAGAAATCAAGTTCTTGAAGAGGTTGAGGAACCAGAGATGATAGAGGCTCCAAGGAGGGGAGACACTCCACATCAGATGAGGTTGCTGGAAAAGTTCAAGACAGTTGATCCACCTAGCTTTGATGGGACGGGAGATCCTGACAGAGCAGAGGACTGGTTGTCTGTTATGAACCGACTCTTCACTTGTGGTGGCTATGAGACAGAGCAGAGGATGGTTCTAGTACCTTTCTTTCTGAGGGGGAGAGCCAGTCTTTGGTGGGATGATGTGATGGAGCTGCTGAGGGAGGGTAATGGCACTCGCCCAGAGCACAAGAAAAAGGTGCTCAAGTGGTCAGACTTCGAGAAGAAGTTCAGACAGGAGTATATTAGTGAAGCTGCATAGGATCAGAGGAGGATCCAGTTTGAGAATCTGACACAGGGAGAGATGTCAGTACGAGAGTATGAGCAGCGTTACAACTTACTTATCCGGTATGCTCCATATATGTTGGGTAATGACGAGCTGAAAGCCAAGAAGTTTTCCCAGGGCCTGAAGCCTATTTTCAGGAGGTATATGGCGACAGTTGACATCAGGAGTTATCGCCAGATGGTTTAGAAGGCATTGGCATTGGAAAGGGAATTCGAGGATTCCAGAGCACCTGTGAAAAAGGTGGAAGCTGGGCCATCTAACTTGGGGAAAAGTGCTGGAAAGCGACCAATGGTGGGGAACCAGGATCCATCCAAGAGGAAGACGACAGGTGTGTGTCCTAGGTGCAGACGGTTCCATGGTGGAAGACCATGTACTCTGGGTACAGATACTTGCAATGTCTGTGGTCAGAGAGGGCATTGGGCGAGGGATTGCCCAAGAGTTCGACCAGTTACAGGTCCGCCTCGGACTTTACCTCCAGTACCGCTTGCCATTGGGAACCGGTCTGGAGTGGTTGCTGCAGCAGTGAACCCGAGAGTCTTCACTTTGACGAACCAGGCGGCCAGAGAACCGCCAGCTGTTCGAGGTAATTTTACTTTTCTGAGCAGTAGTGTTAGAGTGCTTTTCGATACGGGAGCTACTCTTTCAGTGATATCTTCTGCCTTGGTAGATAAGCATAGTTTGCAGCGTGAAATTGCGGGTGAGTTGAGACTCATCAGGACTGCAGGGAGAGGTTTTATTGTGACCAATGAAGTGGTTACTAGGTATCCTTTGCAGTTAGGTGATCATGACTTTTGTTGTGAGTTGTGGGTGATTGAGTTGAAATCTTATGACCTGGTGCTGGGAATGGATTGGTTGAGTAAGCACAAGGCACAAATTAACTGTGCGAATCACTCAGTTGACATCATTGATGCTCAGGGAGCTAGAGTGACTTGCACAGGAGGGTTGGCATCTAGTGCTAAGAGTTTACATCTTAGACTTATAGATACCATCCCTGTAGTCGGTGAAGAGAAGTATTATTCGTTGAATGGAGTAGCTATAGAGGAGGAGTTGGGGAGCATTCCCGTAGCTAATCAGTTTCCTGAGGTGTTTCCAGTGGAGTTACCTGGGTTACCACCTAGGAGGGATACTGAGTTTGCTATCCATCTGCAACCAGGGGTTGAGCCTATTTCAGTACCACCTTATAGGATGTCGGCTCCTGAGATGGATGAGTTGAAGAAGCAGTTGGAGGAACTGCTAGGGAAAGGTTTCATAAGACCGAGTGTATCACCGTGGGGAGCTCCAGTGTTATTTGTGAAAAAGAAGGATGGGACTTTCAGGTTGTGCATTGATTACAGGAAGTTGAATGCAGTGACAGTTAAGAATAAATATCCACTTCCTAGAATTGATGATTTGTTTGACAGACTCAGAGGAGTGAGTGTGTTTTCCAGGATTGATCTTCGGTCTGGGTAATTTCAGATCAGAGTTAAGGAGGAAGACATTCCGAAGACTGCCTTCAGGACAAGGTACGGACATTATGAGTATACGGTTATGCCTTTCGGTGTGACTAATGCTCCAGTAGTATTTATGGAAGCTATGAATCGGATCTTTAAGCCATTTCTGGATCAGTTTGTTGAGGTCTTCATCGATGATATTCTGATCTATTCACAGTCTACAGCAGAGCATGAGGAGCACCTTAGAACGGTTTTGCAAGTGCTGAAGGATAATCAGTACTATGCAAAATTGTCTAAGTGTGAATTTTGGTCCGAGAGGATTCAGTTTTTGGGGCATATTATCAGTGCTCAAGGTTTGTCAGTTGATCCTGAAAAGGTTCAAGCAGTGGTTGATTGGAAGAGACCGATTACAGTTACAGAGGTCAGGAGTTTCTTGGGTTTAGCAGGTTACTACAGACACTTCATAGAGAAATTCTCTGTGATAGCTACGCCGTTGACAGCATTGACCAGGAAAGCTCAGAGGTTTGAGTGGACACCGAAGTGTGAAGAAGCCTACATGAAGCTGAAGGAAAAGTTGACTAGTGCACCCATACTTGTATTACCAGACCCGGACAGAGCCTTTACAGTTTATACTGATGCATCAGGTTCAGGTTTGGGTTGTGTTCTACATCAGGACAGTCAGGTGATTGCTTATGGTTCGAGACAGCTGAGGCCTAATGAGTTGAACTACCCTGTTCATGATCTTGAGCTTGCAGCAGTGATCATTGCACTGAAATTATGGAGACATTATTTGATGGGAAGATCGTTCAGAATCTTCACTGATCACAAGAGTTTGAAGTATTTGTTTACTCAGAAGGATCTGAACATGCGACAGCGGCGATGGATTGAGTATATTAAAGACTATGATTGCTCAATCGAGTATTGTGCTGGTAAAGGGAACGTGGTAGCAGATGCTTTGAGCCGGAAGTACACAGGAGTGATCTTGTCCAAGGATCAGGCTACAGATTCTTCAGAAGGAGCTTTGAAGGACTGTTTCTTAGCTTTGCATGAATTATGGAAAAGTCGAGAAAAATCCCTAGTCTACGTTTTGGAGGTTCAGACGGCTTGGTTAGCCAGAGTCAGAGAAGCTCAATTGAAAGATCCATTGTTGAAGAAGATTTCAGGTGAAGCTAAGACTGGTGCTTTGAAGAAAGAGTTTAGATACAAAGATGGAATACTGCATTATGGTGATCGACTCTATGTATCGAATGTTGAGGGACTTAGGCAGCAAGTCCTACAGGAGGCACATAGCAGCACATTGAGTATCCACCCTGGTGTTAGTAAGATGTATCAAGATCTGAAGACACATTTTTGGTGGCCAGGACTGAAGAGAGATGTACGAGGACATGTGGCAAAGTGTTTGACATGTCAGGTGGTGAAAGCTGAACACCAGAAACCAGCAGGCACACTTCAGAGTCTATCTCTACCAGTGAGGAAGTGGGGATCCGTTACTATGGATTTCCTAGTGGGGTTACCGACCACCCGGAGTCAGCATGATGCTATTTGGGTAGTGGTTGACAGATTGACGAAGTCGGCACACTTTATACCGATCAGAGTCACCTACACATTGGAGAGGTTGGCTCAGTTATATCTCAGGGAGATTGTGAGACTCCATGGGATACCGGATCAGATCATATCAGACAGAGATCCACGATTTACATCACGGTTCTGGAATGCTTTTCAGGAAGCATTGGGCAGTAAAGTTAGCCTCAGCACTGCTTTTCATCCACAGACTGATGGGCAATCCGAGAGGGTGATACAGACTTTGGAAGACATGCTACGCATGTGTGTCATTGACTTCAGAGGTGATTGGGATCAGCACTGACCACTGATCGAGTTTGCCTATAATAACAGTCATCAATCTGTTATTGGAATGGCACCCTATGAAGCTTTGTATGGGAGACGGTGTATGACACCTCATTGTTGAGCAGATCCGACGGATAGAGTGGTTATTGGACCTGAGATCATAGCTGACACAACAGCTAAGATTAAGTTGATTCAGCAGAGAATCAAGACAGCTAATGACAGATAGACTAAGTATGTGAACAGAAGAAGAAGAGAATTGAGTTTTGAGGTTGGTGACAAAGTACTTCTGAAGGTGTCGCCCATGAGAGGAGTTAGTCGTTTTGGACAGAGGGGCAAGTTAGCTCCAAGGTTCATTGGACCTTATGAAGTGTTAGAGAAAGTTGGGAAAGTTGCTTATCGGTTGGCTTTACCGCCTAACCTTTCTCAAGTGCATAATGTGTTTCATGTCAGTTTACTCAGGAAGTGCACAGTTGAGCCCGGACAGGTAGTAAATCCTTCAGTGATACCCATTCAGGAGGACTTGACTTATGAAGAGAAACCAGTTCAGATTTTGGATAGACAAGTCAAGAAACTGCGGACTAAGTGGATTCTGATGGTTAAGATCCTTTGGTCTAACCATAGTGAGGAGGAAGCTACCTGGGAGATGGAGCAGGATATGCTGAAAAGATATCCTGGTGTTTTTCCGGAGTTGCAGCGGAATTTGGGGGACCAAATTCCAGAAGGAGGGGAGAATGTTACGGCCCTTCTAGTGGGAGGTAAAGACTTTAGAATTTAGTTTAGAAGTTTAATTTAAGTTTACCTAGCAAGAATTAAGAAGTTGGCCAAAGTTCACTAACTTCCGACAAGAATAAAGCTCTGAACTAAGTTCAGGGGAAAAATGGTAATTTTGCACCCTGAGTGGCCGGGACGAGTCCCGAGTGTGTTAAAATGAATTTTTAGAACTTAATTCTTAACCTTAACTCAAACTTGACCAATAGACAGGATTTTAATCAAGAACCGTTAAGTTTAAAGATGGGGGACTAAATTGTTTAAAACTTTAAACTTTGGTGGTTTGAGTGGTTAAGTGGAGTTTAAGAAGAGGGAAGAAGGGTTTGGGCTGCCATAACCCGTTTTCCAGCTTCTCTACTCCATTTCTCTCTCAAATTGGACTTGGAATCAAGAGTTTTTGGTGCCAAAAGGTGGGGTTCAAAGTAGTAAAGCTTGGAGAAGTGTTTTGGAAGCTTGAAATCACGTTTTTGAAGCTTGGAGGGACGTTTTCTCCATCCCCTGTTTTTAAACGAGGTATGAGATTGTGTTCTTGATTGAATTCTTGGTTTTTGTTGGAATTGAAGCTTGGGTTGGTTAGAGAAGCTAGTTTTGATGTTTAGAGCTTTGTTTTTGGTTTGGTTTTATGTAGAACTTTGGGAGCTTGGTTGAGGGAGGAGATGCTTGAATTGTTGCTTGGTTCTTGGAGTTAAGGTAAGGGAGTTGTGTTTTTAAGTTCATGGAATGCCATTAGCTTGGATTTGCTTGAGAAATTCGAGTGGTTTTAGCTAAGGCATTGAGGAAACGTTTTGGTGAATTATGGTGGACTAGCGGGATTGAGAGGAATTGTTTGATGTTACAAGACATCATAGCTTAGCTTTTGATAGTTGGTTATGTTCCTTGCAACATGTACTTTGTGGGTATGAAATTTGGTAGCTTTCTATGCATATTTGATATGTGTAATTGGTTGCCAAAGTTCATAGCAGTAAAACGCGCCAATTTTGCAATTCTGCAGATTGGCGACGCGTCTCCAATTTCAGGTCGAAACCAGCGACGCGTCGCCAATCCAGTAAAAATGTCTCCGAACGTCGACAACTGTGGCGACGCGTCGCCGAGACAGCATTTGACACCCGGTTTTGTTTTCAGCATAACTTTTCGCTCGGCTGTCCGATTGATGTGATTCAAGATTCCACTCGAAGCTAAGAGGGAGTACTATCACCTCAAGGTTTTAAAAAGACTTAAATTGTCACAGTTTTAGATTTATATGAACTCCAAGTGGAGGCAAGTTTTTAAGGAAACTGTGTTGCATTTGAACATAATTAGCTACCACTAGTTCAGGTGAGAGGTTTAGAACCCTCGTTGGCCTAGCCGTGCCGGAGCCACGAGGCCACGAGGCGAAACCTTGTTCATCTAGTCTACATCAACGAGGCCCTGCGGCCTAGTCTACAAGTCCCACCATAATTCCCCTGCATAACAACTAGGTGAGAGGTTCTATGTTTGAATGAGGCTTGCTAAGGTTCGCCCTTGAGCCATATGATAGGTTGCTAAGTGATAGCGCTTGGCCTATATGTCAGGTTGCTAAGTGATTGCGCTTGGCTTGTATATGATAGGTTGCTAAGTGATTGCGCTTGGCCTGTATATGATAGGTTGCTAAGTGATTGCGCTTGGCCTGTCTATGTGTCAGGTTGCTAAGTGATTGCGCTTGGCCTGATATAGAGGACTACTTGAGGAGAGGTCTACGGACCTAGTATATATATATAGACTAGTACCCTCATGCTGTGTGAGCTCGCAGCCAGAGTCCTAGCTTTTTCTTGCAGGTACATCGAAGACCCTTACTGAGAATTGTTGAATTCTCACTCCCTGTTTGTTATGCAGAGTCTGGAGTAGCAGGACCGGATAATCGCTGAGGATTATCGCGGTAGTACCTTTTTGTTTGTAAAGGTATGGTGGTTGAGAAACTTTATGTTTCTAGCTTGCTTAAGTGTTTAGTTGGTCTGTTGGTCAGGTTGTGGTACTAACTTGCTTCTTCCTATGGCTGCAGAGCCTAGTAGCACTTGGCAAAGGACTTGTGAGACTCGCTACTGGGACAGGAGTCCAAAGTGGGAGCTAGGGTAAAAGATCTCAGCAAAGTCTTGTATTTTGATACAGTACTTTATTTTGCCTCCAGTATTTATGTTATAAAGAGTCCTTGACTCAGGATTGTTCTCTGGGTGAGAGCATTGGTTACTTATGTATAAATGCTTTCACGAGCGGTGTATGTGTAGTTAATCACTCAAATGTTGATTTTGATATGCTTTGGCAGTTTGTATATATATTATGCATAAATTACTCAGCCGGCTAAATGTTTTATGGTTTTTTTTTATAAACCAAGTCAAAGCATAAATGCATACATATTGCATTCTAGGTTAATCAACTAGTAGCATTGGATTTAATCCACACACATAACCAGCTAGCCAATTACAATCCACCGTGAGACAAACGCTCACAGGGTATCCCGGGCAGAGGCACGGGGGATCGTGTCACCCTGCCTGTTCAGCCGGGTACTTTGTTTGCTGGCCGGACCCTTCGGGACGACTGTGATCAATCTTTGGTCCACCCATTCTCAGCTCTTCGGCTGTCATGTGCTTCTCGGCCCTTCGGAAGAATTCGCCAAGCGTGTCCGGGAGGTCCTTGGAGAACTCGTAGAACAGCTGTGAGTCCCTCCGAAGGCCCCGTGTCATGGCGAGGATGCGTATTTTGGGCTGAAAGTCCGGGACACTTAAGGCCTCTCTATTAAATCTTTCGACATAATCGCGGATGGTTTCTCCATTCTTTTGCGCGATGTCGAACATCTGGACCGGCATCTTCGCCGTCGGACGGCTTCCAATGAACTGCTGTGTAAAGGCCGTGGATAGCTCCTAAAACTCCCTGATGGTTCCAGGGGCAAATGAGTTATACCACGGCATTGTGGGCCCTGCGAGGGTAACCTCAAAGCATTTGTACAAAGTAGCATCATCAGCACCGTGCAACACCATGCTACGTTTGTATTTAGTTAGATGAGCCTGTGGGTCAGTTCGGCCATCATAGGTTTCCAGCCGAGGCACCCAAAAGTCACTAGGCATGGCTGCCTCGACTACTGTTCGGGTGAACGGCGATTCATCCCCAAAGAAAGTTTCAGACAGCCTGGCCCAGACTGGTTTGCGAGCTACCTGTTTTTCCACTTTCTCCAACCTTGCTAATATTTTCTCCACAAGGATCGTGGCACTGGGCTCTTCTTCCTGGTGCTTGTAGGCTTCTGGGAAGGGAGATTGTCGGCGCCTTTACAAGGACGGACTTCGCTGCCGAGGGGATGGTGACTTTGCCTCAGGCGATGAACTCTTTTGGCATGCGGTTTTAGTCCGTTTAGGCCCTACTGGCCCCTTAGGTCGTCCCCCAAGGGGTATGTTTTCCGTTGAGGACTCATCACATAGATCCCCACTTCCCGAACTCTGGTAAGCTGATCTCGGGCTTTTCTCCCGAGGGAGTGCTGGCGAGGAAGGCCTTTGGGCCTGCGTTGGTTGTGGCCATCTTCGGTCTATTTGTTGCGTCATTTCGGCCACAATAGAGCGCTGGAAGTCACGCAGAAAACTCATAGTTATGACTAGAGGACGTTCTTCCTCAAGCAAGGAAGTCCCTGTAAGGGTTTGCTCAATAGCCGGTTGAGCTTCAGGCGCGGACGAGGACTTCAGAAGTCCCTTGTCCTTTGAACGCCGAGTTTCAACAACGGCGACCTAAGGGTGATTTCCCACAAACGGGGCCAAATGATGCCCGGTAGCATCTTCGTTGGGTGACATTATGACTTCGCCAGGGACTTCCTGTGAGGGAGGACGTCTAGAGCAAAGGTTTCCCAGAGGAATGTGCCTGAAATGCTCAGAATAAAAGAGTTCAGGAGGTCCCCAGAGTGTTTTTCCGGGGAGGAGCCTCCGACGCCCAAGTCAGTGTTCTGAGAGGAGATAAAGGAAGAGCACTACGAGGCTAAGTGGTCTTGCCTATTCGTGTTTTCTCAGGCAGAGGGGTCGGGATCCTTTGCCAGGGCTTGTTTCCTGGTATTTATAGTGGTGCCTAGCCCATTTAGATCACGACACGTGTTCGGTCAGATGCGATCTGTACCTCCGGGCGTAGGGGACAAGTAGCCGTTTGTAGGCTCCTCGGGTCTGGGACCGAGACAGGTCGTGACAAGATTTGGACGGCGTCGGCGCGTCAGACCGCTCTTCAAGGTGACGTGTAGCGCATGTGGACAACATGTCAGAGGCTCCTTTAAATGCCCATGCCGTACTCCCGCGGTTCTCCGGCGAGGTCGTCTTTCGGTACGAACGCCCTTCTTTGGGAATTATGCCTGTAGTTCGGGGAGTTCCCTGGTTCGGGGGTTTCGCCTTCGGGGAGATTCTCTCCTGCTTGAAATAGCTAGTTCTTCATCTCCGAAGGCAATCCGTTTGGTCCCCCGAGGGAGCTGGTGGCATCCTTGGAATTCCTGACGTTCTAGCTGAAGTCTCGAGTTCGGGGTATTTGACTTCGCTCCTTCCGAGGTCCGTGACATCTCCTTTTTCGGGTAACGCCAGTTTTCCTGACCATACTATTGGCAGGATGTATGTATTGAGAGAGGCGATAGCCCTTCGGCTATCAATACCCCCTTGTAAAAATTCTAGATCGGCCACTGATCCAAACCCTATGCAATTTAAGCTGAAGGTCTCACAGCAGCCTATCATCATTTTTTTGCCCCGACTAGTGCTAACCACTAAATAGTTGGTAGAAACGCATCCTCTCTCTTTTATAGAAGCATCATACTCATCGAGCCATTTCACCTTTTAGGTTATCCAACTTATGTTTCCTTGATTCTCTAGCTTTGCCATTTTGTGATATAAGGTAGCCAAAGCTACCCTATGTTTTAACTTAGGCTTATAGGCTTCTAAGACTTTTTTATGTGCTCTTCCACTGCTTGGTACCAAAATTGCCCCATTCATCAATATTGAAATAGGATTATGTTTCCTTCAGATTTCCCTTTTAACTATGTGATGGGCATCGGGTAGTTTTCCCCTATCAGACAATGGCTACTCACACCCATTTTCCATTACATCTGCCATTGCCACCCTTTGTTGCTAGTGGAGACTTTTGTTTCAACCATTGTCACCATCTAGGTAGCTGGTGGAAGCTCTTACTCCCTCTCATTAGGAGCTTCCCACCTATCTAAATCATTTCTCTTTTCAATTTCACTATCTAGTCTTGGCCACTAGTCCCTATAGACTTGAGGCTATGCTTGTGTTATACCCTGAAGCTATTGGCCTTCAAGCCTAATGACCCACATTGCCACTCAACCCTACCACGAATTACCCTGTCCGAGCACCGAAGTCCATAAGGGTATTTCCCTATTTGCCTTAACTAGCTTAGTAACCATTTCATTTTACCTACAATAGCACATACTTTCTTATATCTAAGCACCCACGGCATGCACCTAGGCTTTACACACATGCATAGCATGTAAAGCAAGATCAATCAAGCAAAAAATACTCATTGATTTGGAATCCAAACTCCTATGCACATGCACATTTACAAGTAGAAGCATTATAGACTTTAGCCCTTAGTGTATAACCTAGGCTTTGATACCAACTATGAGAAATTGCCTCATCTGTTGCCTAATTAAATCCTATTTAAGCCAGATCATTCTGTTGCCTAATTAATTCCTCTAATTAAGCTAGAATTTATTCCTCACTTCCTGGATTGTTGCCAAGGCTTATTAACTTGCTTAGCTATTTGCCTAACCATTAATTACTTGTCAGTTAAGAAAACATATTTTCAAAACTCTTTCATTTAGACCATTAAATACTAAACTCTAGTAGTATTATAGGTTTGGTCGAGTACATTGGAAAACATGCAATTATGGAGCTCTTATTTTATAAAAATATTTTATGCACATGCATGAATACTTGAGAAAACAAAGTTCCAAACCAATCATGAAAAACTACATTCATACCAAGCAACCAATGTACTATGCAAGTCTTCGGTTTGTTACATAACTATACATTTATGTCACATTCTAGACTAAGGGCGATGTCAACTACATCACTAAGATTTTAGTACTACTACTACTTTAGCCCTAGTGTACCATTATACCCCACCTTTGCTTGAGAAAAATCCCTTGGGTGAGGCAATCATAACATGTCATTTCCTTGTGCATTGCTTTACTATCAAGTAAAAAATGCTTTTAGTTAGGCCAATAATTAGATAAGCAAATCATGGAATAAAATTTACAAGTGTGTGCACTAAGTGTTGATACATGTACTGATTTCCATGCAAACGTACATATATATAGCAACCCATAATATCAACACAATCCAAGTAATCAAATCCTATACATTAACAATAAAGGTAAGTACATGATGCATCCTTAGTAAGACATTCCATAATAAATAACATATGAGCATTACACACAATCATAATAGACCATATGCACACATAAACATGTATACACTAAGTTTGCCCATTAACTAATATGAGCATGTTGCAAGCTCTTACGACATAGAATATTATATAATGATCATTATACCAAGCCCTTTTTGGTACATGACTCCTTACTACTTCATATACAAGCAAACAATAAAAAAGAAACACACAAGTCACCCTTTGATCTATTTATTTTCCCTTGAGGTTACTCTTTAGGAAATTCCCCTTGGGCCCCCTATGAGTTCACACTTTATTTAATTGCCTTTAGGGTTGCTAGCTTTCTTTAATGAAAAAAAAAATTCCCCTATTGTATATAGCAGGGTTCAACCAAATTTGGTGTGGTGTGGGTCATAGTGCAATAAAGATGTGTCTTCCCCTATTGGGCCTTTTGGCCCATTGTACCCATATGTATGCTTAGTTATGGCCTAAGTCATCTAGTTGGCCCAAGAGTCTTTCGGGATTTAGGGCTTTTACCTTGGGCTCCCCCTTATGGCTCATGCCCCCTATAGGTGCCTTTCATACACATGGTCGTGAGTCCGTAGGCACATGCACATGCATACCATTAGGTGCACCCTTGGGCATGCATGGTCATGTGCCCTTGCTGGGTGCACCCATGTGCACCTCATGTGAACATGGCATACGCCCCTCCAAGGCACACCCATGTGCACCTTTGGTATAGACTATGTGTGCCCCTCTCAGCCACAACAATGTACACCTCGGGCACACACGGTGTGTGCCCCTCTCAAGCCCACCCATGTGTATGTAAACACACCTACAGATGCCTTACACCTAGGCAACCAAATCTACAAGCACCTATTAATGTACGCCACACACACACACATATCAAGCCTTCAAGCTCAGTCACAACCAAACACACCTAAACTGAGTCACACCTTTCTTGTGCTTGTCAAACCTTAAAGAATCAATCACACACATCTACCAAGAACCCAAGGGTTGGTCCACACACCATTGTCCATCCATACACCAAGGACACCACCTATTGCCGAAACTAGGAGCTAGGCTTGGCCTTATTGCCCCTTTAGCCTCTTTCAGCTTTGCAGGTCACCTTGTGCCCTTTTACCATACTTGATCGCTTACATATCAACCATAGCCAAGCCATAAATTAATGTTCTCATGGGAGGCAAGGGCAAGAACACCTTACCCAAAAACATTTTTCTCCTTGTAAATGGTAGAACAATCACACAGAAGCTTGAATTAAGCCTTTTTCCTTTGGAGTCCTTTGTACCAAATAAATCGGCCATATTAACTCATATTTTCAAAATCTAGGGGTAAATGAACTAAGACCTTAATAGCTCAAAACTCTTTTCTTACCTTGAAAAAAGAAACCAAACCGGAAATCCTTCTTCTAGAGCCTCATGGTCTCCTTCCTCCTCGCCTTGACATCTTATGGAAATAAGTCAACAATGAATATAAGTGCTAGAAATATTTTAGAAAAACTTGACCCAAATAAAACAAGTTCTTTACTCTCCAAAAGCCCCAAAATCGAGCTCACTCCTAGGTGAAATTTGTGCCTCCTTTGTTCTCTGAGTTATAAAGGACACATTTTCACAAGAGCCCTCATCTCTAATTTTTCTTGGAAAATTTTGGAAATTTTCTAGAGGGTGAAAGGGTTAGGACAAAATGAAAAAAAAATAAGGAGAAAAAAAGAAATTTTTTGTTGTTGCGAGGTGTGGAGTTCGGATGGAGGAAGATAGGATATGGAGAGGAGAGTTAGAGTTATAAGGATAGGTGGTTTACATGGTTAACAAGAACTTCCACCTATAAACCATGAGGCTTAGGACTCTCTCCCACACTTTGGGCTGCCAAAATAGCCCCTAATCAGACTTTTTCCTTTTCTCTTAAAGATCCACGAGGTGCTTTGGGTGAAACTACCTTTTAAGTCTTGTAACCATTCACTACAAGAAAACAGAGCATTTGAGTCAGGAAAAAACGTAGGAAAACCGTAGGAAATAGGTATTTCCTACAATTAAAATCGTCGGTCAAAACCGTAGGAAAAAGTAATGTCGAAAATAAAAACCGTCGGATTACCGTAAAACACTCCTATGCTTTTGTGATGGCCATGGACCCCATTTTATCCGACGGTTTTGAGATGCATTAACTCCTACAGTTTTGTGACACCCCTTTGTCCTACGGTTTTGTGACACCCCTTTGTCCTACGTTCTTGTCCTACGGTTTTCTGACTGTACTATCTCCTACGGTTTTATGACAATTTAAAGATTTTATTAAATTAATTTATACACAAATTAAAAACATATTATATTGCATTATATAATAATAATAAAAAAATATATATTATTATTATTATTATTATTATTATTATTATTATTATTATTATTATGTGAATATTTTATTATTATTATTATTATTATTATTTTTAATATTATTATTATTATGTGAATATTATTATTATTATTATTCTTATTATTATTATTATTATTATTATATAACAATGGATCAAAGTAGTCAATAAATTTACTTTACATAAAAGCAATCAAATTTTACAGGACAAAGTTAATTACAAAAAACTGAAGGTCTAAAATAAAATCAATGGGATGCAGTGTCGGGCTGATCATCGTCATCTCGCCGGCTACGGTCGTCGTCATGATGCTGAGTTGAGGATCCGATCCGTAGGTCGTCTGAGAGTGCTGATGCAGGTATAATCCCCTGCTGGATCAACCTGTTAAGCATGGCGCTCATTACAGCCTCGGTCTTTCGCTGAACCTGAGTGCGAACGTCAGCCTGTAACCGCCTAAAATCACTCCGTAGCTGGGTGTTCTCAGCCGAATCAGCACGTGGAGCCTAAAAAATTTTGTGAGTAGCAATTAGCAATGTAAAAGTGATAAAAATAATTAATAAAGTTAAATACGAATGAAAAATACCCGATTTGGTCCAAAGGTCTGGGGATCAGCGAGTTGACGCGAAACACCCGGTAGTCGGCCTTTTTTTTGGGGGCCTCGTAGCTCGCTCCATAGTCTGCATCGAACTGCGGGCAGTCATCCGGATTCTGGTATTTTTCTTGAATCCGCTGAGCATATCCATCCTACAAGAAAAATAAATTAGAGTTAGTAAGACAAATATTATACTTTTAAAACTTGTTTATAGTGGTAAATGAATATTTATTACCTGTAGCTGCTGTGAAATCAGATCGATGGGTAGCCCGGTCTTCTACCGCCTATGAGTATGAGACCACCACTCATCAAATGATGGCTCAACTCCATCATTTGCTTTTGTCTGCACAATTTTAGATATCATTAAAATTTTAAGTAATTAATAAATCATAAAAAAATTATAATGTATGGAAGGTCCAAGTTGGTACCATACGATCCCAATGCATCTCGCCTGGGATTGAGCCCATCATGTGCTTCGGAACAAGGCCTGAGCTATCCGTTATGTGCTTGGCATGGGAACCAACCTCCGATAGCTTCTTCCATCGCTCCTGCTCCCACTGGTCACACAACTGATTCCACACCTGCTGACTGTAGCAGGGTGGAACATGTGGCCGCAGTAAATTGTAGTCAGGGCTGTCGAAGAAGTGGGGGATCTTCTGAATCTCGATGGACTTCCAATGATAGACGCGGTTTCGCACGGACCGCGAACAGTAGTCGAAGACAATTCGGTGGATGGCGCCGAAGTCTTTTAGGTCCCATCTATAGTAGTTCTGCAATTTGACAAAGAAGAAACAAAATTATGAATTAGTCCATATACAAAGTATTGTTTAAAAATGTATTACAACCAATTACCTCTAACGTGGTTACGTGCTCCTCTTGTGCAGCTCGAGATGCATGTGACTAAGCTATAGAACTTTCGTCCCACAACCTCACATGAATAGAGGCTACGGTGGAATGAACAGAGTCATCAGTGAGTAAGCTGTAACAAATGATGATTATAGTAAGATATATATATATAAACTGATGTAACTAAGAACAACGTATAATTATATCAAAATTAACTTTGTAAGAGTCAGTAATACTTACTCTCGAGGGACGATGAGCAAACGGTCCTGCGGAGGTGGAGGTGGTGGTAAGTCAACTACCCGTGGGCCTCGCCCTCTAGGTAATGGGGCCCCAGCAGCTGGCTGCGCGTCGGCGCGACCGCTGGGCCGCCAGTGGCCGGGCCCTGCTGAGGCGACTACTGTTGATGCTGACTCGGGTGTAGCCCAGGTAGATGATGAGTGGATATACCGAGCTCATCTGGATCATGGAATGAATTAGGATCGACATCCCATGTGGGCTGCCCGATCCCTGTATGCTGGTACTGATATGACCCGGATATTCCGCTCATATCCGGGTAATACGCATCAATCTGCGTGTCTCAAAACTGCTGAAATGCGGAGCTCGATGCGCCAAACGTCTACAGCACATAAGGTCGTGGCACTGGAGTATATGGCAGCTGGGTCTGTGGCTGGGTCTGTGGCACCGGTGTCTGAGCCTAGGTATCTGGGACCTGGGTCTGAGTCTCAGTCTGTGACACCTATGTAGGTGTCACAGCAGGCTGTCGTCGACCCCGACGATCATGTATGTCCTTGGCCGGGCCTTTGCCCGAGCCAGACTGTCTGGGGCGAACCATCCTAAAATTAAAGTTAAACATGTTTATTACATATATATGTAATACTAAATTACCATTACGTCATAGTCTTTTATTTATAAATGACCATTCTGCACTAACATTTACATATTAAATTTCATTATTTTAGTAAACTCATTAATTTTGAAATTGCCATCATTTCAATACCATTTGTGCAGTAACACTTTTTAAAATTGCCAATTATTCGATATATACTTATTTATAAAATTAAATTATTAAACTAGCATTAGCTGATTATACTTACAATACTGAAGTAACATTATTGTTGTAACTTCCACTGCTTACACTAACATTATTGAAGTGATAACAATATTACTCTAACATTATTGAACTAACAGTTTTTTATATTAACCACATATATAGTAACATGCTGCTGTACAAATAGAACTAACCATTATTACATAAAAAAAAATTTATAACTAACCACATACATATTACTAACACCATATATAAAATTACCTAAAACATACAATATAAAAACTAGCTTCTTAAAATTTAACATTCAATACATGCATTATATATATATATGTAAACAACAACTATATGTAATAACAAACATTAATTATATATGAAAAAGTACTTAAAAATTAAAAATACTTAGTTTAAATAGCTCTGGAGGAGATTTTGGGTGTAGGTTTGGAAGAAGGCGTCGCAGAATAGAAGGAATGGAGTGGTGAAAACTAAAGAACTCCCACGAATTTAAAGGGAAGGTCTGGCGATTCAGCTACCAATTTGACCTACGATTTTCCTGCATTTTTTAAAACTGTAGGAAAACCGTAGTAAAGTTTCCTACGATTTTCTTACGAAAAATATGAAATGCATGAAAAGCATAGGAAACTAAAAAATGGAATTTCCCACCAGTAATTGGTTTCCCGCCTTCCTTCCTACGAATCTCCTACGGTTTTGCTACTTTATTTCCTACGCTTTTATGACATCTAATTTTCCTATAGTTTTACTACTTATCTGAAATATTGACTCAAAACCGTCGGATAGCGCGCTACCCTAGGTGATTATGGTCCTACATATTTCCTACGATTTTTTAACGTCTGTCATTTCCTATAGTTTTTCGACATACTTTAAATATTAACTCAAAACCGTCGCCCATCACATTGCCCTAGGTAATATTTCCTACATCTTTCCTACGATTATTAATTACTAACTTAAAACCGTCGGACAGAGGGAATATCAAATATTTATATATAGATATATATATATGTATATCTAATTTATAATGTGTTTATATATGAACTAATTATATGGTTGGAAGTTAATTATTTAACTTCTTTTAGTTGATGAATAAATGAAAATATTTATATTTGGAAATTAAATATATAGATTTAATGTATATGGTCAGATTGAATCTCCCAAATTTATTAACAGGTAAAATCCTCCGGGGGTCACCTAGCTTATTTTTTTGTCCTAAACGGGTACCTTACCTTCAAATTGTCCTACCGAGGTACCTTACCTCTTATCGCGTGTCCTGTTTAACTACGTTCCGTTAATTTCAGAGTTATATCTAACGGAAATTGCTTACGTTGTATTAAAAATATTAAAATAAATTATAAAATAACACTTATGGTCCTTTAATTTTTTTCTATCAACAATTCTAAACTCTAACATTATAAATCTAACCCTAAACTTTTGTCATGATCTCTTTCATCCCTCTCCTCATTCTCGACTCTGCTGCTCTTCACTACCACCTCATTTGCTCTCTGACCATCACCTAGAAATTGCATCGTCTTTCGATTCATCAACCTCATACCTCAACGCTTCCTTCCCACTCAACAACTCCAAAATTACCACCCCAAAAGCGTAGACATCGCATTTCTGGGTCACCACTCCGGAGAGCTGAACCTCTGGCGCCATGTACCCTCTCGTCCCTTCGATCGTCAAATTCCTCGAATCCGATCGATTCTCTGTGACTTTGCCGCACAATTCCGCAGCCCCGAAGTGACAGATCTTAGCGTTGAGAGAATCCTCCATGATCACCACGCTAGTGCTCTTGATGCGATTGTCAGTGAAATTCGCATGGACGCCTGAGAAATTATGGATGTAATCTAGGCCATGGGCTAAATCGGCTGTGATTCTCATCCAAGAAACCCACGTAGAAAGCACTGTGAAATCAGGGTTCTTCCGATTCCTCAAGCAATCGGCGAGATTAGCACCGGCGACAAATTCATAGACGAGATATATGAAATTCTCAAAAATTGATGCACCCTGAAAATGTACCTTGGTAGGACAATTTGAAAGTAAGGTACCCGTTTAGGATAAAAAAATAAGCTAGGAGACCCCCGGTGGATTTTACCCATTTATTAACATTATTATTATTTTTTTAATAGCATGCAATAATTTTTTGTGGGAAAAAAGTTAATTATTTTCATTTCAACAACACAAGTAATTAGATATGTGATGATTAAATTTCATAATTTTTTTTTCTTTTCTATCCAAAACATAAATGCATTCAAAGTAATTATATTACAATTTCAAATAAAACATGCAGATGTTTTGAACAATTACACTTAATCAAACATGCTCACCTTCATCTGACTCTAAACTATCCAGCGATGCTTCATCATCTGATGTATCCCCATCGGCTTGTGTGACCTCGATGTTCTGATCCATGTGTTGCACGATTTCAGGATAACACGTTGTATCGACAAGTATGTTAATCTCATCAAGGCCAATGCCATCAGTTGTTACCATTGGTACTTCACTTGAAATCACTTCTTGGAACAGCTCATCTGTGGTTTCTAACTGACATGTTTGCTCATCAAACATTTCCTCATTGTCCTTAGATCGAATACTAAAATTATTCGATAAACAATCGATGAAAGCTCGTCGCTTCGTCTTAACCACCGGCCACCACTGATGAAGAGCCTTGTTAGGGTACTCACAGTAGTAAACTTGTTGAGCCTATGTCGCAAAGATAAACGGCTCAGGTGGTGATAATCTTGACTTCCATTTAATGTCAACAACACTAGTACGTGGGCAACTTCAAACACCACGTGTCGGATCAAACCAAGTACATTTGAACAGCGTCATGACTTCATTCCCACTCCTGTGGTACTCAATACGTATAATCTCATCAATAAAGCCATAAAAATCATACCCACTGGATCCCCATGTCTCACACTTCACGCAAACACCATAATTTTGTGTCGTTTTGTCTTTGTCATAGGATTGTGTGTGGAAATAAAAACCATTCACAATACATCCATTGTATGAAACGGCCACTCGAATAGGACCACGGGCTAATTGTACAATACGAGGATCTAATTTATCCTTGAAATGGTTAACCTGAAAATATAAAGTTAATATAATAACATAATTGCATAGTATATTCAACAGAACACAATTAGGAACATAAAAATTATCACGCCATGAAACTCACGTATGATGAGAACCATTCGGTCAAATGTTGATCTCGATAACTTTGTAATTCACTTTCACCTAATTGGGGAAATCTTGTTGATATATAAGAGTCAAAGTGCCTAAAATGATAACTAGTCAATAATGAATTAAAGCAATCAGATTGATATAAAAACCGTCACAGTTGTTTACATATATGTCACCTGACAATCGGTATAATCTCATTGCAGTTGCGCAAAGTGTAGATATGCATTTGATGTTTTTCAGTGGGATCAAGTAAGCGTTGTCGCCCGCAGTTGGGTATGTTATGACATCTTGTATTGAAGATAGATAACAATTGACCCTCGACATCAGCCAAAGGAATAGCAATATCATCATTTCGTGGGACCCTGTTTAACCGTGTAGGAATATTTACTTCAAAGTAATGGCTACAGAATGTAGACATTTCCTGGACCAAGTACGCTTCCACAATTGATCCTTCAATTGCAGCTTTATTTCTAGCCTTTCGCTTCAATGACCGCATTAGTCTGCCAAGTTAAAAAAATGTAACAATTAATGACATATAATATGCGAAAATTATTGACATATAATATATGAAAATTATTGACAGAAATATGAATGGAAATTAAAAAATTACCTTTCAAATGGATACATCCATCGAAATTGAACTGGACCACACAACTTTGCCTCATGAGGGAGGTGGATAACAAGATGTTCCATCGAATCAAAAAACGCAGGAGGGAATATCTTTTCTAGCTTACATATGGTAACCGCTGTATTCCGCTCCAACTGTTGTATGTCATCAAATCGAATCCTACTTGTACATAAAGTTCTGAAAAATGAGCAAAACTCAGAAATCGTTTCCCGTATAGGACCTGGCATATACCCACGTAATGCAATAGGAAGCAACCTCTGCATTAACACATGACAATCGTGACTCTTGAAGTTATACAATGTACCGTCACTCAAGTTAACCGTGCAGCCCAAGTTCGAGGCATACCCATCAAGCATCTTTATTGTTCTCAGCCACAGAGTAACATCTCTTATATGTTCCCGACTCAGCGTATAAGATGCTTTTGGTTTTACACATTTTCCCCTAATATTTCGTAAATGTAGTTCACGCCGCATATTTTTTAACTCCTGAAGCGAAAGGCGAGAATTGGAGTTATCTTTTTTTTTCCCACGTATATCCATAACAATATTAAAAATATTCTCGAAACAATTTTTTTCAATATGCATGACGTCCAAATTATGGCGAACTAGCAAATGCTTCCAGTATGGTAATTCCCAGAATATACTCCGCTTTAACCAATTATGCCACTCTCCAAACCCCGCAACTCGGTGTTTATCATATGAAAAGCCAAACGGAGGAAAACAATACCCAACCAACATAGCATGTATTTCCTCACCTGACTTATATGGAGTAGCGACAGCACTAACCTTCTTCCCTGGGATGAACAATGTTACATTCGAACGGAATGTGTGATTATGCAGTAAAAAAACCCTGTGGCAATCAAACCAACATGGCTTTCTGCATTTCTTCAACATAAATGTGTCAATTTCATCCATGCAATATGGGCACGCAAGCTTACCATGGGTACTCCAACCTGAAAGGTTTCCTAGTGTAGGAAAATCATTAATTGTCCATAATAAACGTGCCTTCATAAGAAAATTTTGTTGTCGATAACTGTCCCATGTAACAACCCCTTCCGACCATAAAGTTTTGAGCTTCTCAATCAATGGTCGTAAAAACACATCAATGTTGCGTCCTGGTGCTCTAGGACAAGGAATCAGGAGAGTCATAAAGATGAAGGGTTCTTTCATACACAGTTTTGGCGGAAGATTGTAAACAACTATAAAGATTGGCTATATCATGTATGTTCCACCAACAACATTATTCGGGTTAAATCCATCGGTACACAATCCGAGCCTAACATTTCTAATTTCATCAGCGAATGATGGGAATGTTCGATCTACGTGACACCACGCTTCAGACTGACATGGATGACCCATACTTCCATCATTGCATGATTTATTATAAGCATGCCAAGTCATGTGAGTCGCTGTTTTTGATGACATGTACAAGCGCTTCAACTTGCATGTTATTGGTAGATACCGTAACAATTTTTTGGGAATCAACGTCTTTCTTCCGGAGGTTACTCTTTCTTTATATCTACTACTTCCACATTCACGACAATGTGTTAATTTCTCATCTTCCCGATAGAGTAGCATACAGTTATTCTCACATGCATGAATTTTTATATATGGCAACCCAAGTCCTTTTGTGAGTTGTTTCGCATCATATAGGGTGGATGGGAGTTTATTACTTTCAGGCAACATTTCTTTCATAAGCTCCAGTACTCTATCGAAACAACGATCTGTCATATTAAACTCACTTTTGCAACTCAACAATTGGGTTATTGCAGACAATCGTGTTTGTTTAGTGCACCCATCCCACAACGGTGCATTTGCATCATCCAACAAATTATAAAATTGTTGTGCGGTCGGATTAGGTAACCCCTCTCTCATTTCAGACACATCGAACACATTATCATTATTATCACTGCCATTATCAGCTTCTTCGACATCAGCATCGATAAACTCTTCATCCACCAACATTCTTTCACTATTTTCAGATCCTACATTTGATGATAACGGACCCATTGATTCACATACCATCTGTTCATATGCATTTATACTACTCGATTCTCCATTTATCCCTCCATATAACTGCGATGGAAAATAGCTACGGGTCATACTGAAATTGTGCAGATTGCTATCATATTGCTCATTGTGATAGTACCATATGTAATAGTTTGGCGTAAATCCATATCGAAACAAATGCTCTCTCATTTTTAGCTCTATTCTATAAAATCTATTATTACATTTACGACAAGGGCATTTAATCATTTCTGACTCCTTCCTATTAAACGCAAACTGTAAAAACTCATTAACACCAGCCATAAATGCAGAATTCATATATCCATCTGTATCTGTCCTCTGGTACATCCACTCACGTCCATTAGCAGCCATTTTGGTTCCCTTGTAAAATAGATAGTAAAAACCCTCAACAAAAATACATAATATATTTATTATATTTCATATAATATAAATATAATGAAAATGTAAATGAATTACTTATATATGTTATGCATACATGTCAACCTTCCATAACTAAACTGCCTATTCCATTAAGGTAAGGGCCCTACTCCATTAAAAGTTGTATAAGCAGTAAACCATTTTAACTGTTCCATGTTAATAGCATTTTATGTAAATTTCGGCAGCATTTCCCTTCAGTTCCCGTTCACAGTGTTTCTCAATAATATCAACTTATTGAGAAACACACGACGGGAACAATTTGGGAAATACTCTACCAAATTTCACAAACTGCTACTACGATAGGAACACATTAACTGAAATACTGCTTATACAAGTTTCAATTGTCCAACTTGGACAATCCATGATTATGTTAATTACAAATATAACTTAATCCAATACATTTTGTTTGCCAACAATCTGAATCGGACCAATATTATATTTGTCATCAACATAATCATGAATGGAGAATCTAAGGTATAATAAATAAATACTTATTATGCAACTACACGCTGTGATAAGTCAACTACCTAAAACAACATAAGTATATTTTATAAAAAATAAATAATTACCATTTAAATCACTAACCTCTAAAGTCAGCTAACTAAAACAACATAAATATATCTTATAACAAATAAATAATTAACAGTTAAATCACTAATCTATAAATTAATTTTAAATACCTCTATTGAGCTGAAGAAGATGTTGAACCGAAAGTAAAAACGGACGTAGAAATTGTGGCTGGGACGAGCTGGAGAAGAGGGTGCGAGTGGTATTTATAAGCAAAATCTGTAGCAATATCGTAGGTATATATGAAAAGTTAAACTGCAAGAATAGGGTAGGAAATTTGTAGTAAATAACGTAAAAAAAATGTAGGAAAAAAAAACTGTAGGAAAATTGAAGGACTAAAATTCCTACATTTTTAAGACACCCACTCTTTTTTTGTCTCAAAACCGTAGGAAAAAAAATAAAGGGAAAATCGTCAGATACTTTTTTGTCTCAAAAGCGTAGGAAAATAAAATGCAGGAAAAGCGTTGGATAGCGTATCCGACGCTTTTCCTGCATATGTGGTCCCTACCCATTTATTTCGCATCAAAATCGTCGGACGAATTGGCGCCATTATTTCCCGCCTTCTTACTCTGACATTTGTCCTACGCTTTTTTGTGTCAGAAGTTTATTGAATGAAAACCGTCGGACATAATATTTCGTCCGACGGTTTTCCTAGGAATAATTTTCCTACGCTTTTTTTCCTAGGAAATTGTCATAGCAAATACTCTTCACCCTTGTAGTGATTGAGTAAAAAGCTAAAGCTCCCACAAAATCCTCCTAAATGTTCCCCATTGAAATATAAATTTGTCTTGGCTTCCCTCCAAAACCAACAGTGCCCAAATCATTTATTGACCAAGGTTGACCCATGTTTGACCCCTCTGACTATGGTTTGACCAAGCAAAATTACCAAAATACCTTATTAGCTTCACTTTTAAGAAAAGTCTCAAACTTGGTCAATTTAACTTCAAACCTCACCAATTCACCAAAAGGTTTCAAACACCATTTGTCACCTTCTCAAACCCATTTTGACCATGTTTAACTTGTAAATTATTATTTTGCTGTTCCTTGCTTCTTCAATAAGAAAAAGCTAATCAATGGTCAAATTGAGCTCAAATATCATTGCTATGTTCATTTCAACTTTAGAAACTTAATTGTTCATTTCAACTCTAGAAACTCAATTCCATCTTTTTTTGGTAAATGTTTGACCTTCTACTTGCAAAATTACCATTTTGTCCATAGTTTCCTTTATGGTTAAACAACTTGAAGTTTTGCTCCTATGGACTACCAAGACTTGTGTGTTGGCTTAATTTGACTTGCTAGTGAAAAGTGAAATTAAATAAATAATCAAGCAATTAAATGAAATTAATTACCTGATAATTTGATGGCTCTTATAAAAGAAACCTCATATAGATGAGCCTTTGAATCCTTGAATTGACAAAGCAAGAATGGCACCATTACACTTGTAAAACCCCCATATCCCATGTGGATGAATTGTAGGAAGCCTTATGTAGATATATAGGCTCTAGCTCCAGAACATAAGCACCTAGCGCTTATCCTTTTCATAAAGGATAGCCCAAGTGGTGTGGGCAGGTGTTCCGTTGATCGGTTCTGGACTTGGGTTCGTATCAGAGCTGACCCAGGACTAAGATGGTGTGACATAATAGGTGTGCACATGCATCATCTACTGAGACTGATCCTAGATTTGAGAGGCTACTTGGCCAAGGGCTAAGTAGTCCGATTAGAGAGGTTACTTGGTCTGGGGAACCAAGTAATCTGATTGACCCCAACAAGAATGTTAGGTATATAAGGGGAGAGTTTGTAACACCCCCATATCCCACATGGATGAATTATGGGAAGCCTTATGTGGATATATAGGCTATAGCTCCAGAACATAAGCACCTAGTGCTTATTCTTTTCATAAAGGATAGCCCATGTGGATACTATCTGTGATGACCCAAGTCCAGAATCGGTCAACGGAAAACCTGCCCACACCACATGGGCTATCCTTTATGAAATGGATTAGCGCTAGGTGCCTATCCTCTAGAGCTAGAGCCTATATATCCACATAAGGATTCCCACAATTAACCCATGTGGGATATGAGGCTGTTACAAACTCCCCCCCCCCCTTTATGTACCCAACATACTCGTTGGGGTCAATCGGATTACTTGGTTCCCCGGACCAAGTAACTTCTTTAATCGGACTACTTAGCCCTTAGCCAAGTAGCCTCTCAAATCCAAGATTAGTCCTGGTAGATGATACATGTCCACACCCATTATGCCACACATCGTGGTCCCGGGTCAGCTCTAATACCATCTGTGATGACCCAAGTCCAAAACCGGTCAACGGAACACTTGCCCACACCACATGGGCTATCCTTTATGAAAAGGATAAGCGCTAGGTGCTTATGTTCTAGAGCTAAAGCCTATATATCCACATAAGGCTTCCACAATTCACCCATGTGGGATATGGGGGTGTTACAAACTCCACCCTTTATATACCCAACATCCTCGTTGGGGTCAATCAGATTACTTGGTTCCCCAGACCAAGTAACCTCTCTAATTGGACTGCTTAGCTCTTGGCCAAGTAGCCTCTCAAATCCAGGATCAGTCCTGGTAGACGATGCATGTGCACACCCATTATGCAATACCATCGTGGTCCCAGGTCAGCTCTGATACCATTTGTGATGACCCAAGTCCATAACCAGTCAACGGAACACCTACCCACACCACATGGGCTATTCTTTATAAAAATGATAAGCGCTAAATGTTTATGTTCTAGAGCTAGAGCCTTTATACCCACATAAGGCTTCCCACAATTCACTCATGTGGGATATGGGGGTGTTACAGCACTAAAAACCTTGTAACTTTTTTCATAGAGGGGCAAAAGAAGCCTTGCCTCAACACATTGTGAGCTAGGGCCTCTGACCAAATATGGGCCCTGTAACTTCCTTGATAGACTTCGATGTGGACCTCATATCCTTGGGCCGTGGAAATGCACCTCTATAATTGTGAGGCAAATCCCCTTCTGTAAAGTTCTTCACTTACTAGTGCAAACCTCTCGGAGTGGATCTTTAACACCTTCATCCCTTTAGGGTACCATCTAGTTGTCCTTCTCTTTTTAAGCATACAAAGGGCTCTCCCCAATCACTGCCCCTTGTGGCCCTTCGTAGCTTTAATAAGTGAATCGAGGACTCAACTAGCTCTTTTATCAATGCATCTCATTTATCCTTGGATACCACGCAAGCTCTTGAGTTGACTACTCTAAGGATCTTATTGACCTGCACATAGTCAAGCTTATCTATCAGTTCTTTAACTAACTTAAGACACTTAAAGAATGTGAGGTCCTTCACCCCCACAATTTTGTTGGTTTGATTAACCACCACCTAAGAGTCACAAAAGAGTATTAACTGTTGCACCATCATTCATCAAGGCATTCACAGGCGTGCACTTAAGGCTTCATATTCTGCCACATTATTAGTCATGAGAAACCAAATGTGGACTTTCAACAAGGCCTCCATGCCTTAAAGGCCCCTTAGAACTGTTCAAATGCCTTAGTATCCTTTTCTAGATGCTCAATTTGGTTAGAGTACCCAAGAAGTCTCCAACTCCTTTCGTGCAAAGTTTTTCAAGGGATGAAGATATCTCAGCTATAAAATCAATGAGTTCCTGAGGCTTAATGGACTTTCTGCATTTAAAATGGATATCGAATTTCCTAAACTCAATACATCACTTTGCCAACCTTCTTGAGTGATCAGGCCTTTGTAGGAATTTGAGGATGGGAATCCTTAAACATACAACTATGGGTCATGTCTAGAAATAAGGTCACAATTTTCTTAAGGTTGATTTAGTAAACTAGCGACATTTTATGCCTTCCTCAAGAAAAACCGTAGAACTGATCGATCCTTTGGTCATGGCAAAGTAAAGCACTAAGGGCTCGCTAGGTCAAGGCTTCTCAAGCATAGGTAGGTGCTCCAAATATTCTTTAATCAACTGCATGGCTTCCTTACATTCATTGGTCCATTCAAATTACACCTCCTTCTTTAAGATCTTGAAGAAAAGCTTGCAACGATCTTTAAACCGTGACATGAACCATCCTAATGCCATTAAGCTTCCTAATAGTTTATGGATATCTTTCTTGTTTTCAAGGTTCAACATCTTCAAGATAGCATCAATCTTGCTAGATTTGTCATCTATCCTTGTTCAGACACTAGATATCCCAGAAACTTTCCTACACATACTATGAAAAGTTACTTTTTAGGGTTGGGGTACATATCATACTGATGCATGCATTTAAAGCTTTTCCCAGGATCATTAATGTGGCTGTAAAGACTATACTTTTCATAATCATGTTATCCACATACACCTCTGTGTTGTAACCCAATTGTTTCTTGAACACCCAATTCATCAACCGCCGGTTGGTTGCATCTGTGTTCTTCAACCCGAAAAGCATCCATTGAGTGTAGTAGACTATTTTTCATATCTGAAGGACATTTTTTCCTTATATTTAGGATCCATATAGATTTGATGATATCTGCTGAAAACATCCATGAAGGAAAGAACCTTGAATTATGTTGTAGCATCCAGTAGGTAGTCTATCAAAGGAAGAAGGTAAAGGTCCTTCAGGTAGGCATCATTCAGATTTGTTTAATTTACACAAATACTTCATTCTCCACTTTTCTTTTTTGTGAATATGACATTAGCCAGCTACTCAAGGTATTGCACCTCCTAAATGATGCTTGTTTCTAAAAGCCTTCTGATTTTCCCCTATGAACCCTCTCCTATCTAGTCTCATGTTTCACTTTTCTTACTAAACAAGTTAGGCCGTGAGGTTGACTTGCATCTTATGTATGGTGACCTCAGGTTCAATACCTAGCATCTTATTAAGAGACCATGTAAAGATATTGGAATATGCTCATAAAAATTCAATTAATAAATGTTTTACCTGTGGTGGTAGTTCATTTCCTACCTTCATTATCCAACTGGGGGCTATATCTACCCACTCTACTTCATTATTAACAGGTAGGCATGGCCCTGTTTCTTCTAGAGCCTCTTCCCTTATTCTTTTTAGGTCACTCGAGCTAACTAATTTTTTCATGTGTAAAGGCCACTTAAGACTGGCAACATAGTTATGTCTAACTGATACATGGTAAAAAAAAATGGTGGCATTCTTGAAAAGGGTTATAAAGACCACAAATAGCTACTTAACATCTATACATATATGAAAAAAATACCCAAGTAACCCTTCCTTACAATGCACTGTAAGAGGAGGGCATATCCAGTTGCATGAACACCGCTTCATAGGAGTCACAGATCACGCTCCCATCTCGTGATCTCCCCATCAACATTAAAGGCAAGCTCACCATCGACACCATAAGTGGTCCCAAATATGGGGCCTAAACATGATCTTTTAACTTTGATCTTATCCAGCAGTCGAGAGAATATCATATTGGGATTGCCCTCCAATGTCCAGGTAGACTTACTCCACATCAAATTTATTAATATGAGTAGTGATAAGAAAGAGGTCCAAGTGTGGATAAATAACTCGAGTATTATCAAGCCTTTTTAGGACATTCTTGGGGCTAGTGACCTCCATATAGGCTATCTCCTGGACTACCTATTCTTGGATAACTAGGATTCACCTTTTTGTAATCATATGAATGATCCATTCTGGTGGGCCCAGGTTCTAGTAGTTCATTCTTCCTTCTGAGGAACGGGACCTCGCTTCCCTTTGTCTGTAGTTTGGGTCCTGCTCATCATTTTACAATCTCAAGGTCTATCTTCCTTGTACAAAAAAGTAGCCTTGACAATATAGTCATTTAGCTTCCCCTCTTGTGTGAGTTCTTCCTGGAAATCTCAAAGCCCTTAGCACTCATCAGTATCGTAGCCTTAGTTGCAATGGTAAATACCACATTTCTTCTAGTTACATATCACTCTGCCTAATAACAGTTAGGAGCACTTGGTCACCATTTTCCTCCTTTCTAATGTGTACAAAATGTTAGCCCGAGGCTCTTTTAAAGGGTATAAGAGACCTCTTACCAACAGGGTCTTTTCATAAAAAATGAGTCTCCATCCTTGGCTTTCACTGAGTCCTTCTATGGTCCTCCCTTTTATGGCTCAAACCTATTGAGCTCCTTGAAACTATTGTGCTCCTTCTCATGCATGTAACCAATGGCACTGTCTATAAACTTTTCCATACTATAGACTAGGTTCTCATGCAGGTCTCAGGCCAACCTTAAATTTCCCTGTAGGCCTTAAGTAATTTCCAGCATATGAACCTTGGGAAAAATCTCTAACTTGTATAGCTTCTGCATTAAACCTCTTGATGTAGTCCTATAAAGGCTTATCCTTATTCAAAGAAATCTTAAATAGGTGGGCAGCTATCTTAGGAGTAAGGCGACTCCTCAAGAACTGCTGGACAAAGGTTTGTTCCAACTCCTTAAGTGACTAGAACTGATGGCCCTTGTTGTGCCGAACTAACTAGCTATTTCCTTCCTAAAATTCAAACTAAAAGCCCTACACATGATAGTATTAATAGCCCTTTCTAATCTTATAAAAGTAGCATACCTTCGAAGGTGGTTCATAAGGTCCATGAGCCCATCATACAGATATATTCAAGGCACCCTAAACCCTTTAAGAGTATGTGCATTAATGATTTCTTCTAAGAATAGCTAGATCCACAAATGACTGATGTCCATGCCTGTAACTAAGGGATACTCTAGGCTAGGGGCTATTGCCCTAATACGTTCCTCTATCTGACCTAGCCTTTGTAGCACCGTACTTACATCACTAGCCTCTGTGGCCGCCGAGTGGACATGGGAGACTTGAGATGGATCCCCTTGGTTTATTCTCCCCCCCCCCTTTGGTATAGGGTTACCCTCAAGTACGAGGTTACTTTCTAGTTTGATTATGCATCTCATCTTCTGCTAGATTGTCTCTAAAAGCCTCTTAAACAAATCATTCCAAAACTTTGGAGCTACTCATCTGTTAGAGCTATAGGGGCTTTTCCTCTTACGGGGTGCTGAGGAAGCAACAAAGGTTCATTGTTCACCGCCCTTTGCTTCACCTTATATTCCCAGCCTTCTTCCACAGCATATAGATGGGGCCTTCTTTCATCAACAACATCTTTGTCGTTAGAAGCATCTTGAACCATGATGGATCGTCTTGTGTTAACCATCATTCCTATAGATGGTGCCAAATTGATAACTAAACTATTAAATGGAAGCATTCGAATTGGTAAGGAGCATGCCAAGCTGATCTAGGACCTATGAATAAAAACAAAAGCTAAGGGACTCGGGGTGTGTCTCCAGGCAAAACATTCCAATGATCAAATTAATATCTCTGATAAAAGTATAGATATCTAGTGTTTTCACAGTAAAAGTAGTGTATGTTTACGTGGTTTAAGGTGCCCCTTTTATACATAGTAGAGTACCTCAGTTGTATTGTTATAGGAATGATATTAAGGAAAGGATATTCCTTCTTGGTAGAAATCCATACTTTAATTAGTTTTTTCTTACAAGAAGATGTCTTCTTCAAGTAATGTTGATTATGCCTAGTTTGATTCTAGTTGGTTAGCTTAGTCCATAATGGGTTTTAGCCTATTCTAGTATCATTAGTAATTCTGAAAAGAATTTTGTAGTGCTTTCAACTTGTTTCCAACCTAAAGGTTAATATTTTTAAGAGTCGAATCTATGGATTTAGAGTTTGTGATGTCGAGATAAAAGAGGTGATGCATTTATTGCATTGTGCACCAAATAAGCTACTATTTGAATACATTGGTCTTCCTATGGGTGTTAACGCCACAAGGGTGGAGTCTTGGAAGCCTATAACAGATAAATTTAAAGAAAAGTTGAGTTCATGGAAGTTAACTATTCTTTCAACAGGTGGAAAGTTAACCTTAATAAGGCCAATTTTCTCAAGCCTCTCACTATTCTTTTTCTCTTTGTTTCCAGCCCCATCAAGTGTTGCAAATTACCTATAAAAAATTAAGGACACATTTCTTTTGGTGGGGTCATAGGGTGGATAGAAATGTAGCTTGGGTAGCTTGGAACAAAATTGTTGTAGAAAAAGAGTTAGGAAGGTTAAGTATGGGTAGCCTAAACTTAAAGAATCTTGCCTTATTACATAAATGGTGGTGGAGATTTCACAACAAACAAGGAGCTTTCTGGAGGAAAATAAAAGTTAATTTGTATAGTGATCGAGGAGCGTTAGAAAAGAATTTGGGTAATAAAAAGTTGGTTGTGTCTAGGGGAGGCAGGAATTATTAAAAGTGCTGAGGAATTAGATAACATTGGTCTTTTTTTATATTTTATAGACGCTTTAGCTAGGAATTGGATAGTGGTATAAAGATTAGTTTTGGAAGGATATTTCGGAGGGGAGTGAAAAATTTGAAATTAGGTTCCTTAGGCTGTTACAATTATCTATAAACAAGTAGAGTTCAGTTTACTAGTTGGACAAATAGGATGGAGAAGAATAGAGATAAGGTTCGAACTGGAGAAGAGAGTTAAAAGGTAGAGAGCATGGTAAACTTTATAATCTTTTACAAGTCTGCAACTCAACAATCTTAAGCAAAGATAAGGAGGACAGAATTTGATGGAGTCAAGCAAAGTTTGGAAACTACACTACTAAAGAAATAAATAATATGCTAGATGCTTTGATATTGAATGTATAGTCACAAATTGGTAAAGAATGCCAAAACATAATGGTGTTGTTAAAAGTGAATATTTTCATATAGCAAGTTCTCCAAGATCAAATCTTGACAAGAATAAACTTGATTTTAAGTGTTATTCTTGTTTAGAGTTCACTATGCCCACTTTGAAACAACAATATAGAGGACATTAGCCATGTCTCAGTAAGATGTAATCAGACACAGTAGGTTTAGAGCCTTATCTATGGTTAGTAGTAGGCAAGAGTGCCGATGGGCCTAGAGTTGCTGGAAATTCTAACCTTCAAAACTAGATCATATATGAAGAATGTGGAATCTGATGCTTAGGGCAGTTACTATCAACATCAAGGCTTAGGTGGTGTAGAAGAGGAAAAATGAAATGTTTTTCAGATCAAAGGGGTTACAAGCAGCAGATATTTTTCATTTTATTCAATCTTTTTCATTTCTTTGGGTTGTAAACTGGTGTGGCAGAATTAAGTGTTCTTACTGTAAATGGTGCCAAAATTTGCTTAAGGCAATAGCTAACTCGTTAAGTTGATCAAAAGTTATAGAGTTTGTCCAGCACTGTGCTGGCTATTACTCTTGTATCTTTTCTTTATCATTATTAATTAAGTTTATGCATATGGTTGCCTTTGTAGTATGATTTTAGCAATTACATAGCATTGCTCCATTAACCTATATTTCTATATGCAAGGTTTTCAACAAAGTCATTTGATGAAAGTTTCCTGAGGGCAGTGAGAGAAAAAGGGAGGGGTTATGCATGCAGCATTTTATGTGATAGTTTTGGGAATACGTATGTTTTGCATCCATGACTAGATAAATTGCTTGGTGTTAACAAAGAATTTTACTTATCATTTTTTATTTGTAGGGTGAAATCCATCTAAACAGATTAGGTGACCATCTTATTAATTTATCTTGTAGTTTGCTATATATTCAACTACAAGTTTTATCAGATGTAGGATGAATGGCTTCCACTCCCATACCCAGACTGACGGGTCAATGAAGTCAGCTGCCAACTAGGGCATTTCTGTTAAGGGTAATATTGGTCTATCATGGAGGGTTTACTTTTTATGGAATTATAGACAACATCATTGAACTAAATCATTCCAAAAGCAGCTCTATTTTCATCGCAGTATTTAAATGCATGTGGTTTGATCAAACCCATAGAGTCTGCACACACTTATCATCTAGTATAGTTGATGTCAAGTGGAGATCAATGTTAAGTCTGCCTGAGCTTTTTTTTTCTTACCCGTTAAGCGCTATAAGTGTATTATTGCCAATATCCTCATGTTTCACTTTAGCAATGGTGGGTAGTACTTAAAGTAAAATGATGATCTTTCATTGATTGTGACACCATTTATTAAGCACTAAATGAACCAAGCTTGAGTTGTCAACTGATGTTTGAGCAAAATGATGAATAGTACTAGCAGCCTAAGGTCCAGAAAAAAGTACAATTGATGTAGTTTACAAGCATTAAAGGATGTGTCATATTGGTCAACCATAATGCAAACGGAGAAGTTCTAACATGGCCGACACAACTTTTACAGTTGTTCACCCAAAATGCCTGAGAATGAAGATGTCGAAACTAAGCTACCATCTGATGAAGAAGAATAGCTTTGTTAGTATATTTAGATGTTTGAAGATAAATTTGTAATCTCTTATTAACATAAAATTTTCAGGCGATGTAAATCAAAATTTTCAAATCCATGAGGTGAAGGAGGCAAAGGGGCAATGGTGGATAGTGCTTGGATGTTAAACAGAAAAGTTTTGAGGTTTATTTGACAAAAGGAAAAGTTCTCAGAGGTTAAAATTCCCTTACAGTCCCACACTGATGTAACATCTTCCATCCAAATTAATGAGTTCCATACAAAAAATGGTCAAAATAGAACATTTTAATGAGGTTAGTGTGTAATACGAATAAAATGGAGATTAGGGTCAAAACAGGAACATAATTCATTTTAACTTAAGTCAACTTAATCCAAAATGACTTATTTTTATTTTTATAACTTTTTTGTTCAAAATCAATTTCATTTGAAAAAAAATATTATGCATATATAATATTAATTCATTTGAAAGTAAATTCTCATGATGTCACTACATGTATATGAATTTTTCTATTTTTATGCATTAAAAAGAATAGTTATAAAAATTCAATAATATTATAAAAATTTATAATAATCTTTGAAAATTCAAATCATCCTTTAAGATCTTAAAAAAAAAAAAAGAATTTGTGATTTTTATTTTTTGCAAAAAAAATATATTTTAACTTTCTTTTTCTTTAATTTTTAAAAAAAGTAAGAAATCATAAACAAAAAACTACTCAAACGTAAATTAAAAAATTATAAAAAAAAATTTAATTCTGAAAAAATGTATATATTTTAAGTGAAAGCAGAAAAGACCACCTTCAGTGCTAAATCTTTTGCAACTTTTCTATGTAAATGCAAAAACTTTACAAATTTTTTTTTAGATCTAAAACTTAAAAAGGTCCTAAAGTTAAAAAGCTATAAACAATTAATCCTAAAGTTAATCTCAGAATAGGTGGCTAATGGTTTAGGACTAATAGTCTATAGATTTTGAAATTTTTAGGACTTAAATAGAAACTCGCAAAGGTTTAGAACTTAATTAAAAAAATTATCAAAGTTTAGGACCGAATGTGTTCTTTCTTCTCCTTTTTGTATTTTTCAAATTTTGTTTCTTCACATAAATTTATTCATTCTGACATTTGTATGATTTAGGGACAAAAAAGGCATGGACAGGAAAAAAAAAAAACCGTCTACCATCATGTATTTAAAAGAAAAAACCAATAGAAATCATATTATTTCATAATATATGAGTATAGATCAGCAAACAAACCATGACGGAAGGTATCAAACTTTATTAAACCAATGGTCGGCTTCATTTGGGATTATTAATTTATCAAAAATATTTATTTTATACTTGATTATTTCCTGAACTTGTATATTAATCAAAATCCTAATCTAGATCTGAAAAGCACTTTCAATTTTTTACAAAAATTCAAATTTTTATTACTTTTTTTTTTCTAGCTGAATATGTTAAAAAATTCATAAAAAATCAACTATTTCCTAAAACAAACATTATTCAAGTGATTATGGGCCATGTGCAATATTAGATTTCAAATGGAATTATTTATTTTACCTTTAACCAAGCCGCACGTCCTTCTCCTCCCTTCTCGCATTGTTCCTTCTCCTTTCTTCTCTATATATCTAGCTAGACTTTGATACCAATTCAAGTCTGACTATTTAATTTTTCATCATTCACAGTTCTTTCTCCTTCATGAAATTCCTTCACCACCATCGATAGAAGTACCATCTGGTTCATTTAACCCATTATAACAGAGAGACCTAGATTGCCTGTTTTTTAAATTGGTTGCTATGAGAAGAAAAAACAAAGTGCGGAAAGTGGCTGAAACTTAGACGATGCGTTTATAAATAATAGATCAGGATAATCGTATGTTATTTTTTGTATTTATATTATCCTTTTTCTGGTTTTTTTTTGTAGTTACTTATGAGTTATTTTTTCATGATTTTCTTAATTTACCTAAAAGGTTTTGGCTCAATTCAATTCTCCTCCAGTCATTTGGTGCAGCAGGGATGTATAGCCTTTTATTGGTCAATTTTTATGTCCTTATTGTTTTTTAATGTCTTATGTCATTGATTTATAAAAAGCCATTTGACTCACTGACACCTGAAATAAAGTACCCTTTAATTAAAAAAATGAAATTATTTCCAAACAAAAAAAAATAAAGTAAAAAAATGAAAGTATTACATTTTCCAAAAATAACATTTTCCAAAAATAAAAAATGAACCAACCCAATAGCTTGGGGTTATAATTAGATAACTAGTCACAAAAATGATTGAAATATCTGAACAGTTAAAGGTTATGACTTTCATGTGAGGTCCTCAATAATGTACAATTCAAACATGCTGGTCATGTCCATGACCAATCCTCTTCACATTTTTCAATAATTTAACACTTGAACCGAGCTTACCCGTGACCACGAGCACCCTACTTGAGGGAGCCCGTGGGTGGAGTAGGCGTGCTTGTGGCGGGAGCAACCGGTGCAACTTTTAACTAGTGCAACAAAAAGAAACCAGCAAGGAACAGTCAGATGGTCCAGTCCCAATTGCGGTCATGCCCCCAGCGAGCCATGTTTTGGCAATTAGCACGAAATGGGAAGGCGACGAGGCGTTGAATCCGTCCCACCGCCGTACGGAGCACTCGATTTCAATTCTGTCCACACCCATATTTGGTAAGGCAACTTTCGTAGAGGCTGCTCCTGTACCAAAACAAGAAATGCAAAAGTAACAGTTGAAGCTTATTTTGTTTCCATTCTCCCGAATCTCACCACCTCTATTTCTTTGTCCCACTTGTGAAAATGTAAAGGTTAGGGCCCCATCATTTACGTATGGGTAATACAGTTTTCTTGCTATGAAAAACAAAACTGCCAAAAAACAAGTTGTCGACTAACTTAGCAGATAACCATATTTTTGTGTTGGAACCAAAAATTTTGCAGCCGTCTCAGTATCATCACAGAAGAAGAGAAAGAGCCATCATCAATATTTACTACTACATCTGCAATATAAAACAAAGGCTCTAATTATGTCACCACCCGTCACTCAAATTGATAGATCTAAGAGGTTTATTTGCCTAAGGCCTTATAGAATTCAGTGACTCACTTAAAATGAAATGTTAGGAACCGTAAGTAAAAGTAATGAAAAATGTCTACTATACCATTTTCAATTTAATAATATTATAAAAATTAAATCTTTATAAAATTTATAATAATATTTGAAACTTCAAATTATCCTTTAAGATCTTCAAAAAAAATATTTTTTAAAATTTTTCTTTTTGCAAAAGGCATATATTTTTAGCTTTTTTTTTTAATTTGAAAAAAAGTAAAAAAAAACCATACACAAAAAACTACTCAAACGTAAATTAAAAAATTATAAGAAATTTTTGCTTCTAAAAAAAATAGTTTTCAAGTTAGAGGTGAAAAGACCACGTTCAGCTCTAAATCTTTTGCAACTTTTCTACGTAAATCTTAAGGTTTTGTAAATTTTTATTTAAGATCTAAAACTTTGCAAATGTCTATTTGAGTTCTAAAACTTATAAAATGTATAAACAGTTAGTCTTAAAAGCTAATCATAGAAAATGTGACTAATGGTTTAGGACTAATTGTTTAGAGATAATTTTGAAAGTTTTAGGACTGAAATAGAAACTCGTAAAGTATTATGATTTAAATAAGAAAGTGATCAAAATTGTAGGATCAAATGTGTTCTTTCTCCTTTTTCTTTTTTACTCCTTTACATGCTTTCGAGTAGGGGAAACAATATTCTTTACTGTACGGGTAAGAGAATGGGAAGGTTTGGTGAAGGCTTTATAAGGGTTGATGAGGGGAAGATCAGTGAGAGGGATCTTCTCATCATCAGAAAGATACTTGAACTCACAGAGAGAATCCAAGTGAGAAGAAGGGGTAGAACGAAAAGAGGTAGTAGGAGATAACGTAGGGGTAGAGGTTCCTGACATATCTGGATAGATCTGGGTCAAGGGATCAGCAAGAAATTCGAACAAATTCTGTAGTTGTTGGTGTCTGGGCTAATTCAAGCTGGCGATATTCTCCAATACTCATAAACCAATGTTTGAGGATACCGGACATACCAGCAATGAAGACACAGTTGACCTTCAGGTGGGTAGCACCTTCTCGTTGTAATTGTGTGAGACACCAGGCATGAAATTCAAGAAATTTCTCATGCCACTTGGCTGTTGGAATTCCTTCAAGAGATAGTGTAACATTAAGTGAAGGAGGTTGCCAAACAGGGTCAAGATTTATCACCGGAGGATCTTCATCCATTTGGACAAAGGGTTGTTGAGGAGGACCAGGTGGTGGTCCAGGAGGAGGTCCTGGCGGTGGAGTTGGAGGTGGTTGTTGCTGGAACTGAAGATGCATGAAGTTATTCATTCTGACATTTGTATAGTTGATAAAACAAACTATGCATATAGAAATAAAAAAGGGAGAAAAAAGGCATAGTAGTCTGTAAAAAAATAAAAAAACCTTCCACCTTCTTGTAATTAAAAGACAAAGAAAACCAATAGCAATAATATTATTTTATAATATATGAAAGAAAACCAATAGTAATAAAATTATTGTATAATATATGACTATAGATCCGCAAACAAACCACACACAAGGTATACAATTTTATTAAACCAATGGTCGGCTTCATTTGGGATTATTAATTTATTAAAATATTTATTTTATACGTGCTTATTTCCTGAAATTGTATATTAATCAAAATCCTAATCTAGACCCGAAAAGCACTTTTAATCTTTTGTAAAATTTAAACTTTTTATTAATTTTCTCCTTTTTTTCTAGTTGATGTTTAAAAATCCATAAAAAAAATCAACATTATGCAAGTGATTATTGGATATGACAAAAAAAGAAAAGCAAAGACATGAAAGTATTACATATTCAAAAATAAAAAATTAACTAGGCCAATAACTTAAGGTTATATTCAGATAACTGGTCACAAAAGCAATCGACATATCTAGGCTGTCCAAAGCTGTGAATCCCATGAGCATAAGCACCCTACTTAAGGGAGCCCATGGGTGGAGCAGGTGTGTTTGTGGCGTGTGCAACCAATGCAACTATTAACTAGTACAACAAAAAGGACCCAACAAGCTCCAATCACATGGTCCAGTCCCAATTGTGGTCATGCCCCCAATGAGCTGTCAACATTTTTCCTACCTCAAGTGGGTCCTTCTTGTCACCTTTTATCCTTCTTTTCTTTCTTTTTCTTCTTCTATCTTCTTTTCTCTCCCTTTGCTTGTCAAATAAGGATGTAGAGGTGGAGTAAAAAATTGTGGCTAGCGGTGGCAATTGAAAGGCCATAATAAATGCAGCAAATTTTGAAACAAGTTAAGAAACAGTTGGAGTAAGGCGCCAAAACTGTTTGAATCCTGATAGGTGTGAGGCGATGTTTTGGCTATAAAATGGTCATCACATTTCCTCATTTGATCTATACCAGTAACTTGCTCAATTCTTTGAGTAAAAGAAAATTGTGAGAGATTTTTATTTTTGGGGAGTGACAAAAATAAGGAGATATTTATTTTGGGTGTTTGGGAAACATTTGAGTATCATAATTTTAGGTTTATCTTATATCTCTAGAAATTTTATCTACAGAAGTTTCTTTCTCTGTAAGCCTATTATTTTATTAGTGGAAGAAAAATATCAAAGTTTGTCTCGTAGACGTAACCTTAAATTCAAAGTAAACCATGCAAATTTTCTGGTGTCATTTTTACTGATGATCTTGCACTCAAAGTTTATCACCTGTTGCATCCCCAACAACTAGCATCAAAGTAAGGCTCAATATTTATATTTCCTTATTGTATGCTTTATAGTAGCCACTAAAATATGGATCCTTCACTTCAAAAAATAAGTTAGATTATTATTCACCATTTTTTGCTTGATACTTGGTATTGATCAGAATCATTGAAGCAAAGACTAGCAAGATGATCAGCTAAAATGGCTCACATTACCACATATGGAGAAGCAAGATGAAGGATCTCCTATATGTGATGAAAATGCATTTCCTCGTGTTTGGTATAACCAAACTAGAAGGAAAAATAGATTAGAACCGGGCATTTGAGCTTGAGCAAATATGTGGTTTTATTCGACAGTTTGTGGAAGATAATGTTTATAACAATATATATACAGAGACTCATGTGTGGACATTGTGGAATAAGCTTGAAGAGCTATACGATTCAAAAACCAATAACAACAAATTATTTTATTTGACAAGATTGTTCCATGTGAAATATCAGAAAGGTGCATTCATGACAGATCATTTGAATGATTTGCAAGGGATCATGGAATAGTTGTCCACAATGGGTATAAAGTTTGACAACAAAGTACTCGTGCTCATAATGCTAGCCTCGTTACCAAAGTCTTTCAAGACTCTGAGAATTCTACTTACAAATTATGCATGAAATGGTGTAGGAAAAGTGGGATACTAAATGAATAGATGAGATGAAGATCATAAGGTTCTTTTTCATCATTGTCAAACCTCCTTGTAGCAGATTTTAGAAATAAAAGTGACACCATAGGGCCAAAGCCAAGAAACAAGAGCAGAGGAAGGTTAAACAAAGATGCTAATATTGAATCTACAAGAAAAAAAGGCACAACAAGAGGTTCTGCCAAGAATTTAAGCAAGATCAAAAGAAAGGCAAAGAACCCAAAAAGGATGATAGTAGTGATGATGAGCAAGCAAATGTTGTTGACGAATTCAACATCGTTCATGATGATGATATTGTCAATCTTGTAGCCCATGAGACTAGTTGGGTGATTGACGGTGATGCTGCTATTCATGTTACAACTCGAAAAGAATTTTTCTCATCCTACATGCTTGGCAATTTTGGTGTCATAAGAATGGGAAATAAGGGTTTCCCACAAGTGTTAGTGTTGTGCCCAAAAACCAATCATGAGATAATTGTATTTCACACATTGAGTCATGATATTTTATTAAGGCATTATTCCAATAATTGTGTTTGTTGTTTGTTTCTGTGTAATGTAATTAAACATAATTATAACCCTAGAATAATTATATTCTTAAATATCCCTGGTCAAGTATTATTACGGAATAGGTTGCAAGAATGCATAAAGATTTGCATATGTGGAGACTAATATGAGATATATAGCTTACATATGGATACAAGTTAGAGAACTTGTATACTGGACCCTCCCACCATGAGAACCCTACATGGATCATTTTATGAATGTCATAAGTGGTTCTCATAGTGATCATGGTATATGTAGTCCTTTGACCTGAGGTCATCAAGATTTTCTATATGTGAGTCATATACTTTAATATTTTCCCTTGTTTCTCATAAATGAGTGAACATGAAGGTGGTCATTGGGTATGTCACTTATCATGCAAAGGGATTTATATGACTAAGATGAGATTTGTCTCTTCTATATAACAAGAGTGATATCTTTAAACCCCTTGATTGAGTGAGACTAAGAAAATGCATGACCATGCTTGGATGAGTTGATATGAGATATCAATGTCATCAGTTTAAGTCAGTTTACTCGAGAATCAAGAAACCATAGATTGGGTGATAGAAGGATAACACGTTCCATGTCTTATGCTCGGTTTTGATATCTTGGACAAATGGATGATGACATATACAAATAATGATCATAAAAGTTTAGTTAAATCACTTATTATCTTGTCACTTAGGTAGTAATGATGTATTGCTAGACATCAATCATTATTTATGATTATAAATGTAATTTATTATCATTGTCAACGTGATAAGGACCTATAAGGTTGCACACTTAAAGCTAATTAGATTATTTAAATGTATGGGCCAAATTATTTGGTTTGGTTTGGTTTCATGATAATTTCAAATTAATTATTGGCCCAAAAGTTGAGCTATTGTTAAACCCATAATTAGGACTTATTGGATTATGGTTATGAAACCTATTTGGATTAGGAGTTTTGCAACATTATATATGTGTTATATAGTGTTATTTTTAAAAAAGCCTTCTTGGTTGAAACTCAAAAAAGGTTTGGAGATTTCCGGACGCCTTCCCCTATTGTCTTTTGTTAAAGGACGCAAACTAGCACTATAAGCACAAGAGAAACTCTCTTGCCATAACCTGGAGGGGGCATGGTAATCTGAGTAGTTCGTGTGGATGTCATAGAGAGATTGAACACGTCAACTATTCAAGTTTTGTGATTCGGCTCAACAATTGAGTAAAAGATCTTAACCTACTAGGTACAAAATTTTCAAACACCCAATTTACCCCGTTTTACTTGGATCCTGAATGGTTTTTGTTAATTTTGCTGCATTGTTTGGCTTTTGAAACCCTACAAGAAGTTGCAAGCAAACGAGATACTTCCCTGGAGACTTAGAATGATATGCGATTAGTCCAAAAAGATGTTAAGCATGTTCCAGATTTTTGCCTGAATATGATTTCTATAGGCAGACTTTATGATGAAGGTTATTGCAACACCTTCTTTAATGGTCAGTGGAACCTGACTAAAGAAACCCTGCTAGTGGCCAGAGGAACAAAGAACTCAAAACTGTACACGTTGCAAGCAAAGCTTCCTCAGGATGTTGCAATGAAGAATGATAATACAATAGGGTTATGGCATAAATGATTGGGTCATATGAGTGAGAAAAACAATACCCTTCTTGCCAAAAAGAAAATGTTACACAGACTGGATCAGGTTCATTTGAAGAAATGCACTAACTATCTAGCAGAAAAGCAAAACAAAGTGTCTTTCAAAAGTTTCCCTCATTCTAGAATAAACAATTTATTAAATCTAGTACACTCAGATATGTGAGGGCCAATGCCAAAGTCACTTGGTGGTGCCGGATACTTTATGGATTTTATTGATGATAATTCTCGACAGATATGGGTGTTAGGTTTCGGGAGCCAAACAGTGCAACGGAATTTAACCAAAACCCTCCAAGATCCAAGTGAAACGGGATAAACCGAGTGTTCAAAAATTTTCATACCTAATTTTCGGTTGAGATCTCTCACTCAACTCTAGAGTCGAATCACAAAACCTGAACAGTTGACGTGTTCAAACTCTCTATGGTATCCACACGAGCCTCTCGGGATCACCACGCTTCCACCACGTCCCGGTAGATGCGTTTCTTTTGCGCTCGCAGTGCTAGCTTGCGTCCTCCAAGGAATTGCAAGAGAAGAGTGCGGCTGTCCTTTTGGGAGGCTAGGGCAAGGAGACCTGCAAATTTCTTACTAAAAGTTGTATTTATAGTGAGACTCAACTTCCAAGCCTAATGGGTTTCAAAGCCCTAATCCAATTAGGCTTTAATTTCGAGCTTAATAATGGCTCAACTATTGGGCCCATTATTAATACAAAATTATTATGAAACCAAAACCCAAATTATTAGCCCATGCACTCTAATGATCCAAATAGCTCTATGTATGTGACCCAATAGGCTCTTACCACGTTGCCAATGATCATAAATCACATTTATGATCATAAGCAATGAACGGTGTCTAGCAACACATCATTGCTACCCAAGTGACAAAATTGTCAATGATTAGACTAAACCTTTATGATCATCACCGATATATGTCATTGTCCCTTTGTCCAAGATATCAAGACTAAGCACGAGACATAGAATGTATCACTCTCATATAGCCCAATCTTTGGTTTCTTGATTACCGATTAGACCAACTTAAACTGATGACATTGATATCGTATATCAACTCATCTGAGCATGGCCATGCATTTTCTAAGTCTCACTCTATCAAGGGGTCCGAAGATATCACTCCCGTTACATAGGAGGGACAAATCTCATCTTGATCATACAAATCCCTCCGCATGATATGTGGCATACCCAATGACCTCCTTCAAGTTCACTCAGTTACGAGCAATAAAAGAAAGTATCAAAGTATGTGACTCACATGTAGGGAACCTTGATGATCTTAGGTCGAAGGACTACATATACCATGATCACTATGAGAATCACTTATGACACTCATATAACGATCCATGTAGTGTTCTCATGGTGGGTCGGTCCAGTACACAAGTTCTCCAACTTGTACCCATATGTAGACTACATATCTCATATTAGTCTCCACATATGCTAGTCGTTATGTATTATTGCAACCCACTCCACAATAATACTAGACTAGAGACATTTGAGAATATCATTATTCTAGGGTTACAATTATGTTTATTACGTTACGTAGAAATAAAACAATAAACATAATTGCTGGATTAATGCCTTAATAAAATATCATGACTCAATGTGCAAAAAATACAATCATTTCATGATTGGCTTTTTGGACACAATACTAACAATGGGTATACATTCTGACGTCAAAAAATCAGGTATTAGAAGTTTTCAAGCAATTGCTAACTATGGTTGAGAGGCAAACCAGTAGGAAACTAAAGTGTATTCAAACAGACATTAATGGAGAGTACATTGGACCATTTGATGCTTACTATAAAAAGCATGGTATTCGACATCAAACTACACCTCTTAAGATGCCATAGTTAAATGGTTTAGCTGAGAAGGTGAACAGGACTTTAATGAAGAGGTTGAGATGCTTAGTCTCATATGCAAAAATACCTCAGATGTTCTAGGGTGAAGCATTGCTGACAGCTACTCACGTGTGAAACCTTTCATCATGTGTTCCTCTACAATATAGTGCTCTGGAGAAAGTATGGTCAGGAAAGCCTGTCTTATATGACCATCTACAGGTGTTTGGCTGCAAGGCCTATGTGTAGATGCCGAAAGATTAGAGGTCCAAACTTGATGTCAAAACATGGCAATGTGTGTTTGTTGGCTATGGCCAAGATTAATTTGGTTATAGATTTTATGATCCAGTCATGAAAAGGCTTGTCAAAAGTCGTGATATTGTATTCATTAAAGATCAAACCATTAAAGATATTGACAAACTTGAGAAGAATGCTTCAAGATCTGATGGTAACTCAACAGCCTTATAGCTAATTCTTCCAACAGTAGTGTAAAGACAAGTTGGAGATGATGTAAAAGATGATCAATCAGAGGAAGATGATCGTGATGCACTTATTCAGAATGAACCAGATAATATTAATGAAGATGATGTTCATTATCAACAACCAGCACCGATAGCTTTTCCAGTTTTAAGGGGATCTAATAGAGTCAGACAACGTTCTAGTAAATATCCTGAAAATGAGTATGTGTTATTGACTGACAAGGGAGAACTAAGGAGCTTTGATTAAGCTATAGATGATGAATATAAGGAAAAGAATATTGATGCCGTGCAAGAAAAAATGAGATCCTTAAATGGGAATAAAACATTAGAGTTAATGAAGTCGCCAAGAGGCAAAAAGAATATTGTATTCATTGAAAATCAAACCATTGAAGATATTGACAAAGCTGAGAAAAATGCTTCAAGATCCGATGGTAACTCAACAGACTTATAGCTGATTCTTCCAACAGTAGTGTAAAGATAGGTTGGTGATGATGTACAAGATGATCAATCAAAGGAAGGTGATTGTAATGCACCTATTCAAAATAAACTAGGTAATGTTAATGAAGATGATGTTCATTATCAACTGCCAGCACCAGTGGCTTCTCCAGTTTTAAGGAGATCTAATAGAGTCAGACAACATTCTACTAGATATCCTGAAAATGAGTTTGTGTTGTTGACTGACAAGGGAAAACCAAAAAGCTTTGATTAAACTATGAATGGTGAGGATAAAGAAAAGTGGATTGACGCCACGCAAGAAGAAATAAGATCCTTGAATGAGATTAAAACATTTGAGCTAGTGAAGTTGCCAAGAAGCAAAAGGGCTTTGAAAAATAAATGAGTATTCAGAATCAAGTCTGAATAATCTAATTCATAGCCACAGTTCAAAGACAAATTAGTTATCAAGGGCTTTAGCCAAAGGAAAAGTGTCGAGTTTAATGAGATTTTTTCAATAGTTGTGAAAATAACATCTATCCATATAGTTTTAGGACTTGTAATAAGTCTCAAGTTGGAGATTGAGCAGATGGATGTGAAAATTGACTTTTTACATGGTGACTTGGAAGAGAAAATATACATGGGTTGGCAAGAGGGTTTTGAATTAAAGAAAAAGATGACTATATTTGCAAGCTAAAGAAAAGCATGTATGGTTTGAAGCAGGCACCCAAATAGTGGTATAAGAAGTTTGACTCAGTTATAAGGGAACAAGGCTATAGGAATACTGCTTTAGATCTTTGTGTGTTTGTGCAGAAATTCTCTAATGATGATTTTATTGTCCTAGCACTCCCTGTGGATGATATACTGATTGTTGCCCAGAATGTTTTTAGAATCAACAACTTCAAAAAGCAATTGAGTAAGTCTTTTGTCATGAAAAACTTAGGCCTAGCAAAACAAATTCTTGACATGAAGATAACAAGCGATAAAGATGCCAAAAAATTATGGTTATCATAGGAGAAGTACATTAAGAAAGTACTTCAGAGGTTCAATATGGACAAAGCTAAAGCTGTTAGTTGCCCTCTTGCTATTCACTTTAGATTAAATTCCAAACAATGTCATTCTACCAATAAAGAGAAAGAAGAAATGGAAAGAGTTCCATATGCTTTAACAATTGGAAGTTTGATATATGTCATGGTATGAACACGGCAAGATATTGCTCACTCAGTCAGTGTAGTGAGTAGGTTCCTTTAAATCTTGGCAAGGAACATTGGGCTGCAGTAAAATAGATTTTTAGGTATCTTCGCGGTATTTTCAAAATGTGCTTGTGTTTTGGAGATACAAAACCTGTGTAGCAAACACACACATAAGGTGAAAGGGGGAGATTGTTCACATTTTTCCTACCCCATGTGGGTCCCTTCCTTTCACCTTTTATCTTTGTTTTCTTTCGTTTCTTCTTCTACCTTCTTTTCTCTCCATTTTTTTTGTCCAATAAGAATGTGTAGGTAGAGTAAAAAATTGTGGTGGGCGGTGCAAATTGAAAGGCCACAATAAATACAACAAAATTTGAAACAATTTTAGAAACAACTGGAGTAAGGCACTGAAAATGTTTAAATCCGGATGAGAGTGAGGTGGTGTTTTGGTTATAAAATGGTCATTACATTTCCTTATTCAATTTGTACCAATAGCTTGCTCAATTCTCTAAGCAAAAGAAAATTGTAAGCAAGATTTATTTTTTTGGGAGTGACAAAATAATGAGATATTCATTTTGGGTGTTTGAGAAATACTTGAGTGCTATTATTTTAGGTTTATCCCATGCCTCTAGAAATTTTTTCAAGAGAATTTTCTCTCTTTATAACCTTAATATTTTTTTAATTGATGAAAATATCGGAGTTTGTCCCATGAAAGTAACTCTAAATTGATGATGAATATTGTAAATTTTTTAGTATCATTTTTATTGATCTTTTTGCACTTGAAGTTTATCATTTGTTGTGTCTCTAAGATGAGGCATGTTTTGGCAATTAGCGCGAAATGGGAAGGCATTAAATGCCAAGGCCTAATTCACCCTCACCCTAATCCTTCTTAAGAGGTTTGAGATCAACCAATTGATTTTAGCCACTCAGTTGATTTTAAGCACTTAGTTGATTTTCTTTGGGTGAATTAGACTCTGAGTCTTAGGATTTTTCCCCCTAACTTAACATTTTAGATTACTAGTTTAATGGGTTAAGTTATTACTCTAACACATTAAGTTCTCAATATAATGTGTTACTTCAATGAGTGCACTTGCTTAACCAATCTCATTATCTTTCTTTTAATGCATATAGGGATCATAAGCATTAAAGTGTGTCTTAGTGTCTTTATGGGTTTACTAGGGCTTACTTAGTGCAAAACATACACACACACCCACGGATACATATATGCATACATATTAGTTTAGTAGGTTACAAACCATGCATGCATTTTTGCTAACATACCATACTTAGTACCTTCTGGCTTACTTAAGCCCAAAAATACATACAAGGCACAAGCCACATTTTATTCTAAGCCCAATTCCCTTGCTCTCAGTTATATACAAATATGTGTAGGCCAAAATTTACAAATAGGGACTACATGGCCCAAAAACATATACATCAAAAGTTTGATGTACTAAGTGTCATGCATGGTACATCATTTGGTTCAAACTGCCTCTAAGCCCACTCTGACCTTGACTTCTACTTTGACGTAACACTTAGGCCACAGTTCTCTTATTACCCTCATAGTCCTAGCCCATACCAGGATGGAGCCAAATATAGCAATTCCCACAGTAGCCATCAGGGCATACAAACACAGCAACAGAACACAATCATTAGTTCAATTTGATGAACTTTCCATGCTTTCCTTTTCATAAGCCATAAATTTCAGAGTATAGCTTTTTGTATATAGACTTTTCCTAGAGGTTCCCTAGCCCTCCAATCTTCCACTTCTTTACCTGAAACGGGCAAAAGAGGGCGTGAATACATAAGTACTTAGTGAAGACCTAATACAACACCAATGCCTTTACAATGCTTAAAACATTGTTATACATATACACCACCAATTCTGCTTAATAACCTGCATCCAAAGACAAATAAAACACTAAAAGCAACATACACAAGATAAATATACATAAAATAGGGGTTAACACATACATCCAAGCAAAGAGCAAATAAATACACACACCACATACACATGGTTTCCTTAACATAGCAAGCATGATTTTCTTTAAATTTCTTCATGTGATCATTTTGATTAGGTCCAATTAACATAGAGCTCCAAGTGATTGATCAAGCTTGGCCCAACTTGAACAAAAACTCTATGCTTTCCAAAAGCAAACTAGCTAGTTTACTATAGTGCTTTATGCACATATAGCCCATTACATAGCCTCTAGGTTCCTTTGGCTTAAGCCATCCCCTAGGGCAGCTTTTCCCTTTTAAAATATAGGAGAAGAAGCTTCATATGGGTCCTCACCTATGGCTGAAATGGTAGTAAGAAAGCTTGATCACACATCCTTGAACAAAAGCATCAAACGTAGACACTGCCATGAGCTAGTCTTGCACCATCATGCTTCAGATTCACCTTGTTTTTGTCCTTCTTTGCCTCATTTCTTTCCAGTAGCTCTAGGGTGTCTAGGCAAGGGTTGGCCAGGTGGTAAAGGGTAAGAAAATAGGAAGAAAGCAAGAAGATAGTAGCTCACAAAGGATGCCAAATTTAGTATGCCATATTGGTCTCAGTTTTGGCTAACTAGTTGTTTTATCTTTGGTTTGGTTTCTTTTTTTTATTCTTTCTTTGCTTTCCTTTCAGTGGTCTTTAGTAGGGCATATTCTATGACCATAGGCAGTAAATAAGCTAGGAACTTGCTTGGAAATAGCTAAAAAGCTGCCTTTGAAGACTAGAAAACAAATGAAGGCCGAATGACTTAACCACCAAGACTTTTGACTAGTTTAGGTTCCCTTTTGTTTTAATTATGTTTCAGTGCTTTACAGGCCTTTAGCCAAAAATGTTGAGGTTATGAAGCTACCAAAAACCATCTAGGAAGCTACGCTAAAGTAGCCTTAAAGACCATAAGTCCAAACGGTGGCCGAATGACTTGGCTGCTATGGAATTTTGACTAATTTTGGTTAAATCCTCCTCCAAGCAACTCAATTCCTTTAAAAATTTGTTTTTTCCTACTTTAATCTTCAAGTGGCACATATTGAGAACCCCTTCTTCCATAAATTTGGCCAATGAGGCCTTTAAACTTTGCATTGAACATAGACACACTTAAAGTGCATCCAAGAGCACTGTTGTATTCTCTAAAGTGTTTCCGTAAGTGCTTTGTGTTTTCCACCTTATCTTAGCCCACATTGTAGTCCTCATTATCATTTTAATGATAAGTATCAATCTCATATAGTGCCCTTCCATACATTAGGCTTTAGAGCATTCATAAGTACATGGTTGCACACAAAGGTGCAGTTAAGAGTTCTCTAGTGCACTATAGTGTGACCTTGTCATTTTTCATGAGTCCATCACATTTATTGAGTTTATGTGGCTGCCTTCATTGGTATCCCAACCTTAGGCATTGAGCTCACACAATTCCCTTAGTGTTCTTAAGGTTTAGAGCTCTTAAGTTCACATAAATGCACACAATGGTGTGCTTAAAGTCCCCCTTTTGTGCCCTATCTGGGAGCACCTTGTTCACTTGGATTCTTGCCCAAATTTACCTGCAAATTTAAGTTCCCTTCACAAGATGGGCTTACGAATTAAGCCTAGCCTTGGTTGGCTCATAACCATACCACTTTCTTTGGATTTCTCTGAAGTACACTTAGAGTGCTTTTAAGGCATTCTCATAAGATACTTGTTCTGTTTAGTTCTTATTTCATGCTTGTGACTTGTATTGTTCACATATCCACATAACGTACCTTATATGTACATTTCATCATGGCCCATGGCCTATACAAGTCGCAGAAATGGCATTAAATCCGTCCCACCTTCGTATGGATCAATCAATTTCAATTCTGTCCAACAAAGGCTTTAATCATGTCACCGCCCGTCACTCTGATTGATAGATCTAAGAGGTGTATTTGCATGAGGCCTTATAGAATTCAGTTACTCACTTTAAATGAAATGTTAGGACTTGTAAGTGAGAGTAAAGAATGACTACTGTTTCATTTTCAATTAATAATAAAAAATACACATGCGAAAAGCAAGACCTAAAATAAAAAATCAATGCTCCAATTCATAGAATCTTAGATAATACTACTAAAGTAGTTAAGCATTAGTACAGAGACTTTACAATACTAATCAACAAGCAATAAGGTTGACTTACTTTTCTACATTCAATTAAGCTCTAAAAATTTATTTAGACTTTGGAAAATCCACGTCTTGTCCAACTTTAGTTCTGTAGCTTTTGTTATTGTTGAATTTGTTCCCTAGAATGCCAGGAATTGTTCACTTCCAAAACTGGTAGCCTTAATCGCAACAAAGAAACTTTGGAATACCTTAAATTGGATTAAACCCAATAAAGAGAACTCTTTTGACTTTTTGCACTATAATATTTTCCTAACATATAGACTCACATCAAATTAAAAAAAAATACATGATAATAAACAACTAATGGTAAACCTATATGCTTAATATACAATATAACAACCAAGAATTCCTTTACAAAATAAAAAAAAAACACTTGAAAAACACTGCAACACTATAATTTCAATCAAGGATGCAAATTACAACATATAAGGCATCAATGATCTGAATGTGATAGAACCACTTGTGTAGGGATACCAGCTGAATTAGGCTAGCCAAACCATTACACATGTCGTAATGCTAGACTAGATATAGCTACCACATATCAACTTTAATAGTCCCCACAACACAAATGAAAAACCTAAATGAAAAAAATCACATTTTACCACCACCCCCATGCTACTTGTCACCTTCTCTTCACTTTCTTACAGAATTATATAGATTAGTATGTTTCTCAGAGGTTACGTATTACTAAACAATATGACTAAAATAATAAATATTTATGGGCTTTATATAATTTGGAATGGTACATCTTAAAGATGATTCATAACTATGAAAGATTGAAACATTTTAAGACAAACGAAAATGAGACATATATTTATGAGATAAAGGAAGTATTACTGGCACGCGTACAGAAAATACAAACTTAGGGCCAAGGAGGATAGGCTGTTAGAATTTTGAGCAGTAGATGGCTAGAAAGCATCATGAATCCAAGAAGCTTACTAAGAAACCATGTTATTTACAAAGTAAAATACATTTACAATGAATTTTAGTTAAAAATACGCTTCTACATTTATGATTTGCCCACTCATCTTTTAATACTACCGCACATTAATACTCCTCCATTCAGTATTCTTTGTTTTTCAATATTTAAATTTATTTATATCATTATCTGTTAAAAAATAAAAGCTATATATTTATAAATTGGGTAAAATCTAATGGGGGAGCTTTAGCTCATTTTTTTATCTCAAATGAATACCATATTTTAAGGTTATCCTACTAAAATCATTTATCTTATATTACATATCTCAATGGATACTTTTTATTAATTTTATCATTAAGTTAAATAAAAAATATTTACATTACACTATTTAATACTAAAAGAAATATAAGATAATAAATTTAATCCTTAAATTGGAATATTTTAACCTTTAAAATTTTAAACCTCACATTCAACAGAGCCTATCTTCCTTTTTTCTGTTGTTTCTCAAGCCTGTCCATTGCGATTCAAATCTGACAGTTCATGATGAAATCCAACGGCGAGGGCGAATGTCGGTGAGGGCTGTGACAGCGACTGTGAATCAATCTCTCAGGCGAACGTCAGTGATGGCGGTGACGGTGAGGGCAAGGGCGAGGCCAATTCCAGGCACTTCGACCAGATTCGGCAACAGTAAAGGAAAACTCAAGTAGTGAGTTGGAGGAGAAGGCGGCCATCGATTTCACCGAACTTGGCGAATCAGGGGTAATTTGAGGGCGGGTCCAGGGTCGATTTCACTGGCATCGATTTTGCCTCTCCGATGTCGGATCTGGCGACCATCGATTTCATCTTTGGCCTTAAGTTCGACGCCGGTGTCGAGAAACGACTTCTGTTCTTGTTACCGACCGTGACGGCGCTGAAGAGACTCTACTGAGGAGCCGAGTACTTAGGCACCGCTAAGGAGCTACAGTACTATCGATAGTGGCCTGGTGGGTAAGGGGGCTTGGAATTTCTAGGGCTGCGATTGAATGTTAATACGAAACAGTCTTTATACGGCGTCGTTTGCTTAATAAACTCAATAAACGTGATTAGAACATGCAAAGGGGTGGGAGAAGCGGTTAAAGTCGTTAGGCCTCTGTTCCTTCGTCTTCATCTTATCTCTTCTGTTAGGCATGAAGTATAAATAGACATATACATCTCGATTAAAGGCATGAATTGAATATATCAGATTTTTCTCTCTCTTTTATCTTCTTCTACTCTGCTTAGTTAGTCTTGAGAACTTTCGGACCTTGGATCCCTGAACTTAAGCCACCCTGTTCTTGATTTTCCTCCTAGCTTGCATCAATTGGTATCAGAGCATTGAACCTGAGGAATCAATGGCGGAAGGCACCCGTTTCCAAGAATTGAAGAAGGCGTTGGAGGACAAACTGGCGGAGAAGGTCCAACACCTGGAGCAGAAATTGGATGATCGGTTATCAAGAATGTTCGAGGAGATCAAGAACACGATCTGTTCGAAGGAAGACGCCAGTGAAGCCACTCAATCAAACGTGAGATCAACTAGCCACTACCCAGGAAGTGGGTACGGAATGACCAGAATTAGCAAGGTGGACTTTCCTCACTTCAATGGAGCTGATGTGGAAGGGTGGGTTTTTCGCTGCAATCAGCTATTCGATATCAATGAAGTTGCAGAAGATAAGAAGGTACAGTTAGTTTCAATACATTTAGAAGGGCCGGCATTACACTGGCACAAGAGGTTTGTGCGTGATTGGCCTGGAAGAATGAGACTTTCATGGAGGTCATACTGTACAGCCATTGTTGAAAGATTTGGGGATGCCCACAAAGATCCTTCATCAGAATTAAAGAACTTGAAGCAAAACGGATCAGTGCAAGATTATCAAAATCAGTTTGACATGCTGTTGACACAAGTAAGTCCTCTACCCGAAGATCACTTGATTGGCCAATTTTTGGGTGGGTTACATAAAGAGTTGGAAGCCTCAGTAAGAGCACTACGACCCTATTCTTTACATTAAGCCCAGTATTTTGCTAAACTACAAGAAGTTGTCTTAACAACTTATAGGAGGAGCAACATGGGGAAAGGAATACTGTCGACCCCTAGACACCCAGTAGTAACCAGTGGCCCCAGTAACAATACCAAGAACACTAGAAGATTGACAGAAAAAGAATTAAGTGACAAGCGAGCGAGGAATGAATGCTACTGGTGTGATGAGAAGTTTGTTCCAGGCATAAATGCAGGAAACCTCAGTTTAACAGGATTGAGGTAGTCAGAACTAAGGACATAGAGTCTGAAGAAAGTGACGGCGCATCTGAAGACTCTTGGCAACAAGATGGCAATCCCTGCATTTCCCTACATGCTCTTACAGGTATTCCCAACTACAACACCATGAAGATAGGGGGTTATGTGGGAAACAAACGAGTAAACATGTTGGTGGACTCAGGTAGCACTCATGTTTTTTTGGATGAAATTGTTGCCAAGAAACTAGGGTGTGAAATCGAAGAGGTTGGCCCTATGGGAGTATCAGTAGCAAATGGCCAACTAATATTTACAGTTGGCAGGTGTAGGAACCTGAAATGGAAAATCCAAGGGGTAGAGTTTGACTTTGATGTATTGCTGATTCCTTTAGGAGGCTGCGAGATGATCCTAGGGGTGTAATGGCTTCAAAGCTTGGGAGACATTAAGTGGAACTTTGAACAACTAAGGATGTCATTCAGATACAAAGGGCAGAAGATGGTGTTGAGGGGAGCTACTCAGATCCAAATACAAAAAGATTCAAGGCAGGCAACCAAGCTCCTCCACAAAGTTTGTAAACAAAAGGAGGGACAAGCTTTTGCGATACAATTCATGGGGTCTAGTATCAGCTGCTGGAAGGCAGAAGTGATCACACAAAAGCAACAAATTGACATGGGTGAATTATTGGAAAAGTTCCAAGATCGATTCCAGGAGCCTACTAGACTACCGCCCAAGAGAGAACAGGACCACCACATTCACCTAGTGCATGGAGCGGCACCAATCAATATCAGACCCTATAGGTATCCCACGATCCAAAAGGATGCTATAGAGCAGTTGGTAAAGGAAATGTTGCAAGCTGGGGTTATTAAACCAAGCCAAGGCCCCTTTTCTTCACTGATAGTATTGGTTAAGAAAAAAGATGGAACATGGAGGCTTTGCATGGATTACAGGGAGCTGAATAAAGCCACAATCAAGGATAAATTCCCAATACCAGTGATAGAAGAGTTATTAGATGAGCTGAATGGAGCGGCCTACTTTACAAAACTGGATCTGAGGTCAGGATACCACCAAATCATAATGTTTCAGGAAGATGTACATAAGACAGCTTTCCGAATACATCAAGGTCACTATGAGTTCTTGGTCATGCCATTTGGTTTAACCAATGCACCATCGACTTTTCAGTCGCTTATGAACTCCATCTTTTAGCAGTATTTGAAGAAGTTCATATTGGTGTTTTTCGATGATATCTTAATCTATAGCTCCGACTGGAACACACACCTGGAACATGTGAAGACTACATTAGGATTACTCCGAAGCAACGAGCTACTAGTAAAGAGAAGTAAATGCAGCTTTGGGGTTACCCAAGTTGAATACTTGGAGCACGTCATTAGTCATAAGGGGGTGGCGACCGACCCTAAAAAAGTAGAAGCCATGCAAAAGTGGCCAATTCCCAAGAACGTGAAGCAACTGAGAGGATTTTTAGGGCTAACTAGGTACTACAGGCGGTTCATAAGAAATTATGGGGTCATCAGCAAGCCATTAACCATGCAACTCAGGAAAGAAGGATTTAAGTGGAGTAATGAGGCTGAGGCAGCCTTCTTTCGACTTAAAGAGGCTATGACAAGAGCACCTTTGTTGGCACTACCAGACTTTAATAAGCAGTTCGAGGTCGAAACAGATGCAAGCAAAGAAGGGATTGGAGCTGTTCTACAACAGCAAAGGCGTCCCCTAGCTTTTATAAGCAAGGTGTTGTCCCATAGGCATCAGGTACTTTCGGCGTATGAGAAGGAATTCCTTGCATTAGTCTTCGCAGTTGAAAAATGGCGACCATATCTGATAGGGAGGAAATTCATCATTCAAACCAACCATCAGAGTCTGAAACACTTAATGGAACAAAGAATTCTGACTCCACTGCATCAGAAGTTCATTATCAAGCTATTACCATATGATTATGAAATACAATACAAGAAGGGGAGAGAGAACATTGTTGCTGATGCCTTATCACGAGTCACCTGCCAACAATTACAGATGATGACCTTCACCACGCCATTGATAGAAGAAATACGAAGAAGTATTGAAATGGATGCCAAGTTGCAAAAGTTATGGCAAGAGAAGCTGAAGGACTCCCAGGCACATCCCAAATATACCATCGATGCCCAAGGATTAAAAAAAAATGGGATGTTAGTGGTAGGGGAGGATAACTCTCTAAGGAACAAGATCATTAAGTCTATCCACCACAGTTCCAGTGGAGGACACTCAGGAGTAAAGGCAACAAGAAGACGGATAGCTGCTTTTTGCTATTGGAAAAACATGAGCAAAGACATCCGAAACTTCATACGCCAATGTGATACTTGCCAAAGGTTTAAGTATGATAATGCAGCATACCCTGGCCTCCTACAACCTCTTCCTATTTCCCTTAAATTTTGGAGCAGCATATCAATGGACTTCATCGATACATTGCCAAAATCAGAAGGGAAGAAAATCATACTCGTCATAGTGGACAGACGCAGTAAGTATGCCCATTTTCTAGCTTTAGCTCATCCTTATTCTGCATCTACAGTGGCTAGAGCTTACATGGAAAACATATATAAACTACATGGCATGCCTCAAGACATCATTAGCGATAGAGAAACAGTGTTTATGAGTCAGTTTTGGCAAGAGTTCATGGGACAACTGAAGGTTGAACTCAAGATGTCCACTAGCTACCACCCACAAACGAATGGTCAAACAGAAGTTGTAAATAGATGCTTTGGAAGCTTACCTTCCCTGCATGTTAGGAGATAAACCAAAGGAATGGGTTAAGTGGCTTCCATTGGCTGAATGGTGGTACAACACCAACTATCATTCAGCTACAGGAATGACCCCCTTCGAAATCATGTATGGACAACCTCCCCCAATCCACTTACCATATGTCTCTGGCGATTCGAAGGTAGAAGCTGTGGATAGGAGCATGAGAGCTCGAGAACAGATGATCGCACTATTAAAGGATAGACTGAGGAAAGCACAACAGAGGATGAAAACGCAGGCAGATAGACACAGATCAGAAAGGGAATTTCAACCATGAGAGTGGGTATATTTGAAGTTACGCAAGTACAGGCAAACTTCTATGAAGAATGCTTCAAGCCACAAACTGGCGGCCAGATATTATGGCCAATTCCTAGTGCTAGAACGAGTGGGGGTGGTAGCTTACAAACTACAGTTACCAGATGGAGTCAAGATACATAATGTCTTCCATGTCTCCCTTCTCAAAAAGAAGATCGGTGACCAACTAGTTCAAGCTCAACTACTTACGTGGGACGAGGAACTACCGAAACAACCTCTCAAAATCCTGGAACGGAAGATGGTACAGCGAGGGCGACAGGCAGCCACCAAGGTTTTAGTGCATTGGACCAACTCAGGACCCGAAGAAGCTACATGGGAATACCTATTTGACCTGCGTCAGCGCTTCCCCGAGTTTACTGATGCTTGAGGACAAGCATCGTTTAAAGAGAAGGGCAATGATACGAAACAGTCTTCATACAGTGTCATTTGCTTAATAAACTCAATAAACGTGATTAGAACATGCAAAGGGGTGGGAGAAGCGGTTAAATTCGTTAGGCCTCTGTTCCTTCATCTTCATCTTATCTCTTTTGTTAGGCGCGAAGTATAAATAGACATATACATCTCGATTAAAGGCATGAATTGAATATATCAGATTTTTCTCTCTCTTTCATCTTCTTCTACTCTGCTTAGTTAGTCTTGAGAACTTTCGGACCTTGGATCCCTGAACTTATGCCACCCTGTTCTTGATTTTCCTCATAGCTTGCATCAAATGTAGAGGGAAAGTTTCTAGGCTGTGAGCCAAGATCATCGCGGGGGGGGGGGGGGGGGGGGTGCCGTGATGCTGCTTTAGCGACGATGGAGTTCGTGGCGGGGGTGCTACTATCGTCGTGCTCGATGGAGGAGCAGAGTTAGAGACCGGTAGGGTTTAAAGAGGAGGGCATAAACAATAGATCTCTAACTATAAATGTTAAAATGTTTAATTGAAAAATTTAGGAACTAAATTTGTTATTTAACATTTTTTTAGTATTAACTAATATCATATCAGCATTTTTGCTTCCAACTTAACTGTAAAATTGACAGAAAGTAATTAATTGTGACACACAATATAAAATAAAGAACTTTGATAGAATAACCTTAAGATAGAGTATTTCATTTGGGATAAAAAAATTAGCTATGGGATTCCCCAATAAATTCTACCCTTTAGAAATTATAGTCATTTATTTATCATTTATATATTAAAAATTTTCATTTATATAATAAAATATTAAAAATGAAAAATCAGAAATTAATTATTCGATCGTAAATATTATAAAAAATTTAAAACAGATGTAATAATATTTAACACTAAAAACTTTCGCAGTTCTTCTTAATTATGGCAGCTTTTTGATAAGTTGTTCCCGGTTCCTATATTCTCTTTAATTTATTCTCTACAATTCGAGAACCAAGTTCTGGAAGTGGGGGATAACCACTAACCTACTAAGCCAAATATATATTTTTGGGTACACAAGCCATGTATATATACATACACACACACACAAACACATTGATTTAGGTGTGGATAGAATATTTCGTTTATTTAATAACCTAAACATGCGTCTGCAAGTTGCTGCCTCCAAGATTTGGCAGGGACTTTCCCTTGATCCTAATCTTCACTTAATAATAATATTATTATTTATTCTTAATTATTCTGAAAGTGGACCCCTATACGGATATAGATCACCACAGTGACCTTATCAATTAAAGTAATAAGCAGATGTTACAAAATCAAATTCAAGAATTGGTTACTTTTACCTAATTAATTGATACTGCCACTTGCGAACTAAAGAATCAAAATATTTACCTTTACTGGTTCAGGTGTATCTGCACTATTCCAGGGCCGCAATGTCGCATGCATTGAACTGTTTCTCGGTTGATCCTGAGTCGATAACATCCCATAATGCATCTTAATTCTAACTATGTTGCTATCAGTGACATGAAATTCATAGTATCAATTAACTATATACAGTTAACTAAACCTACGAGTTAATAAAAAATTAAGTAACAAAGTTCTTTATCAAGTTAATTATAATTTACCTTAAAATTTATGTGATATTACACTTTGACTTTATCTTTCTTTCTTAAGAAATATACATTTTATCTCATGACCTTTTATATTATTTGATAGTAAATTCTAAAATTTTAATTTAAATTGTACAGTAGTTACCGCCCAATGAGCTTAGTTTGGATGGTTTGTTTTTTTTTTACAGCCATTGGACCTTTTAAATTATTAATTCTTTCTTTCTGTAAATGTTAAATATGTTTTTTTTTCATAGGATAAAGCGTAAAGCAAGAGACTAAGTATATATTTATAAAACATGAGAGACAAAGTATAATATCAAGTAAACCCTAAGGGCAAATTATAATTAACCCTTTTAAATCTGTTCCCCGTCACATCCCAAACCTCTTGCAAGGAAATAATTAAGTACATGTAGCAGCAGATATATAGATGCAACTATTAGTTTTTCCATCTATTTATCCTACAATATATTAGCTTAAGCAAATAAATAGATAAAAGATCATGATTGTTTGTAAAAAATTTAATAATATTGACAAAGAAGCTTGACAAATAATTATTATATTTGGCAAGAGATGACTAATTTCTATACATAGGCTGGTTATGGGTTTTCTAGAAAAAAGGGTAATTGGTTACTTGACAAGATGTTAAGTTATTGACTTGTATAGTTAAGAAGTGGAAAAACATGACAAAGCTTCACAAGTCACCAATGCAAGGCGCCCTTTGCATGAGTTGGCAGAAAGTTGTAAGAGAAAAGTTAAAATTGGGTTCTTGTATTCACATGAACAAGAAAACCAAAAGTAAAATACTTGATGTAGGTAGTTTCACATGATGAGCTAGTCAAGAATTGGCCTATAATTAGGCTCATTGAAGAAGACTAAGTTATGCTTGCCCTTGGATGTCACCAAGCAAAGAAGATGTGTATATTGCATGAGAGTATGCAACAAGTAGGAGCAACCCTTTTGGCATCAAGTGATGGGGATGATGCTTATGTATCATATAGATGTGTTTGTCTTGTGTATCTTCAAGAAAAAAGATAGGTGTGCGTTATGTTAAGAATGTGTACTATGTAAAAAGGTGTTTCAATAGATTAATATATCTAAATAATATTGACTTTTAAACAAATTAGTTCCATGTAAAAAAATATAAAAATAAAAATAAGATATTTTATATTAAATTGACTTTAAGTTTTTTAAAATTTGTACGTGAAAGATATATGTGATAGCCAAAGGCTGTCACCTCAATCTGGCCGAATACCCTGCCACAACAACGGCCAGAAGAACTGGCGCTTCCCGGGAATAGGTGGAATCATGCACCTCGGGAGATAGCCTGAGAGCTCCGAGCCTCGGCACGCCAGTAAAACTTGAGGACTCCATTCGCCCCCCAAGGTTGTGAACAACGCGCCTTCGGAAAAGTGGCACCAGACATTGCTGCCCGAATATGATATCCCCGAAGGCGGAACCCCCTGGAACTGGGAACCCCCGAACTGAGGGTAGGCTTCCCGAAGAGGCTCTGTCCGAACTAGAGGACGACCTCGCCCAGGGACCTCGGGAGTACGGCAGGCGCATTTAAGGAAGCATTTAAGGAAGCCTCTGACACGTCCCACCACAGACGTAAAAAGTCGCCCTGACGCGCAGACGCCATCAGAATCATATCATGGCCCGTCTCAGCACAAGGCTCGAGGCCATCTAGTTACCAACTATCTGTCCCCTACGCCCAGACGTTCAGGAGCATCCGACCGCACACGTGTCATGATCTGAACGGGCTAGGTATTCCTATATATACAGGAAATAAATACTTGACAGGAGGTTGGCAGGCCGGATATACAGCTCCCACACCCTGAGAAAATACCAGGCGAGACTTTTCTGCCTTTCTCTTTGAGCTAGTGACTTTCTCCTTCTTCCGGCCACCACTGACTTGGGCGTCGGAGGCTCCCCCCCCCCGGAAAAACACTCCGGGGACCTCCTAACCCTGTTTACCAGCTTTTCAGGTACTCTCCTTGGGGCGATCCACCTTCCAGGCGTTCTTCCTCCTAGAAGTCTCCTCAACAGTCATCATGACTCAAAACGATGAGGCCCTAGGCCATCAATATGTAAAAGATGTAGATGTGTTCCCCTTATGCATCATTAAGAATAGAGAGATGTGCATAATATGGTGCATTTAGGTATATGTGTTGAAGTGAGTGTTTGCTATGTACAGTTTAGTAAGGTATGTTAAGCACCTAAGCTATGTGTGGTTTATGTGTGTAAGATGTATGTGTGTGTGAGAAAAAAGTCAAATGTAAAAGACAAAATCTGAGTATTATCACACCAAAGAGAAGGTTGTATGCTAAAAGTTCAGGGTTATAGTAGAAATTGTTTGTAATTCTTATTAGTTTGTCTATATTAGTGATTACTTCTTTTTCATGGACATAGGTCAGTTGAAGAGCCGAACCACATAAATCATGTTTCTTAATTTTTTGTTTATTTGTTGCACGCTTCAACTACGTACCTCGATCAAACATGTACCATCATTCTACTTATTGAAATTGAACACTCTACAGTCAAAAATATAAATAATAAATTTACAAACCTCTCCCCCTCTGGACATTTGGCCTAACCTACACTTGCCCCCTCTATTTTAGAGTACTTACACTTTGTTCCCTAGAATAGTCACATCACTCAAATTCATTATTATGCAAGTGAGCCAAATGCCATGATTGCTTAATACGATTTGCAAATTGTGCAAATAAACCATCATATTCATTTCAAGCTACCTCTAATCAATTTTCTCTAAATATATAATATATTTATAATGGATTTCATATTTCTCAATAAATTATATCTTTATATATTTACTAATAATTTCTAGATCTATAATATTTTTCATATTTATAAATCAATAGTTTATGCTGTGATTATTATTTAGTATTTACTTTTTTAACATTTTATTCATTTTTCAATTAATTCAAATATAGAAGTATCATCTTTTTGGACAAATCTTTTAGCTAGTCTCATTTTATTTTAAAAACTAATTTTCACCATATGAAAGAAATCTATACATTCTACAATTTTTTAGCATTGCATAATATAAATAGTATATTAATTAAGCACATCATTAATTATGTATCATTATATCATTAATTAAGAATATTTTTTATCCAAATGGTAGTTAATTTTTTGTAACTTCTTAGCGTATCCGATGAAAAAATTAATAAGTTATACTTATTTTTTTACAAAAAATTCAAAAGTAATTTTTTTAAAAAATATATTACTTCAATAAATCTGAAATTTAGTTGTGCATCCAATAAATTTATTACACATTTATTATTATTTTTAGTTACCATTTAGTTGTGAATTCAATAAGTTTGAGACTTTTGTTCCCTATTGAATACGTCAAACAAGTCCCTTTGTTCGAGCCATAAACTGAATTATTAAGGAAGCCATCACAAGCCTTTTGGTTATAAGACTGGAGTGTTGGGCAAAAATTCATGGTGGATATTTATTTATTTTTTCCTTTTCTAGGAAATTTCTGATCTTTTCCTTGAAAATGTGTCAATCTTGGTTTTAGCTCTTTTTTCCACCCCATTTTCCACCAATTGCATCCTCTAAATATTAGTAATTATGCTTTAACCTATTTGAGGTTCTACTTTACCTATATGTTAATTTGGTGGCCAAATTACATTTACCGAAAATTTGATAAAAAAAAATATGTGCATGTAGCTTTTGCAAAAAATATGTGCATGTATACAAATTTATATTTGTACAAAGAAAGTAAATAACACATCAATTTTATTTGTAAAAAATAAGTATAACGTAATTAATATATTATTTATATTATGCGTTGCTAAAAAATTGTAGAATGTGTAGATTTCTTTCATATGATGAACCTTAGTTTTTAAAATAAAATGAGATTAGATAAAATATATTTGTCCTAAAAGATTATACTTTTCTATTTGAACTAATTGAAAAATAAAAAAAATATTAAACAAGTAAATATGGAAATATATTATAGATCTAGAAATTATTAGTAAATTTATAAAGATAGAAATTATTCAGAAATATAAAATATACTAGAAATATATTATATATTTATAGAAAATGGATTGAGGTAGCATAAAATGAATATTGTGGTTGATTTGCATAATTTGCAAATCTTATTGGGCAATCATGGCATTTGGCTTACTTTCATAGCTTTGAATTTGATTAATGTGACTAATCCAAGGGACAAAAATGTAAGTTTTCTAAAATAGAGATGGACAAATATAGGCTAGGCCAAATGGTAGAGGTTGTTTTTGTAACTTTCCCTAAAATATTATCAAGAACTTGCCAAGAGTGAAGGGTTGTGGTAGAAATTTGTTGCAATTCTTATTATTTTTATTAATATTAGTTGCTATCTCTTTCATGAACGTAGGGTTGTTAAAGAACCAAACCACATAAATTATTTATTTTAGAGCCAATTCATTTTAACTTAAGTAAATTTAATTTGAAATAATTTATTTTTATTTTTATATCTTTTTTACCTAAAATTAATTTTATTTAAAAATCAATATTATATAAGTGTAATAATCTATTGAAAATATAATTTTTATAATCTTACAAAATTTTTATGATTTTTTCTACTTTTAGTCATTAAAAAAAATTCACAAAAATTTAATAACATCATGAGAATTTACTTTGAAATTGTTAATTATATCTACATAATAATGAATTTCAAATAAAATTAATTTTGGATAAAAAGGTTATAAAAATCAAAATAATTTATTTTAAATTAAATTAATTTAAGTTAAAACGAATTGTCAATAATTTCTTATTTTGATTTGTTTATTTCATGCTTCAATTGTCCCAATCGTCACACGTATCTTCATTCTACTTGTTGAAATTAAACACTATACGGTCAGGAAATAGATAATAAAAATATTATCAGGACCACCCCCCCCCCCCCCCCCTCCCCCCCTAAAAAAAAAAGAGCAAAAACTAAAACAAAAAGAACGCAAAGATGCGGTGACACGTCTCTTCATTTACAAGTTGATTTATGCAGGACATGGCATATTTCAAAACGTTAGAAATACTCCGACATATGTATCAATGTGCAAGAGTGATAAGATGTTGTAATAACGAAACAGTCGCCTAAACTTACTCGGGAAGAATTAAGATACAGATATCTTGCCCTTTTAAAGCTTCAAAAGCAGCTCATAATTAGGTAGTATTAAAATCTTGCTCTTTCAGAGCTTCAAAAGAGCTTATAATAAGTATTTAAAACTTAGTTGATTAACTAATTGATTAGTATTTCTATGAGTGAGCAAGCACATATTATATATCCAGGTTCCACAATTAATCATCATAACCCATCTTTTAAATCTGTAGAAATTTGTACTGAAGAAAGAATTTGACTCTGTTAAATCCAGGAGCAGAAGTCTTCGCAATAAAGCCACTAGTCAGCTACCTATATTCAACGCTACAAAGTTGCAATATTTTAGAACAATTCTGAGAGCTGTTTGTTGTTCAGTAATTTGGGAGATGTTTAGGTAATGGGTAAATTTCTTCTATCACCCCTAAACTATATCATATATTGCTTAATTATCCTGAAATTATCAAGTATTATATCAATTATCTATAAGGTATTTTTAATTGTTGATGCCTTATCCTGCCACTTATCATAACCTTTAAAGATAGATGAAAAAATAACATAGCTAATGATGTGACATTAAAAGTTTATGTGAATGCTAATGTAGTATTATTTTTTTATTTATTCTTAAAAATGTGAGGAACGGTAGAGTAAGATAATAACAATTAAACAGTTTAAGGATAATTAATACAACACTTGATAGTTCCGAAACAATTAAATAACATAAAAATATAGTTTTAGGATAACTATTGGAGTTTACCCCTAAGTAATTGTTGTTAACTAAATGAATTAGTACTAAATAACATACCCCCAAATGATGGGTCCCACCAATCTGCTGAAATGCAAGTGATGGGTGAGTCACCTAATTATATAAAATGCTCCAACAGATTCAGTCGTTTATTTAATACAAGCCCGTTTCACCTTTTAAACTGCGCTTCATTGCGTCATGAAGCACAAGACTTGTATTGGCTGGCATGGCTTTGAAGCTTCTTGAGATGCTCTTGCCTGAGATTGACTTTTGCACCCCTCATTTGCCTGCTTGTTTTTTTCTTTCCTTCTCACACTTCAAAGACATTCCTCTGCAAAATCATTATCCTTCTACATCAGCAATCTTTTTCTCTCGTAAGCATAATTGTACTAGATGCCACATTATTATCCAAACATTATACGCTGATGATTTATGAATTATTCTCCAGCATAAGACACTGTTTAAACATTATTATAAATAATGAGATGAAATTATAAAAAACATCATAATCACAAGTAATTAAACATTAATAACTATTATAGCACAATCAAATTTCATGAAACCGTATTGGAAAGTAATAAGGTATGATCGTGATGTGGAGCGTATCGTAAATAAGTTTTTAAAGCGAGTTAATCGGATGAGAACAAAAAAAATATATCTTATAAATAGATATTGTGTGATTTTTAACTTTCAGAGGCCATAACTTTTATTATAGTTGTCAAAATAACTATTATCTAAACTGATATTTCCATATATTATATACTGATGCATTATGAATTATTCTCTTGCATAAGACAATGTTTAAACATTTACATTTTATCCAACTATGTTGAAATTGGTAGCATAAATAATGAGATGAAATTGAAAAAAACATCATAATCACAAGTAATTAAACATTAATGCGCATGCATATACAAATGTACACGTATCTACATACATAAATACATGTGGTTAGTGCATGATCCACGATATAAAGAAAATGGATGCTTTGTCCATTTTAAACAAAATTTCTCAATTTCCTGCTCATGTCAGCAATGGAACTGTTCCCCTTTATTTGTTGCCCAAGCTCACCCACCTCATAACACTTCTCCACCTATAAAATCCTCTACTCATTCTATTCTCCCCTGCCTCCAAATCCTCAAGAAAACAAACTGCAACAAAGAGACACCAGTAAACATGCTTCCAGCAGAGTTCACAGGATTCCACTACCTTGCAGCTGACAACCCAATTCCAGTTCCAGCCAACTTAAACATATTACACGCCACCCTTCCAAATTTCCAGTTCAACAAGTACATGAACAGCTCCGGCTGTGATCCTCAACTCTCGATCATTTCTGCTGATGAGTTTACTCCGAAATCCTCATCTCTGAGCAACAACTCAACTTCTGATGAAGCAGAAGAGCAGCAGCTCAGAATTATCGACGAAAGGAAGCAGAGAAGAATGATATCAAACAGGGAATCTGCTCGTAGGTCAAGGATGAGGAAGCAAAGGCACCTTGACGAGCTTTGGTCCCAAGTTATGAGACTAAGACATGAGAATCACAGTCTTATAAACAAGCTAAATCACATGTCCGAGTGCCATGACAGAGCCCTCCAAGAGAACGCGAGGCTAAAGGAAGAAACCTCTGATCTTCGTCAAATGCTGATGGATTTAAAGGTTGGTAGCCCTTTCACAGTTGCTCTGAGAGAGCTAGAGGAGATCCCCTGCAACACTGCCCATCTTAGAGTTGAATCAACAGCCACGTCTGTCTCCAGTTGTGTAGACTTGCTCCATTGAGATGAAGGCTTTTTCTTCCGGAACTTCCATGATATAAACTAAGTGACTACTACCTTATTTGCTATGGTTGTGGATCAGTCTTTTGCCTTGTTTTTGAGATGTAAGAGATGATATAAACAATACCATGCAATAACAGCTTTTTCTCAAATCATATTATTTTAGGTTGGATTCAGGACACAACTATTTGCAACCACTTCGCCGCATAATTCTTGAGCAGAGGCATATGTGAAAGTGATATCTTTCCGAGTGGTCCACCCGTAGCAAATCAAACATTAAAAAGTATATATGAATTACCAGTGGGAAAATGGGAAAAGAAATCAATTCCTTCCCATCAATTGGACAAAGTAGAAAGAAGTAAAAGTAATTTTTCCACAATATTTGTCTCACATATTCACAGTCATAATCTAATGAGTAAAATTTTTGTCGTAAATGGTAAAGTCAACTTAATTCTACGCTAGAGACACAGTACCATCTACATGAAATATTTTCTAAAGTTTGTCTAGCATATTATTCTTACCCACTAGCCACTAGGGCAGCCTCAAATCTATCTTGGATAAGGCCAAACAATGCAAATGATACATATATTATTTTATTTTTGAGTGGAGCTGCTTTTACTTGTGTTTGTAATATGTAAACAAACAAAACAAAAAGGAAGAAATACATCCCACTCATTAAATTATTTACCCTCTTTTCCAGAGAAGGGTAGGGATGGGGAAGAGGCTGGTGGGAGTGGGAAGGGTGGTCACAAGAGTAAGAGGGGAGGCAAGAGGACAAATGGTGGTGGGGGTGCTGCTGCTAGTGGCTGCTCATCATACAAACAACTACCATAAGAAGCAAAACACTTGAAAAGGCTACCCACTAATACCAAAACATTACAGCCCCAAGTACTGTTTCCAGCTTTTCCCCAAGAGCATCAGCTTCCTGGCCCAAACTCAGGTCTCATTTACTTTTGTATTGTCCTCACCGAAGAAAACACGGCACGCGAGCCCTACGCCTATCTTCAGGTGTGCTTCAACAGTCCCTTTCCCTGGCAATGCCGTACATTTCCCACTGCAAATAACAATCAGGTGGCCTTGACAAGTATATATCACTCCTTGGGGGTGGCTCCAATCCTTATCATGCAAGTTCTTTAGCAGTAGTTGATTACTTCAACGGCGTACATCCATTCTCTATAACCTCTGATCATGGGATGGAATGTTGCAGCCTACAGTATTTGATCCAAGCTTAGCCATTGTATATCTTACAGCTGTGGAAAGTCTTCATGATTAGTCTTATCCATGTATGGCACTAGGTATAGGTCTACTTACACATAGAAAAAAGCAATGGGGGCATAGTTAGAAAAGTTAATACTAGGAAGAAGTTAGATTACTTATTGAATATTAATGGCCAGACTAGAGAAATTTCCTAATTTTTATTTTCTGACTTTACTTCATCAAATAGATTCTAATTTCTAAGAATATGATTAACCACAAATTTGAGAATATGAAGTCCCTTGTTTTCTACTTTTCTAGAAACAGTGAAGAAGTTTTCCACAGCTAAACGGGGCCAAACAAATTCCTACAAAAAACTCTAATTGGAGGTACCAGCTGCCACCGGTGACTCTTGGCATTTAAACTCACACTTCTTGTTGGCTTTTGAAGGACACAGAGGCATTCCAGAGTAGGGGAAAAAAGATGAAAAGCCATCTCATTTTTGGAAAATGCATATTGATGATACCCGCATCACATGATAAGATTCACATAACGTTGAGGATTGTATGCAAGTGACTTACCTCACATGGTTGAAAATTATCCTTAATGTGATATGTGTGTGTCTGTGTGTGTGTGTATATAGTAGTAGTAGTCTCTTCTTTCATTGACTTAAACTTTTGAGAATATGTAAGACTATTATCGTATGTGATTTTTTATTTTGATAAATCTCCCCCATTTAAACCTCCCCAATAAGTGGTATCAAAGTTAATGGTTTGACTGAGAATAATACTGGTGTGCTGAGGTTCAATACTCATTTGATGACATAAAGTGTTGAGTGAAGAGTGTATGCTCGTTGTTGGGTATGCTTTTGATGCATCAAGGCATCCGCTCAAAGGGGAATGTTGTGACCATGTATAGTGAAGTCACTTGCAAGAGGGAGATTACTAAGAATGTGCCTAAATGACTTGTCTCACATAATTAGAAGTTATCTAAACTGAGATATATCCCCTTTGGCTTAATTTTAATTTTTTGAAAATTGTGTGAGACCATTATCATATATAATATCTCACTTGATGAATCTCTCAAGCTTAAACCTCCCCAACACAAAAGACAAATACACTTACAACAATCCTACACTTAAATAAGTCGTCAACCCAGTAACTCGGACACATTCGAAAGCAAGAATCGACAGAATCATAGCTGAATTGAAATCAATCATGGAGAAAAATGCCCTACAAGCATAGCATAAAGGATCAAATGTTCACGGAGGGAACAAGATGATTAAATTAGGGGAAACTAGGGGAGGCGACAAGGCGGAGGCAGATTGAATCTTACTCACCTTCAAAGTTGAAACAATTAAATTTAGATGAAGATGAAATTGCATTGGCAGACGAAATCCCATGCTCGAATCTAGCTGTCCTGTCTTCTCCTCCGCTCCTCCGTTTGATCCTTGTCGTGCTGAAGAAGTTCCCCGTTGGGCGGACAGGAAGATCGAGAAAGTGATCGGGCCTCATGGATTGGGCTCTAAAAGCAAGAAACACTAACTTTTGTTCGGCCCACTCCAGCTGTTTTCATTCTACCTTTTATTGGTACTTTACTACTTTACAGAAATTAGAAAATAGTACCTCAAGTCTAGGTGAAAATACAGTATGCACCTTATTTTCCAAACACTAATACTTTCATTAATAGGAATCCTCTTATAACTCTATCTTTCATTATAATTTTGAGTATAAAAAGAAAAACTAATACTTTATCTTGAAGTTATATCGTCATTGACACCAACAAAGATAAAACAATAAGACGATTTTACTTTTAATTAGAGGAAATTTTGGATGATGGTTTAAACTGTCAATTAACTGGAAACAATCTTTAGACATTTTAAATTTACTAAAATATACATGTTGAATAGCTTGAAATTAAGATTTAAGATGATGTTAACAATTAACAAATAAGTACAAAAAGTGTTCACATTTAGGGGATAAAGTAAAAAGAAATAGATTGTATTTTGAACCACACCTCGAGCGATATTTTCAATTTATTTATTTTTGTCAATGGTCAGGTGATTGTAATTTTTAGGCTTCACTAGAAAAAAAAAATTCTTTTTGTCTCTAATAACATTTTAGAATGCAATAATTTGATTTCTCATTTGCAGCTGTGTTCGGGGAAAGATTAAACAATCAGTTATTTATTAATGTCTTATTCTCAATTTTATTGATTTTTTATTTAACTTGTATAGCAATTGAAACTTTGTAGTTTAAGAAGCCAAAATAGTTTTCAATAAATATTTTTCAAAAAACAGCAAGTATTTTTTTGTTGATGTTTTGAAGTTTGTACCAAAAATTCATAAAAAAGTTAATTACCTTCTAAAAATATCTATTCCCTCCGTCCCATTTTGGATGATACGTATCTTTAGACACGAAGATTAAAATGTATATAATTTATGTTATTTTTTACATTTCTACCCCTGAAGCTAAAATTAAAAAAAATTCTTTTTTGGGTTTTTAATAGTTAGAGTTTAAATGAGAATTAGAAAAAGAAAAATTCTTTTTTGGATTTTGTGTAATTCTTGGGTTTTGTATAGAGAGTTTAAAATAGGTGTTGTAAGATAAACTAGATGTTAAAAACTTTTCAAAAAGAAAAACACTCATTCCTTTTAGGACAGCTAAAAAAGAAATACTTGTCATCTTTTTTTGTGATGATGAAGTACAACGGTGAGTGTTAGGTAGATGGAATGTTTGCTTTAAATGATATTAGTTCTCAAAAAAATTCAAAAAATATTCAAACATAAGCTTGTTAATGAGTTTTTGAATTAAAATAGAGTGGACCAGTTTATACCACGCTTCCTTAAATACACGACCATTATGAAAACACATGAGTCATGGTTAGAGTCATGAGTCGTAGCAAGGTCATTAAAAGAAACATAGTAGGATTGCAAGTAGGTTTTAGATACTCTCTTGTGTTGCAGCAAAATGGTATAAACATGACAGGTCTTATAACTCTCTCCTTATTGTTAATTGTTTTTCTAAATTTAGCCTTGGTTTAGTGATTGTTTTGAGCTATTAATTTTGTTAAAAACGTTAAATCAGATGGTTTAAGCTACTTATGCACGTTAGCAGAGTGAAATTGAAAAGTTGGCGGTTAGAGTCTAGGGACCAAAACCACAGGGAATAATTGGAGTTCTTGAAAAGAAAAAAAAATTATACAAGATTAGTAACTTAATTATATCAAATTAAGATGAAAGGGATTAATTCGAGAGAATATCTCTGCCTTTGATGACTAAGGAACTCAATTGTGTAGCAATTAAAGATGGATAGGATAATGCATGGAAGGTTGATGAATAATTATTTATTAGTATATATCAAAACAGGTCAAGACAATATAGCCTTTTTATATTTTTGAATAATTTGAGTATTTTTTTTCATGTGACACATGTAACACGCATGTAATGAGACATTGAGACATGGCCCCTAGTTGGACATGTTAGTTTACATATTGGATCATAGTTTGTGATTGACTCATAGTTACAACATGTCACATGTCTCCTAAAATTAAAAAAAAAAAAGAATTTTGTAGGTTATTTTTCATAGTTTTAAAAATGATAAATTTTATTTAATCTTTCTGCCTTTTCCAAGCACGTTCTATAACTCCCAGTTCCCTATCTCCTAATTTCTCCCATGTAATGACTTAATTATAGCACATTATTACCCTATTACAACCACAAATTCATGCTTATAGTTAAAACAGTTAAACTATAAATATTTCAAGCCCTTTGTAGTTATCATTTCTAGTTTTCTTTACTTGACGTCAGACTTCTTGCAAATTTGATTAATCATTTTTCCTCAACAGTTTAACTTGCCTCGTCTTTCTTGAATCTCAGTACTCCATAGATAAAGCAGACGAAGATCTCCAGAAGTTTCTTTCTTTATGATTTTCTTGTCTAAATGTGGATTTGCGAAATATCAAGCGAGAATCAAGCAACTGCAGCAACTAATTAACAAGAATTCAATAAAAATATTTTTATACCTAGATTTTTTTTATTTTTTATGTTTAAAAATAATGTTTCCTATTCCTATCCATGTATTACAATAGCAAGTAAACTTTACAACAGTTGAGAAACATAAATTGCTGAAAAGCAGGTATTGGCACTTTATACTTTGTTCTTTTCTTATCATGAACGTTTTGCCTTGTTGAATTTAACACATATTTTTTGTCTTCCAATATGAATGATACTTACATTTTTCTTTCCAATTATGGTCTCCTGTCCTTTTCTACCCGCCATCAACAGTTTAGTAATTCCAATCCATAGTATTAGTTTCAAAAATAATTTGAACCTTTTCATCTCATTCATAGATGTTATGTAATGTCTTTGTACATTAAAACTTCTATTTTTTGTTAGCAAAATATACCATCCATGTTAAAACTATATCATGCCTTTTTTTCGTACAGTCAAAAGATAAAATGCAGATTAAGGTAGTAGTCATTTAGCTGCCTAAAGGTCCTCTAAAAGAATATCACCAAGCAAGACATGAGGATGAATGAAAACTTCTAACTTTGTAATACGTGAGTGGCACAGGTTAGTCATATAATCGACACATCAGTTTCCCTCCTGAAGTACATGCATAACGCAAGTCACATGACATTGCTCCATAAGAGAAATGCAATCCTAAATCATAACACCCAAAGGATAATCCTTGCGGTGCCTATTTACCAATGTAGTAGCAACATCTTAGTCGGTCTTAATGCATACACAAAGAAATTTGAAGCAGGCCAAACAATGAAAGAATCCCTTTACGGAGCAAGAAGTTTCATCAAATAAACTGAAGCATGGTAAGATCTCCCAACATAAAAAACAACTAGCTGACTGCCATAATCATGAATAATACCCTAGTAAGATGTTTCAACACCACCTCTTCTAAGGGATCCATCATAGTTTCGCTTTAGATATCTTGAAGAATGCGGCATTCATGAAACTCACCAAGCTTGTCAAGCCAGTAGTAGTTATTATGAAGCAATCACTTTCCAGTTTATAAGTTTTCTTAATAACAACTTTCGAGGGGGGCGGGGGATGGTTTGGTGGTTGAAAATAAGCTTATTCCGGCTTAGCCATAATCCCCATAGAATTGCCACAAACAAGCGAGCCCAAGAGGACTTAACATTATAGGGTTTAGATGAGCTACAATTCATTCTAAGCTAGTCCTTAAACCGAAGCAACAAGAAACCCGACAAATCCTTCTCTGGTACAACTTTTGGTCATACTGACTTTGCATATGTGCAGAAAAAATATGATTTAAATCCTTCACCACATGATTACATCGAGAGCACTTAACATCTTAAGCAAGACCTTGATGCCTTTATTCTAATTATGCATAAGTCCATTCAATGAAAGAAGCCAAAAAAAATATTAAACCTTCTTCACTTCTAAGGACTTCCAGACCCAATCTACCAAGATTGCAAACCATTGTTATCTTCTAGAGTAAGAAGTTACGTGTTCTACATAGAGAAGAGGTCATCCAATGAATTGGCCCAAAAGAAAGAATCCCTTATGGTGTCTGTAAATGGAAGAGGGGTGAAACTAATTTAGGAAATGACTTTCGCAAGGAGAAGATAAGCAATACTGATAACATCCCAAAAATTGTACTCATTAATAATACATGAGACATGCCAATTCAACATATATCTTGAAACTTCATCCAAGACGGCATCTTGAAGGAGGCCATCCACCACCTAATGGTCCTGCCAAAGTAAAACACCTTCACCATTTGTAATTTTCCAGTGGATACCCGTTCAAACTAAATCTCTAGTTCCAAGAATGGCCTTCCAACCATGGGAGCCAGAATTTTCATGCTTATAATGAATGAAGGGGGCGGCATCAAGATATTTGTTCCAACAAACATGACACCAAATAGTTACAGAATCCTGGAGAGCCTTGCCAACAAACTTTTGACAGTAGTACCTTGTTCATATCCTGGGCACCTCTCAACCCAAGACCATCATGATTTTTTGGGGAACACACAAGTTGCCAATCCACAAGATATTATTTCCTGGCATTCTCTGTAGAACACAAAAAAAAATTCCTACTCAGCTTGTCAATCTTTTCACAAGTATCCACTAGAAGCTCAATCATTTGCATGGTGTAAGCAGGCATAACGTGCAAGACAATTCTCACCAAGGACACCCGACCAGCAAAAGTTAAACATTTATGTTTCCAACACTTTAATTTCTAAGCCATCTTCTCCAAAATTTAGCACCTGATGTTCAAAAAATTAATACTTTCATTCATAAGATTTCCTCTTATAATCCTCTCTTTCATCATCATTGACACCAATAAAGATAAAATGATAAGACAATTTTGCTTTTAAATAAAGGAAAATTTTGATGATTTAAATTGTCAACTGATTGAAAACTTTGTTTAGGCAGTTTAAATTTACTAAAATATAGTGTTAAATCGTTTGAAATTAGGATCTAATATGACGTTAACAATTAACAGATAAGTATAAAAAAGTGTTAACTTTTGAAAAGAAGTAGATTGTATTTTGAACTAAACCTCCAACAATATTTTAAAATTTATCTTTTTTGTCAATGGTCAAGTGATTGTAATTTTTAAGCTTCACTTGAAAAAAAAGTCTTTTTGTCTCTAATAGGATCTTAGAATGCTATAGTTTGATTTTTAATGCTATAGCTTCACTTTTATACCAATTGAAGCTTTACGATTTAAGAAGCCAAAAAAAGCTTTCAATAAATATTTTAAAAAAATATTAAATATTTTTTGCTAACTTTTTTAAGTTCAGTACAAAAAAAAAATTCATTAAAAAGTTAATTACTTTCTAAAAAAATTTACTCCCTCTGTCCTACTTTAGATGATACATTTCTTTTGGAATTGAAATTAAGATGTGTGCAATTTATATTATTCTTTCCATTTTATTGTTGAAGCTAAAATGAAAATTTTCTTTTTTTGGGTTTTTATAGTAAGAGTTCAATTGAGGATTAGAAAAAGAAAATATTTTTTTGTTTTGGGTTTTGTGCAAAGAGAGTTTAAATGAGTATAGTAAGGTAAATTAGATGCTAAAAACTCTTTAGAAATGGAAACATCTCATTTTATTTAAGACAACCTAAAAAAGAATACTTATCATCCTTTTTGGGATGGAAGTAGTATAAAAATGATTATTAGGTTCATACAATGTTAGCTTTTGAATGATATTAGTACTTCAAAAATTTAAAAAAAATTAAAAAATAAAATTTTCATTGAGTTTTTGAATTAGAAAGGAATGGATTGGTTTATTCCTTACTGTTTTAAATGTATGACCATCACGAACACGCACGAGCTGTGCTTATAGTCATGAGTCTTAGGAAGGTCATTAAGAGGAACTTGGTAAGAATGCAAGTATGTTTTAGATATAGTCTTGTATTGCAGTAAAATGGTATAAACATGATAGGTCTTATAACTCTCTCCTTACTATTAACTGTTTTTTTGGATTAGCTTCAATTTAGTGATTATTTTGAGCTATGAATTTTTACAAAAGGTTAGATCAGATGGGTTAAGCTACTTATGCAGGTTAGCATAGTGAAATTGAATAAAATTGGTGGTTAGTGTCTTATAACCCTTTGCTTATTATTAACTGTTTTTTTGGATTTAGCCTCAATTTTGGTGATTATTTTGAGCTATGAATTTTTAAAAAATGTTAGATTAGATGGGTTTAGCTACTTATGTAGGTTAACATAGTGAAATTGAATAAAATTGGTGGTTAGTTTCTAGTGACCAAAACCACAAGGAATAATTATAGATGAGTTGTTCTTGAAAGAACAAAATTGTAGAAGATTAATGACTTATTTGTGTCAAATTATGATGAAATGGGTTAATCCAAGAGAATATCTTGCTCTTTGATGACTAAGGGACTTAATTGTAGTAATTAAGGAGGCATAGGACAAAATAAGGAAGGATGATGAAGACTTATCTTCTAATAGATATGAAAACACGTCAACATAATAAAGCTTTTTTATATTTTTAAAAAAATTGAGTATTGTTTTTTCTAGATGACACATGTAACTTGGATGTGACAGATGGCAATTTTCACTTGTATCCTTGGTTGGACATGTTAGTTAGCATATTGGATGAATAGTTTGTGATTGAATCATTGTTACACCATATCACAAGTCTCCTAAAATTAGTGAAAGTGGATTTTGTAGGTCATTTTTCATATTTTTTCAGAGAATGAATTCTTTTATTTAATGTTTTTGCTTTTTCCAAGCATGTTCTATAACTCCTCGTCCACTATCCATCCAACTTCTCCCATGTAGCTACTTAATTATGGCACACTGCTACCCCATTACAACCATGAAATTATGCTTATTGCTACAACAATTAAACTATAAATATTTCATGCCCTTTACAATTATCATTTCCAGTTGCCTTAACATGACATCAAACTTCTTGCAAATACATCAACCATTTTGCCTTATAGATTCACTTCCTTCTTGTCATTCTTATGCCCTAATGCTCCATAGATAAAGCAAGCAAGGATCTTCAGTAGCGGTAGTCTCTTTCTTTGTGATTTTCCTATCTCAAGGTGGACTCGCATCATATTAGGTGAAAATCTAGCAACTGGAGTAACTAATTAGCAATAATTTAGTCCATTATTTTTGTAGCTAGATTTTTTTTTATTTCTTATGTTTGAAAATAATGTTTCCTATTCATGTAAAAAATTGTGGTAACAAGTAAAGATTCCAGCAGCAGGCAAACATAAAACTGCTGAAAGCAATTAGTAGTACCTTGTACTTAGTTCTTTCCTTATCATGAACGTTTTGCTTCATTGAAATTAATAAATATTTTTAGTTTTTCAATATGAAGAATAATTACATTTTTTCCTTCGAATTGTTGTCTCCTATCATTGTCTACTCGCCTTTAACATTTTCAGCAATTCTATACTATTATATTCAGTTCAAAATTAATAAGACCTTTTTCTCTGTAGCAATATCATTTTGCTTTAAAAATTTTATTTTGTGTTAGCAAAATCTTTCTTCCATGCTAACACTCTATCATGCTATTGTTAGTATATTGTTAATAGATGTTAGTACCAAAGTTCCTATGACTTTGATATCATAAAGTACCACAATGTCATATTTTAATAGAATATAAGCATGCCACCAAAACAAGAAACAATATATTTTATTAATTTAAAGAACTTACATTTTTCTTTGTAATTTTTGTTTCTATTTAATGCTTTTGTCTTTGTTTGCCTCCCACCATCAACAACAGTACACCAGGTTTCAATTTAATTATGTGGCATGGCATGCAATATGTTTTTTCATTAAGTCATGGAACTATATTACTCTTTAGGGAGAAGGGGCAAAAATGCCACTAATGCTAGGTTGTTGAAGTAATTTTGTGATCAATATTTTATTTTGACGTAAAATTGCCACTGATGTTACTCGTTGGGAGCAATTTTATCATTGAAGTTGTGAAAAAAGAGTGATATAGCCACCAATCATCTAATAGTAGAAATATTTCATAAAAAATGAGAATATTCCATACTATGCCTATAACACATCAGTTCTACACCAACAGCTAGCAAATTGAAGAAACTGTTAAACTAGCCACTAAAGATTTGGTTTTTAGCCCATAGGCGCCCAACTTTATGAACCAATTATTTTGACAATCTTCTCTAATGGGCATGATCTTGAATAGGCCAAGTGCTCCCCCATGCAAATTTAGCTGCTCGTCCCTAACTTCATTGTCTTCCACATGTCCATTGCCACTATCACCGTGGCCGTCATTGTCACAGTTCTATTTGTCTTGCTCAACTTTATATTTGAAACCTTCTCACCCAAGACTTGAATAAGTAATGCCAACCTTGTTAACTTCACCAATTGATTCGTAACCTTAAAAATCTCAGGAAGCTAGAAACAACCCGTTTAACTTTGAGGAAGAGAATGAAATGATGAAGATGATAGTCAAAATGATATATTAAAAAACTTAGTGGATAAGGTTTTATGTACAGAAAACTTAGAACTGAAACATGCATTTTCTCCATCTTTCACATTTGTCACACAAAAAATTTTAACGTCTAGTGTCAAAATTGCTTCCAACAAGTAACATTACTGGCAACTTTGCATAAAAAAACTATTGATGGTAAAATCGCTTTATCGACCAATCATTAATGGCAATTTTCTCCCTTATCCCTTCTATTTAAAGTATTTAACTCCTGTACATATTATGCTGCTTGAGACTTGGTTTCTTTTCGTAAGTTTTGTCAACACATGGTTTTTCCCTAGCATTTTTATTTTGTTAACATGATCTTTTTTATTAGTTACCTATGTCTTTCAAACATATTTTCGATTTTCTCATTTAATTTCTCTTCAAAAACTCAAATGAACTACATTACAAACTTCCCAAATTATACACATTGTCTTAGGTTGAAAAAGGCATGTCTTTCGGACATAAAGTTTACTCAACACTAGAAGCATGCTAGAATATCTAATAGAATTATGTGTTGGGGTTAAAATGAAAAGATACCTATGTGTTATTTTGCTAAACTTTTGGTTGCATTAAAGTCAAAGTAGTTGACATATTCATGTTTATTCTACTGTATGAATCCCTTGATTTCCTCTCATACATCATCACAAACATCAAATTTAAAAAAAAATGTTAGAGGTTAGATAGCTGTATAAAGTACTATAGAAATATAGACTGAAGGGTAGGTTTGAAAGCTTGAGTTATTGTAGACATGTATAAATACATACTTCACTATCATAACCTTCATAACTTGTGCATGGACTTTAGTTCAAAAGAGCAATAAACCATAGACATAAGTGGAAATTTTACGAAAAGTATAATTTATTCCTTCTAAACAATAAAAAGATAAAGTCCACCTTAGTTTTTTACAGCCAAGGGTTGAAGGTCCAGGATCTTTTAGTTCACCTAGTTGGAGCATTCTAAATTCAGAAATCATATACTATTGAAAATACTCTGTCCACCCCAAGTTCTTTGCATTATTTAAAAATTTCACTTATTTTTGACTTAAAATCTATTTATATTAATATTTGCTAAAAGATTTTTTAAAAATTTATATTTAGAAACTACAAGATTTGTAGTTTTTAATATAAATCTTTTAAAAAAATTTGAGAAAAATATTAATGTTAATAAGTTTAGGTCAAATTTAAGTGACAAGACCTAAATGATACAAAAAACTTGAGACAAAGATAGTATTTCTTAAAGATAGTCATGTTGATATAAAAACTTTTCAACTAGTGCATGTATTCTACTCCATTACACCAGTAAAACATAGTTATTCTTTCAAGAGTTTAGTAGAATTATAGGTAATTCTTTCTAAATATGAAAAAGGAGGTTTTTTAGGTATCCTAAATCAGGTATACAAGTACAGGGTTTGAGGAAGTATTCATATAATATAGGTGATAAGGGAAATGCCTACTTTTCTAGGATACAAAGACCACCGAACTAGCATTTAATGGCTTTGTTTGAGAATTGGGGAGGGGAAAAGTTTCCAAATCCTGGTAATTGCCAGGGCCAAGTGTTTCCATTGTTGATTAGGATAGGTGGTAGAGATGAAAAGTTTTCAAATCCTAATAATTGCCAGGGCCAAGTGTCCCTATTTCTAAACAAACAACATTGAACTTTGGAATTACATTTCAAGAAAAGTTGTAGATAAGGTCATGGGAGTTTGGAAATACCAACCAATTTTGAGATGTGAGACTTTTCCTACGACTATTAAAGGTGAGCATTATTTGGATAAAACTGAAAAGACAATTATATTTGGATAAAATAATTCATTTATTTTTCTAGTTTAGTCAGTTCAAACCAAAAGTGAATTTCATGTTTAGTTATTGGATTGATTAGTGGGTCATACACTTAAAACCAAATAAACTAAATAGACTAAATAGTAACAAATATTTCATCATTATCCATTTTGACACTAGATATATAAAGCTATTTCTCACTAATTTTAACCTATATGTTATTTATCCTTCTTTAATTTTGGGTATTATAATTAAAATTTTTAATATTTACCTTATTTTTTCATTTATTATGTGCCTTGGTCTTAAAAAGAGGCAATCAAATAAATTAAATTGAATAAACCAAAATATAATTTAGACTGTTTGGATATATTTTAGCATATAATTATGACAATTTGGATACACTTTATAAAATTTGAAAACCAATTAGATTATTGTGTTTGAATCATTTCCAATCGAATGCTCAACCCTAACTAAGGGTGGGCAAAATTTTGGTTATATCCAAAACAACCAAGAAAATATTCAGTTTTTTGTTATCATTTTTAGGTGTAATTTTGGATATATAAGTTTGGTTTGATTTTCGATTTGCTTCAATTAAAATTTGATTAATCAAAATAACTGATTTTTTAGTTTACTAGTATTTATGTTTAAGATTTGGAAAGGATTATGTATATCATGAATGTTTGCTATGTGTATATATGTGATGTTTGGAATTGGAATGGATTATAGATATTTGCTATATGATTTAAATGTGTATTTAGATTGGAATATGTGATGGATGTTTGGGATTTTGAATGTGTATGCATAAAATTTGGTTATTCCAATTCAAAACTGAATAACTAAATTTTTTTCCGGTTATTTTAGTTTTCTCCTGTAATTTAGTTTATTTGGTTATTAGTACACAAGACCGAAAACTAAATAAATTCAATTATTTACCTTTAGTTAAAACTAGAAAAAGTAATTGAGCACGTTTAACCCTAGCGACTACAGCTGAGAGGGTGTTTTGTGTGGTAGAGTTGCTGGGAATAATCATAGAGGGAGGGGGGGGGGGGAAGAGACAAAAATATGGAGAAGGAAAAATAAACTGGTCCCATCACTTCTTTGTTATACAAAAAGGGTAAACAACACCATTGTCCTTAAACTATGACTAACACTGCTTATTCATCGTAGAACTATAAAATTTTGCATCAACAGTTCTAAAACTACGTAAATATTGCTTATCCATCCTACCATCGATCTGAACCATTTTGTGTCTGGCAGAAAGTGGATGTGGTTGATGATCTGGCTTTGGCAGGAATGACATAGGGTGTGAAAGGAAAATTAGCAAGATAAGCGAGAGTCTTAAACATAACCCTAAGTGAAATTAAGGGAGAATAGTTCACGATTAGGTAGGGTGGACTTGTTGTCTGAGTGAAGAATGTTGGAGAAGATTAGTTTTATTGAGTTGGTATAGATTTGTTGGAATGGAGATTGATTGGGCTATGTGGAGCAAAAGAAAGAAGAATCCCCCAAACTATCATAAGTGTTTTGTTGAGGTTTAGGGGAATTTTGGTGTATGTTGATCGTTATGTTATGACCTAAAAAGGAAATATCATTGGCATATAATCATTTACCCTAATAGGGTTTATCGATCATGAATTTTGTGACAACAAAAAAAGTAAGGGGCATGTGATGGACTCCAGACTCCAAAATCTTTTGCAAGCTTCAATGAAAGCCACCAACTCATAAAATTTGGTCCAAGAAGTTGATTAAGGAAGAAAGACTAGAAGCCGGTATCAGAATATGAGATAAGAAAGAATTGAAGCCGTGAAGTTAGAAGAATAATTGAAGAACTACACTAAGAAATTTATCTTTGCTTTGTTCAGGATAGATAAGTTCCAAAAGACTCAAGAGCAGAGATTTTCCCATTGGAAAAATAATTAAAATCTGTTTTTGTATTAAAAGAGAATGTACCCTTTTAATGGGGCTGAGAAATAATGCACAAGGCAAACTAGAACAATAAGGCTAATGTATGAAGGATTCCTAATTGGCAACTAATTGGCAAAACATAGAATAACTAGGAATAATAATGCTAAAATAGTTAGGAATAAGAAAAAAAAATCAAAACTCCTAAATAAACTAGGAAACATACGAATCTTAACACACGGACAAAAGTTCTAGAAAAGCTAGGCTTGGCAAAACACGCGAACTCATGTAATTTGCTTAACAAGTCTTTTGCATATTTTGGTGGCAAATGTACTCCTTGTATCTCTAGCCCAAAATACGAAATAAATGTGATCTTTGGTCTTGAATATAGATGGAAATAAGAATGTGTAGCTCAATAATGCACAAGATAGCTTGTTTGCTTTTTAATGGCTTCATTTGCGCACGATGAAACAAGCACTATAACATATTGGCTTCTTTCGGTCTTGGGTAGTCCATTAGGCTCAAATATTTCCAACTCTCCATGAAATACATTTTTTAGCTAAAAAATGATCCATAGGCACGGTCATGGGTGCTAGAAATGAAGAGGTGCTCCATAAGGTGCTATCGGGTATGAACCATGAGCTCCCAAGTGGAGCTCCCAGGTGAAGCTCCAAGGGGTCTGTTGCAATGTGTATTTTTAGGAGTTGTCACTAATCAGTTTTACCAAGTTCGATTGGATACCTGTTATGGTCAATGAGAGATTTTGAAATTATGAGTCGGTTACGCTAAAATAATCTTATTATAATGCCTGGAAATTGGCACCATGGGGGTTCGGTTTTATCTTTTCCTAATCTTTGTTTCTGATAAAAATAAGAAACGAATGCAACACCAGAAAGTTTTGTTGAATGATTTTTCTGTCTTATTCGAACATACAGAGGAGCTGCATATATACATTGAAGCATAACCTACTTCCCTTAAGTAAATACACGGTTTTCCTAGTATAACAGCTATTAGATCATACATACAAGGAAACTCAATCAATAATGATCTTCTTTCCTTGTTCACTCCCCCTCAAGTTGGTGCATGAGGATTCATGACACCCAACTTGCCAAGAAGAAACTGAAACTGTTGCTTGCCTAAGCCCTTTGTAAACAAATCGGCCAGCTGAAGATGTGACTGAAGATATCGTGGAATAAGTTCTGCAGATAGCAGTTTTTCCCGGACAAAGTGGCAGTCCACTTCAATGTGCTTTGTTCTTTTATGAAAGACCGGATTGTTGGCTATATGTATAACTGCGTGATTGTCACAGTAAAGATTTGTTGCCACCGCTTGTTTTGTAAGCAACTCACTTAGTAATCGTCGTAGCTATATAATCTCACTTGATGCCATTGCCATTGCTCTATATTCAGCCTCAGCAAATGATCGGGACACCGTTGACTGCTTCTTACTCTTCCAAGATATAGGAGAAGTTCCAAGCTGAATGTAAATTCCTGTTACAGATCTTCTTGTCGGGGGCAACCTGCCCAGTCTGCATCACAATATGCTCTTAAAGTCATGTCATTTTCTCTCTTTAATAGGATACCCTGACCTGGACAACTCTTTAGGTATCTTAGTACACGGATGAGTCCATTCCAATGCTCCACACGAGGTTGTTGCACAAATTGGCTCAACACTTGCGCAGCGTATGAGATATCTGGGCGTGTTATCGTCAAATACAGCAATCGACCTACTAGCCTTCGATATCTTTCTGGCTCCGAGAAGTAATCTCCATCTGCATGCCCCAATCGATGGTTTTGTTCTATGGGAGTGTTTGCGGATTTGCAGCCTATGAGACCAGTTTCCTTCAAGATGTCTAGTGCAAACTTTCATTGATTCAGAAATAGTCCTGTTGGTCCTCGAGCAACTTCTATTCCAAGGAAGTACTTCAAGTTTCCTAAGTCCTTGATTTTAAAACGATTGTTCAAGTAGGACTTAAAACTTGTGCAAGCCTTGGAGTTGTTTCCTGCAAGAATAATATCATCAACATATACAAGTAGCCCCATAAAAACTTCTTCTTTCCTGTCTATGAAGAGGGTACTTTCAGCCTTTGACTGCACAAAGCCATACTCAAAAAGTGCTTCTGCCAGTTTTGCGAACCAATTTCTGGGAGCTTGTTTCAATCCATACAAGGACTTTTGTAGTTTACATACAACATTTTCTTTCTTGGAATTGAATCCAGGCGGAAGCTTCATGTAGATCTCTTCACTTAAGTCGCCATGCAAGAAGGCATTGTTCATGTCCATTTGATGCAACTCCCACTCCTTTGCTATAGCTACTGCCAAAAAGGTCCTTACTGACACATGCTTTGCAACTGGCGCGAAAGTCTCGGTATAGTCTTCTCCCTGAACTTGACTGAATCCCTGCACTACTAGCCTTGCTTTGAAGCGTTCAATACTACCATCAGCTTTATATTTGATTCGATAGACCTACTTGCATCCTACCACCTTTTTTCCTGGTGGTAGACTCACAACCTTCCAAGTTTTGTTATCTTCCAACGCCTTGATCTCCATGTTCATTGCTTCGGTCCACCGCTTGTCTTTTATTGCTTCTGTGTAGCTGTTTGGCTCATCATGCATGCTGATGGCCGCTAAGAAAGCTTTATGAGTTAAGCTAAACTTATTATAAGAAATGTAATGTGTTAGGGGATAGGCCTTACCTGCCAATGCTTTTTGAACTGGTTTTCCCTTGGATGGTTCTAATACAGCATCGCACACATAGTCACTTAGATACTCAGGTCTTCTTCTTTCTCTTTGGGTTCGCTTCTCTATTTGATTGTTTTTAGCTGCCTCTTCATCAAAAACACCGTCTCTGCTGTGTGCTTCTTGATCCTCACTCACTTCCACTTGTCTGTCTGGTTCGTTTGTACTTGTTTTTTTTTGGCTAAAAATTGGATCTTCGTCTTCATCTCCACACATGTTCATTTCTTCTGTTGATACTTTGTGCTCCCCTTCACTCAAGGCTTCCTTTAATTTTCCTTCCCTGATATTTTTGAATGGGAATACATCCTCATAGAACCATACATCTCTTGAAACAAAGGTCTCCTTCCTTTCCAGGCTATACATTTTCCATCCTTTCTTTCCATAGGGATATCCAATGAAGATACATTTTTCCGCTCTCTCTTCGAATTTATCATTTTTAGGTGTTTGCCTTTTTGCATAGCCAAGACATCCAAATGTTCTTATATGCGAATAAGCAGGCTTCTTCCCAAATAGAACTTCAAATGGTGTAAGACCTCCCAATGCACTGCTTGGTGTGTAATTGATTAAGTACGTTGCTGTCAAAATACACTCCCCCCAAAACTCCAATGGCAGATTTGCTTGAAACCTCAATGCCCTGGCTACATTCAAAATATGTTGGTGCTTCCTTTCAACCCTTCCATTTTGTTGTGGGGTCTTGACACAAGATGTTTGATGAACTATCCCTTGGTTAAGAAAAAATTCACGAAGAGCTCCCATGAACTCAATTCCATTATCACTTCGCACTGTTTTGACATTGGTACCAAACTACCTTTCCACCATTGCGCAAAACGACATGAATGTCTTCTGAGTTTCTGACTTATCACACAGTAAATATACCCAAGTGCTTCGAGTAAAATCATCCACGATCGTTAAGAAATAATGTGCTCCTGACATTGACGCAGTATGATACCGACCCCATAGATCACAGTGAACTAATTCAAACGGATGGTTGGCTTTATTATTACTTGAATGAAAGACAAGTTGAGACTGTTTGGCTCGATGACAAATATCACAACCCCACTCTTTATCTCTTTCTGAAACAAGACCACATGCTTCTGATATATAAGATAGATTCCTCATTGAGGGATGCCCTAAACGTCTGTGCCATAGCTCTTCAGTATCTTTTCCAACAATCATTGCAAGTGCGCTATGTGTGCTTCGCAAGTAGTAGACATCATCCTTAAGATTACCCAGTCCAATCAGCGTCCGCTGGATTAGGTCCTGAATTACACAAACATTCAAATAATAAGTAATAGCACAACCTATATCCTCACTTAGCCTTCTTATAGAAATCAAATTACACTTGAAGTTTGGTACATATAACACAACCTTCAATTCAATGTTTTCATTAATGAGGATATCTCCTTTCTTTTCAATTTTTAGAGAACTGCCATCAGGTATAACAACCCTTTCATCATTTTCAGCGTTTCTAATATTCTTGAGCTCATCCAAATTTCCTGTAATGTGGTGTGAGGCACCACTATCCAATATCCAATCCGTCAAATAATTAGAGGGCAAAATCTTACCGGAGAAAGCTTCATGAACTATGCTTGATGATTCACTAGTACCTAGCAGTGACATTAACCTTTCAAGCTGATTTTGTGTTAACGACGGCAACTGCACTAGATTTTCAGATTCTCTCGTTGTGGCAGCCTGCCCTTGAACCATGTTGGCAGTAGCTCCTTTGAAGCCTCGACTGCCACGTCCTCAACCACGGCCACTTCTACTTGTCCCTCTAGAATTCCAGTTTTCGGGATAGCCAATTATTTCAAAACACCAAGACTTGTTGTGTCCTGGTCGTTTGCAGTGCGTACAAACTTCAAGTCTAGCTTCGGAACTTCGAATTTCACTGGTTTGTCCCTTTTGCTCAAATTTTCTTCTGCTGACAAAGGCTGCGGCTTGTGACCTTGGATCCTCTCACTGTCCTACCTTTTGCTGCAATTCTTCTCTTGAAATCATAGCAAAGCATCGGGTGAGAGAGGGTAAAGGATCCATACAGATAATATTAGACCTTACTGTGTTATATCGATCATCCAAGCCCATGAGAAACTTGTAGCTTTTTTCGTTCTCTCTTTCCTCCACCAAGTTGACCAGCGTTATGCATCCCGAGCCGCATTCGCACACATCAATCTTGTTGTGCTGCTCCAGTTGATCCCATATTTCCTTCAGCTTAGAGTAGTACTCTGTCACACTCATTGATCCTTGCCTTAGATCATTCAGTTCACCCTTCAGTTGATACATCCTAGGACCGTGTCCTTGATCATATCTTTGCTGCAGTTCGTCCCAAAGATCTGCTGCATTTTCAAATGATCTAATTGTGGTTTGTATGCTTCGATCAACACAGTTAAAGATCCATGAAACCACCATTGCGTTGCATTTATCCCATGCGAATAGGTCATCCTTGCTGGCTTTGTTTCTGCTCAGAGTGCCATCTATGAAACATGATTTGTTCTTTGATTTCAAGGCTCTGCGAAAAGCCTTCTCCCACAGGTGGTAGTTTTCTCCGTTTAGGACAATCTGGCTGATGATCATGCCGGGATTATCCGAGGAACTCAGGTAGTATGCAGACGTTGGATCGCTGATCGATGTGATCCTCACGCCCGAAGACGTTTCCTTGCTGTCGTTGTTCATCTCTGGTACGAGTCTCTGTACCGCAGATAATGTGGACCTCCTGCCGGCGCACGCCAACAACAGCTTTATAGATTACTGACGGAGCAATGGTGAACTCACCAAAGCTCTGATACCATGATAAAAATAAGAAACGAATGCAACACCAGAAAGTTTTGTTGAATGATTTTTCTGTCTTATTCAAACATACAGAGGAGCTGCATATATACATTGAAGCATAACCTACTTCCCTTAAGTAAATACACGATTTTCCTAGTATAACAGCTATTAGATCATACATACAAGGAAACTCAATCAATAATGATCTTCTTTCCTTGTTCAGTTTCCTTACCTAATCTTTGATGAAAACAATTTTTATGAACTCTATTTAATTATGTTTAATTTTCTTTTTTAATTCTAAACCGTGAATCTTACCAGACCAATCGGATATAGAATCTTAGATGTCCTTGAAATCTCGAGATTCTATCAAATGCACGAAGAATTTGAAAGGAACATCTTGTTCAAACTGTAAATTTTATCAAATCAATTAGTTTTGAACAAATAATACGCCTCGGGATTTTATAAAATCCACCAAGGATAGATCTTTGAAGATTTACTAAATTTCTTACAATTTACCTCAATTAATTTCTTTCTAAGTTCTAAAAAAAAATAAATTACTTACCTAGCATAATGAATAATTTTTGTATATTATCAACTTCACGATGTAAGGATTAAAATAAAAAAAAATCAAATTGTTCTAAAATCAAAAGATAAAAAAATAAACATCCTAACTTGTGTTGATTATGGGAATTTAACAGTTACATTAATGCATGGTTAAACAAACAAATAAAGAACAAATAGAAAAAGTAATAACAAGGTTGTTGTTAGTGGCCCATGTGCAAAAAAAAATAAATTTACTGACTTAGATGAATGAAATAAAAAAGCTCAAGGGGTTAAAGGAGGGTTATACCGAAGGGAGAAGGTTGAATGGGTTAGGCTGGTTTAACTCGGGTCGGATCGTGGGTCTGGTGGCGGTTTTACTGTGGTCCCTCGATTCACTGGCGAGGAAAGGACGAGCAACGGCCTGGGCTTTACTGCAGAGGACGAGGCGACCTTAGGCAACGGGCGATCGGCGGTCGGCAGCGTCTGTGGTTGACGGCCTCGACGGCTGGAGCGGCAGGCGTGGCACGATCTTCCTCCGATTAGGCGTGGACGGAGGCGAGAAGCTCCTGGAACGAGTGCGCGACGCGAGGAGAGGCAGAGGGGCAGTGAAAGAGGACCGGCGGTGGCGGCTGGTGGCGTCGAGCAAAGGGCTGGAAGCGTTGATGGGTGGCGGCGGCAACAGCCGGGAGAACTTAGGGTTTTTGGGTAGGGGTTGCGAGAAAACAAGGACCATGGCTGCAGTTTCACCGGTTTCGGGCTGGAAGGGTTTCAAATTTCTCCTCCTCTTTTTCTTCCCCTTTCTCTTCAAGTGGTGACTTATATTTATACTAGAGGAGGTATAAAACGTGATTAACAAGGTTTTGATAGTTTAAACTTCATCCAAATCAATTTTAAAGATTTTAAATCTCTTAGGATGTTATCAAGTTAAAATGCTTGTCTAAGTACAAGAAAACTTTTGAGTTGCTGATTCTGCCTTAGACTCTTCTGTTTCACCCAATAATTTTCTGTTTTGTCAAGTGAGCCCAAAACTTTGTAGAATTTTCCAGATTTTCCTAAACTTTTATAAACATGTCAGATTTGCCTGCAACTTTATGAACTTGACAAATTTGACCCAAAATTTAAGTTTTTCCCAAAACTTTCTAATTCTCTCAAATTCACATCCAAACTTCTCCATTTTACTTAAATTGACCCCACAAAGCCTTTAGGACTGCAAATTAGTACTTAAACTAAGTAAATTCCTATTTTTACCCTAAATGACCATACTAACTCCTAAAGTTTTATGACATGAACAACAATACAACCTAAGTATGACTAGACCAACTAACCCTAAAATGACAAAAATGACCCAAGTGTCTTAACAATTGACCAAATTGCCACTAAAAATAAAAATGCCTCCTAAACTAATTTTCCTAACCTAGAACTAAGATAAAAAATTGCACCCAGACAAAATTGGGTATCAACAGAAGCTTGGTTGTAAGGTGATCCCTAGGTTCCATCATTCCCTTGCTCTTCAAAAGTATCCATCTTCGAATCTGATTAGTGTCACATTTGAATCTCCATGGCTCCTCCTCTTGAAGAATGGGTAGAACAATGCTCAGTCTCACTTGCACAATGCTTAGGTACACTCTCCTCCATCTCTTCAATTTTTGTTGATTTATGTTGGTGCTCAACCTCTTGAATTGGCAGCGTACTCTCCTTGAACAACTCCATGGTTGAAGCTCCATCATTGTCCTCCACTTTCTCTCCGGTTAGAACTTCCTCTTCCTTGAATCTTGACTCAACTTCCCATTCAAATCTTTCTCTCATGATCTCACTAGTCTATTGCAGATCCTTAGCAACTTCTCTAGAACACATTGGAGCTAACGTAATTTTTCTACCACGATGTACAAGAGATACCCTTTTTGTGTGTGCACCATAATTAACCACCTTTTCTTTGCACCATGGCTGACCAATAATAACATGTCCAACTAGCATATCACAAAATATGCCATCTTTATATTTGGCCAAAGTAATAGGAAGAAGTACTCGCTTGGTTACCTCCACTTTACCATGATTGAGCCAATGTAGCTTGTATGGATGTCGATGTGAATAGTTCAGCAAAATGAAGTTTTTCTACCATGTATGTGCCGGCCATGTTTGCATAACTTTCTCCATTAATGATCATACAACATACTTTGACGATGACACGAACACTTGTATGGAAAAGTTCTTCGTGTGGCACCTCTAATGTAATGCAATTCTTGGCTGTACCTGAAACAGAAAATCATCTCAAACGCTCTACTTTTTTCCACTCAATTTATTAGTGGAAAATTGTGGGACAATCAATCCTCTTAAGTCTTCTTGAACCAAATCTTTTCCCAAACAAAACCAATGGAAATCCTGAGTGTAAACAAAGATTGGATAATTAGAAATAAAAAGCAACGCGGTATGGACAAGACAAAGGTGCTGCTAGTAACAATAGAAAAAAACCAGAATTAGAATGATAAGGTGGGACAACAAAATTTGGATGGCTAAGGACTAGGGAAACAAACAAAACATCTAAGGACAAGAGAGTACAGCTGCTGGAAAACAAAATTTTAAAGATTCAGCACCTACGAAGAACAAGTTTAGAAGTAACTGGCAAGCCAAGGAATTGAAGGAAGCCATGTATCAACAAAACTAAAACATAGACGATGATTTGGCTGCACATGAGACAATTATTCCTTCAGCAAAAAGACAAGGACGTGAACTAGGATCAAGAACAAAAGCCAAACTATCTTTTTTTGACAATTTTCTTGCTGAACACGAAAAGACCAGAACCAAAATAATTGAAAAACCTGGGTTTACGAAGAACACAAGAACAAGATGGGAGCGAATGAAATCTGGAAAAAAAAATAAGACAAAAAAATTTATAATGAAACAAAGACAAGAATCAAACCAGAATTAAAGGAACAAGGATAGATTTGCCCTGATAGAAGCTTGGGGCTTTGATACCAAACTGATGGGCTCCCAACTCTAAGATCTTTTACAAGATTCAATGGATGTCACCAACTCTCAAAATTCGGTTCAAGAGATTGACTGAGGAAGAAAGAATAGAAGCTAGAATCAGAATATGGGATGAGAAAAGAATAGAAGAAGTGAAGTTAGAAAAATAATTGCAGAATTACACTAAGAAATTTATCTTACCTTCATTCAAGATAAATAAGTTCCAAAGAACTCAAGAGAAGAGATTTTCCCATTAGGCAAATAATCAAAATCTGCCGTTGTATTACAAGATAATGTACGCCCTTTTAATGGGGCTAGAAAATAATGCACAAGGCAAACTAGAACAATAAGACTCATATAACTAGGGCTCCTACTTTGAAAAACATAGAATAACTAGGAATAATAATGCTAAAATACTTAGGAATAAAAAAACAATTAAAACTCCTAAATAAACCAGGAAACATATGAATCTTAGCTCATGGACAAAAATTCTAGATAAGCTAGGCTTGGCAAAACACGCAAAACTCATGTAACTTGCTTAACAAGTCTTTTGCGCATTTTGGTGGCAAAATGTACTCCTTGCGTCCCCAGCCTGAAATAACAAATACATGTGATCATTCCTCTTGAATAATGCTGGGAATATGAATGTATAGCACAAGAATGCACAAGATAGCTTGTTTTCTCCTTAATGGCTTCATTTGATCATGATAAAATAAGCACTCTAATATAGTGGCTCCTTTTGGTCTTGGTCAGTCCAATAGGTTCAAATATTGCCAATTCTCCATGGAATATATTTGTTGGCTCAAAAATGATCTATAGGCTCGATCATGGGCATTAGAAACAAAAAGGTGCTCCATTGGGTGCTCTCGAGTGTGAGCCATGAGGTCCCAAGTGGTGTTGCAAAGGGGCATGGGTGTAGGGTGATCCCTGTAGGGATTCGGGAGTCAAATGATAGTAGAATTAACCAAAACCCTCTAAGGATCCAAATAAAATGGGATAAACTGTGTGTTCGGAATTTTCACACTTAGTAGGTTGAGATTTTTCACACAATTGTTGAGCCGAATCACAAAACTTGAATAGTTGACGTGTTCAAGCTTTCTACAGTATCTACATGAACCTCTTGGATCACCACACCTCCTTCAGATTCTGGCATGAGTGGTCATTTTGTGTCTACAGTGCTAACTTGCGTCCTCCAAGGAAAGATAATAGGGGAGTGCGGCTGGACGTTTTTAGAACCCTTTTTGAATTTTTTCCTAGGGAGGCACTACGATATTAATACTATATAACATATATAGTGAAGCATAACTCCCAAGCTAAGTAGGTTTCATAACCTTAATCCAATTAGGCCTAATTTCGGGCTTAACAATGACTCAACTTTTGGGCCAATAGTTAATTTGAAATTATGATGAAACCAAAACCAAACAATTTGGCCCTTGCACACAAATAATCCAATTGGCTCTAAGTGTGTGGCCTATAGTCTCCTATCATGTTGGCAATGATCATAAATCACATTTAGGATCATAAAAAATAAGGGTTGTCTAGCAACACAACATTGCCACCCAATTGACAAGATAGTTGGTGATTCAACTAAACCTCCATTATCATTATTTGTATATGCCATCATCCCTTTGTCTGAGGATACCAACACTAAGTATGAGACATGAAATATATCACTCTTGTATTGCCTAATCTTTGGTTTCTTGATTCCTGAGTAGATTGACTTAAATTGATGACATTGATATCCTATATCAACTCATAATGTCTATGCATTTCCTCAATCTTACTCAATCAAGGTGGCCATAAGATATCACTCTATTACATATGAAGGACAAATCCCACCTTGATCATACAAATCCCTCCACAAGATATGTGATATACCCAATAACCATATTTATGTTTACTCAGTTATGAGTAATAAGGAGAAGTATCAAAGTATATGACTTACATGTAAGGAACCTTGATGATCTCAGGTCAAAGGACTACATATACCATGATCACTATGAGAATCACTTATGACACTCATATAACGATCCATGTAACGTTTTCATGGTGGATCGATCTAGTACATAAGTTCTATAACTTGTACCCATATGTAGACTACATATCTCATATAAGTCTCCACATATGCTAGTCTTTATGTATTATTGCAACCAACTCCACAATAATACTAGACTAAGGATGCTTAAGAATATTATTATTCTAAGGTTATAATTATGTTTGCTTATGTTACGCAAAAACAAACAACAAACATAATTATTGGAATAATGCTGATGCCCGTCGGCATCTTCGTTGTACGACATGGTAGGCCTAAGAGGGACTTCCAGTATGGAGATGCTGGTATAAGAGACTTTCGTCATGAGATTGCTTGAAATGCTCAAAAGAACAGGGGTTAGGAGGTCCCTGGAGTGTGTTTCTGGGGGAGGAGCCTCCGACGCCCAAGTCAGTATTTGGCAAGTAAAGAGTAGTGAATGAAGAGCAAAGAGTAGAGTTCTCTTGAGAGTTCAGCCTATGTCCTTACCAAGGTCGTTTCCCCAAGTATTTATCGGAGGACATTGGGAGAAGTCCGTTTGAGACAGCCTGCTTAAATCATGACACGTGTTCGGCCAGATGCGGTCTGTACCTTCGGGGATGAGGATCTCCAGCTGGCCATAGGCCGTTCTGGCCTGAAGTCAGGGCCGTGGGAGGCCTGTGTGTCAGGGGCGTGTGTGAGGTCTTTGTGTCAGAGGCTCCTTAACCGTTTTTGTCGTGTTCACAAGACCCCTTTGGTTAAAGAGACCTCTTCAGGATATGAGAACTTCTAGCCGAGGTTGCTCTAGTCACTCGGAAGGCCCCTCGGCACAGAGGATCCCTTTCAGAGGATGTTTTCCCCTGTCGAGGATGGTGAGCTACTCCTCCCGAAGTTGGTCAGGTCATCTTACCGATGGTGGTAGTGTACCATCTTCCTAAGGTCAGTTTTGTTATTCCCCGAGGGTGATGGTGGATTATCGAGGTTAGGGGGTCAAGGACTGTGGACCCTCTTTTCCCGAGGTTGGTGCTTGCATTCTTCAAGGGTGATGCTTGTCTTTTCTGAGGGTGGTGCTTCGTCAGAGCTTGGGAGTTTAGAGGGTAATAGCCCTTTGGCTATCACATGCCCCCCTCGAAAAGCCGAAGTTATGTCTTCGGTTATTTGAGCAAATCATGGGAGTCTTCGTGGAAGGTGGTGGTTAATTTAGTTGTCATGACTAAATTTTTAGCCAAGGTTATCTTCTTCGGATGGAGTTTTGGCAATTTGAGATGCCTCTCCTAATCAAGGTAGCTCATCTGGTACTCAAGTGGCTTTCCCAGTTTTTGGTTGAATTTTTGATGTTCCCGAAGTTGTTCTGTCAGCCCGAGGTGGATATCCCCTTTCATTGGGCCTATGTCGTTTGTTAGTGAATCGTTACGTCTTCCAATCAGATAAACGCATCACTTCGGATAAGCTTGCCTAGGCCTTCGTGCTGTCAGGAGGCGTGCCCTCGTTTCCTGCGTCGGGTGACACGTGTGATGTGGCAATTGGTGGACAGTTGCTTCGGTTGTATCAACTGTTTCTCTTCACCTTCAAGGGGCAATTATGGTGACGATTCGCCTTCGAGGCATAATTATGGTGACGATTCGCATACCCCCTTCGGCCTATATAAACCTTCCATTCCTCAGAGTTCTCCTTCCTTGCTTTCTTTTTGCTTCCATTTTGCTATCATTTGCTTTCAAGCTTTTTTTCTTTTTCCTATGGCGGCGCGAGCGGCGGTGTGATTTTTGCCTAGTTTTCACGACGGTGTTTAGAAATCCTGAATTCGGCAAGAGTTTTGGTGGGTTCTCCTTTCCGAAGTCCTTCGGTTTCTTGTGTTTCTATTTTTTCTACTATTTCAAAGTCGTCTCCTTCTTTTGAAGTCGTTATTCGGCATTGTTTCCTTTTTTTCTTTTCACCTTTTCGAATTAGGTTTCCCTCTTCCGAATGTCTTCCCCCATTCCGCTCATGTCTGTCCAAACTGTCCCTGAGAGCTGGCTTCCTCTTCATTCTCATCCGAGTTGTACCACTTTGAAGAAGTTAGCGAAGTGGACAACTAAATTCTTTCTCCCTTCTTACGCGGTTATCAGGCTACCCAGACTTGGCCTGTTCAGTTATATGAATAACTCAGACAAGGCTACCGTTTTTCGGGTCCAACTGAAGGCTGGACTTCGGTTTCCTCCGCCGAAGATGATTTGCGACTTCTGCCAATTTCATGGTGTAGCCGTGAATTAGCTTCCTCCCAACTCTTACTCCTACTTCAATGCTTTCCTTTGCATGTGTGGGGTTTTCAAGATAGAGCCCCACTTTGTCATCTTCATGCAGCACTACAAGCTCTTTTCGGTTCCGAAGGGTGGCTTCTATTTTTTGCTACCTTGGGGATCTGGGAGCAAAACGTATATGTTCACCTTCAGGACCAAGGACAGCTGGCGAGGGTGGCAGAAGAAATTCTTCTTCCTGAAGGTGGACGAGGCATGGTCGTATGTGCCGACCAGGTGGGCCTGGGGGATGCTGGAGACGGATGTCGTCGACCCCAGGAAGCTGCTAACTCCTGAGTTAGCAGTGAGGTTTGAGGAGTTCGATGGCCGTGTCTGAGCTGTTGCAAACTGGGACCCTGAGGTCCCTCCAAGCTCCTTGTACCCCTTTCCCATCAAGTGGAATCTTATGGCCGAAGAGGTCCTTCGGGAGTTGGGGGTAATCAAGGAGCACAAAACCAACCTCAACATGCCGAAGCCTGCTATTGATGGGAAGAAGGCATGGCTGGTGATGCTCCTTTGGGGGGAACACATACGAAGCCCTTGTTGAGAGTAAATCATCTTCCAGATTTTGTTATATGTACTCCTCTGGACTTACACTAATGTCTTTCATTTTTCAGAGATGGGGCGATCAGTCCGCTGTATTTTACAAGTCCCTCTTCCTTGGTCAAGCCGAGAAGGGGGAGCAGCAAAAGAAGAAGGCTGCCCCAAAGAGGAGGAAGATGTTGGGAGGAGGGCCATCTTCAGTGAAGAAGTCGAAGAAGGACTCTCTTCCTCCCCATACCACTAAGGCCGATGTCTTGGGGACTTCGGCAGGGGGCTCTTCCGCTGAAGAGCTCGAGGATCGCCGAAGAAGGAAGGGCAAGCAGGTCCCTGCCGATGTACAGGAGGTCAGCGACTTTAAGGAGGATGTCGCCGAAGTTCCTCCAAGTTTGTCCCTTAGCCATTTTTCTATGAGTGTGGGATTTTTTGGCATTTTAGATCTTATAGACGTATGGCTAAAGGATAATGTGCTGATGGAACTTCGGCGTGATTTTGCAGAGGAGCAAGCGCCCATTGTGTGGATGGTGGAGTACGCCCGGAAGCTGGCCCTTTGGCCCACATCCCAAGGGACAAGGTGTCGAAGGAGCCTTTCTGGACCTTCACAAAGGACATGAACCTGTTTTCTGAGGATAGCCAGAAAATGGCTCCTCAGATGGCGAACGGCATCCTCACCAACGCCACTTTCAAGTCCCTTACTGAAGAGTGCCTAAATGAGGAGGTCCTCGTCGCGAGGATGTCCGAACACGCTGCCCTGGTAAATTCTGAGCTTTTTGGGACTTAGAAGATTTTTCTAAGCTTTTATAGCCTTCTGACCCTTACTCAAAGTCTTTCTTTTTTGCAGCTCTTGGCGTATAGTGGATACTTCAGAGCATGGGCAGCAAAGCAGTCTTTGATCCGATCTCAAACCAAAGAGCGCTTGGAGAGAGCCAAGGTAATATGTGCTAGCTCGGTTGTTAAGTATGCCGAGCTGAACAAGAGAGCCAAGGAGGAGGTGTCTAAAGTTCGGGAGGAGTTCTTGAAGATTCAGGAAGAGCTCTTTCAAGATTTCTCCAAGAAACTGTCTGACCTCGGGGAGAAGGTTATCACACTAACTTTGGCTAATGAGGCTTATCGGAAGGGGAAGGAGGAGGACTCTACACTCCTCACGAAGGCCCTCGCAGACAACGCCGAACTTCAAGTTGAGGTTGACGTGCCAAAGAAGAAGAAGAAGAAGAAGAAGAAGAAGAAGAAGACGAAGAAGCTGGAGAAGGAGGTCGCTGAGCTAAAGGATGAGTTGAACGACTTGGCTGTCGAGAAGGACAAAGCTGATCAAGCAACCAAGGTTGCGTCCAAGACAGCTTCTGTTTGGCTCGACACCAAGTTTTGGCCAAGAACCTAGACCTCGACGTCTCCTTTTTGGCCGGTCTGGATATCCCCGAAGGGCCTTGCTGGACATGGTTGAAGATAGAGCACCTCAATCTTCCTTTTGCCCTTCCTCTGGCACGGAAGGATGTGACAGAGGAAGTTCGTGGTGAAGTAGCTCAGGATGGCGAGGTCCCCTAGGCGTCTAGAACCCTGAATAGGCTTTTTTTTTCTTCTTTTTCTTTGTAAATTTCTCCTCGTTGTACAAATACATTAATGAAAAAAAATTTTCCTCCTCCAAAATTTTGCTAAGTCCCAAGACATATTTCTCTTATATTATCTTCGGTACTGAGGGTCAGTTCAACCATTTTCGGTCCAGGTCCCTCAGGAAGATAGTAAGTATCCTTCGCGCTTGTTATCCCGATAACCGCCTTCGGCACACATAGCGCTAGTTTCGGCCAATATCTTTTGGCAAAGCTTTGCCTATTTGTATCAACCATGTTCGGTTATTGTTCCCTTGGAGAAGATGTATCATTTTTGTACATAGGTACTTACACCTTGTTCGGCTAGACTCCTTTGGTGGGACTTTTTTTCCTTAGAAGTTTTTTTAAGTGTAGAATTTTTTCAGGGCATCTGAATGCCATGTGTTCCTAAGTTCTCCACCTTCGGCATCACCAAGCTTGTAGACTCCTAGCCAAACTTCATCAAGAACCAGATAGGGCCCTTCCCAGTTCGCCCGAAGTACTCCGTGAGATGGTCTTCGGGGCTCAAACTCAGCCTTTTGGAGGATGAGGTCCCCTTTCTTGATTCCTTTTCGCTTGACATGCGAGTTCGCAGCGATAGCTACCCTTTCTTGAAAAGCTCTTCTTCTAAGCTTAGCCACTTCTTTGTGTTCGTCAATTAGGTCCAGCTTGGTTCTCAACCCAAGGTCATTCCCCTTTTTGTCGAACACTTGTATCCTTATGGATGGTTGAACCATTTCAATAGGAATAATGGCCTTCGTGCCGAATACGAGAGAGAAAGACGTCTCACCTGTGGCCCTTCAGGGGGTTGTCCGATAGCTCCATAGCACACTAGGAAGTTCTCCTGGCCATTTTCCTTTTGCTTCCTTCAATCTCTTTTTCAAACCATCCTTTATGGTTCTGTTTGACACCTCTACCTGTCTATTGCTCTGAGGATGAGCTACCGGGGTGAAGTGCATTTTTATCCCGAGGTCGGTAGTGAATTCTTGAAACCCCTTGTCAATAAACTGGGAACCATTATCGGCCACTATCACCACCAGTATGCCAAATCTACATACGATGTTCTTCCATATGAACTTCTATATGTCCTTCGCCAATATGGTTGCTAGAGGCTCTGCCTCAATCCATTTAGTGAAGTAATCCACTGCGACTATGCAGAACTTCACTCATCCGGGTGCAGTTTGGAGAGGCCCGATGAGGCCAATACCTATACCACGAAAGGGCAAGGGTAGTTAGCCGGAGTTACCATTTCCGAGGGTAACCTCTGGATGCTAGCGTGTCTTTGGCAATTGTCACATTTGTAGACAAATTACCTTGCGTCCTTCCTCAAGGTGGGCTAGAAGTATCCCTGGCGGAGTAGTACTCCTGCCAGAGCGTCAGTTCCTATATGGGAATCGCAAGCCCCCTCATGGACTTCTTTAAGGACTGTCTCTACATCTTCTTCGCTGACATACCTTTGTAGTGGACTTGCGTACCCTTGTCGGTATAACTCTTCCCCAATCAAGAAATATCGTCTAGAACGTCTTTGCACTGTTGTTGCCTCAAGAGGGTTTTCGAGAAGTTCTGAAGTCATAAGATACTTTTTTATGGGATTTTTCCATCCTCTTTCCAAGGTTGCTATGCTCATTATTGCTATGCTCATGTGACTTAGCACCTCGGTGGACTTTTTTGACTTAGCCAAAGTATCTGCTTCAGTATTGTCCCGACGAGGCACGTTCTTGATGTGTACCGCATCGAACTCCTGGATGAGCTTTGATACGAGGTCGTGATACTTTGCCAAGGTTGGGTCTTTCGCGCCGTAGTCCCCTGCCATTTGTCGGGCCACTAGCTGAGAATCGTTATGGGCCTTTAGGTTTCTCACACCAACTCTTCTGGCCAGGCGCAAACCTGCTATGAGGGCTTCATATTCTGCCATATTGTTGGTGACATTAAACCCGAATTTGATGGTTTTCATGACTTCCATACCTTCGAGACCACGGAGAATTACTCCGGCTCCTTAATGTTCGGAACCAGAGGCCTAGTCAACAAACAGAGTCCACTCAGGTTCATCTTTATCGAGGTTAGGTGGACTGTCTTCGGCAATGAGTGCCTCAACGATGAAGTCTGCCAATGCTTGTGCTTTTATTGCCTTCCTTGGCTCATAGGTGATATCATACTGACCGAGCTCGATGCACCACTTTGATAGCCTTCCTGAGTGGTCTACCTTCTTCATTATATCCCGAAGAGGCAGATTACTTCAGACAATAATAGGGTGCCCTTGGAAATAGGGTCATAACCTTCTGCTTGCATGTACCAGGGCATAAATAGCCTTTTGTAGCAAGGGGTACCTGACTTTGGCACCATGCAGAGACTTGCTCACATAATATACTGGCCATTGCTTTGCCCCCTATTCCTTCACAAGGATTGAACTTACCATATTTTCAGTGACGGCAAGGTATAGTATGAGGGGTTCTCCTTCCCGTGGCTACCGAAGTGTCAGCAAATGAGTTCGGTAGACTTTAAGCTCTTCCCAGGCCTTTTGGCAGCTCTGTTCCAAGGGCGCACCTCAGTTCCAAGGTCACCTCCATTTTTTGCTGCTTTAGTGACGACCTTGAAGAACGATCGACAGCGATCCCCATATCTGGAGATGAATCTGCTAAGGGACGTGATTCGCCCCGTGAGTCTTTGCACATCCTTGGTCATTGTGGGAGTTCAAAATCCTAGCAGGGCCTTGACCTTTTTCGAATTGGCGACAATACCTCTTTCTGACACCATGAATCCGAGGAACTTACCCGCATTTACCCTGAACACGCATTTTTCAGGGTTAAGATGAATTCCGAATGTCCTTAGTTGGTGGAATGTTTCCTTTAAGTCTATGATATGACTATTCGGCAGTTTGCTCTTAACTATCATATCATCGACGTAGACTTCCATGTTTCTCCCGATTTGGGAGCCGAAAACCCTATTCATCAACCTCTGGTACGTGGCCCCCGTATTCTTTAGCCCGAAGGGCATTCTAATATAGTAGTATGTACCAACTTCGGTGATGAAGGTGGTTTTTTCCTCATCTTCGGGGTCCATCTTGATTTGATGATACCCATTGAAGGCGTCGAGGAAGCTATGGAGGCCATACTCGGCGGTTGAGTCCACCAACTGGTCTATTGGCGGCAGAGGATATGAATCCTTAAGGCAAACATCGTTCACATTTCGGAAGTCGATGCACATTCGGAGTTTGTCACTCCCTTCTTTTGTGGTGATAACCATGTTACTAAGCCATTTGGGATATTTGACTTCCCTTATTACGTCCGCCTCCATCAATCGTTGGACTTCCGTTTTAACGAAGTTGTTCTTGTGTGCCGAAAGGCTTCTCTTTTTTTGGCGAATAGGCTTCACGTCAGGGCATATCTTAAGACTATGTTGAATTATGCGAGGGTCTACCCCAGGCATGTCCTTTGGCGAGTAGGCAAATAGATCTTTGTTCATTAAAAGGAAAGATACAAGCTTTTGCTTATCACCTTCGGCCAGCTGTTTCCCTACACGGGTACTTCGGCCAGAGACAAGCTCTACATTCTTAGTTTCAATTTTCTCTGAGTCACTTCTCTCTCCTTCTGTAGCCTCTTTGACCGGTATGCCTTTCTCTTCCGAAGTCTGCATGTGCACTTTCATCGAGCTTTGTCTCGCCTTTACGAAGACCTTTCGGACCTCAGCTTGATCAATAAATATTTCTGTGTCCCTCTCCTTCGTCCTAAAGGTGACCGTTAGGTACTTCATATCTGGTCGGATGTGAAAGTTCCCTTGAGTTTGCCTTTCAAGGATTGCATTGTACGAAGAGGGGACACCAATGACTGAACCTGGTCATGGCTGAGGTGAAGAGCTCTCCATTGTTCTGAACAAAAGCTCCCCTTAACATCAGAGGTACGTCAATCCACCCAAGGACAGGGAGTTTAGAAGGACCTACCCCGAAGGTAGGGGATGTGATAGGTTTGAGGTCATTTTTCCCGATGTCTAAGCTTGGCAACAGGTGGGAGAATAGGACATCGGCATTGGACTCGTCGTCCAGGAGCACCCTTTTTACTTCCCAACTCCCAATCCTTGCCATAATAAGGAGTGGGTCATCATGTGGGAATACTATGGTAGATCCAACTTTCTGAACGAGCTTGTTCGATGGGTTACTGAATTCCATCATCGAGATCTCCTTGGCTTTCCTCTTCCTCTCTACCGAATGTAGTCCAGTGGTGATCATCTAGATTACTCCAGCCGATGGTGGAGGATTCTTCTTGGGACTTCGGTTCTGACGTCAGTTGGAATCGTAGTCCTCATCGTCCTTTCTTTCCTCCTCCTTCCTTCCCTTGGGAGAGGGCATCCATAGGTACTAGCGAAGTTGGCCCTGCTTGATCAGGGACTTGATGTACTTCCTGAGTTGGAAGCAATCTTCAGTGTCATGACCGTGATCCTAATGGAATTGACAGAATTTCTTCATATTTTTCTTGTTTTCCGAGGTCATGCCCTTTGGTTGCTGGATCTGGGTGCCTTGCCTTTCCATTGCCAATAGTATGTTCGTTCTCGTGGTGTTCAAGGGGGTGAACATCACTGGTTTCTTCCCCATCTGCTTTCGAGGTCTCCCTCCACCTTCGATTGGGTACCGAGGTTGGCTGCTTTGTCTTTCGGGGCGCATGTGCTCAGACTTTGGCCCGTCCATCCTAAGCTCCTCAGCCATCATGTGTTGTTCCGCCCTTTGGTAGAATTCTCCAAGGGTGTCCGGGGGCTCTTTAGAGAACTCATAGAAGAGTTGTGAGTCTCTCCGAAGTCCCCTTATCATGGCGAGGATGCATATTTTGGGACAGAAGTCCGGCACACTCAAGGCTTCACGATTGAACCTTTTGACATAGTCATGAATGGTCTCCCCATTCTTTTGCGCTAAGTTGAACATCTGAACGGGCATCTTCGCCATTGGCCTGCTACCGATGAACTGCTGCGTGAATGTTGTGGACAGCTCTTGGCAACTCATTATAGTTCTAGGGGCGATGGAGTTGTACCATGCGGTTGCCGGGTCGGAAAGGGTGACCTCAAAGCACTTGCAAAGGGTAGCATCATCGGCACCGTGTAGCGCCATGCTACGCCTGTACTTGGTTAGGTGGGCTTGAGGGTCACTACACCCATCATAGGTTTCCAAGAGAGGCACCCAAAAATTGCTTGGCATTGGTGCTGCCACTACCGTTTGGACGAAGGGTGACTCTTCTCCGGTAAAGGTCTCAAATAGCCTTGACCAGACAGGCTTTCGGGTGATCTGCCTCTTTACCTTTTCTAACCTCTCTAGGATCTTTTCCATGAGGATGGTGGTGCTGGACTCTCGCTGCCTAGAGGCCTCCGGTAAAGGAGAACGATGCCTCCTTTTCGGGGAGTATCTTTGGCGGTGGGGGGATTGTGATCTCTTTTCTGGTGAAGAACTTCATCGACAGGAAGTCCTAGCCCCATTAGACCCCGTTTCTCCAGTATGTCGGCCTTTGGGGGATACGTCCTCCGTTGAGGACTCGTTATAGAAGTCCCCACTCCCTGAACTCCGGTGAGTGGACTTCAGGCTTCTCTCTCGACGGGGAGTTGGTGAAGAGGCCCTTCGGCCCGAAGATGGTTGTTACCACCTTTGGTCCAACTGTTGCGTCATTTTAGCCATAACAGAGCACTGAAAATCACGTAGGAAGCTCATCGTGATCGTTAGAGGACGTTCGTCCTTAGGCGAAGAAGTCCCTATGATGGGTTGTTCGGCCGCCAATTGATTCTCTGGCACGGATGGGGACTTCGGAAGTCCCTTATTTTTATAATGCCGAGTCTCAACGACGACTACCTGAGGATGAGTTCCCACAGACGACGCCAAATGATGCCCGTCGGCATCTTCGCTGTACGACATGGTAGGCTTGAGAGGGACTTCCAGTATGGAGATGCTGGTAGAAGAGACTTCCGTCGTGAGATTGATTGAGACAAAAAGAACAGGGGTTAGGAGGTCCTCGGATTGTGTTTCTAGGGGAGGAACCTCCGACGCCCAAGTCAATATTTGGCAACTAAAGAGTAGTGAATGAAGAGTAAAGAGTAGAGTTCTATTGAGAGTTCAGCCTGTGTCCTTACCAAGGTTGTTTCCCCAAGTATTTATAGGAGGACATTGGGAGAAGTCCGTTTCACACAGCCCGCTCAGATCATGAGACGTGTTCGGTCAGATGCGGTCCGTACCTTTGGGGATGAGGATCTCCAACTAGCCATAGGCCGTTCTGGCCAGAAGTCAGGGTTGTGGGAGGCCTGTGTGTCAGGGGAGTGTGCGAGGTCTCTGTGTCAGAGGCTCCTTAACCATTTTTGTCGTGTTCACAAGACCCCTTCGGTGAAAGAGACCTCTTCAGGATATGAAAGCTTTTAGCCGAGGTTGCTCCAGTCACTCGGAAGGCCCCTTGGCACAGAGGATCCCCTCCGGAGGATGTTTTCCCCTGCCGAGGATGATAAGTCTACTCCTCCCAAAGTTGGTCTGGTCATCTTACCGATGGTGGTAGTGTACCATCTTCCCGAGGTTAGTCGTATTATTCCCTGAGGGTGATGGTGGATTATCGAGGTCAGGGGGTCAAGGACTGCGGATCCTCTTTTCCCAAGGTTGGTGCTCGCATTCTTCGAGGGTGATGCTCGTCTTTTCCGATGGTGGTGCTTTGTCAGAGCTTGGGAGTTTGGAGGGTAATAGCCCTTTGGCTATCAAATGCCTCAATAAAATATCATGACTTAATGTGCAAAACACAATCATCTAATGATTGGCTTTTGGGCATAGCATTTATAAACTACTACTTGCACTAAAGCCGATCCATGTATCTAATACTAATGGATCTAGAATGACTATTATGTTTTTACTGCTTAAGAGGTTTCATCACTAGATCGGCAATATTGCTATATGTTGAGGTCCTACATATCCTCACATCACCCCTTTTGATGATCTCCGTAATAAGATGATAGCATCAGAGTATGTGTTTGGATCACCTATGAGATCAAGGTTCCTTAGCTTGTGCAATTGCTCCATTGTTGTCACAATAGAGCTTTATCAGGTTGGCAATGCTCAGAACCAGACCAAGTAACGTGACAAACTTCTTGATCTAAACTACCTTTTTGGAAGCATCAGAGGTGACAATCTACTCATATTTTGTTGTAAAATCTGCTACTGTCACTTATTTTGAACTTTTCCAACTCACAGCACCACCACCAATCCAAAACACATAACTAAATTGTGATTTGAAATCATCCTTATCGAATTGGAAACTAGCATCGGTGTAACCCCTTGCAATTAGTTCATCCTTATCTCGATAAACCAAGAATGCATCCTTCATCCTTTTCAAGTTCTTAAGGATATTCTTAAAAGCTGTCCAGTGGTTCCCAGTAGGGTTTGATTGGTACCTGGTCATCATGCTCAATGTATATGAGAAATTGGGATGAGTACATATTATGGCATACATGAAAGATCCAATTGCTGAGGTTTATGGAATCTTACTCATGCATTCTTTTTCCTCATATGTACGAGGACACCGAGATCTAGAGAGAGTTATACCATGTGACTTGGGCAATAATTTTTTTCTTGGAGTCTTGCATACTAAACCTCTTTAACACCTTGTCAAAAGTATATACTTTGACTTAGGCGAAGTAGTTTTCTAGATTTATCTTTATAGATCATAATACCTATATATAGGCTATTTCAACCAAGTTCTTCATAAAGAAACATTTCCCCAGCCAAGTCTTGACAGATTGTAGCTCAGGAATGTCATTTCCGATGAATAGTTTGTCATCTACATACAACACCATGAAGACAATAGCGCTCCCACTATCCATCTTGAAGACACAAGGTTCATCTTCATTTTTGATAGATCCAAACTCTTTGATTATGTCATTAAAATGAAGATTCCAGTTGCAAGAAGCTTGCTTCAATCCATAAATGGACCTTTGCAATTTGCACATTTTATTGGCATTCTCTAGAGTGACAAAGCCCTCAAGTTGTGTCATGCACACACCCTTAAGTAGTTTTTCATTAAGGAAGGCGGTTTTAACATCCATTTGCCTTATCTTATAATCATAGTGTGCAGTAATAGCCAATAAAATTTGGATCGATTCAAGCATGGCAACTGGTGAAAAAGTTTCATTATAGTTAATACCATGAATTTGCTTGAAACTTTTTTGCAATCAAGTGTTCCTTAAAGGTAATCACATTGCCAAAGATGTTAGTTTTCTTCTTGAAAACCAATTTGCACCTTATGGGTTTTATCCCTTTAGGTGGATTAACCAAAGTCCATACTTGGTTTTCATACATGGATTCTATCTTGGATTTCATGGATTTTAGTCACTTTTCAGAGTCTGGTTCCAACATTGCTTGTTGGTAGGTTATTGGCTCATCTTGATCCATGAGCATCATATCACCAATATGAGTCACAAGAAATTAAAATCTCTCAGGCTCATACCAATTCTTACCAAACCTATGTAGGCTCTGTGACATAGGAATAGACTCTTGAACCATAATATCTTGTAGTGTCTGTTTGGGTTCTATTTCATGTTCAATGTCCCCTTGTTGTTTTCAAATTTCTTTGAGTTCTACTTTCCTCCAACTGGTTCCTTTAGTGATAAACTCTTTTTTTTTTTAGAAAAACACCAGTTTGAGCAAGAAACGCTTTCTGTTTAGAAGGATTGTAGAAATAGTAACCTTTTGTTTCTTTGGGATACTCATAAAAAAAAAACATTTATTAGATTTGGGCTCTAGCTTGTCCGAGGATTGACATTTCATGTAAGCTTCGTAGCCCTAACTCTTTATAAAAGATAGACCGGCATGCCCCACACTCCATATCTTATATGGCCTCTTGTGAACCGATTTAGATAGAACTCGGTTTACTGTAAAAACAGCTGTCTTTAGAGCATATCTCCAAAAGGAGTTTGGAAGGTCAACTTGACTCATCCTAGATCAAACCATATTTACCAGTGTTTGATTTCTCCATTTGAATACACCATTCCATTGAGGTATACTAGGTGGAGTGAGTTGTGATATTATACCACACTTCTTTAGATAGTCAAGGAATTCTTGGTCCAAGTATTCTCTATCTTGATTTGATTGAAGTACTTTGATACTCTTCTCGAGTTGATTATGTACTTCATTCTTAAATTCTTTAGACTTTTCAAAGGACTCTAACTTGTGTTTCATAAGATAAAAGCCATATTTACTGAAGTCATCAGTAAAAGTAATAAAGTATTAGAAGCCTCCTTTAGCTTGTGTAGATATAGGCCTACATACATCACTATGTATGAGTCCTAGTAAGTCATTGGCTCTTTCATTATGCCTAGTGAAAGGGGGTTTTGGTCATCTTGCCCAATAAAAATGATTCACATATCTTATATGATTCAAAATTAAATGAGTCCAAGAGTCCATCTTTATGGAGCTTGGATATACTGGTCTCATTTATATGTTCCAAATGACAACGCTAAAGATAGGTCAAGTTTGAATCATTCAATTTTACCTTCTCGATATTCATATTATAGATTGAAAATTTGAGTTCTAGAACATACAAAACCATTGCTAAGTCGAGCATTTCCATAAAATATTTCATTTAAACAAATGGAGCAACACTTGTCCTTTATTATAAATGAAAAGCCTTTCTTGTCAAAGGAAGAAATAGAAATCAAATTTCTACTAATAGTAGGCACATAATAGCAATTGTCGAACCCATTAGGCAAAGTGAAAACATAAGTCCTAATGGCTAATTCAGCAACTCTTGCTTCATTTCCCAAATGCAAGTCTACTTCACCTTAGGCCAATCTTCTACTCTATTTAGATCCTACACATTTGCACAAAAGTAAGATCCATATGTAGTTTCCAATACCCAAGATGAAGAAGTAGAAAAATTATCCTTTATAACAAAAATACAAGAAGTGGAAGTCTTACTTCCTTTCTCCTTATCGAGTTCTTCAAGATAGAGCTTGCAATTGTGCTTCTAATGTCTAGGTTTCTTACAATGAAAGCATTCCCCTTCCTTAGCCACACCATCAAACTATTTTAGTGCACTAAAAGAAGAATTAGCATTGAAATTTCCATTAGCTTTATTTTTCTTCTTGTTGGCCTTTTGTTTTCCCTTGCCCTTCTAAACCATCACAATGGGCTTAGCCTTCTTAAGGTATTGCTTAGTAGCTTTCAATATGTTGAGCAATTCAAGGAGAGATTTGTTAAGATCATTCATGTTGTAGTTCATGATGAATTGACTGTAGCTTTCTGGCAATGGTTGTAGGACTACATCAATAGCCAAATCTTTCTGAAGAGCAATTCTCAAACTCTCAAGATTCTCAAAGTAGCCAATCATCTTGAGCACAAGAGAACGGGACTTTCTTCAGACATTTTGCACTGAAATAAAGTTTTGGAGGTCTCAAACCTCTCTTGCTGAGCTTGCATTTGAAAGAGCATCTTAAGGTGTTTGATTATATCAAACGCCCCCATGTTCTCATGTTGCGTTTTAAGCTCAGATTCTATGGTTATTAGCATCAAACAAAAAACATCCAAAAAATCATCAGAATGCTTCTTTGAAGCATCTCTTTCAGCTCTTGGAGTATTGGCAATAGACTCATCTAGAATGGCTACTTTAGGATATAAACCTTTCTCTCTTGCTTGAGGACTACCCTTAAATTTCAGTACCATTTAAGAAAGTTGGTTATGTTAGCTTTTTCTTCTCTAGGATCGATCATGATGGCACTGTTGATGTATTTTGTACCATGATAATCTACAATAATAAATATGTTGTGTGAGAGTCATGCATTTTAATTCATTTAATAAGGAATTTTATTAAATGATGCTCCCACCATTTTACTCAAAATAATAACCTCAATATTGTTTTGGAATACCTTGATGCTAAGGCCTTCTACAAGGCAAAGATCCATATTTCACCACAACTTGACTCAGCTTTGACTTTTCTCCCAAGTTATAGCTATTTAGGTAGGCTACTCCTTGCCAATTGCTTCTCATGCAACTCTTTGATAGTTGGATGAACAACATTTTTCCAAGCTTATCTCATGAACTTACACCCAACTCTTTGCCTTTAAGTCTCCAATTATGTTGGGGTGACTGATGCAAACCCTTTCGGTATAATGACCAAGAAATGCGCCCAAGATGTTTTCCAAGCTCCACAAGACATCAAAAAGACTGCATTTAAACCCCCACCCCTAATCAACTCATGATTATAAACAAGAAGTATAAGAAAATGAAGAACATGTAGGGTTTTGGGAGCCAAACAACTGTAGCAGAATTTAACTGAAACCCTCCAAGATCTAAGTGAAACAGGGTAAATAGGATGTTCAAAAATTTTCATGCCTAACTTCGGTTGAGAACTTTCACCCAACTATAGAGTTGAATCATAAAACTTGAACAGTTGACGTGTTCAAGCTCTCGATGGCTTCCACACGAGCTTTTCGGGATCACCATGCTTCCATCACAGCCCGGCAGATGCATTTCTCTTGTGCTTGCAATGCTAGCTTGCGTCCTCCAAGGAGTAGCAAGAGAAGAGTGTGGCTGTCCTTTTTGGGAGGCTAGGGCAAGGCTGCGAATTTCTCACTAAAATTTTTATTTATAGTGAGACTCAACTTCTAGGCTTAATGGGTTTCAAAGCCCTAATCTAATTTGGCTTTAATTTCGGGCTTAATAATGGCTCAACTTTTGGGCCCATTATTAATAAGAAATTATTATGAAACCATAACCCAAATAATTAGCCCATGCACTCCAATAATCCAAATAGCTCTACGTGTGCGACCTAATACGCTCTTACCACGTTGGCAATGATCATAAATCACATTTATGATCATAAGCAATGAGCGGAGTCAAGCAACACATCATTGCTACCCAAGTGACAAGGTTTGTTGGTGATTCGACTAAACCTTTATGATCATTACCCATATATGCCATTGTCCCTTTGTCCAAGATATCAAGACTAAGCACGAGACATGGAATGTGTAATTATCGTATAGCCCAATCTTTGGTTTCTTGATTACCGAGTAGAATATCTTAAACTGATGACATTGATATCATATATCAACTCATTCGAGCATGGCCATGCATTTTCTAAGTCTCACTCTATCAAGGGGCCCGAAGATATCACTCTCATTACATAGGAGTGACAAATCCCATCTTGATCATACAAAACCTTTCGCATGATATGTGACATACCCAATGACCTCCTTTAAGTTTACTCAGTTACAAGCAACAAAGGGAAGTATCAAAATATATGACTCACATGTAGGGAAGATTGATGATCTTAGGTCAAAGGACTACATATTCCATGATCACTATGAGAATCACGTATGACACTCATATAATGATCCATATAGCGTTCTCATGGTGGGTTGGTCCAGTAACAAGTTCTCCAACTTGTACCCATATGCAGACTAGATATATCATATTAGCTCCACATATGCTAGTCGTTATGTATGATTGTAATCCACTCCATAATAATACTAGACCAGGGACATTTGATAATATCATTATTCTAGGGTTACAATTATGTTTATTACATTACGTAGAAACAAAACAACAAACATAATTGATGGATTAATGCCTTAATAAAACATCATGACTCAATGTGCAAAAATAAAATTATCTCATGATTTGCTTTTGGGCACAACACTAACAGAACAAAAGCAACTTGTGCACCAAGGTAGTCCTCAAAGAACTAAAGAGATTTTCTCTCCAAAGTAGCAATATTGTTTTGTATAAAGGTTGTGTTTTACAACCAGAATATGTACCTATTTATAGGCCTAAAATAGGGCTAACGAAATACATAGCCTAAGTCACATAGGAAACCTAGGTACAAAGAATTAAAGAAAACCTAGTCAAACTAGAGCTCTTACACCCTTTTAACACACGTTCAAGGTGTGCAACGTTTGCCACTTATCCTATATGACCTAAATCAATTCCATAGCCTAAATAATGTGCTAAATAATGTAAATAATCAGGAAAATAAATAAAATAAAGTGAAAATATAAGTTTGGCCCTAAAAACCCCAAAATGGTCTTCTTGGGTACGCTTATGAGCTCTTTAGGGTTTTTGCTTGTATCTTTAGCTCCAGAATTGAATATTTGAGTTCCATTGGCGTCCTATTAGATGTTGGAAAGAGGCCTTGGAAGCTTAGAGCTCAAAGATCTAGCTTGTAGAAAAAAGAATGGCCTTGAAACACTTCAAGGAGGTTTCAAGGGTGCACTTGAGGGGTGCCCTTGGGGCTGATTGTCTTGTGACTTATCCAGGCACTCTAGGACTGAGTACCAAGCTTGGGTATCATCCTCATATGGTGTCTTCAAGGTTCCAATAGATCCATGTGAAAATCCATGTCTATCCTCCATGAAGAAGCTTGAGACAAAGGCTTAAAGTGCATTAGTGAGCTCCTTAGCTTTCTTCCTTGTCATTGGTCCACTGGATATCTTCAAGGGGTCCTTGCCATCCTTGGTTGTGCCTTCCTTGAACATATCAACCCCCCTCCTTAAAAGGATTCATCCATGAATCTGCATGTTCAAACAAAGACAAATCAAAAACACTGAAAGTGCCACTCATATTGTACTCACCTAGCAAGTCTAACATGTATGCATTGTCATTGATCCTCTTGATCATTTTGAATGGACCATCTCCTCTTGGATGAAGCTTAGTCCTTCTTGCAACTGGAAATCTCTCCTTCCTCATGTGCAACCGAACCCAATCTCTAGGCTCAAAGACAACTTTCCTTCGGCCTTGGTTGGCTTTTGTTAGCAACTTGTTGATTTTTGTGGTCAATTTGTTGTTTAACCTTTTCATGCAACCTCTTGATGCTCTCGGCCCTTTTACTACCATCTAAACTAGAAACCTCATGAGTAGGTAATGGTAAAAGATCTAATGGAGTTAGAGGATTAAAACCATACACAATCTCAAAAGGTGAAAATCCAGTAGTAGAATGCATGGCCCTATTGTAAGCAAACTCTACATGAGGCAAACGATCTTCCCATGATTTCAAATTCTTACCAATGATAGCTCTAAGCATAGAGCCTAAATTTCTATTGGTTACCTCAGTTTGCCCATCAGTTTATGGGTGGCAAGACGTAGAAAACAAAAGCTTAGTGCTAGGTTTCCCCTGCAAAGTTCTTCAAAAGTGACGTAGGAACTTAGAGTCCCTATCCAAAACTATGGTCCTTAGAACTCTATGAAGTCTAACAACTTCCTTGAAAAATAACTCAGCCACATGTATCGCATCATCAGTCTTATTACATGGAATAAAGTAAGCCATTTTAGAAAACCTATCAACTACAACAAAAAGTGAGTCTCAGTTTCCTTTAGTTCTAGGCAATCCAACAATGAAATCCATTAAAATGTCAACCCATGGATGAGTAGGGGTAGGAAGTGGTGTGTATAACCCTTGTGAAGTGTGAGTGGGCTTCGCCTTCCTACATGCTATGCATTGATCACAAACCTTCCTTACATCCTTTACCATATTTGGCCAATGATAGTGGTCCTTCAAGGTATGCAAGGTTTTGGCTTGTCCAAAGTGTGCCATAAGTCCTCCACAATGAGTTTCCTTTATGAGTAGTTCCCTAAAAGATGTCTGAGGAATACACAACCTGTTTTCCTTGAAAAGAAACCCATTAACTTGATAAAACTTCTCAAAAGCAAATTTAGAACACTTAACATAAATCTCACCAAAGTCATGATCTGAAGCATATAAATCCTTCAAGTGCTCAAACCCCAACACTTTAGCATCCAAAGTAGAAAGTAATGCATACCTCCTAGAAAGTGCATCCGCCACTACACTATCCTTACCTTGCTTGTATTTAATAACATATGGGAATGACTTAATGAATTCCACCCACTTAACATGCCTTCTATTCCACTTACCTTACCCATTAAGAAACTTAAGGGCTTGATGGTCAATATGAATGACAAACTCCCTCAGCCAAAGATAATGTTGCCAAGTCTCCAAAGCTCTCACCAAAGCATAAAGCTCCTTGTCATAAGTGGGATAGTTCAAAGTTGCACCATTTAACTTCTCACTAAAGTATGCAATAGGACGGCCTCCTTGCATCAACACAGCTCCAATGTCTATACCTGAAGCATCACATTCAACCTCAAAAGTATTAACAAAATTAAGTAAAGCTAGAAGTAGTGCATTACATAACCTTTTCTTTTATAACCTGAAAGCCTCCTCTTGAGCTTTCCCCCACTTAAATCCTACGTTGTTCTTAATAACTTCAGTTAGAGGTGAAGCAATGGAAGAAAAATTCCTTACAAACCTCCTATAGAAGCTAGCTAACCTATGGAATGATCTTACCTCAGTGATAGAAGATCGGGTCGGCCATTCTTGTATGGCCCTTACCTTCTTTTGATCTACCTCAATTCCATGTGAACTTACAACAAAACCAAGGAAAAAAACTTTGTCAACACAAAAGAACACTTCTTTAAGTTAGCATACAACTTTTGCCCTCTTAAAGTGCTTAGTACTTGTGTGAGGTGTCCAACATGCTCTTCTAGGTTCTTGCTATATACTAAGATATCATCAAAGTAAACAACAACAATACCAATGAAGTCATGCAAGACATGATTCATAAGTCTCATGAAAGTACTAGGAGCATTAGTTAACGTAAAAGGCATGACTAACCATTTATAAAGTCCAAATTTTGTTTTAAAAGTAGTTTTCCATTCATCCTTTTCCCTCATCCAAATTTGATGGTACCCATTTTTTAATTCAATTTTTGAAAACAAAGTATAACCATACAACTCATCAAGCATGTCGTCAAGTCTAAGGATAAGATGTCTATACTTTACAGTGATTTTGTTGACTGGCCTACAATCCATGCACATGTGCCATGAACCATCCTCCTTTGGCACTAAAAGGATAGGTACGGCACAAGGGCTCATGCTTTCCCTCACAAAGCCTTTAGCCAACAATTCCTCCACTTATTTCTCAATCTCCTTAGTCTCTTCGAGGTTGGCTCTATAAGTTTGCCTATTTGGAGGAGGTGCACCCGAGACTAAGTCAACTTGATGCTCAATGCCTCTAATGGGGGGTAAACCTTTTGGGTCTCTAGGGAACACATCCTTAAAGTCCTTCAACAAAGAAAAAACAACACTAGGAAGATGTGTTAGTTCGTTGATAACAAGTATAGACTTTTTGTAAAGTAAAAGAAGCATTGGTCTTTGTGCTTGAATGGCTTTCCTCACATCACTCATTTTTGCAATGTAGCACTTTTTCTTTCCACTCAACTTTTCCTCTTGGGAACTCTTGACTCTTCTTCCCTTTATGTTCACTCTTCTCACTTGATCTCTTGGTTGTTCTCTTCGCTTTCCCCTCTTCACTCTTGCCCTCAACTTTCCCCTCTTTTTCTTTTCTCTCAACCTTACTTTGAAGCTTTCTTTGATCCTCTAAAACTTGTTGTGGTGAAAGTGGAACAAGTGTGATTGGCTTTCCTTCTTGGACAAAAGAGTTCTTTTCTCTATCATGTGTGAGCTTCTTATCAAATTACCACAGCCTCCCAAGTAAAATGTGATAAGCATGCATAGGAACAACATCTCAAAGAACTTGATCATGGTAAGTACCAATCTTAAAGTGAATTGAAACTTGCTTTACCACCTGTACCTCTCCTACATTATTCAACCATTGAAGCTTATATGGTTGGGGGTGCTTTTGTGTAGGAAGCTTCAATTTCTCCACCATGGTTGAGCTTGCTACATTTGTGCAACTTCCTCTATCAACAATGAGGCTGCACACTTGGTTTTTGATTCGGCACCTAGTGTGAAAGATGCATTCTATTTGATTGTCTTCCTTCTTGGCTTGCACATTTAGAGCCCTTCTTGCCATAAATGCAAAATCTCCCTCCTTGGGCTTAAGTGTGTTTTGCTCCTCCTCCTTCAAAGGTGGTGTCTCTTCCATGGCATCTTCATCCTCAGGTGTAATCTCTCCATCATCTTTAAGAATCATCACCTTCTTGTTTAGGCAATCCCTCATATAGTGACCCTTGCCTCTACACTTGAATCATTCTATATTCTTTTCCTTAGGTACATCTTTAGGTGAGGCTTTAGACTTGTCTTATTGAGGTCGAGACAAGCCTCATTTGGTGGCCTCCATTCTTGGCTTAAGTGCTTCCTTATTCCATGCTCCCCTCTATGTGGAGCTTCCTCCTTGAGACATTTTGGATGCCTTAGACTTTTTGATGATCTTCTTGGCCTTAGTGGCATGGTGATGCAAATCCTCCATGTTAACATATGGCATCATCTCCAATTTGTTGGCAATCTCATGGTTAAGGCAATTGATGAATCTAGCAATGATGGTCTCCTCATCCTCAATGATGTTGGCTTGGGTCAAGGTCATCTCCAAATTTTTGTGGTAGTCCTTCACACTCTCTTGGCCTTGCACAAGCCTTTGAAACTTGAGGTGTTGGTCTTTATAGTAATAACTAGGCGCAAATCTCCTCCTCATTAAGGCTTTAAGGGCTCTCCATGTGCTTATGGGCTCTTTCTTATTCTTTATCCTAGAAGTGACAACCTGATTCCACCATACAAGAGCATAATTAGTGATCTTAATTGTAGCCAATTTAACCTTGTTTTTCTCATAATAATGATGGCAATCAAACACCATCTCAATTTTTTGCTCCCATTCCTAATATGCATCTGAATCACTCTTCCCTTGGAAGGATGGAATAGTAAGCTTGATGGAGTTGAGATTGTTGTCCTCCCTTGGCTCCCCTTCCTTGGAAGCCCATGGTCATGCCAAAATCCTTCTTCCTCCTCGGGTTCTTCTCTCCTTGGACCTCTCATTGGCTACAAGATGGGATTAGGTCTCCTTGGGAACCTCAAATCTATGTCCTCAATCCTCCCCACATGTCTATTGAGAGTTTCTTGAAGTTCTCTCATGGTAGGCTCCTCATTGTGTCTCACTTCCATTTTCCTATCCTCATGGCCCTCTATACTCTAAAATAAAAAATCCTCATACACTTACCTTATGTGTTTCAGTCAAAGTTGAACATTGAAAACACTCAATTTGTTAGTGAGATATTGCTATTTAAAGAGTCCTCAAAAGTTCTAAGAAAACATTCCTCAAAGCACACAAGAAAACTTGAATTCTTGAAAACAATTTTGACTCCAAAATAGAAGTGGGCTAAACAAGCTTTAAAAGACTCTAGGAAGCTCTTGCAATTGATGATCACAAGAACCACAAAGAAAAGATTTTTGGCTCAAAATAATGGTTTAGGGATTGTGGGTGCAAAAACCAAAACATTATGTGTAAGCTGCTTTTGCAGACCTTTTCTTTTCTTTGTTCCTTTTTTTAATTCTTTTTTTTTTTACTTGCTGTTTGATGCCAAAACAACTTTCTTCTTGAAGTTCCTTGTTGCCAAAGACAAAAATTTATATTTCTTTTTGGCCAAGATAAGAAACTATTGAAAATTTGCACAATTTGAAACAACTTTTTGGTACCGAAACTTCCTAAACTTGGATCCTTATTTTTTTTGGATGTTTTCTTAAATCTAGAATGCTGTAAAAAATGAAAAAAAGAGATATTAATAGGGCTGGACTCAAAATAGAAAGATAAGAGACAAAAGAGAACAAATGGATTAAAATTGAGAACACAATGTAACACTAGTTGACTTCTTTTTGTTGTTTTTGGTTGTTTTGATTGGAAACAAGGCTAGAAAAAGAACATAGACTTGAAACAAGAATAAAAAGGATTAAAATAGAGAATTAAAACATGAAATTAATGAAAAAAATTGAAAGAAAAATTAAGAGAAACAAGAATACAAAGATATGTCCTTCGGATGGAACTTGTGGCCTTGATACCAACTAATGTGAACCCCTTTGGTTAATGACCACGAAATGTGCCCAAGATGTTTTTCAAGCTCCATAAGACATCAAAGAGATTGGATTTAAACCCCCACCCTTAATCAACTCATGGTTAGAAACAAGAAGTATAAGAAAACCAAGAACACAAGCAACTTCTACACCAAGGTAGTCCTCAAAGAACAAAAGAGATTTTCTCTCCAAAGTAGCAATATTATTTCATATAAAGGCTGTGTTTTACAACCAAAATATGTGCCTATTTATAGGCCTAAAATAGGGTAAAATACTCAGCAAAATATGCAGCCCAAGTCACATAGGAAACCTAGGTACAAAGGACTAAAGAAAACTTAGTCAAACTAGGACTTCTACACCCTTTTAACATATGTTTAAGGTGTGCAGTGTATGCCACTTATCCTATGAAAACTAAATCAATTCCATAGCCTAAATAACATCCTAAATAATATAAATAATCAGGAAAATAAATAAAATAAAGTGCAAATACAAGATTGGCCCTAAAAACCCCAAAATGGTCTTCTCGGGTGCACTTATAGGCTCTTTAGGGTTTTTTCTTGTATCTTTAACTCTAAGCTTGAATATTTGAGTTCCATTAGCATGATTCTTCCTCTTAGATGTTGGAAAGAGGTTTTGAAAGGTTAGAGCTCAATGATCTAGCTTGTAAAAAAAAAAATGGCCTTGAAACACTTCAAGGAGGTTCCAAGGGTGCACTTGAGGGGTACGCTTGGGGTTCCTTGTCTTGTGACTTGTCTAGGGACTCTAGGACTAAGTACCAAGCTTGGCCATCATCCTCATATGGTTTCTTTAAGGTTCTAGTAGCTCCTTGTGAAAATCCATGTCCATCCTCCGTGAAAAAGCTTGAGACAAAGGCTTGAAGTGCACTAGTGAGCTCCTTAGCTTTCTTCCTTTTCATTGGTCCACTAGATATCTTCAAGGGGTCCTTTCCATCCTTGGTTGTGCCTTCCTTGATCATATCAGTGACTTAGTTATATCATACCTAAAGTTAGCAATTTGGATATCACTATTATCCTATCGCATATTACCGAGATGAACATAGGTACTTTGCTTTGGCAAACCCACCCAATGTTGATCTAAGTCTTGGCGAGTGCCAATATTTGGAAAACATCACATTTAATGACTTAATATTTTGCTTGTGGGATTTTACTTTGATCTTACCAAGTATTATCTTCGGTTGTCTTATACATGCATCACATACAAATATAAAACATGCATCTCACGCCAACAACTAATTAAACATGACATGGCTATAGCCCAAACTATGTGATATTCTCATGCTAATAAGAATATCATAAAAGCCTAAGAAAATAAAAAGTCTTCATAAGCTTCTTCTCTTCCTTACTTGGTTGTCTCCTTGTAGTCAGCTCTTTAGACACACCACCTCAGACGTTCCCAAAAAGTATAATTACATCAATGATAAAAACTTTGAGAGAGGAGCAAAGTGAGAAGAGAAGGCAGAATGAGAGTAATAAAGAAAGGCACGACATGTAGGCCGTATTTATAAATACAACCAACTAGGGCTGTAACCATGAACTATGCTTAACAACAATCATCATATCATGTCAAATCTTATTAAACAAGAAAATGCATGCCAATTAAAGCGGGTTTGTTAACCAATTTTTTAATGTTGTGATTTGCAAACCTAAGTAGCGATCCCGTTAGCCGATTAACGGGTGGTGTCAAGTTTTAGTGTTGTGCTCAAAAGCCAATCATGAGATGATTGCATTTTTGCACATTGAGTCATGATATTTTGTTAAGGCATTAATCCAGTAATTATGCTTGTTGTTTTGTTTTTGCATAATGTAATAAACGTAATTGTAACCCTAGAATAATGATATTCTCAAATGACCCTGGTCTAGTATTATTGTGGAGTGGGTTACAATAATACATAATGACTAGCATATGTGAAGACTAATATGAGATATGTAGTCTACATATGAGTACAAGTTGGAGAACTTGTTACTGGACTGACCCAACATGAGAACGCTACATGAATTATTATATGAGTGTCATAAGTGATTCTTATAATGATCATGGTATATATAGTCCTTTGACCTAAGATCATCAAGGTTCCCTACATGTGAGTTCATACTTTGATACTTCTCTTTGTTACTCGTAACTGAGTGAACTTGAAGAAGGTCATTAGGTATGTCACATATCATGCGGAGGGTGTTGTATGATCAAGTTGGGATTTGTCCCTCATATGTAACGGGAGTGATATCTTTAGGCCCCTGATAGAATAAGACTTAGAAAATGCATGGCCATGCTCAGATGAGTTGATATACGATATTAATGTCATCAGTTTAAGTTAGTCTACTCAGTAATCAAGAAACCAAAGATTGGGCTATACAAAAGTGACACATTCCATGTCTCATGCCTAGTCTTGATATCTTGGACAAAGGGACAATGACATATATGGGTAATGATCATAAAGGTTTAGTTGAATTACCGACAATCTTGTCACTTGGGTAACAATGATGTGTTGCTAGACACTGATCATTGCTTATGATCATAAATGTGATTTATGATTATTGCCAACGTGGTAAAAGCGTATTGGGTCACATACATAGAGCTATGTGGATTATTAGAGTGCATGGGCTAATTATTTGGGTTATGGTTTCACAATAATTTCGTATTAATAATGGGCCCAGAAGTTGAGCCATTATTAAGCCCGAAATTAAAGCCTAATTGGATTAGGGCATTGAAACCCATTAGGCCTAGAAGTTGAGTCTCACTATAAATACAACTTTTAGTAAGAAATCTGTAGCCTTGCCCTAGCCTCCCAAAAAGAGACAACCCCACTCTTCTTTTGCAATTCCTTGGAGGACGCAAGCTAGCACTGTAAGCGCAAGAAAAATGCATCTGCTGAGACGTGGTGGAAGCGTGGTGATCCTGAGAAGCTTGTGTGGATACCATAGAGAGCTTCAACACGTTAACTATTCAGGTTTTGTGATTCGACTCTATAGTTGGGTGAAAGATCTCAACCGAAATTAGGTATGAAAATTTTTGAATATCCAGTTTACCCTGTTTCACTTGGATCTTAGAGGGTTTCAATTAAATTCTGATGTGCTTGTTTGGTTCCTAAAACCCTACATCAAGGATGGCCGCCCTTCAAAAATGAAATCAATAGTCTAGGGATCACTTTATCTAAGCAATAAACCACCTAAGACCACCTCTGTTCGAGCAACCAAAAGTACCCTAAACAAGGTGCCCAAATAGCACATATCCGATGTCTACAAGGATTATAACAACTATTGCAACTATCTTAAATTAGATAGATATCTCATATCCATTAATTTAGGGTTAAACTCATTAATTAGTTTTTTTTTGTATCCTTATATATCTCATATATTGTGAGTTCTAGTTCATGCATCAGGAATCAATCCAATTAATCATGATAGAAAACATTAGAATATAGAAAAGATCATGCAATTCAACACACAATCCCAATTTAGAGTTTCACAAGTAGCTTTAATACCACTGTAGGGATTTAAGAGCCAAACAATGCAACAGAATTAACCAAAAGCATCCAAGGATCTAAGTGAAACGGGGTGAATTAGGTGTTCAAAATTTTCATATCTAGTAGGTTGAGATCTTTCACCCAACTATTGAGTTGAATCACTAAAACTTGAACAGTTGATATGTTCAAGTTCTCTTTATATTCACATGAACCTCTCGAATCACCATGCCTCCGCTAGGTTCCAACAAGAGTTTTCCTTTTGTACCTGTAGTGCTAGCTTGCTTCCTTTAGGGAAAGAAAAGAAGGGAGTACAGCTGGAGGTTTTTAGAACCTTTTCTGAATTTCATCCTAAGGAGCCACTATAAATTTAACACCATATATCACTATAACCCCTAAGCCAAGTAAGTTTCATAAACCAAATCAAATTATGCCTAATTTCAGACTTAACAATGGCTCCACTTTTGGGTGAATAATTAATTTGAAACTATGATGAACCCAAAAGCAAACAATTTGACGCTTGCACTCAAATAATCCTATTAGCTCTAAGTGTGCAACACAATATAGGCTCCTATCACACTGGTAATGATCATAAATCACATTTATGATCATAAACAATGAGTGATTTCTAGCAACACATCATTGCTACCCAAGTGACAAGATAGTCGATGGTTTGACTAAACCTCTATGATCATTGTTCATATATGTCATCGTCCTTTTGTCCAAGGATATCAAAATCAAGCACAAGACCTGGAATGTATCACTCTCGTATAACTGAATCTTTGGTTTCATGATTCTTGAGTAGTTTGACTTAAACTAATAATATTGATATCATATATCAACTCATTCGAGCATGGCCATGCATTTTTTCAGTCTCAATCAATCAAGGGGGCCCAAAGGTATTACTCTAGTTACATAGGAGAGACAAATCTCATCTTGATCAAATCCCTCCATAAGATATGTTACATACCCAATGACTACCTTTATGTTCACTCAGTTACGAGTAACAAGGAGAAGTATCAAAGTATCAAAGGACTTCATATACCATGATCACTATGAAAACCACTTATAACACTTGTATAATGATCCATGTAGCATTCTCATGGTGTGTTGGTCGAGTACAAAAGTTCTTTAACTTGTAACAATATGTAGACTACATATCTCATATTAGTCTACTCATATGCTAGTCTTTATGTATTATTGCAACCTACTCTACAATAATACTAGACCAAGGACATTTAAGAATACTATTATTCTAAGGTTATAATTATGTTTGATTATGTTACACAAAAATAAACAGCAAACATAATTATTAGAATAATGCCTCAATACAATATCATGACATAATGTGCAAAACATAATCATCTCATGATTAGCTTTTGGGCACAACGCTAATAGGGGTTCCATCAGTATGAGAAGTGGTTTATTTGTGTGGGAGTTGTGTTATTGAAGGTTGTGTCAAAAGGGGATGGATAAATATATAGTTTAGGACTGGTAATTGCTAGTGTTGTGAAATAGCTTGGCAATTTTTAGTATGGTAATAGTGTACTAAGTAGTGGGTGATTGGATCATTAAAAAAGCCTAGAAATGATGAGTGTGTGTTGGGTAGTATGCATTGGAAGGGGATAAAGCAAATGATATTTCTTGTGGTGTAAGTTAGTTTTACTTAAACCCAAAGCTCACCTAAATATTGTTCTGTAACATGAGGCTTATGTGTGCAAGTGAAATTTGTGTTTGCATTGTGTGTTACTGAATTGGTTTTTGCTTTATTATAGGTGCCAATTCATAGTCCTTTTCACTTGAGTTTCATTATGGGGGCTACTTGTTCTATCCATCAAATGAAATAATAAAGCTAGTGTATTCTAGTCAAGGAATAAAGCCTGTCATTTGGCATGAAAGAAATTTCATTGTTAGAGATTGATCTGATGGTAGGGGAGTTAAAGGTTGATTTTGTTGATGCTGGATTGTTCTTTTTTGGAGGAAGCCTAATAGAAAATTGGCAAATGGCTAGTGAACTTCTCTATTGACTTGTAGCTATTTGAGCTAGCTAATTCATTCTACAAAGTAAGAAAATTGAGGTTTACTTACAGAAGAGGAGTTTATCAGATTTAGCTATGGATCAATGTCTAATGGAAATGAGGAAGAATGTGAGTATAGAGTAGAGAAATGGCATGATGTAGCCTAGCATTGATGAGGGAAATGTTGACCATGATTCAAAAGCAGATGTAGGATCAGATGTACGTTTAGATTCTGTTGATAGTGACTATGATGCCTTTGATGAAAAGGAAAATGATGATCACTTATTTGATGGGTATATGGACTTAATGGTTAAGAAAGGGATGTGCCAAAGTACTAAAACAAATGAAGGGATGGAGAATGGGCAACTGGTTAGTAATGTAAGGATAGAGAAGATAATGTCAATGAAGCAAGGAGTGATTTGCATAGTTTGTGGTAGAGTGATGATAGCGGGGCTTGGCATGAGTTTCTAGAGTTTAATAATGCAATTGACATGAAAAACTCTCAATTTGTGTATGGTATAATATTTAGGACAAGGGTAGTTCTTAAGAAAGCAGTTGGAGTGTATTTGATTAAAAATCAGTATGACAAGATATGGTTCAAGAAAAAAGACAAAACCAGAGTGAAGGCTATTTGTGCGGAGCATTTTCCCATTTTCATATATTGTTCTCACATGCAAAAGAAGCCCACCTTTTAAATTAAGATCATGAATTTGGAACATAAATGCATTAAAGGTCATCACAATCATTTTGCCACTTATACTTGGCTTGTTGAGCAATATAATGAGTAATTTAGAGCGATATAAGGAGCAATTTAGAGCAAATCCTACATGGAAAACAAATGGAAAAAAAAATTTCCTAGTTAAAATAAACAGACACAAAGCTTGGAGGGTAAAAAAGTTTGCAAACAAATGGTTTGAGCGGGATAAGGGACAACAATATAAAAAGGTGAGACGGCATGGATATAAGGTTCAAAAACATAGCCCAGGTTTAATATTCATGTTACAGCTAGATATGCAGATGTTTACTAGGTTATACTTTTGTCTAGAGCCTTTGGAAAAGGTATTTATAGTAAGATGTAGGCCAATTATCTGTTTAGATGAATGCTTTCTGAAGTCAAGATATGGAGGCCAATTAATGGCAACTATGAGGATAGATGCTAATGAGAGCATTTATCCAATTACATGGGCAATAGTTGAATATGAGTCCAAAGATTCATGGGGTTGGTTTTTGAACCATCTTACTGAAGACCTTTGTATAGAAAATAGTTGGTTAGTGTTTGAAAGACTTAATGTGGAATGTTAAGATTCATAGGGCTGGCAAGTGTTTGAAAGATTTAATGTGGAATGTAGCAAGAGCAACTCATGTGCAAGAATTTACTAAATGTATGAATGTCACTAGCAGTGAGGATAAGAGAGCACATGATAGGTTGTCTGAGAGGGATCTTCACCATTGGTCAAGGTTACACTTTGTCACATCTGTCAAATGTGACATTTTGCTCAACAACTTATATGAATGCTTCAACAAGTTAATATTAGAGGCTAGGGATAAACCGATTCTTATTTGCATGGAAATGATCAAACTTAGGCCAATAAGTAAGATACATAACTGGAAAGTCTTTATGAAAAAAACATATTGGCACCATATGATGGAGGACCATCAAGCTCAAAGACTTCTAAGACATCCAAGGACCCATTGAAGATAAGCACAGGACCTTTCATAGGGAAAAAGGCCAAAGAGACACAAAAGACACTCCAAGTATTCATCCTAGTACACCCAGATCATTTCACAAAACGGACAAGCCTTTCATTCCAAAAACCTCAAGAACTTAAAATCATATAATATTATGAAGATCAAAGCTAAAGAAACCTTAAAAATCTAGCCAAACCTAGGAGGCCCAAGCCAAAACCACAAATGACACTTAGGGTGCAACCGAGAGCACCTTTGGCAGTTTTTAGGGCTATTTCAATTTTTAGACTTTGTTTTTGTTGTTTTATGGTTTAGTCCATTTATTTAGCTTGTTTTCAGGCTTGGGAAATAGGTTGTGGCACATGTTAAATAAGCCACAAAGATTTCTTAGGATTTTGTGTTGAAAGCATGTTTTCTACACCTAGTTTGACTAGGTTTGCTTGTTTTACTTGGTTTAGGGTTTTTATCTTTGTAAGCCTAAATATCATAGCATTCTAAACTATAAATATGGCATTTATGTTGTGTTTTTTACATAGATTAAAAAAAATACAAGTTTCTTTGAGCAATACTCTTCTCTATTGTTTTTTCTCAGCTCCTTGGTGCACTTGTGCGATAAGTTCTTCTCTTCCAATCAATTTTTTTTCTAATTTTCCTTCTACAATTCTGCTTTTCACCTTTGCTTCTATTTCTAACTTATTTTCTTTCTCTCTTGCTCAATTTATCTTTCTTGGATCAAGTTGGTGAAGCATCAATTCAGCTCCTCACTAGAACTTAGGATCCTTAGGCAACAAGCAACGTAGCATGATGTATTAGAGCCACATTTCCACAAGCAGAACCTATCAATCCAATCTTTATTTTATTTACCTTTATTTCATTGTTTTCTTGCATTATTTCATCCATCCTAATATGTTTTGTTCTTGTCTTTTTCAAATTTCTTTGTTTATGTCCAAAGTGCCTTCAACTGAGCCTTCTTTTGTTATTCTTCATTCAAGTTGTCCAAGTGTTGTTTCCATTTGGTTTCCTTTTGGTGTCCTTTTGTTTTTGCATCTAAAATATCTAGAAAATATAAAAATATCTTTTTCTCATTCTATTTAAGTTTCATTCTTATTCATCAAGTTACTTTCTTTCAATACAAGTTACATTCTCTCTCTCTTATTACAAGTTTTGATTCCATCATTTTATTTTGTAGCAAAAGGTGTTTCAAAGTTTTGAAAAGCCAACTCTGGAAAAAAAAATCAATAAAAAACAATCAAACAAAGGCTAGAAAAGTGTTTGAAAGAAGGAAAAGCCTTGGTTTTCATCCAAACGTAGTTTGCCCGAAACACTAATCTTAAGAACCCTAATTTTCTCTCCTTTGTTCTTTCAATCTTTCATTAGAAGAACATCCTATTCTTACATTTTATTATCTTTTCAAAGTGTTTTATAATCTTTCTTTTTTTCTTTTAGGAAGGTTTAAAGTGTTTGTGTGCTTGAGTGAGTTGCTTTAGAACTTTAGAGTTTTGGTTGTTTAAGCAACTTTCCACTAAGAAATTTGACAGAAAAAGAATATTTGTGAGGATATTTGATTTTAGATACAATGTCTAATGTGGTTAGCCAAGACATGAAAGAAGAGTTGGAGAGTCCCATAATGCAACCTATACTTGACCTAAACTCAAAATTCCAATCCATGATGGAGAAAATGGAGAGATTGGAGGAGACCAACAAAAGGCTTGAGCAAGGTGCTTCCAATGTACCACAAAAGTGCATCCTAGGATTCTTACTTGAAGTATCCTTGAGGAGGGATTCATCCATAAGCCATGAAGTTGCTGCTTATGAAGATGATGATCTTGAGAGTTTACCACCACCATGACCTAGGAGACCCGTGAGGGGGCAGCTAAAAGAGGAACCCTACCTCAACGGAATTATGCTACATATTCCACCAATCAAGAGGAGGAGTGACCCGGAGGCATTCCTTGAATGAGTGGCCAAAGTGGCGATGATTTTTGAGTGCTACATTTACCTGAGGACAAGAAAGTAAAGATTGCCACTTTAGAGTTTACTAACTATGCTTTTTCTTGGTGGACTCAGGTTGTGAACTTTAGGTAAAGACACCTAGAGAAATTAGTGCAAACATGGCAAGAGTTGAAGACCAAAATGTGGAAGAGGTTTAGGCCCAACTATTACCAAAGAAAGTTACATCAAAAGCTTCAAAGGCTAACTCAAGGCACAAAGTTTGTGAACAATTATTTCAAGGAGTTGTAGAAGACCTTGATGAGAGCCAACATTGAGGATGATCAAGAAGCCACCATGTGATGAAGGACTATCTAGCCTAGAGATCCCTATTGAGGATTAGTTCTGGAACTCTTAGAAGGAGAAAAGCTAAGGAAACTTAAGAAGCACTCCATGAGCTCATCTTGGCACTCTTAGAGTCTACCATGGAGCCCTTGCATGCCATTTTATGGTGGAATAGGGTCCCAGTACCCTGATTTCGTAACACTAGTAGGCTTCTTGGGAACTATGATCCACTTATGTTACAATTGGCTAGTTAATACTTGCAAAGTATCTTAAAAATTTTACATGTAACTAGTTTCTTAGCCTACCCTACATAGAAAATATGCATGCATCATCCTGGCTATGCAATAACAAATAAATAGGTAAATGATAATAAAATTGTGCCATGGCCTTTGTATTTAAGAAAATAGATTAAAACATGCCAAGGTATAAAAACTTTAGTTACTTTGACTTCAAGTAATAACTACGTGCATACATCTTAATTTTATATGCACCCAGATGTAACCCTAGTGTTATACATATCAACAGACACGAGTAGAGGCAATCTCTTTATGTATAAATGCCATACATATAGAAGAAGTGACACATATCTACTACGATCCATCTTTAGCTCTTTACCCAATCAAGCAAGCTTCAAGTGATGAGCCACACTTTCCTTGTGCTCACTTAGCCTCAAATTGAAAGGCAAACACTTTGGTCAGTACTAACTTACACTACAAGTAGCTTAGAAAATTAAAGTTTCCTACTTAGAGAATACCTTTAAACCAAAAAAACTTAGCCTTAACAGCTGCTCTTTTTTAACTATTAAGCCTGATTACCCTGCATAATACCTGCACAACACGTAATGGGTAAGTACTCTAAAGTACTTAGTAATGGATTCGGCACCTGAGGGGAAAACATATGCAAGCATGCAAAGCACAACAAACATATGTATATCATATAGAACAATCAAGCAAATGCACAACACAATTGATAATAAGAATAAGAACCACAAACAATGCAAATGATGGATGGATGGATGTATGAAATATGTATATGCAAATGCACTTAGGACTTACTTACACCTGTAGATGCTAAACTTGTTGTGAGCTTTTACAGCTGAAGTACTTGGATACTGGCCCTCGTATCCTATGCTAGCACTTAACCAACCCTATGAAGTCCTCTTACGAGTGCCTTAGAGTAAGCCATCCCTTACTCAAACCTTGCTTACTTTTGACGAGCTAGTTATAGCAAGTCGTTACTTACTCATCTATTACCTGTCTCTTCCCCTTAACTTATTGTGCAAGGTGGCCGTCTTATGTGGTCTGACATGCAAAGCCCTTAGAGTTAGCTTAGGGCTCCTTAGTGACTTACTTACCAAACTACAAGGTTTGGTTGGGACCCTCTTAAGTTTCCTATTCACTGCTCGAAGGTTTTACACCTCCAACTTGGGCCAACAAAAAATCTAAAACCTGCCTCAATCCCCTAAATGCTCTATTAACAACTTGTTCACTTTAACCCCCTTAGCCACCTACCTTACATTACCTTAACCACACCACTTAGCTACCACCTAAATAATGCATAATTCTTGACTTAGGAATATGTTCTAGTCCCAACTAAAGCTACAAAACATCTCAAAATAGCCTAGGGATATTAATCAAGAGATTGAGACATTCTTAGGGTGCCCCGTGCTTGAGCAACTTGGGCGTTGGCAATGCCGTTGGTGATGTGTCACCAAAAGCAACAACCCTCTAGTTTCCTGGAAGCTTTCTGGTGATGCATCTTTAATGTTGGTGACACATCGCCAATGGTTTGACAGCATTTCGTGCACTTATACTATCTTGCACAAAACTTGCTCAATCTTTTAATCCTTAAAGCCAATTCAAATGGGTCTTATTTCTAATTCATTCAAAAATTTAAAACTAATTTTTTATTCATTATTTGAGCTAAATTAACTTGATTCCCTTACCTCAAATCATCCTCAAAGCAAGAAGCATACAACAAACACATATGAGCTTAATTGACTTTGTTTGAGTTCCAAGCTTGAATTCAACAAAAACTGGACACAAGGGGCACAAAATTAAGACCATTTATAACCATTTAACCAGGTTAGAAATAACCCACAAGGATCATAGAAGCTTACCTTAGGGTTTGAGCAAAAACTTGCAAGAACAACTTCAAATGCCCCAAATACACCAAAGATGAGCTAGGGCCTTGTTAGGATGGCATTAGGACCTTCAATTTTCATGAAATTTTGGGTGATTTGGGTGGTTTGAAGATGGAAAGCTATGGAGTAGAGGTAGCCATGTAAATGGTGGATGAAGAAGATGATGAATAGTTTCATCTCCACTAATTATATGGCCAATTACTCTTATTTAGCCTATTTTTGCTCCTTTTGTCACTTTGACCTCAAATCTTGTTTTTATTGGACTTGGGCCACTTAAGCCTCCTCTAAACCATCCTTTTTAGTCCTAAGAAATTTTTTCATGCTTGAACACTTAGCCCCTTAGATTTCTTAAGTTATCTTTTTCCTCTTAAGACATAATAGATCGATTTTCACACTTAGTGCATTTTAATCCTTATATTCCCACTTTTGGTTCAAATGGCTAGAAACACTTATGGTCTTAACTTAATTATCTCAAAACACTTGTATGAACCTAATTCCACTAAAATTATGATCATGCCAATAACTTGGGCCAAAATTACCATTTTGCCCATTTGCACCTTAGGTGCTAATTACACTTTGGAACTCAACTTAACCTTACTTAGCTTGCTTTTCTTGTCTAATAATACTAAACTGAGGGAAAATAACTTGGGATATACTTACCCTGACATCTGAACTAGGGGAAGTACTTGGAGAGCTTTTACACCTTCATAATCCACTTGAGTGTTTCATAATCTAAAGCTTCAGAACTTTAAGTCATACCATATAATAAAGATTAAAGCTAGAGCAACTCAAGAAAACTCAATGAAACTAGGAGGCCCAAGCCAAAACCCTAAGTGAACCCAAAGGCACACCCTGAAAGCCTCCTAGGAGCCCTTTGAAGTTATTTTGTATGGTCAAGCATGTTTGCTCAATTTTCTTAGTTAGTTTATTTTATTCACATTTTATTTAGCTAATAAGTGGGTTTGGAACACATGGAAAATGTGCCACACAGATTTATTGTGGATGAGTGTACAAACTGTGTTTTCCAAGCCTAGTTTGACTAGGATTACTTTTTCGTTAGGTTTAGGGTTTTTTTAAAATCTTTGTAAGGCCAAAAACCTTAGCTTCTAAACTATAAATAAGGCATGTTTTGAGTTTTGACAAGTAGATTAATAAGATTCAAGTTGCTTTAAGCAATACTTATCTCTCTTGTTGTTTCTCAACTTTTTGGTGAACATGTGCAACAAGTTCTTCTCTTCCATTCTAAATTGTTTTAATTTCCTTTCTTCAATTCTACTTCTCACCTTTAATTCTATTTCTATCTTATTTTCTTTTCTCCCTCAATCAATTTCTTCTTCTTGGACCAAGTTTGGCGAAGTTATTTCAGGTTAGCTTTGGAACACATATCTTAGGCATCAAACAAATGCATCAAGTGGTTTTAGAGCTAAAGTTTCATAAACAGGTCCTATCTATCCTATCCCTTATGTTATTTCATTGTGTTCTTCCACTATTTCATAGTCCTAATTCATGTTTATCCTTTTTCTTATCATATTTCTTCATGTGTGTTCTAGGTGCCTTCAATCGAACCTCTTTTGTTATTATTCATTCAAAGATATGCTCCAAGACATCTTTTATGTATGATATATTGGCCTTTGGAGGTGCTTCACTTGTGTTGTATCTACAGTAATGAAGAACAAGGGTCAGGGGGTTCCCTTGAGAATTATCGGGGAAGGGACCTTTGACACCCTAGTTAGCATGTGAGGGAGAGATAGTTTAGAGCAATAGGCACAAAGTGCCTATGTTGTGTATTACCTGGGAGGCTCCTGAATATTTATAGTGGGCTTGAGGAGAAGATCACCTTACCCGAGCCTAGGAGATTTGGACACATGGTAGGTTGGATCTTGAGGGACCTTCGGTCCATGCCTCGAGGGAGGTGTCTCCAGTTGGCTTTAGGCAGTTATGCTCGGTCTCTAGCCAAGGGCATGTGGAGGGTTCCTGTCAGTGATCCTAGAGGCTAGATCTTTGTCATCTTCTTCTAAGGTCATTGAGGGGCCTATTGAAGGCAAAATTATGTTTGGGAAACATCTCTATTGCAGAGAGTGGTAGGGTATCTTTTTGAGGTTGGTTGGGTTACCATCCAAGGGTGTTGTCAGGCCCTTTTCCAAGGTTGGCTAGGTTACCATCCAAGGGTGGTGTCAGGTCCCTTTCCGAGGTTGGCTGTGTTGCCATCCAAGGGTGGTATTTGGCCCATTTCTTGTGAAGGTCTTGTGGGCGATAACCCTTCGATTATCACAAAGTCATCCAAGTCTTGTTTCCATTCAAGGTCCTTGTGTTCTTACATCCAAAATATCCACAAAAAAAAAAAGAACCAAAAAAGATATGTCATTTCATCTGTTTCAATTGCGTTCATGTTCACCAAGTTACTTTCCTATAGTACAAGTTACATTTTCTCTCTTATTGCAAGTTATTGATTCCATCATTTTCCATTGCAGCAAAAGGTGATTCAAAGTTTTGAAAGGCCTAGCCCAGCAAGAAAAACCAAAAGCATCAAACAAACAAGGGCTACAAAAAAAAGATTGAAAAAAGAAAAAGCTTCAATTTTCAACAAAACCGCTAGTTGTCCAAAACCCTAATCTTGAAAACCCTAGTTTTCTCTCTTGTTCTTTCAATCATTTATTGGAAGAGCATCATATTCTTGCCTTGTCTTATGTTTTCAAAGTGCTTTCTAATCTATTTTCTTTCTTTCAAGAAGGATTTGGAAAGGTTTTAAAGGATTAAAAGCACCTGTGTGCTTTGAGTAAGTTGTTTTAGAACTTGGGAGCTTTGATTATTTGTGCAACTTCCCACTAAAAAATTAAGAAAAACAAGTGTTTGTAAGGATCTTTGATTTTAGATTTGATGTTAAAGGAAGTTAGCTGAGACATCAAAGAGGATATGGAGGGTTTTTCTATGTAAGCCATACTTGACCTAAGTTCCAAACTCTAAGCCATGTTGGAGAGGGTGGAGAAATTGGAAGAAGGTGCCTCTAATGCACCCTAAGAAGGCATCCTAGGCTATCTAGTTGAGGTGCCCTTGAGGAAATACCCATTAAAAAGCCATGAAGTCACCAACTATGGAGAGGAAGGCCTTGAGATCGCGCCGCCACCACCACTGCCTAAAAGACCCATGAGGGGCTAGCCAAGGAAGGATCGAAGCCTCAATGTAATCAAGTTACAAATCTTAACATTCAAAGGAAGAGAAGACCTGAGGTATTCCTTAAATGGCCAAAATGGAGATGATCTTTGAGTACTATGCTTACCCTTGGGACAAGAAGGTAAAGATTGCCACCGTGGAGTTTACTTAGTATGCTTCTCCTTGGTGGACTCAGGTTGTGAACTCTAGATGAAGAAACCATGAAGAACCCATGTAAACATGGCAAGAGTTGAAGTCCATGATGAGGAGGAGGTTTGTCTTGAGTTACTACCAAAGAGAGCTATACTAGAGGCTTCAAAGGCTCACCTAATGAGCCACGTCTATAAAGGACTATTTCAAGGAGTTAGTGACACGGCCATCCTTGGCCTCTGCCCAGGAGACCTATGAGAGCTGGTCTCATGGTGGATTACAATTGGCTAGTTTAATATGTGTGTGAATTAAAACTCTATGATGCTAGTTGATTAACCTAGAATATGCAAAATGCATGCTCTTCATGCTTTGACTTAGATTAACAGAAACCATAAGAAAAATTAACTTGGCCAAGAGATTTACATAGAAAATAAGTTCAAATAGCCAAAGCATAGAAAATCAACATTTATGTGAGTTTACTACACATAACAACTGCGTGGGAGCATTCAAACATAAAGTAGGCTAATGCCCTCACCCAAGAGCAACCCTAGAGTCTAGGACTCCTCAAAACATCGAAAATGGAGGCTTATGAGTACTATATATACAAGCCTTAATTGAGATCTTCTTCAACTAACTCCCACCTTGGATGTAAGTCCCAGTGGCGAGTCACAAAAATCCTTGTCCAAGTGCTACTAGGCTCTACAGCCAAGGGAAGACTCTAGTTAGTACTGTTACTTGACCAACAAGTTACTCAGGTATACTAGAACCATAAAGATTCTCAAGTGAAATACCTCCAACAAAAGCTAACTACAGCAATAACCCTCAACGGTTACTTGGTCCAGCAACGTCAGAATCTGCACAACATAACTAGGGAGTGAGAACATAACATTCTCAGTAAGGGTCTTCATTGTACCTACAAGAAAATTACTAAGGACTCCACATATGATAACATATGTATCCTGTTATGAGCTCGTACAGCTTGAGGGTACTGATATATGTACATATAACTAGGTCCCTTGAGACCTCTCCTCATCCTAGTCCTTGAACTACAAGGCATAGCCTTGTCCTTTAGCAAGCTGAGCTTGCCAACCTAACTAGTGATAAATCACCAGTTGAACCTCTCCCTCTTTATGTTGTACAGGGGCATTATGGTGGGACTATTGTAACTAGGTCATAAAGACCTTGTAGACTAGGTGCACTAAGGTTTCACCTTGCAACCTCATGGCTAATGGCATGGCTAGGTCACCAAGGTTTCTAAACCTTCCACCTAAGCTAGTGGTACTTAGTTGTGATCCTTAATAACGTAGTTTTCTTGCTTATGGTAGAAGTAACCATAAAACTTTACAAAACTCAAGAAAACTCCTAGGTCTCAAAGGACTTTTGAAGGTCTCAGAGTACCCCTATAATGCTTAGACCACAAGATACCCTAAGAACCCCCTTAGATCTCCCCTTGACCTTCCTAGCAAAACTTGGAAAATTCTGCCAACTTGCCTGTGGTGACGCGTTGCCACAATTGGTAACGTTCTTATAACTTTCTCTTGTATTAGCAACGCGTCACCACAGTTGGTGACATTCTATCGACTCTTTCTGGGATTGGTGACTCATCATGGGTACTAACTTGAAATTGGCAATGCGTTGCCAATCTGCGAACCTACAGAATTCTCACGCATTTTGCTGCTATGAACTTTGGACACTTACCAAACATATCCAACATGCATGGAAAGCCTCCGAACTTCACATACATGTAAAAAATGTTGCATAGATCACAACCAACTATCAGAAGCCAATCTATGATACCTTATAACATCATTCCAATCATCACCCATAATTCAACCTTGTCCTCTAACTAATGCTATTGATATAATTACTTGAATTCTCCAAGCAACCTCATTCTAATAGCATTAATTGAACTCAAAAATACAACTCCCTTACCTCAACTCCAAGTAAGAAGCAAGAACCAAACACTCTTCCAATCCACTAAGTTCAACAAAGGACCACCTAAGTTCCAACCAAAATAGAGGCACCAAATATCAAATTCTTGCTTCCTAACCAAAACCCAAGCTCCTAACCAACTAATAAATATGAATTCAATCAAGAACACATTGGTTACCTCGTATTAAAAATAGGGGATGGGAGAAAACATGCTTCCAAGCTTCAAAATCATGGTTTAATACTTGAAATGGGCTCCCAATGGTCTAGATACCTTTGATGGCTTCTCTTTGCACAAAGAAACTTGGATTTCAAGGTTAATTGGAAGGAAAAATGAGGGTGGGAAGGATGAACTCGAATTATGGCTGGCTCCCCTCACTTTCCCCTCTTAAAACCCTTACTTAACCCTAAAGCCACCAAAGTATTAGACTTGAATCACTTAAGCCCCCATCTTTTGGTAACTCAGCTATTCTTGAGTAATTCTTGTTTATTTCTTTCAAGTTTGGGTCAAGGTTGAAAGTTAAGTCATAAAACTCATTTTAACCACTCGGGACCACGGCCGACTATTCAGGATATAAAATTACCATTTTGCCCCTGAACCTCATTTAGTGCCTTAACCTCCTTGGAACTTAGTGAACTTTGCTAAAATTTCCTATTCTTGCTATGTAAACTTGAATTAAGGTTTCAAACTTAATTTAGAGCACTTTACCTTCTTTAGGCATGCTTCCTACTAGGAGAGCCATAATAGGTAAAGGTGACCATGTTAAGAGCCAACTAGGAGAAGGATCAAAAGGCAACCATGGCCAGATTTTTACATGGCCTCAACCCATACATTGCTAGTTTAGTATAGTTGTACCCTTGTGTAGAGCTTGATGATATGTTGCATGTAGCCATTAAAGTGGAAAGACAACTCAAGAGTAGAGGGGTAGCAAATTTTACCACAAAACCTAACCCCAATATGAAGTCAACATGGAGCAATGCCGAGAGGAAGAAGGAGCCAAACAAGGGGGAGTTTAAGCTTAAACCCAAGGCACCTTTCAAAGGCCAACTCCAAATGCCTCAAGAAGGTAGTTCAAATTCTAAACTTGGATTTAGAAATTGTGACCAAGTTTGTTTTAGGTGTCAAGACAGGGAGCATCTAGCAAGAGATTGTGTGAATCAAAGGACTATGGAGCTCACTGATGTTAGAGAGATAGTCACAGATGAAAGTGAAGGTGAAGAGCATGAAGTACCAATTTTAGAGGAAGAGCCCAAGATAGATTTTATGGAGAAAAGAGTCACACTAGGGGCTAAGATAGTGTTGAACATTCATATCAAAGAGGATCACAATGAAAGGGAGAACATCTTCCATACTTAGTGCTACGTTGGAGGTAATGTGTGTAACATGATTATAGGTGGAGCAAGTTGCACTAATATTGCTAGTATTACTTTGGTTGAGAAGTTGTAGCTGCTTACCACTAAATACCTAAGACCCTTAAAGCTTTAATGGGTCAACAATAAAGATAAGGTGAAGGTGCCAAGCAAGTCATGGTAGCTTTCAAAATTGGAAGATAGATGAAGTGCATGTGATGTTGTTCATATGAAGGAAAGCCATATTCTTTTGGGAAGGGCATGGCAATATAGTACAAGAGTCATGCATGATGGTTTCAAGAATAGATATTCCCTCCAATTCAAAGACGAAACCATCACATTGGTGCCACTTTCACCACAACAAGTCATGGAAGATCAAAGAAATATTTGGGGTGAGCAAGACAGAAAAATCAACGAGAGAAGAAAGAGAGATGAGGGCTTGAGTGATGAAGGACAAGTTGATAGATTAAAAGAGAGATGTGAGGTGAGTGACCTTAAGGGGAAGAATTTGAGAGCTCCCAAGGTAAAAGTAGAGAGAATAAAGTTGAAAGAAGAAAAAAGAGCTTGGTAATTGAAATTAGTGAAAAAAGGAAAGCCCTTTAAACACAAAAGGCTATGCTTATTTTACTTTACAAAGAAACTTTGTTTTTAATCTATTAACTTGACTAACAAGATTCCTAGTGTTATGGTTTCATTGTTGATGGATTTTGAAGATGTCTTTGTTGAGGATCCAAGAGGATTACCACCCTTGAGAGGGATTGAACATTAAATAAATTTGATTCTTGAAGCACTGACTTGAAACAAGTCAGCTTATAGGAGCAACCATGAGAAGACAAAGGAGATTCAGAGGTAGCTGGAAGGCCTACTCTCAAAGGGCTATGTGAGGGAAAGTTTGAGTCCTTGTGACATGCTTATTATGTTGGTGCCTAAGAAAGATGGTTCATGGAGAATGTGAGTGGTTTGTAGGGCAGTGGACTGTTAGTGTTGTGCCCAAAAAGCCAATCATGAGATGATTGTATTTTTGCAAATTGAGTCATGATATTTTATTGAGGCATTAATCCAGCAATTATGTTTGTTGTTTTGTTTCTGCGTAACGTAATAAACATAATTGTAACCCTAGAATAATGATATTCTTAAATGTCCCTAGTCTAGTATTATTGTGGAGCGGGTTGCAATAATACATAATGACTAGCATATGTGGAGACTAATATGAGATATGTAGTCTACATATGGGTACAAGTTGGAGAACTTGTGTACTGGACCGACCCACCATGAGAACACTTCATGGATCGTTATATGAGTGTCATAAGTGATTCTCATAGTGATCATGGTATATGTAGTCCTTCGACCTAAGATCATCAAGGTTCCCTACATGTGAGTCACATACTTTGATACTTTCCTAAGTTGCTCGTAACTGAGTGAACTTGAAGGAGGTCATTGGGTATGTCACATATCATGCGGAGGGATTTGTATGATCAAGATGGGATTTGTCCCTCCTATGTAACGGGAGTGATATCTTTGGGCCCCTTGATAGAGTGAGACTAAGAAAATGCATGGCCATGCTCCGATGAGTTGATATATGATATCAATGTCGTCAGTTTAATTTGGTCTACTCGGTAATCAAGAAACCAAAGATTGGGCTATACGAGAGTGACACATTCCATGTCTTGTGCTTAGTCTTGATATCTTGGACAAAGGGACAATGGCATATATCGGTGATGATCATAAAGGTTTAGTCGATTCACCGACAATCTTGTCACTTGGGTAGCAATGATGTGTTGCTAGACACCGCTCATTGCTTATGATCATAAATGTGATTTATGATCATTGCCAACATGGCAAGAGCCTATTGGGTCGCACACATAGAGCTATTTGGATCATTAGAGTGCATGGGCTAAATATTTGGGTTATGGTTTCAGTTTAATTTCGTATTAATAATGGCCCAAGGAGTTGAGCCATTATTAAGCTTGAAATTAAATCCTAATTGGATTAGGGCTTTGAAACCCATTAGGCCTGGAAGTTGAGTCTCACTATAAATACAACTTTTAAGTGAGAAATTCGCAGGTCTCCTTGCCCTAGCCTCCCAAAAGGACAGCCACACTCTTCTCTTGCAATTCCTTGGAGGACGCAAGCTAGCACTGCGAGCGCAAGAGAAACGCATCTGCCGGGACGTGGTGGAAGCGTGGTGATCCCGAGAGGCTCGTGTGGATACCATAGAGAGCCTGAACACGTCAACTGTTCAGGTTTTGTGATTCGACTCTACAGTTGAGTGAGAGATCTCAACCGAAAATTAGGTATGAAATTTTCGAACACCCGGTTTACCCCGTTTCACTTGGATCCTGGAGGGTTTCGGTTAAATTCCGCTGCGCTGTTTGGCTCCCGAAACCCAACATGGACAAAATCATTGTAAAGTATAGACATCCCATCTTTAGATTAGGTGATATGCTTGATGAATTGCATGGTTCCACTATATTTCCTAAAGTTGATCTTAAGAGTGGTTATCATCAAATTTAGATAAAAAAAAAGGGACTAGTGGAAGAATGCCTTTAAGGCTAAATTTAGGCTATATGAATGGTTAGTCATACCTTTTGATTTTTCTAATACTCCTTGTATTTTTATAAGACTTATGAATCATGTTTTGGGGGAATACAATGGAAAATTTGTCGTTGTTTACTTTGATGACATTATAGCTTATAGTAAGAGTTTTCATGAGAATGCTGATCATCTAAGGCAAGTATAAGAATCTTTAAGAGCACAAAAGTTGTACGCCAATCTTAAGAAATGTTTTTTTTTGTACTAACTAAGTTATCTTTCTCGGATTTGTTGTGAGTTCAAAAGGTTTGGAGGTTGATCAAGAAAAGGTAAGGGTTATTCAATAGTGGCCAACCCATAAAAGTGTTTTAAAGGTGAGATCTTTTCATGTCCTAGCTAGTTTTGATAAGAGGTTTGTGAAAGATTTCTCAAGTATTGGTGCACCTTTGAAGGAAGTAGTAAAGAAAAGTGTGGGTTTTAAGTAGGAAAAGGCATAAAAAGATGCATTTAGAAAGCTTAAACATAAGGTTGAATAATGCACCCATGTTAGCATTTCCAAAATTTTCTAAGACTTTTGAGGTTCAGTGTGATGCATGTAAGCATGGTATTGGAGCTATTTTGATGCAAAAAGAAAGGCCAATAACATACTTTAGTATGAAGCAGCCTTGAACTATCCAATCTATGACAAGAAGATGTATGCTTTGGTAAAGGTCCTAGAGACATGACAACACTACTTGTGGCCAAAGGAGTTCATTATCCATATAGACCACCAATCCTTGAAGTACTTAAGGGCCAAGGAAAGTTTAGTTGAATAGAAGATATGCAAAGTGGGTTGAATTCATAGAGACATTTCCATACCATATCCAATACAAGCATGGTAAGGAAAACATTATGGCCAATGTATTATTAAGGAGGTATGCCCTTTTTACTTCTTTTGATGCTAAGGTTCTAGGTTTTGAGTATTTGTGATAGCCGAAGTGCTATCGCCCCTTTAACCTGTGAACCTCGGCTAGATATCATGCTTGGGAAATCTAGCGTCACCCGCAAGGAGCGCTAGTACCGACCTCGAAAAGGAGGAAGTTTGACGCCTCGGACATATGACTTCGGTGGCCAGCCAACATCCCCGGGGATGATAGCACTAAACCTCAGAAAAATAGCGCGTCTCCTCCTTCGGAAGAGTGGCCAAACCACATTTGCGGAGAAGGACTAGCCATCTTCGACAAGAGAAAATCCCCCGAACGAGGAGTCGTGCCAGGCAATCCCCCAAGTTACTGGCACCACTCCGGGAGAAGGGTCCTCACTCCGAAGGGCGAGCTTAGCCAAGGGGACCTCGGGGGTACGACAGAAGCAATTAAGGAGCCTCTGACATGTCGCCCGGACACGCTACACGCCGCCCTCATATGCGCTCTGACACACTGACGCCGCCTACATCTTGTCATGTAGGGCTATTCTTGCCCTAGCCCATGGCCCGAGGAGCCTACAGGCGGCTAGAGGCCCCCACGCCCAAGAGCACAGATTACATCCTACCGAACACGTGTCGCAATCTGAACGGACTACGCCCTTCTATATATATTAGGGGGATGGTCTCAGCAAGGGGACTCTCTCTCCCTCTCTAAGAAAAAACACATGAGTAGGCAAAAAGAAACCCTGTTGTCTCCAATACTTTCTCTCCAGTCCCAACTGTACTGACTTGGGCATCGGAGGCTCCTCCCCGGAAAAAGACTCCGGGGACCTCCTAACCCCTGTTTTCTGAGTGTTTTAGACAGGCCCTCCTGGGAAATCTTCACTTCAGGCGTTCTCCCTCACTGGAAGTTCCCCCTAGTCTCACCATCTCATACAACGAAGATGCTGCTGGGCATCAATTTGAAAGATTTATATGCTAGTAATTTTGATTTTGGTGTTATTTATACTAAGTGCTTATATTTGGGTTTTGACAAGCACTATAGAGTTGATGTTTTTCCCTTTATGCAAGATAAGTTGTGCATTCCTAAGCATTCTTTGAGAATTTTGTTAGTCCAATAAGCTCATGGAGAAGGATTGATGGGACACTTTGGTATTGGAAAGACCATAACTATGCTAAAAAAGAAGTTTTATTGGCCGAGAATGGCAAGAGATGTTTAAAGACTATGTGCTAATTGTCTTGAGTGTAAAAAGGCTGAGTCAAAACTAAACTCTTATGGCCTTTATACTCTATTGCCTATTCCTTCTCACTCATAAATTGATATTTTTATAGATTTTGCTACAACACTACCTCTAACAAAGAGTGGAAAAGACTTAATCTTTATGATTGTTGATAGATTCTCAAAGATGGTACAATTTGTTCCATGCTACAAGATAGATGATGCCATGCATATTACCAATTTTTCTTCAAAAAATTTATGAGATTGCATGGAATCCCAAAAACAATTGTTAGTAAGCAAGATGTGAAGTTCCTTGATCATTTTTGGAGAATCTTATGGAGCAAGTTAGGTACCGAACCCATGTTTTCTAATACTTGTCACCCATAAACCGTGGTAAAAAACTAGGACTTTGATTACTATTGTATGAGTCATCATTCAAAAGAATTTGAAAACTTGGGAAAAGGTTTTGCCATATGTTGAGTTTGCTTATAATAAAGTTGTCAATAGTACTACTAGGTACTCACCTTTTGAAGTTGTTTATGGCTTTAATCCATTAACCCCTATGGACTTAATGCCTTTGTCTTTAAGCTAAGTTTTTAGTTCAAATGGAACTTGATGTGAACCCCATTGGTGTAAGGACCAAGAAACACACCCAAGATGCTAACAAAATCTATTAACAATAACCCAAGAGACTGGAATTTGACCCCCACCCCTAACTAGCCTATGGTTAGAAACAAGAAGTATAAAGAACACAAAGAAAACCAGCTTCCTTGTGCACCAAGGTAAGTTCACCAAGAACTCAAGAGAATGGCTTTCAAAAGTAATATTATTAAACAATGAACTTTATGTTTTACAAGGAGAATAGAGGCCTTTAATATAGGCTCAAAAATAGGCTAAAATAAGGAATAAATTTGGACTAGAATCCATAACCAAAAGGACTTAAAAAACCTAGCCAAACTAAGAGTCCTTTATACGGTTTGTACTTGTTTTTGTGTGCAATGCATGTGGCATGTTTCCCACATGACAAAAATAATTCTCAAGGCCTAAATATATCTTAAATATTGTAAATAAACTATAATTAAATGAAAATTCAACACAAAACACAAAATAAACCCCATAAACCCTTAAGGGTGCTCTCGGGTGGACTTCATGGCATATGTAGGGTTTGTGCCTATGCCTCTTAGGTCTGGTTGCAATCTTTGAGTTCCATTGGCTTATGATCATCTGTTAGGACATGTAGAAAAGCCTTGAAGCTTTAGGGGTCATAAAATTCAAGCCATAGAAGAAAACAACATAAGAGGGTGTTCAGGGAGGCTTCACAGGTGTGCTTTTGGGTATGCTCTTGAGCTCCTTATGGTTTTATGTGTCTTGGAACTATAAGAGTGAGCACCAAGCTATTCCATCTTTCCAATATGGCTCCTTGACTATTCTAGTAGGTCCATGTAAAGATCCAACTACATCCTCCATGAAATAGCAAGTGAAAAACACTTGAAGTCCTTGAGCTCTCTCCTCAGCCCTCTTCCTTGTAGTAGGTCCACTAGCTATCTTCAATGGGTCCTTGCCATCATTGAGTGTGCCTTATAGATTCATATCAACTTTTCCCTCCTTAGAAGGATTAATCCCTGAATCTGCATGTTTAAAGAGAAAAAGATCAGAAACATTAAAGGTGACACTCACATTGTACTCACCTGGCAAGTCTAGCGTGTATGCATTGTCACTAATCTTCTTGACCATTTGAAAGTGCCCATGTCCTTTTGAATGAAGTTTTGTTCTTCTTATAGCTAGAAAACTTTCCTTTCATATGTGTAACTAAACCCGATCTCTAGGTTCAAAGGCTACTTTCATTCAGCCATGGTTAGCTTTCTTAGTAACTTGTTGATTTTTTATCACAATTTATTGCTTAACCTTCTCATGCAACTTATTTACACTTTTGACATTCTTCTTACCATCTAAACTAAAGACCTCATTAGTAGGCAAAGGTAAAAGATCCAATGAAGTTAAAGGGTTAAAGCCATATATAATTTCAAAAGGTGAAAATGTAGTAGTAGTATGCAGAGCTCTATTCTAAGCAAACTCCACATAAGGCAAACAATCTTACCAAGAATTAAAGTTCTTACCAATGATAGTTCTAATCATAAAACTTAAGGTTCTATATGGTACCTCAGTTTGCTCATCCATTTGTGGGTGACAAGAAGTGGAGAACAAAAGCTTAGTGCCAAGCTGACCCCTGAAACCCTCCAAAAGTGACTTAGGAACTTAGGTCTCTATCTGAGACTATAGTCCTTGGAACTTGATGAAGTCTAACAATTTTACTGAAAAATAACTCAGCCACAATCTATTTTATTACATGGAATAAAATGTGTCATTTAGAAAACTTATCCACTACAACAAAAACAAAATATTGGTTCCTCTTAGTCTTAGGCAAACCTAGTATGAACTCCATTGAAATATCAATCCATGGATGAGTAGGTGTAAGAAGTCTTGTGTATAACCGTTGTGAAGTGTGAGAAGATTTAGCCTTTCTATATGCATTGGATTGCACACAAACCTTTCTCACATCCTTAGCCATGTTCGGCCAATAGTAATGTTTCTTCATATGATGCAAAGTTTTGGCCATACCAAAGTGACCCATCAATCATCCACTATGTGCCTTTTTAGTTAAAATTTGTCTCAAGGAAGCTGTAGGCACACATAACCTATTCTTTTTGAAAATAAAACCATTAACTCGATAAAACTTTTCAAAGGCAAACTTAGAACACTTAGCATAGATTTGACCAAAATCAGGATCAAAAGCATATAAGTTTTTCAGGTGCTCAAATCCTAACACTTTAGCACCTAAGGTAGAAAGCAAAGCATACTTCGTAGAAAGAGCTTCTGTGACTTTGTTATCTTTACCTTGCTTATGTTTGATAACATATAGGAATGACTCAATGAATTCCACCCACCTTGAATGCCTAGTTTTTAGCTTAGCTTTCCCATTAAGGAACTTAAGGGCCTGGTGGTTAGTGTGAATGACAAACTCCCTTTGCCAAAGGTAATGTTGCCAAGTGTCCAAAGCTCCCACCAATGCACAGAGCTCCTTGTCATAGTTGGGATAGTTCAATGTAGCACCATTTAGCTTTTCACTAAAGTAAGCAATGAGGCGACCTTCTTGCATTAGGACAGCTTTAATGCTTATACCTAAAGCATCACACACGATTTCAAAAGTTTTGTCAAAGTTAGGCAAAGGTAAAAGTGGTGCATGACATAAATTTTCCTTTAACAACAAGAAAGCATCATCTTGTCCCTTTTCTTGCTTAAATCCAACATTCTTTTTTATAACTTCTGTTAGAGGAGCAACAATAGAAGAAAAATTTCTAACAAATCTCCTATAGACACTAGCTAACCCTTTGAATGATCTCACCTCAGTGATGGATGTTAGGGTTGACCATTCTTAGATGGCTTTTACCTTTTCTTGACCAACTTCAATCCCTTGAAAGTTCATAACAAATGCAAGAAAAATAACTTTGTCAACACAAAAAGGAGGACTTTTCCAAGTTAGTATACAACTTTTGCTATCTTATTGTCATTAACACTTGTTTTAAATGTTCAATATGTTCACCTATGTTCTTGCTATAAACTAAGATATCATCAAAGTAAACAACAACAAACCTACCAATGTAATCATGTAAGACATGATTCATAAGTCTCATGAATGTACAAGGGGCATTAGTCAAACCAAAAGGCATCACTGACCATTCATAAAGTCCAAATATTTTTTGAAAGCTATTCTCCATTCATTCCCTTCACTCATTCGAATTTGATGGTAAGCACTTTTGAAATGAATCTTAGAAAACAAATAAAACCATGCAATTCATCAAGCATATCATCTTGTTTAGGTATAGGTTGCTTATACTTTACAGTGATTTTGTTAACTGACCTATAATCCATGCATGTATGCCATGAGCCATCTTCTTTGGGCACCAATAGGATATGAATAAACAAGGGCTCATTCTTTTCCTCAGAAAACCTTTGGCCAACAACTCATCCACTTGCCTTTGGATCTCCTTGGTTTCTTCGGGGTTGGTCCTATAGGTTGGTTTATTTGGAATAGGTGCACTAGGAATAAGGTCAATTTGGTGCTCAATGCCTCTTATAGGTGGTAACCCTTTCAGATCCTCAAGGAACATATCATCAAAATTCTTCAACAAAGGCAAAACAATACTAGGAAGACATATTAGATCATTGATAGTGATTGTCGAAGGGCTATGGCCTCTATCTGACCCGAACTTGGGGCGTCAGGAAACCCGAGGATACTATTAACCCCCCCGAGGTACTAAACAGAATGCCTTTGGAAATAAAGAATCAGCTATTGCAAGCCGAAGAGCCTCTGCCCAAAGGCGGAACCCTGAATTAGGGAACTCCCCGAACTACGGGCATATTTCCCGAAGGAGCATTGTCCGTGCCAGAGGACGACCTCGTCCAGGGACTTCGGGAGTACGGCATGAGCATATAAGGAGCCTCTGACATACCGCCCACAGACACTACATGTCACCTCAAATGGCGATTTGACACGCCGGCGCCGTCCAGGTCTCGTCACAACCTATCTCGGTTCAAGGCTCAAGAAACCTGCCGACGGCTACTTGTCCCCTACGCCCAGGAATTCAGGGAAGATCTGACCAGACACGTGTCATGATTTGAACGAGCTAAATACTCCTATAAATATAAGGGAATAAACCTGGGCAAAGGATGGATCCAGGGGCAGACTCCTCTCTTTGAGAAAACACAAATAGGCAAGGCCTTTTTTACCTCTCAGCGCTCCTCTATCATTTTCTTCCAGGACACTGACTTGGGCGTTGGAGGCTCCTCCCCGGAAAAACACCCTGGGGACCTCCTAACCCTCTTCTCTGAGCTTTTTAGGCACGTTCCCCTGGGAAACCTCAATTCCAGACGCTCTCCCTCACAGGAAGTCCTCCCGGAAGTCACCATGCCTTCCAGTGAAGATGTCTCTGGGCATCATTTGGCGCCGTCTGTGGGAAACCATCCTCGGGTCACCGTCGTTGAGACTCGGTGTTCTAAGGACAAGGGACTCCCGAGGTCCCTGTCCGCGCCTGAAGTCCAACCGGCCACTGAGCAAGCCCTCCTAGGGACTTCCACGCCTGAGGAAGAGCGTCCTCTAGTCATAACCAGGAGCTTTCTGCGCGACTTTCAACGTTCAGTTGTGGCTGAAATGACACAACAGATAGACTGAAGGTGGCCGCAACAAGCTGAAGCTCGAAGGCCTCCTTCTCCAGCACACCCTCGGGAAAAGAGTCCCAAACCAACCTATCGTAGTTCCGGATGCGGGGACCCACGAGAGGAGTCTTCAACGGAAAACATGCCCCTCGGGGCACGGCTCACGGGACAAGCAGGGTCAAGATGACCCAAAATCACACACAGGAGGAGCCAGTCACCTGAGGCGAGGTCCCCATCCCCTCAGCGCCGAACTCACTCTCCGAAGAGGCACCGACAATCCCCCATCCCAGAAGAAGGACCAAGCACCACGATCCTTATGGAGAAAATATTGGCGAGGTTGGACAGAGTGGAGAAACAGGTGGCCCGCAAACCCGTCTGGGCTAGGCTATCTGGAACCTTTTGTGGGGACGAGTCCCCATTCACCCAAGATATAGCTAAGGCAGCCATGCCAGGTGACTTCAGAGTACCTCGGCTGGAAACTTATGATGGCCGTACTTATCCACAGGCCCATCTGACCAAGTATAGACGCAGCATGATGATGCACGGTGCCGACGACGCTACCTTGTGCAAATGTTTTGAGGTCACTCTCGCTGGGCCAGCAACAGCCTGGTACAACTCATTGGCCCCAGGAACCATCTCGGAGTTCCAGGAGTTATCCACGGTCTTCATACAGCAATTTATCGGAAGTTGGCCAATGGCGAAGATGCCTGTACAGATGTTCGACATAGAGCAAAGAAATGGAAAAACCATTCGTGACTATATCGAAAGGTTTAACAGGGAAGCTTTGAGCCTCCCGAATTTTCGGCCCGAAATACGCATTTTAGCCATGACGCGGGGTCTTCGGAGGGACTCACAGTTGTTTTACGAGTTCTCTAAAGACCCCCCAGACACCCTCGGTGAATTTTACCGAAGGGCGAAGCAGCACATGACCGCCGAGGAGCTGAGAATGGGTGGGCCGAAGTCCGATCACGCCCGAGCCGAAGGATCCAGCCAGCAAACTCGGCTTTCAACCGAACAGGCGGGCCGACCTCGGAGAATGCGGGGCAAGAAATTCCCAGCTTACACACCCCTGAACACCACACGAACAAACATCCTCATGACAATGGAAAGGCAGGGGGCGCAGGTTCGGCGGCCAAGGGCCATGACCCCTGACAACAAGAAAAACATAAAGAAGTTCTGCCAGTTTCACCGCAACCACGGCCATGACACCGAAGATTGCTTCCAACTAAAAAAGTACATAGAGTCGCTGATAAAACTGGGCCAGCTTCGACGATATCTGCGGATGCCTTCCCCGAAGGGAAGGAAAGATGAGGAAGAAAAGGCCGAAGAGGAGGATTATGACTCCGACAGGCGAAGAAACCGAAGTCCGAAGAGGCGACCTCCACCTCCGGCAGGGGTAATACAGACAATCACGATGGGGCTCCCATCGTCGGAAAGAAAGAGGAAGGCCAGAGAAGTAGCAGTCATGGACTATCAAAATCCAACAAAGAAGCTGGCCCGTAGGGATGGATCCACCGTCATCTTTCCCCACGATGATCCGCTGCTGATTACGGCAAGGATAGGAAACTAGGACATCAAAAAAGTGCTGCTCGATGACGGATCAAATGCCGACGTCCTGTTCTAAAACTTGCTGCCGAGGTTAGGTGTATCTAGCAGCGACCTCAAGCCCGTCACCTCGCCTACCTTCGGGGTAGGTCCGTCCGAACTGCCCGTCCTCGGATGGATCGATCTCCCTTTGATGCTGAAAGGGACTTCGGTGAATGGGACAGCAGAGTTGTACGCCTCCACAATGGCAAGGTTCATCATTATAGATGTCCCTTCATCATACAACGCCATCCTTGGAAGACAGACACAGGGAAACCTGCACATTCACCCTGATGTCAAGTACTTAACCGTCACTTTCGCCACCAAGGATGGAGATGCGGAAATCTTCATAGATCAAGGCGAAGTAAGGAAAGTGTTCGTCAAAACACGAAAGGCTCTAGCAAACAACTTCGCGCAAGCAATGGAGGCAAAGGTACCAGAGAAGGGCAAGGAAGAAAATCCCACGAAAGCGGAAACGGAAACAGTAGAACTTGTCGCAGGTCAATCTACCCGAATGGGGAAGAGCTTGGCCGAAGGTGACAAGAAAAAACTTGTATCTTTTCTATTGGAAAATAAAGATCTATTTGCCTACTCGCCGAAAGACATGCCAGGGATAAACCCTAGCGTCATACAGCACAACCTTAAAGTTAATCCCGGGCCAAAACCTGTCCGGCAAAAGAAACGGAGCATCTCGGTCCATAAAAGCAACTTTGTCAAAACCGAAGTGCAGCGCTTGTTAGGCGCTGGTGTCATCAGGGAGGTCAAATACCCCGAATGGTTGAGCAACGTGGTTATCGCCACTAAAGAAAGAAGCAGTAAACTCCGGATGTGCATTGACTTCATAAACTTGAACGATGCTTGCCCAAAAGACTCATACTCTCTCCCACCGATAGACCAATTGGTAGACTCAACTGCCGAATACGGGCTCCTAAGTTTCTTAGATGCCTTCAGCGAGTATCATCAAATAAGGATGGACCTCGAAGATGAGGAAAAAACCGCCTTCATCACCGAAGGAGGAACATACTGCTATGTCAGAATGCCCTTCGGGCTTAAAAATGTGGGAGCCACCTACCAGAGGTTGATGAGCAAGGTCTTTAACGACCAAATAGGGAGAAACATGGAAGTGTATGTTGACAATATGATAGTCAAAAGCAAGCTGCCTGATGACCACATCGCAGATCTAAAGGAAACCTTCCACAAGCTCAGAACCTTCGGGATCCGTCTCAATCCCGAAAAATGCATCTTCGGAGTAACCTCGGGAAAATTCCTTGGGTACATGGTATCAGAAAGAGGCATTGATGCTAACCCAGAAAAAATCAAGGCTCTGCTCGAGCTCCGAACTCCTGCCACAATAAAGGATGTGCAGAGACTCACCGGAAGGATAACCTCTCTTAGCAGGTTTATTTCCAGGTATGGAGACAGGTGTCGACCATTCTTCAAGGTCCTCACTAAGGCAACAAAAGAGGAAAACAACCTCGGAAATAATGATCATCCTTGGAACAAAGACTGCCAAAGAGCCTGGGAAGAACTTAAAGTCTATTTAGCCAGCCTACCCACCCTGCGACAACCTCGCGTAGGAGAGCCACTTGTGTTATACCTCGCCGTCACAGAAAAAGCTGTGAGCTCGGTCCTTGTGAAAGAAGAAGGGCCGAAGCAGTGGCCGGTCTATTATGTAAGCAAATCCCTGCATGGCGCCGAAATCAGGTATCCTTTGTTGCAAAAAGCTATATATGCCTTGGTGCTGGCAGGGAGAAGGCTACGACCATACTTTCAGGCTCACCCTATCATCGTCCGAAGTAGTTTACCACTTCGGGATGTCATGAGGAAGGTGGATCATTCTGGAAGGCTCTCCAAGTGGTGTATAGAGCTTGGCAAACACGACATCGCTTATGAACCTCGGAAAGCCAAAAAAGCTCAAGCACTGGCAGACTTCATCGCCGAAGTACCTACCACCGAGGACAGCCATCCGGATCCTGGCGAAGGTGATCCCGAATGGACTTTGCATGTTGACGGAGCCTCAGGGTCCGAACACCAAGGAGCTGGCGTGATCATCAGGGGTCCTGAAGGCCTAGAAGTGATGAAGGCTATCAAGTTCGACTTTGATGTCACCAACAATATGGCGGAATATGAAGCCCTCGTAGCAGGATTGCGCCTGGCCAGAAAAATTGGCATAAGGAACTTGAAAGCTCACAGCGATTCTCAGCTGGTGGTACGCCAAACGGCAGGAGACTATGGGGCAAAGGACCCAACCTTGGCAAAATACCATGAACTGCTGGCAAAACTCATCTGGGAGTTCAACACCGTGTGAATCAAAAACGTGCCTCGACGTGATAATGCCGAGGCAGACTGCTTGGCAAAATCAAAAGCATACACCGAGGTGCTGAGTCACCCGAGCATCACAGTGCTGAGCATATCAACTTCGGGAAAAGGCTGGAAAGACCCGATAAAAAGATATCTCGTGGACAATACGCTCCCCGAAAACCCCAGTGAAGCTGCGAAAATCCGAAGACGCTCCGGCCGATTCTTCCTAATTGGCGAAGAATTATATCGGCAGGGATATGCAAACCCACTACTGAGGTGTGTTGGCGAAGAGGATACTGAAATGATCCTCGAAGAAGTACATGAAGGCACTTGTGGTTCGCATATCGGAACAGACGCCCTTGCAGCAGTAATACTTCGCCAAGGATACTTTTGGCCTACCCTGAGAAAGGATGCTAGACAGTTCGTCTGGAAATGTGGTAATTGCCAAAAACACACAAATATCCAGAGGACACCCTCGGAAATGGTGACTTCGGCCGACTATCCCTGGCCCTTCACAGTATGGGGCATCGATCTCATTGGGCCGCTCCTAACAGCCCCTGGAGGCGTAAAATTCTGCATTGTAGCAGTAGACTATTTCTCCAAATGGGTCGAGCCAGAACCACTGGCGACTATCTCGGCAAAAGAAGTGCAAAAGTTCATATGGAAAAGCATCATATGTAGATTCGGCATACCAAGGGTACTTGTAGCTGATAATGGGTCCCAATTCACAGATAAAGGATTCCAGGAGTTCATCAGCGACCTCGGAACAAAAATGCACTTCGCCCCAGTAGCTCACCCCCAAAGCAATGGGCAGGTAGAAGTATCTAACAGGACCATAAAAGATGGTCTGAAAAAGAGACTGGGGGGAGCAAAAGGGAAATGGCCAGGAGAGCTCCAGAGCGTATTGTGGAGTTACCGAACAACACCCCGAAGAGCCACAGGGGAGACCCCCTTTTCACTCATCTTCGGCACAGAGGCCATCATCCCAATCGAAGTTGTGCGACCGTCGGTACGGGTACAAGTATTCGATGAAAGTGGGAATGACCTCAGCTTAAGAACCAAGCTCGACCTTGTTAGCGAACACAGAGAAATGGCTGAGCTGAGAAGAAAAGCTTTTCAGCAAAGAGTGGCCGCGGCTATAAACTTACGAGCTAGGCCAAAGGAAATCAAGGAAGGAGACCTCGTTCTACGAAAGGCTGACTTTGCACCCCGAAGGCCCTCCCACGGAGTACTTCGCGCAAATTGGGAAGGACCTTATCTGGTTCTTGCCAAAGTACGAAAACACGTGTACAGACTTGGTGACGCCGAAGGCGTAGAATTAAAAAAAACTTGGCCTTCGGATGCCTTGAAAAAATTCTATGCTTAAGGTTTCGCGGAAGGATTGCGTTGTACAAATTTGAAAAATATGCTAAGGATAGAAGTTTCTTAGAAAAACTCTCAAAGTGTACAAGTCAGAATTTCGCGAAGGAGTTCGCCGTGATAAGCGCAGGTACGATTTCCCGAAGACCCTTGAGCGATCACGTTCGGGAAAAATGGGAAACAAAAAATCGCGCGAAGGTACTCGCCGAAGTGAGCGCAGATATAATTTTCCCTTGAGCAATCACGTTTGGGGCAAAGGGGAAAAACAAAACATCTCACAAAAAGACTTAGCCAAAAAATCTCATTAAAGTGAAATTGGCTTACAGAAAAGAAGAAGTACAAAAAGAAGGGGAGAAAGGCAAGGAGTCCTAGAACAAACTAAGGGATCTCGGTGTCCCGAGACCCACTAGCCCCTACGTCCTTGCCCGCCACCTTTGGCGCCGGAATAGAAGAGGGCAAGTTCAGGTACTCAACCTTGGACCAGGACCACCGAGGCGCCTCGGGGATGTTCAGAGCCTCCAAGAAAGAGAGGTCCAGATCTAGGAACCTCTGAAGAACTTGGTGCCGAGCAAGGCAAAACCCGTCCTGAAAAGCGACCTTCGCCATCTTGTCAGATTTTTCTTTTTCGACCCCAAGTTCCTCGAGGTCGTTCTGCAGATCCGCAACCTCCTGCTTCAGTGCCTTCACCTTCTTCTTTTTTGACTCCTTCTTCAAAGAATCGACCTCGGCCTAGAGCTCGGCCTTCTCAGCTAGCGCCTTCGCCAGGAAAGCCTCGGATTCTGACTTCTCCTTCAGATGCGCCTCATTTTCTGAAATTAGCTCAGCCACCTGGGAGCCGAGGTCGGAAATTTTCTAGGAGAAGTCCTTCAAAAGTTATTCCTTTTCTTTCTGGAACTCCTCCCGAAGGGCCGCAACTTCCTTCTCTGCAGCATCAGCCAGCTGCAGGTTCTTGACAGCCAATTTCGAGCACATGGCCTTAGTTTTATCAATCACCTCTAAGGCCGAGGCTCGGAATGCCATCTGCCTGGCTACCCGAACTCTGAGGAAGCCGGCGTAGCCCAGCAGCTGCAAAGGGAAAAAGGCAAAGTCAGTAAGACAAAGAAAATGCCAAACACTTAGAAAAAGTTGAAGGGAAAAAGATAGGCGTAAAGCATACCTGGGCAGCGTGCTCGGAAAGCTTCGCAGCGAGGGAGTCATCGCCCGGATGAGCTTCTGCGATGGCCCTAAAGGAGGCCTCGGTAAGCATCCCCTTCGCGATCTCTTTGGCCATTTGCTGGCAGTCTCCGGAGTACAAATTCATGTCCTCCGTAAACGACCAGAAAGGCTCCTTCGGGATTTTCCCTTGCGGGACTTTGGCATTGAGAAGGGCTCGCCTCCGGGCGTGTTCGGCCGCCCAATTTGGAGTAAGTGACTCCCCTGCATGGCAAAAACAAAAAGCTGCTCAAGGCAAGTACATCACAAAATTCAGCATGTAAAGGCGTCAAACTTTGCTTGAGAAAGCAAACTTGGCGGCACCTCGATGATGTCATCGCTAGAGTCCGGGGCCTCCTCGGTGGAGATCCCCTTACCTTTGCGTTTACGCCGCTCCTCGGCAGAAGGAACCTTTACCACGGCATCCAGAAGGGCCTGCGACGGGGTAGGGCTCTGAGGAGGGACGTCGGTCGGGGGGACGTCGGCAGCGACCTCGGGCGGTGGAATGGCAGCAACCTCGGGCTCCTCGCTCGCCTCCTCAAGTGCTTCCAAATGAGAAGGCTGAATGGTCCTCTTCGCCCGTTTCGTCGAAGGCCCAGCCCCCGTCGTTTTCCTCCTTCGGGAAGCTGCCTTGTTTGTCTGTTCACCCTTTTCAACCTGGCCGATAAAAAGGGATTTATAGAAGGCAGCAGTGGCATCCCCCATCTCTGAAAAAGAAGGAAGATATGAACGTGAGTCCAAGATGGAAACAAAAACAAAGGGAGTCTGAGATAACTTACTCTTAAAGAAAGTTTCGTAAGAAATTTCCTCCCGAAGGAGTTGCACCAGCCAGGAATCCTTCCCAGCGATGGCAGGAGTTGGCATCTTGAGGTCTGTTTTGTGCTCCTTCACTACCCCTAACTCCTGAAGGACTTCCTCGGTCATTAGCCTCCAATTGATGGGGAAGGGGTAGAGAGAGCGCGAAGAGACCTCAGGACCCCAGTCCGAGACAGCACGGATACGTCCGTCGAAGTCCGCGAAGATAGGAGCCAACCCCGGAGTTAGCATTATCCTCAGGTCTATGACATCCATCTCTAGCTTTCCCTGAGCACTCTTGGTCGGAACATGCGACCAGGCCTCCTCCATCTTCAGGAAGAAAAATTTTTGTTGCCACCCTCGCCAGCTGTCCTTGGTGGCGAAGGTGAACATATATTTCTTGCTCCCGGATCCCCGAGGTAGCATGAAATAAAAGTCACCCTTCGGGACCACGAAGAGCTTGTAGTACTGCATAAAAATCACAAAATGGGGTTCTATCCCGAAGACGCCGCACATGCAGATGAAGGCGTTAAAATAGCAATACGAGTTCGGTGGAAGTTGATTTACGGCAATGCCATGGAATTAGCAGAAGTCGCAAATCATCTTCGGGGGAGGATACCGAAGTCCGGCCTTCAGCTGGGCTTGGAAAACGGTAACCTCGTTGCTACGGTTTGAAAAGCAAAATTGGTCAGGACGTGGCAACCTCGTAATAGCATACGAGGGAAGAAAGAACTTTTTCTTCCATTTTTCTAGTTTTTTGGGGGTGGTGCAGCAAGGGTGAGATAAAAGGGGTTGCCAGCTCTCAGGGATAGGCATGATTGGCTAAAAAACAAGTTCAGAAAAGCTTGAAAAAGAAAAAATCAGAGGACTCTGGAGATGAAAAACCCACCGAATGATTTGCCAAAATCTGGATTTGAAAACGCCGTCGTGAAAGGTTGCCGGAAAGAAACTCTGTCAGATAGTACCGCCGCGAAAAGCAGGGAAGAAAAAGCAGTTGCAAGTAGAGAAAAGAGCAGAAGCGAAACCAAAAAGAGGAACTTATGATGGAATGGGCTATATATAGGCCGAAGGAGGGTAAACGAACCGGCGTCATAAGTATCCCTTGAAGGCGAACGGTCGCCATAACTGCTCTCTGCTCCCAAAAAGACGCGCCCTCTGTAACCGATGCAACTCTCCGCCAATCACAGTATGCCACGTGTCAGCCGCCGCGCCAAAATAGGGGACGCGCCTTCTGACACCCCTAAAAAACTGGGACGCGCTGCTCTAGACTGTCACGCCTGGCCATGGGACGGGACGTTGCACAGACCTGTAAAAGCAAAAAGTAGGTTGCCTCGGAGACACCAAAAGACAGGTTATGGCCGAACAGCCCATATCTTCGGGCAAAAGGTTTATCTCCGGCACAGGCTCTACTCCCTCAAAACTCCCGAAGAGAAACCTCGGAAAGACTGCAAACCGAAGTCTCCACTTCGACTTTCCAAAGGGGGGCATGTGATAGCCGAAGGGCTATGGCCTCTATCTCACCCAAACTTGGGGCGTCAGGAACCTGAGGATACTATTAACCCCCCCCCCCGAGGTACTAAACAGAACGCCTTCAAAAATAAAGAATCAGCTATTGCAAGCTGAAGAGCCTTTGCCCGAAGACGGAACCCTGAATCAGGGAACTCCCCGAACTACAGGCATATTTCCCGAAGGAGCATTGTCCGCGCCAAAGGACGACCTCGTCCAGGGACTTCGGGAGTACGGCATGAGCATTTAAGGAGCCTCTGACATACCGCCCACAGACACTACATGTCACCTCAAACGGCGATTTGACACACCGGTGCCGTCCAGGTCTCGTCACAACCTATCTCGGTTCAAGGCTCAAGAAACCTGTCGCCGGCTACTTGTCCCCTACGCCTAGGAATTCAGGGAAGATCTGACCAGACACGTGTCATGATCTGAACGAGCTAAATACTCCTATAAATATCAAGGAATAAACCTGGGCAAAGGATGGATCCAGGGGCAGACTCTTCTCTTTGAGAAAACACAAATAAGCAAGGCCTTTTTTACCTCTCAGCGCTCCTCTATCATTTTCTTCCAGGACACTGACTTGGGCGTCAGAGGCTCCTCCCCGGAAAAACACCCCGGGGACCTCCTAACCCTCTTCTCTGAGCTTTTCAGGCACGTTCCCCTGGGAAACCTCAATTCCAGACGCTCTCCCTCACAGGAAGTCCTCCCGGAAGTCACCATGCCTTACAGTGAAGATGTCTCTAGGCATCAGATAGCAAGTAAAAAATCTTTGTAAAGTAAAAGAAGCACTGGTTTTTTGGGCTTGAAAGGCTTTCCTCACGTCTCTCATTTTTGTGATATAGCACTCTTTCTTTCCACTCAACTTCCCCTCGTTCTTTTCTCTCAAGAACTCTTTTCTCTTCTTCTTCTCATGTCCACTCTTCTTACATGGTCTCTCGAATGTTCACTCAACTTCCTCTCATTACTTCTGCCCTCAACTTTCCTTTCTTTTTCTTTTATCTTAACTTTACTTTGAAGCTTTCTTTGGTATTCCAAGACTTGCTAGGGTAAAAATGGAACAAGCATGATTGGCCTCCTTTGGTGGACAAAGAAGTATGAGTTCTTCTCTCCATCATGTATGACCCATTTATCAAATTGCCAAGGCTTCCTAACCAAGATGCAACAAATTTGTGTGGGCATGACATCACAAAGAACTTAATCACAGTAAGTACCAATCTTAAAATTAAGCAAAACTTGTTTAACCACATTTATTTTACCCGTATCATTCAAGAATTGAAGTCTATAATATTGAGGGTACTTTGGTGTTGGAAGCTATAACTTTTCCACTATGGTTGAGCTCACTACATTGATACCAATTCCTTCATCAATAACAAGGCTAAAAACTTAGCCTTGGATTCGGCACCTTATGTGAAAAATACACTCTTTTTGGTTGGTCTCCTCCTTGACTTGCATGCTAAAGGCTTTTCTAGTAATAAAGGCAAACTCACCATCCTCAGCCTCAGTTGTACCCTTAGGAATGTCCACCAATGGTGGTGGCATCTCCTTAATAGGTTCATCATCATCCTCAACTGTAACCCCTCTATCATCTCTTAAGGTCATGACTTTCATATTTGGATAGTCCCTCATGTAGTACCCTTTGCCTCTACACTTAAAGTAGTTCATCTCCCTAGCTTTAGGTGCACCCTTAGGTGGAGGCATGAACTTGTCATGGGAAGGCCGAAACAACACTCCTTTGGTGTTGGATGTGGCCTCCATCTTTGGCTCTGGGACTTTTTTCTTGGCATCCTTGCTCTATACTCCCTTCCATGTAGAGCTTCCTTCTTGAGCCATCTTGGATTCTTTGGTCCTTTGGATTGTCCTTTTGGCTTTGGTGGTATGGTGTAGCAAGTCCTCCATGTTGACATAGGGCACCATCTGTTAGTGTTGTACCCAAAAGCCAATCATGATATGATTGTATTTTTGCACATTGTGTCATGATATTTTATTAAAGCATTAATCCAACAATTATGTTTGTTGTTTTGTTTCTGCGTAATGTAATAAACATAATTGTAACCCTAGAATAATGATATTCTCAAATGTCCCTAGTCTAGTATTATTATGGAGCGGGTTACAATAATACATAACGACTAGCATATGTGGAGACTAATATGAGATATGTAGTCTACAATGGGTACAAGCTGGAAAACTTGTGTACTGGACTGACCTACCATGAGAACGCTACATGGATCATTATATGAGTGTCATAAGTGATACTCATAGTGATCATGGTATATGTAGTCCTTTGACCTAAGGTCATCAAGGTTCCCTATATGTCAGTCACATACTTTGATGTTTCCCCTTGTTGCTCGTAACTGAGTGAACTTGAAGAAGGTCATTGGGTATGTCACATATCATGTGAAGGGATTTGTAAGATCAAGATAGGATTTGTCCCTCTTATATAACGAAAATGATACCTTCGGGCCCCTTGATAGAGTGAGACTTAGAAAATGCATGGGCATGCTCGGATGAGTTGATATATGATATCGATGTCATCAGTTTAAGTTAGTCTACTCGGTAATCAAGAAACCAAAGATTGGGCTATACGAGAGTGACACATTCCATGTCTCGTGCTTAGTCTTGATATCTTGGACAAAGGGACAATGGCATACATGGGTAACGATCATAAAGGTTTAGTCGAATCACTGACAATCTTGTCACTTGGGCAGCAATGATGTGTTGCTAGGCACCATTCATTGCTTATGATAATAAATGTGATTTATGATCATTGCCAACGTAGTAAGAGCCTATTGGGTCACACACATAGAGCTATTTGGATTATTAGAGTGCATGGGCTAATTATTTACGTTATGGTTTCATAATAATTTCATATTAATAATGGGCCTAAAAGTTGAGCCATTATTGAGCCCGAAATTAAAGCCTAATTGGATTTGGGCTTCGAAACATTAGGCCTAGAAGTTGACTCTCACTATAAATACAACTTTTAGTGAAAAATTCGCAGTCTTGCCCTAGCCTCCCAAAAAGGACAGCCGCACTCTTCTATTGCTATTCCTTAGAGGACACAAGCTAGCACTGCAAGTGAAAGAGAAACGCATCTACCAGGACATGGTGGAAGCATGGTGATCCTGAGAAGCTCATGTGGATACCTTAGAGAGCTTAAACACATCAACTTTTCAGGTTTTGTGATTCGACTCTACAGTTGGGTAAGAGATCTAAACCGAAATTAGGTATGAAAATTTTTGAACACGTAGTTTACCCCATTTTACTTAGATCCTGGAGGGTTTTGGTTAAATTCCGTTGCACTTGTTTGGCTTACGAAACCCTACACCATCTTCACTTTGTTGACTATCTCAGGATTGAGACCATTGATGAATCTAGCTATGATGGCCTCCTTATCCTCCATGATGTTGGCTCAGGTCAAGAACATCTTGAGTTGGTAGTAATCCACACTTCTTTGGCCTTATGCTAATCTTTTAAGCTTGGGGTATTTATCCCTATAGTAGTAACTAGGGAGAAAACTTCTCTTCATCAAAGCTTTGATATCCTTCTATATGTTTATGGGGTCCTCCACATTCTTTATTCTGAAAGTCACAGCCTAAATCCACCATACATGATAATAGTCAGTGAACTTAATTATGGCCAATTTTACTTTTTTTTCCCCAGAGTAGTGATGGCAATCAAACACCATCTTAATTTTTTGCTCCTCCTAATAGGCATTCGAATCACTTTTCCTTCAGAAGGATGGAGTAGTGAGCTTAATGGAGTTCAAGTTATTGTCTTTTTTAGGCTCTTTTCTCTTTAGGGCTCTTTATTCTTGCCAAGCTCTATGTTCCTCCTCGGGCTCCTTAATACTTGTACCTATCCTTGGTTTGAGCATAGGGTTGGGCCTCCTTAGCAACCTCAAGTCCATGTCTACTATCCTCATCATCAATCTATTGAAGGCATCTTGTATCTCTCTCACATAAGGCTCTTTGTTTAGCCTTACCTCATTCCTTTTATCTTCTTGATCATCCATGATTATCAAAGATCCTTACAACACACACCTCATGTGTTCCACTCAAGATGTGCACTCAAACACTCAATTTGTTAGTAATAATATTACTTTCAAAAGCACACAAGAAAACCAAATTTCTTTGAAGACCAAGTTTTAACTCAAAATAGAGGTGGGCTAAGACCTTAAGAAGCTCTTATAATAAAAGATTGCAAGAACCACACAGAAAGGCCTAGGCTAAAAACCTAAAGTTTTAAGGTTTGTGGGCGCAAAAAACAAGTAATTGTGGAAGCCTCTTTTTGCGAATATTTCTTGAAATTCTTTTTTTATATTTTTATTTTTTTTGGAAATACTTTTCTTCTTGGGTCCTTTCTGCCAAAGAAATAAAGATGCAATTACTTATTGGCAAAGAAACAAGAAACACTAATTTTACTTACATAAATGAAAGCAACTTTATACCGATACAAATCAGCTTGCCTTCCTTTCTTTTTGTATTTTTTTTTAATCTTGGATGCTAGAAACACAAAAACAATGAAGGATTAACAAATTAGGAAAAAGTAGTGAAAGAGAAATGAAATAAGATCCAATGAAAATGAACGAAACAAGGTAACACGAGGTGACTCTTTTTTGTGGTTTTTTTTTATTTGGATAAAAGACAAGGCTAGAAAATAAAGAGTGTAGACTTGAAAAATAAAGGAAAATAATAGAAACAATGAAAATTATAGAAAAAAACTAGAAAAATGAAACAAAACAAGGAAGAGAAACTTGAACACAAATATATGTCTTCGAATGGAACTTATGGCTCTAATACCACTTGATGCGAACCCTGTTGGTATAAGAACCAAGAAATACAGCCAAGATGCTAATAGGATCCACAAAAAATAATCTAAGAGACTGGAATTCAACCCCTACCCCTAACCAACTTGTGGTTAGAAATAAAAACAACAAAGAACACAAAGAAAACTGGCTTCCTTGTGCACCAAGGTAAGTTCACTAAGAACTCAAGAGAATGGCTTTCAAAGCAATATTATTTAGCAAGGAATCTAGGTTTTACAAGGGGAATAGAGGCCTTTATATCAACTCTAAACTAAGGCAAAATAAGGCATAAATTTGGACTAGAAGCCCTAAACCAAAAGGACTTAGAATATCTAGGCAAACTAGGAGTCCTTCACACAATTTCTACTTGTTTTTGTTTGCAATACATGTGGCATGTTTTGCATGTGAAAAAAATAATTCCCAAGGCCTAAATACATTCTAAATATTGTAAATGAACTATAATTAAAAAGAATTTTAACCCAAAACACAAAATAAACCTCATATAAGGGTGTTCTCAGGTGCACTCCATGGCATATATAGGGTTTGAGCTAATGCCTCCTGGGTTCGACTAGAATCTTTGAGTTTAATTAGCTTAACATGTTCCTTTAGGACATGTGGCCTTGAAGCTTTAGGGATTGTAAATTCAAGTAGTAGAACAAAATGGCATGAAAGGGTCTTTAATGGGGCTCCGAGGATACACTATTTTTTGTGCTCTTAAGCTCCTTGTGGTTTTGTGCATCTTGGCACTCTAAGAGTGAGCACCAAGCTGTTCCATTGCTCTAATATAACTCCATGACTATTCTAGTAGCTCTATGCGAAGATCCAAGTCTACCCTCTATAAAATAGCTAGTGACAAAAGCATGAAGTGTTTGAGCTTTTTCCTTAGCCCTATTCTTCATAGTAGGTCCACTAGCTATGTTCAATGGGCCCTTGCCATCTTTGAGTGTGCCTTCCAGATTTATATTAGAGATAAGAAAGCTAAGATGGTTAAATCATTGCATGAGAAGGTAAGGTTTCAAATTAAGAAAAAGACTCAGCAATATGCCAACCAAGCCAACAAAGGGAGGAATAGAGTTGCCTTTGAACCTGGAGCTGGGTTTTGGACTTACATAAAGAAAGAAAGGTTTCCTAACCAAAGAAAGTCTAAGCTTCAACCTTGAGGAGATGGTCCATATCAAGTGCTAGAGAGATCAATGATAATGCCTACAAATTAGACTTAAGAGGTGAGCATAATGTTAGTTCTACTTTCAATATTTCTGACTTATCTTTGTTTGATGTATGTGATGATTTGAGGACAAATCTTTTTTAGGAAGGGGGAGATTATGGGGACCATTTAGACTAGAGATTCCTAAGACATCCAACAATCCATAGAGGAATAGTTCTAGGCCTCTTAAACGGAGAAAAGCCAAGGAAACTTGAGAAGTACTCTAAAAGCTCATCTTGGTACTCTTGGAGCCTATATAATGCCCTGGCAAGCCATTTCAAAATCCACTCTAGCATTCCATGATCTAAAGCTTCAAAAATTTAATTCAACCATATAGTGAAGATTCAAGCTAAAAAACTCAGGAAAACTCGATGAAATTAGGAGGTCAAAGCCAAAACCACAAAGTGAACTTGAGGGCACACTCAAGACTTCCTAGGAGCCATTCTAGATTATTTTGTATGCTCAAGTATGTTTGTTCAATTTTTTTAGTTAGTTTGTTTTGTTCACATGTTATTTAGCTAATAAGTAAGTTTGGAACACATGGGAAACATGCCATATAGATTTATTATGAAAGAGTGTATAGCTAGGCTTAAGGTTTTTCTTTTATTCAATTTTTGTAAAGCCAAAAATCCTAGCTTCTAAACTATAAACAAGGCTTCTTTTTTGAGTTTTGACAAGCAGATTAATAATATTCATGTTGCTTTAAGTAATACTTATCTCTCTTATTCTTTCTCAACTTCTTGGTGCACTTGTGCAACAAGTTCTTCTCTTCTAATCCAAATTCAACTAATTTCCTTTCTTCAATACTGCTTCTCACCTTTGCTTATATTTCTAACTTCTTTTCTTTTCTCCCTTAATCAATTTCTTCTTTTTTGACCAAGTTTGGTGGAGTTATTTCAGGTAAACTTTGGAACAAGTATCTTGGGCATCACACAAATCCATCACCATGGCCAAATTCTTTCTTGGCCTAAACCCTGACATTGCCACCCTAGTTGAGTTGCAACCATGTGTGAAGCTTGATGAAATCTTGCATCCAACCATTCAGTTTTAAAGGTAACTCAAAAGCAAATGGGCAAAAAGGTTTTTTACAAAATATAACCCTAATCCAAAGTAAACATAGAGCAATGATGAGAAAAAGAAAGAGCCAAGGAAGAGGGACTTTAAGCCAAAGGTGAGGTACCCTTTAAGAGCAAATCCTATAGTCCTTAAGAAGGTAATCTTGATTCTAAGTTCGGAGCTAAAAACAATGATAAAATTTATTTTAAGTGCGAAGGTAGGGAGCATTTAGCAAGGGATTATGTCAATCAAAGAACCATGGTGCTCAATGATGTTGGAGAAGTGCTTATAGATGAAAGTGATAGAGATATGCATGAAGTTCTAAGCATGCCACTACCTTTGGAGGATGAATCTAAACTAGATTTTGTGGAAGAATGAGTCATACTAATAGCAAGGAGAGCCTTGAATATTCACATCAAGGAGGACCATAATAAAAGGTAGAATACCTTTCACACTAGGTTTTACATTGGAGAAATGTATGTAGCATGATTATGGATAGAGGAAGTTGTACTAATGTTGCTAGTACCACTTTGGTTGAGAAATTGCAGCTGACTACCACAAGACACCTGAGACCTTACAAGCTTCAATGGCTCAACATCAAAGATGAGGTAAAGGTAAAAAGGCAAGCCATGGTTGGCTTCAAGATTGGAAAATATGAAGATGAAGTGCTTTGTGATGTTATTCCTATGGAGGCAAGCCACATTCTGTTGGTAAGACCATGGCAATATGATAAGAGAGTCATACATATGGTTTCAAGAATAGATACTTCTTTTAATTCATAGACAAAACATCACATTGGTGCCACTTTTACCACAACATGTCATGGAGGATCAGAGGAAGATTCATGGTAAGGCCAAGAGAAAAATCAATGAGCAGAAAAAGAGAGATGAAGGCTTGAATGAAGAAGGGAAAGTTTAGAGATTAAAAGAGAGATGTGAGGTAAATGACCTTAAGGGGAAGAAAAGTGTTGAGAGTTCTTGAGGTAAAAATAGAGAGAAGAAAATTGACAGAAGAAAAAAAAGCTTGATAATTAAAATGAGTAATGTGAGGGAAGCCTTCCAAGTATAAAGGCCAGTGCTTCTTTTACTTTACAAAGAAACCTTATTCTTATCTAATGACCTAACTAACAAGCTTCCTAGTGTTATTGTTTTTTTGTTGGAGGATTTGGTGAATGTGTTTCCTTAGGAACCGAGAAGACTACAACCATTGAGGGGCATTGAACATCAAATAAATTTTATCCATGGTGCTATCATTCCAAACAAACCAGCCTATAGAATTAATCCTGTGGAGACCAAAGAGATTCAAAGGCAAGTTGAAGATCTACTTTCAAAGGGTTATACGAAGGAAAGCTTGAGCCCTTATGCTGCACCTATGATCCTAGTACCTAGGGAAGATGGAACTTGAAGGATGTGCATGGATTGTAAGCCAATCAACAAAATCATTGTAAAGTATAGATATCTCATTCCTAGACTAAATGACATGCTAGATGAGTTGCATGGATATACTATATTAAGTGGGTATCATCGAATTAGGATGAAATAGGGAGATGAATGGAAGACTACTTTTAAAATTGAATTCAGGTTATATGAGTGGTTAGTTATGTGATTTGGTTTATGTAATGCTCCTAGCACTTTTATGAGATTGATGAATCATGTTGTAAGGGAGTTCATTGGAAAGTTTGTGGTTGTTCACTTTGATGACATCTTAGTGTATAGTAAGAGCTTGCATGAACATGTTGATCATTTAAGGCATGTGTTAGAAACCTTAAGAGCACAAAATTTGTATGCCAATCTTAAGAAGTGTTCTGTTTGTACTAACTGTGTGTTCTTTCTTGGTTTTGCTATGAGCTCAAAAGGTGTCGAGGTTGATCTAGAAAAGGTAAAGGCCTTACAAGAATGGACAACTCCTAAGTCTATTTCTGAGGTTGGACTTTTTCATAACCTTGCTAATTTTTATAGAAGGTTTTTAAAAGATTTCTCAAGTTTTACTACACTCTTGAATGATGCAGTAAAGAAGAATGCAGGTTTTAAGTGGGAAAAGGCATAAGAAGATACATTTAGGACACTTAAGCACAAGTTGAGTAATGCACCTGCCTTAGCTTTGACTAATTTTTCTAAGACTTTTGAAGTTGAATATGATGCATATGGACATGGCATTAGAGCTATTTGATGTAGGAAGGATGTGCATAGCTTACTTTAGTGAGGAACTAAGTCGAGCCGCCTTGAACTATCCTATCTATGACAAAGAGATGTATGCTTTAGTGAGAGCTCTTGAAACTTAGAAACATTACTTATGGCCCAAGGAATTCATCTTCCATACAAACCATCAATCTTTGAAGAATTTAAAAGGCCAAGGAAAGTTGAATAGTAGAATTTATAGAAAATTTTCCATACCACATCAAGTATAAACAAGGTAAAGAAAACATTGTGGTTGATGCATTAACAAGGAAGTATGTTCTTCTTTCTTCTTTAGATGCTAAGGTTTTTGGTTTTGAATACTTGAAAGACTTACGAGAGAACCCTTATTTTATCAGGTAGTTAATTTATTTTATTTATATAATCCTTGAAAAGATTACACTTGCAAGCTAGGTTTAAGTCAAGTCAATGAGTTGTCCTTGGAGTTCATAGGATTAAAAATCTAAGGTAAATTGACCACAAGGGAAAATAGGGGAATTTTGGTAATTTGGCATGTCAAAGGTCAAAATGTGACCAAGTGAGATATAATTGAGCTTCTAAAGGTGAAATGAACATCTCGATGAAATTCAAACTTAGTTTGACCAAAGATTGGCTTTTTCTTGCTAAGGAAGCGAGGAAGGCCAAAATGGTAATTTTCAGGTCAAATATGGCCAAAAAGGGTTTGGGAAGGTGAGAAATGGTATTTGAAACCAATTTTGAAATTTGGTGAAGTTTGGAGTTAAATTGACCAAGTTTGAGACATTTCTTGCATTTGAAGCTAAGAAGGATATTTTGGTAATTTTGGTTGGCCAAACTTGGTCAAACTAGAATCTAACCTGGGAAACCAGATTCAAACCTGGTCAAGGGTATGAAAATAAATGGTTGGATGTGGAGGAAGGAAAATCTAAGAATTTAAGTGCAAATGGAGACATATTTGAGAATTTTATGGAGGTGACTTCCTTTTAACCAAGGGTTATAAGGCCTAAAAGGTTCTTTTAGCCCAAGCACCTCTTAGATACTTTAAGGAATGAATAAACCTGTTTATGGGGTAGTAAATGAGCTTAAAAACCATTGGTGAGCTCCATTGTCCCTTAGTTAAGCAGTCTAAACCTCTACTAACCGTGCAAAAGCCTTAGCCCTTTACCACTTTAACCTTGTCACCCATTTTCCATCCTCATTCATCCCCAAACACTCCAGCTCACTTCCTTCTTTTCCTCTACCCGTTTGGCATGTCCTAAACCCTCAAAAACATAGAAACTCACCAAAATAATGAAATAAAAATAATAGAAAAAGAGCTTGTAAGTGAGAAATCAAGGAGAGTGTGTGTTTGTTGTAAGGGAGGGGTTAGGAGTTTGGTTTCTTTCTTCTCCAAGAGGTGGCCACAATTTTGGGCTGTTTATTTTGAGATAAAAAACTTTATTTTACTAGACCTTCGTTTCCTCTTATTTAAACAACAACCTTTTTTATCATGAAAACTCTTGGTTGTTGAGGCTAAGCCTGGTGAGAGGGGGGAGAACTATGGAGCTTCAAAAAGAAGTTTTGGTTTGAGATTCTCTACCAAGGTGAGGAGGTCATTTTGGTTTGTTTAAAAAAACGTTGCCCCTAGGCTCAAAAATGTTGATTGGTCAAGTGGTTATTTTACTATGTAGTTAAAGGACTCTAAGGTGACTAGGAAATGACTCTTGGGTAAAGTGTTCTAGCCCTTCTCTTTTTGGGAAACTTTGGCCATTTTTTACCTTTTTAAAAGCTGGGACAAATGATAGGGCAAAAAGGGCACAGGGTTACCAATAAAGCCAAATAGGGCTCATGTGGCACTAAAATTAAACCTAGCTCCTAGTTTTGGGCAATAGGTGGTGTCCTCGGTGCATGGGCTGTAAAATGTTGTGTAGATCAAGCATTGGGTACTTGGTAGATAAGTGTGGCTGAACCTTCAAGGTTTGGAAAGCACAAGAAAGGTGTCTTAGTTTGGGTGTATAGGTGTTGTGATCGAGCTCAAGAGCTCGGTATGTGGTTGTGAATGTGTGGCATGGGCTCCTAGGTGCATGAGTGTTTTGGGATACCAAGGAGCATGGTGAGTTCAGTGTGACAAAGTGCACATGCGTGCGCCTAAGGGGGTCATGCAGCCATGTGTGCCTAAGGTGCTCCCAATAGCATACCTAGGGGTGCTATTGTGCATAAGCCTACGAGCTCGTGTCTGTGCGCACCTAAGAGGTCATATGGGTATGCCCTAGGGGCTTGGTTTCCATGTGGGCCTTGCATTATGCTTTAGGCATGACCCATGTGGGGGAGCCCATGATAGAAACCCTAGGGCCCAAATGGCCATCAAGCCAACTAAATGACATGGGCCACAAATAAGCACACACACTGGCCCAATGGGGCATAGGTCCCAAGATGGGGCAAAATATATCCATGGGCATTAGGACACACATCAAATTGGGTCAAACCCTACTGCATACAATAAGGGAGTTTTGAGCTAGCGAAAGCTGGCAAGCTTAAGGGCAAATGCAAGGATGCATGCTCAAGGGCAAAAATGGACCAATGGGTATTTTGTTTGTTTTTTTGTTGTTTGTTTGTTTGCTTGCTTGTGTGAGAAGTATGAGGAGTCATGCACCCAAAAGGGCATGATATGATGATTACTATATAATACTCAACACCATATGAGTTCGTGGCATGCTCATATAGTTTATGGGCAAGGTTCATGCATGCATGGCAATGTGTGCATATGGTCCATTATGTGTGATGTTATGTATTGTTTGTTTTAGAATGCCTTACTAAATATTTTATATACTTACCCTTATTGTTAATGTGCACATAACATCATCTAGGAGACAAATAATCCACAGTGATTATTTGATACTTGTTTGTTAGTTTTTCATAGGTACATTTGGCATACACTACAGGTTCATTTTTCATATGTTGCATGCACTTATGGTCAGAGTCCAACTCCAAATATACAGCAAGGTAGTCGGGCAAGGACTTCTTGGGTCGCTCTTAGCTTGGGTTTCTCTCTCCCAGGTAAAGGCGGGCCTATCGACCATTTGGGTCATGACTATTTTGTAGCACGGTGGTAGTAGCTAGTATAGGGTCTACTAGTATTGACTTTGAGTTAGCATTACCATGGCATGTATTATTATTAATTCGAGTTAGACTTATCAACCCGTGACATTACTTGCCTAGGTTGATAGGCAAAACACTTAGATATTGTGTTGCCATAGTATTTACTTACTATGAGTGTAGTTTTCATCCATGGTTTGGCATGATGTATTATTTGTGCATGCATGAACATTAAAAATATTTTTCTTACGTGACTGCACATATTTATTTCATGTTTTCTTTAAATCGTGCCAAACCACTATCTTAGTTTAATAAACTTGTGTGTTTTATTGGAACTAGGTAAATGTTTTTCTTAACTCTTAAGTAAATACTAAATGCTAGGCAAGTGGCCAAGATCCTGGAAATGAGGAATGATTTTGGCCTAATTAAGAGTGGGATTAGGCAACAGAATAATTTAGCCTAATTCAGAAATTAATTAGGTATTTATTAGGATGGTTCCTCACAACTTATATGAGAATGATCCTAACTTTGGTGAGTTATATTCTAAGTGTACACATTCGGGTTTTGACAAGTATTATAAGGTTGATGGTTTCTCTTTCAAGCAAGATAAATTGTGCATATCTAAACATTCTTTGAGATCTTTGTTTGTGTAGGAAGCTCATCAAGGAAGATTAATGGGCATTTTGGGGTTAATAAGACCTTAAGTATGCTAAAAGAGAAATTCTGTTGGTCGAAGATGGAAAGAGCTGTTGAAAGATTTGTGCTAGATGTCCTGAGTGTAAAATGGCTAAGTCAAAACTAAACCCTTATGGACTCTATACTCCCTTACCTATTCTTACTCACCCTTGGATTGATATTTTCATGGATTTTGTTGTAGGACTCCCTCAGACAAAGAATTGAAAGGACTTAATCTTTGTGATTGTGGATAGGTTTTCAAAGATGGCATACTTTGTTCCACATCATAGGATAAATGATGCTGTGAACATTGCCAATCTTTTCTTCAAAGAAGTTGTGAGATTGCATGGACTTCCCAGAACAATTTTGATGTGAAGTTCCTTTGCCACTTTTGGAAAGTATTGTGGAGCATGTTAGGTACTAAACTCATGTTCTTAACTACTTTCAATCCATAAACTGATGGCCAAACTGAGGTAACAAATAGAACTTTGATTAGTATCTTAAGAGCCATCATTCAAAGGACTTTAAAAACTTGGGAAGAATTTTTGCCTCATGTTAAGTTTGCTTATAATAGGGTAGTGCATAAAAAAACTAGACATTCAACTTTTGAAGTTGTTTATGGTTTTAATCCACTAACCCTATGGACTTAATGCCTTTGCCTTTAAGCCAACTTTCTGGTGTGGATGGAGCTAAAAATGCCAAGATGGTTAAGGCATGGCATGAGAAAGTGAGGTTACAAATTGAAAATAAGGCTCAACAATATGCAACCCAAGCCATCTAAGGAAGAAAGAAAGTGATATTTGAACCAGGATATTGGTTTTGGTTTCATATAAGGAAAGAGAGGTTTCCTAACCAAAGGAAGTCTAAGCTTCAACCTTGAGGAGATAGGCCTTTCCAAGTGTTGTAAAAATATCAATGACAATGCCTACAAATTGGACTTAAGCAGTGAGCACAATGTGAGTGTAACTTTCAATGTTTCTGACCTATCTTTGTTTGATGTAGGTGATGATTTGAGGACAAATCTTTTTGAAGAAGGTGGAGATGATGGAGGACCATTAAGCTTAAAGGCTTCTACGACATCTAAGGACCCATTAAAGATAAGCATAAGACCTCTCACAAGCAAAAAGGCCAAAGAGACACAAAAAGCACTCCAAACACTCATCCTAGTGCACTTGCAGTCCTCCATAGAGCCCTTCCACACCATTTCACAAAGCAGCCAAGCCCTTCATGCCCAGGACCTTAAGAACATCAAATCATACAATATTATGAAGATCCAAGCTGAAAAAACCTTGGATAACTGGCCGGACCTAAGAGGCCCAAGCCAAAACCCTAGGTGACACTTAGGGTATTCCTAAGAGCACCTTCGGAGTTTTTGGGGCTATTTCAGTTTTTAGGCTTCTTATTATTTTATAGTTTGATTCATTTATTTAAGGTTTTTTTCATGGCTAAGGAAGCAGGTTGTGGCATATGTTAAATAAGCCACAAATATTTCTTAAGGTTTTGTGTTAAAAATGTGTTTTCTAAACCTAGTTTGACTAGGTTTGCCTTTTTCGCTAGGTTTAGGGTTTTATCTTTGTAAGGCTAAGTACCCTAGCATTTTAAACTATAAATCAAGCTTGTATTTCATTGTTTTGACATAGATTAATAAAATTACAAGTTGCTATAATCTATACTCTTCTTTCTTGTTATTTCTTGACGAACCTGTACTACAAGTTCTTCTCTTCTGATCAAATTTCTTCTAATTTTCCTTTTACAATTTTGTTTCTCATCTTTGCTTATGTTTTCAACTAATTTTTTTTTCTCCCCTGCTCAATTTCTCTTTCTTGGGTGAAGTTGGTGAAATATAAATTTGGGTACTCTTTGGAACTGAAGATCATTGGGCAACAGGCAACACATCACAATATGTCCCAAAGTTGAAAAAGAAAGTTAGAAAAAATGGAGTAAGATTCCATATTTTGCATTGCTAACTGGTCTAAAGGTGATCAATTTCAATAGGGTTTCAATGAGAACTTTTTTGTGGTTAAGTTGAAAGAACAAACATGTACATGTAGAAGTTGGGATTTATCAAGCATTCCTTGTCCTTGTGTTATAGCTTGCATGAGGAAGTTGAGCTTTTCTTTAGAGAATTTTGTTGCTGATTGTTATAAGGTTAAGACCTACCTTAAAACATATGGACACATTATCAAGCCAATTAATAGATGTGAGATATGACATGAAAATCATGGCAATGAAGCGTTCCCGCCACCTATTGGGCAACCAAAGGCTAAGAGGCCCAAAATATGAGGAGAAAGACTATAGATGAGATTCAAGCAAACAAATTGAAGGCCAAGTTATCAAAGAAGAGAATTAAAATGAATTGTAGTGTTTGTGGGGTGACCATAATGCTAGGTTTCATAAAGAATAAAACCTAAAGTACATCTACCAATGCATCTAATAAGAATTTTCAACCTGTGAGTACAGATTATCCTATTAACATATTCTATTCTTGTCTCTGTCATGAGTTTTTTATGAATGTGGTACATTTTTTGGCTATTTAAGGTTCAAGTTAGGCTCGAGAGTACAAGTGACCTTATTATGCATAGTCTCAGTCATTGCCACCAAGTCCAAAACTTCTTGTGAGTTTTATGTACCTTTTATTGGTATAATGTGCAGCCCAAATTCTAAACAACTTGTTGACATTATAATTTGCAAGTAAAATGAGGGGTAGAAGCTGGGCCAATGGGTGACCTGCAGGTTATGAGCCAACCACTTCCTAGAAGTAGTAATACTTAGCTTGGATGAAAAGTGCAGAGGAGATTTTGTAGCCTGGCATTTAATCTTGTAAAATCCCTAATTAGATAGGCTTTTACTAGGGGTGAAACACTCAGTTAAACCATTGTCTAAGAGTTGTGGTCTAGTTATTTTGTAGTATGGCAATTTTTTGAACTACTGTAAAAGTCTCTTTTTGTTAAATGTTGTGTTTATACTGAATCAACATTCAGTTGACCTATTTGACATTATGATATTATGTGTTAGGAAATGGCAGTCTGTTTCTATTTTATCATGGAGCTGCAAAAATGGATGTGAAACTCTAACCTTTCTAGCTACAATTTTATACTCATTGCATGACTTGTTTCTATAGGTTATGCAACAAACTATTTTTTACTTTAAACAATCTATTTTGTGCACATGTGTTAATAGCTTATGCCCTTCAAACCAGTAATAAGAAACATAACTCAAATTAAGCTCTAAGTAGTACCAAATCTGGCTAAAATAAATACAATTTCATTCATTTGAAAGCAGTGTACAAGTCATCATTTTCCCATCATCATAACCACAATTATAACAACAATAGTAAATGCATTGAACAACAAGCTCGTTATGAGCCATACTTTTGTTCTAGCTATAGCACCTTTAAGCCCATCTAGTTTCAAACAAATATTGTGTTCAAGCCTATCTAACTTCAAGAAAATATTTTCTCCAAGATTAGGAGCCAGAAAACCATCTGCTATCGCTTCACTCCTTACCTAACTTTGTCCACCCAAATGCCTCTGTCCCTTTGCTTCATTCATTTTACTCAACACACCCCAACCTAGAAACCTACATTTGTTTTCAGCACAACAATAACACAATTTATTTAGATTCTTCTTTAACCTATAAACTTTAATGATCGCACGATGCCCACTTTTTCATTATTTGTTTTCATAGCATGACCCTTTAGCTTCTAACTGGTTTGAGCTACTCAGAGACATTTCACATAGATTCAAGGTTTCCAAAACATTGTAATCCAAACATAAGTCAACATGAACCCCAATTTTTACCCAAATCCCTAAATTCACCAACCTATCTTGAATTAAACTATAAGGTGCATAAACCAAAGAATGGAAAGGAATAATACTTGATTATGAAATTGGTGACAAATTTTTGATACCTTCATTCTTCTTTGCCAAAATCGTTCTGCCACTACTGTTCTTGATTTGAGCTCTTTCTTTTCTAGAACTGGACACGAAGTTGACTTAGCAGTGAAAGTTTAAGTGATGATTATATATTTATACATACCTTTCTTGGTTTTGTGTCGTGAGAGTTTTAATGAAGATTAAAAAAGAAAGATTCCTTATTAGGTTTTATGTAGTAAAAGTTTAAATGGGGGATAATCACTATTCATATACTTTTGTGTCGTGAGAGTTTTAATGAAGATTAAAAAAGAAAGATTCCTTATTGGGTTTTATGTAGTAAAAGTTTAAATGAGGGATAATCACTACTTCATATACAATGACTTCTTCTAAATGGCATATACTGAGTTCAATATTCCATCATGACCATGTGCAAAGGAATGGAAGTCATATATTAAACGAATAGTTTATTTTAGGGAACTTAGCTACAACATTGCAATCTTCTACAAGTTCGATCCTTTGAAAATGACTAGCATGTGTGATTTCAATATGTAATATATTAGAGATGGTCCAAAATGAAACTTTAAGATATGTATTTCAACTTAATTAAGTATAAAGTAGAAGGAAGGGGAGTTGCATGTGCCATAAGTATGTTGTATTCAAATTGAGGAGGCATATCTAGAGCTCGAATAATAATATCATTGTATCCCAAAATTAGTGAAATGCTGGTTTGAATGTAAAAGAAAAGCAAAAACAAAATGATATCATTGTATCCAAAATGAAAGAACTTCATTGGTTTTAAATGTAGAAGAAAAGTAATGCTCATATGGCCCTTTAAACCTTATACATATATTTAGTAAATTTGAAGCCTAGCAATAGATATTAAATAAAGAAAGCAAGCCCATTACAATAAATATATAAGTTTGAAAATGTGTCCCAATTTATTTCAGCCCACACTCAAATTAAAAAAAAAAAAACAAAGCAAACCAAGTATACTTATGAGTTGTTCGTTTTAATTTTTTATGGTTCTCTTAAAGCATTTTTGCAAGTTTCAATGAAGTAGGTGTGGGGTCCAATTCTTTTGTGCCTTATTTGCCCTTAACCTATCCCAAATTGCTCCTACCTCATTGTTTCCTCTACAGTTCTACGTTGACCTTGTTGTGACTCACTTCACTAGAACATGTCTTTAAAGAAGAGGCTCTTGTATCTTCCTTATTATTTAGCCTTCACTTTTTCTCTTCATCTTGTTGGCCGACATGGCATTTTCCATTCGTGTTTCAGATTGGATCTCCAATTCACAGCCTAACCCGTCGTAGCAGCACCCAAGGACTGTTGTATTAGACTAGACCTTTAAGGGATGACGACAGCCACAATACCCACATGGTGAGCACAGCAGCGAGCTCTTTAGTGGATGGCACTAGCTTGTTCAAAATCTCGCAAGGAATGACTGATCTTGCAGGGAACAGCTTCTAACCAGATATTCTTTTGTTTAGGGGTTTGGGTTGGTTGTGATTTCCACCAACTTTTGGGTGCAAAACTTATTCCGATAACACATGAGTTGGATGCTTTATGGAAAAATACTTTAATTCGATTGAGTTAACGTGAAACAAATTGGCCCTTAAAAATTAAGGAAACTAGGCCCAAATCATAGTAGTCAATGCAAATGCTTGTTTCCTTTTTCTTTTTTTGGTACGGTGCTTGTTTCTTTTTCATATAGGATAAATGGCACTCATTGTCCCTAAACCATGGCAATGTTACTTTTTTTTCTTAAAACTATAAAATGTTGTAGTGATAGCCCTAGAACTACCTAAATGTTGCTTATTCATCATGCTGTTCATCAAAATCATTTGTGTCTGATGGAAAGTTGGCATGGCTGATGAATTGGGATTGGGTGGGCTTGAATTAGGCATTTTAAAGTATATAAAACCAACTCCCAACTCATTTTTCTTAATCATCATTTAAATTATTACTACACAAAACCAAAAAATAATTATTTTTTTCTTAATTATCATTTAAAATTTTACTACAAAAACCCAAAATAATTTTTTTAGTTTTATTTTTAGAAGCAAAATTAAAAAAATATCATTAATTACATATATCTTAATAATTGTACCTATAGAAACATTTCATCCTTTACAAGATGAAGGGAGTATTTAACAACTATTATTTTGAAATAAACAATACATCAATGAAAAATGTTACCAAAAGAAAGAAGAATAGTTAGAATTTAAAAAAAGATATAATTTTTTAATAATTTATCACAATATCTCCCTTCTTAATTTATATTTCATTTTTTTAAATTATTAATCATAGTTTCCTAAATCATTTTGAAACGATCTCCTTTAGTCTAAAACCTTTTTGTAACATTTGTCATTAACGCCCCAAATAAAATATATTAATTCAGATAGAAGTTATTATGTAAGTGCAAATGTAACATACAAAATTGGATTTACGATGAAGAGCTGAAAATAGTACACTAATAGTGAAAATATTACTGCACAGTTTAAATTTACTTAAGAAAAATTAATAAATAATTTAAATTAAAATTTCAAAAATTAATGCAAGTTAGATAGTTACTCTAGGTTAGCAAATTCTATCATGTGGAAAACTAATACTATACAATATTCTATCAAGTTAGATCATTACTGACATGAGAAAAATAGGCTTCTCATACTGGCTTTATGGAACCACTCTACCCCCGCTGCCATGCCGCCTCAGAATCAACGGCCCACTTTTTCTCGTGTTGCCCAGGTTCTTAAGATCAATGGGATAACTTTTGCACTCCCTCCTCACCATATTCATCTTTTGAATCATGGCTTGCAACTTTGTTGTATCATCAAAAGCATCTCTCATAAGATTGGATTCGCTTTCTTGCATCCATGGTTTGGACTATATAGATTGGTAGGAATGAGAGCATTTTTAAATGCTCATTGCCACTTATCCTCATTAATTGCTAGACGGGATGATCTATTCCTTTAGCTATCCTTTTGCTAAAGATTTTCAATAGAGATTTTGCTTGTTCCCTTTTAACCCTCCTCCTACTCTTTGTCGTACTTAGGGACACTTGAGAAATTAGTATTCTCGTATTAAACCAGACATTTTCATTACTAATGGAGCCTAATGTAGATCAACTAACCTTTGTGCAGCTGCATGGATTTGGTCAGACTTGGATGCTCCTCCCAAACAAGATAAGGGCATTTTGATCCCTCAGTGCGAATTTGCACCGGAGGCTGAACTGCAGGCAATTCATGAAGCTTTGTTATTTGCATCTATTTTTCACATCACCTCTATAATGATTCTTACAAATTGCTCTCAAGCTCTCCAAATACTATCTGGTTCTCTACCTATAAATGTTGCCATTTTGTCTTCTACACAACATATGATGGATCTAATGAATTCTATGTAGCGTGGCACAGTGATTGTGGTCCAAAGATCCAGGGTTTCTGTCACTCAGCATATTGCTACTTCTGCTTCATTAACTCTCTTCATTTGTAGTTATTTTTTAGTGCAAAAAAAAAAATTAAAAAGACTTCAAACTAATGAAGAAACATTTAATATGTCCTACGGGCCTAGAATTCCAGGTTGGGAAAGAAGCCCTGTATGTTTGGGCCAAAAATTACGCTGTCAGGGCCCGAATTATTTGGCCCGACCCGACACAAGGCTTCTTCCACGTGAAGGAACTGAGAAGCAAAACGCTAAGAATAACAAAAAAGAAAAAAGAAAAAGGAAGGCCTTTTTCGATCTATCCGAATTCCTCATAACGAAAATGAATTATCAGATCGTCAGTGTTTCTGCAGGAAACGAAGAAATTGACTGAAAATTTCTCGTTTCTGGATGTGTATTGTTGAACTTTGATCGAAACTAAGCAAAACCGCACAAGGCAGGCAGGGTCTCGTGTTTCTTACTTCCGGATCTCTGACTCTTTTTCGGGTCAGTTAATTTTTTCTTTTCCTCACGGCTTTCGTCGCACCGTTCTCATATGTTTTGATTTGCGTTTATTAGTTCTGTTTGGTTCTGTGTCTGTTGTGTTGTACATTGAGTTCTATGTTCGATATAATCTTATTGGATCAGGAGTTGGTTATGAATTAGTAATCTTCTGATGTTTGGTTCCATTAAAAGCTTAAGTAACAGTTGAACTTGAAAGGAAAACGGTCTGGCTAGTTACCTGGTAAATTATCAGTTTGAGCATTTTCTGGATTGCCCTGGAACTAGGAAAAGGATATTGAAATTGGAATTTCAATTTGTTTTCTGTTGTTGGGTTAATCCTTTTGAAGGAGAAATGTAAAATTGAAAGTGAAGTAGATTGAGTGGTTTCTTCTAGGTAAGTTTTACCTGTAACTGTTGATGATATCCGCTTGTTTGACCATGAAAATTTACCTTTTATTGGATATCATTTCTGGGTTTTAGTTGTGGTTATCAAATGCATATATATATATGGTTTTTGAAATGCTGATAGGCTGATTCACCTCATTTTGTGTCTTTGTTAAAGTTTGAGCAGATGGCATACGCTTCTGATGTGGATCATATAAGTGATCTTCCTCAAAGCATTATAGAAAAAATTCTCACTTGTTTACCGATAAGGGATGCTGTTAGGACTAGTGTTCTATCGAGCAGGTGGAGGTACAAATGGGCGACGGTGACTCAGCTTGTGTTTGATGATAAATGTGCAACCCAGTCTAATGATCGATCGGTCTTTGAGAGCAGCCTTGTAAAGTTTGTCACTCGGGCTCTTTTTCTTCATCAAGGTCCAATTCACAAGTTCCAGCTCTCAACGTCATACCTGCAATGCTGCCCAGACATAGATCAGTGGCTGCTTTTTCTCTCTAGGAATGATATCAAAGAGTTGGTTCTTCAGTTGGGTGAAGGGGAGTGGTTTAGAGTTCCCTCTTGTCTTTTCTATTGTAAAAAGTTGATTCGTTTGGAGCTTTTTCGTTGTGAATTTGATCCGCCTCATACTTTCAAAGGATTTTTGTGTTTGAAGAGTCTCAACCTTCATCAGGTTCTGGTTGCTCCTGAGGCAATTGAAAGTCTTATCTCGAGCTGTCCTCTTCTTGAGAGTTTACAGCTATCCTACTTTGATAGTCTAGCTCTCACTGTGAGAGCTCCAAATCTCAAGTACTTGTGCCTGGAAGGTGAATTTAAAGATATTTGTCTTGAAAATACGCCTGTTTTAGTTGCTATATCTGTAGCAATGTATATGAACGAGGATATTGCTGAACACTTTGAGCAAACTTCAAGTTGCAATTTTATCAAGTTTCTTGGTGGTGTGCCACTTCTTGAGAGACTTATTGGGCATATCTACTTCACAAAGGTAAAGTAATATCATAACCACTTCAATTTTTCTTTCCTTGATTTTACACTTTCATTTCTATTTTACTTTCAGTAACATGTTCCCCCACTTTAGTACTTGAGCATAGGTGATTACCCAGAAAAACTTGCCACTACCTATAACTACCTGAAGGTTATAGAATTATATCAAGTGAGTTTTGAAGATATGAAAGAGATTCTGGTTGTTCTTCGGCTGATTACAAACTCTCCCAACTTGAGAGAACTGCAAATTTCTGTAAGTTTTAGTAGACAGCTCTGGCTTCTCTATGAAATAGTTTGTCATCAGTTCTACTTTCAAATGAATAATCTGATATCACAGATTAAATATGCAGCCTTTGCATTTCCCTCTTAATTTTTAGGGTTCCTCAAACACTTTAGTTGCTGTGGATGCTCCTGATTTGGATTTCTGGGCAAACGAATGCCCCTCAGATTGCACCCTCAAGTATCTCGAGGTTGTGAAGATTACAGATATGTCTGGTGTTCCTCATGAGATGGAGTTCATCAAATTTCTCCTTGCCAATTCTCCAGCCCTGCAGACGGTAACTATTTCTCCTTGTCTGTATGTAATGGATGGAACAATGAACATGGTCATTGAGCTTTTGAGATTTCGAAGGGCTTCTGCTGAAGCTGAAATTTTGTTCATTCAAGATTGATCTTTGTGTTACTATGCCTGTGGAAAACTGTATTTACATCATGCATGTTTAATGAGATTTATTTGCATGAAATTACGTGAACAAGAAGGAAATACAGTTCAATCCAATGTCGAAAATTATCATGACCATATGTAAAGCTTCAACTAAACACTTTGTTCCTTGTTTCTCATTTGTGTCTGTCTGTTTTTCCTTTGGAGCAAGTTCTATATAGAAGCTGGTTGCGGTTTTGTGTATCCCTACCACTGAGCATTTGAAATCTGAAATTGCTTTAAAAACTGAACCAGACTGAACCAAACTGAATTATGTTTCCCTTCTCTCCCTGCGTGGCCACTTATATAAATGGCCATGTTTGCCTTGTAGCTCATTCCATTGACACAGGTACTCACCTTTGTAGAATCCTTGACTGACTTGAGTTTCAAGAATTCTCCCAGTAAATGGCTAAGGCTTGCCTATTTGTTGAGTGTTCATTTTTTGAAGTCACCATGCTACTGTCAACTATACTTTTTTTGCCTTCTTAGGTCATATTTGAGAATAATTTTATGATTGATGTTAGTGTTTTTGATAATTTATTAGCAGTGGTCAAGTTGAGATCAAATTGCTGAACATAAAAGTTAAAAGTTATACTTGAATAGCTAGTTTAAAATTCTAATATTAATCACTGACACTAATGTCCAACAGAGCCTTTCGTACTCTTACCACATGTAAATGTGCTCAATTGCGATGTCACTCTTTACATAAGATCAAGCGTCTCTTTCCTCTGTGGTCCTACACAAACTGGTACGAGGGGGCCATTAGGTTGTCTCGTGTTTGATGTTGATATATCAAAAGCCAGTCATGAACACAATTGAAGGCTTTTACCAATTTGGTTATTTTTTATTTTGGAAATTTAAAAAAAAAAACCAATTTGGTTATATTGCAACGGTAGTCCTGAACTATACCCTATGTTCCAAGTTGAACCATGAAATTGGAAATGTTTCAAATCACTCTTTAAATCATTGTTTCAGTTTTGGTCCCCAATATTTTAGATTGCACTCATTTGGATTAAATAATACATCTTATTAAATTTTAGTGATTATTATCCCAACTAGTATAGTAATTGAAATTATACACTTTGAAAAACCCAAAAATATTTTTTAATATATTTTAGAAAAGTAAGTATTTTTATTGGTTTCACTTTATTGAGCTAGGTGCAGGAAAAAAGATTCATAAAAAATTAGTTACTTTCTGAAAAAAATTCATTCAATTGATTATTAAATGATATAGTATTTACTTTCAGGTGGCATTGTTTCTAGATAAGAAATTAGTGAGAATGAAAATAATGCAACAGTACAAAAGAAAATTAAAAAATATTCTAGAAAATAAAATTACATAGTTAATGGGCAATGAATAAACATAATAAGACAACTTTCATTAATTAAATTATTTAGACCAAACCATACATTTAACATTTAAACTTGCACAAATCGAGCGAGTTAGCATGTAACTTATTACGGATTAAAAGTTAGTTCATAAACTTTGTAAAAGTGTGCAAATTAGTCCAAAATTTACTATACATAATTGACAACATTGTTCTCAGCCTAAGGTGACTCCCAAAAGATGTCATGTGAACTCTCTCCAACAGTTTCATGCTATGTCAATCCACCTCTCTCATTCTTCATCCTTCTTCCTCTTTCCTCAACCATCGCCTTCACCTCTATCACCTACCTTGATAGTGACAATGACTCTTACATCAAAATTGACCCATCCCTTGATTCGAGAACCCTAAATTAGAAAAGCCTACATTGCTTTTCAAGCATGGAAGCAAGTCATTTTCTCTAACCCGTAGTAGGGTTGTCGTCAGCATCAACCTTAACCATGTTGATATTGCCATCTACCTCCTTAACGAGCTTGGCTATTTCTCTGGTCTTGCCTTCTTCGACAATAATGCCAATTGCTTCTCCAATGTAATGTCAACAACCTTCCGTCGGCTAAAGCTCTTCCACAAGCTCAACTTTAGCAACATTTAGTTAGTCAGGAAGTTCCAGTGATTGTCCTCTCATTGTCATTACTCAAGTTCCTCAATCTTCAGTTCAATGAGTTCCAAAGGCCAATTCTATTGGTACTCTTCAACAAAAAACCTCAATGCCATGTTTTTGAATTCCATTATTTCAATTTCGAGAGAATCTTAAGAATTCCTTTATTTTAGTTTTGTTCTTGGCCAACAACAATGTTGGTGTTTCTAAGACATCAATAGATAGTCAAGGGCACCTTAGCCAACCAAGGCCACCTTACACTAGTAAGAAAGGCCTTAAAGACCAATATTTAATGAGTAGTGTGTCATGGGCTAACTTGCTCGAGTTAAGTTTAGGAGTTAAATGTATAGTTTGGCCAATTATTCAAAATTTTTTAATTACAAATTGTACTATCTTGATAAAACATTAAGTAGAATGAAACTGTTGTTTTCATTTTATAAAAAAACAAAAACAAAAACTTATTGATGGCCATACTATCAATGGAAATGATTGGACCGGACCTTGAACTGGTTAACTTGATAGAACCTATGAACCTGCAATCAAAGATAATGTGAAAGCAACAGGCAAAGTGGCTACTGAAGTAGCATATTTCAATATGCGTATTTGGAATATATCGTGAGGTCATCTTTTATACACATGGGTGCCAAACGTGGTCTTATAAGAGTGGAGTTAAAGGCGGATTCTCTTCCTTGTAGGAAACTTCTCCTATTAAAATATATCCTTTATTTAGAACTCTTCCTTAATTGGGATTTTGTGAGCCAATCTTCTATGTTGACTAGATCTGGAAGCTAGGCTCTAACAAGTTAGACACAATACACAATACGGTATCAACATGTGGCCCCTTAAAAATGTTGGATATGGGCTTTTATGTTTTTTAAAGCCCAGGCATGGCATAACGACTCTTAAAGGTAAAGAAAGCCTACTTAATGCCACCCTCATCACGCAAGATTCACAACAATCAAGGCCGAGGTGGCCCTTCACTATTGGCACGTAGGAGATGAAGACACCTCGTGGGAGTATTAGTATGCTCTTGTGACTTTTCTTCTTTTGTCACCATTTCACTATCTCATTAAAACTTTTCCAAGTGCTTCCTATTTTCTGTGCTTTCTTCTTTAACTCTTCAACTCTCCTCAACTCTAAAATTACATAACCTCTACTACTCACTGGTGTTTAATTCACAACTTCTTCATCGGTATTCTTATGCTCGAGGTAGTTTGCCATTTTCTTCCCCTTTAATTTTATTTTTTCATTTTTTTTTCTGTCCACTACCGTTTATTAGTTGTCTATCTTTTTGCACACCAAGTAATGCTGATTGTCTATTTTCTTTCTCTTTAGATGGCTTGTAAATCTACCATTGCGAAGGCAGCCGCCGGTGCAAAGTCATAGTAGGGTGACAAGCCCATAATAGTAAGGCCACGACTTGAAGAGGCGGTGGCTATTGCCAACATGCTATTAGTGGAGTCCATAGGGATTGCCACTAAAAATAAATATGGCCAATAGGGTTTTAGGCTTGCATACCTTTTAACAACTTTTAATCTCATAAACCTAAGAAGGACTTCCTTGTCATCTACTTGGTCAAGCTTCAAGCTAGCCTTTATTTTCTTCTTCATCCCCTCATCCATTAGCTATATGAACACTACCAACTTTTGCCTTCTCTGCTTGCCCCAATTATTACACTCACCTAAATGCCTTCACCCTTGGTTGCCACATTACAGGGGTTGTCCCATACTTGAGGCCTTCCTCCAGTTTTCCCTCACAATTACAAAGATTTCTAAAGGAGCTAGAAGTATAGGTCTTTCTTATCTCAGAGCAACACCTAATGGTTGTTCCCCTATGGATAGATGGACATGCCCTACTCCCAAGCTTTATGAAAGACCTTCATTGATCGAGAACTTAGAAGGTGAGAAGAATTACTAGAGGCCCTTTTCTTGGCTAAAAGAGGTGTCAGTGAACAAAAAATACAAGAAATTGTTCCTATTCCATTACCCATGATCTAATAGGATGTCCATTTAATTTATTGATGTCAACTGGATCACTTAAGTTACTTTGGCTTACTTTGGGGTGAAAAATCACCCTAACTAGGTTGTTGTGGCTAAAGGGTCACTAAATAAAAGTCACTATTAAGGCATATAGATGCCTCCTTTCTTCTTCTTCTTCTTCTTCTTCTACTACTACTAATGCTGCTACTACTACTACTACTACTACTACTACTACTACTACTACTACTATTACTTATTACTACTACTTTATTTTTTTAGCAGTTTTGGTATGCTAACTATCTTTGTTGTACATGCAGATACGAGTAGTGCTACTACTCTTATTTCTAAGAGAAAAGGGCCTTCTAGATGGGCTCATTGAGGCCCAAAATATGTAGTTTGCACCACCAGTGACAGTTCACCTCCCATAGGCTCCATCCAAGGAGTCATCAACCTTTTTCTAGTTGGGCCACCAGCCTTCTTGGTGCCTTTGATTCCTATGGCACCATGGGCCTTACAACATTCAACCTCGATGCCAAAGAGGCTAGGTTAGATGTTGAGCTTGAGCCCAAGGTTTTTGTGTTAGAGGAAAAAGGCTTGGGTTTAGCCCATAAAGGAAAGGCCTTGCAAGGGGGAGGCACCTTCATCTTGCACCAACTTGGCTAGTAAAAGCATAACTTGGACTATTTTTGTTGATTAGTTTTTTGTCTTTGCAATGTTTTGAGGACACTAACTATTTTTGGCCTTGGCTTTTAGGGGAGGTCCCCAGGCCAACAACAATAAGGGCTAAAAAAGGAAGGGCCTACTCTATCTTTTGTGTTACCTTCTTAAAGAGGTTTCTCCTTTAGTAAATCAAGCATTAGTGTTACATCTACTAGGCTTATGGGGTTTTCCTGATGACCCCCTCTCTCACTGGATCAACTGGGCCTTTTTGTTTTGTCCATAAGCCTTGGCAGCTGAATGGATGAAGATTAGCCAAAACTATATAACTTAGAAAAGGGTCTTAGGAAAGTCCCTCCTTAAACCGTTATGTGTCGTCCATTAGGGGGAGTTAATCCTTGAAGATACCAAAGATCTTCACTAGTAGATCATTGAGGGGCTCCATTTCTCAAGGGATCACCATCATTTAGCCCACCTTCATCACGGTAGTAGCTTGGGTTTAGCATTTGTTTTCTATAGCATCATTATGGTATGCCTTTACAAAAGTCTATTGTATAGATTTCTAACTCAACTTCTTTACTAACTTTTTTTTTGCAAGCATTGAGAGGAGTTCTCAACAAGACAATTGTCCTTTTTAAGTGGTTGCCCTCATTAGGGAGCTTTAATGGGAGCCAGAGTCTTTGATAAAGCAAATCTTAGACCATTTCAAGGTGAAGGCTAAAATGAAAGAGACTCCTTCACATGATAATTCGAGATCCTAATGAGGTTTCTTAAAGTACAAGATGGCCAAGTTTGATAGTAGGCTACAACGATCTGTGAGTATCAAGCAAATGCAACTACCACTAAGAAATAAGGTGAGCTTGCTTGAAGCTTCTTGGAGCAATAAGGCATGAAAATTCAAGAAATGGACTCTGAGGACTGTGGTCCTTCAATGAACGCCTTTTCCTTCTTTCTGAACAGATCATGAAGGTCGAGCAATCATTGAGGGGACCAAAGGACTCTTACAAGGGGCAGCTAGATGAACCTCACTTGAAAGCCAGTATGAGGTTGAATGAGCTAAAGCTCATCAACAAAAGGCTTAAGAAAGGTTTGGTAATAACACTCTTTAGGGAATTCTAGCATGTTGTTATCAACTGGAGCATGTTAAGCTAGAGCTCAACCTTTCATTTTTAGGAGCTGTTGACTCCCCTGGTGACGACTTTGAAGACTGGTAGGCCATTGAAGTTAAGCTTGGTGCATCATCTCCAAATGAAGTACCCTTGGTGACTCCTCGGAGGATGAAGTAAGGATTTTTAGACATAGGCTTTCCTTTATAATCTCCCATACTCACAAATGACAAAAATTTCCATAACTTCAATAAAAAATCTTCACTCTTGAAATTTTGTTAAGTATTGACCCTTAATTTGAAGCCTTTTTAGGCTTTAGTTGACCTCTTTAGGGCTTAGCCCTTGCTAGTATGTTTCTAGGCTCGTTTGGCCATTTTAGGTCTTAGCCCTCATCAAAATATTTAGGGTTCCTCCCTTAACAAACTCTACTCAAAACATAGGTCATACTTGTTACCATTGGCATAGAAATTGCTTAGTAATTTTTTCGAAGTGGGGGCTTTGAAAAGCTTTCTTCTCATTCAATAAGTGCTTCAAAGCATAATGCGTACTCATCGCCTCAAAGTTTGACACTGCTTGCCAATTTTTTTAGGACATAGGGCATTAAAGAACCCTTAGTGTCCTTACAACAAACTAGAATAAGGGGCTTCAAAAAGCCTTTAACTTCATTAGGGCTTTGTGAAATTGCTCTTTATTTCATCAATGTAGTATACATCTTAAGAATAATAAGAGTATTAGTTGTCTGACTAATAAGTTTTTTGCAATTTTTTCCATAAGAGTGTAGCAACTTAAAGACGCCCTACCCAAATCCCTTAGTTATAATAAAGTGATCATCCTAATTCTACGTTAATGCACTGTGCTTAATGTTTCTCCGAGTTAGCCCAAATGCTTCAAGGATAAAATCCAACTACTTGTATGTTGTTGACTTTCACCTTGGCATCATGGAGTTAGGCTACTTTTATCTAAATACACATAAACAAACATGTGCACCTTCCTTTAGCTCTTCAACTAAGCCCAACTTTGCCCTAAGGCCCTCTTTATTATTCTTTGAGTCAAATATTTAAACTTTGAAGGATGGTTGAGCCACTTCAAATAGGATGAGAGCCTTTATTCTAAAGGCCAATGTGAATGGGCTTTCTTTTGTTGGCTTGCTAGGGTTAGTTTTGTAATCCCCGTAAGACACTATAGAGCTTTTCTGATCATTTTCCCTTGGCATCATGTAAGCCTTTCTTGAAGCCCTTATTTTGTGGTTTGGTTAATGACCTCCACCTTGCCATTTGACTTAAGGTGAACAATGAGGGTAAAGTATAAATTTATGTCTTTCTCCTCCACAAACCTCCTCACCTGGGTGTTGTCAAATTGCTTCCTATTGTTAGTGATTATGGCTTAAGGGCAATCAAACCTACATAGTATATTCTTCCGTAGAAACTTTATAACTTGTGTAACCTCTTCATTAGCCTATTATTGATTATAGGAAGGTTAATCTAATACTAGGCACATATAGATGTAAATAATGTACTTGTAATGTAAACTTATTTTTTTTTCTTGTATGGTTCAGTTTTTACTAAGTATGTTATCTATATAGTAGGTAAGTCAATACAGGGCTTGTGAACCATTGCGCTAGACTTTCAAGCAGGTTAAGCTTGAAAGAAATGCCTCGAGTGAATACTAGTTTAATGGTTGTGACTACTTTGATTACTATAAAATACTAGCAATCTAATTGTAACAAAAATAAAGTGAGTAAAAAGGAAGTTTTGGACTAAAATATTATTGCGCTAATCCATAGGAACTAAATTGAAGCATGCATGCAAGCTAGGGGACTTAAGTATAGTTTGAGCCCCACTAATGCATGTATTCTTTGAGTTCTCATGCCACCAAATTTCCACCTCAAATCTATTGGACTTCTTCAACCTTTACCTTTAAACCAAAATGCAGAAGCTAGGGAAGAGTTCCTAAGCCAAAATCAAAGAACAAGGGTGGAAATTTGGAGGTTTAGTGAAAAAGCTCTCAGTTTCTTGAGCAACAAGCTACAATAGCCTAGACTAGGGGTAACTTGGTTCACAAGGCCTTTTTGAGGAATTTCAAAGGTATAAACACACAATAATCCATGTTATTTGTTTAACTCTTTGAATTAAGCTTGGGTTAGCAAGCTTCTATGAATTAATAAGGGGTTTAGAAGCTAAGTGATATCTATGAGAGGTGAGTGAGCTTAGTTTCATGAAATGTATCTCTGCCTTGCTCAGGTTAGGGTTAGGTAAGCTTATGGTAGAGGCTAAATGGGACCTTGAGATGAATAAGTGAATATGAAATCTGGGATAAGTGAATAAGAAGTTTGGGATCTAAACCCAATGATTTGGCCAAATTACAAGCAAGATTTCCAGTTAGAGCTCATGCAACTATTATGGTTCACTTGTGTTATATGTTTGCTATTGTTGTGCGCTAGTTTGAATTGTGTCATTCTCTAGATTAGCTAGTGTTCTTATAAAGTTCATAGGGATAAAATATTAGTCAATCCTAAAAATTTTTACGTTTTGCCAACAAAGTCCTAAAACTCATCAAGTTGGCAAAATAATCTAAAAACTATGAAATTGTTAGCTTTGTTAGTCCTAATTTGGATGTTTTGCTAGGTGGCAGATAGAAAAAGTTGAGGTGGCATATAACGAACGTTTAAATGGTGACTTGTTAACTCTTTTTAGTTGTTTAGTAACTCTAGGGATTCAATTGCTTAAAATGAAAAATAAGACTGATTAAAACACTTATTTCCCTATTTTCTATCTTCTTCACCACTTGTCATAGTAACCCTTCGTTCTCCTCCTATCGCCTCTATTGTCCACCATCACCAAAAGGAAAAGAGAGGGGCTGACATTTTAATTGACCATTCGATGAAGACAATTAGACGACAATCGTCGCCAACCACCGGCACTCGTGCTTGTCCTCCGCCACAATCCATTTTCAATATGCCAAGGACTCAATTGCTGTTGCAGGCTTTATCATCATTTTTCGCAACACTGGAGCTATGTTGACATTGTCGATGGTCATTTATATCAAAGTCCCTTGCCCATCATTTCCCCCATCTCGTCGATCACATGAATTGAATATGAACCAATGCAACTCGTTTGTGACTATCTTTGTTTCAACGTCTCTAGTGGTTGATCATGCTTGGGAACAATGGCCTCTAGTGAGGTGAGACATCAGTGATAGGCTGTAATGGTTGGCGGCATTGGAGTGACGGTAGGGAAGCTCGACAGTGTTCCAAGGGTGGCGGCGGCAGAAGGAGGAGTTTAGGGTTTTGGGGGGTTGGGAGCAAGGAATTAGGGACCAAAGATGTAGTTTTCCTTTTTTTTTCTTTGCTAGGAGCTTAGGGTTTAATAATTGTGGTTAGGTCCATAAACTATGTGTGTAATTGCAAACCCACCCTCAAAATAGAAAAAACGATCATAAGCCAACATTTAATGGCTGTTATTTGTCACCTCATCTTTTCCATCTACCGTGTAGCGAGACATCCAAATTAGGACTAATAAAGCTAACCATTTCCTAGTTATAGGACTACTTTGGCAAGTTGATTAGTTTTAAGACTATGTTAGAAGAGCACAGAAAGTTTTAGGACTAACTAATAAGTTATCCCAAAGTTCATACAAACTTACCTTTTCAATGTTTATTCAATGTAGAGCAAGAGCAAGAGCAATTGCTGGTGTATCTGTGCCTAGTTGTGCTAGTGTCTTTTATGTACAGGTATTCACTGTTCTTCTATTCTAGTGTTGTTGCTTTGTGTGCCGGTAACTTAATGGGTTATTGCCCATTAATCCTATGATTTGTAGTGTGTAGGGTTATTGTTGTGTACTAAGGAAAATGACCTAAAGTCCAAAGAACATATTTACATAATTAGAATATGTAGTTTGTATATTAGGGCAGTTTTGTAGAGTTAGTGGCTTTGGTAAGAGAACATTTTGATGTCCAAATCATATGTTTAAGGAAGAACTAGTTGAGGACTATGTGTTTATGAAATCCAAAAAGGTTTATGTGTTAATCAAATGTATGTGTATGCTTATTTGTCTTTTCTACATTATTTTCAGTTAGATAGATAGTTTAGGTTGCTTGCATTTTTGCATGAGGTTTGCTTGCATTAAACTTGGTAGTTTTGTTTCTAAAAGCTTTCATACATGTTACTAGTTGTGTAATATGCCTCTGGGTTCAAAACTATGCCATGTTTAAGCCTAGAAAATAAAGCAGTGCCTAGTAAATGTACCCTTAGAAATTTTGTTATCGCAGATACATTAGTCCGACAAAAGATAGACAAAATTAGTAATTCCTTGTAAAACAAGTTAGTCACCTTAAGGACTAAGCAACTACTTAATAGGATTTGTCAAAGCCTAAAGGGTCATAACTTGGGGCATTATTATCATTAATATAGGCTCGGCTTTGATCCATTTGATGAAGTAGATGATAGACATGATGCAATATTTGACTTGTCCTTGGGTAGCAAGTTAAGCACCAATCAAAACTAGTCCCAAGTAGCAAAGGAACATGGAAAGCAAGCTGACATAGCTTTAAATGAGGAAACTCCTTGAATTTGAGTATTAAGCTGACATGAGTGACACCATTAGATGAAGTCTTTTGTACCTTTTCATTTTGGTGTGTTTGTACTTCACAACAAACTTTTTCCACTACACTAGCAATAGTGTGGCTACATTAAATCTCTCCACACTCAAACAATCAAGTTGACTCACAGGCAAGTGCATCTATCATCAAGGTATAGTAGTGGTAAGTACCAAGATCATTTTTCCTTGGGAACAGAGGTTGTTTACCGTACTTAATATCTCCCCATTATCTAACTGATAACTAAGAGATTTGTTTAACTGACTACTATGAGTAACTAAATTAAACTAACACAATAAAATAAACTACTAACTAACAAATGATGACAGAGAAACAATTATGACAATTAACCAATAAAGACCTCATACTTAGAATCGAATCCACCTAAAACTACCCTTTTGTTACTTTTATTTTGGTTTAATAGGATTTTGATTAACTTAGATCATCGAGTACTACCTAATGTACATTAGCTCCCTATAATTCCAATTACACTAACCTTATTCCTGAGTGACTGATAGGGTGTTTAAGCCTACCGCGCTTCCTAAGAACTCATTAACGCCCTATAACCCATTACTAGGTTTCACCCTAGCCTGAAGGTATTATACCCCACCTATTACTCTTGGTTATGATACTATCCCTTTTATCCAATGATGATCCACAAAAAATGTACTGGATACTACCTGACGCATGTTCATCGTCCCACATTAAATTAATAGACCGGCTACTATTAATCAACGCAACAAAGCACATTGGATAAATCACAAGAAAACCACAAAATCATGTTAAACAAAAAAAAAAGGACATTCAAAAAATCATACTAGGGTTCATCTACTCTAAGCTTGGATAGGAAAAGTCTAGCTCATAGTGCCGTCAAATAAACACCAAAGAATCGAAAGAAAACTAAAAAAAGAATAATCGATTACTGAATGTCTTTTTCTCCAAGCAATCTTCAAACTGGCACTCACAAAACAGTGTTGATCACCAAAACTTCCTCTAACAGCCTTCTTCCATGAAAAACCTTCTTTTTCTATGTGTTTTCTGTGTATTTTTTGCCTATTTTCATCTATCATCTCTCCTGTTCTGAATTAACTTGAAAACCGTAAAATTAAGACAAACATGAGCTTAAAGACGGCTGTGTTACTCCTTTGAAAGTTAAAATCTTGCTCAATTCAACATGTTTTGGTACATGGGAGTGGAAGCTCCAAAACTTCACCAAAATCTTGCAATTCAGCTCTAAAACTTCACCCAAAATCCTTTCTAGCTCAAATGAAGCTAAAATATAACTTGAAAACAAAATATGAACTAATTAAGCACCATACCCTAGCAAAACTAGATCAAAAGACAAGTAAATACAAGGGAAAAACCGGTAGAACCATAACTAAACTTGATCATATCATATTTTTTTTCCCCTACACTTGAACTTTTGCTTGCCCTCAAGCAAAAAACCAAGAATAAAAATCTAAAAATTTCTTGAACATTTGAAAACAAAAAGGTTGTAGAATAATTTCCTTGAGCGAAGAGATATAAAAAGGATCAAGACTCTAATTATCTTGAGAAATTAATAAGATTACCAAGCATGCAACTCCTCCTATCTAACACTTATAAAACAAAATAATTTAATGGTTATAATTCATTCTCAAGCTAGCAACCCATATATCTCGAAACCAAGAAATAACATTAAATTTTCATGTTAAGTACGAAACCTATACCACACTAACTAAGAGCTCTATGGCAGAATAGGGTCCTAGTGCCTTGAATTTACTAACACTGATAGGCTATTTGGGAACTATGATCTCACTTAGGTTACAATTGGCTAGTTAACACTTGCAAAGTATCTTAAAACTTTTATGTGCAACTAGTTTCTTAGCCTACCCTGCATTAGAGAATATGCATGCATCGTCCTAACTGTGCAGTGACAATTAAATAAGTAAATGATAATAAAACCGTAAAATGGTCTCTATATTTAAGAAAAAGAAATTAAATCAAGCTAAGACATAAAAACCGTAGTTGGTGTAACGTCAAGTAACAACTATGCGCATGCATCTTAAACTTATATGCAGCTAAATGGAACCCTAGTGTTATATACACCAATAGACACTATAGAGGCAATCCCTTAGTATACAAATACCATACATATAGAAGAAGTGACATATATCTACTAAGATCCATCCTTAGTTCTTCACCCAAGCAAGCAAGCTTCAAATGATGAGCCATATTTTTCTTGTACTCACTTAGCCTCAAACTCAGAAGCAAACACTTTGGACAATACTAACTTATGTTATAAGTAACATAGAAACATATGATTTTCCACTTAGAGAGTTCTTTCCAACCAAAAAAACTTAGCCTGAACAGCTGCCCCTTGCCAACTATTAAGCCCAACTATTAAGCCCAACTAGCTTGCTTAATACCTACACAATACTTAAGTGGTGAGTACTCAAAAATACTTAAAAAAGGATTTGGCACTTACAGGGGGAAACATATACAAGCATGCAAATAACACAGCTAATAACAAGAATATACATATAACATACAGAACAATCAAGCAACCAACAACACAGCTGATAACAAGAAAAAAATAATAAACAATGCAAATAATGGATGGATGGATGGATGGATAGATAGATGAAATAAGCATATGCAAATGCACTTAGGACTCCTTTACACCTGAAACTACTCCAAACTATTGTGAGCTCATACAGCCTATGTACTTGGACACCGGCCTTCGTATCCTATGCTAGCACTTAACCAACCCCACGAAGTACTCTTATGGGCACCTTAGAGTAAGGCATCACCTACTCATACCTTGCCCTCATCTGACAAGCTACTTAGAGCAAGTAATCACTTACTCACTTCTTACCTATCTCTTCCTTTTTACTTATTATGCAAGGTAGCCATCTTATATGGCCTAACTTGCCAAGCTCTTGAAGCTTAACTTAAGGTTCCTTAGTGGCTTACTTGCCAAACCACAAGGTTTGGTTGGAATCCTCTTAGGTTTCCTCTTCATCGCCCAAAATTCTAAAACCTCCCACTTGGGCCAACAAAGAAACCAAAACCTGCCTTAATCCCCTTTGTGCTCCATTAACAACTTGAGCATTTAACCCCTTAGCCACCCTTCCTTACCCTACTCTAACCACACAACCTAGCTACCACCTAAATAATGCATAATACCTAACTTAGGAATGCGTTCTAGACCTAACCAAAGCTACGAAATATCTTAGAATGGCCTAAGGATGATAATTGAGAGATTGAGGCATTCTTAGGGAATGCCAAACTTTAGGAGCTTGGGCCTTGGCGATGCCATTGGTGGCACATCACCAAGGGCAACAACATACCGGTTTCTAGGAGCATAGGCAATGATGTGTCACCAATGTTGGTGATGTGTCACCAATGCCACTTCAGCATTGTGTGACCATGTGATATCTTGCACTAAACTTGCTCAATCTTTCAATCCCCAAGGCCAATTTAGATGGGTCTTGTTTCTACTTCAATGTAACATGTAATACTACATTCCTATACATTATTTGAGATGAATTAACTTGAATCCCTTACCTCAAATTATCCTTTAAGCAAAAAGCGAGCAACAAGCACACATGAGCTCAATAAAGTTCCTTTGAGTTCCAAGCTTGAATTCAACCAAATTAGACACCAAAGGTATGAAATTAAGACCATTTATAACCATTTAACTAGCTTAGAACTAACCCAAAAAAGTCATAGAAGCTTACCTTAGGATTTGGACCAAAAACTTGCAAGAACAACTTTAAATGCTCAAAATACACCAACGATGAGCTTGGGGATTGTAATGATGGCTTTGGGACCTTCAAATTTCATGACATTTTAGGTGGATTAGGAAGTTTAGAGATGGAGCGATATGCAGGAAGGGGAGCCATGAATTTTCCAAATGAAGGAGATGATGAATAGTAACATCCTTTTCCCTAAAAATATCTCAACTACCCCATTTAGCCTATTTCTCCTCTACTTGACACTTTGGCCCTCAAAATTAGTTTTTATACACTTAGGCCACTCAAACTTATCTTACACTATCTATCCTTGGTCCCACAGAATGGTCTTTCTTACCTTTACACTTTGCCCTTAGGCCACTTAAGCCATTATAAGACATAATAGCTCAATTTCTCACTTAGTGCATTTTTAACCCTTAACTCCCACTTTTGGTCCAAATGGCTAGAAACACTTATGATCTTAACTTATTTATCTCAAAACACTTGCATGAATGTAATTCCAGTAAAATCATGGTCATGCCACTAACTTGGGCCAAAATTACCATTTTACTGGTTTTGCCCTCTAAGTGCCAATTACACTTTGGAACTCAATTTAACCTTACTTAGCTTGCTTTTCTTGCATAATTAAAATTATTTGAGGAAGATGACTTGGGATACCTTGGCATCCGAACTAGGGGAAGTACTTGGAGAGCATTTACATTCTCCCCTTTTTAAAAAGTTTGGTCCTCCAAATTTCGATTCTTAACTAAGCTCAACACTTGGATGATAATCATTTTACATCCTGCTTAGTTTTCTTGCTCATGGTCTTTTCCTTAATATGGTTATCCATAGCTCCTAAACTGCTAGCTTATTTCATGTTCTTAGCTTCTTAACTTGTTAGTCAAGAAACCTATTAAAATTCTCCTTAGGAGACCTCGCAACGGAGACATTACTTATGGCTTGCCTTGGCTCATAAGGCACATCCCCATACTCCCAATTTTCTCTTAAGCTTATGTAACTTGGAGCTAACTTGCTCCTTTTCACCCATTCTCCCCGTCGAGGTACGTTTTGGTGTAATTAGTCTCCTATATTGAGTTATTTCCCTTGAAAGGACTTACAACGATTTTACACCTCACTTAGGCTTTCAAGCCTTACTTAGGTGTTTCTTAGTTACCACCCTTTAGAACTTTTGGTTCAATTCAATTCGGCAACACTTGCACCCATCTTAGGAATTTAAGCCACCTTGGGTACATCACCATTGTATTATCACTTAGTGTACCTTAGTACTCACAACACATTTTTTACTTAACAACTCTTATACCCGACCTAGGCACTCAAGCTAATTCTTAGGTGCATCTTTAATATTGTTGCCCTTTAATGCCATGGGCACATACATTTCATGATAACTTACCCCTGACATCATTGCACTATAGTGCCCTAAGTTGGTAGCATTTTTTTTTTTTGTGGCAATTTACCCTTAGCTTTCGTAGGTAGCTATTCACACTTACTACCTTAGGGTTTCTTAGCCACTTTAGGCACCCACAAGCTTGACACCCTTAAGCATGGTATAGGCACCTTAATTCACATAGATTTTTCATCTTTCGTGTGTCCTTGGGTGTACCATAGACAACCCAATTCTCCAATACTTGACTCTTCTGGGTAATCACTTAACATGCTTGGGGTCTTCTACTACTCTTTAGTCACTCAACCATTTCTTGGCCCTTAATTCTTCATGCACACTTAGCATGCTCATTTACTTGTTTTCTACTACCTAGGAGTTATTCCTTAATTAGCTTGGCCTCCTTTGGTGGTGGGGTACTCTAGGCCATTACAGCCTTTTCTTAGGTCTCTTCAATTTCGTAAGATCAATCCTTAGCACCATTAATCAACTTGCTTAGGTGCTTTAAATACCACACACTACCCAACATGTCACTAGCATGACCTATAGGCCTTAGCTTGATTACTTGGCCACTTTGGGCGTATACTTGGCATTAAGTTCTCTTAGGCTCCATGGCTCTTCTTAAGTTTTCTTAGTAAGCCTTTAGGACCCTTGGTGTTTAGCATTTCACAGTCCTCCTCTAGCTCTTATACTTAGGTACACTTTGTGTGCCATGTCTAATGCCACACCTTTGGCCTTAGGAATTTTGGTTCACATTATTTCAACTTAGCACTTGATATTTAGGGCCTTCAGACTTATCCTGCCTCCTTATAGAATCTGTAAAAGTTCACACAATCCAACTGCTGCCCATGAGTACTACCAATATACAATTGTGTTTGAATGAGACTTACAAATATTATGACTTATATGAGGCCACTTTGGTACCTATACCTTGCTTCCCAATACTTAGGCATATTCTTAGATCATCACCTCATTAGCCCATCCTTATGCACTAAACACTGTGGCTACTTAGTGTGATTTACACACCCATAACCCATAGTGTCTGCACCCTTAAGCTCAACTGAGGCCTACAGCCTCCTTATGCCCTGAGGAAGTCTTACTTGGCACTTCTTTGGAAAGCATTTCACTTAGGAACTTGAAGTCTCTTTGCACACAAAGATTTCCTAGAGCCTTTATTATGACTTGTTGTTATGGGCTTTTAGTGATTCAAGGTTATCATTCAGTAGCTCAACTTTTGGGACTCTTTAGGTAGTTCCAACTACCTTAGCTTCAACAACCTTACCTCAAGGTTTTAGTTTTTTCTTGGCCACCTACTTTTTCAAAAGTCTTTCTTAGTCAACAACTGACCACACTTAGACTTTTAAACTACTTAGGTAAACTTCTTACCTCTAGGACAATGAAGAATCCCATTTGTTTATTAGGCCTAGTAAGCTCACTTAATTTTCCAATGAACCTTAACTTTCAGTTGGCTTGAATCCCACTAGTGAGGATATTTCCTCAACTCACACTTAGCTCTATCTTGAGCTTTTCTATAATTAAGACCTTAACTCAGCATTTACATGCATCTATAACATTGCCGATTCTTTTTAATTTATCTGGATAGTGGAGAACACTTTGGACCTCATGGTCTTTTTTCTTGCAAACCTTTTGGTTAACTTAGGTCCGTATTCTTAGCCTTTTGGTTTAAAGCTTTCTTAGCTCTTTCAAATTGATAATGAGCCCTACTATCTAAAATGATTGAACTCCCAAACATTCGAGAGCAGTACTTAAGTCACTTTCATTCTCCGTGACTAACCTTGGGTCAACAGAGACCACAACAAAAATATTAGGCATAAGTCTACTACTTGGAGTTCATTATACCTCTATGGGTGTTCTTATTAGCTATTAGGTCCCAGTTTTATTAGCTTTTAGGATGTCTCCTTTTAACTCACTTGGGTTACCCTTGAAGCCACCTGGCTAATGGTGCTTTCGTGGTCCCCTCCTTACACTCCCATTCCGGGTTGTAATTTCCTAAGGATTCGAATGTTCTCTTTTTGGTCTTTAAGGCTTAGGATAACTCTTGAACCTTGACCAACTTACCAAAATCAACGGACTCCCCTCTTTAAGGAACCAAACCTTTACAGAAAATTTCACAGTTTTGAAACTTGTGGGTTATGGTTCTCAACCTTCACTTAACCAACTTCTTGTAATTACTGTGAATCCTTAAACTACCACTTACTTTTCCTTCACTTGTAACCTCAATTCCTAAAGTTAACTTTTGGCTTTATAAGCCCTTTTACCCTAGTTGTGGATGATTGTAGAATTTAATCTCACCTTACTTGGTAACCCTAGGAGCTAGTGTGCAACACTTCTCAAAACTAGACCAGTCTTAACTATCTTAGAGTCATCCTTCCTTTAATTGTCCCTATAGTGCATAAAGTATTCCTTAGACCATAGGTACAAGTTCGATCACTTAAGGCTCAATTCATGGCATGACTTACCAACTCTTCCATGCAAGTCACCTTGACCTGCGGGATACTTCCAAGGGTCACTTATGACTGGCACACTTAAGTCAACTTTTATGCCCTTAACCAATCCTCTTCCTAAGCATTGCTGCACCAATCAATAAACCACAACCATAGATCACTGCATACCTGCTACCCTTAAGCTCCTAGACATAACCTTAGCTAGTCTAAGGGTTTAATCAAAACTTAACTTTTTGGTCTTTTATGGGTTCACATACCCAGACTTCCTTCATAACCTAGCTTTCCAAGTAGGCAAGTTACAACCACATATAGTAGCTTAACAAGAAAACTACTTACTACTATGCTGTAAACTTAAATGCACCTTTTTTTATGGTCGGCTCCTTGGCCAATCAATTGGTCCAAGTAATTCTTCTTGGTTGCCTTTAAGTAATGGTTGCATTCCTCGGTCACTGAGGCATTCTTGAACTTAGCCTTGTTTTGGCCATGACCTCAAACATATCCATGCCCTTAGTCCTTTTCCTTCCTCATTTGCATGCACATGGCACATAGCCCATTTTTTCGGTTTGCATAATTTTTTTTCCTTAATTCTTCCTTGGGTTTCATGGGCACCAAATTAAATGGTATTTATCCAAAATCTTACTACGAGCATCAACTTACCTTGGGGTAAGGATGTTACTCTCTTGGCCTAGGTGAACTTATAGTCCTACTATACCTTAGCCCACATATGCCATGCTCTAATGCCCTCTTGGTGTCCATGCTGCCTTTTGCCCATGGGTAATGATGGTTCACTTGGCCTTGGTGCACCCTTAGTAACTTAGTGCTCCTTAACCCTTACCCTTGGGCTTTTTGACTACTTGTCAAATTCTATCATTATCTAAATAGCAATAAACACATCCTTAACCTTGGTCCTGCCCTTAGGGTAAGGATTCCTCCCTTGGTCTTAGTGTCCTAGTAGGCCTTAGCATACTTCAACCCTTACTTGTCAAGCACTAACCGCGATCTCCCCTTCTTCAAGGACTAGGCTTGCACCTTAGGTTACTCATGCCATAATGTTATTGGGAATGTACAACAAACCACAACCTTCCTTATAACTAATAGCATAGGGCCCCTTGGACCTTTGCTCTGTCCTTTGCCTCAAAACAAGCACATTACCGGGTTCCCGTTGATATACCTACAACCAAGGCCAGACGACAACTCCAGGAACACTAATAAATAGTACTAACCATACTTAGTACAAGGATATACTTGGATCTTAGTCACTTATTACCTTTACTAAGACCATTGACCTGCTTTGATACCAATTATGGCGAAACAGGGTCCCAATGCCCTAAATTTACTAACACCAATAGGCTCTTTAGGAATTATGATCCCACTTAGGTTACAATTGGCTAGTTAATACTTGCAAAGTATCTTAAAACTTTTATGTTCAACTAGTTTTTTGGCCTACCCTGCAAAGAAAATATGCAGGCATCATCCTAGCTATACAATAACAATTAAACAACTAAACAATAACAAAATCGTGCCATGGTCTTTATATTTAAGAAAAAAAATTAAAACAAGCCAAGACGTAAAAAATTTAGTTGTTTTAACTTTAGGTAACAACTATGTTCATTCATCTTAAACTTATATGCACCCAAATGAAACCCTAGTATTATACACACCAATGGACACTATAGAGGCAATCCTTTAGTATAAAATCAACACACAAATAGAAGAAGTTACATATATATACTAAGATCCATCCCTAGTTCTTCTCCCAAGCAAGCTAGCTTCAAGTGATGAGCCACATTTTCCTTATACTCACTTAGCCTCAAATTGAAAGGTAAACACTTTGGTCAATATTAACTTATGTTATAAGTAACTTAGAAACATAAGATTTCCTACTTAGAGAGTACCTTTCAACCAAAAAAAACTTATCCTTAATAACTGCCCCTTATTAATTATTAAGCTCGACTAGCACATTTAATACATGCACAACATTTAAACAGTGAGTACTCAAAAGTACTCAGTAAGGGATTTTGCACATACAGGGGGAAACATATGCAAGCATGGAAAGCACAACAATCGTAGATATAACATACAGAATAATCAAGCAACCAACGACACAACTGATAATAAGAAAAAGAACAACAAATAATGTAAATAATGGATGGATGGATGAATGGATGGATGAAATAAGCACATGCAAATGCATTTTAGGACATCCATACACCCGAAGGTGCTCCAAACTGCCATAACCTCGTCCGGGTAGGATGCTCGAATACTTGCCCTAGTATCCTATCCTGGTTCTTAACCAACCCTATAAAGTCTTCTTATGGGTGCCTTAGAGTAAGCCATCACTTACTCATACCTTGCTAGTGTTTAATGGGCTACTTAGAACAAGTCATCACTTACTCACCTCCTACCTGTCTCTACCTTTTTACTTATTGTACTAGGTAGCAATCTTATGTGGTCCAATTTGCCAAGCTCTTGGAGCTTAGCTTAGGGTTCCTTAGTGGATTACTTGCCAAGCCACAAGGTTTGGTGGGAATCCTCTTAGGTTTCCTCTTCATTGCCTGTAGGTCTAAACCCTCCCACTTGGGACAACGCAGAAACTAAAATCCCACCTTAATCCTCTTAATGCTCCAGTAATAACTTGAACATTTTAACCCCCTTAGCACCCTTCCTTACACTACCTTAACCACACCATTTAGCTACCACCTAAATAATGCATAATTCTTGGATTAGGAATGAGTTCTAAACCCAACCAAAGCTACGGAATATCTTAGAATGGCTTAGGGATGCTTGGCTTAGGAATGAGTTCTAAACCCAGCCAAAGCTACGGAACATCTTAGAATGGCCTAGGGATGATAATTAAGAGATTAAGACATTCTTAGGATGCCTCCAGCTTAAGAAGCTTGGGCCTTGCCAATGCTATTGGTGACACATTGCCAAGGGCAACAACATACGGGTTTCCTAGAGCACAATGGGCTTCATCATTGCACGACCATGTGCTATCTTGCACTAAATTTGCTTAATCTTTCAATCCCCAAATCCAATTCACATAAGTCTTATTTCTTCTTTATTTCAACATGTAATACTACATTTCTATACATTATTTGAGCTAAATTAACTTGAATCCTTTACCTAAAATTATGCTCAAAGTAAGAAGCAAGCAATAAGCACACATGGGCTCATTGGAGTTCCTTTAAGTTCCAAGCTTGAATTCAACCAAATTGGACACCAAGGGCATAAAATTAAGACTATTTCTAACCATTTAACTAGCTTAAAACTACTCACAAGGATCATAGAAGCTTACCTTAGGGTTTGAACCAAAAACTTGAATGAACAACTTCAAATGCACCAAATACAGCAAAGATGAGATTGGGCGTTGTTGGGATGGCTTTGGGTGTAGGGTTTCAGGAGCCAAACAAGGACAGTGAAGTTTAACTGAAACCCTCCAGGATGCAAGTGAAATGGGATAAATTGTGTGTTCAAAAATTTTCATACCTAATTTCGGTTGAGATCTCTCACCCAATTATAGAGTCGAATCACAAAACCTGAATAGTTGATGTGTTCAAGCTCTTTATGGTATCCACATGAACCTATCGGGATCACCATACTTCCACCATATCCCAGCAGATGCATTTCACTTATGCTCACAATGCTAGCTTACGTTCTTCAAGGAATAGCAAGAGAAGAGTGCGGTTGTCTCTTTTGGGAGGCTAGGGCAAAGCTGTGAATTTCTCACTAAAAGTTGTATTTATAGTGAGACTCAACTTGCAGGCCTAATGGGTTTCAAAGCCCTAATCCAATTAGGCTTTAATTTGTAGCTTAATAATGGCTCAACTTTTGGGCCAATTATTAACACGAAATTATCATGAAACCATAACCCAAATAATTAGCCTATGGACTTTAATAATCCAAATAGCTCTATGTGTGCGACCCAATATGCTCTTATCATGTCGGTAATGATCATAAATCACATTTATGATCATAAGCAATGAGCGGTGTCTAGCAACACATCATTGCTACCCAAGTGACAAGATTGTCAGTGATTTGACTAAACCTTTATGATCATTACCCATATATGCCATTGTCCTTTTGTCCAAGATATCAAGACTAGGCACGAGACATGGAATGTGTCACTCTCGTATAGCCAAATCTTTGGTTTCTTGATTACCAAGTAGACTAACTTAAATTGATGACATTGTTATCGTATATCAACTCATTTGAGCTTGGCTATGCATTTTCTAATTCTTACTCTATTAAGGGGCCTGAAGATATCACTCCTGTTACATAGGAGGGACAAATCCTATCTTGATCATACAAATCCCTCCGCATGATTGTGACATACCTAATAACCTCCTTCAAGTTTACTCAGTTACGAGCAACAACAGGAAGTATCAAAGTATGTGACTCACATGTAAGGAACCTTGATGACCTTAGGTCAAAGGACTACATATACCATGATCACTATGAGAATCACTTATGACACTCATATAACGATCCATGCAGCGTTCTCATGGTGGGTCGGTCTAGTATACAAGTTATCCTACTTGTACCCATATGTAGACTACATATCTCATATTAGTCTCCACATATGTTAGTCGTTATGTATTATTGTAACCCGCTCCACAATAATACTAGACTAGGGACATTGAGAATATCATCATTCTAGGGTTACAATTATGTTTATTATGTTACGCAGAAACAAAACAACAAAGATATTTGCTGGATTAATTCCTTAATAAACTATCATGGCTCAATGTGCAAAAATACAATCATCTCATGATTGGATTTTGGGCACAACACTAACATTGGGACCTTCATATTTCATGACATTTTGGGTGGATTAGGAGGTTTCGATATGGTGTGATATGCAGGAGAGGGAGGGACAAATTTGCCAAATGAAGAAGATGATGAATAGTAACATATTCCCTGCTAAAAATATCTCAACTACTCTACTTAGCCTATTTCTCCTCTACTCAACACTTTGGCCCTTAAAATTAGTTTTGATTCACTTAGGTGACTTAAACGTATCCTACACCATCTCTCCTTGGTCCCATAGAAAGTTTTTTCTTACCCTTACAATTTACCCTTGGGCCACTTAAGTCAATATAAGACATAATAGCTCAATTTCTCACTTAGTACATTTTTAACCCTTAGCCCCAACTTTTGGTTCAAATGGATAGAAACACTTATGGTCTTAACTTATTTATCTTAAAACACTTAAATAAACCTAATTCTACTAAAATTATGGTCATGCCACTGAATTTGGCCAAAGTTACCATTTTGCCCGTTTTACCCTTCAGGTGCCAATTACACTTTGGAACTCAACTTAACCTTAGCTTGCTTTTCTCACATAAGAAAACTCATTTGACAAAAATAACTTGGGATTCACCTACCTTGGCATCCATACTATGGGAAGTGCTTGGAGAGCCTTTACAAGCTCACTATGCACAACAATAATCCATGGATAATTGACTTTTCTACATATATTTTTTAATTTTTTTTCAATCCATTCTTGTCATGTGTCAAAAAATTTTGTAGCAAGTGTATATTACAAGAGCTCTATCTATACCCAAGCTAATTCTCAACACAATCCAAGATGATCGTTAATCATACTCATACTTTTAGCATCTTTTCAAGTTGTGATCAACTTTTATCTTACGAGAAGACCCCAACCTACTTTAACACTAAAAATAATTCATACTTCACTTTACTTTACTTTATCAACAATCAACTACAAATCCATCAACCAACTTTCTGGAAACCAACATAGAAACTAAAAACTTAGGATATTTTAATAGTGCATTGATAGCCGAAGGACTATCGGCTCTCTCACTACATACTTCCTGCCAGTAGCGTGGCCGGGAAACCTGGCGTCACCCGAAGGAGGCGCTAACACGGACCTCGGAAGGAGCGAAGTCAAACACCTCGAACTCAGGACTTCGGCTAGTACGTCAGGAATTTCAAAGATGTTGCCGGCTCCCTCAGGGGACCAAACGAATCGCCTTCGGGAATAAAGAACCAGCTATTGCAAGCAGGAGAGACTCTCCCCGAAGGCGGAACCCCCGAGCTTGCAAACCGGTCTAGGCTAGGCTGTCTGAAGCCTTCTGTGGGGATGAGTCGCCGTTCACCCGAGCAGTAGTTGAGGCAGCCATGCCAGGTGATTTCCGGGTGCCTCGGCTGGAGACTTATGATGGCCGAACTGATCCACAGGCTCATCTAACCAAATACAAATGCAGCATGGTGATGCACGGTGCTGACGACGCTACCCTGTGCAAATGCTTTGAGGTCACCCTCACAGAACCAATGACAGCGTGGTACAATTCGTTGGCTCTAAGGACCATCAGGGAGTTCCATGAGTTATCTACTGCCTTTACGCAGCAATTCATTGGAAGTCGGCCAACGGCGAAGATGCCTGTCCAGATGTTCGACATAGCGCAGAAAAATGGAGAAACCATCCGCGACTATGTCGAAAAGTTTAATAGGGAAGCGTTAAGTGTCCCAGACTTTCGCCCCGAAATACGCATTCTCGCCATGATACGGGGCCTTCGGAGGGACTCACCGCTGTTCTATGAACTTTCCAAAGACCCTCCGGACACGCTTGGCGAATTCTACCGAAGGGCCGAGCAACATATGACAACCGAAGAGCTGAGAATGGGCAGACCGAAGTCTGATCACACTCACGCCGAAGGGTCCAGCCAGCAAACGCGATATCCAGCTGACCAGGCAGGACGACCTCGGAGGTTTAAGGGAAGGAAATCCCTGACCTTCACACCCCTGAACACCACGAGGACCAACATCCTCATGACGATGGAAAGATAGGGGAACCAGATTCAGCGGCCAAGGGCCATGACCGCTGATAACAAAAAGAACATGAAGAAGTTCTGCCAGTTTCACCATGACCACGGCCATGACACTGAAGACTGCTTCCAATTAAAAAAGTACATATAGTCGCTGATAAAACAAGGCCAACTTTGGCAATATCTGTGAATGCCTTCCCCGAAAGGGAGAAAAAAGGAAGAAGGAAAGGCAGACGACGAGGACTACGACTCCGACAGACGGAGGAACCGAAGTCCAATAAGGTGCCCTCCACCTCCGGCGGGAGTAATACAAACAATCACGACAGGACTTCCATCCTCGGAAAGAAAGATGAAGGCCAGAGAAATATCAGTGATGGAATATCAGAGTCCGACGAAAAAACTGGCCCGCAAGGATGGTTCCACCGTCATCTTTCCCTATGACGATCCGCTACTGGTCATGGTGAGGATAGGAAACTGGGACGTCAAAAGGGTATTACTTGATGATGGATCAAACGCCAACGTCCTGTTTTCGCATCTGCTACCGAGCTTGGGAATATCCAACACCGACCTCAAGCCGGTCGCTTCGCCAACTTTCGGGGTAGGGCCGTCTGAATTGCCTGTCCTCGGATGGTGGATCGACCTCCCCCTGATGATGAGAGGAGGTTCGGTAAACGGGACAGGCGAATTATTTGCCTCCATAATGACAAGGTTCATTCTCATGGATGTCCCTTTGTCATATAACGCCATCCTTGGAAGGCAAACACAAGGAAATCTGCACATTCGCTTGGATGTAAAGTACTTAACTGTCACTTTCACCACCAAGGATGGAGACGCGGAAATGTTTATCGATCAGGGCAAAGTAAAGAAAGTGTTCGTCAAGGCACGAAAAGCTCCAGCAAACAACTTCGCGTAAACTGTAGAGGCAGAGGCTTTGCCAGGTGGAAAACCAAAAAAGGGCGAGGCAGAAGTGACCGCGAAGGTAGAAATAGAAGAAGTAGAACTTGTCCCAGGCCGAAGTACCCGAATAGGGAAAAACTTGGCCGAAGGTGACAAGAAAAAACTTGTATCCTTTTTATTGATAAATAAAGACCTGTTTGCCTACTTACCGAAAGATATGCCAGGGGTAAACCCTCGCATAATACACACAGCCTTAAAGTAAGTCTGGAAGCAAGACCTGTCTGGCAAAAGAAACGGGGCATCTCAGTCCATAAAAATAACTTCGTCAAAGCCGAAGTCCAGCACTTATTGGACGCAGATGTAATCAGGGAGGCCAAGTACCCCGAATGGTTAAGCAATGTGGTTATTGCCACAAAAGAAGGGAGCAGTAAGCTCCGAATGTGCATCGACTTCAGAAACTTGAACGATGCTTGCCCAAAAGATTCATACCCTCTCCCACCAATAGACCAGTTGGTAGACTCAACTGCCGAATACGGGCTCCTAAGTTTCCTAGACGCCTTCAGTGGGTATCATCAAATAAGGATGGACCCCGAAGACGAGGAGAAGACCACCTTCATCACCGAGGGCAGAACGTATTGTTACACTAGGATGCCCTTCGGGCTGAAAAATGCAGGAGCTACCGACCAGAGGTTGATAAGCAAGGTCTTCTATGACCAAATAGGGAGGAACATGGAAGTCTATGTTGATGACATGATAGTCAAGAGCAAGTTGCCTAACGACCACGTCACAGATCTAAATAAAACTTTCCACCAGCTCAGAACCTTCGGGATCTGCCTTAATCCCGAAAAGTGCATCTTCGGCGTAACCTCGGGAAAGTTTCTTGGGTACATGGTATCAGAAAGAGGCATTGATGCTAACCCAGAAAAAATTAAGGCTCTGCTCGAATTCTGAACTCCCGTCACAATAAAAGATGTGCAGAGAGTCACCGGAAGGATAACCTCTCTTAGCAGGTTCATCTCCAGATATGGAGACCAGCGTCGAGCATTCTTCAAAATCCTCACTAAAGCAGCAAAAAAGGAGGGCAACCTCGGAAGTGATGATCATCCTTGGAATGAGGAGTGCCAAAAGGCCTAGGAAGAACTCAAAATCTACTTAGCCTGTCTACCCACTCTGCGACAACCTTGTGAGGGAGAGCCCCTCGTGTTATACCTCGCCGTCACTGTTATACCTTGCCGTCACAGAAAAAGCAGTAAGCTCCGTCCTTGTGAAAGAGGAAGGGACGAAGCAATGGCCAGTTTATTATGTAAGCAAGTCCCTGCACGGCACCGAAGTCAGGTATCCATTGCTACAAAAAGCTATATATGCCCTGGTACTGGCAGGAAAAAGGCTACGGCCATATTTTCAGGCCCACCCTATCATCGTCCGAAGTAGTCTACCTCTATGGGGCATTATGAGGAAAGTTGATCGTTCAGGAAGGCTTTCCAAATGGTGTATAGATCTCGGCGAACACGACATTACTTATGAACCTAGGAAAGCCATAAAAGCACAAGCCCTGGCAGACTTCATTGCCGAAGTACCCATCACCGAGGACAACCATCCGGATCCCGGCGAAGGTGAGCCGGAATGGACTTTGTATGTTGACGGAACCTCGAGGTCCGAACACCAAGGAGCTGGGGTAATTATTAGAGGTCCGGAAGGTCTAGAAGTAATGAAGGCCATCAAGTTCAGCTTTAATGTCACCAACAATGTGGCTGAGTATGAAGCTCTCATAGCAGGGTTGCGCCTAGCCAGAAAAATTGGTGTAAGAAACTTGAAAGCCCACAGCGACTCCCAGCTGGTAGTTCGACAAACGGCAGGGGATTACAGGGCAAAGGACCCGACCTTGGCAAAAGACCATGAACTTGTAGCAAAGCTCATTCGAGAGTTCGACACCGTACTAATAAAAAATGTGCCTCGGCGAGATAATGCCGAGGCAGATTGTTTGGCAAAGTCGAAAACATGCACCGAGGTATTAAAGCGCCCGAGCATCGCAGTGCTGAGTATAGTAACTTCGGGAAAAGGCTGGAAAGACCCGATAAAAAGATATCTCACAACCAATGCACTCCCCGAAGACCCCAACGAAGCTGCAAAAGTGCGAAGACGCTCCGGTCGTTTCTTCCTGATTGGAGAAGAGTTATATCGGCAGGGATATGCAAATCCACTACAGAGGTGTGTTGGCGAAGAGGATACTAAAATGATCCTCGAAGAAGTTCACAAAGGCGCTTGTGGTTCGTACATAGGAACCGACGCCCTGGCAGCAGTGATACTTCACCAAGGATACTTTTGGCCTACCCTAAGAAAGAATGCTAGGCAGTTCATCCAGAAATGTGGTAACTGCCAAAGACACGCAAGTATCCAAAGGACACCCTCGGAATTGGTAACTTCGGCTGACTATCCCTGGCCCTTCGCAATTTGGGGCATAGACCTCATCGGGCCACTCCCGATAGCGCCTGAAGGTGTGAAGTTCTGCGTGGTCGCAGTAGATTATTTCTCCAAATGGGTTGAGGCAGAACCCTTGGCGACTATCTCGGTAAAAGATGTGCAGAAGTTCGTATGGAAGAAAATTGTGTGCAGATTCGGCATACCAAGGGTATTAGTAGCCGATAATGGATCCCAGTTTATGGACAAAAAGTTCCAAGAATTTATCAACAACCTTGGAATAAAAATGCACTTCGCCATAATAGCCTACCCCCAAAGCAATGGTCAAGTAGAAGTATCTAATAGGACCATAAAAGATGGTCTGAAAAAGAGGTTGGGGAAAGCAAAAGGGAAATGGCCAGGAGAGCTCCCAAGTGTGTTATGGAGCTACCGAACAACACCCCGAAGAGCCACAGGGGAAACACCTTTTTCACTTGTTTTCGGTACAGAGGCCATCATCCCAATTGAGGTAGTACAACCATCGGTGCGAGTACAAGTGTTTGATGAAAGGGGAAATGACCTCGGCCTGAGAGCCAAGCTGGACCTCGTCGGCGAACACAGAGAAACAGCCGAGCTGAGAAGAAAAGCCTTTCAGCAAAGAGTGGCCGCGGCTATAAATTTGGGCGCCAGGCCAAAGGGAATAAAGAAAGGAGACCTCGTTCTCTGAAAGGCTGAATTTGGGCCCCGAAGGCCATCCCACGGAGTACTTCGCACAAAGTGGGAAGGTCCTTATCTGGTACTTGCCAAAGTGCGAAAAGGAGTTTACAAACTCGGCGATACCGAAGGCGTAGAATTAAAGAATACATGGCATTCAGATGCCTTGAAAAAATTCTATGCTTAGGATTTTGGTGGGAAAATGGTACAAGTTAGAAAAATTTCTAAGTACAAAAGTTTCTTAGGAAAATTTTTCTAAATACAGAAGCTTCTTTTCACCAGAACAGTCGTCGTCGAAAGAAAGCTTATTTACAAAGGTTATCAACCTTCTCTGAAGATTGGAGATTCACTTAAGGGAATTTCCCGAGGGTGATTCCAAGGCTAAATAAGTCTAGCTATGATCTTCTGAAGTCTCTTGAGCGAACGTGTTTGGGACAGTGAGAAATAAAAGATTTTGCGCAACAGACTTAGCCAAAACTTCATGAAAGAAAGGGTCTTTATTAAGATAGATCTGCTTACAAAGCGGGAAGTTCGCCAAAAGAAGAAGTACAAAACAGAAGAAAAAGAAGGCAAAGGACCCTAATACAAACTAAGGAATTTCGGCATCTCGGGAGCCACCAGCTTCTGCGTCCTTGTCCACCGCCTTCGGTGTCGGAAGAGGGAATGGCAGTTTAAGGTGCTCGATTTTGGACCAATACCATCGAGGCCCCTCGGGGATGTTTAGGGCCTCCAAAAAGGAGAGGTCCAGATCTGGGAACCTCTGCAGAACTTGATGCCGAGCAAGGCAGAAGCCGTCTTCAAAACCGACCTTTGTCATTTCGTCGGCTTTCTCCTTCTCGACTGCTAACTCATCGAGTTCCCTCTCCAGATCAGCAACCTCCTTCTTCAGTTCCTTCATCTTCTTCTTCTTCGACTCCTTCTTTCAAAGACTCGACCGTGGCCTGGAGCTCGGCCTTCTCAGCAAGCACCTTCGCCAGGAGAGCCTCAGACTCTGACTTCTCCTTTTGAAAAGCTTCATTTGCCGAGGTCAGCTCCGCCACCTTGGACCCAAGGTCAGAAATCTTCTGGGAGGAGTCCTTCTAAAGTTCCTCGTTTTCCTTCAAGAACTCCTCCTGAACGGCAGCAACCTCCTTCTTCGCAGCTTGAGCCATCTCCGTGTTCTTGGCAACCAAGTCGGAACACATGGCCTTAGACTTTTCTATGCAGTCTAAGGCCGAGACTCGGAACGCCGTTTGCCTCGCTGCCCGAACCCTGAGGAAGCCAATGAACCCCAGCAGCTGCAAAGAAGTAAGAGCAAAGTCAGTAAGGCAAAAAATAATAAGCCAAGTACTTAGAAGAAATGAAAAAAGAGAAAACAAAGGCGAGAAGTATACCTAGGCAGCATGCTCGGAAACTTTGGCAGCAAGGGACTCATCGTCCGGGCACGCCTCGAAAATGGCCTTGAAGGAGGCTTCGGTGAGGATCCCCTTTGAAATTTGGTTGGCCATTTGCTGGCCGTCGCCGAAGTACAAGTTCATGTCCTCCGTAAAAGACCAGAAAGGCTCCCTCGGGATTTTCCCCTTCGGGATATGGGAATCCCGAAGGGCCCGTTTCCGGGCGTGCTCAACCATCCAGCCCGAAGATGGTACCTCCTCTGCATAGCAAAACAAGAAGCTCGTCAAGACAAATAAATCCTCAAAGTTCAAAAGATAAAGGCACCATAGCTTGTCTAAAAAACAAACATGGCGGCACCTCGGTGACATCATCGTCAGCGTCCCGAACCCCCTCGGCAGAAGGGACTTCCACCAAGGCATCCAGAAGAGCCATCAAGGAAGTGGGACTCTGAGAAAGGGCGTTGGCAACGACCTCGGGCGGTTGGGCAACACCGGCGTCAGGCTCTTCGCGCACCTCCTCGGGAATTTCTGGCTGAGGAGGAGGCGCGTCTTTCTTCACCCGTTTGGCTAAAGATGGCCCGGCCTTAGAGGCTTTCCGCCTTTGGGAGACGGCCTTCTTTGTTTGCTCCCCCTTCTTGGCTTGACCGAGGAAGAGCGCCTTGTAGTAAGCAACAGAGTCGTCGCCCATCTCTGAAACAGAAGGAAAACATCAGTGTGAGTCTAAGATGTGTCTCTAACAAAAAAACTTTTGAGATAACGTACGCTCACAAAAGGTCTCGTAAGTAACTTCCTCCCGAAGGAGTTTTACCAGCCAGGAGTCTTTCCCTGCGATAGCAGGAGCCGGCATCTCGAGGTCGGTCTCGTGCTCCTTCACTACCCCTAGCTCCCGAAGAACCTCCTCGGTCATCAGCTTCCACATGATGAGGAAGGGGTAAAGGTAGCGTGAAGGGACCTCAGAATCCCAGTCAGAGACTGCTCGGATCCGTCTGTCGAAGTCCGTGAATCTAGGTGCCAACTCAGGAGTCAACAGCCTCTTCGGGTCTACAACATCTGTCTCCAGCCTTCCCGAAGCCCACAAGGTCGGAACGTACGACCAGGCCTCCTCCATCTTCAGAAAAAAGAATTTTTCTTGCCACCCTCACCAGCTGTCGTTCGTGGTGAAGGTGAATATATACTTTTTGCTCCCTGATCCTCGGGGCAGCATGAAGTAAAAGCCACCCTTCGGGACCGCGTAGAGCTTATAGTACTACATAAAAAGAATGAAATGGGGTTCTATTTTGAAAATGCCGCACATGCAAAGGAAGGCGTTAAAATAGCAATACGAGTTCAGGGGAAGTTGATTCACGGCAATGCCATGAAATTGGCAAAAGTCACAAATCACCCTCGAGGGAGGAAACCGAAGTCCGGCTTTCAGTTGGGCATGAAAAACGGTAACCTCATTTCGGCAATTCATAAAACTAAAGACCTGAGGGCTAGGAAGTCGGGTGGTGGCATAAGAAGGAAGAAAGAATTTTTTGGTCCATTTTTCCAATTTTTCTGAAGTCGTACAACAAGTATGATTGAAAAGACGAAGCTAGCTCTCTGGGATGTGGGAAATAGTCATAAGATGAGTTGGCGAAGACATTTTTGGAGAAAAAATTGACTTCGGGAAAGCTTTAAAATCAAAGGACTCTGGAAATCAAAACCCACCAAATGTTTTGCCGAAATCTGGGTTTGAAGTCACCGTCGCGAAAGGTGGCCGAAAAAAACCCCGTTAATAGCGCCGTCACAAAAAGCAGAAGAGAACGCAAAAATAGTTAAAAGGCAGGAGGGAAGCGAAAGCAGAAGCAAAAGGAAATTATGACGGAATGGCGTATATATAGGCCGAGGGAGGGCAAGCAAACCGGCGTCATAAGTACTCCGTGAAGGCGAAAAGTCACCATAACTGCTCTTTGCACATAAAAAGGCGCGCTGCTGTATCCGATGCAGTCCCCACCAATAACAAGCTGCCACGTGTCAGCCATCGCGCCAAAAGAAGAACACGACTTCTGACACCCCTAAACTTTGGGCGCGCCGCTCTAGACTGACACGCCTGTTTACAAGACGCGACGTTACGCAGACCTACAAAAGGAGAGGAGTAGGTTACCTCAAAGACACCAAAAGATAGGCTATGGGCGAACAGCCTATGTCTTCAGACAAAAGGTCCATCTTCAGCATAGGTATTACACCCAAGGCCCTGAAGGACGATCTCCGAAAGCTGACGAGCCGAAGTTTCCACTTCGGCTTTCTGGAGGGGGGGCCTGTGATAGCCGAAGGGCTATCGCCTCTCTCACTACATACTTCCTGCCAGTAGCGTGGCCGAGAAACCTGGCGTCACCCGAAGGAGGCGCTAACACTGACCTCGGAAGGAGCGAAGTCAAACGCCTCGAACTCAGGACTTCGGCTATTACGTCAGGAATTTCAAAGATATTGCCGGCTCCCTCAGGGGACCAAATGGATCACCTTCGGGAATAAAGAACCAGCTATTGCAAGCAGGAGAGACTCTCCCCGAAGGCGAAACCCCCGAGCTAGAGAACTCCCCGAACTACGGGCGTGATTCCCGAAGAAGGGCACCCGTACCAAAGGACGACCTCGCCCAAAAGACCTCGGGAGTACGGCATGAGCATTTAAGGAGCCTCTGACATGTCACCCCCAGGCGCTACACGCCGCCTCAAATGGCGGTTTGATACACCGACACCGTCCGAGTCTTGTCACAACCTATCTCGGACCAAGATTCAAGAAGCCTACAAACGGCTACTTGTCCCCTACGCCCGAAAGTACAGAGAGCATCCGACCGAACACGTGTCATGATCTGAACGGGCTAGGCACTCCTATAAATACCAGGAAACAAGCACTGGCAAGGGGCTCTCTCCCAGAGGAAAATAAAAACAGGCAAAGCCACTTAACCCCTTAGTGCTCCTCCTCTATCTTCCTTCAGGACACTAACTTGGGCGTTGGAGGCTCCTCCTAGGAAAAACACTCCGGGGACCTCCTGACCTCTTTTCTTTTGAGCATTTCAGGCACATTCCTCTGGGGAACCTTTGCTCCAAGCGTCCTCCCTCACAGGAAGTCCCTCCCAAAGTCATAATGTCACCCCAAAAAGATGCTGCTGGGCATCATGCATTAAACACAAAAACTTGATGCAAAAATAGCTTTCGAGATCATATTCCACTAGCTTGCTAATGAATAACAAAAATATTTTAAAAATAGATGAAGGACGGGAAGTGAAATCTTAGAAATCACTTACTTGGTTATCAAGTTCAAAACTCAAGATATTAAATAATCACTCTCTAGTAAGTACATGCTCAACAAAGTGATTCAAAAATAGATAATCTCCAAAATTTGAAAAATTTTAGAATAATCATCAAAAAGATAAATGATAGAATAATTGTAAATGTAAGGGCTGAAAATAAAATCCACCCCCCATAGTTAAATTGTGGATTGGCCTTAATGTACTAACATGAAAACTAAAAGTGAAAAAGGAGTGATAGAAATTAACACTGCCCTTGAATAGAAAAATTATGTCGTCTGTCTCAGAAGTTGGCATTGCAAAAAGTAGTTCCAACAACTTGTTGAATCAAGCTTCGAATCAAAAAATGGAGGGCTTCCAAAGAAAATAGAAAAGATGATTAAGCACAAAATATAAGAAAATAAAACATAAACAAATAATATGAAACTAAACGGGAGCAGCCAATGCCCCAATACCAAAACAAAAATTAATAACAGAAATATAAATGAAAAATAAAAGTAGTAATAATATCCATAATAAAATAACCAATAAATATAACTAAAAGTCTTGGATCTCTCGCCAAGGGAGAACTAGCCTCCCGTTTTTGTGATAGTATGAACTTTTGGGTGGCCTCCTCTACATTTTCATAGTTGTCTGAATGATCATGCATATATCACATTCTCCACCTAAAAGACTCTCATGATCCTCATAGCCACAAATACACTGCTGGCCCATGAGTTGCATAAGTAACTTCGAAAAAATGATTCGTAGGTGAAAGTCACTTACGGCCTCCTTAATACTCCTTAATATGAGCACTTTCACATTTATTGGGCCATCAGTAGCCAATGCATATAGAATTTCTTCCTTATTTTTAGTAACCTCTAGAGTGGGAAAGGTTGGAAGCAAGCTCGCATTAATGAATGCAAGCTAGGCCTAAAAATTATGGCTCAGCTGAGAGGTAAGGAGGAACTACGGAAGTCTAGGATGATCAATCCAAGCAACTGATCTGCCACGGAGCATGACAAATAACCACTCAAGGGATAAATGATGAACTGGTCCCCAAACATTTTGTATGTCAAAGAGTGTATTAAGCTGGTCAAGTGAATAGTCCACTGCCATCCTCTCATCTTAACTTACATCAATGGTTTTGAGAAGTAGCTACTAACATGGGCTTTGGCATAAAACTCGCGCACCAAAGTGGCTAGAGTAGTCGAATCCCAACTGATGGATTACTTCTCTTCCCATAGTAGTGGCATGAACTTGGAAAGCTCAGAGGGAGATAAATTTGTTGTGATCCCAGTCTTGCTTCCACCAGGGCTAATTATGACCTTATTTATTAGACATCCTAAAACTTTAAGAAAATTTTTCCCAATGCAAAAAATAATCTTAAATATTGTAAACAATAATTAATTCAAGAATAAGAGCTCTAATTAGAAATCAATAAAATTTCACTATATAAAACAACTCCAACTTAACTTTAGACATTAAGGTTGTCAAGCTTAATAACCAAAGCAAAATGTATAATAATCATGGGAATTTAAGATAATACATCTCACAACTAAGCTCTTTCTTGGTGCGTAAGAAACCTAGAATTTGCCACACCAAAAGACCTCCAATTCCTAGAATCCATAGAATTCCAAGAAAAATTAATCAATCAAGGCATTCTCAGTAATCTACAAACCAAAACAACAATAATCCAAGCCGTGGAATCTAGAAAATCAATCATACATAGCGTAAATTTCATAGACCGTTAATTCCAACTCTTACTTTTCCAATCACGATAATAAAAAATCCAAAAATATGCAAAACATGGTATTAACTCAAAACTAATATATATAGGAATACAAAACCATCCAACTAACTCAAGTATAACCTACCCATATCAAGAACTCAAGACAATACTCCATAAACTTCAAGTAAATTTAGGAAAGAAAGTTAGCTTGAGAGAATTCGGGTGAGAAACAAACTCCTCTAATCGAGGGAAATCACACCTAAGAAGCAAGGATGCTATGGTTTAAGGTTGGGAGTATAGGGAAAAAATTCGAGTGAGTTTTGTGTGAAGTGGGAAAGAAAAATCATGAATTGAGCTTAAAAAAAGGCAAGACATGGCCTATAACACGGACGTGTAAACACCTATGTAAGTAATAACTTCCTTAACATGATGTAGTACACAAGTGTACCATGTGGCATGGAGAACTAAAAAAACCCTACTTTTTTTGAAACACAAAATAGCAACACTGGTCCAAACACGGGTGTGTAAGGAACTGTGTATACCCAACTGTGTATGTCTTCTGGAGCTAAAAAATTTTTAAAATTGAGACCAAACATGGGCCCTAACATGGGAAAAACTGACACCATGTACACCAAACATGCCTGACCACATGGTCATGCTAATGAACATGCAAGTGCACTGGAATGTCAATTTTCAAACACAGAGAGATGAAAGACTTTTTCCAACATAGGGTGTGTGCATGACTGCGTAACATAAACATATTTTAAGACATGGGTGTGTGTATATATGTGTTTAAGCTCTTGAATTTTAGGATTTTGAAAAACATGGGTAGAAACATGGCCATATACGTGACCATGCCATGCAACATGCCTTCATACACGGCCTTCACACAGGTTATGTTTTTGTGCCGGAGCTCAAATAAAAATCCTGCATAAAAAATTAGTTATATAAAATTAAACATGGTTGTGTTTCCAACCATGTAGCTTAACATGACCTTGAACACAAGCGTGTTCAAGGTTGATGCCCGCCAGCATCTTTGCTGTACGACATGGAAAGCCTGGAAGGGACTTCCGGTGAGGAGAACGTCTGAAGGAGAGAGTTCCTGGGAGAGAACGCCTGAAATACTCAAAGAACAAGGGTTAGGAGATCCCCGGAGTGTTTTTCTCGGGTAGGAGCCTCTGACGCCCAAGTTAGTATTTGGTCGAATGAAGAGTAATAAGTAGAGAGTAGAGGGGTGAGAATCCCCCTCCACTTTATGAGAGCCTTGTTCCAAGTATTTATAGGAGGGTATTAGGAGAGGGCCGTTTAGCTCAACCTATTCAGATCAATGACATGTGTTCGGTCAGATGCGGTCCGTACCGCTGGGAGTGGGGACCTCTAGCCATCCATAGGCCGTTTTGGCCAGAAGCTAGGATTGCGGGAGGTCGGCGTGTCAGAGGATGTACGAGGGCAGCGTGTCAGAGCGAGGGCGGCATGTCAAAGTGAGGCCGGCATGTCAGAGGTTCCATAACCTTTTCTACCGTGTTCCTGGGATCCTTTTAATGAAAGAGACTTCTTCGGGATAGGAAGGCTCTTTGCAGAGGTTGCTCCAGTTAATTGCGAGTTCTTTCGGCATGGATAATCACCCTTGAGGGTGTTTTCCTCTGCCGAAGGCGGTGGGTCTTCCTTTCCTGAGATTAGTTAGGTTATTTTACCGAGGGTGGTGATACCTTAAACTCCTGGGGTCAGTACTGTCACTCCCCGAGGGTGATGGGGGACTACCGAGGTCGAGGGGTCAGGGTGCCGAGTCCTACTTTCCCGAGGTTGTTGCTTTCATTAATTGAGGGCGGCGCCCGCCTTTTCCGAGGGTGACACTCCACCACGGCTTTAGGGCTTTGAAGGGCAATAGCACTTCGTCTATCACATGCCCCCTTCGGAAGGCCGAAGTGAAATCTTCGGCTATTTGGGCAGATTATGAGAGTCTTTGGGAAGGAGATGGTTTAGCTCAGTCATAATGACTAAATTTGTAACCGAGGTTATCTTCTTCGGAGGGAATTTCAGCAATTATGAGGTATGTCTATTTCACCGAGGTAGCTCTTTTGGCACTCAAGTAGCTTTCTGAATTTCCGTCATTTCCGTAGTTATTCCATCAGCCCGTGGTAGATAGCCTCTTTCTTTGAGCCTATGTCATTTTTCAGTAAGTCAGAGAGTCATTGAATCTTCTCATCAGACAGACGTGTCCTTTCGAATAACCTTGCCTAGGCCTCCATGCTGTCAGGAGGCGTGCCCTTGTTTCCCGTGCTGGGCGACATGTGTCATGCAGCGATTGGGGAACAGTTGCATCGGTTACATCAATTGCATCGCTTCATCTTCGAGGGGCAATTAGGGCAACGATTAGCTTTCAAGGGGTAATTATGGCGACGATTCGCCTACCCCCTTCGACCTATATAAACCTTCCTCCTCCTTAGAGCCCTTATTTGCTTTCCTTTGTGCCTGTCTTTGCTCTCGTTCGTTCTCAAGCCTTTCTCCCTTTTCTGCGGCACTGTAAGCGGTGAAGCATTTTTCTGGCAACCTTTTACAACGGCGTCCACCAATCTTGATTTTGGCAAGCGCTTTGGTGCGTCTTCCTTCCCTAGTTTCCTCAGTTTCCTCCGTTTTTATTTCTTCTAGCATCTGAAGTCATTTTTCTCTTTCCTGAGGTCTCCTATCTTCCTTTACCGAAGTCGCTTCTTTTGACCGATCATGTCTTCCCCTATTCCGCTTATGTTCGTCAAACCTGTTCCCGAGAGCTGGGTTCCCCTTATGTTTCATTCGAGCTGTACTACTCCGGAAAAATTAGCAAAGTGGATACTGAAATTTTTCCTTCATTCTTACTCGGTCACTAGGCTACCCACGCCTGGCCTTTTTAGTTTTATGAATAACAATGACGAGGTTACCATTTTCCAAGCCCAACTTAAGGCCGGACTTCAGTTTCCTCCTCCGAAGATGATTTGTGACTTTAGCCAATTCCATGGCATTGCCGTAAATCAGCTTTCTCCCAATTCTTATTCTTATTTCAACACTTTTCTCTGCATGTGTGGGGTTTTCAAGATAGAACCCCACTTTATTATCTTTATGTAGTATTACAAGCTCTATCCAGTCCCGAAGGGTGGCTTTTATTTCATGCTACCTTAGGGATCTGGTAGTAAAAATTACATGTTCACCTTCGACACCAAGGATAGTTGGCGAGGGTGGCAAAAGAAGTTCTTCTTCCTGAAGGTGGCGGAGGTGTGGTCGTACATGCCGACCAGGTGGGCTCAGGGGACGCTGGAGACAAATGCCATAGATCCCAAGATGTTGTTAACTCCTGAGTTGGCAGCGAGGTTTGAGGATTTCGATAGCCGTATCCGAGCTGTCACCGACTGGGGTGCTGAGGTCCCTCCGCGCTCTTTGTATCCCTTTCCCATCAAGTAGGACCTCATGACCGAAAAGGTTCTTCAGGAATTAGGGGTGATCAAGGAGCACAAGACCGACCTCGGTATGCCAGCGCCTGCCATCGATGGGAAGAAGGCATCGTTGGTGATGCTCCTTCGGAAGGAGCTCACATTCGAAACCCTCGTTGAGAGTAAGTCACTCTTCAAATTTTGCTATAAGTACTTCTCTGGACTTACACTGATATTTTCTTCTTTGTTCAAAGATGGGAGATCAATCAGCTGCCTTCTACAAGTCCCTCTTCCTCGGTCAAGCCGAGAAGGGGGAACAGAAGAAGAAAGTCACCCCAAAGAGGCAGAAAACGTCTAGGGGGACCATCTTCGGCCAAGAAGGCGAAGAAGGACCTTCTTCCCCTCCCCCGGAGGATGTTGTCGAGGTCGGGGACCAGCCCGTGGTCCACGCCGACCCCTCATCAGAGGTGGCCATCCTCTCTAATTCCCGAAGTCCTGTTATTTCGGGAGATCTTTTGGGCACTTCGACAGGGGGCCCATCTGCTGAAGAGCTCAAAGAACGAAGGCGAAGTAAAGGCAAACATATCCCTGCCGAAGTGGAGGAGGTCGGCGACTCCGATGATGATGTCGCTGAGGTTCCGCCAAGTTTGCCCCTTAGCCATTTTTCTGTAAATTTAGACATCTTTAGTATTTCGGTCCTTTTGGATATGTGGCTAAGTGACAATGTACTGATGGAACTTCGATATGGCTTTGCAGAGGAGCTCGGCTTGGGTGGTAGAGCATGCCCGGAAGCAGGCCCTTCGGGACTCCCAATCCCAAAGGATAAGGTTCCGAGGGAGCCTTTCTGGTCTTTCACGGAGGACATGAATTTGTTCTCTAAAGACAACCAGTAAATGGCTCCCCAAATGGCGAGGGGCATGCTTACCCAAGCCATGTTTAAATCTATGGCCGTGGAGTGCGCTAATGAGGAGATCCTCACTGCGAGGATGTCCAAACATGCTGCCCAAGTACTCTTTAGATACCTTGTCCTTTCTCAAAATTGTGCTAAGTGTTTTGCTTTTCTGCTCAAAACTTCACCAAGTGTCCTTCTTTATACAGCTCTAGGCATACATCGCCTACTTCAAAGCTTGGGCAGCAAAACAATCTTCGATCTAATCCCGGACTGAAGAGCGCCTAAAGAAGGCCAAAGTATTTTTATGCCAACGCAGTCGTTAAGTACGCCGAGTTGAACAAAATAGCCAAGGAGGAGACGGCCAAACTTTGGGAGGAGTTCTTGAAGGGCAAGGAGGAGCTCTTAAAGGATTTTTCTCAGAAGATGTTTGACCTCGGCGCAAAGGTCGTCGAGCTTACTTCGGCCAACGAGGCCTATCAAAAGGAGAAGGAAGAAGATTCTGCTCTCTTGACAAAGGCCCTTGCTAACAATGCTGATCTTCAGGCCGAGGTCGGGGCCCTGAAGAAGGAGACGAAGATAAAGAAGAAGACGAAGAAGCTGGAGAAGGAGGTCGTTAAGCTGAGGAATGAGCTGGGCGACTTGTCTGTTGAGAAAGACAAGGCCGATCAAGCAACCAAGGTTGCTTTCCAAGACGGCTTTTGTCTAGCTCGGCACCAAGTCTTAGCGAAGTACCCTGATCTGGACCTCTCCTTCTTAGCTGCTTTGGACATCCCCGAGGGGCCTCGGTGGGCCTGGTCAAAGATTGATCATCTTAACCTACCCTTTGCAACTCCTTCAGCACCGAGGGTCGCGGCGAAGGATGTTGGCGATGGAGCATCCCATGGTGGCGGGGTCCCTTAGGTGTCTAGGGCTTCTTTTTCTTTTTCTTTGTAACCTTATTCTTATAATCTCCTATTTGTAATAAAATTCCTTGTTTCCTCCAAAATTTGGCTAAGTCTTCAGACAAGTTTCTCCTTAGATAATCTTCGTTTCCAAGAGTTAATTTGATCATTTTCGGTCTACGACTCTCGGGAAGATATTATTCGCGCTTTTTTATCAACCATCTTTGGTATAATGCCTATTTCGGCGAATATCTTTTGGCATTGGCTTGCCTGTTTTTATCAGCCGTGTTCAATCGACGCCCCTTCGGAGAAAATGTGTGTTTTTCTCAAGCAAATACTTGTGCCTTGTTCCGTTAGATCCTTTAGGTGGGGCTATTATTCCCGAAAATTTTCTATACTTAGAAAAATTTCTAAGTGTACAATCTTTTGAAAAAATTCTAAGTGTAGAATTTCCTCAAGGCATCTAAATGCCATGTCTTTTTCAGTTCTCCACCTTCAATATTGCCGAGCTTATAGACTCCCGGCCGAACCTCGTTGAGGACCAAATAAAGTCCTTCCCAGTTTGCCCGAAGTACTCCATGAGAGGGTCTTCGGAGTCTGCACTCTGCCTTACAGAGGACAAGGTCCCCCTTTTTGATTCCTTTTCGCTTGACATGTGAATTTGCAGAAATAGCCACTCTTTGCTGAAAAGCTTTTCTTCTAAGCTCAGCCACTTCTCCATCAATTAGGTCGAGCATAGTTCTCATGCCGAGGTTGTTTCCTTCTTCGCCGAACACTTGTATCCTAACCAACGGCTGAACCACCTCGATAGGGATAATGTCCTCCGTGCTGAAGATGAGTGAGAAAGGTGTCTCACCTGTGTGCCTTCGGGGCGTTGTCAGATAGCTCCATAGCACACTTGGAAGTTCTCCCGGCCATTTTCCCTTTGCTTCCCTCAATCTCTTTTTCAGACCGTCTTTTATGGTTCTATTGGACACTCTACCTATTCGTTGCTCTGAGGATGAGCTACCGAGGCGAAGTGCATCTTTATCCCAAGGTCGGCAGTGAACTCCTGGAATCCCTTGTCAAGAAACTGGGAGCCATTGTCGGCCACTATCACCCTCGATATCCGAATCTGTATACAATGTTCTTCCAGATGAATTTTTGTATGTCCTTCGCTGAAATGGTTGTCAGGGGCTCTGCCTCGATCCATTTAATGAAGTAATCTACTGCGACCATGAAAAACTTTACTCCTCCGGGTGTAGTCGGGAGTGGCTTGATGAGGTCAATGCCCCATACTGCAAAAGGAAAAGGGTAGTTAGTCGAGGTTATCGATTCCGAGGGTAGTCTCTGGATGTTGGCGTGTCTTTGGAAATTATCAGATTTTTGGACAAACTGCCTCGCGTCCTTTTTTACGGTGGGCCAGAAGTACCCCTGCCGAAATATTACTCCTGCCAAGGCGTCAGTTCCAATGTGGGAACCACAAGCCCCCGTGTGGACTTCTTCAAGGACTCTCTCTACATCCTCTTCGCTGATACACCTTTGCAGGGGGCTTGTATACCCTTGTCGGTCTAACTCATCTCTTTTTACAAAATATCGTCCGTAACGCCTTCGCACTTTCGCTGCTTCTTGAGGGTCTTCGGGAAGCTCTGAAGTTGTAAGATATTCTTTTATGGGATTTTTCCATCCTCTTTTCGAGGTCACCATGCTCATTACTGTTATGCTCGGGTGTCTTAGTACCTCGGTGGACTTTTTTGACTTAGCCAGAGTGTCTGCTTCGGCGTTCTCTCGACGAGGTACGTTCTCGATGCGTACCTTGTCAAACTCCTGGATGAGCTTTGATACGAGGTCGTGATAATTTGTCAAGGCCGGGTCCTTCGTGTTGTAGTCCCCTGCCATCTTTCGGACCACTAACTAAGAATCGTTGTGGGCCTTTAGGTTTCTCACACCAACTCTTTTGGCAAGACGTAAACCTGCTATAAAGGTTCATATTCTGCCATATTGTTGGTGACATTAAACCTGAATTTGATGCCCTTCATGGCTTCCATACCCTCTGGGCCACGAAGAATTATTCCAGCTCCTTGATGTTTTGATCAGGAGGCCCCGTTGACAAACAGAGCCACTCAGGTTCATCATTCCTGCTGCTAGGTTGACTTTCTTTGGCCATGGGCACCTCGGGAATGAAATCCACCAACGCTTGGGCTTTGATTGCCTTCCTCGGCTCGTAGGTGATGTCATACTCACCGAGCTTGATGCACCACTTCTGATGGCCTTGGGCTTCATCGTTGTGAGTCATGATGACTGTTGAGGAGACTTCTAGGAGGAAGAACGCCTGGAAGGTGGATCGCCCCAAGGAGAGTACCTGAAAAGCTGGTAAACAGGGTTAGGAGGCCCCCGGAGTGTTTTTCCGGGGGGGGAGCCTCCGACGCCCAAGTCAGTGGTGGCCGGAAAAAGGAGAAAGTCACTAGCTCAAAGAGAAAGGCTGAAAAGTCCCGGCTGGTATTTTCTCAGAGTGTGGGAGCTGTGTCTCCGGCCTACCAACCTCCTGTCAAGTATTTATTTCCTGTATATATAGGAATACCTAGCCCGTTCAGATCATGACACGTGTGCGGTCGGATGCTCCTGAACTTCTGGGCGTAGGGGACAGATAGTTGGTAACCAGATGGCCTCGAGCCTTGTGCTGAGACGGGCCATGAAGTGATTCTGATGGCGTCTGCGCGTCAGGGCGACTTTTTACGTCTGTGGTGGGACGTGTCAGAGGCTTCCTTAAATGCTTCCATAAATGCTCCTGCCGTACTCCCGAGGTCCCTGGGCGAGGTCGTCCTCTAGTTCGGACAGAGCCTCTTCGGGAAGCATACCCTCAGTTCGGGGGTTCCCAGTTCCAGGGGGTTCCGCCTTCGGGGATATCATGTTCGGGCACCAATGTCTGGTGCCACTTTTCCGAAGGCGCGCTGTTCACAACCTTGGGGGGCGAATAGAGTCCTCAAGTTTTACTGGCGTGCCGAGGCTCGGAGCTCTCCGGCTATCTCCTGAGGTGCATGATTCCACCTGTTCCCGGGAAGCGCCAGTTCTTCTGGCCATTGTTGTGGCAGGGTGTTCGGCCAGATTGAGGCGATAGCCTTTGGCTATCACATGCCCCCCTCTGGAAAGCCGAAGTGAAGACTTCGGTTTGCATCTCTTTCCGAGGTTGTTGTTGGGAGTCTTGTTGGGAAGCATAACCTGTTCCGAGGTCGCACCTTTTGCCCGAGGGTCTGGGCTGTTCGGCCTTGGCCTATTCTTTGGTGTCTCCGAGGCAAAGCCTGTACCGAAGATACACCTCTTGCCCAAAAGTCATGGGCTGTTCAGCCATAGCCTGTCTCTTGGTGTCCTCGAGGTGGCCTGCTTTTTTTTTCTGCAGGTCTGATGGCCAAGCGTGTCAGACTGAGCGGCGCGTCTCCACTTTTCAGGGATGTCAAATGACGTGTCCCACTCAGGAGGTGTGTCCCGGTTTTCCAGGGACGTTTGGGGAGGCGTGTCCCCTATTTCTGCGCAGCGGTTGACACGCGGCTTCTTGCCATTGGAAGAGAGACACGTCATTTACAGAGGGCACGCCTTTTCGGGTGCAGTGGGCAGTTACGGCGACGGTTCGCCTCCAATGGGTACTTATGATCTCTTTTCGGCTACCCACCTTTGGCCTATAAATAGCCCATCCTATCATAAGTCCCACTTACTGCTCTCTCTCTGCTTTGCCCTCTGTTCTTGCGTTTTATCTTGCTTTCTGTGGCGGAGCTTCTTTAATCAGAGCTTTTCCTACCAACTGTCACGACGGCGTCCTCAGGCAAATCTTTTGGTGGGTTTTGATTTCCAGAGTACTCTAATTCCTCTGTTTTTCTGAGTTTTTCTGGAAAACTCTCGTTTTTTTCCAAACTCGTCTTCTGAGTTTTTTCTGGAAACTATTTTCTTTTCCATCTCAAACTCTTTTTCATGTCTACGATGCCTGTTCCCGAGAGCTGGAAACCTCTTCTGGCCCATCCTTGCTGTACCACCCCCGAAAAACTAGAGAGGTGGAAGAAAAAATTCTTTCTTCCCTCTTACGCTGTGACCAGGCTGCCTCATTCTAGCCATTTTGCTTTTTCAAACCGCGGCGACGAGGTTACCGTCTTCCGAGCCCAACTGAAGGCCGGACTTCGGTATCATCCCCCGAAGGTGGTTTGCGAGTTCTGCCAATTCCATGGCATTGCTGTGAACCAGCTTCCCCCGAACGCGTACTGCTATTTTAATGCCTACCTCTGCATGTGTGGCGTGTTCGGGATAGAGCCCCACTTCATCATTTTCATGCAGTACTACAAGCTCTACGTGGTCCCGAAGGGTGGCTTCTATTTCCTGCTGCCTCGGGGATCCGGGAGCAAAAAATTAACCTTCACCTTCGACACGAAGGATAGCTAGCGGGGGTGGCAGCCTAAGTTCTTTTTCCTGAAAGTGGATAAGAACTGGTCTGGTGTCCCGACCAGATGGGCTCAGGGAGTGCTGAACGCAGACGTCGTTGATCCGAGGATGCTGCTGACCCCACCGTTGGCTTCCGTGTTCGCGGATTTCGACGCCCGCATTCGGGCAGTCGCTGACTGGGCTCCCGAGGTCTCTCCTCGTGCTCTTTACCCCTTTCCTATCAACTGGAGGTTGATGACCGAAGAAGTCCTTCGGGAGCTGAAAGTGGTTAAGGAGCACGTGACTGACCTCAATATGCCCACTCCCGCCATCACCGGGAAGGACTCCTGACTGGTCAAGCTCCTTAAGGGGGAGACTTCTTTCGAAACTTTTGCCGAAAGTGAGTAATCTTCCACCCCTTTATACTTTTTCCTCGGACTTACGCTGATATTTCTTCTCTTTTTCAGAGATGGGCGATGGGGCTGCCGCCTATTACAAGGCCCTCTTTTCTGGCCAAGTGGAGAAGGGGGAGCAGACAAAGAAGGCGGCTTCCCGAAGAAGGAAGACGACAGGGGCGGGGCCCTCGGCAAAGCGAGCTAGGAAGGCTGTCCAGCCTCCTCAGCCAGAGCTTTCGGAAGAAGAAGCTGCCGAAGAGGCTGGTCTTGTTGAAATTCCACCGGCCGAGGTCCCCGCTACTTCCGCCGAGGTGCCTCCTCTCGACCTCGAGGCCCCCAGAAGCACTGTAGTGGTAGAAGTACCCACTGCCGAGGAGCGGTACCGGCAGAAGGGTAAGGGTCTTTCTTTCGAGGGGCCCGAGGATCCCGAGGACACTATCTCCGAGGTTCCTCCAAGTATGCCTTCAGCCGAAGTTCAGCTCCTTTGTTTTTCGCGAATTTTTCTTCTACTCCTAAATTCCTTCTCACTTTCAGAGGAGCCTCTTACTGCTGGCTGGAGGGCCATTCATGAGAGGAAACGGGCCCTTCGCGATGCAAAAATCCCTGAGGGGAAGATCCCCTTGGAGCCCTTCTGGACAATCACGGAGGATATGAATTTGTTCTCCGACGATTGTCCGAAAATGACGAAGGAGATTTGGAAGGGGATGACCACTGACGCCTCCTTCCGGGCCATTGCGGCGGCTCACCTGAGGGATCTTACCCTTGCCGCAAAAGTCACCGAGCATGCTGCTCAGGTATAGTCTTTACACTCTTTTTCCTCAATTTTCTAAGTGTTTAGACTTGTACTAACCTGGACTTTTGCCTTGCCGTAGCTGCTGGAGTACGCTGGTTACCTCCGAGTTCGGGTGGCCAGAGAGGCTGCCTCCAAGGATGCGACTTCGCGGGAACTCAGTGAAGCGAAGGCTTCGCTTGCGAACCTGGTCGCCAGCAACCAGCAGCTGGCAGCGGATTGTTCTCTGCAAATCGCCGCCGTTCGGGAGGAGTTCTCGAAGAAGAGAGAAGAACTTGAAAAGGACTCCTCCCGGAAGATTGCCGACCTCGGCGACCAAGTAAAGGGGCTGCTCGCCGCCAACGGAGATCTTGTCAAGGACAAGGCTGTTTCTGACAGTCTTGCGGCGAGGTTGACGAATGAGAACAATGCTCTCCGGGCCGAGGTCGAGGCTCTGAAGAAGGAGTCCGAAGGGACGCTGGGGATAAGCGAGCTGGAGGAGGAGATTGCTGAGCTGAGGGACGACGACCTTGGCGTTCAAAAACATACTTCTGATCAAATGGCCAAGGTCGCCTTTCAGGACGGCTTCTGCCTTGTTCGGCACCAAGTCCTGCAGAGGTTCCCAGATTTGGACCTCTCTTTTCTGGAGGGCCTAAATATTCCTGAGGGACCTCGGTGGCAGTGGTCCAAGGTCGATCATCTGAAGCTTCCTGCTCTTCGTCCGCCCGGCTCTCCCTAGCTTGCTTTAGGGCTCCTCTCATTTTTTTCCTTTGTGCTCCTTCTTTGGCTACTTCTTTTGTAAGGCAGCGTTTGCTCTTAATGAACAATCTTTTGGCTAAGTCCTTTCTTGCAGGTTTCTTCATTTCCACTGTCCCGAACGCGTTTGCTCAAGAGACTTTCGGAAAACCTGCAACCAAAGAAACTTTTTACCTTCCTTTGTCTCGAGTGTGCTCGCTCAAGAGACTTTCTGGAAAGTTTGTAAAAATTTGGCTAAGTCTTTTGCAGGCTTTTTTGTTCCCTTTATCCCGAATATGTTCGTTCAAGGGACTTCGGAAAACCTTCAGCCAAATTTTTCTATCTTCCTATTGTCCCGAGCATATTTGCTCAAGGGACTTAGGAAAATTTTCACGAGATTGCTCATTTCCCTTTTTCCCGAGCATGTTCGCTCAAGGGTGTTCGGAAAATTTTCTCTGCACTGATTATGTCGAGTACCTTTGCAAGATTCTTGTTTCCCATTTTTCCAGAGCATAGTGGCTCAAGGGACTTCGGGAAGTCACATCTGCTTTTTTCGTGGCGTGCACCTTCGCGGAATTCTGTCTTGGACAATTTGGTATACTTAAAAATTTTTCTCAAGACCATTCTTCTCCAGACCATTCTGTACTTAGAATATTTCTTGTACAATATATCTCTTCCGCTCAACCTTAGGCGTAGAATTTTTTCAAGGCGTCTGAATGCCAAGTGTTTTTCAATTCTACGCCTTCGGCGTCGCCAAGCTTGTACACGCCTTTTCGTACTTCGGCGAGAACCAGATAAGGTCCTTCCCAATTTGCACGAAGTACTCCGTGAGATGGCCTTCGGGGTGCAAAGTCGGCCTTTCGGAGAACGAGGTCTCCTTTTTTGATTTCTTTTGGCCTGGCTTTTAAGTTGATAGCTGCGGCCACCCTTTGCTGGAAAGCTTTTCTTCTCAGCTTGGCTATTTCTCTGTGTTCGGCCACAAGGTCGAGCTTAGTTCTCAGACCAAGGTCGTTTCTGCCTTCATCAAATACTTGCACCCGTACTGAAGGCTGAACTATCTCTATTGGGATAATTGCCTCTGTTCCGAAGACGAGTGAGAAGGGAGTTTCCCCTGTGGCTCTTCGTGGCGTCGTTCGGTAGCTCCACAATACACTTTGGAGTTCTCCTGGCCATTTCCCCTTGGCTTCCCCAAGTCTCTTTTTCAGGCCATCTTTTATGGTCCTGTTTGATACTTCCACCTGCCCATTGCTTTGGGGGTGAGCTACTGGGGCGAAGTGCATCTTTATTCTGAGGTTGTTGATGAATTCCTGGAATCCTTTGTCTATGAACTGGGACCCATTATCAGCTACTAGTACCCTCGGTATGCCAAATCTGCATACGATGTTCTTCCATACGAACTTCTGCACTTCTTTTGCCGAGATAGTTGCTAGTGGTTCTGCATCTACCCACTTTGAGAAATAGTCCACTGCTACCACGCAGAATTTCACGCCTCCGGGCGCTGTGGGGAGTGGCCCAATAAGGTCTATACCCCAGACTGCGAAGGGCCAAGGATAGTCTGCCGACGTTACCATTTCCGAGGGTATCCTCTGGATTTTTGCATGTCTCTGGCAACTACCGCACTTCCGGACGAACTGCCTTGCATCCTTTCTCAGGGTAGGCCAGAAGTATCCTTGGCGGAGTATCACTGCTGCAAGGGCATCAGTTCCAATGTGCGAGCCGCACATGCCTTCGTGAACTTCTTCGAGGATCATCTCAGTATCCTCTTCGCCCACACATCTCTGCAGCGGATTTGCATATCCTTGCCGATATAACTCTTCACCAATCAGGAAGAATCTTCCGGCGCGTCTTCGCAGTCTTGCAGCATTGCCGGCGTCTTCGGGAAGCTCATTCTCTGCAAGGTATCTCTTTATGGGGTCCTTCCACCCTGTTCCCGAGGTCGTTACACTTAGCACGGAGATACTTGGATTGTCTAGCACCTCGGTGTATGTTTTGGACTTCGCTAAGCAATCTGCCTCAGTGTTATTCCGCCGGGGTACATTTTCGATCCGCACGGCGTCAAACTCTTGGATGAGTTTTGTTACCAGCTCGTGGTATTTTGCCAAGATTGGGTCCTTCGCCCCATAATCTCTTGCCATCTGCCGAACTATCAATTGGGAATCGCTGTGAGCCCTTAAGTTTCTCACGCCAATCTTTCTGGCCAAGCGTAATCCCGCTATGAGGGCTTCATACTCAGCCACATTATTGGTGACGTTGAAGCTGAACTTGATAGCCTTCATCACCTCTAGGCCTTCGGGTCCTCTGATAACTATTCCAGCTCCCTGGTGTTCGGACCCCGAGGCTCCGTCAACATGCAAGGTCCATTCTGGCTCACCTTTTTTCGGATCTGAGTGGTTCTCCTCAGTGGTGGGTATTTCGGCGATAAAATCTGCCAATGCTTGGGCTTTTATGGCCTTCCGAGGCTCATACGTGATTTCGTGTTCGCCAAGCTCTATGCACCACTTGGAGAGCCTTCCCGAATGATCAACTCTCTTCATCACATCCCGTAGAGGTAGACTACTTCGGACGATGATGGGGTGAGCCTGGAAATATGGTCGCAGTCTTCTTCCTGCAAGCACCAAGGCGTATATAGCTTTTTCAAGCAAAGGGTACCTGACTTCGGCGCCATGCAGGGACTTGCTGACGTAGTAGACCGGCCATTGTTTCGGCCCTTCTTCTTTCACCAGGACCGAGCTCACGGCCTTTTCTGTGACGGCGAGGTATAGTACGAGGGGTTCTCCCTCCCGAGGTTGTCGCAGAGTCGGCAGGCTGGCCAGGTAGACTTTGAGTTCTTCCCAGGCCTTTTGGCAATCTTCATCCCAAGGATGATTGTTCCTTCCGAGGTCGCCTTCCATCTTTGCTGCCTTTGTGAGGACTTTGAAGAAAGGTCTACACCTATCTCCGTACCTGGAAATAAACCTGCTCAGAGAGGTTATTCTTCCGGTTAGTCTCTACACGTCTTTGACTGTGGCAGGAGTTCGAAACTCAAGCAGAGCCTTAATCTTCTCAGGGTTGGCGTCGATGCCTCTTTCGGATACCATGTACCCAAGGAATTTTCCCGAGGTCACGCCGAAGATACACTTCTCGGGATTAAGGCGAATCCCGAAGGCTCTGAGCTTTTGGAAGGTTTCCTTCAAATCTGCAACGTGGTGGCCGGGCAGCTTGCTTTTGACTATCATATCATCAACATATACCTCCATGTTTCTCCTCATTTGGTCCTTGAAGACCTTGTTCATCAGTCTCTGGTAGGTGGCTCCTGCATTTTTTAGCCCGAAGGGCATTCTGACATGGCAGTACGTTCCTCCCTCGGTGATGAAGGCAGTTTTCTCTTCATCTTCAGGGTCCATCCTTATCTGATGGTAGCCGCTGAAGGCATCTAGGAAGCTCAGGAGCCCGTATTCGGCCGTTGAATCTACCAGTTGATCTATTGGCGGGAGGGGAAATGAGTCTTTCGGGCAAGCATCGTTCAAGTTTCTGAAATCAATGCACATCCGGAGTTTGCTGCTACCTTCTTTTGTGGCGATGACCACGTTGCTTAACCATTCGGGGTATTTTACCTCCCTGATAACTTCAGCATCCAATAGGCGCTGGACTTCAGTTTTCACGAAGTTGCTTTTGTGGGCTGAGATGCTTCGTTTCTTTTGCCTGATAGGTTTTGCTTCCGGGCTTACTTTGAGGCTGTGCTGTATTATGCCAGGGTTCACTCCTGGCATGTCTTTCGGCGAGTAGGCAAACAGATCTTTATTTTTCAGCAGAAAGGATACAAGATTTTCCTTATCACCTTTGGCCAAGCTCTTCCCTATTCGGGTAGATTGTCCTGGGACAAGATCTACTGCTTCCATTTCTGCTTCTGCGGGATCTCCTTCTTTGCCTTTCTCCTGCGCCTTCGCCTCTACCGTTTGTGTAGAGTTGTTTGCCGGAGCCTTTCGTGCTTTTACAAACACCTTTCTTACCTCGGCTTGGTCGATGAAGACCTCTGCATCTCCATCCTTGGTGGCGAATGTGACAGTCAAGTACTTCACATCGGGGCGAATGTGCAGGTTCCCCTGAGTCTACCTTCCAAGGATGGCATTGTACGAAGACGGGACGTCCATGACAATGAATCTTGCCATTGTGGACGCGTACAACTCAGCTGCTCCGTCTACCGAAGTGTCTTTCATCATCAAGGGTAGGTCGATCCAGCCGAGGACGAGTAGTTCGGATGGCCCAACGCCGAAGGTGGGCGTGGTGACAGGTTTAAGCTCGCTGCTGGAGATGCCCAAGCTCGGCAGTAAGTGCGAGAATAGGACGTCAGCATTTGAGCCATCATCAAGCAACACTCTCTTGACGTCCCAGTTCCCTATTCTCGCCATTATCAGCAGCGGGTCGTCGTGGGGGAAGACGACGGTGGAGCCATCTTTGCGAGCCAGTTTCTTTGATGGACTTTGATACTCCATAACTGCAATTTCTCTGGCCTTCCGCTTTCTTTCCGAGGATGGGAGCCCCGTGGTGATGGTTTGGATGACCCCTACTGGAGGTGGAAGGCGCCTTTTTGGACTTCTGTTTCTCCGCCTGTCGGAGTCATAGTCCTCGTTTTCGGCCCTCTCTTCCTCCTCTTTTCTGCCTTTTGGGGAGGGCATCCGCAGGTATTTGCGAAGTTGGCCCTGTTTGATCAGCGACTCTATGTACTTCTTCAGCTGGAAGCAGTCTTCGGTGTCATGACCGTGGTCGCGATGAAACTGGCAGAACTTCTTGGCATTCTTCTTATTATCGGCGGCCATGGCCTCTGGCCGCCGAATCTGCGTCCCTTGCCTTTCCAGCGCCATGAGAATGTTGGTCCGTGTCGTGCTCAAGGGCGTGAAACTTTGAGGTTTCCTTCCTCGCATTCGTCGTGGACGGCCTGTGTGTTCGGAAAGATGCCGAGCTTGCTGACTGGACCCTTCGGCGCGGTGATGATCAGACTTCGGCCCCGCCATCCTCAATTCCTCGGCTGTCATGTGCTGCTCTGCCCTTCGGGAAAATTCTATGAGGGTCTCTGAGGGGTCCTTTGAGAACTCGTAGAACAGCTGTGAGTCACGCCGAAGGCCCCGTGTCATAGCGAGGATGCGGATTTCGGGCCGGAAGTCCGGGACGCTGAGTGCTTCCCTGTTGAATCGTTCGACATAGTCTCGGATTGTCTCTCCGTTTCTCTGCTCTATGTCGAACATCTGCACAGGCATTTTGGCCGTCGGCCTACTCCCAATGAACTGCTGGGTGAAGGCTGTGGACAACTCCTGGAACTCAGTGATAGTCCCTGGGGGCAAGGAATTGTACCATGCTGTTGCTGGGCCCGTGAGGGTGACTTCGAAGCATTTGCACATGGTAGCGCCATCAGCTCCGTGCATTATCATGCTCCGCCTGTACTTCGTCAGATGGGCCTGTGGATCAGTCCGGCCATCATAGATCTCCAGCCTAGGCACTCTGAAGTCGCCTGGCATAGCTGCCTCAACGACGGCGCGAATAAACGGGGAGCCATCTTCGCATAATGCTCCCGACAGCCTGTCCCAAACGGGTTTTCTGGTCACTTGCTTCTCCACTCTGTCCAACCGTGCCAATATCCTTTCCATAAGCGCAGTGGCGCTAGGACCATTTTCGCGGGAGGGAGATTTACGGCGCCTCTTCGGGGAGCTAGTTCGGCGCGGAGGGGTCAGGGACCTCGCCTCGGGCGACGAACTGCTTCGCTGTGAGACTCTCGGTCGCTTGGACCCGGTTTGTCCCACAGGCCGTTTCCCGAGGGCTATATCTTCTGTGGATGACTCTCCGCGAGGCTCTCCACTTCCTGAACTGTGGTGTGTAGACTTGGGGCTTCTCTCCCGAGGGCGTGCTGATGAGGACGGTTTCTGGGCCTGTGACTGCTGTGGCCATCTTCGGTCGATCTGCTGAGTCATTTCAGCAACGACCGAGCGCTGAAAGTCCCTCAAGAAACTCATGGTGATTACCAGAGGGCGGTCCTCCTCGGGCGTAGAAGTCTCTGGGAGTGTCTGCTCAGCGGCCGGTTGTATCTCAGGCGCGGACGAGGACCTTGGGAGTCCCTTGTCCTTAGAACGCCGAGTCTCAACGACAGTGATTTGCGAGCGGGTTCCCACAGACGGCGCCAAATGATGGCCTTGGGCCTCATCGTTGTGAGTCATGATGACTGTTGAGGAGACTTCTAGGAGGAAGAACGCCTGGAAGGTGGATCGCCCCAAGGAGAGTACCTGAAAAGCTGGTAAACAGGGTTAGGAGGCCCTCGGAGTGTTTTTCCGGGGGGGGAGCCTCCGACGCCCAAGTCAGTGGTGGCCGGAAAAAGGAGAAAGTCACTAGCTCAAAGAGAAAGGCTGAAAAGTCTCGCCTGGTATTTTCTCAGAGTGTGGGAGCTGTGTCTCCGGCCTACCAACCTCCTGTCAAGTATTTATTTCCTGTATATATAGGAATACCTAGCCCGTTCAGATCATGACACGTGTGCGGTCGGATGCTCCTGAACTTCTGGGCGTAGGGGACAGATAGTTGGTAACCAGATGGCCTCAAGCCTTGTGCTGAGACGGGCCATGATGTGATTCTGATGGCGTCTGCGCGTCAGGGCAACTTTTTACGTCTGTGGTGGGACGTGTCAGAGGCTTCCTTAAATGCTTCCATAAATGCTCCTGCCGTACTCTCGAGGTCCCTGGGCGAGGTCGTCCTCTAGTTCGGACAGAGCCTCTTCGGGAAGCATACCCTCAGTTCGGGGGTTCCCAGTTCCAGGGGGTTCCGCCTTCGGGGATATCATGTTCGGGCACCAATGTCTGGTGCCACTTTTCCGAAGGCGCGCTGTTCACAACCTTGGGGGGCGAATAGAGTCCTCAAGTTTTACTGGCGTGCCGAGGCTCGGAGCTCTCCGGCTATCTCCCGAGGTGCATGATTCCACCTGTTCCCGGGAAGCGCCAGTTCTTCTGGCCATTGTTGTGGCAGGGTGTTCGGCCAGATTGAGGCGATAGCCTTTGGCTATCAACTTCAAAAGCCTTCCCGAGTGGTCTACCTTCTTCATGATATCCCGAAGGGGCAGGTTACTTCGCACGACAATGGGGTGTCCTTGGAAGTAGGGTCATAGCCTTCTACTTGCAAGTATCAGGGCGTAAATAGCCTTTTTTAGCAAGGGGTACTTGCCTTTGGCACCATGCAGAGACTTACTCACATAATATACCGGCCACTGCTTTGCCCCGTCTTCCTTCATGAGGACCTAACTTACAGCCTTTTCCGTGATGGGGAGGTAGAATATAAGGGGCTCTCCTTCTTGTGGCTGCCAAAGTGTCGGCAAACGGGTTAGGTAGATTTTAAGCTCTTCCCAGGCCTTTTGGCAGTCTTCGCTCCAAGGGTGCACCTTGGTTCCAAGGTTGCACCCATTTTTTCCTGCCTTAGTGAGGACTTTGAAGAACGATCGGCAGCAATCCCCATATCTGGAGATGAATTTGCTGAGGGACGTGATTCCCCTTGTGAGTCTTTGCACATCCTTAGTCGTTGTGGGAGTTTGGAATCCCAGCAATGCCTTGACCTTTTCTGGATTGGCGTCAATACCTCTCTCCGACACCATGTATCCGAGGAACTTACCCACCTTTACCCCGAATATGCATTTTTTGGGGTTAAGATGAATTCCGAAGGTCCTTAGTTGGAGGAATGTTTCCTCCAAGTCTGTCATATGACTACTAGGCAATTTGCTCTTAACTATCACATCATCGACGTAGACCTTCATGTTTCTCCTAATTTGGGAGCTGAAGACCCTATTCATCAACCTCTGGTACGTGGCTCCTGCATTCTTAAGCCCGAAAGGCATTCTAATATAACAATATGTACCGACTTTGGTGATGAAGGCGGTTTTTTCCTCGTCTTCGGGGTTCATCGCGATTTGATGATACCCATTGAATGCATCGAGGAAGCTAAGAAGACCATACTCGGCAGTTGAGTCCACCAACTGGTCTATTGGTGGCAAAGGATATGAATCCTTTGGGCAAGCATTGTTTATGTTTCGAAAATCGATGCACATTTGGAGTTTGTCACTCCCTTCTTTTGTGGAGATAACACGTTACTGAGCCATTCGGGATATTTGACTTCCCTTATTACGTCAGCCTCCATTAACTGTTTGACTTCAAATTTTACAAAGCTGTTCTTATGTGCCGAAAAGCTTCTTTTCTTTTGGCGCACGGGCTTCGCGTCGGGGCATATCTTAAGATTATGTTGAATTATGTGAGGGTCTACCCCAATCATGTCCTTCGGTGAGTAGGCAAATAGATCTTTGTTCATTAAAAGGAAAGATACAAGTTTTTGCTTATCACCTTCAGCCAAGTGTTTCCCCACACGGGTACTTTGGCCCGGGACAAGCTCTACATCCTCAGTTTCAATTTTTTCTGGGTTGCTTTTCTCCCCTTCTATAGATTCTTTGGTTGGTGTGCCCTTCTCTACCGAGGTCTGCATGTGTACTTTTACTGGGCTCTGCCTTGCCCTCACGAAGACCTTCCAGACTTCAGCTTGGTCAATAAATATCTCTGCGTCCCCCTCCTTCGTGCCGAAGGTGACCATCAGGTACTTCACATCTGGTCGAATATGAAAGTTCCCTTGAGTCTACCTTCCAAGGATGGCATTATAGGAAGAGGGGACCTCAATGACTATGAATCTGGTTATGACTGAGGTGAACAACTCCTGATTGTTCTGAGCAGAAATTTCTCTTAACATCAGGGATAGATCAATCCACCCTAGGACACGGAGTTCAGAAGGACCTACCCCGAAGGTGGGAGATGTGACAGGTTTGAGATCAGCTTTGCCGATGCCCAATCTTGGCAACAGGTGGGAGAATAGAACATCGACGTTGAGCACCCTTTTCAAGTCCTAACTCCCAATTCTTGCCATAATGAAGAGTGGGTTGTCGTGTGGGAAAGCTATGGTAGACCCATCTTTTTGAACAAGTTTGTTTGACAGGTTACCGAATTCCATTACCGAGATCTCCTTGGCTTTCCTCTTTCTTCCCGCCGAAGCTAATCCGGTGGTGATTGTCTGGATTACCCCAGCCGAAGGTGGCGGATGTCTTTTGGGACTTCTGTTCCGACACCTGTAGGAGTCGTAATCCTCATCATCTCCTTTCTTTTCCTCTTCCTTCTTCCCTTTCGAGGAGGGCATTCGTAGGCGACGCCGAAGTTGGCCTTGCTTTATCAAAGACTCGATGTACGTCCTTAACTGGAAGCAATCTTCAGTATCATGTTCATGATCCCGATGGAACTGGCAAAATTTCTTCATATTCTTCTTGTTTTCTAAAGTCATGGCCTTCGAGCGCTGGATCGGGTTTCCTTGCCTTTCCATGGCCAGCAATATGTTTGTTCGGGGGGTGTTCAGGGAGTAAATGTCATGGATCTTTTCCCTTTCCGCTTCCGAGTTCTTCCCCCGCTCTTAGTTGGATAGCGGGTTTGGTGACTTTGGCCTTCGGGATGGTGGTGATTAGACTTTGATCATCCCATTCTCAGTTCTTCGGCTGTCATGTGCTGTTCGGTTCTTCGGTAGAACTCACCGAGGGTGTCCGGGGGGTCTTTTGAGAACTCATAAAAAAGTTGCAAGTTTCACTGAAGTCACCGTATCATGGCGAGGATACGTATTTCGGGGCAAAACTCTGGCACGCTCATGGCCTCTCGATTGAACCTTTCGACATAGTCACGGATCATTTCACCATTCCTTTGCTCTAAGTCGAACATCTGAATGGGCATCTTGACCGTCGGCCTGCTGCCAATGAATTGCTGTGTAAAAGTTGTGGACAACTCTTGGAAACTCATCATAGTCCATAGGCCGTGGGAGTTGTACCACGTGGTTGCCGGGCCAGAAAGGGTGACCTCAAAACACTTACAAAGGGTGGCGTCATCGGCACCGTGTAGTACCATGCTACGCCTATACATGGTCAGGTGGGCTTGGGGATCACTTCGCCCATCATAGGTTTCCAAATGAGGCACCTGAAAGTCGCTTGGCATAGGTGCCTCAACTATTGCTCGGATAAATGGGGACTCGTGCTTGGTGAACGTTTCCGACAGCCTAGACTAGACGGGCTTCCAAGCCACCTATCTTTCCACCCTCTTCAATCTCTTCAGGATTTTTTCCATGAGGATGGTAGTCCTGGGTTCTCCTTGCTGCTGGGAGGCTTCAGGCAACGCAGAGCGACGCCTCTTTTTAGGGGAGTAACTTCCGCGGCGGGGAGATTGTGATCTTTCTTCAGGTGATGAACTTCGCTGGAGGGAAGTCCTAGCCCCTTTGGACCTCGTTTCCCCAGTACGTTGGAATCTGGGGGGTATGTCCTCTGTCGAGGACTCATCACACCGGTCCTCACTCCCCGAACTCCGATGAGTAGACTTCAGACTTTTCTCCCAACGGGGTGCTGGTGAAGGGGGCCTTTGGCCTGAATACGGTTATGGCCACTTTTGGTCCAGTTGCTAGGTCATTTCAGCCACAACAGAGCGCTGAAAATCACGTAGGAAGCTCATCATGATCATTAGAGGATGTTCGTCCTCAGGCAAGGAAGTCCCTGCGACGGGTTGTTCGGTCATCGGTTGAGCTTCCGGCGCAGACAAGGACTTCGGGAGTCCCTTGTCTTTAGAATGCTATGTCTTAACGATGGCTACCTGAGAGTGATTTCCCATAAATGGTGCTAAATGATGCCCGCCAGCATCTTCGCTATACGACATGGAAAGCCTGGAAGGGACTTTCGGTGAGGAGGACGTCTGAAGGAGAGAGTTCCTAGGAAAGAATGCTTGAAATACTCAAAGAACAAGGGTTAGGAGATCCCCGAAGTGTTTTTTCGAGGAAGGAGCCTCCGACGCCTAAGTTAGTATTTGGTGGAACGAAGAGTAATAAGTAGAGAGTAGAGAGTGAGGAATCGCCCTTCTCTTTCTGAGAGCCTTGTCCCAAGTATTTATAGGAGGGTATTAGGAGAGGGCCATTCAGTTCAACCTATTCAGATCAATGACACGTGTTCAGCCGGATGCGGTCCGTACCACCAGGAATGGGGACCTCTAGCCATCCATAGGCCATTTTGGCCAGAAGCTAGGATTGCGGGAGGTCAGCGTGTCAGAGGATGTACGAGGGTGGCGTGTTAGAGCGAGGGCGGCGTGTCAGAGTGAAGGCGGCATGTCAGAGGCTCCTTAACCTTTTCTGCTGTGTTCCCGGGATCCCTTTAATGAAATAGACTTCTTCGGGATAGGAAGGCTCATTGCCGAGGTTGCTCCAGTTAATTGTGAGTTCTTTCGGCACAAATAATCACCCTCAGGGGTGTTTTCCTCTGCTGAAGGCGGTGGGTCTTCCTTTCCCGAGGTTAGTCAGGTTATTTTACCGAGGGTGGTGATACCTCATACTCCCGAGGTTAGTACTGTCACTCTACGAGGGTGATGGGGGACTACCGAGGTTGAGGGGTCAAGGTGCCGAGTCCTACTTCCCCAAGGTTGTTGCTCTCATTAATTGAGTGCAACGCTCACGTTTGCCAAGGGTGACACTCCGCCACGTCTTTGGGGCTTTGAAGGGCAATAGCGCTTCGGCTATCAAAGGTCATGTTCAGCGTTTGGAAACTTGAAAATTTTGCAAACTTACTCGGAATTGAATTTAACCTTTTTCTCCCACTTTGAACATAATTTATTCCAGAAACATGCTAGATTTCTACACCAACAACACAGATTATAAGATCACAAGACAAGCAAAAGCTAACAAACTACCACAAATGAAAATCAAATAAAAAAATGAAATTAAATAAAAAGTTTAATGCTTGGGTTACCTCCCAAGAATCACTTGCTTTAACTTCATCGGCCCAACATTTTCCTTGATAACTCAAGGAAGCTCTTCCTTCTCTAACATCTTCACTTCCACATGGCCATCTACCTTGGGATGGAAAGCTATGTTGAATTCTCCTCCAGATTTGGCTACGTAGTTGTTAGTAAAGTTCCTTGTGGCCTTTCAAAAAGCATCTTAGCAAATTGACCTAAATGGGTCTTGAAATTCTACATACTAGCTCTCATATTTTGCAGCTCTGACTCCATCACAGTCATGCATTAATTCTCCTACAAGAAAAGAACAAGACATTAGCAAGCTAATAAAAAAAACTAAAAGCTCAAGAAAAATACTATCATGAAATAAATGGCTAAATTAATAAAGATCAATCTTTTAGGTAATATACTCAACAAATGTTCCCTGGTAACGGTCCAAAAAACTTGGTGTGTTTGTAGTTCATAACAAATCTTTTCCACTACACTAGAATAGTATGGATGCATCAAATTTTTTTGTACCCAAACAAATATGTGAACTCACAGGCAAGTGCACATATCATCAAAGTATAGTAGCGGCAAGTACCAAGATTATTTTTTCCTAGGAATGGAGGTTGTTTACCATATTTGATATCTCCATATTCTCTAACAAAAAATTAAGGGAATTTGTTTAACTAAAAATTATGACTAACTAAATTAAACTAATGTAGTAAAATAAAATTCTAACTAACAAATGGCAGTAGGGAAATAATTAAGACAATCAACAAATAAAGACCTCATACTTAGAATCGAATCCCCCTATAATTACCCTTGTGTTGCCTTTATAATGATTTAACAGGATTATGATTAACTTGGACCGTGGAGTACAACCTAATGTAGATTAGCTCTCTATTATTCCCATTGGACTAACCCTATTCCTAAGTCATTGATAAGGTGCTTAGGCGTACCACGCTTTCTAAGAATGCATTAACGTCCTATGACCAATTACTAGGTTTCACCCTAGCCCAAAGATATTATATCACACCTATTAATCCCAGTTATGATAGTATCCCTTTTATCTAAGGATGATCCACAACAATCATACTGGATACTACCTGATGCATGTTCATCATCCCACTTTGAATTAATAGGCCGGCTGCTATTAATCAATCCAACAAACCACATTGGATAAATTGCAAGAAAAACACAAACATATTAAACCAAAAATAGTCAGAATCACAAAATCATCCTAGGGTTCATTTACTCCAAGCATAAGTAGAAAACGTCTAGCTCATAGTGCCATAAAATAAACACTAAAGAATCAAAAGAAAACAAAGAAAAGGACTATGGCTGAATGTCATCTTCTTCAAGAAATCTTTGATTTGATGCTCATAAAATAGTGCTGATCATCAAAACTACCTCCAACACCTTCCTCCAGGAAAAACCTTCTTTTCTGTGTATTTTCTACCTCTTTTCGTCCGTCCTTTCTCATGTTCTAAATTGACCCAAAAACCCTAACTATTAAGACAAATATGAGATTAAACATGGCCATGTACTAGGTTTGGGCTACTCCCTTTGAAGTTAAAATCTTGCTCAATTCAGCATAATTTGGAACATGGGCATGTATGACACTACATAGGTGTTTACAAGGATGTGTAAGCTCCAAAATTTCACCAAAATCTTGTAATTTAGCTCCAAAACTTTACCCAAAATCCTTTCTAGCTCAAATGAAGTTGGAATATGATATGAAAAAAATTTATGAACCAATTAAGCACCATATCCTTGCAAAAATACATTAAAAAATAACCAAATACAAGGCAAAATCCCATATAAACATAACTAAATATGATCATATCATGTTTATTGGTCAGAAGTACCCTTGCCTTTGTCCTTTTTGGGCAAGGGCCTTTGATCATATGTGGCCTTGATAATCACTTTCATGAACTTCATTGAGGGCTGGAAGCACTTAAACCACTAATAGACACTTCTATAAGGGTGATGCTTGAGCACAAATTGTAATTAACCATTTTTTGGGTTAAAGTTACTGTTGTAGTTTCATAATTTATAGGAAGCATTTAAACTAGTATATCATAGACAATCATGAGAAGTGGCAGTTCTATAATTTATAGATTGTTGAAGAGCAGCTACAGTTCTATAAATAAGAGGCATCAACGCGCAATGGTAGTTTTATAAATAAGAAATTGAGGCACAAAGTTAGTTTTATACTTAATGAGATATTGAGGTGTATCTTTAGTGTCAAGGTACATAACATTGTTACTCAACTGCAAATAACTAAAGAAAATGAAAACTAAAGGCCTTGGCCGCATATACTTCACCATCAAGTCTGGAGAGGAACTCAGCTTCACCATCGTTCATAGTCCATGCCAACCATTGTTGTTGGTTGCTATAATCAAAGAAAAAGAAAATTCCGATGGAGATAAGGTGAAAGTAATGAAAAATAAAATCAAACCTTAAAGATGATGGAATGTGAATTTTAGAATATTGTCATCTTAGCCATTAAAGAAAATGCTTAAGACATTGCAAAGAAAAGCAATGGTTGGAAAGTTTGAATAAAAATAAGGAATTAGGGATTCATGTGGTTGTAAGTAAATTCAAGGATTCAACCTAGAAAGCCGTGGGACTCTAGTTTAATGCAAGTGCCTTCTTTCCCACACTTTTTCCCTCACCGCCCCTTTAATCTCATTACCTCAACTTCTAGTGTCTACCTTAGGAAGCCACAAATGAAGTAACTAGGTGAGGTCATAAGGAGTGATGGTCGTTGGGGATTGGAGGGTGAATGAGCAATTGGAGTGTTGGATCATGGAAGTGGCGAGAGGTCAATCAAAGGGTAGGAGCAATAGATAAACGGGTAAATAGGCCTGTTGAATACGAGGGCCTAGTCGATGGATGCAAAAGTTTAGGGTTCAAATTTTTTTTAACAAAGAATGCTAGGTAGTTAGAACCCAGTTTTTTTATTCTCTTAACAAAATGTCATGAACATAAAACTTGAGGGGGAAAAGTGTAGGTGTTCTAAAGAAAGGGGTGAAAGTACAAATTAAAGTAAACCTTGTGGTAGTTTTATAATTTTTCCTAATTAATGTGTACACTTACACGTGCACATATACATATATATATATATGAATACCTATTGGGTGCACCCGACCTATAGGATACACACAGAGTTTTAAAATAATTACAACAAATGCCATGCACCAAACTTCTAAACAATTACAAAAAAAATGCCACAATTTAAAATTTTTACATAATTACCAATCCTAGCACCACCTCAAACTTCAACAAAATTACAAACATGCCACATTCCCAAAAGTTACAAACAATTACAAAAACCATTTAACTTCCTCGATACTCTTACTCCTACTTTACAACATCTGAAATTCTTCGGTACCAATGGTAACCTTCAAAGACCGATGACATTTCAATACTAAGGCCTACAGAACAACATCTAAACTTTTATGCTCTTTAGGTCAACATATTCTCTACTCTCAAATTCTGAAAGAACACCACTAAAAAAAACCCTACATACAAAACCTTAAATACTTTTGTGTGTTTTCTAGTAACCAAATGGCTAGGAATCCTTCCGCAGAAGTTTGCCACCACTCAGGTACTTCCTCTTCACTTTAATCAAAGTTCCTGTTCATAAAACCTTAGGAATGCTAACACATCCTTCGTTCTCTTGTCCGAAAAAAAAACCAAAAGAATGTATGTCAAGAGAAGAAAAACCTTTCAAGACCATGAATAGGTGCGGGCTATAAAGAATCCAAAGATGCCTAGACTAAAAAAGACAGCCGAAAAAAGAGAGAAGACAGTCAGAGTGTAAATTTTTTACATGTAGACTATTTATGCATGAATACTTGATTATATATTGTGCTAAAAAGTATTCATATGAAGAGTGAAACATATTTCTCATTTTTGAAACAACTTCTATCTACATCAAAGCATGTGCACATGGTGGGCACCACTTTGTCCTCTTTTAATTTCAAGTATCTATTGTTTTGCTTTTAACTATGTGTTGTTCTATTTCTTATTATGTGTTGTTCTATTCTATTTTATATGCTGTTTTGATTACTAGTATGTGTCATTCTGATTTCAAGTATCTGTTGTTTTGCTTTTAAATATGTGCTGTTCTATTTTGTAGTATGTGTTGTTCTGATTTCTAATATGTGTTGTTCCATTTTTTATTATGTGTTATTCTATTCACAGTATATGTTGTTCTATTTAATAGTATGTGTTGTTCTGCTTTTAAATTTGTGTTGTTCTCACTTATAGGTGTTGTTTTGTTTACTATTGTGTGTTGTTCTGTTTACTAGTATGTGTTGTTCTGATTTCTAGTATACATTATTCTATTCATATCAGTACAATGTGCTGTTTCTCTTCTACTATGTGATAAATATTATTCTACTATGTGAAAATTGTTGTTCTGTTTCTTATTATGTATTGCTTTGTTCTCTTTTGTGTGTTGTTCTGATTTCAGGTTTGTAATAATTCTTATTCTACTATGTGATAATTTTTGTTCTATTGTCTACTAGATGGTGTGCTAATAATGATATCACTTTTATTTTTGGCAGTCTCGATTTGACAATGAGATGTTCACCAATGAAGTTGTCAACATGATGGATGAAATAAAAAAAACTATCCCATGTAGAGGCTATAAAATCAATAAGATTTGGTTCACTATTTGATCTCAGATATATACAAGTGAGGGGGCGCCTCCTTGTGTATCTCTTATCCTGCTTTGATCACAACTTTTCAACTTTGAAAATTCCAGATAGACCAGAGTTAGAAATTTTTTACATTGATTTTTACTTAACATTTGGTATACCTTTGGGGAACAAGGTGTTACAACTCTACGGTAAGCACCCACATTATGTCAATGATCCTTTCTTTAATGAATGGAAGAGTAATTTTACTGGTAAGGTCCTTACTAGCCAACAACTGAGAGAAGCAATAAAACATGACATGGAGGCTAATAATGCATTTATGATCAACTTCCTGGTATTCGTTACAATGAACTTTATATCACCTATAAACTCTTGAAGACAATGCAACTGAAGGATTTTGAAGCCATTGCATAACTTGGAAGCAATTGAAGATTATAACTGGTGCCAATATTTGCTTAATGGTGTAATTAAGCAAGCAAAATTTTACTGGAATGTCAATGATACCAAAAATGTGCAAGGTTGCATGTTGCTGCTGCAAATAAGATTTACCCTTCTTTACCTTGTACATTTCTGGTTTGTTTATTTTGAAATTCCACTATATTATCAATGGTGTTCCAACTAGTGATTTATAATGTTCATGTTTATTTTGATATGTAATATTTCTTATTTGAGTCTTTTTAGTGTGTTGTTCTTATCTGTGCAATATGATGTTTGCTCCTTAAGCAATAATGTCCATGTGTTTCACCTGTAGTTAATCTACATGGGTAGAGTTCTACCACAAGACGTGTCTACTATTGAAAGAAAATTCCCAACAATACTATCTTGGAGCAATGAGCTGGAGACAAAGTGCCTCTAACTGGAAACAAATTCAAAAACAAAAATGCATGAGTTCAGCCATAGGAAGATATGTTTTTTTCTTGTTTAAAATATGTGTTGTTCTATTTTGTATTATGTGTTGTTCTATTCAATGGTATGTGTTGTTCTATTTACTACTATGTGTTGTGATTTCAAGTATGTGTTCTTTTTTTTAATACGTGTTATTCTATTTCGTAGTATGTGTTGTTCTGTTTTATTGTATGTCTTGTTCTTATTTCTAGCTTGTGTTATTCTTGGGAAGGTATATATATTGTTCTTCCCTTGCAGTTAGATAACCATGACTTCTCTTGTGAGTTATAGGTTATAGAATTGAGGTTTTATGACCTAGTGTTAGGAATGGATTGGCCAAGCAAGCAAAAGGTGCAAATTGACTATGCTAGTCACTCTATCGACATTACTAATGCTCAAGGAGCTAGAGTGACCTACACATAAGGGCTAGCATCAAGTGCTAAGAGTTTGCACCTTAGACTTATGGATTCCATTCCCATAGTCAACTAGGAGGAATATTAAGCTTTGAATAGGGTGGCCACAAAGGAAGAACTTAGGAAAATTCCTATAGCCAATCAGTTCCCTAAGGTACTCCCAGTGGAATTGCCTAGGTTTCCACCTAAGAAGGACACCGAGTTTTCCATTCACCTCTAGCCTGGAGCAAAACCAATTTCAATACCTCTTTACAAATGTCAACTCTTGAAATAGATGAGTTGAAGAAGCAGTTAGAGGAGCCGCTAGAGAAAGGCTTTATAAGGCCTAGTGTATCACCATAGGGAGCCCCAGTGTTGTTTGTGAAGAAGAATTAAGGAACTTTTAGACTGTGCATTGATTACAAAAAGTTGAATGCAGTAACACTCAAGAATACGTATTTGCTTCCTAGGATTGAAGATCTGTTTGGTAGACTAAGGGAAGCAAAGGTGTTCTCTAGGATTGACCTCCGGTCTGGATATTTCCAAATCAGAGTTAAGTACGAAGATATCCTAAAGACCACCTTTAGGACAAGATACAGACACTACGAGTATATAGTTATGCTGTTCGGTGTGACCAATGCCTGGCAGTATTCATGGAAGCCATAAATAGGATCTTCAGACTGTTCTTAGATCAATTTGTCGAAGTCTTCATCAATGATATCTTGGTTTACTTGTAGTTTACCCAGGAGCATAAGGAGCACCTTAGAAGAGTTTTACAAGTGCTGAAGGACAATCAGTACCATGCAAAATTGTCTAAGTGTGAGTTTCGATCCGAGAGGATACAGTTTTTGGGACACATCATTAGTTCCCATGGGTTCTCGGTTGACCCTGAGAAAGTGCAGGCGGTAGTTGAGTGGAAGAAGCTGACTACAGTTATAGAGATACGGAGCTTCTTGGGCTTGGCAAGCTACTATAGGAGGTTCACAGAGAAATTCTCTGTGATAGTGACACCATTCATAGCCTTCACCAAGAAAGCTCAAAAGTTTGATTGGACACCGAAGTGTAAGGAGGCTTACTTGGAGTTGAAGAAGAGGTTGACAAGTGCACCAATACTCATTTTGCTAGACCTAAACAAGGCTTTCACAGTGTACATTGATGCATTAGGTTCCGACCTGGGGTGTGTATTAATGCAAGAAAATTAGGTGATCGCCTATGACTAAAGGTAGTTGAGCCCTAATGAGTTGAACTAGCCATTTTATGACCTTGAGCTAATGGCGGTAGTATTCGCTCTTAAGCTTTGGAGGTATTACTTGATAAGGAAAACATTTAGGATTTTCACAGGCCATAAGAGTTTGAAATACTTGTTAACTCATAAGGAGTTGAATATGAGGCAATGTTGGTGGTTTGAGTACATAAAAGATTATGATGGTTCAATTGAGTATTGTGCTAGGAAATGAAATGTGGTGGTAGATACTCTTAGTCGGAAATACACTAGAGTGGCCCTATCTAAGGATCAAGCACAAGTTCCTTGGGAAGAACATTAGGGGATTGTGTTCTCGACCTTGCATGAGTTGTGACAAGACTAGGAAAGGTCCCTAGTCTACACTTTGGAAATTTAGTCAACTTGGCTGGCTAAGGTCAAGGAGGCTCAAAGCAAAGATCCATTATTGAGGAAAATTTCGGGAAAGAAGACACTTGGTACCATGAAAAAGGAGTTCTTTTACAATGATGGAATACTACACCATGGAGATCGACTCTATGCACCAAATCTTGAGGGACTTAGGTAGCAAGTTCTGTAATAGGCACAAAGTAGCAGGCTAAATATTCATCCTGGTGTTAGTAAGATGTACCATGATCTGAAGACGCACCTTTGGTGGCCGGGACTCAAGAGCGTTGTAGCTGGACTAGCTAAGTATTTGACATGCCAATTAGTTAAGGCAAAATAGGCATACTTTAGAGTTTACCTCTCCCAAAGAGGAAGTAAGGATCCATCACAATGGACTTCCTAGTAGTGTTACCAAATACTCGGAGTCAGCATGATGCAATATGGGTAATGGTCTATGGGTTGACTAAGTCAGTGTACTTCATACTTATAAGAATTACTTATACATTGGAGAGGTTGGCTTAATTGTATATCAAGGAGAATGTGAGCTTTCATGGTATACCAGATCAGATTATATATTATAAGGATCCTCAGTTTGTATCAAGGTTTTGGAATGTTTTCCAAGAAGCATTAGGAAGTAAAGTTAGTCTTAGTACTGCCCTCCATCCTCAGACTGATGGATAGTCTAAAAGGGTGATACAAACTTTAGAAGATATATTATGTATGTGTCCCATTGAATTCCAAGGTGATTGGGATCAACACTGGCCACTCATTGAGTTCACTCACAATAACAGTCATCGAGCTGTTATAGGTATGGCACCATACGAAGCATTGTTGTTAGTGTTGTGCCCAAAGCCTATGATGATTGGATTTTGCACATTGAGTCATGATATTTTATTGAGGCATTAATCCAGTAATTGTGTTTGTTATTTTATTTTTGTGTAACATAATCAAACATAATTATAACACTAGAATAATAGTATACTTAAACATCCCTGGTCTAGTACTATTGTGGAGTGAGTTGCATTAATACATAAAGACTAGCATGTGTGGAGACTAATATGAGATATGTAGTCTACATATGGGTAAAAGTTGGAGAACTTGTGTATTGGACTGACCCACCATGAGAACACTACATATATCATTATATGAGTGTCATAAGTGATTCACGTAATGATCACGGTATATGTACTCCTTTGACCTAAAGTCATCAAGGTTCCCTACATGTGAGCCACGTACTTTAATACTTCCCTTTATTGCTTATAACTGAGTGAACATGAAAATGGTCATTGGGTATGTCACATATTATGCAAAGGGTTTTTGCATGATCAAGATAGGATTTGTCCCTTCTATAGAATAGAAGTGATATCTTTAGGCCCCCTGATTAAGTGAGACTAAGAAAATGCATGGCCCTGCTCAGATGAGTTGATATGGGATATAAATGTCATCAGTTTTAGTCAGTTTACTCAGTAATCAAGAAACTTTAAATTGGGCTATACGAGATTAACACATTTCATGTCTCGTGCTCAGTCTTGATATCTTGGACAAAAAGACAATGATATATACAAATAATTATCATGGAGGTTTCTTCGAATCACCAACTATCTTATCACTTAGGTAGCAATCATCTGTTACTAGACAATGCTCATTGTTTATCATCATAAATATGATTGCACACTATTGTCAATACGATAGAAGCTTATTGGGTTGCACACATATAGCCAATTAGATAATTTGAATGTATGGGACAAAATTTTTGGGTTTTGGTTTCATGATAATTTCAGATTAATAATTGGCCCAAAGGTTGAGCCATTATAAAGCCTAAAATTAAACCTAATTAGACTAGAGTTTTGAAAACCATTAGGCCTGGGAGTTGAGCCTCACTATATATACATCATATAGTGAGAATTTTCCTAGCCTTAGCCCAAGCCACCCAAAAGATGAAATCAGAAGGGTTTTGAAAAGTTCTAGCCGCACTCTTCTCTTGTCTTTCCTAGGAGGACACAAGTTAGCACTACGGGCGTAAGACGAACGCACTTGCCGAAATGTGGTGGAGGCGAGGTGATCTGAATGGTTCATGTGGATACCGTAGAGAGCTTGAATATGTCAACTGTTCAAGTTTATGATTTGACTCAATAGTAGCGCGAAAGATCCCAGCCGAATAGGTATAAAATTTTGAACACCCAATTTACTTCATTTCCCATGGATCCTGGAGGGTTTTGGTTAGTTTTTGCTACATTTGTTTGGCTCCCGAAACTCTACAATTTTATGGTAGGTAATGCATGACACCTCACTATTAGGTTGACCCTTCAAATAAGGTAGTCATTGGTCCTGAGATCATTGCCGACACCATGGCTAAAATTATAATGATCTAGAAACAAATTAGGGCAGCAAATGACCAACAAACTAAGTATGCAAATTTAAGGAGACGGGAATTGAGTTTGAAGTTGGGGACAAGGTACTTCTCAAAGTGTATCCTATGAAGGGAGTAACCTTGTATGAACAAAGGGATAAGTTGGCCCCTAGGTATATTGGACCCTTCAAAATCTTGGAGAAATTAAGGAAAGTTGCATATCAGTTGGCATTACCACCCAACCTGTCCTAAGTACACAACGTGTTTCATGTTAGTCTTTTGAGAAAGTGCATCGTTGATCCCGGATAGGTAGTCAACCTTTTGGTGGTTCCCATCCAAGAGGACTTGACCTTCGAGGAGAGGACCATTAATATTCTTAATAGGCAAGTTAAGAAACTCCAAACCAAGTGGATTCCAATGGTTAAGATCCTTTGGTCAAACCATAGTAAAGAAAAAGCTACTTGGGAGATGGAGCAGGATATGTTGAAAAGGTATCCTAATGTATTTCCTTAGTTGTAGTAGAATTTGGAGGACCAAATTCCAGAAAGAGAGGAGGATGTTATGGCCTTCCTAGTGGGAAGCTTGATCGAGGAAGGTAAAGTAATTAAATCCTAGTTTGGAACCTTATTTTAAGCTCACATAGCAAGATTAAGTATGTTAGGCAAAGTTCACTAAATTCCAAGGAATTTATGACACCAAATAAGGTTTGGGGGTAAAATGGTAATTTTACATCTCGAAGTGTTGAGCTAAGTCTCAGGAGTTCAAAATGAGTTTTAGAAACCAAACCCTTCCTTTAAACCCAAAATTAGCCTAAGTAAACAAGATTTGACCAAGTTTTAACTTTGGTTACTATTTAGGGATGGGAGCTTTTTGTAACTTTAACAAAGTTTCGTGGCTTAGTGTTTTAAAAGGTGTTAACACTTGGTAAGGTGAGTTATGGCCGCTATTTTTTATCCATTTCATCCCAAACCCGAGTCTAAGCTTCTCCTCTTTGTTTCACCTTCAATTATGCTCAAAATCAAGTGCTTTTGGTGGAATTTGAAGCCCAAGGGTTATATAAGCTTTGGGCAGCTTGTTTCATGGTTGGTTTATGATTTTGAAGTGGTTTTCCATGTTTTCCAGCTAGGTTCCTATTTTTGGTGAGAGGTAACATTAATTTCTTGCTTATCTCTTGTTTGTTTGATAATTTGTGGCTTGTGTGATATTTTGATGCATCCTAAGAAGTTTTTTATGGTGTCGTTGTGGGCTATGCAAGTTGTTTTACAGGTATATGGTGATTAGAGGTGTCCCTAGTTTGCCTTGTGGCCATAAGAAGCCTCCAAAAAGACTTAGAAGGTTTTTCCTGGGTTCAGGGCATGGGGCCCTGGCACCTACGTGCCATGTAAGCCTGCAGCTCCCAGGGTGACTTTCCAGCATCATGGAGCTAAGTGCTCCTGGCACCTAGGCCCCAGAGGCCTATTTAGTAACAAATTTCATCTTTTTGCAAGGGAATCCGGAAGAGGGTAGGGATGATCTTATGGGTGACTAAGGGTTGTAGCTATATAATGGCATTCTGGAACTCCCAAAACTCTCTTACGATCTAGGGGTTTCCTCATAGCTTCATGGTTAGAAAGTGCATCTCATGAGAAAACTACTTAATGGGCCATAGTAATACACCATTATATGAGGTGGAAGGTTTAGCACCATCGAGGCCTTAGTTGTACCTTCAGGTTCAAGGCCTCAATGAGGAAACCTTAGTACACCTGGTGGGTTATTCGAGACCTAGGAATTATCAGTTCAACCATACTGCCCCTGTAAAACATAAGGGAGGTTTAGCTAGTGATAAACTTTAGTGGTTACGCTAGTAAGCAATGCTTGTTAGTAGACAAAGCTTTGCCTTGTAGTTTAAGGACTAGGTAGAGGACAAGTCCCACAGGACTGAAACGTATGCGCCTAGGTTTCACCTTACGCTATTATATATGCATTGTCCTTAGTATTTTTCTTTTGTAGGTGAAGACCCCTTACTGAGAATTCTTGAATTCTGACTCCTTAGTTTATGTTGTGTAGATTTTGACGATGTTAAGCCCAATAACCGCTAAGGGTTGTCGCAGTAGTCTTTTGTTGCAGGTATTTGCTATGAGAGTATTTATGATTCTAGTTTATTAGTTACTTGTTGGTGAAGTAACAATACTAACTGTAATATTTTCTTTGCAGTAGAGGCTAGCAGCCACATGGATAGGCTTTTTTGACTCGCCACTAGTACTCGTCTCCAAGGTGGGAGTTTGTTGGGTGGATCTCAATAAGAAGGCTTGTGTATATTGGACACCTAGTTACCTCCCATGTCTATGAATAGAGCTTAGGACTCTAGGGTTGCTCTTGGGTGAGGAGCAGTAGTCTACTTTTGTTGAATGCCCTCACACGGTTATTATGTGTAGTAATGATAAAATAAATGTTGATTTTGTATGCTTTGACTATTTGAACTTTGATTTCCAAGAAAAGTGCCTAGGCAATGTGAATATTTTACGGTTTCCATTTCCTCAAGTCAAAGCTAAAAGAGCATGCATGTTTGCATTTCTAAGTTAATCAACTAGTATTATGAAGTTTTAATTTGGACACATACATAACTGACCAATTGCAACCACCGTGAAACCCATTCTCATAGGTTTCCTAGGTAGGGCTGAGGGTGACCATGTCAAGTACATTGAAAGTGAATAGTCAGAGCTTCATCTTGAACACTAAAAAGTTGAATAGAAACAACAGCAAAGGTTTGAACATAAACAACATGGAATTGAACAGCAGGAAGTTCCAATCAAACAACATGATGTTAGAAAAAAAACAGCAGGAAATTCAAACTAAGCATATGGTTCACAGTGAATTCCAACTGCAGGTTTCTAAGGAACAACAAGGTCCTAATCTAGAATAGCAAACTCAAGAACACGAACAACAAGAGTTGATGAGATTGCTGCTACTGGTATTCATGATTCAGAACTTCTGGATAAAATTGATGACATTATCAAGAAAATCAAATTGGGGGAAAAGGAGCAAGCAAATGAGAAGGATCAAATACAACAACAACTTGAAATTATTGTTGTCGAAGACAACTACTCAAACAAAAGGAAATCTCTGAATCACCTCATTTCCAAAATAGGTAGAAGTCATATATTTATCATCTTCTCATATCTTTATTTCCTATTGTTGCTATTTTGTTCTTCTAATATTATTTACCTTAAATTCCTCACCTTATCAAATAGTGTTCTTGCGATCTTCTATAGGTGTTCTTCTTATTCATTTTTGTTGTTCTAGCCTTATAAATATAGAATGTCAACATCCACAGCGATTTGCTGCAACACCAACATTCAACATATTACAAACTCTCAAAGTCTTTCAAGATGATGTTGTTATTGAGAATGTTAACACTGAGATTCCAATTTGGCTTCCACCCACAATTGCTCAAGCTACAAGGGATGTTACATTTTTTAACGATGAGTTTGTTAGCAAATATGGTGCAATGACAACGCACCAGCAGATCTAAAATAAGGAACTAAAAGTTGTAGACCATGCAATGTGTTACTTCCCAAGTAAAAGGTAATATTCAAATAGATAATTATGTTATGTTGAACTATCCTATGAGTACTGTTGACATTTGTACTCTTGTTGTTCTAGTGTTTTATTATTGTTGTTTTACTTTGGTTTTCAATGATGTTTGGGTGTTTTTTTGTTACTATTAAACTATGTGATTGATGCTATTCTTAATCCTCATATGTGATGTTGCACAGTAGTTCAAAGAAAGAGTTGGTTAAGATAGAAGATAGCATCACACTTTACCAATTCCACTTTGACACACTATGGGATAACATATACATAGAGGCTGCAATTGTGAATGCTTGCGCTGTGATTCTGAATCTTGACAAAAAATTCAAACAGAGTCTTCCTATCCCTTTACTTTCCTACAGGTTTACAGTAACTCTTAATGTAAACCTTCTCTCAAATATTTATTTTTAACAAATTTCTCTTTCATAGCATGCAATTTTCTAATCCTCACGTCAAAATACACAAGAGTTCATGTGAAAAGGAACAATAATCAATGCTGATGTGAAGAAACAGATACACAATTACACTATGCAAAAGCGAATGGAAGATCTCAAAGCAACAATTGACTTACATGGTCTAGGTTCCCTAACAAAGTACAAGATGGTATAAATTTTTCTTTTGTTGTTCTAGTCTGTTTTATGTTTTGTTCTACTTTTTAATATATGATGTTCTACATTTTAAAATTTCAGAATGCAGATTATCCTACCATGCCTAGTTCACAATCATTTTTTCATGGTTGCCCTCAACTTCACAAAGAAAGTAATCCATGTTCTGGACAATCTAAATCAAGATGATGAGAGATATTATCCACTGTTGGATGATTTGGTACATGTTCAATGCCATTGATGTCACTGTTTTCTCCTGTTGTTGTTCTAATTCTTTGTTATTGTTGCTCTTAATTGTTATTCTTGATGTTCTACATTTCTACTATTGTTGTTATGCTTTTATGTTATTGATGTTCTCACTTTGTATAGTGTTTTTGTCTTCTTCTATTTCTATTGATACTACTGATTTATTTTCTTTTATCAAAGAGGACTCCTACTTTAGTACTTTAATGAACATGGGGACAAAACTTATACAAATGTTGTGAATAATTTGCTGGTCCAGTATGCACAAATGGAGTGGAAAACTCAAAGGAACAAACTTAGGAAAAAGCATGAATATTTACAAAATAACTATGACTATGACATATTTCTAATGAGGCATATGGAACTTTGTACAGGCCAAAAAATCAAGTTTGATATGGGGCCATGGCTGAACATGAACATAAACAGGATCAATATTGCAGCATCCATTTTTCTCTCTGAGCACAATGTTCACAAGAGCAGATTGCTCACACATATTACCTCAATAGGAAAGTAGGTGTTGGTGTTACTGTCTCGCAAAATTGTTCATGTTAACTTGTAGAAAAATTCTAGTCTGGGGCATTTACCGACTCTTAGCTGGTATTCTAGTAGTAACTATTGTTGTTCCATTTTTCTATTATTGTTGTTCTTGGTTTATATTCTCTCTATTCATCTATTCTTCTATAGGTTTATTTTCTTGATATTCTGCTTTTGATTACTTGAATTACCAATGATTCTATTATAAATAACCAATGATGTTGCTTTAGGCTTCTCATGATGTTGTTCTAATCATATGTAATTGTTGTTCTTAAGTCATATAGCACTAACAACAATAGTGTTGTTGTTTTTGTTACTTGTTGTTTCTTTTAACGATTGTTGTTGTTTGAAACTGAATTCCATTACATTCGAACACCAGGCATCTGATCAAAGAAAAAAATTCCATTATATTTGAACACCACTATAAAACAAGGTATTTAAGACTAGTATTCATTTCAATAATAAGTCATGTTCAATTTAACAATAACTACACAAGGTATTCATGACTGCTGTTCATGTCAACAATAAATCATGTTCGATTTAACAATAACTACTTTTCAACTACTTCTATGACCTCCTACAACTACTACCATCTAAACAACTCCTAATTTTATTTTTGCTTCAACCTTTTGTTCTCACAACTGCTAGATTCTGCACATTCAAATTGTCCACCATACAACTAGAGCTTGTTGTTGCATCATTGTTATTTTTGTTGTTGAAAACTCTATAAACTCATTGTTTCATAGCACCAATACACTCTTTACACAACTTCCTGCAATTTTCATCATCCTAGCATGAAATAACAACATTATATAATTCTTTTATCATTTTGTTATTCCATACCACAGCTGTGGAGCTCTCAATGACACCAACAACAGTATAGTCGACACCTATCAATTGTCTAGGATTTTTCATCCACCTTGGCAATAAATACTCATTAGGAATCATCCTCACATTGTTAACATTCAAAGCATGCAATGCATGATGACACAAGTACCCAAACTCCTCAAAGTGTTTGTAGGAACAAGATACCCTCAGTGGGTTTGATTTAATAAACTTCACTAGACAAGGATGAGATTATACTCATCAAAGAAAACCTCATATTCAACATATGTATCATTATCATTTAACACAGAATAACCAGCAAAAAAACCTTTCTCAACTTTTTCTTCAACGTCCTGGTAAATTTTCAAACTGTAAAACTCAAAAGCTTGATTTAATATAAAAGAGCCTCTAAATTTACCAACCAATGTACCTCAATTATGAAAATCTTCAACTACCTCATTATCCTTCCATTCCTTTATCCTCTTCTCAATTGAATGAAGCATTTTTAATAATGACATTGTGTTATCAAAAATTCCACGAAGACTGTGGTTTTACTCTCACTTTTCTATATAGAAAAAATGCCTGCATAAATATGTGAACATATAATACACTTACATAAAGAAGGATACAAAAAAAAAATGATAAAACAACACTATAAAAAAACAGAACACCACAAATGCATACCAAAAAAATTAGTACACCAAAATAAATGTACCAAACATCACATATGTCAATGCAATAGCTATATTTGTCATGTTCTACTACTGTTCAAAATTCTCACAATGGTGTCCTAGTATTCTTCCTTTGTTACACAACTACCAGAGTAACGTTATTCTAAATTTCTAGTTCAAAAATATATGTAATTAAAATACAATAGAAATAAAATTACTAAACATACCTATTGAGAAAAAGTTCCTATACAAAGCAAGGCACCATTTGGATCTCAATGCATAAGTGGACTCCAACCAAACATTCCCATGCAATCCATACAACCCCAACAAGCTCTCCCACTTTAAAACTAATTTTTCCTTTGTTAGACAACTATATAGAAAGTAGTTCAAAGCACCTGTAAATCTCTTTTCATGATTCATTAACCACCTTAAATGTTTTCTTGTATTTTGTAATATGTGCCATAAACAAAGACAGTGTTTAGACTGTGGTAAATGCTTATTTATTGCATATTTATCATTGCTGAATCTTGATCCATCATAAAAGTATGAGGTTGTTTCCCACCAAAACTTTCCAAAAGCACATCAAATAACCAACCAAAGGTTTCCTTCTGTTCATTTACAATAAAACCACAACAAAAAATAATTGTTCCACCATGGTTGTTTACTCCAACAAATGGTGCACAAATAAGACCATACTTCTTTGTCCGATAAGTAGTGTAAAAAACAACTACATCACAAAAAATGTCATAATCAAACAACATTCTAAAATCCCTTCAAAAAAAAGTTGCACAAATGCCAATCAACTACTTGATACCTAAATAAAAAATTCCCATCAATAAATGAAAGCTCCCTAAACACTCAAGTAATGATATAATATTAGCACTACAAAGTTGAACACTTTTCTCCAGGCCAAACAAATTCCAAACATCATGCTTTGTGAACCCAACTGATTCTATTTTTCCACTTTCCTCATTTATAATGCTAAAAGTATCAACAACCTTTATCCCAATCTGAATAAAAGATAACAACATATGTTTTTTTTATTCATATCAATTTCCTTGTACCAGGCAAAAAGTGCATTTGATCAATAGAAACAAATGCATGTTTGTGATGCATTATATGAGACTAAACACCATATACAACATAAAAAGGGACCATCACTAAGCAGGCACACTAGAAACTTACCTTCTTACGTTGCACCAAATCAACTTTACATTTTCCTTCACCAGCATAAGAACAACAAAATTTCCTAACTGAAACATTTCCAGACCAAAGAACTCTCAATTTTGACTTACGAACATCAAATCAATGATTCAATGCATGAGCCCGATAACACATAAATGCATCCTCTTCACTCTAAAACTCCCTTCCAAACAAACTACACATCTCAACTCCAAAATCTGAGCTATTACCAAAAAACATAAAAAATATATATTATTAACTAACTCAATATTTGTTGTTCGTGTCTCCTCATAATGATGTTTTACTTACCAGTAATAATGTTATACTTACCTACAAATGTCATAAAAATTTGTTGTTCAATTGCATAAAAATGATCTTCAAGAAATGCTGTTCTAAACCGCTATTTGAATGTCTAAATAATGTTGTTTAAATGCCTAAAAAATGTTGTTTAAATGTCTAAAAAATGTTGTTAACAATATAACAAGAACCGGTAGTCAAGTCATAAAATTTGTTGTTCAATTGAACAGATAAATGATGTTCAAATAATGTTGTTCTAATAGCCTAAAATGTTGTTATAATAAACTAAACTCCTATTCAAATCTCATTATCCACAAAACTAAAGCCACATGCTAAAAATAGAGAATTGCTAAGACAAGACCATCCAAATCATTCGTCTCAGCAACCACTAAAAAAAGATCACTTATGTCTCCCTCAACAACATCACCACTAGAAATACTTGTAAACACAAAATCTAGAAAACAAAGCATCTTCCATTGCTCTAAACAAACACGAATTTGAGAAAAAAAAACAAATAACACATGAGGTAAACCAACTTGTCGTGTGAGCGTTAACAGCCTCCTATGCATCAACATTCAAATAAAAAACATCAGCAACTCATTCCATAATATTCAAACGGAACAACCACAATGCAAAAAAAAATCGTTAGGAAAACAACAAGTAGACCATCAATTGGCATAAATTGGTGATCAAAACTAGCTATCAATGATCTCCCACAAAAAAAATTACAAAACAAAAGCCACATCCAAGTTGCCCGTAGCTCATTGATAATGCGAAAAGAAAACAACAAGAAAAACAATCAAAACTGCAGCTCTTATAAATGATAACAAACTTGTAAATAAAAGGAAAGAATGGGAGAAATGAGGGGGCTGGGTGTATTTTAGTGCTAACACACACACACACACACACACACATATATATAACACTATCATTATTATGTTTCCTGAGAAAAAAAAAGTATTACACCTTTCTCACAAAGAATGAAATATTTCTCAAGGCACAAAGATTAATGTGAGTATAATTTATGATATTTTATAGAATTTTGCTCATGAAACTAAAATTAAAAAAAATATTTTTAGGTTGTGTGTATTGAGAGTTTAAATGATAATTAAAAAAATTCTTTTTTGGATTTTGTACATTGAGAATATAAATGAAAATTAAAGAAAAAAGATTTCATCTTTGGTTTTGTGTAATAAGAATTTAAACGAGAATAATAAATTAATTTGAAGTTAAAAACATTTTAAAAAGACAAAATTTTCAATCTTTTTGGACAACAAAAAAAAAAATTTATATTTTTAAAAAGGATGGGGTGTTACATTATGTTAAACACGAATTCCGCCATGAAACTCGGGCATGTGACAATTTGTGGGGATTCAGAGTCAGCTACAAGTTGCGGCAGACTAAAGTAGGGATGGCAAAATCGGACCCGACCCGATGACCTGGACCAACTCACCCGAACGCAAGCCTGACCTGACCCAATTTGACTAAAAAAGTCAACGACCTAAACCCGACTGTGCCCAACCCGACCTGAACCCGAACCCGATTAAAGGGAAACCCGAGAAAACCTGAACCCAAATGACTCAAACCCGAAATACCCGAACCCGAAATGACCCAAGCCTGAATTGACCCGAACCCGAAATGACCCAAACCCGAGACTGACCTGACCTGAACCCGAGATGACCCGATAACTAAACCCGATAATACCCGATTTAAACTTTCACCCTAAACCTTAACTTTCCTTTTTCATTATTTTCCATATTAAGTCAGTACTAAACATGGAAGTTTCCATGTTTAGTAACTTTCAGTTTTTGAGTCTTTCATATTCAATATGTCTTATATTTAGGAATGGTGATTTCCGTTATTAGTAACTTCCATTTTTTGGTACTTCCATATTTAGTAAGTCTCATATTTGGAGATAAAACTTTCATATTTAGTAGTTTCATTTCTTTTTTTAAGATATTCATGTTTAATAATTTTCATATTTTGAGAAAAGATTTCCATATTTAATAACTTCTATTTTTTTAGGACTTCTATATATTACAAGTATCTTATTTGGGGAAAAAACATTCATATTTAGTGAATCCCAAATTTGGATTTTTCCAACAGAAGTAATTTTTATATTTAGTAAGTTTAATGATCTTAATAGACAATTATTAAAATTACAACATTCATCCCTAAACTTTTAAGTATAATGCAATAAGGTACCTAAATTTTAAAAAATTTTATTTTAGTCACCCAGAATAATTACAACATGGATCCTAAAATTTTTGAAATCTTTGCACTTTCACCCAAAATTTTTTAAAATTTACAATTTAGTCACTGATAATGAACTTGATTTGCATTTTATTGTAATTTTAAAGAAAATTCATTGAAACATAAGTATAACAAAATTGTCGTTGTGTATATCTAAGTGATAGCTAGGTGAAGATCTGAATAATCTGTACAATGATAGTTAAAGGGTATGGGTTTAGAAAAATAATCAAATATTACTATCAATGTTAAAATACTTAAATATGTACTAAACTATAATGAAGAAGATTTTTATGAATATTTTAATTAAATATACTAAAAAATGAAATTTAAATTTAAATTAAATCACACAAAAAATTAAATTATTTGATTTAAATTTAAAAAAAAAAATTGAATAGATTCAATCGTTTTGACTTTACACCAGTAACCCACATGAACACCAAGGTTGACCCGAATTTAACCCGAAAGCTGGCCTGAAGTTACCCGAGACTAAAATTACCCGACCTGAAGTGAACCCGAACCCAAATAAACCTGGCCCAACCCAACCCGAACCCGAAATTAACTTAACCTGTAATCAACCCGAACCCAAATGACCTGACCTGAACCCGAATTCATGCTAACCCGAATAGACCCGAACCTGAATGATCTGACCGAAACCTGACCTGACCCACCCAATTGCTATCCCTAGACTAAAGGGCCTTAACTGCGAGTAATTGTTTTCCAGTGCCAATAAATACTAGTAGGACATGACACCTTATAACCTCCCTACCTCCCAAGTCCCAACAATGAATAACTTTAGTTTCGTCTTCAACCCATTTCTTGTTACTATATTATTGGTACCATGGCTGCCAAATCTCGGTGTCTGCTCTTCTAAGTTAAGGCTTGTTCGGCTTCCCGGGGTGACCGGACCGGAAAGCGTTGCTTTCGACTGCCATGGCAAAGGCCCCTACGTTGGTGTCTCCGACGGAAGGATCCTCAAGTGGGGAGGCACACATCTTGGTTGGTTAGAGTTTGCCACCAACTCTCCTAATTGGTATGTTAAATTTCTAGTTTTACCCTTGATTTTGGTACAATCATTTCCACTTTCCCGTCAATTATTTTCTTGAACCCGTTGGCTCATGCGAACTCCTCAAAATTCTCCAGTTTAAATATATATTCATGAATCAACATAATTAGAATCATATTGATGAAGTAATATGCATAATTTCATTGTTAAAAATAAGGCTTAAATCTCATCATGCCTATCAAACTTTCACAAAATACGTCTCTGTGCGCGCCAAACTCTTTTTCATGTTCATTCAACCACCAAATTTTGAATATGTGCTCATTAGTTTATTAGATTCCTTAACTGAAGAAATTATGAAATTTGTGAATTGAAAGTGCAACTGTTTTGGATATGTAAACTAATTAACACATGAAGCAATGTATAACTAATTAATACTGAGAATTATTCAGACTCAGTAACTTCTGAATTACTACCGAAAATATCTTTCTTAATTTTGTACTGTTTCTCCTTGAGTTCTTAGATTTGCAAAAAATTACAACTTGGGTTCGTATTTTCGGAAAAATAAATTTCAATTATAATGAGCAGAGTTTGCAAACTTTTGGTTGGTCTATGGGTATGAAGAAAAGAATTTGATCCGCCGATGGCAGTACTGATATCAAATTGACAGCCAATATAGGCTATTGGAGCCTAAAATTGTTAATATGTATTTTTATAATATTCATAATTATAAATGAAATTTTTTTTTTGTAGTCCGAATTATACAAGAGGGTAAATAGTACAAGAGTTAACTAAAGAGACTAGCTAGTGTTAGACCTAAACCATTTATTGGCTAGTCAGAGAGAAAAAAGAAAATATACAAGCTCAAACTCTGACTAGCTAGTACTAGTACTTACATCGCTAAGGCAATAACTCCATCTTCTAAAGTAATTTCAATGTGCTCACACAGCATTAAATGTAAGATCAAATGCGAACCAAGCCCTTTCATTATCGGGTAGAGAGTCATCAGCCAAAATTTTTTTTTTTCATCCACAAATATAAAAAAGAAGATTTATACTAAAAAAGAAGATTTATATTAATATTGTAAGTAACAAAAGAAAAGCATTAGATTTTCGTTACTCAAACGACAATAGAACTAATTTTGTGTAGCATTTTTAACGAAAAAAGCATCGAAACTAGAATCAAATCCTGAATCTTCATATAATATCTAACATTTTAGCAATTAGGTCAAACCCTAAAAACATCAAATCTTGTTTTATTTGAAATTTGGAATTATCAAATTTTTAGTTTAATATGATGTTTCTATTGTCTTTTGTTTTTTTATTTGTAACTATAGACTCTTTTGGATTTTATCTGGATTTTGAAATGTCCAATTTTTTGTTTAACATGAAGTTTCTATTCTCTTTTGGTTTTTATTGGTGACTCTAGACTCTTTTGGATTTAGCTTTCCAAAACGAAATAGTGTCATTTTTTTTTTGGTAGTGAATAGAACAGCAAAGCTGGCTAGGAGGGTTTCAGTTTTAACATAAGCATTTAATTTGCAACCGTGTGTGATCGATGGACGACTCTACAAGTCTACATTTTACAGCAATAGACGTTAGCCCTTTTCTTTACCTTTTTTTTTTAACCCAGAATATTACAAGAGATATTATACCAATTAGCCTACACTATGCTCTACCTTACCTAATTTAAACTCAATTATTGACAGCAATAAAAAAAAAAAGAAATAATCTTTTGTACAAGCCAAAATTCAAACTCTGACAAATCATATTAGGTTTTATGACACTCAAATCCCCTATTCAAGCCAGATATTGGAATTTTTTATTCCTTTTTTCTAATCCATTGCACATAGAAAACTTTCATTTGAGGTTTTGCCTCAAATGTACCTTAAGTGCATGATCCTGAGGCCATTTACCGAAATATATTGTGTAAACGGGAAAGAATACATTCAATCCTAAAGCTTTCACTTTTTATTTAAATCCTAAAATTTTGTGAATTTCTATTTGAGCCCTAAAACTTTCAGAACATAAAGCAGTTAGTACTAAACCATCAACCACATATTTTGGAGTTAACCTTAGGATTAACTGTTTATGCGTTTTGGAAGTTTCATGACTCAAATACAAATTTGGAAAGTTTTAGAAATTAAGTAGAAAAGTTGAAAAAGATTTAGGACTAAAAGTGATTTTTCCTTCCTCTAAGATGATGCTTGTATCTCCTTTTTTACTTTGCTTTCTCTTAATAAAATTATTGCATTGGCGACCAAAAAACAAAACAAAATGAAAGTCATCCTTTCCTGACTTGAAAAATATTTTCTTTTCAGAAGTAACAATTTCTTTCAATTTTTTAAATTTTTTTAAGAAAAGAAAGCTAAAAATATATATGTTTTTTACAAAAATAAAAATTTAAAAAATACTTTTTGAATATCTTAAAGGATGATTAAAAATGTCAAAGAGCAAAAGACATCTTGAAATAAATATTTTTAGTTATTAAAAAGTAATCTTCAGCGAACTTAGATAGAAATAAGATGCTTATTAATGAGTTTGAAAATTTTTCAAAAGGATAAATAAGATAATGGTTTTCCCAAACTAAAAAAGAATATTAATGGGAAATATTGAATTAGAACAAAGTTTGATTTTTTATTATTTGATGCATAAACCAAAAAAAATATGTTGTATCTTCCACGAAAAAAATGAAAAAGAAAATTTTGTTTCTCACTATAGGAAAATAAAGAACCACTTTTGAAAGTAGTTGAAAGAAAACTGTGGCAAAATAGGGTTTCAGTGCCTTGATTTGCTAACACTGGTAATCTATTTTGAAAGCTATGATCACTCTTAGGTTACAATTGGCTAGTTAATACTCGCAAAGTATCTTAAAACTTTTGCATGCAACTAGTTTCTTAGCGTACCCTGCACAGAAAATATAAATGCGTCGTCTTGGCTATGCAACAATAATTAAATAAGTAAATAATAATAAAACAATGTCATGACCTTTATATTTAAGAAAGCAAATTAAAAGAAGTCAAGACGTAAAAACTTTAGTTGCTTTACCTTCAAATAACAACTATGTACATACATCTCAAACTTATTGATGCCCAGCAGCATCTTCGTCGGGTGATATTATGACTTCGGGGGGGACTTCCTGAGAGGGAGGACGTCTGGAGCAAAGATTTCCCAGAGGAGTGTGCCTGAAATGCTCAAAAAGAAAAAGGTCAGGAGGTCCCCGGGGTATTTTTCCGGGGAGGAGCCTCCGATGCCCAAGTCAGTGTTCTGAGGGGAGATAGAGGAAGAGCGCTAAGAGGCTAGGTGGCCTTGCCTGTTCGTGTTTTCTCAGGGAGAAGGGTCCGGATCCTTTGCCAAGGCCTGTTTCCTGGTATTTATAGGGGTGCCCAGCCCATTCAGATCGCGACACGTGTACGGTTGGATGCGATCTATACTTCTAGGCATAGGGGACAGGTAGCCGTTTGTAGGCTCCTCGGGTCTGGGACCGAGACAGGTCGTGACAAGACTTGGACGGCGCCAGCACGTCAGTCCGCTCTTCGAGGCGGCGTGTAGCACATGTGGGTGACATGTCAGAGACTCCTTAAATGCTCATGCCGTACTCCTGAGGTCCTCTGGGCGAGGCCGTCCTTTGGTACGGATGCCCCTCTTCGGGGATTATGCCCGTAGTTCGGGGAGTTCCCTGGTTCGGGGGTTCCGCCTTCGGGGAGATTCTTTCTTGCTTGAAATAGCTGGTTCTTCCTCCCCAAAGGCAATCTGTTTGGTCCCCCGAGGGAGCCGATAACATTCTTGAAATTCCTGACGTACTAGCCGAAGTCCCGAGTTCGAGGTGTTTGACTTCGCTCCTTCTGAGGTCAGTGATAGCGCCTCTTTCGAATGACGTCAGGCTTCCCGACCACACTAGTGGCAGGAAGTATGTACTGAGAGAGGCGATAGCCCTTCGGCAATCACAGGCCCCCCTTCGGAAAGCCGTAGTGGAAACTTCGGCTTGCCGGCTTTTGGAGGGTGTCCTTCGGGGGCTTGGGTGTAATACCTGTGCCGAAGATATACCTTTTGTCTGAAGACATAGGCTGTTCGACCATAGCCTGTCTTTTGGTGTCTTCGAGGTAACCCACTTCTTTCCTTTTGCAGGTCTGCGCAATGTCGCGTCTCGTAACCAGGCGTGTCAGTCTGGAGTGGCGCGCCCAGGTTTTAGGGGTGTCAGAAGGCGTGTCCCTCTTTCAGCGCGACGGCTGACACGTGGCATGCTTGTTATTGGAGGGGACTACATCGGTTACGGCAGGCACGCCTTTTTATGCGTAGAGAGCAGTTATGGCGACTGTTTGCCTTCGTGGAGTACTTATGACGCCGGTTCGCCTATCCTCCCTCGACCTATATATGGCCTGTTGCATCATAAGCTCCTTTTGTTCTGCTTTTGCTCTTCCCCTGCTCACAACTGTTTTTGCGTTTTTCACAGCGGTGCTTTTTCTTGGGCGATTTCCAACCACCTTTTATGACGGCGACTCCAAACCCAGACTTTGGCAAAACGTTTGGTGGGTTTTGACTTTCAAAATTCTTTGATTTTTTGTGCTCTTTTGCTTTTCTGAAAGCTTTCCTGGAGTCGGTTTTTTGTCCCCCGAAGTCCTTTTTTCTTCGAAAATGTCTTCGCCGACTCCTCTTATGACTGTTTCCCCTCTTCCAGAAAGCTGGCAACCCCTTTTCCACCATCCCTACTGCTCCTTTTCAGAAAAATTGGATAAGTGGAAGAAAAAATTCTTTCTTCCTTCTTATGCTACCACCAAACTTCCTAGCTCCCAAACATTCAGTTTCATGAACCGCAAGGACGAGGTTACCATTTTCCGTGCCCAACTGAAGGCCAGACTTCGGTACCCTCCTTCGAAGGTGATTTGTGACTTTTGCCAATTTCATGGCATTGCCGTAAATCAACTTCCCCCGAACTCGTACTGTTATTTCAATGCCTTCCTTTGTATGTGCAGCGTTTTCAAAATAGAACCCCATTTCATTCTTTTTATGCAGTACTATAGGCTTTACGCGGTCCCGAAGGGTGGCTTTTGCTTTATGCTACCTCGGGGATCAAGGAGCAAAAAGTATATGTTCACTTTCGCCACTAAGGACAGCTGGCGAGGGTGGCAAAGGAAATTCTTTTTTCTGAAGATTGAGGAGGCCTGGTCGTACGTTCCGACCAAGTGGGCTCGGGGAAAGCTGGAGACAGATGTTGTAGACCCGAAGAGGCTGCTGACTCCTAAGTTGGCGGCCAGATTCACGAACTTCGACAGACGGATCCGAGCGGTCTCTGATTGGGATTCCGAGGTCCCTTCACGCTCCCTCTACCCCTTCCCCATTATGTGGAAGCTGATGACCGAGGAGGTCCTTTGGGAGCTAGGGGTAGTGAAGGAGCACGAGACGGACCTCGAGATGCCGGCTCCTGCCATCGCAGGGAAAGACTCCTGGTTGGTAAAACTCATTCGGGAGGAGGTTACTTATGAGACCTTTTGTGAGCATAAGTTATCTCAAAATTTTTTTGTTATAGATACATCTTAGACTCACACTGATGTTTTTCTTTTGTTTTAGAGATAGGCGACGTGTCCGCTGCTTACTACAAGGCGCTCTTCCTTGGTCAAGCCGAGAAGAGGGAGCAAACAAAGAAGGCCGTCTCCCGAAGGCGGAAATTGTCTAGGGTCGGGCCATCCTCGGCAAAACGGGCGAAGAAAGACTTACCCCCTCCTCACCCGGAAATTCCCAAGGAGGCGCGCAGAGAGCCTGACGCTGCTGTTGCCCCGTCGACCGAGGTCGCCGCTAACGCCCTTTCTCGGAGTCCCACTTCCTCGGTGGCTCTTCTGGACGCGTTGGTGGAAGTCCCTTCTGCCGAGGAGCGCAGCAAGAGCAAAGCCAAGGAAATCTCTGCCGAGGGGGTCCGGGGCTCCGACGATGAAGTTGCCGAGGTGCCGCCAGGTTTGTTTTTTAGACAAGTTGTAGTGTCTTTATTTTTTTGAACTTTGAGGATTGCTTGCCTTTAACAAGCTTCTTGTCTTACCGTGCAGAGGAGGTACCATCTTCGGCATGGGTGGCTGAGCACGCCCGGAAACAGGCCCTTCGGGATTCCCATATCCCGAAGAGGAAGGTCCCGAGGGAGCCTTTCTGGTCGTTTACGGAGGACATGAACTTGTACTCCGGCGACTGCCAACAAATGGCCAACCAAATTTCAAAGGGGATCCTCACCGAGGCCTCCTTCAAGGCTATTTCTGAGGCATGCCCGGACGAAGAGTCCCTTGCTGCAAAAGTTTCCGAGCACGCTGCCCAGGTATATTTCATGCCTTTGTCTTTTCCTTTTGATTTCTTCTAAGTGTTTGGCTCATTTTTTGCCTTACTAATTTTGTTCTCACTTCTTTGCAGCTGTTGGGGTACATCGGCCTCCACAAGGTTCGGGCAGCGAAGCAAGCGGCGTTCCGAGTCTGGGCCTTAGACTGTGTGGAGAAATCCAAGGTCATGTGCTCGGACTTAGTCGCCAAGAATGCGGAGATGGCTCAAGCTGCAAAGAAGGAGGTCGCTGCCGTTCGGGAGGAGTTATTGAAGGAAAAAGATGAGCTCTTAAAGGACTCATCCCAAAAGATTTCTGACCTCAGCTCCAAGGTGGTGGAGCTGACTTTGGCAAACGAGGCAAATCAAAAGGAGAAGTCAAAGTCTGAGGCTCTCCTGGCGAAGGTGCCTGCTGAGAAGGCCGCGCTCCAGGCCGAGGTCGAGTCTTTGAAGAAGGAGCCGAAGAAGAAGAAGACGAAGGCACTGAAGAAGGAAATTGCTGATCTGGAGAAGGAACTTGACGATTTAGCAGTCGAGAAGGAGACGGCCATCCAAGTGACCAAGGTCGGTTTTCAAGATGGCTTTTGCCTTGCTCGGCATCAAGTTCTACAGAGGTTCCCAGATCTGGACCTCTCCTTTTTGGCGGCCCTAAACATCCCCGAAGGGCCTCGGTGGTCTTAGTCCAAAATCGAGCACCTCAACTTGCCCTTTCCTCTTCCGGCGCCGAAGGCAGTGGACGAGGACGCAGGAGCTGGTGGCTCCCGAGATGCCGAGATTCCTTAGCTTGTCTAAGGGTCTTTTGCCTTATTTTTCTCCTTTTTTGTACTTCTTCTTTTGGGGAGCTTTCTTCTTTGTAATTAGATCCATCTCTGTCAATAAAGACTCATTCTTTCTTTTGTAAAATTTTTTTGGCTAAGTCTTTTGCGCAAGATTTTTTCATTTCCCATTGACCCGAACAGGTTCGCTCAAGAGACTTTGGAAAATCATATTTACGCTTATCACGCCAATTAGCCTTGGAATCACCCTCGTGAAATTCTCTTTAAGTAAATTTCCAACTTCAGAGAAGGTTGATGACCTTTGTAAATAAATTTTCTTAAACCGTGCTCGGCGGCGACCGCTTTGGTGAAAAGAAGCTTTTTGTACTTTAGAAAAAATTTCTAAGAAGCTTTTGTAATTAGAAATTTTTCTGACTTGTACAATTTTCCCACCAAAATGCTAAGCATAGAATTTTTTCAAGGCATCCGAATGCCATTTATTTTTTAATTCTACGCTTTCAGCATCACTGAACTTGTAAACTCTTTTTCACACTTCGGCAAGTACTAGAAAAGGACCTTCCCAATTTGCGCGAAGTACCCCGTGGGATGGCCTTCGGGGTCCAAATTCAGCCTTTCGGAGAACGAGGTCTCCTTTCTTTATTCCTTTTGGCTTGGCGCGCAAGTTTATAGCCGCGGCCACCCTTTGCTGAAAAGCTTTTCTTCTCAACTCGGCTATTTCTCTGTGTTCGCTAACGAGGTCAAGCTTGGTTATCAGGCCGAGGTCATTTCCTCTTTCGTCAAACACTTGTACTCGCACCGATGGTTGCACTATCTCAATTGGGATGATAGCCTCTGTACCAAAAACAAGTGAAAAAGGTGTTTCCCCTGTGGCTCTTCGGGGTGTTGTTCGATAGCTCCATAACATGCTTGGGAGCTCTCCTGGCCATTTCCCTTTTGCTTCCCCCAACCTCTTTTTCAGACCATCTTTTATGGTCCTGTTAGATACTTCTACTTGCCCATTGCTTTGGGGGTGAGCTACTGGAGCGAAGTGCATTTTTATTCCAAGGTTATTGATAAATTCTTGGAACCCCTTGTCTGTGAACTGGGATCCATTGTCGGCTACTAGTACCCTCGATATGCCAAATCTACATACAATGTTCTTCCATACGAACTTCTGCACATCTTTTGCCGAGATATTCGCCAAGGGTTCTGCCTTGACCCATTTAGAGAAATAGTCCATTGCGACTACGCAGAACTTCACGCCTCCAGGCGCTGTCGGGAGTGGCCCAATGAGGTCTATTCCCCAAACTACGAAGGGCCAGGGATAGTCAGCCGAAGTTACCAATTCCGAGGGTGTCTTTTGGATACTCGCGTGTCTTTGGCAATTACCACATTTCTGGACGAACCGCCTAGCATCCTCTCTTAGGGTAGGCCAAAAGTATCCTTGGCGAAGTATCACTGCTGCCAGGGCGTCAGTTCCAATGTGCGAACCACAAGCGCCTTCGTGAACTTTTTCGAGGATCATTTCAGTATCCTCTTCGCCAACACACCTCTGCAGTGGATTTGCATATCCCTGCCGATATAATTCTTCTCCAATTAGGAAGAAACGACCGGATCGTCTTCGCACATTTTCCGCTTCGTTGGGATCTTCGGGGAGCGCACTGGTTGCGAGATATCTTTTTATCGGATCTTTCCAGCCTTTTCCCCAAGTTACTATGCTCAGCACTACGATGCTCGGGTGGTTTAGCACCTCGCTGCATGTTTTCGACTTTGCCAAGTAATCTGCCTCGGCATTATCTCGATGAGGCACATTTTCGATTCGTGCAGTGTCGAACTCTCGGATAAGCTTTGCTACCAGTTCATGGTATTTTTCCAAGGTCGAGTCCTTCGCCCCATAGCCCCCTGCTGTTTGTTGAACTACCAGCTGGGAGTCGTTGTGGGCTTTCAAGTTTCTTACACCAATTTTTCTGGCTAGGCGTAACCCTGCTATGAGAGCTTCGTATTCAGCCATATTGTTGGTGGCGTTAAAGCCAAACTTGATGGCCTTCATTACTTCTAGACCTTCGGGGCCTCTGATAATTACCCCAGATCCCTGGTGTTCGGACCCTGAGGCTCCGTCTATATACAAAGTCCATTCTGGCTCACCTTCGCCAGGATCCAAGTGGTTGTCCTCGGTGATGGGTACTTCGGCAATGAAGTCTGCCAGAGCTTGAGCTTTTATGGCTTTCTGAGGTTCATAAGTAATGTCGTGCTCGCCAAGCTCTATACACCATTTGGAAAGCCTTCCCGAATGATCAACTTTCCTCATGACGTCCCGTAGCGGTAGACTACTTCGGACGATGATTGGGTGAGCTTGAAAATATGGCCGTAGTCTTCTTCCTGCCAGTACCAGGGCATATATAGCTTTTTGTAGCAAGGGATACCTGACTTCGGCGCCGTGCAAGGACTTGCTTACATAATAAACCGGCCATTGCTTCAGCCCTTCCTCTTTCACAAGGACCGAGCTTACTGCTTTTTCTGTGACGGCGAGTTACAACACGAGGGGCTCTCCCTCGCGAGGTTTTTGAAAAGTGGGCAGACGGGCTAAGTAGATTTTGAGTTCCTCCCAAGCCCTTTGGCAGTCCTCTTTGCAAGGATGATCATCACAGCCGAGATTTTTCATTTCCCATTGTTCCGAACACGTTTGCTCAAGGGACTTCGGAAAATCATATCTTCGCCTATGTCAACGGTTACCTTCGCGAAATTCAGACTTGTATAACTCATGCTCAAGATTTTTGGCTAAGGAACTTTTGTACTTAGAAATTTTTCTAACAATACAATCTTCTCACCGAAATCTTAAGCATAGAATTTTCTCAAGGCGTCCGAATGCCATGTATTTTTCAACTCTATGCCTCCAGCATCGCCGTGCTTGTAAACCCCTTTTTGCACTTCGGCAAGTACCAGATAAGGTCCTTCCCAATTTGCACGAAGTACTCCGTGGGATGGCCTTCGGGGTCCAAATTCAGCCTTTCGGAGAACGAGGTCTCCTTTCTTTATTCCTTTTGGCCTAGCGCGCAAGTTTATAGCCGCGGCCACTCTTTGCTGAAAAGCTTTTCTCCTCAGCTCGGCTATTTCTTTGTGTTCGTCGACGAGGTCAAGCTTGGTTCTCAAGCCGAGGTCATTTCCCCTTTCGTCGAGCACTTGCACTCGCACCGATGGCTGCACTACCCCGACTGGGATGATAGCCTCTGTACCGAAAACAAGTGAAAAAGGTGTTTCCCCTGTGGCTCTTCGGGGTGTTGTTCGGTAGCTCCATAACACACTTGGGAGCTCTCCCGCCCATTTCCCTTTTGCTTCCCCCAGTCTCTTTTTCAGACCATCTTTAATAGTCCTGTTGGATACTTCTACTTGCCCATTGCTTTGGGGGTGAGCTACTGGGGTGAAGTGCATTTTTATTCCGAGGTTGTTGATAAATTCTTGAAACCCTTTGTCTGTAAACTGGGACCCATTGTCGGATACTAGTACCCTCGGTGATGGCCATGGGCCTCATCGTTTAGAGTCATGGTGACTGTTGGAGAGACTTCTAGGAGGAAGAACGCCTGGAGGATGGTGCGTCCAAGGGAGAGTACCTGAGATGCTCAGAAAAAGTGGGTTAGGAGGCCCCCGGAATGTGTTTCCGGGGGGGGAGCCTCCGACGCCCAAGTCAATGGTGGCTGAGAAAAGGCAGAGGAAATAGCACAAAGGGGCTGAAGAGTCTTGCCTAGTGATTTTCTCAGAGTCTGGGAGTCAGACCTTTTGCCAACCAACCTCCTGCCAAGTATTTATATCCTGGTATTTATAGGAGTGCCTAGCCCGTTCAGATCGCGACACGTGTTCGGTCGGATGTTTCCTGAATTTCTGGGCGTAGGGGACAGATAGCTAGTAGCAGGTTGCATTGAGCCTTGTGCTGAGATGGGCCATGATGTGATTCTGATGGCGTCAGCGTGTCAGAGCGCCTTTTGAGGCGGCTTATGACGTCTGTGAAAGGACGTGTCAGAGGCTTCCTTAAATGCTTCCTTAAATGCTCCTGCCGTACTCCCGAGGTCCCTGGGCGAGGTCGTCCTTTGGTACGAACAACGCCTCTTCGGAAAACACACACCCAGTTTGGAGGTTCCCAGCTTCAGGGAGTTCCGCCTTCGGGGAGATCATGTTCGGCCCGCAATAGCTGGTGCCTCTTTTCCGAAGGCGATCTGTTTGCAACCTCGGGGGGCTAGTAGTGTCCTCAAGTTTCCTGGCGTGCCGGGCTCGGAGCTCTTCGGCTATCTCCCGAGGTGTATGATCCCATTTTCACTCGGGTATCGCCAGTCTCTTCTGGCCATTCTTGTGGCAGGGAGTTTGGCCAGATAGAGGCGATAGCCTTTGGCTATCACATGCCCCCCTTTGGAAAGCCGAAGTGAAGACTTCGGTTTTGCATCTCTTTCCGAGGTTGCTCTTGGGAGTTTCTTAGGAAGCTTAGCCTGTTCCGAGGATGCACCTCTTGCCCGAAGGTATGGGCTGTTCGGGCTTGGCCTGTTCTTTGGTGTCTTCGAGGCGGAGCCTGTGCTGAAGATACACCTCTTGCCCGAAAGTCATGGGCTGTTTGGCCATAGCCTGTCTCTTGGTGTCCTCGAGATGGCCTGCTCTTTGTTTCTGCAGGTCTGATGGCTAAGAGTGTCAGTCTGAGCGACGCGTCCCAGCTTTTTTGGGATGTCAGAAGACGTGCTCCCTTTTTCCTAGGGATGTCAGAAGACGTGTCCCCGTTTTGGCGCGGCGGCTGACACGTGGCACTTTGCCATTGGAGGAGAGTTGCGTCGGTTACAGAGGGCGCGCCTTTTCAGGTGCAGAGGGCAGTTACGGCGACGGTTCGCCTCCAAAGGGTACTTATGACGACATTTCGGTTACCCACCTCTGGCCTATAAATGGCTCGTTCCATCATAAGTTCCTTTTGCTTTTTCTTCTGCTCTTCTCTCTACTTTGCCCCTGTTCTTGCACTTTCTTGCTTTCTGTGGCGGAGCTGCCTTAATCAGAGCTTTTTCCAGCCAACTTTCACGACGGCACCCTCAGACTTTGGCAAATCCTTTGGTGGGTTTTTGTTTCCCAGAGTGTTTTGATCTCTCTGTTCTTTGGAGTTTTTTCTGGAAACTGTTTTCTTGTCTTTTCCAAACTCGTTTTCATGTCTACAATGCCTATCCCTGAGAGCTGGCAGCCACTTTTAGCCCATCCTTGTTGCACCACCCCTGCAAAGTTAGAGAGGTGGAAGAAAAAGTTTTTTCTTCCCTCTTACGCCATTACTAGGCTGCCTCGTTCCAGCCATTATGCTTTTTCAAACCATAGAAACGAGGTTACCGTTTTCCAAGCCCAGCTGAAGGCCAGTCTTCGGTATCCTCCCCCGAAGATGGTTTGCGAGTTCTGCCAATTTCATGGCATTGCTGTGAACCAGCTTCCCCCGAACTCGTTCGGCTATTTTAACGCCTACCTCTGCATGTGTGGCGTGTTCGGGATAGAACCCCATTTTATAATCTTCATGCAGTACTACAAGCTCTCTGTGGTCCCGAAGGGTGGCTTCTATTTCATGCTACCTCGGGGATCCGGGAGCAAAAAATTCATGTTCACCTTCGCCACTAAGGACAGCTGGCGGGGGTGGCAACAGAAGTTCTTCTTCCTGAAGATGGATAAGGCCTGGTCGTACGTCCCGACTAAATGGGCTCAGGGAATACTGGATGTGGACGTCGTTGATCCGAGGATGCTGCTGACTCCAGAGTTGGCTCCCGTGTTTGCGGATTTTGACGCCCGCATTCGGGCTGTCTCTGACTGGACTCCCGAGGTCGCTCCGCGTGCCCTTTACCCTTTTCCTATCAACTCAAGATGCCAGCTCCTGCCATCGCCGGGAAGGATTCTTGGTTGGTCAAGCTTCTTAAGGAGGAAATTTCTTTCGAAACGTTTGTCGAAAGTGAGTTGTCTTCTACTCCCTTGCTGTTTTTTTCCTCGGACTTACACTGATATTTTTCTTCTCTTTCAGAGATGGGTGACGGGACTGCCGCCTATTACAAGTCCCTTTCCTCCGGCCAAGTGTAGAAGGGGGAGCAGACAAAGAAGGCAACTTCCCGAAGGCGGAAGTCTGTCGGTGCTGGTCCTTCGGCTAAACGGGCGAAGAAGACTATTCTTTCCTCCCCTTTGGAAAGTATTGGGGAGGAAAGCGAGGACGCTGAGGCCGCTGTCGCTTCGCTGCCCGATCCTTCGGCCGAGGTCCCTGCCGCCACCGACGTCCCTCACACCGACGCCCCTCCCCAAAGTCCTACCCCGTCGCAAGTCCTTCTGGACGCCGTGGTAGAGGCACCTTCTGCCGAGGAGCGGCGCAGGCAGAAGGGTAAGGGCATTTCGACTGACGAGGCTGAGGACTCCGAGGACGTCATTGTCGAGGTCCCTCCAGGTTAGTCTTCAGATAAAGTACGGTACAGTTCCTCTGCTTTTCTAGATTTTCTTCTTTGTCTTTAACCTCCTTCTCATTTTTGACACGCAGGGGAGTTGCTTACCCCTAGATGGGCGACCGAACACGCGAAGGCGCGGGCCCTTCGCGACGCCAAAGTCCCGCAAGGGAAGGTTCCCAAAGAGCCTTTCTGGACATTCACGGAGGACATGAACTTGTACTCCGAGGACTGTCCAGAAATGCGAAGCAAATTTCGAAGGGGGTGCTTACAGAGGCCTCCTTCAAGGCTATTGCGGCGGCTCACCCGGATGATGACACCCTTGCCGCCAAAGTCACCGAGCATGCTGCTCAGGTATGTTCTTCACACCTTTTTCCCTTCAATTTTTCCTAAGTGCCTGGCTCTTACTGACCTTGCGTTCATCTTTTTGCAGCTGCTGGGATACGCAGGCTTTCTCTGAGTTCGGGTGGCCAGGCAGGCGAAGTTCCGAGCTTCGGCTTTAGAGGCTTTAGAGAAGGCGAAGGCGACTCGCTTGGCATTGGTCACCGAGAACCAGCAGCTGTCAGATGCTGCGAAGGAAGAAGTTGCCGCCCTTCGGGAGGAGTTCCGGAAGGAGAAAGAAGAACTTGAGAAGGAATCCTCCTGGAAGATTGCTGACCTCGGCGAGCAGATAAATGGAATGCTGGTCGCCAACGAGGAGCTCCTAAAGGATAAGTCAGATTCTGACAAGCTCATACTGGCGCTGACAGCTGAGAAAAACATCCTTGCAGCCGAGGTCAAGTCCCTAAAGAAGGATCCGAAGGGGAAGCAGCAGATAAAGGGGCTGGAGGAGGAGATCGCGGATCTAAAGGACGAGCTTGACGACCTTGATCTTGACAATAGCAAGTCTGATCAAATGGCCAAGGTCACTTTTCAGGACGGCTTCTGCCTTGCTCGGCACCAAGTCCTCCAGAGGTTCCCAGATCTAGACCTCTCTTTTCTAGAGGCTCTAAACATTCCTGAGGGACCTCGGTGGGAATGGTCCAAGGTCGAACATTTGAACCTTCCTCCTTCAATCCCAGCGCCGAAGGTGGTGGAAAAGGGTGGGCAAGCAAGTGGCTCTTGGGACGCTGCGAACCCTTAGGCTATCTTAGGGCCCCTTTTCCTTCCCTTCAATTTTGTGTTCCTTCTTCGGGCACTTCTTCATTGTAAAGCAGCTTACTCTTTAATGAAGACTTTTTTGGCTAAGCCTTTTCGCAAGTTTCTTTATTTCCATTGCCCCGAATGCATTTGCTCAAGAGACTTCGGAAAACCTGCGACCAAAGAAACTTGACTAAGTGTGAAAGATCTTTCCATTGGCCGAGCCTGTTCGCTCAAGAGGCTTTTTGGAAAATCTGAAAAATTTGACTAAGTCTTTTTTGCAGGTTTTTGCATTTCCATTCTGTCCCGAACACGTTCGCTCAAGGGACTTCGGAAACCCCTTAGTCAGAATTTTTCATTTCCCCTTGTCCCGATCATGTTCGCTCAAGAGACTTAAGAAACCTTTTGCGAGATTTTTTGTTTTCCATTTTTCCCGAGCGTGATGGCTCAAGGGACTTCGGAAAGTCGTATCTGCGTTTGTGGCGAGCACCGCTGAGAGATTTTCAATCTTTCCCGACCGTGATGGCTCAAGGGACTTCGGAAAGTCATATCTGAGCTTGTGGCGAGCATTTTTGCGGAATCCTGTACAATTCTACTCTTAAGAAATTTTCTCGAGACGCCTCTGTACTTGGAATATTTTTCGTACAGTATGATTCCTTCGCTTTAGGCGTAGAATTTTCTCAAGGCGTCTGAGTGCCATGTGTTTTTGAATTCTACGCCTTCGGCATCGCCAAGTTTGTACACGCCTTTTCGTACTTCGGCGAGGACCAGATAAGGTCCTTCCCAGTTTGAGCGAAGTACTCCGTGGGATGGCTTTCGGGGCGCAAAGTCAGCCTTTCGGAGAACGAGGTCTCCTTTCTTGATTTCTTTTGTCCTGGCCCGTAAGTTTATAGCCGCGACCACTCTTTGCTGAAAAGCTTTTCTCCTCAGCTCGGCTATTTCTCTGTGTTCGCCGACGAAGTCGAGCTTGGTTCTGAGGCCGAGGTCGTTTCCGCCTTCATCAAATACTCGCACCCGTACTGAAGGTTGAACTATCTCTATTGGGATAATAGCCTCTGTTCCGAAGACGAGTGAGAAGGGAATCTCCCCGGTGGCTCTTCGGGGCGTCGTTCGGTAACTCCATAACACACTTTGGAGTTCTCCTGGCCATTTTCCTTTTGCTTCCCCTAGTCTTTTCTTCAGGCCATCTTTTATGGTCCTGTTAGATACTTCCACCTGCCCATTGCTTTGGGGGTGAGCTACTGGGGCGAAGTGCATTTTTATTCCGAGGTCGCTGATAAATTCCTGGAATCCTTTGTCTATGAATCGGGATCCATTATCAGCCACTAGTACCCTCGGTATGCCGAATTTGCATACTACGTTCTTTCATACAAACTTTTGCACTTCTTTTGCCGAGATAGTTGCTAATGGTTCTGCCTCGACCCATTTGGAGAAATAGTCTACTGCTACCACGCAGAATTTCACGCCTCCGGGCGCTGAGGGGAGTGGCCCAATAAGGTCTATGCCCTAGACTGCGAAGGGCCAAGGATAGTCAGCCGAGGATACCATTTCCGAGGGTGCCCTTTGGATGTTCGCGTGTTTCTGGCAACTACCACATTTTCGGACGAACTGCCTTACATCCTTTCTCAGGGTAGGCCAGAAGTATCCTTGGCGAAGTATCACCGCCGCAAGGGCATCAGTTCCAATATGTGAACCACACATGCCTTCGTGGACCTCTTCAAGGACCATTTCAGTATCCTCTTCATCCACGCATCTTTGCAGCGGGTTTGCATATCCCTATCGGTATAATTCTTCACCAATCAGGAAGAATCAGCCTGAGCGTCTTCGCACTTTTGCAACGTCGCCGGGGTCTTCGGGGAACACATTTTCTGCGAGGTATCTTTTTATGAGATCTTTCCATCCCTTTCCCGAGGTCGCTATGCTTAGCACTGAGATGCTCGGGTGATCTAGCACCTCGGTGTATGTCTTTGACTTCGCCAAGCAATCTGCCTTAGTGTTTTTCCGCCGAGGTACATTTTCGATCCGTACGGCGTTAAACTCTTGGATGAGTTTTGCTACCAGCTCGTGGTATTTTGCCAAGATTGGGTCCTTCGCCCCATAATCTCCTGCCGTCTGCCGGACTACCAACTGGGAATCGCTGTGAGCCTTTAAGTTTCTCACGCCAATCCTTCTGGCCAAGCGTAATCCCGCTATGAGGGCTTCATACTCAGCCACATTGTTAGTGACGCTGAAGCTGAACTTGATAGCCTTCATTACCTCCAGGCCTTCGGGTCCTCTGATAATTACTCCAGCTCCCTGGTGTTCGGACCCCAAGGCTCCGTCAACATGCAAGGTCCATTCTGGCTCACCCTTGTTCGGATCTTGGTGGCTGTCCTCAGTGGTGGGTATTTCGGCAATAAAATCTGCCAGTGCTTGAGCTTTTATGGCCTTCCGAGGCTCATATATGATTTCGTGTTCGCCAAGCTCTATGCACCACTTGGAGAGCCTTCCCGAGTGATCAACTTTTTTCATAACATCCCGTAGGGGTAGACTACTTCGGACGATGATGGGGTGAGCCTGAAAGTACGGTCGCAGCCTTCTCCCTGCAAGCACCAAGGCGAATATAGCTTTTTGAAGCAGAGGGTACCTGATTTCGGCGCCATGCAGGGATTTGCTGACGTAGTAGACTGGCCAGTGCTTTGGTCCTTCTTCTTTTACGAGGACCGAGCTTACAGCTTTCTCCGTGACGGCGAGGTACAATACGAGGGGCTCTCCCTCCCGAGGTTGTCGCAGAGTCGGCAGGCTGGCCAAGTAGACTTTGAGTTCTTCCCAGGCCTTTTGGCAATCTTCGTCCCAAGGATGATCATTCTTTCCGAGGTTGCCTTCCATTTTTGCTGCCTTTGTGAGGATTTTGAAGAAAGGTCGACACCTATCTCCGTACCTGGAAATAAACCTGCTCAGGGAGGTTATTCTTCCGGTGAGCCTCTGAACGTCTTTAACTATGGCCGGAGTTCGGAACTCAAGCAGCGCCTTAATCTTCTCGGGGTTAGCGTCAATACCTCTTTCGGATACCATGTACCCAAGGAATTTTCCCGAGGTTACCCCGAAGATGCACTTTTCAGGATTGAGCTGAATTCCGAAGGCTCTGAGTTTTTGGAAGGTTTCCTCTAGATCTGCAATGTGGTAGCCAGGCAGCTTGCTCTTGACTATCATATCATCAACATACACCTCCATGTTTCTCCCCATTTGGTCTTTAAAGACCTTGTTCATCAACCTTTGGTAGGTGCCTCCTGCATTTTTGAGCCCGAAGGGCATCCTGATATAGCAGTATGTTCCTCCCTCAGTGATGAAGGCCATTTTTTCTTCATCTTCCGGGTCCATCCTTATTTGATGGTAGCCACTGAAGGCGTCTAGGAAACTTAGGAGCCCATATTCGGCAGTTGAATCTACCAGTTGATCTATTGGCGGCAGAGGGTATGAGTCTTTTGGGCAAGCATCGTTCAAGTTTCTGAAGTCGATGCACATCCGGAGTTTGCTGCTACCTTCTTTTGTGGCAATGACCACGTTGCTTAACCACTCGGGGTACTCCACCTCCCTGATAACATTGGCGTCTAATAGACGCTGGACCTCGATTTTGACAAAGTTGCTCTTGTGGGCTGAGATGCTTCGTTTCTTTTGCCGGACAGGTTTTGCTCCCGGGCTTACTTTGAGGCTGTGCTGTATTATGCCAGGGTTTACCCCTGGCATATCTTTCGGCGAGTAGGCAAACAGATCTTTATTTTTCAGCAGAAAGGATACAAGGTTTTCCTTATCACCTTCGGCCAAGCTCTTCCCTATTCGGGTAGATTGTCCTGGGATAAGTTCTACTGCTTCCATTTCTGCGTTTGCGAGATCTTCTTCTTTGCCTTTTTCTGACGCCTTTGCCTCCATTGTTTGTGCGAAGTTGCTCGCCGAAGCCTTTCGTGCTTTCACAAACACTTTTCTTACCTCGGCTTGGTCTATGAAGATCTCTGCATCTCCATCCTTGGTGGCGAATGTGACAGTCAAGTACTTCACATTAGGGCGAATGTGCAGGTTTCCCTGTGTCTGCCTTCCAAGGATGGCGTTGTACGAGGACGGGACGTTCATGATGATGAACCTTGCCATTGTGGAGGCGTACAGCTCAGCTGCTCCATCTACCGAAGTCCCTCTCATCATTAGTGGGAGGTCGATCCATCCGAGAACGGGCAGTTCGGATGGTCCCACCCCGAAGGTTGGTGAGGTGACTGGCTTAAGCTCGCTGCTGGAGATGCCCAAGCTCAGCAGTAGGTGTGAGAATAAGACGTCAGCATTTGATCCATCATCAAGTAGCACCCTCTTGACGTCCCAGTTTCCTATCCTTGCCATGATCAGCAGCGGATCGTCGTGGGGGAAGACGACAGTTGATCCATCTTTGCGGGCCAACTTTTTTGCTGGATTTTGGTATTCCATGACTGCAATTTCTCTGGCCTTTCGCTTTCTTTCCGAGGATGGGAGCCCCGTGGTGATTGTTTGGATAACCCCTGTCGGAGGTGGAGGGCGCCTTTTTGGACTTCGGTTTCTCCGCCTGTCAGAGTCATAGTCCTCATCTTCGGCCCTTTCTTCCTCCATTTTTCTACCTTTCAGGGATGGCATCCGCAGGTATTTCCGAAGTTGGCCCTGCTTTATCAGCAACTCTATGTACTTCTTCAGCTGGAAGCAGTCTTCGGTGTCATGACCGTGGTCGCGATGAAACTGGCAGAACTTCTTTGCATTCTTCTTATTATCGGCGGTCATGGCCCTTGGTCGCCGAATCTGCGTCCCTTGCCTTTCCAGCGCCATGAGGATGTTGGTCCGTGTAGTGCTCAGTGGTGTGAAACTTTGGGGTTTCCTTCCACGCATCCTCCAAGGTCGTCCCGCCTGTTCGGTCGGATGCCGAGCTTGTTGATTGGACCCTTCTGCGCGGTGGTGATTGGACTTTGGCCCAGCCATTCTTAGTTCCTCGGCGGTCATGTGCTGTTCTGCCCTTCGGTAAAATTCTCCGAGGGTCTCCGGGGGGTCCTTTGAGAACTCGTAGAACAGCTGTGAGTCTCGCCGAAGGCCCCGTGTCATGGCAAGAATGCGGACTTTGGGCCGAAAGTCGGGGACGCTAAGAGCTTCCCTGTTGAATCTTTCGACATAGTCTCGGATGGTTTCTCCGTTCCTCTGCTCTATGTCAAACATCTGGACAGGCATCTTCGCCGTAGGTCGACTCCCAATGAATTGCTGCGTGAAGGCCGTGGACAACTCCTGGAACTCAGTGATGGTCCCTGAAGGCAATGAATTGTACCATGCAGTTGCTGGCCCTGTGAGGGTGACTTCGAAGCACTTGCACATGGTAGCGTTATCAGCACCGTGCATTATCATGCTGCGTCTGTACTTCGTCAGATGGGCCTGTGGATCAGTACGGCCATCATAAATCTCCAACCGAGGTACTCTGAAGTCACCTGGCATGGCTGCCTCGGCCACGGTCCGGGTGAACGGGGACCCATCTTCGCAGAAGGCTCCCGCGAGCCTGTCCCAAACGGGTTTTCTGGCCATTTGTTTCTCCACCCTATCTAACCGTGCTAATATCCTCTCTATAAGCACGGTGGCACTAGGCCCTTCTTCAGGGAACAGAGATCGTCGGCGCCTCTTCGGGGAGCGAGTTCGGCGCTGAGGGGATACGGACCTCACTTCAGGCGACGAACTCCTTTGCCGTGAGACTTTCGGTCGTTTGGACCCTGTTTGTCCCACAGGCCGTTTCTCGAGGGGTATATTTTCTATGGAGGATTCTTCGCGCTGGTCTCCGCTTCCCGAACTACGATGAGTAGACTTGGGGCTTCTCTCCCGAGGGCATGCTGGTGAGGGAGGCCTCTGGGCTTGCGTTTGCTATGGCCATCTTCGGTCGATCTGCTGTGTCATTTCAGACACGACCGAACGCTGAAAGTCCCTCAGGAAGCTCATGGTGATCACCAGAGGGCGATCTTCCTCAGACGCAGAAGTCCCTGGGAGTGTTTGCTCAGCAGCCGGTTGTGTCTCAGGCGCGGACGGAGACCTCGGGAGTCCCTTGTCCTTAGAACGCCGAGTTTCAACGAAGGCAATCTCAGAGCGGGTTCCCACAGATGGCGCCAAATGATGGCCATGGGCCTCATCGTTTAGAGTCATGGTGACTGTTGGAGAGACTTCTAGGAGGAAGAACGCCTGGAGGATGGTGCGCCCAAGGGAGAGTACCTGAGATGCTCAGAAAAAGTGGGTTAGGAGGCCCCCGGAATGTGTTTCCGGGGGGGGAGCCTCCGACGCCCAAGTCAGTGGTGGCTGAGAAAAGGCAGAGGAAATAGCACAAAGGGGCTGAAGAGTCTTGCCTGGTGATTTTCTCAGAGTCTGGGACTCAGACCTTTTGCCAACCAACCTCCTGCCAAGTATTTATTTCCTGGTATTTATAGGAGTGCCTAGCCCGTTCAGATCGCGACACGTGTTCGGTCGGATGTTTCCTGAATTTCTGGGCGTAGGGTACAGATAGTTGGTAGCAGGTTGCATTGAGCCTTGTGCTGAGATGGGCCATGATGTGATTCTAATGGCGTCAGCGTGTCAGAGCGCCTTTTGAGGCGGCTTATGACGTATGTGAAAGGACGTGTCAGAGGCTTCCTTAAATGCTTCCTTAAATGCTCCTGCCGTACTCCCGAGGTCCCTGGGCGAGGTCATCCTTTGGTACGGACAACGCCTCTTCGGAAAACACACACCCAGTTCGGGGGTTCCCAGCTTCAGGGAGTTCCACCTTTGGGGAGATCATGTTCGGCCCGCAATAGCTGGTGCCTCTTTTCCGAAGGCGATCTGTTTGCAACCTCGGGGGGCTAGTAGTGTCCTCAAGTTTCCTGGCGTGCCGGGCTCGGAGCTCTTCGGCTATCTCCCGAGGTGTATGATGCCATTTTCACTCGGGTATCGCCAGTCTCTTTTGGCCATTCTTGTGGCAGGGAGTTCGGCCAGATAGAGGCGATAGCCTTTGGCTATCACTCGGTATGCCAAATCTACATACAATGTTCTTCTATACGAACTTTTGCATATCTTTTGCCGAGATAGTCGCCAAAGGTTCCGCCTCGACCCATTTAGAGAAATAGTCTACTGCAACTACGCAGAACTTTACGCCTCCAGGCGCTGTTGGGAGCGGCCCAATGAGGTCTATGCCCCAAACTGCAAAGGGCTAGGGATAATCAGCCAAAGTTACCATTTCCGAGGGTGTCCTCTGGATACTCGCGTGTCTTTGGCAATTACCACATTTCCGGACGAACTGCCTAGCGTCCTTTCTTAGAGTAGGCCAAAAGTATCCTTGCTGAAGTATTACTGCTGCGAGGGTGTCAGTTCCAATGTGCGAACCACAAGCACCTTCGTGAACTTCTTCGAGGATCATTTCAGTATCCTCTTCGCCAACACACCTCTGCAATGGATTTGCATATCCCTGCCGATATAATTCTTCGCCAATGAGGAAAAATCGACCGGAGCGTCTTCGAACTTTTGCAGCTTCGTGGGGTTCTTCGGGGAGCGCATTGGTTGCGAGATATCTTTTTATTGGGTCTTTCTAGCCTTTTCCCGAAGTTACTATGCTCAGCACTGTGATGCTCAGTTGATTTAGCACCTCGGTGCATGTTTTTGATTTTGCCAAGTAGTCTGCTTCAGTGTTATCTCGGCGAGGTACGTTTTCGATTCATACGGTGTCGAACTCTCGAATGAGCTCTGCTACCAGTTCATGGTATTTTGCCAAGGTCGGGTCCTTCGCCCCATAATCCCCTACTGTTTGCTGAACTACCAGCTGGGAATCGCTGTAGGCTTTTAAGTTTCTTACACCAATTTTCCTGGCTAGGCGCAATCCTGCTATGAGGGCTTCATACTCGGCGACATTATTGGTGACGTTGAAGCTGAACTTGATGGCCTTCATTACTTCTAGACCTTCGGGACCTCTGATAATTACCCCAGCGCCCTGGTGTTCGGACCCCGAGGCTCCATCAACATACAAAGTCCATTCTGGTCCACCTTCGCTGGGCTCCGGATGGCTGTCCTCGGCGATGGGCACTTCGGCAATGAAGTCTGCCAGGGCCTGAGCTTTTATGGCTTTCCGAGGTTCATAAGTAATATCGTGTTCGCCAAGCTCTATGCACCATTTGGAGAGCCTTCCTGAATGATCAACTTTTCTCATGACATCCCGCAGGGGTAGACTGCTTCGGACGATGATAGGGTGAGCCTGAAAATATGGTCGCAGCCTCCTTCTTGCTAGCACCAAGGTATATATAGCTTTTTGCAGCAAAGGATACCTGACTTCGGCGTCGTGCAGCGACTTGCTTACATAATAGAACGGCCATTGCTTCGGCCCTTCCTCTTTTACGAGAACCGAGCTTACTGTTTTTTCTGTGACGGCGAGGTATAATACGAGGGGCTCTCCCTCGCGAGGCTGTCGCAAAGTGGGCAGACGTGCTAAGTAGATTTTGAGTTCTTCCCAAGCCTTTTGGCAGTCTTCGTTCCAAGGATGATCGTCACTTCCGAGGTTGCCCTCCTTTTTTGCTGCCTTAGTGAGGACTTTGAAGAATGCTCGGCACCGATCTCCATATCTGGAAATAAACCTACTAAGAGAGGTTATCCTTCCAGTGAGTCTCTGCACATCTTTTATTGTGACGGGAGTTCGGAATTCGAGTAGAGCCCTGATTTTTTCCGGGTTAGCATCAATGCCTCTTTCTGATACCATGTACCCAAGAAACTTTCCCGAGGTCACTCCAAAGATGCACTTTTCGGGATTAAGGCGGATCCCGAAGGTTCTGAGCTGGTGGAAAGTTTCCTTTAGATCTGCGACATGGTCGTTAGACAGCTTGCTCTTGACTATCATGTCATCGACGTAAACTTCCATATTTCTCCTTATTTGGTCACTGAAGACCTTACTCATCAACCTCTGGTAAGTGGCTCTTGCATTTTTTAGCCCAAAGGGCATCCTGATGTAACAATATGTTCCACCCTCGGTGATGAAGGCGGTTTTTTCCTCATCTTCGGGGTCCATCCTTATTTGATGATACCCACTGAAAGCGTCAAGGAAAGTTAGGAGCCTGTATTCGGCAGTTGAGTCTACCAATCGGTCTATTGGGGGGAGAGGGTATGAATCCTTTGGGCAAGCATCGTTCAAGTTTCTGAAGTCGATGCACATCCGGAGCTTACTGGTCCCTTCTTTTGTAGCAATAACCACATTGCTCAACCATTTGGGGTACTTGACCTCCTTGATTACATCAGCGTCCAATAAGCGCTGGACTTCGGTTTTGACGAAGTCATTTTTGTGGGCCGAAATGCCCCGTTTCTTTTGCCGGACAGGTTTTGCTTCCGGGCTTACTTTAAGCCTGTGCCATACTATGCGAGGACTTACCCCCGGCATATCTTTCGGCGAGTAGGCAAACAAGTCTTTATTCATCAGTAGAAAGGATACAAGTTTTTTCTTGTCACCTTCGGCCAAATTTTTCCCTATTTAGGTACTTCGGCCTGGGACAAGTTCTACTTCTTCCATCTCTACCTTCGCGGAATCTTCTGCCTCGCCCTTTTTTGGCTTTAAAGCCTCTGCCTCTACAGCTTGTGCGAAGTTGTTTGCTGGAGCTTTTCGCGCTTTGATGAACACCTTCCTTACTTCGCCCTGATCAATGAATATTTCCGCATCTCCATCCTTGGTGGCAAAAGTGAGAGTCAAGTATCTTACATCAGGGAGAATGTGTAGATTTCCCTGTGTTTGTCTCCCAAGGATGGCGTTGTATGATGAAGGGACATCCATAACAATGAACCTTGTCGTTGTGGAGGCGAATAACTCGGTTGTCCAATCAACCGAAGTCCCTTTCATCATTAGGGGAATATCAATCCACCCGAGGACAAGCAATTCGGATGGTCCTACCCCGAAGGTGGGTGAAGTGACGGGCTTGAGGTCGCTGTTGGATATGCCCAAGTTCGGCAATAAATGTGAGAACAAGATGTTTGCGTTTGATCCATCGTCAAGCAAGTCTCTCTTAACGTCCCAGTTTCCTATCCTCACCATGACCAACAGCGGGTCGTCATGGGGAAAAACAACGGTGGAACCATCCTTGCGGGCCAGCTTCTTCGTCGAGCTCTGATATTCCATGACTGATATTTCTCTGGCCTTCCTCTTCCTTTCCGAGGATGGGAGTCCTGTTGTGATTGTTTGTATTATCCCCGCCGGAGGTGGAGGGCACCTCTTCAGACTTCGGTTCCTCCGTCTGTCGGAGTCATAATCTTCGTAATCTGCCTTTCCTTCCTCCTCTTTCCTCCCCTTCGGGGAAGGCATTCGCAGATAGCGTCGAAGTTGGCCTAGTTTTATTAGCGACTTTATGTACTTCTTCAATTGGAAGCAGTCTTCGGTGTCATGGCTGTGGTCGCGGTGAAACTGGCAGAACTTCTTCATATTTTTCTTATTATCAGCGGTCATGGCCCTTGGCCGCTGGATTTGGGTTCCCTGCCTTTCCATTGTCATAAGGATGTTGGTCCATGTGGTGTTCAGGGGCGTAAAGCTTGGGAGTTTCCTTCCCCGCACTCTTCGAGGTCGGCCTGCTTGGTTAGCCGAACACTGTAGTTGGTGGCTGGACCCTTCGGCACGGGCGTGCTCGGACTTCGGTCCAGCCATCCTCAGCTTTTTGGCTGTCATATGCTGCTCGGCCCTTCGGTAAAACTCGCCAAACGTGTCCAGAGGGTCTTTGGAAAATTCATAAAAGAGCTGTGAGTCCCTCCGAAGGCCCCGTGTCATGGCGAGGATGCGTATTTAGGGCCGAAAGTCTGGGACACTCAAGGCTTCTCTGTTAAACCTTTCGACATAGTCGCGGATGGTTTCTCCGTTCCTCTGCGCTATGTCGAACATCTGGACAGGCATCTTCGCCGTCGGTGACTTCCAATGAATTGCTGCGTGAAGGTTGTAGATAACTCCTGGAACTCCCTGATGGTTCCTGGGGCCAATGAATTGTACCACGCAGTTGCTGGTCCTGTGAGGGTGACCTCAAAACATTTGCACAAGGTAGCATCGTCTGCACCGTGCATCATCATGCTGTGTCTGTACTTGGTCAGATGAGCCTGTGGATCAGTCTGGGCATCATAACTTTCCAGCCGAGGCACTCAGAAGTCACCTAGTATGGCTGCCTCTACTATAGTTCGGGTGAACGGGGACTCATCCCCACAAAAGGTTTCAGACAGCCTGGCCCAGACCGGCTTGCGAGCTACTTGTTTTTCTACTCTGTCCAACCTCGCTAATATTTTCTCCATAAGGATCGTGGCACTAGGTTCTTCTTCTGGGAAGGGAGATTGTCGGCGCCTCTTCGGGGAATGACTTCGGCGCAGAATGGATGGAGACTTCGCCTCAAGTGATGAGCTCTTTTGGTGTGGGATCTTGGGTCGCTTGGACCCAGCCCGTCCTGTAAGCCGTGCCCCGAGGGCCATATTTTCTGTTGAAGACTCCTCACGTGGGTCCCCGTCTCCCGAACTACGATGGACTGGTTTGGGGCTTCCTTCCCGAGGGCGTGCAAGCAAGGGAGGCCTTTGGGCCTGAGTTTGTTGTGGCCACCTTCGGTCTATCTGCTGTGTCATTTTAGCCACAACAGAACGTGAAAGTCGCGTAAAAAGCTCATGGTTATGACCAGAGAGCGCTCTTCCTCAGGCGTGGAAGTCCCTGGATGGGTTTGCTCAGTAGCCGGTTGAATTTCAGGCGCGGACGGGGACCTCGGAAGTCCCTTGTCCTTCGAACGCCGAGTTTTAACAATGGCGACCTGAGGGTAAATTCCCACAGACGACGCCAAATGATGCCCAGAGGCATCTTCGTTGGAAGACATCGTGACTTCGGGAGGGACTTCCTGAGAGGGAGAACGTCTGGAACCTAGATTTCCCAGGGGAGTGTGCCTGTAAAACTCACAAAAAAGGGTTAGGAGGTCCCCGGGATGTTTTTCCAGGGAGGAGCCTCCGACGCCCAAGTCAGTGCCCTGAGAGGTGAAAGAAGGGGAGCACTAAGAGGTTTAGTCGCCTTGCCTGTTTGTACTTTCTCAGGGGGAGAAGGTCGGATTCCGAGGGGTCCCTTTGCCATGGCCTGTTTCCTGGTATTTATAGGAGTTCCCAGCCCGTTCAGATTATGACATGTGTTCGGTCAAGTGTTCTCTGTGTTTCCGGGCGTAAGGGACAAGTAGTAGTTTGCAGGCTCCTTGAGCCTTGAGCCGAGACAGGTTGTGACAAGACCTGGACGGCGTTGGCGTGTCAGACCACCATTTGGGGCGGTGTGTAGCGCCTGTGGGCGACATGTCAGAGGCTCCTTAAATGCTCATGCCGTACTCCCGAGGTCCTCTGGGCGAGGTCGTTCTTTGGTACGGATGACCTTCTTCGGTAGTCATGCTTTGTAGTTCGGGAAGTCCCCTAGTTCGAGGGTTCCGCCTTCAGGGAAGCTCTCTCCTGCTTACAATAGCTGGTTCTTTATCCCCGAAGGCGATCCGCTTGGTCCCTCGAGGGAGCCGGCGATACCTTTGAAAACGCCTAGCGTATTCAGCCGAAGTCCAGCCTTCGTGTATCTGACTTCGCTCCTTTCGAGGTCAACGATAGTGCCTCTTTCGGATGACGCTAGGTTTCCCGACCATGTTTTCCTCAGGAAGTATGTACTGAGAAAGGCGATAGTCCTTCGGCTATCAACAGGTGAGGGAGGGGAAAGAGAAAAAGGTGATAAAAAATTTTAAAATGCAATAAATATTTTTAAAAAGTAAAAAAAAAAAATTAAAAGTGAAATTTCTTTTAAAAAAGCGATTAAATGTAAAAAAAAAAGTGATAAATGTTAAAAAATTGGTAAATTTTTTTAAAAAGCTATTAAAAAGATATAAAAAAATTAAAAAATTGAAATATTTTTCAAAAAAAGCGATTAAACTAAAAAAAGCAATAAAAAAGCGATAAATTTTTAAAAAATTATCTGTATAAAAAATATTAATTGCTGAATAATATACTTAACAAAATACTTTTTTGTACATATGTCGATGATTCTCAAAATATAAAATCTATGTATATTGATGAACTTAGAAAAAAAATATTTCTTACATTTTAAAATTTTTATCACTTTTTTTATTTTTAATCACTTTTTAAAAATATTTTCCATTTTTTAACATTTATAACGTTTGTTTATATTTTATCATTTTTTTATATTTAATCACTTTTTGTAGTTTTTAGCACTTTTTATTTATTTAATTGATTTTCTAAAAAAAATGTTTGTTTTTTTTAGTTTTTTTATCACTTTTTTTATTTAATCAATTTTCTAAATTATTTATTGGATTTTAAAATAATTTATCACTTTTTCAGTTTTTATTTTCCTTTTAAAAATATTTACCAATTTTTTCACATTTATCACATTTTCTTTATTTTATCATTTTTTTAAACATTTAATCGCCTTTTTTGAAAATTTTATCACTTTTTTTTACATTTAATCGCTTTTTCTTACATTTTATCGCTGAAGTTACGTTCGTTGTGACCGGGTCACATTGAAGGTACCTTAGATGTGACCGGGTCACTTTGTAGGTAACCTAAAAATGTGACCGGGTTACGTGGAAAGTACCTTCGTTATGACCGGGTCACGTTGAAGGTAACCTAAAAATATGACCGGGTCACCTCGAAGGTACCTTCGTTGTGACCGGGTCACTTTGAATGTAACCTAAAAATGTGACCGGGTCATGTTGAAGGTACCTTCGTTCTGAGCAGGTTACTTTGAAGCTAACCTAAATATGTGACCGGGTCACGTTGAAGGTAACCTAAAAATGTGACCGGGTCACGTCGAAGGTACCTTCGTTGTAACCGGGTCACGTTGAAGGTAACCTAAAACTGTGACCGGGTCACGTCGAAGGTACCTTCGTTGTGACCGGGTCAAGTTCAAGGTAACCTAAAAATGTGACCAGGTCACATGGAAGGCACCTTCATTGTGACTGGGTCACTTTCAAGGTAACCTAAAAATGTGACCGGGTCACGTGGAAGGTACCTTCATTGTGACCGGGTCACGTTGAAGCTAACCTGAAAATGTGACCGGGTCACATGGAACGTACCTTCGTTATGACCGGGTCACTTTGAAGGTAACCTAAAATCTGACCGGGTCACGTTGAAGGTACCTTCGTTGTGATCAGGTCAATTTGAAGGTAACCTAAATATGTAACCGGGTCACGTTTTAGGTACCTTCGTTGTGACCAGGTCACGTTGAAGGTAACCTAAAAATGTGACCGGGTCACCTTGAAGGTACCTTCGTTGTGACCGGGTCACTTTGAAGGTAACCTAAAAATGTGACCGGGTCACATGGAAGGTACCTTCGTTGTGACCAGGTCACTTTGAAGGTAACCTAAAAATGTGACCGGGTCACGTTGAACGTACCTTCGTTGTGACCGGGTCACTTTGAAGGTAACCTAAATATGTGACGGGGTCACGTTGAATGTACCTTCGATGTGACCGGGTAACGTTGAAGGTAACCTAAAAATGTGACCGGGTCACGTGGAAAGTACCTTCATTGTGACCGGGTCACTTTGAAGGTAACATAAAAATGTGACCGGGTCACTTTGAAGGTAACATAAAAATGTGATCAGGTCACGTTGAAGGTACCTTCGTTGTGACCGGGTCACTTTGTAGGTAACCTAAATATGTGACCGGGTCACGTTGAAGGTACCTTCGTTGTAACCGGGTCACGTTGAAGGTAACCTAAAAATGTGACCGGGTCACGTGGAAGGTACCTTTGTTGTGACCGGGTCACGTTTAAGGTAACCTTCGATGTGACCCGGCCACAATTTTAGGTTACCTTCAATCTGAGTCGGTCACAACGAAGGTACCTTCGATATGACCTGCTCACATTTTTAGGTTACCTTAAACGTGACCCGGTCACAACGAAGGTACCTTCGAGGTGACCCAGTCACGTTTTTTAGCTTACTTTCAAAGTGACCCGGTCACAACAAAGGTACATTCGAGGTGACCCGGTCACTTTTTTAGGTTACCTTCAAAGTGACCCGGTCACAAGGAAGGTACCTTCCACGTGACCCGGTCACTTTTCTAGGTTACCTTCCACGTGACCCGGTCACTTTTTTAGGTTACCTTCAAAGTGACCCAGTTACAACGAAGGTACCTTCCATGTGACTTTTTAGGTTACCTTCAGAGTGACCCGGTTACAACGAAGTTACCTTCCATGTGATCGGTCACATTTTTACATTTTTAAAAAGAATGATTTAAAAAAAAAGTGGTTTAAAAAAAAAGTGAAATTGTTTTAAAAAAAAGTGAAATTTTTTTCAAAAAAATGATTAAATATATAAAAGAAGTGATAAAATATATAAAAAAAGTGATAAATGTAAAAAGGTGATAAAACACTTAAAAAAAGTGAAATATTTTTTAAAAAGTGATTAAAAGAAAATCGAAATTTTTTTCAAAAAAAGCGATTAAAAAAAATGTGAATTTTTTTTTTCAAAAAAGCGATTAAATATATAAAAAAAAGTGATAAAATATTAAAAAAACTGATAAATGTAAAAAAATTGGTAAATATTTTTAAAACGCTATTAAAAACCAAAAAAAGTGATAAATAATTCTACAATGGAATAAATAATTTTAAAAAATGATTAAATTAAAAAAAAGTGATAAGAAACTAAAAAAATGTGAAATTTTTTAAAAAAAGTGACTAAATAAATAAGAAAGCGATTAAAACTATCTAACAAAAAGCAAAAATATATTCAAAAAAGTGATTAAATATAAAAAAAGTGATAATATATATATATATATATATATATATATAAGTGATAAATGTTAAAAAATTACTAAATATTTTAAAAAGCTATTAAAAACAAAAAAAATGATAAATAATTCTAAAATGCAATAAATAATTTAAACAAATGATTAAAAAAACAGTGTTTACCCTTTTTAAATAATTTTGATGATACCGTGCGTTTCGTTTGTTTCCTCTTTTAGTTTCTACGGTCCAGAGACTCTAGACTCCAGAGCTCTCCTGAATTGCGAATCTAGGAGACTAGGAGTACGTTGTACACCGACCCGGAGGGGAGGCAATCGCCAATTGAGATTTCCGAGGAAGAAGGCAACCGAACCGCTAGTGTCCGCCGGCCGGCCACCCCCACCTGGCGCCTTCGAGACTTGGACTCTTTAGTCTTCGCTCTTCAGACTTCAAGCAATCAGGCTGTCAGCGTCTTCGGAGATCTGATTTTCCAATTACACGATTCCACTCCAGTGAGTGAATATGAAGGTCTAAACTGAGGTACCTTCGTGTATCTTCTACTTCTCGAGTACTAGTCGAGTCTCGACATTGTATATTTGACACTACAAATTCAAATTTAATGTATTCATTATATTGTAAAATTATTGATTTCGTTTAATTGATTTGTTAAATTGATTTTTGTAAGAGTGAAGAGATTGATTGTTATTGCTGTTGCCTATTGCAGGGCCCTGTTGGTGTTGCCGTGTTGGGTTTTGGGTTAGAGGTCCCCCAAATCCAATTCACTTTTTCCATTGCTTGACTGCTCGTCTTTGGTCTACAATTTATTTCGGTGCTCCGATTTTCCAGCCTTCCAGGTAAGTGAAGCAGCTTGTCTCAACGGTTTTATTATTCATTACATTGAATTGATTTAGTTAGTTGCTTTGTTGAAGAGGGAAGAGAAGAGTTGATTGTTGTTCATTGTTGATTTGTTGTTGGGTTAGACTAGAGTTCGTCAGTTAAAGCTTATGAGTAGTGACTATATTAGTTGGTACTTTGTACGTGTTGAATTGTTCTAAGTGACTTAAAATTCATTTTAAGAGGAATAGTTTGGGCGCTCTAGGTTGATAACAACATCATTTCATTTAATTGAAATTACAAAATATTTACAAATAACAAAGCAGTAGCACTAAATTTAGGACAGATATTTGTTAGTAATTGTCTGAAAGAGCATGACGTTTACTTTTGAAGGTAGACAGAAAATTGGCCAGCTGCAAAACCGTGGCAAGCAACTCAAATACTGTACTGGAGTGTTTAAAATGGAGGGAGATGACCAATCAAAGGAGTCACATGGTTGGAAAGCTTCAAATAGGCATTCTTTGAAGCGAATAACAGGTTCATGTAAGTTTTGTTGTATATTATGTGAACTTTGGTATGACCATTTAATGGATATGGTAGTGATTGAAAATATTTCCACTATTTTAACATAGTAGCAGGGAAAGGGCAAGATTTGAGGAAACTCATGGCTGTCCCATGACGCGAGATGTAAGTCTGAAGATTATTCAGAATCTTTCATATGGTGTAAGTACTGTTTGAATATGGATAAGGAGATGCATTTTTATAAATTGCAGGAGTGGACGAATATGAGTAAGCGGTGGAAATCTGAAGCTGATGAGCAGAGGGAAAGATTGGCTGAGTCTAAATGTAGTATTAAGGCCACGGTGGTAGAAGATGGTTGCTGGAATATATCATGTCGGCCTAGGTGCTTTAATAAGCATGTTAAAGGGTTGAGTGAAGAGCAGAAAAGGCTGGCGTATGAAACTGGACTGAGGAGCTTATTAGAGAACCAAGTATAGAACTTGAAGACTGATCTCATATGTTGGCTTGTGCGATCATGTGAGTTGGGAAGCATGACCCTGTGTGTTTATGGTAAGAAATTTCACATTACTGCGGCTGATGTAACGGTTGTTATGGGAGCATCTGATGGATCGAAAAAGTTTGATCTAAAGAAGAAATCAACTTTGGTGCATAAATACTGTAAGTATGTGAGTCAGCACTGGGTGATTGATGAGAACGGAATCTCTGAAAAGTTGACAGGATCCAGTGGTGTTGAATTCAAACGCTTGTACATACTTTTAGCCTTGGCAACAGTATTATGTCCATCTAGTCGAAAATATGTTGGATCACAGTTTGTTAATTGTGTTGAAAATGAGGAGTCATTCAATGATGGGCAGTGGGGGACATTTATTTTTCAGCAGCTTGTGCTTGGTATGAAAAAAGTGTTGCAGGATGGTGTGAAATGTCTTGGTGGGTGTGCATTATTTTTACATGTAAGTCACTTTGATCACATTAGGTACTGAAAACATATATATTATTAGTCAATTTCATAATAAAGTTATGTAATGTAAACTAAGCGAAGATAAGATGATCTTTTTATGCTTGCAATGATTCATGAGGAATAACGTTTAGGCTAGTGGTCACATATATACATTTAGACGTGTGTTGGGGGGGGTGTGACAGAACGGGGCCCTAGTGCCCCATAATCTTGTAGGCTCTTAGGGACTATGAATCCCACTAAGTTACTATTGGCTAACTATTACTTGTCAATATAAATTAAAACAATTTATATGCAACTAGTTTCTTAGCCTACTCAAATTAAGATATGCATGCTTTTGTCCTGGCAATGCAAACGAATAAACAGATCATTTGTCGAAAACACTGCTCGAGCATTTCAATTAAAACATACTTAAAACGTGCCAAGACAGTGAATTACTAGTTACTTCGACTACAAGTAATAGTTTTTGCATACAATACACTTCTAGCATGCACCCAAAAGTAACAAGATGGTTTTACATCACAATGTATCCTATTAGAGGCAACTTTCTTAGTACACAAGGTACCATGTACAAGAGACAAAAACTAACTAAGATCATCTACTTGAGCCCCACCTTGAGCTATCCAAGCTCCAAGTGCAAGCCCTTCCTTAGTTCTTGTGCACTCTTAGCCTCTACACTGTAAAGGCATAAACTTAGTTAGCACATTGCTTAAACCACAAGTAACCTAGAATCACAAGGATTCTCAAAGAAAAGTACCTGCAAAAGAAAAAGCTTAGGCCTCAACTATCGACTAGTGACTAGGCCCGGAGTTAGAACCTGCACAATAAACTTAAGGGAGTGAGTACTTGAAAGTACTCAGTAAGGGTCCCTTGAATACCTGCAAGAAGATAGCAGCAATCCAATATGCAACCATGGCAAACAAGCAACCAAACAAGTGAACCAACCAACAAGCAATTCAAACAACCAACAAACATATATAAGATATGCAATGCATGAATGTATGATATGAAATGTACATAACACTTGCACTTGGGACTTTCTGCACCCTAGGTGCCATAAAACTTGCCGTGAGCTCAAACGGCGAAGGTACTTGAGATACTGGCCCTCGTATCCCGGGTACTTTACCTCCCTTAAGTCCCACCTACGGGTTCTAGACTAGGTCGTCTCCCCTCTCAAACTTACCCGCCTTTACCCTTAACTTATTGCGCAAGGTAGCCATCCTATGTGGTTTAACTAGCCAAACCCTTAAGGTTTAACTTAGAGCATTCGTTGTGGCTTACTTACCAAACCAAATGGTTCGGTCGGGATCGACTTAGGTTTTTCTCTTCATTGACCATAGGTAAATGATGCTCTACTCGGCCAACAAATAGTCTAAAAACCCACTTAATCCCCTTAGTGCCCATTTAGAAGCTCCAGCACTTCAATTTTCTTAGCCACCAATTCATACTCTTTCTTAACCACACAACTTAACTACCACTTAAATAATGAATAATTCCCGACTTAGGAATGAGTTCTAGACCCAACCGAGGCTATGGAACGTCTTAGGATAGCCTAGGGATGGAAACCAAGAGTTTGAGACACTTTTAGGATGCCTGGAGCTTGGGGGCAAAATGCCTTGGCGACGCCGTTGGCGACGCGTCGCCAAAGGCATCAGTATTCGGAAACTCTTGCATTTCTCGGTGACGCGTCGCCGGTCACCAACGCTTCCAGCATTGCGCGACAGCGTGCGACCTTGCACGAAAACTGCTCAAACTTTCTCATCCCAAACTCAAATCACATGGGTCTTGTTTCTACTTCATTCCCACACAAAATACTACATTTTTATGCATTATTTGAGCTTAATTAACTTGAACCCTTACCTCAATTTAGCTACAAAGAAAGAATTGGAACATAAGCCACCTTAGCTCAACCAAGCTCCCTTTGAGTTCCACACCTAAAACCAATGTGATATGGCACCAAATACTTCAAACCAAGACCATTTCTAGCTATGGAAACAACTTAGAACCAACCCATAAAAACCCAAAGAAGCTTACCTACAAATTTTAAGTCCAAATAAGCATCAAAAAGCTAGTTGAAGCTAAAACACCAACAATGAAGCTTGAGGCTTCTTGTAAACACCCTGGGCCTTCACAAATTGATCGAGAATTGCATAAATGGGAAGCTTTGGAGCAGAAATTTTGGTGAAGAGATGAAGCTACGAAATTGGGGAAGGAAACAAATGGCAAGGGAAGTCAATCTTAACAAAAAATATACTAACTCCCCCCCTCTAAAGCATACTTCTTCCACTCTTGCCCGTTGACCCACAAGTTCTCATTTGTTCTAATTTGGTCACCCAACTCTCACTCAAAACCAACTTTCCTTTGCTCTAAAGGATGCTAAAAGCTTCTCACACTTGATTTCTTGGACACTTGAGGCACTTAAATTCTAAATGGCTTAAATAAACACTTAGTGCCACATTTTTCTCAAAACCTTCAAAGATGGTTCTAATAGCTAAGATTAACTAATGGTCTTGATTTAACTATGGGAAACCACACTTAGGAACTCCCTTACTTAGTTAAGCTTACCTTTCTTGCTTAACAAAGTGCTAACTTAAGGTACTTAATTTAAAGAAAACACTTAAACAAACTAAAAATAAATACTTACTTGGTTAAGACCTTTCTTTAACTAGGAGAGCCGTCACAGGGGGATGAACTAAAACTGAAATTTTTGTCCTATATTCTTTGTTGTAATATCATTTGTCGGTCAATTTTGGACATTGCGTTGCTGGAATGCATTTGTTTAAAGGGCTGTGATTTGAGGAAATATATATATTTTTTTATATCTTTTGTCCTTAGGAAGAATGAAGTCATCCAATTGGTTGAGTCAATTGTTGGTGACTTGTGCGGTCAAAAAATTTGTTGCTGAAATGATCTGGGTTAACATACAGTTTATATCAAATGCAACCTGTTTATTACAGGCACATTTTTGTTTTTGAGTATGGAACGTGCTATGTCTGAGAAGACAATTACATCCAATTGTTGATGTTAGAAACCAAAAGTTGATGTTATATGCCCTTTATTGTTTAACCTTAGACTTGCATACTACTTGGCCATTGATGTTTTAGGTTTTCTACAGGCATCATGTATTACTTGGAGGACAAATGGTGGATGTAAGCATTCTTCCCATAACTTATTTCACAGATAGCAAGTGTAAAGAGATTTGCAATGGCCGTGTATTAAATGAAGTTGATGAGGTTAGATACTAGTAAAATGTGAAAATATTTTCTTCTGTTATATATTGTTCCATGGTCTGAAAAGGGGCGTTTCTTCTAATAATCGGCTGGTGCTATAGGTATTTGGCGATGAAGGAAATGAATTGAAGCAGCATGAACTTCAGTCATTGAAAGGAGAGCATAGACATAAAGATGCGGATGGTACTCACGGTGTAAGAAATGGGTATAATGGTGATAGTGAAGAGTCAGATAGTCAATCTGAGGATAAAGGGACCTCACCAGTTTCAAGTGAGCAATTCGATAAGCTGGTGGCAGTTGTTGGTGCGTTGTGTTCAAAAGTGTCGGATTTAGCATCAACAGTTGAAGATGTTAAAGCAGAACAAAAGTGGCAACACCGTCAACTCACGGAAATTAATGGAAAGGTTGGGATATTGATTGAGGCGTTGAAGAGCAAGCGGGTGAAGGACACTCCTCAACCACAGAAGATGCAGAGGGAGGATACCCATGCCTCAAATGCACTGTATGTTCCGACAATGTTCTGCACCCCTAAACCAGTCAGTAGAGCCATTGAAAAAAATGTACCAGTTGATAGTGATGGAGTAGATGATGCAGCTGGGCAGTTTGATTTTCTTAATGAATTAGGTGATGACAAGCCTATGAACAGATCACCAGTTGAGAAGGATGATCAACCACCTGAAGAGGAGGTGATCTCACCAAGTGAAGGCAAAGTTTTACAAGGTAAGGGACATGCAGAGGTAGTAAATTTACATTTCCACAAACCCGATGTCACAGTTATTGATCTATTTTCCGAGTCTCAACAAAATGTTCAAGGTAAAGGCGAGGTATGTGTCCTGGGTACCTTCACCCATAGGATATGTTAGTTTAAACAATAATTTCCTTTTCAGTTAAATTTTGTAATTGTGATTCCATGTTTCAGAGGACGCGTGTGAAATGGAAGGGTGTTGATCCAATAATGGAAGACCGGCGTCAACGAATTCCTTTGCTGTCGAAGGTACAGACCTCACCATTCATTGTATATACGAAGTCTAAGAGAGGGCCGAAATGTCACCGGTTTGCTGCTGGTCCCTATGGTATTCACCATCGTCTTTCTCAACGTGAACTCCAAGTGCTTATGTATGTGTTTGGTGCATCAAACAATGACTGGTACGTGTAGTTTACCCAAATATCATATTTCTTTAATCGATGTGTGTAATAACCTAAAATTAATTTGTTTCGCCAGTGAGGTTCTTGTTCATCCAGGTGGCCCTTATCAGATTTCTCATACTGAGATGCTAACATTGAACCCTGGTCAGTGGGTGATGAATGTTATTATCAATGTGCGCGCTATAATCCTTACTCTTAGAGCTCGTGCAAAGTCATCTTCTATCAGAAATTGGTGGCTACCCATTGACTTCACTATACGTTGCGTTAGTTTTTTTACATTTTACTGTTATATGTCAATATGAACGTGTTGCATTTTGTTTAAATTTTACTATTGCCTATGTATATGAGACGGTTTGTGCTTTTTGTGTGTTTGTTTATGTCTAAATCTAGCTATTTAGGTTCGTAGTCTAAGGAAATGTTGTTTCAGTTCTATGCCAGTTCCTAACATGCCTAAAATGGGTTTCCACTAGTTTTTGGCTATGCGGTCACGCGATGATTTGCTTCACTGGGTTAAAAACCATCATGTGGAGGAGCTGTTATTTGATGACATATCAAACTGTGATAAGGTGTGTATCAAAATTTTTGCATATTGAAATGCAGAATAACTTTAGAAGGTTATTTAGTCCAGTTACTGTAAGCTTAACGCTAGAATTGGATTAGATACTTTTACCCATTCATGAAGAAGGGCATTTTTATTTGCTGGTTGTGGATATGACGCTATTGACAATTTCAATATGGGACACCCTTAGTAAAGGGAGAAAACTTGAGTCATATATGCCTTGCATGGAATTACAAGTACGTTCTAATCCTAGTTGGATGACTACTTATTTGTACTTGTTATTGCCATTTTGATTATGTATTAATTCATGCTTCAATGAATTTACATTACAAACTCATTTTTCTGTAGTGTGCAGCACTTGATGTTGTCCTTAAGCCTGACAATTTTAACTTTACTGACTTAGAAAAAGTGAAACGTGAGCCGTTCCCAAAGCAGCCAAATGGTTTTGACTGTGGGATGTTTGTTTGCTACTTCATGGAAAATCCCACTAAAGTGACAATGCGGCCAGCGACAGAGGTATTGATCCCGACTTTCTCTCACATTTATTTCAATGTACTTGTATATTGTTTTTTTTTCTGAAATATAGCATTCACTTTGTTTACAAGTGGGACTCGGACGAGGAAAGGTGCCAACTCCTCCTGGATCTAATTAAGTGTGAAGAAAACCAGTTGAGTACAGTGGTGGAAGAACGTGCAAAGGTCTGGTTTGAGGCGGAGCAAGAACAAGTCCCTAATATTGATGTTGGAAAGGATCTTACTCTATCTATGGATGAGGTGGGAACGGATACGAAGATAATTGCTACTCCAAAAAAAGGTGCAAAGCAGAATAGGAAGTAAGGAGCAGTTGGATATACAGGTTTTGGTGTTTGACTAGGAAAGAGTATTTTTTTGTGTACACATGAATTTTGTTTAACGGTAGTATATATTGTCATAGTGAGATTGTAGGCCGCCGAGTAGTGTCTATGTTTTTCAGTAACTGTCAATGCGTGTAGACGTAGGTTGACTGACCAGACTTGTACATAAACTCATTTTGCAATGAAAATGTTGTTTGAAGGAAGCAAGGAAAAGATATGGACCAGGTCTTGAACCGGAAAGAGACCAATTCATCTGTGCAATTACAAAAGTGCACTTTTTTGAATGGATTGTGTAGTTGTTACTATCAAATTTGAGGAAAGTTGGTTAAGTTTGTGCACGCTTGCATTACTGATGGTATAATAAGAAACCTAATATGTTTGTGCACGCTTGCATTACTGATGGTACAATAAGAAATCTAATATGCAAATTATTTGGATAATTAAGCAGGAAAGTGTGTAGGCATTTCGCTCAGCCTAAACCAATTGTTTCTTGGTTGAAATCTAGATTTGAAAATCAACCAAATTAGGATAGACTGTATTATATTAGTAAATAATGGGGCTTTCAAGTATGAATCTCTTTTAAATGTAGGAAGCCAAATCCATCTACTAAAGTCTTTCAAATATGTTATTAGAGTATATATGTAGTAGTCAAAATAATTCATGCACCATCTCATGCTCAAGTCTCGCAAAAGGTACCTTTGAGTTACCTTCAAAGTGAACCGGTCACAATGAAGGTACATTCCACATGACCCGGTCACATTTAAAAAAAAAATGATTGAATAAAAAAAAAGCAAAAAAAAAAAGTGAAATTTTTGAAAAAAAAAAAAAGGATTAAAACAAAGAAAAAGCGAACATTTTTTCAACAAAGTGATTAAACATATAAAAAAGTGATAAAATAAAAAAAAGTGATAAATGTAAAATAAATTGGTAAATATTTTTAAAAAGCTAATAAAAACCAAAAAAAGTGATAAATAATTTTTCAATGGAATAAATAATTTTAAAAAATGATAAATTAAAAAAAAACTATAAAAAACTATAAAAAAGTGATTAAAACTAAAAAAAAGTGATAATTTGTTAAGAAAGGTGATTAAATATATTTAAACAGCGATTAAATAAGAAAAAGTGATAAAATATATATATATAAGTGATAAATGTTAAAAAATCGGTAAATATTTTTAAAAAGCTATTAAAAACCAAAAAACTGATAAATAATTCTAAAATGTAAAAAATAATTTAAACAAATGATTAAAAAAAATAAGTGATAAAAAACTAAAAAAAGTGATTAAATAAAAAAAATGATTAAAACTAAAAAAAGAGTATTAACTATTATCTGATCCTAATTTAACCTCCAAATAGATTGATTCAACTGGAAAATTATAACATCCATCTTAAACCCGCTACCAATACAACTGACAGCATTGTGTACTCTCACGCCAATGACCATAACTTTTTGTAGAAAAATTGAAATTGCAATCCGTAAAATGCTTATTAAACTAGACTTCTCAATGTATAATATATTTTTTTTTCACAATTTTTGGTTCAGCGAATTGATACAGTTTATTGTTCAACTTGCTGTCTCAGTTCAATCCCTTCAATTGAACGATGCCCAGCAAGAATTAACTTAACTTTTCACTCACGCCTCCAACTCCCATTTTTTTTCTTCTATTGTGAAGTAAACTCACTGACGATTGAGATGATATATTATAAGCCTTGGTTTCTGTTAGTGTTGTGCCCAAAAAGCCAATCATGAGATGATTGTATTTTTGCACATTGAGTCATGATATTTTATTGAGGCATTAATCCAGCAATTTCGTTTTTAGTTTTGTTTCTGCGTAACGTAATAAACATAATTGTAACCCTAGAATAATGATATTCTTAAACGTCCCTAGTCTAGTATTATTGTGGAGCGGGTTGCAATAATACATAATGACTAGCATATGTGGAGACTAATATGAGATATGTAGTCTACATATGGGTACAAGTTGGAGAACTTGTGTACTGGACCGACCCACCATGAGAACACTTTATGGATTGTTATATGAGTGTCATAAGTGATTCTCATAGTGATCATGGTATATGTAGTCCTTCGACCTAAGATCATCAAGGTTCCCTACATGTGAGTCACATACTTTCCTTTGTTGCTCGTAACTGAGTGAACTTGAAGAAGGTCGTTGGGTATGTCACATATCATGCGGAGGGATTTGTATGATCAAGGTGGGATTTGTCCCTCCTATGTAACGGAAGTAATATCTTTGGGCCCCTTGATAAAGTGAGACTTAGAAAATGCATGGCCATGCTCCGATGAGTTGATATATGATATCAATGTCATCAGTTTAAGTTGGTCTACTCGGTAATCAAGAAACCAAAGATTGGGCTATACGAGAGTGACACATTCCATGTCTCGTGCTTAGTCTTGATATCTTGGACAAAGGGACAATGGCATATATCGGTGATGATCATAAAGGTTTAGTCGATTCACCGACAATCTTGTCACTTGGGTAGCAATGATGTGTTGCTAGACACCGCTCATTGCTTATGATCATAAATATGATTTATGATCATTGCCAACATGGCAAGAGCCTATTGGGTCGCACACATAGAGCTATTTGGATCATTAGAGTGCATGGGCTAATTATTTGGGTTATGGTTTCACTTTAATTTCGTATTAATAATGGGCCAAGGAGTTAAGCCATTATTAAGCCTGAAATTAAATCCTAATTGGATTAGGGCTTTGAAACCCATTAGGCCTGGAAGTTGAGTTTCACTATAAATACAACTTTTAAGTGAGAAATTCGCAGGTCTCCTTGCCCTAGCCTCCCAAAAGGACAGCCGCACTCTTCTCTTGCAATTCCTTGGAGGACGCAAGCTAGCACTGCGAGCGCAAGAGAAACGCATCTGGCGGGACGTGGTGGAAGCGTGGTGATCCCGAGAGGCTCGTGTGGATACCATAGAGAGCCTGAACATGTCAACTGTTCAAGTTTTGTGATTCGACTCTACAGTTGAGTGAGAGATCTCAACCGAAAATTAGGTATGAAATTTTCGAACACCCGGTTTACCCCGTTTCACTTGGATCCTGGAGGTTTTGGTTAAATTCCGCTGCGCTATTTGGCTCCCGAAACCCAACAGTTTCAGTCACATTTTTAGTATATGAACAGCCGCATATATTATAAGCCTCCAATCTCGTCATGTAGTCTTTTAAAGTTAACACAAACAGGCATATTACACATAATTTCAAATTCAGACATTGATTCCTTTCCAAGTACCTTTAATAGATTGGTACATATACAAAATGTCCAAAAATTACACCAATTATGACATAATTTGACCTAGACGTATTTTTCAGTTCATAACAGTTACGATGTACCCACCTCAAATGCAAAAACATCATACAAAAAGTCTGTATGCTTCGACAGTGACTTGTCTCAACATCTTACCTATGAGAGTACTTTTGCTTGCTTGATGAGTGCATTCCCCTAACGCAGGGCGACAGACAATTATGGCCATTAATTGTCACTAAACATGTGGCTGGACTGAGGTAGGGTATGATTCAAATGGCCATGATGAAACATATGTAGCGGTTTTGTTTGTATCACACACTGAAATCGAAAGGCTAGGTATTTCCAACGGTTCCTTAAATGGCCATGCAGATGACGATGAAAAGGCCGGGGCTGTAGCCACCTCAGTTTTCGGTGACATAAAGTTACACCATCGCAAAGGGTGGGGGGGATAGACTTTTTTATCCGGTGCATAACCCAAACCACTCATAGAATCTGCATATGGCCCTTTATCAACTAAATATTCATCTTTTACATTGGATGTTCCTTGCTTCAATGGACATGAACGACTTGTATGGCCACTCTTCCCGCACATTCTACATTTCCTTGCCCCAGGTGCTTTCTTGGTGGACCTGACCTCAACTTTTTTACCTCTAACTCTCACAGGATCACGTACAACATTTGGATGGACTGGGTGTGCAGCACTCTGATTATTGTCCTGTTTTTCTCGGGCTTGGAACAACTCAGCAGCTCTCAATGTTAACCGCCCAATCTCCCCCTTCAATTCTGTGTACCCTTCATCGTCACACCGAGATGCAAAATATGTTAACTTATGGCATATGTTCCCAATTTGTGCACGCCTCGCAACAAATGCCGCTTCCATTGGATCGGGAGTCACTCGTGCAATGTATGATGGCTCTTGTTTAGCACTTTTCGTCCACCTTTTGAGTATCAACTTATCAGGAATTTTCATAATATTCTCAACCTTCATCACAAAGAACATATGGCTACAGGGGAGGCCTGCATTGAACCAGCGACAAAGCAAATATTAAACCGTACTATTCAATCGAATCAGTACTACACAGACCAGAAACCATAGTACCCAGAAATATTTTCCTGAATTCATGCTTAAAAAAAATTGAAAAAGTGTCCATGCATTCTACGTTGAGTTTACCAGTGTAGGTTAGTAACGTGCATGTGCAATGCATGATACTGTGGTCACCATTGAAATGAACCACGTAAGTTTCTATGGGCGACGCATATTTGGAGACGAGATATTGATTTTCATTTGTCAAAGTATCATATCAAACTGCATTGTACAGGTGCTCATCATGAATTTGTTCCTGGACACGAACCAAGACATTCGGCGTGTACACATCACCTGCATGTTTCTCTAACAATTTTAGGTGTGTTAGCATTTGTGGTTCTGTGTGTGTACTGTTGAAGTTCTGATGCAGTTCTGCCTCACGTATACGATCAATGGCAATATCCACTCAGCGCACAAAGTCATACAACTTCATTTGGCTGCCCAGGAATCGTTTTTGAAAGGAGTGCATGCCCTCTGCCCTCTGTGTACTTGTCATACCCGCGAAGAAATTGCTTTTCAGGTGCGCAATGGCCTATGACTTGCGATTATCCCATGTCTCACACACCCACTGATTGTCCTGTAGTCCAAACTTTTCCACTGCTTCTTCCCATTTAGCTTCTAACTCATTAGGGTCTTTAACATGTAACATCATGTGTGCAAATGCACCTGCAAAATGTTCTGCCTTTTTCACATTGGTCTTGCAATTTCTCATTAGGTGCCATGAACAAATTCTACGTGTGGCACCTGGGAAGACAGACTCAATAACTTTTTTCATACCTGGGGCTTCATCTGTTATGACTGATTTGGGCAACTTGCCATACATACAATCCGTAAAACAGGTTAATAACCACCTATAGCATTCTTTAGACTCACTAGTTACAAGTGCACAACCAAATATGGAAGTCATATAATGGTTGTTGACCCCCAATATGACGACATATGGGAACCTATATCCATTACTGTTGTATGTAGCATCCATACTTATGACATCACCGGAGATTGAATAATCCATGCGCATCCTACCATCGGCCCAAAACATACCCCAAAGTGTATTTGAGTTATCTATGGCATAACGACAATAAAACTCAGGGTCACACTGTGCAGTCTTCGTCAAATGTGCTATAGCTTTCTCTGGATTTGTTGCCAGCTCATCCACTCTAGTATCAGAGTCCACCCAATTGTAAAGATCTTTTCGAAGGAAACCGACATTACTGTATCCTCCATTTACAATAACCATGAAATCCATTATGCGGGTTGTCCCAACACTTGCCCTCCTCATTGGTTCAGCTTGCTCTTTTGCAAAATCAACCACACATCTATGTGACCGTATAAAATGGACGTCACTTTCGGAAGCTAGCTTGTGGTTATGAATATGCTGGAATTCACCCACTTGGTACATATTCAATTTTGCTTTCATATGTACCCGAAACGCAGCACGACACCCACACCTTGAAATGCGTCGAGGCTCCCTTTTCCGTTTCTCAGGAGTAAGCTGAAGGTTCATATGACCCTCTTTTGAACAAACCCACCTTATTCGTTGTATTACATTTAACTTTGTATTCATCCTTATATCATCTCTTCTCACACCAAATCCTAGAACATATGCATATTTACGATAAAATTTTTCCACCTCCTTAATTGTCTGAAATTCTACTGTTTTGAAGTCGCTGAACACCCACTCAGTTACAGTTTTTTTAATCTTCATCACTATCTCAAACCAATCATACTCTAGATCGATGTCACAACCTTTTAATGTAGTCTCTGCTTTCTTACACAAAATAGCATCTGTATTCTCACTAAGCCCAATGTAGACTGCGTTCTGGCTGTCCATTTCAACCTACACAATTTGCAAATGCAGATCGGAAATGCCAAGATGCCACAACAATAGGACAAACATTGAAACCCATATAAAAAAGATGACAAAGTAATGGAGGACCAGTACATTGATTTCTTCTAATAGAACGATTGCTATAGTTGATTTGTAGTGAGAGAAATAAAAGACATTTCCACCAACTAAAACCCTTCCCCTGAATTGGAAAAAGTAAACAAGAATGTACCTTCCTGCTGTACGCAACAGGGAATGCAGATCAGAGCCTTTGCACCCTACTGAACACAGCAATGGCCAGCCGTTTACGCTCCTGTGCTTGTACGTTTTGTGCTCTGTTTTTCGTCACAAGTAATTTCCTTGGAAATGGGGTTGAAAGAAAACAATTTCCAATTCTTAACTACGAAATTGTGTGACGTCATTTTCCCATAACCACGTAATTTTTTGATTATTAGTAATACCTTGAAAATATCGAAATTAGTTTTCAGTAACTTGAAATACATCACTGTTATCTTTTAGGGTAAATATATTTTATTTAATTTATTTTTATTTTGAAAACTAATTTTTACCATATGAAATAAATCAAAATATTCTACAATTGATCAACCACACATAATATAAATAATATTGTATTTGACCAATTAATTAATTTTTATCATTATATGATTAATTACGTACATTTATTTGTGAAATGGTAATTTCTCCTTTTCAAAGCTTATAGCCTACCCAATCAAAAAATTAATAAGTTGTACTTATTTATTTTAATAAAATCCAAATTAATTTTCCTAAATTAACGTAATATAACTTAATTTATTGTACTACACTTAAAAGTTTATGTATCAATGTTGTAATTCTAACATTAACCTGCCACTATCATTAAACTTACTATATATGAAAACAACCCAAAAACACAAAACTTAACTTTATCCCTAAACCTAACTCTAAGCTTAAAATGGGGAAAGGGAAAGCAATTTCGTTAAATTTTTTATGAGGAAAAAATATATTTTTACTAATTTTTTTCCTTTTCTGAAAGAATTTGAAAAATTTATAAAAAAAAAATAAACGTTCATGAAAACAAATATTGGACATAAAACAGTGATCCATTTTATTTAAAAAAAAAAAAGGAGTTAGTGGGTTTTTTCTACCTCCGAGACGCTTGAACTTTGGCCTAAGTGAAAGGGGTTACCTCAGTTTACTTGAAAGTGATTATTTACAAAAAAATAAATATCAATTTACTGTGATTTTAAACTGAAACAATTCCAAAAATCTATATACACTTTCTTTGAAAATAAAACATTTTTTTATTAGTTTCTATCATCTTAATTTATTTAAGTTTAAAATTTTCAAAAAAATTACTTTCTATAACCCTAAATCTCATACCCTACACCTATTCACAAAACCATAAAACTAAAACATAAACCTTAAATTTTAAGTACCCTAAATTTAAAACATTTAAACATTACCCCTAAGCCTACTCTTAACCTTAAAAAGGTAAACTTCGCCTTAACCCTAAACTTTGCCTTAACTTTAACAGTACGCCCTAAACCTATCTTAAAACGTAAACAAATGCAATATTGGTAATTGAAATGCGAGAATATGTTCATAAAACTATTTTTTTGTATACAAATACATATTAATGGAAACAAGAGGAAAGTAATAATAAGTATATCATACTTCAGTCTATATAAACATGCAGAGGAATAACATTTTAACATCCACGATACATCGATATAACGTAAGATGGTAAAAAACACGTGCATATTTTCGTCAAAGAAAATTCAAAACTATCCTAGTTCCAACGCCATTTACCTTCTCCTTCCCCTCTTAGCTGCAGGCCTATCTTCATTGTGCTTAGTACGGCTCTCGACGCATCAATAAGATGCAGGCTCATCTGACTCTGACCCAGGTTCATAATCCGACTTTGCATCTGAGTCATCTTCCTCGTTTTCCTCATCCTCTTCAATCAAACCATACGTATCTAAACCTTCGTCACCAACAATGTCTTCATACTGCACATCATCCTCCACATCATCTCCTATTGATTGGGATTTGGTACCAACTTCATCGCTCTCATCTCCATCACTGATGGAACCTTTATCCTGCACCACTTCTTTTCCACGACGACGATGTTGCTTGTGTTCCAAGCTAGTGTCTCCACTTGTTCTGCCACATGACACCTGCAATCAAATGAATATATCTTATATATTATGTCATACATGATAACAAAATTTTATATAGACTATAGACTTACACACTGTTTCAAAAAGAATTTCTTCGCATCCTTCCACATTTTGTCCGTTACAGCCTTCTTTAGACCTGCCACCAAGCGCAGTAACTTCTCCACAGTGTCCCTTTTCACCTATACATAACATTTTTAAATCACAAGATCAGCGTGGAATGGGATTGAGTACAACAACGTATAAGATGACAAACTTACAGATTTTATCGAAGGATCAAGTGGTAGACCCTTGACATCCTCATCCTCAATGCTTGGAATTTTTAGGAGTTTAGCCTCTCCTGTTTCGAGATCTGGGAGCAACATAGATGTACCTGGTAGTTGTATTTCAGAACCTTCTACTGTAGTGTCTGTTTCTTGTGCAACAGTTGACATAGATGTCCCACCAAAGCCACTGGTAGATGCACCTGGGTCCCCACCTGTCATGGCTTTCGCAAGCTCCTTCATCATACCCTCCCACCACAACTGAAATGTACCAGAAAATAGAATTGTTGAATTATTATCCCATAATGATCCTGCAATTGCTGCTGTCAGTTCTACACCGTGCCACTTTTGGTTGAACATAGATGTTGGAGGCGGGTTCGGGATGGTCTTGTCATGCACTTGCCGATAGCTAATGTGTTGTCTGAACACCCTCTCACCTAAAAACCAGGCTCGACCACATGAGATTTCTAGTAAAATTAGACACCTTGTTGCCCCTAAACTTTCACTAACGTATTGTGGTAGGTCATCCATGTACTTCTCCCATGGCCACATTTTCACCGCCGCCCTCTGTACTGTAATGTCCCTCAGCATAGTACTTTGCTCTAGGGTATGTCCCATCTCCGCTCAAATTTAGGTTAGGCCCAATATCCATGAAATGCTCGTAGGCCCATGTCTGTGATTATAAATAATTCATATTGAACATGATCATTTAATAATCATTTTTAAATGTAACTGATGTACATAATGAAATAAAGTAATTCACGTATATAATAGTTACCTGCCATGATTGCCAAAACCCACCACTCCCTTGAGCACCCCTACTCAGACCATCCATATATAAGTAAAGATTAGCCAATGCGGCACTTCCCCAATTATACTTTGCCAGTCGGGATGTATCTGCTACAGCTGAAATCCACCATGTGTAAAAAGAACTCGTGCTTGTATCACAGAATATAGTTGTGCCAAGAAAAGTTGCTAGGAAAACACGAACCAAATGATTCTTTCTCTCCATGGTATTTGATCTGTAACCTCTATATGTGTCAAGTACTAACTTAAAAGTCACCTTCCTTTCTTTATGGAATATCTCCCAACCATCACCGACTAATAGTTGCAAGCGGGAGGCATCTGCACATATTTCCATATCAATAAGAATCGGATCGCCACTGCAACGCAAGCCGGTTATTGCCGCAAAATCTACAGGTGTCATGGTCATCTCTCCGATAGATGGGAAGTGAAATGTGTGTGTAGTATCCCACCAAAAGTGACTAAGTACACGAATTAAGTGTCTGTCGTAGTATGTGGACTTCAATGCTTTGACTGCATTGAACATACCCGTTGTTCTTATTATATCTTTCACAGTTTTTGGAAACCCATCAAACCACTCCAACAATGGCTTCACGCTTCCATGTCCACGGTATGCACTTAGCCTATTCTATAAATATCAAATTACAATTAAGATTATAAAATCTAAATGTAAATTGAAATCTAACATAAAATAGCAAGTGTTTGACAGACATATTCTTAAACAAAGTTTTGATAACATTATCTCTTTTAAAATTACATATTAAAATTATATAGTCGCTGTATTCGGTTACATATCACATATTCCCTGTATTAATTTACATATCGCATTATTTGAGGTTTTATCGCATTTTTATAATACTATCATTTTTCATAGTTACTTCGCTATTTAAAATTATTGTCACTGTAGTTATATTTTACTGGCTTTTATAACATTCCTGTATTCTTTTCAATTATGTTACCACTTTCATAATGAATATTATAGCATTTTCTTACCTTTTTATTCTTTAATTTTTATAATTGTTATCACATTTTTAGATGTTTTATAATATTTTTAAAATCTGTATCATTTTTGTAAATATTATACCCTTTTGTAAATTAATAGTCACGTACTAATAATTATTATCACGTATTTAAAATTTGTAATTACTTATCATTTTTTCAATTATTTATCACTTTGTATATATGATCAGTTTTTCTAATACTTTTTCCTTTTTTGTACGTTATTATCACTTTATTTTGTTTCATGATTTTATTAAAATATTTATTACATTTTACGCTTTTCACAAATATTTACAAATTTTTTTCCACTCTTATCGCTTTTCTATATTTAGTTGCTGTTTTGATAATAAATCGGCTTTATATCAATTATGTTGCTATTTTCATTTTTTTCTGCTGTTTTTAAATATTTATTGCATTTTATAGGTTTTGCATCAATTTTCTGTTGTCAATCGCAACAAAAAATTATTTTAAATTTTTTCAACATTGCTAATTTCTTAATTATTTTTTCACTTTTTATATATTTAATCACTGTTTATATTTGCTCACTTTTTTAAGAATTATTTCCCCTTTTTCCAATTTTACTCACTTATTTATTTTTAATCACTTTTTTATTATATTTTTCAATTTTTTTTACGTTATTTCACAATTTTTTTTTTACTCCCGGTTTTAATATTTATGGCATTTTATAGGTTTGGTATCAATTTTTAAACATTGATCAATTTTTTTATTTAAATTTTATCGCTTTTTGTATATTTAATCACTATTTTTATATTTTTTGGCCTTTTTAATTTTTTTTTTCACTTTCGCCATTACTAATCGCTTTCTTTCTAATCTTAGTCACTTTTTTTAATTTTAATCATTTGTTATTTTTAATCACTTTTTTTAATTTTCTTATATTCTTTCTCCAAACGCTTTTTTTACTTTTTTATCACTTTTTTAATTTTCTTATATTTAATAACAATTTTAATCACTTTTTTTAATTTTTAATTGCTTTTTTTTTCCAAACGGTTTTTTTGTTTTTCAAACGCCTTTTTTTTCCCAAACGCTTTTTTTAATTTTTTATCACTTTTTTATTTTCTTATATTTAATAACAATTTTAATTGCTTTTTATAATTTTAAATGGCTTTTTTTTTTTAAACGCCTTTTTCTTTTTCCAAACACTTTTCTTACTTTTTTTATCGCTTTTTTATTTTCTTATATTTAATAACAATTTTAATCACTTTTTTTAATTTTTAATCACTTTTTTTTCCCAAACGCGTTTTTTTTTTCCAAACACTTTTTTTACTTTTCTATCAATTTTTTAACTTTTTTTCATATTCAATAACATTTTTTATATTTAATCGCTTTTCAAATTTTTTTATCACATTTTCGGTTTGTAATCATTTTTTTAAAATACCCTAACATGCTTTGTCCTTCTCTCACTTCACACATATACATTCCCTTGAATATAAACTATCCAATATATTTACTAGTAAATTTATCAATTAAAATGTAAACATGACAACAAATTTACTAACATAACAGTAAATTTGGTACATAAATTTGAAATAATAAAATTGCAGTAAAATATAAACTCACTGGATGCTCTGGGTGAGAAACATGAGACTTTGGTTCAAAGTAGATAGTTGTTCAAGGAAGAATTTTTTTGCGAGAAGTTAGTCTCTTGATCATTGATGTCCTGAAATCGCATGGCAATTGCTTAATATAATCACCGGCACCACTGTAAGACATTGTTTGTTTCTGTATGGAACGTAGGAATAAGGAAATTGAGGAGTGGGAAAAGATGTAACTTGCCGTAATTGTAAGAAATGAGGAAGGTTAAATAATGTAGTTATAGGATAGGTAATAAATGATGAAGTTACAGAGTTAGATGGTAAAATTTAAAAGAGTGGTTGGGGAAGTGAAAGTAGATACTAAAATTTAAAATAGTGGTTGGAGAAGTGAAAATAATGGTCGTGGTCGGGAGAAGTGAAAATATGGTTGCCAAAATTTTAATATGTGGGACACATATTAATGGGATAATGACAATATGTCTCCAATATTTTATTTAACTTGACAACTTTACCTGTATGTTTAAAAACTTATATGTAAGTCATGGTTATTCCCTCTGATATCGAAAATAATATTGTTATTATCCGCTTTAATAATGTTTTTTTTTAAATATTACTTTTTTCAATTATCATCAAATTTATTAATTGTAAATACTCTTTTCAAAATTATTATCACTTTTTTCAATTATATCACTGTCTTGATTGTAATCGCTTTTGTTTAAGATGTATATGTGATCGGGTCACCTCGAAGATTACCTTCGTAGTTATCGGGTCACTTTGGAGGTAACCTAAAAATGTGATCGGGTGATCTTGAAGGTACCTTCGTTGTAACCGGGTCACTTTGAAAGTACCTTCGTTGTGACCGGGTCACTTTGAAGGTAACCTAAATATGTGACCGGGTCACCTCAAAGTGACCGGGTCACTTTGAAGGTAACCTAAAACTGTGACCGGGTCACGTTGAAGCACTTTGAAGGTAACCTAAAAATGTGACCGGGTCACGTTGAAGGTACCTTCGTTGTGACCGGGTCACTTTGAAGGTAACCTAAAAAAGTGACCGGGTCACGTGGAAGGTACCTTCATTGTGACCGGGTCACTTTGAAGGTAACCTAAAAATGTGACCGGGTCACGTGGAAGGTATCTTCGTTGTGACCGGGTCACTTTGAAGGTAACCTAAAAATGTGACCGGGTCACGTTGAAGGTACCTTCGTTGTGACCGGGTCACTTTAAAGGTACCTTCGTTGTGCCCCGGTCACATATTTAGGTTACCTTCAATGTGACCCGGTTATAACGAAGGTACCTTTAATGTGACCCGGTCACATTTTTAGGTTACCTTCAAAGTGACCCGGTCACAACGAAAGTACCTTCCACGTGACCCGGGCACATTTTTAGGTTACCTTCAACGTAACTTGGTCACAACGAAGGTACCTTCAACGTGACCCGGTCACATATTTAGGTTACCTTCAAAGTGACCCGGTCACAACGAAGGTACCTTCGAGGTGACCCGGTTATATTTTTAGGGTACCTTCGAGACCGAAGGTAGTCTCAAAGGTACCTTTAATGTGACCCGGTCACATTTTTAGGTTACCTTAAAAATGACCCGGTCACAACGAAGGTACCTTTAACGTGACCCGGTCACAGATTTAGGTTACCTTCAATGTGACCCGGTCACAACGAAGGTACCTTCGAAGTGACCCGGTCACATTTTTAGGTTACCTTCAATGCGATCCGGTCACACCGAAGGTACCTTCAACGTGACCCGATCACATTTTTAGGTTACCTTCCAAGTGACCCGGTCACACCTAAGGTACCTTCAACGTCACCCGATCACAACGAAGGTAACTTCAGCTATAAAATGTAAGAAAAAGCGATTAAATGTAAAAAAAAAGTGATAAAATGTTTAAAAAAGGCAATTAAATGTATAAAAAAGTGATAAAATAAAGAAAATGTGATAAATGTTAAAAAATTGGTAAATATTTTTAAAAGGCAAATAAAAACTGAAAAAGTGATAAATAATTTTAAAATGTAATAAATAATTTAAAAAATTGATTAAATAAAAAAAGTGATAAAAAAACTAAAAAAAAAACATTTTTTTTAGAAAATCAATTAAATAAATTAAAAGCAATTAAAACTACAAAAAGTGATTAAATATAAAAAAATGATAAAATATAAACAAACGTGGTAAATGTTAAAAAATGGGAAATATTTTTAAAAAGTGATTAAAAACAAAAAAAAGTGATAAGAATTCTAAAATGCAATAAAATTTTTTTTTTACTATGTTGATCAATATACATAGATTTTATATTTTGAAAATCATTGTCATATGTACAAAAAAGTATTTTATTAACTATATTATTCAACAATTAATGTTTTTTTCCACAGATAATTTTTTTTAAAATTTATCGCTTTTTTATTTCTTTTTTTATATTTATTTTATTTTTTTAGTTTAATCACTTTTTTGGAAAAATATTTCAATTTATTAATTTTTTATATCTTTCTTTTATTCAATCATTTTTTATAATTATTTATTACATTTTATAATTATTTATCACTTTTTTTGTTTTTAATAGCTTTTTAAAAAAATTTACCAAAATTTTAACATTTATCACTTTTTTAAAAGAAATTTCATGTTTATAAATTTTTTTTACTTTTTAGAAATATTTATTACATTTTTAATTTTTTGATCACTTTTTTTTTGTTTCCCCTGCCTCACCTGTCACCCAAGTCACACGGTTTGCGTTTTCTCCCCCAACCCAAGATCAACGGTTAAGATCGGGGGGGATGGGTACCCCATTTTGGGGGATGGGTACCCAAGAAAGTTCCAGGGGATGGGCACCTGCAAAACAACAGTTACAAATTAAAGGTACAACAAAAACCTCCCATAAACCCACCACCCCCAATGTTTGCCCTAACCTATACTTGTCTACTTCTATTTTAAAAAATTTACAGTTTTCCCCATCAAACCATCACATCTGTTAGCTTGTTTGATATATGCTAGTGGGTCAAATGGCCCAATTGACTAACAAGTTTTTCAATTTGTGTAAATCAATCACAATATTCATTCCATGCTAGCTCCAATCCATTTTCCCTAAATGTATGATATCTTTCTAATAATTTTTTCAATCTTGAATAATTTCTGTATTTATAAATTTACTATTAGTTTCTAAATACATAGTATATTTCCATGTTTATAAACCAAGTTTACTATTAATTTACTTTTTAACATATTATTCATTTTTTTAATTAAATCAAGTGGAGAAGTGCCATTTTTTAGGAAAAATATATTTTAAATGATTTGGTGCATTTGTTGTCACTAATTTGATGGATTTCTTATATGAATACCTTCAATATGAACTAAACTATATGATATCTTGTTGAGCTAGTTATATAGGTGGAAGCGTGTGAGGGTTTAATTGGTAGGTGGAGACAAATAAGAGAAGTATAATATGAACTAATTAGCTTAATTAGTGATACTAGTAATTACAACAAATTTCAAAAGAAAAAAAAAATCTTGCTTCCATATATTTACCTTCCACCATGCGAATTTATTATTAGTTTGGGCAAATTTCATCGATCATCCATAAACTATATCCAATACTACTTAATCGTCCCTAAATTATAATCAGTATTACTTAATCATTCTGCTGTCTATCATACTGTTACAGATGAATGGAAGAGTGATGTCACATCAGCAGACATATCATTTTTCCATAATACATCAGCTGTCATATTATTTTTCTGTCCATCATTAATGGTTGTAATAGGCGGCATGACAATTAAGAAACACTAGATATAGTTTAAAGATGATTAAACAACATTTGATAGTTTAGGGATGAATAAGAAACATTGGATATAGTTTAGGGATGACTGTGGAGTTTACCTTATTTGTTTTATTCAATGTTATTCCAAATAATCAATCTCTCTTTCTTTTCTCTTATCTTCTCCGGTGACAGATTTGTAGCTAATAGATTTAATTAGAAGACAACCAAGAAATTTGTTCATATAATTTTTTTCCAACAAAAGAGACTGATGCACGACTCAATATGATACTTTATAAAGAAAAAGAAAATAAAATAACCGGTCTAGTCATAGGCAAATAAAATAAAAAGCACATGGTCTAAGCAATAAAAAAAAGCATGATTGTACATTATGTGTTGATAAAAATTATAGAATGTGCACATATCTTTCATATGGTGAGAACTAGTTTTCAAAATAAAATGTAATTAGCTAAAATGTTTTTGTCCTAAAAGATTATACTTCTTTATTTGAACTAATGGAAAAATAAATAAGATGTTAAAAATTAAATATTAATATTAATCACAAGCATGAACTTTGTTTATAAACATGAAAATATATTATAAATTTAGAAATTATTATGAATTTATAGATATAGAAATTATTCAGAAATAGAAAATTTATTAGAAGTATATCATATATTTTGGAAAAATGGATTTGAGGTAGCATAGGATGAATATTGTGGTTGGTTTGCACAATTTATAAATCTTGTTGGGCAATCAAGGCATTAGGCCCATTAGCATAAAAGACAAGATGATGGATGTGACATTCCTAAGGGGAAAATTGTAGGTTTTACAAAATAGAAGGGGGTAAATGTAGGTTAGGCTAAACGTCAGGGGGGCTTTTGTAAATTTCCCTAAACAAAACCCGACCGCAATCAGGAGAAGAGATCTACAGGAGACACATGATTAACACATAGATGCTTAACTGAATGAAAGTGTTTTTCTTTTCTTTTTTTTTAACACGGAATATAGGGTCTAAGGAATTACAATTGTTGTAGAAGAATGTCAATTTATTCAGTATTAAGATCCAACCGAATCTAATATTAAGACATTGTGGGAATATTGGGGAGGGATGAGGGAGGGGGATTTGGTCAAGGATCTAATTTCTCCTTGCCAATCAGGATGGCCGGACAATGACAGAGCCTTTAAAGAGCACCAAAAGACGAGTAGATTTAGACTCTTCTACCACAAAGAAATTTTGTTTCCTTATATCAATAAGCCACTTGACAAACCAACTAGAGGTGTTAAAAAAAAAAATCCTATCTTCCCAAAATCCGGCATTTAAACTTGAACCTGCATCTACTTACAAAGTCATGGGGAGAGTATAGATTTAGCTAATCCTATTTGACCCTACCTATATGATGCCCAGGGGCTTCATCGTTAGTAGTCATGGTGACTGGTGGAGGGACTCCCGAAGAGGAAGAACACCTGGTGGCCGGTTTGCCCAGGTGAGAGTGCCTGAGATGTTCAGAAAAAATGGGTTAGGAGGTCCCCGAGGTGTTGTTCCGGGGAGGAGCCTCCGACGCCCAAGTCAGTGGTGCTGAGAGAAGGCGGAGAGAATAGCACTGAAGGGTTCAGTGAACTCGCCTGGTCGTATTTTCTCAGAGTGAGGAGTCAGGATATTTGTCAACCGTTTGCCAGAGTGTATTCCCTGGTATTTATAGAGGTGTCCAGCCCGTTCAGATCATGACACGTGTTCGGTCGGATGTTCTCTGAATGTCTGGGCATAGAGGACAAGTAGCTGGTGGCAGGCTTCCTTGAGCCCTGAGCCGAGACGGGCCATGATGTGACTTTGATGGCGTCAGCGTGTCAGAGCGCCGTTTGAGGCGGCTTGTGATGTCTGTGGGCGACATGTCAGAGGCTTCCTTAAATGCTCCTGCCGTACTCCCGAGGTCCCTGGATGAGGTCGTCCTCTAGTACAGACCGTGCCACTTCGGGAAACATGCCCCCAGTTCGGGGGTTCCCAGATTCAGGGAGCTCCGCCTTCGGGAAGATCATGTTCGGCCCGCGCCAGCTGGTGAAACTCTTCCAAAGGCGGTCCGTTTACTACCTCGGGGGGGCTAATGGTATCCTCAAGTTCCCTGGCGTGCCGAGCTCGGGCTCTTTAGCTTGTCTCCGAGGTGTGTGATCCCACCTTTTTCCGGGTAGCGCCAGATCTCCTGGCCATTCTAGTGGCAGGGAGTTCGGCCAGGTGGAGGCGATAGTCCTTCGGCTATCACATGCCCCCCTTTGGAAAGCCAAAGTGATGACTTCGGTTTTGTTTTCTTTCTGAGGATGTTCTTTGGGAGTCTATAGAGAGTAACACCTGTGTCGAAGGTACACCTCTTGCCCAAAGGTGTGGGCTGCTTGGCCTTGGCCTGTTTTTTGGTGTCTCCGAGGCAAAGCCTGTGCCGAAGATACACCTCTTGCCCGAAGGTATGGGCTGTTCGGCCATAGCCCGTCTTTTGGTGTCTTCGAGGCAACCTGCTTCTTTGCTTTTGCAGGTCTGTGCAGCGTCGCGTCTGATGGCCAAGCGCGTCAGTCTGAGCGACGTGTCCCAGTTTTTTAGGGATGTTAGAAGACGTGTCCCCTATTTTGGCGCGGCAGTTGACACGTGGCACACTGTCATTGGAGGAGGGTCGCGTCGTTTACAGAGAGGGCATCTTTTCAGGCGCAGAGTGCAGTTTCGGCGACGATTCGCCTTCAAAGGGCACTTATGATGTCGTTTCGGTTACCCACCCTTGGCCTATAAGTAGCCCATTCCGTCATAAGCCCCTTTTGCTTTTGCTTCTGCTCTTTCCCTGCTTGCCCTTTTTTTTGCGCTTTCTCTTGCTTTTGCGGCAGAGCTGTTTTAACAGAGCTTTTTCCCGCAGCCTTTTACGATGGCGACCTCCGATTTTGGCAAGTCTTTTGGTGGATTTTTTCTTTCCAGAGTCTTTTAATACCTCTGTTTTTTTTTTTGAGTTTTTGCCGGAAGTTGTTTTCTTGCCTTTTTCCGAACTCGTTTTTTTGTCCAAAATGCCTATTCCGGAGAGCTGGCAGCCTCTTTTATCTCATCCTTGTTGCACCACCCCTAAAAAATTAGAGAAGTGGAAGAAGAAGTTCTTTCTTCCCTCTTACGCCATTACCCGGCTGCCACGATCTTACCACTATGCTTTTTCAAACCATAGTAACGAGGTTACCATTTTCCGAGCCCAGCTGAAGGCCGGACTTCGGTATCCTCCCCCGAAGATGGTTTGCGAGTTCTGCCAATTTCATGGCATTGCTGTGAATCAGCTTCCCGCGAACTCGTACTGCTATTTTAACGCCTTCCTCTGTATGTGTGGCGTCTTTGGGATAAAACCCCATTTTGTAATTTTCATGCAGTACTACAAGCTCTTCGTGGTCCCGAAGGGTGGCTTCTATTTCATGCTACCTCGGGGATCCGGGAGCAAAAAATTCATGTTCACTTTTTCCACAAGGACAGTTGGTGAGGGTGGCAACAGAAATTCTTCTTCCTGAAGATAGATGAGGCCTGGTCGTATGTTCCGACCAAATGGGCTCGGGGAAAGCTGGATGTGGACGTCGTTGATCCGAGGATACTGCTGACTCTAGAGTTGGCTCCCGTGTTCGAGGACTTCGACGGACGTATTCGCGCTGTCTCCGACTGGGCTCCCGAGGTCGCTCCGCGCTCCCTGTACCCCTTCCCTATTAACTGGAGGTTGATGACCGAAGAGGTCCTTCGGGAGTTAGGGGTGGTTAAGGAGCATGAGACTGACCTCGAGATGCCAGCTCCTGCTATCGCCGGGAAGGACTCCTGGTTGGTGCAGCTCCTTCGAGAGGAAGTTTCTTTCGAAACGCTTTTCGAAAGTAAGTTATCTTCTACTCCCTTGCAGTTTTTCCCTCGGACTTACGCTGATGTCTTTTTTCTTTTTCAGAGATGGGGGACGGGACTGCTGCATTCTACAAGTCCCTTTCCTTCGACCAGGTGGAGAAGGGCGATCAGACAAAAAAGGCAGCTTCCCGAAGGCGGAAATCTACTGGCGCTGGTCCTTCGGCGAAACGGGCAAGGAAAACTGCCCAGCTTCCTCAGCAAGAAATTTTCGAGGAGGCTGCCGAGGAGCCTGGGGTAGCCGAGATTCTGCCGCCCGAGGCTGCTGCCGAGGTCCCTGCCGCTGCCGAGGTTCCTTCCGCTGACGTCCTTCCCCAGAGCCCTTCTGCGCCGCAGGCCCTTCTGGAGGCCGTGGTAGAGGCTCCTTCTGCCGAGGAGCGGCGCAGGAAGAAAGGTAAGGGGATTTCGACCGAGGAGTCTCAGGACTCCGAGGACGTCGTGGTCGAAGTGCCGCCAGGTTTGCTGTTTTCAGAACAAGTATGGCTCTTTTGTTTTTCTGAAATTTCCTTTGTCTTTGACTTGCTTCTCGTTTTCGCCATACAGGGGAGTTGCTTACTCCGAACTGGGCGGCCGAACATGCGAAGAAGCGGGCCCTTCGCGATGCCAAAGTCCCGCAAGGGAAGATACCTAAAGAGCCTTTCTGGACGTTCACGGAGGACATGAACTTGTACTCCGAGGATTGTCCTCAAATGGCGAAGCAGATTTCGAAGGGGGTGCTTACAGAGGCCTCCTTCAAGGCTATTGCGGTGGCCTATCCGGGCGATGACACCCTCGCTGCGAAAGTCATCGAGCATGCTGCTCAGGTATGCTCTTCACACATTTTTCCCTTCAATTTTTCCTAAGTGCTTGGCTCTTACTGACCTTGCGTTCATCTTTTCGCAGCTGCTGGGGTACGCCGGCTTTCTCCGAGTTCGGGTAGCCCGGCAGACGGCATTCCGAGCTTCTGCCTTAGAGGCCTTAGAAAAAGCGAAAGTCACGTGCTCGGAATTGACCGCCAAGAACCAGCAGCTGGCAGATGCTGCGAAGAAAGAAGTTGCTGCCCTTCGGGAGGAGTTTCGAAAGGAAAAGGAAGACCTTGAGAAGGACTCCTCCCAGAAGATTGCTGACCTCGGTGATCAGGTGGCGGGGATGCTCGCTGCCAACCAAGACCTTCTCAAGGATAAGTCAGATTCTGACAATCTCATACGGTCGTTGGTGACTGAGAAGAATGCTCTTGAAGCCGAGGTCAAGTCTTTGAAGAAGGAGCCCGACGTGAAGAAGAGGATGAAGGCGCTGAAGAAGTAGGTTGCAGATTTGAAGGACGAGCTCGAGGACCTTGAGGTTGAGAAGGACAAATCCGACCAAATGACTAAGGTCGCCTTCCAGGACGGGTTTTGCCTTGCTCGGCACCAAGTCCTTCAGAGGTTCCCAGGTCTGGACCTCTCTTTTTTGGAAGCTCTGAACATTCCCGAGGGGCCTCGGTGGTCCTGGTCAAAAATCGAGCACCTGAACCTGCCTTCCATAATTCCGGCGCTGAAGGTGGTGGAAAAGGGCACAGAGGCTAGTGGCTCCCGGGACGCCGAGAACCCTTAGGCTGTTTTAGGGGCCTTTTCCTTTTTTTCCTCTTCGTTTTTGTGCTCCTTCTTTGGGCACTTCTTCTTTGTAAGCCTGATCATTCTCAATGAATATTTTTTGGCTAAGTCTTTTTGCAAGATTTTTCATTTCCATCGTCCCGAACAAGTTCGCTCAAGAGACTTCGGGAAACCTGCAATCACAAAAAATTATTCTGTGCTTTCTGCGTCGAGTACTTTCGCAAGATTTTTGTTTTCCATTTTTCTGAGCGTGATGGCTCAAGGGACTTCGAAAAATCACATCTGCGCTTTATCACGGCGAACACCTTCGCGGAATTCTGTCTTGCACCATTTTGTACACTTAAGAATTTTTTTCAAGGACATTCTGTACTTAGGATATTTTTTGTACAACACAATCCTTCCGCTCCATCTTAAGCGTAGAATTTCTTCAGGGTGTCTGAGTGCCAAGTGTTTTTCAATTCTACGCCTTCGGTGTCGCCAAGTTTGTACACGACTTTTCGTACTTCAGCAAGAACCAGAAAAGGTCCTTCCCAGTTCGCACGAAGTACTCCGTGAGATGGCTTTCGGGGTGCAAAGTCAGCCTTTCGGAGAATGAGGTCCCCTTTCTTGATTTCTTTTGGCCTGGCTCGTAAATTTATAGCCGCGGCCACTCTTTGCTAGAAAGCTTTTCTTTTCAGCTCAACTATTTCTCTGTGTTCGTCGACGAGGTCGAGCTTCGTTCTTAGGCCGAGGTCGTTTCCACCTTCATCAAATACTTGCACCCGTACTGATGGTCTAACTATCTCGATAGGGATGAGGGCCTCTGTTCCGCAGACGAGTGAGAAGGGAGTCTCCCCTGTGGCTCTTCGGGGCGTCGTTAGGTAACTCCATAATACGCTTTGGAGTTCTCCTGGCCATTTCCCTTTTGCTTCCCCCAGTCTATTTTTCAGGCCATCTTTTATGGTCCTGTTAGATACCTCCACCTGCCCGTTGCTTTGGGGGTGAGCCACTGGGGCGAAGTGCATCTTTATTCCGAGGTTGCTGATAAATTCCTGGAATCCTTTGTCTATGAATTGGGATCCATTATCAGCCACTAGTACCCTCGGTATGCCGAATCAGCATACGATGTTTTTCCATACAAACTTTTACGCTTCTTTCGCCGAGATAGTTGCTAGCGGTTCTGCCTCGACCCATTTGGAGAAATAGTCTACTGCTACCACGCAGAATTTCACGCCTCCGGGCACTGCGGGGAGTGGCCCAATAAGGTCTATACCCTAGACTGCGAAGGGCCAGGGATAGTCAGCCGAAGTTACCATTTCCGAGGGTGCCCTCTGGATGTTCGCGTGTCTCTGGCAACTACCGCATTTCTGAATGAACTGCCTTGCGTCCTTTCTTAGGGTAGGCTAGAAGTATCCCTGGCGAAGTATCACTGCCGCCAGGGCATCGGTTCCAATGTGTGAACCACACATGCCTTTGTGGACTTCTTCAAGGATTATTTCAGTATCCTCTTCGTTCACACATCTTTGTAGTGGATTCGCGTATCCCTGTCGGTATAGTTCTTCACCAATTAGGAAGAAACGGCCGGAGCGCCTTCGTAGTTTTGCAGCGTCACCGGGGTCTTCGGGGAGCACATTTTCCGCGAGGTACCTTTTTATTGGATCCCTCCATCCTTTTCCCGAGGTCACTATCCTCAGCACTGAGATGCTCGGACGGTCTAGCACCTCGGTGTAGGTATTTGACTTTGCCAAGCAATTTGCCTCGGTGTTTTTCCGCTGAGGTACGTTTTCGATCCGTACGGCGGCAAACTCTTGAATGAGTTTTGCTACCAACTCGTGGTATTTTGCCAAGGTTGGGTCCTTCGCCCCATAGTCTCCTGCTGTCTGTCGAACTATTAGCTGGGAATCGCTGTGAGCCTTTAAGTTTCTCACACCAATCTTTCTGGCCAGTCGTAATCCCGCTATGAGGGCCTCATACTCAGCCATGTTGTTAGTGACGTTGAAGCTAAACTTGATAGCCTTCATTACTTCTAGGCCTTCGGGGCCTCTGATAATTACCCCAGCTCCCTGGTGTTCGGACCCCGAGGCTCCGTCAACATGTAAGGTCCATTCTGGCTCACCTTCGTTCAGATTCGGATGACTGTCCTCAGTGGTGGGTATTTCGGCAATGAATTCTGCCAGCGCTTGAGCTTTTATGGCCTTCCGAGGTTCATAGGTGATATCGTGTTCTCCAAGCTCTATACACCACTTGGAAAGCCTTCCCGAATGATCCACTTTCCTCATAACGTCTCGTACTGGTAGGCTACTTCGGACAATGATGGGGTGAGCTTGAAAGTATGGTCGCAGCCTTCTCCCTGCAAGCACCAAGGCGTATATAGCTTTTTGCAGCAGAGGGTACCTGACTTCAGCGCCATGCAGGGATTTGCTTACATAGTAGACCGGCCATTGTTTTGGCCCTTCTTCTTTCACGAGGACCGAGCTCACAATTTTTTCCGTGACGGTGAGGTATAATACGAGGGGCTCTCCCTCGCGAGGTTGTCGCAGAGTCGGCAGGCTGGCTAGGTAGATTTTGAGTTCTTGCCAGGCTTTTTGGCAGTCTTGATCCCAAGGATGATCATCCCTTCCGAGGTTGCCTTCCTTTTTTGCTGCCTTAGTGAGGACTTTGAAGAAAGGCCGACACCTATCTCCGTACCTAGAAAAGAACCTGCTAAGAGAGGTTATTCTTCCTGTGAGTCTCTGCACATCTTTTGCTGTGGCAGGAGTTCGGAACTCGAGCAGAGCCTTAATTTTTTCGGGGTTAGCATTGATGCCTCTTTCGGATACCATGTACCCAAGGAACTTTCCCGAGGTCACCCCGAACATGCATTTTTCAGGATTGAGACGAATCCCGAAGGCTCTGAGCTTTTGGAAGGTTTCCTCTAGATCTGCAACGTGGTTGCGAGGGAGCTTGCTTTTGACTATCATATCGTCAACATACACCTCCATGTTTCTCCCCATTTGGTCCTTAAAGACCTTGTTCATCAACCTTTGGTAGGTGGCTCCTGCATTTTTAAGCCCGAAGGGCATCCTGACGTAGCAGTATGTTCCTCCCTCGGTGATGAAGGCGGTTTTTTCTTCATCTTCGGGGTCCATCCTTATTTGATGGTAGCCACTGAAGGCGTCTAGGAAACTTAGGAGCCCATATTCAGCAGTTGAGTCTACCAGTTGGTCTATTGGCGGAAGAGGGTATGAGTCTTTCGGGCAAGCATCGTTCAAGTTTCTGAAGTCGATGCACATCCGGAGTTTGCTGCTGCCTTCTTTTGTGGCAATGACCACGTTGCTTAACCATTCGGGGTATTTGACCTCCCTGATGACTTCAGTGTCTAACAGGCGCTGGACTTCGGTTTTCACAAAGTTGCTCTTATGGGCTGAGATGCTTCACTTCTTTTGCCTGACAGGCTTTGCTTCCAGGCTTACTTTGAGGCTATGCTGTATTATGCCAAGGTGCACCCCTGGCATGTCTTTCGGCGAGTAGGCAAAGAGATCTTTATTTTCCAGTAGGAAAGATGCAAGGTTTTTCTTGTCACCTTCGGGCAAGCTCTTCCCTATTCGAGTAGATTGTCCTGGGACAAGTTCTACTGTTTCCGTTTCCGTTCTCGTGGGATCTCCTTCTTTGCCCTTCTCTGGCGCCTTTGCCTCCATTGTTTGTGCGAGGTTATTTTCCGGAGCTTTTCGCGCTTTTACAAACACCTTCCTTACCTCGGCTTGATCTATGAAGACCTCTGCATCCCCATCCTTGGTGGCGAATGTGACAGTCAAGTACTTCACGTCAGGGCGAATGTGCAGGTTTCCCTGTGTCTGCCTTCCAAGGATGGCGTTGTACGAAGAAGGAACGTCCATGACGATAAATCTCGCCATTGTGGAGGCGTACAACTCAGCTGTTCCATTGACCGAAGTTCTTTTCATCATCAGGGGGAGATCAATCCATCCGAGGACAGGTAGTTCGGACGGTCCAACCCCGAAGGTGGGCGAGGTGACAGGCTTGAGCTCGCTGCTGGAGATGTCCAAATTCGGCAGTAAATGCGAGAATAGGACGTCGGTATTTGATCCATCATCAAGCAACAGTCTTTTGACGTCCCAGTTCCCTATCCTTGCCATGATTAGCAGCAGATCGTCATGGGGGAAGATGACGGTGGATCCATCCTTGCGAGCCAGTTTCTTTGCCGGACTCTGATATTCCATGACCGCAATCTCTCTGGCCTTCCGCTTTCTTTCCGAGGATGGGAGCCTCGTGGTGATGGTTTGTATTACCCCTGCAGGAGGAGGAGGGCGCTTTTTCGGACTTCTGTTTCTCCGTCTGTCGGAGTTGTAGTCCTCGTCTTCGACCCTTTCTTCCTCATCTTTTCTTCCTTTTGGGGAAGGCATCCATAGATATTTCCGAAGTGGGCCGAGTTTTATCAGCAACTCAATGTACTTCTTCAGTTGGAAGCAGTCTTCGGTGTCGTGGCCGTGGTCGCGGTGAAACTGGCAGAACTTCTTGATGTTTTTCTTGTTATCAGCGGTCATGGCCCTTGGCCGCCGAATCTGCGTCCCCTGCCTTTCCAACGCCATGAGGATGTTTGTCCGTGTAGTGCTCAGGGGTGTGAAGCTTTGCAGTTTGCTTCCCCGCATCCTCCGAGGTCGGCCTGCCTGTTCAGTTAGATGTCGGGCTTGCTGATTGGACCCTTCGGCGCGGTTGTGATCGGACTTCGGCCCAGCCATTCTCAGCTCTTCGGCGGTCATGTGCTGTTCGACCCTTCGGTAAAATTCTTCGAGGGTGTCCGGGGGGTCCTTTGAGAACTCATAAAACAGCTGTGAGTCTCGCCGAAGGCCCTGCATCATGGCGAGGATGCGTATTTCGGGCCGGAAGTTCGGGACGCTTAGAGCTTCCCTGTTGAATCTTTCGACATAGTCTCGGATGGTTTCTCCGTTTCTCTGCTTTATGTCGAACATCTGAATAGGCATCTTCGCCGTTGGTCGGCTTCCAATAAATATGCTGCACGAAGGCCGTAGACAACTCTTGCAACTCAGTGATGGTTCCTAGGGGCAATGAGTTGTACCACGCAGTTGCTGGTCCCGTGAGGGTGACCTCGAAGCATTTACACATGGTAGCGTCGTCAGCACCATGCATTATCATGCTGCGTCTGTACTTGGTCGGATGGGCCTGGGGATCAGTGCGGCCATCATAAATCTCCAGCCGAGGTACCCTGAAGTCGCCTGGCATGGCTGCCTCGGCCACGGCCCGGGTGAACGAGGACCTATCTTCGTAGAAGGCTCCTGTCAGCCTGTCCCAGACGGGTTTGTGAGCTACCTGCTTTTCCACCCTGTCCAGCCGCACTAGTATCCATTCCATGAGGACTGTGGCATTAGGCTTTTCCTCTGGGAAGGGAGATCGTCGGCGCCTCTTCGGGGAGCGAGTTTGGCGCTGAGGGGACAGGGACCCCGCCTCAGGCGACGAACTCCTTCGCTGTGAGACTTTCGGTCGCTTGGACCCAGTTTGTCCCACAGGCCGTTTCCCCAGGGGTATATTCTCCGTAGACGACTCTTCACGCGGGTCTCCGCTTCCCGAACTGCGATGAGTCGACCTTGGGCTTTTCTCCCGAGGGCGTGCAGGTGAGGGAGGTCTTTGGGCCTGTGTCTGTTGTGACCACCTTCGGTCGATTTGCTGTGTCATTTCAGCCACGACCGAACGCTGAAACTCCCTCATAAAGCTCATAGTGATTACTAGAGGGCGGTCTTCCTCAGGCGCAGAAGTCCTTGGGAGTGTTTGCTCAGCAGGCGGTTGTGTCTCAGGCGTGGACGGAGACCTCGGGAGTCCCCTGTCCTTAGAATGCCGAGTTTCAACGACGGCGATCCCAGAGCGGGTTCCCACAGACGACGCCAAATGATGCCCAGGGGCTTCATCGTTAGTAGTCATGGTGACTGGTGGAGGGACTCCCGGAGAGGAAGAACACCTGATGGCCGGTTTGCCCAGGTGAGAGTGCCTGAGATGTTCAGAAAAATGGGTTAGGAGGTCCCCAGGGTGTTGTTCCGGGGAGGAGCCTCCGACGCCCAAGTCAGTGGTGCTGAGAGAAGGCGGAGGGAATAGCACTGAGGGGTTCAGTGAACTCGCCTGGTCATATTTTCTCAAAGTGAGGAGTCAAGATATTTGTCAACCGTTTGCCAGAGTGTATTCCCTGGTATTTATAGAGGTGTCTAGCCCATTCAGATCGTGACACGTGTTCGGTCGGATGTTCTCTGAATGTCTGGGCGTAGAGGACAAGTAGCTGGTGGCAGGCTTCCTTGAGCCCTGAGCGGAGATGGGCCATGATGTGACTTTGATGGCGTCGGCGTGTCAGAGCGTCGTTTGAGGCGGCTTGTGACGTCTATGGGCGACATGTCAGAGGCTTCCTTAAATGCTCCTGCCGTACTCCCGAGGTCCTTGGGTGAGGTCGTCTTCTAGTACGGACCATGCCACTTCGGGAAACATGCCCCCAGTTCGGGGGTTCCCAGATTCAGGGAGCTCCGCCTTCGAGAAGATCATGGTCGGCCCGCGCTAGCTGGTGAAACTCTTCCGAAGGCGGTCCGTTTACTACCTTGGGGGGGCTAATGGTATCCTCAAGTTCCCTGGCGTGCCGAGCTCGGGCTCTTTGGCTTGTCTCCGAGGTGTGTGATCCCACCTTTTTCCGGGTAGCACCAGATCTCCTGGCCATTCTGGTGGCAGGGAGTTCGGCCAGGTGGAGGCGATAGTCCTTTGGCTATCACTATACCCCTCCTAAATTAGTACAAATTGGTCTAAACCTAAATAACTTGAACACGAAATAACCTCAATATCTAAACTTAACAAAACTCAATTTTTAGCACAAATAAACCTGTTGGACCAACCCAAATTTGATGAAAAAATTGAATAATCTAATTTGAAATCACTCGAGACAGAAATTTATCAATTTTGTATTGAACTTAAACCCAAATAAATCTGACCTAATCTAATATGAACCCAAAATCCAGTAATCCCAAAATCAATTTGAACCCAAATAACCCGACCTAAATCCAAATTGATAATAACATGATTGAACTTGAATCTGAATGATCTGGCCAAAACTTGTCCTATTCAATTGTCATCTCTTATTTTATATTAGGATAAAATCTACCGGAAGTCACATAGTTTATTTTCTTGTCCTAAATGAGTATATACCTTCAAGTTATCCTAATGAGATATCTTTCTTCCTATTGTACTTCCTAATCAACAACTTTCCGTCAACTCCAAAGTTAAATCTGATAGAAAATGTTGATGTGGCATAAAAAATGTTAAAATAAATTATAAAATAACACTTGTGGTCTTTTAACTTTCAATCAATAATTTTAAACCCTAAAATTTTAAAGCTATTGTTTACATTTCTAACGTAACAAACCCTCTCGGTCACTATATTTAACCTCGCTAACACCAACAACATTGCGAACCAACTCGACCTCCATTGTTTTTTGAATCCAATTCGACCCCTTCCAAATTTCAAAATCAACAAATTCCTCCAAAAAAATTGTAAAATATTTTTCATTTTCTGCTCGTCTGTTGCCAAAGTTCTTCCATAATCAACAAATTCCCATAGCCAATTTTAGCTACAAAATCTGTTCACTGAGATAGTCCACTCGATTTGGTCAGTAGATCTGAGTAGATGCAACACCAGACATCGAAAGCAAATTTGAGCAGATCTGGCACCAGCAGTTCGAAATCGCTCCTTGACGTTGTTGAACGAGTCAGACCACATAAACTCCACTAGAATGAGGACACCGATCCAATCTCGTGATCCTTGGAGCATAGACACCGCAGCTTCCGCGACAAACACACACAGGCACTACTTCCATGGCAAATATCGTCCAACGGACGAGTTTTCAGTGTTCGTTGCCTTCTTCTTGTAGGGCCAATTTTTTTTTCTTTTTAAAACCTCTTCTCTTTACGAGAAAAGATAAGGAAAAGTCATTCTCCTCTGACCGAATATGAAAATCTCTGGCTCTGTCGAGATCCATCGGTGGCAGCCAGGGGAGAAAATCGGTGTTGACGGTGGCGTTTGATCTCAAAGAGGGCAAAATTGTAGAGATCGAGGATGACGACGTCATTTTTGAGGTACTTGTGGAGGGGATCGTTGAAGGAGGAGAGGTGGAAGGCGGAGATAGGAGGTTGTCCTTCTTGTAAGTGAAGGCCAATAAATCAACAGCCTGAGTGAGTTAAGAGAGGTCTTGGGGAATTCCTCCAAATTCAATGAGCGAGGAGCGGCGGTCTTTGTGAGAAGAAATGCGAGGAGTGGCAAAGAAATCAAGATAGAGAAGGGGTTTAGGAGCACAAATAATAAGTTTAGAACTTTCAATTTAAAATTGTTGATAAAAAAAGTTAGAAGATTACAAGTGTTATTTATGATTTTTTAGCATTTTTTATACCACATCAGCATTTTTCATCAGGTTTAACATTGGAATTGATGAAAAATAGCTAATTGAGATGCATAACAAAAAGAAAAGTATCTTATTAGGACAATTTGAAGGTCAGGTACCCATCTCGGATAGAAAAATAAGCTAAGTGACTTCTAATAGATTATACTCTTTTATATTATGAACTGAAAATTAAGATTCATAAAAGCCTTAACATTTTTTTAAAAAGCTCTTACATAGTTTCCTACATTTTAAGGTACATAGAAATCTTAATTTCTAGTTACTGGCTTTTTGTACTGTGAATTAAAAATTAAAATTTATAAATACTTTAAAATCTGAAAAGCAATATAAGAGCTTTTAAATTTTAAGATATATAAAAATCTTAATTTTCAGTTATAGGTATTTTATATCCTAAATTGAAAAATTAAGATTTATAGATGTTCTAAAAATTTTAAAAACTTTTATAACAGAATTCCTAATTTATGTTCTTCATGTGAAACCGTAGTAAGTGACAAAAAAAAAAGAAAAGAAACGGTGCCGAGTGAAACTGCAGCAAGCGGCAAAAGAAAATAAAAAAAAAAAAGGAAATGGTGTGATAGCCAAAGGCTATCGCCTCTATCTGGCCGAACTCCCTGCCACAAGAATGGCCAGAAGAAACTGGCGCTACTCGAGTAAAGGTGGGATCATACACCTCGGGAGATAGCCGAAGAGCTCCGAGCCCGGCACGCCAGGAAACTTGAGGATACTACTAGCCCCCCGAGGTTGCAAACAGATCGCCTTCGAAAAAGAGGCACCAGCTATTGCGGGCCGAACATGATCTCCTCGAAGGCGGAACTCCCTGAAACTGGGTACCCCCGAACTGAGGGCGTGTTTCCCGAAGAGGCACCGTCCGTACCAAAGGACGACCTCGCCCAGGGACCTCGGGAGTACGGCAGGACCATTTAAGGAAGCATTTAAGGAAGCCTCTGACATGTCCTTTCACAGACGTCATAAGCCGCCTCAAAAGGCGGTCTGACACGCTGACGCCATCAAAATCACATAATGGCCCATCTCAGCACAAGGCTCAAGGCAACCTGCTACCAGCTATCTGTCCCCTACGCCCAGAAACTCAGGGAACATCCGACCGAACACGTGTCGTGATCTGAACGGGCTAGGTACTCCTATAAATACCAGGAAGTAAATACTTGGCAGGAGGTTGGTTGGCAAAGGTCTAACTCCCAGACTCTGAGAAAATCACCAGGCGAGACTCTTCAGCCCCTTTGTGCTATTTCCTTTGCCCTTTCTCAGCCACCACTGACTTGGGCGTCGGAGGCTCCCCCCCCGGAAACACATTCCGGGGGCCTCCTAACCCACTTTTTCTAAGCATCTCAGGTACACTCCCAAGGGCGAACCATCCTCCAGGCGTTCTTCCTCCTAGAAGTCTCTTCACCAGTCACCATGACTCTAAACGATGAGGCCCCCGGCCATCATTTGGCGCCGTCTGTGGGAACCCGCTCTGAGATTGCCGTCGTTGAAACTCGGCGTTCTAAGGACAAGGGACTCCCGAGGTCTCCGTCCGCGCTTGAGACACAACCGGCTGCTGAGCAAACACTCCCAGGGACTTCTGCGTCTGAGGAAGACCGCCCTCTAGTAATCACTATGAGCTTTATGAGGGAGGTTCAGCGTTCGGTCGTGTCTGAAATGACACAGCAGATCGACCGAAGATGGTCACAGCAGACACAGGCCCAAAGACCTCCCTCACCTGCACGCCCTCGGGAGAAGAGTCAGAGGACGACTCATCGCAGTTCGGGAAGCGTAGACCCACGCGAAGAATCGTCCACAGAAAATATGCCCCTCGGGAAACAGCCTGTGGGGCAGAAGAGGTCTGAGCGACCGAGGGTCTTGCAGCAAAGAAGTTCGCTGCCTGAGGCGAGGTCCCTGTCCCCTCAGCGCCGAACTCGCTCCCCGAAGAGGCGCCGGCAATCTCTCTTCCCTGAAGAAGGGCTTACTGCCACAGTGCTTATGGAGAGGATATTAGCACGGCTAGAAAGGGTGGAGAAACAAATGACCAGAAAACCCATTTGGGCCAGACTTTCGGGAACATTCTGCGAAGATGACTCCCCATTCATTCAGGCCGTTGTTGAGGCAGCCATGCCAGGTGACTTCAGAGTACCTCGGTTGGAGATTTATGATGGCCGTACTGATCCACAGGCCCATCTGACGAAGTACAGACGCAGCATGATAATGCACGGTGCTGACGACGCTACCATGTGCAAGTGCTTCGAAGTCACCCTCACAGGGCCAGCAACTACATGGTGCAATTCATTGCCTTCAGGGACCATCACTAAGTTCCAGGAGTTGTCCACGGCCTTCACGCAGCAATTCATTGGGAGTCGACCTACTGCGAAGATGCCTGTCTAGATGTTTGACATAGAGCAGAGGAACGGAGAAACCATCCGAGACTATGTCGAAAGATTCAACAGGGAAGCTCTGAGCATCCCAGACTTCCGGCCCGAAATCCGCATTCTTGCCATGACACGGGGCCTTCAGCGAGACTCACAGCTATTCTACGAGTTCTCAAAGGACCCCCCCGGAGACCCTTGGAGAATTTTACCGAAGGGCAGAACAGCACATGACCGCCGAGGAACTAAGAATGGCTGGGCCGAAGTCCGGTCACCACCGCGCCGAAGGGTCTAATCAATAAGCTTGGCATCCGACCGAACAGGCAGGACGACCTCGGAGGATGCGGGGAAGGAAACCCCAAAGTTTCACACCACTGAGCACACAGACCAACATCCTCATGGCGCTGGAAAGGCAAGGGACGCAGATTCGGCGGCCGAGGGCCATGACCGCCGATAATAAGAAGAATGCAAAGAAGTTATGCCAGTTTCATCGCAACCACGGTCATGACACCGAAGACTGCTTCCAGCTGAAGAAGTACATAGAGTCGCTGATAAAGCAGGGCCAACTTCAGAAATACCTGCGGATGCCATCCCCGAAAGGTAGAAAAGTGGAGGAAGAAAGGGCCGAAGATGAGGACTATGACTCCGACAGGCGGAGAAACCGAAGTCCAAAAAGGCGCCCTCCACCTCCGGCAGGGGTTATCCAAACAATCCCCACGGGGCTCCCATCCTCAGAAAGAAAGCGGAAGGCCAGAGAAATTGCAGTCATGGAATATCAAAATCCAGCAAAGAAGCTAGCCCGCAAAGATGGATCCACCATCGTCTTCCCCCACGACGATCCGCTGCTGATCATGGCGAGGATAGGGAACTGGGACGTCAAAAGAGTGCTACTTGATGACGGATCAAATGCGGACATCCTATTCTCGCACTTACTGCCGAGCTTGGGCATCTCCAGCAGCGAGCTTAAGCCAGTCACCTCGCCCACCTTCGGGGTTGCACCATCCGAACTGCCCGTTCTTGGATGGGTCGACCTCCCACTGATAATGAGAGGGACTTCGGTAGATGGAGCAGCTGAGTTGTACGCCTCCACAATGGCGAGGTTCATCGTCATGGATGTCCCGTCCTCGTACAACGCCATCCTTGGAAGGCAGACACAGGGAAACCTGCACATTCGCCCTGATGTGAAGTACTTGACTGTCACATTCGCCACCAAGGATGGAGATGCAGAGATCTTCATAGACCAGGCCGAGGTGAGAAAGGTGTTTGTGAAAGCACGAAAGGCTCCGGCGAGCAACTTCGCACAAACAATGGAGGCAAAGGCGCCAGAAAAGGGCAAAGAAGAAGATCTCGCAAAAGCAGAAATGGAAACAGTAGAACTTGTCCCAGGACAATCTACCCGAATAGGGAAGAGCTTGGCCAAAGGTGACAAGGAAAACCTTGTATCCTTTCTGCTGAAAAATAAAGATCTGTTTGCCTACTCGCCGAAAGATATGCCAGGGGTAAACCCTGGCATAATACAGCATAGCCTCAAAGTAAGCCCGAAAGCAAAACCTTTCCGGCAAAAGAAACGGAGCATCTCAGCCCATAAGAGCAACTTTGTCAAAACCGAGGTCCAGCACCTGCTAGACGCCAAAGTCATCAGGGAGGTGAAGTACCACGAATGGTTAAGAAACGTGGTCATTGCCACAAAAGAAGGTAGCAGCAAACTCCGGATGTGCATCGATTTCAGAAACTTGAACGATGCTTGCCCGAAAGACTCATACCCTCTGCCGCCAATAGATCAACTGGTAGATTCAACTGCCGAATATGGGTGCCTAAGTTTCCTAGACGCCTTCAGTGGCTACCATCAAATAAGGATGGATCCCGAAGATGAAGAAAAAACCGCCTTCATCACCGAGGGAGGAACATACTGCTATGTCAGGATGCCCTTCGAGCTAAAAAATGCAGGAGCCACCTACCAAAGGTTGATGAACAAGGTCTTCAAAGACCAAATGGGGAGAAACATGAAGGTGTATGTTGATGATATGATAGTCAAGAGCAAGCTGTCTAGCTATCACGTTGCAGATCTAGAGGAAACCTTCCAAAAGTTCAGAGCCTTCGGGATTCGGCTCAATCCTGAAAAGTGCATCTTCGGGGTAACCTCGGGAAAATTCCTTGGGTACATGGTATCCGAAAGAGGCATTGATGCTAACCCCGAGAAGATTAAGGCGCTGCTTGAGTTTCGAACTCCTGCCACAGTCAAAGACGTGCAGAGGCTCACCGGAAGAATAACTTCCCTGAGCAGATTTATTTCCAGGTACGGAGATAGGTGTCGACCTTTATTCAAAGTCCTCACAAAGGCAGCAAAAAAGGAAGGCGACCTCGGAAGGAATGATCACCCTTGGGACGAAGATTGCCAAAAGGCCTGGGAAGAACTCAAAGTCTACTTGGCTAGCCTGCCGACTCTGCGACAACCTTGGGAGGGAGAGCCCCTCGTTTTGTACCTCGCCGTCACGGAGAAGCTGTAAGCTCGGTCTTCGTAAAAGAAGAAGGGCCAAAGCAATGGCCAGTCTATTACGTCAGCAAATCCCTGCATGGCGCCGAAGTCAGGTACCCTCTGCTTCAAAAAGCTATATACGCCTTGGTGCTTGCAGGGAGAAGGCTGCGACCATACTTTCAGGCTCACCCCATCATCGTCCGAAGTAGTCTACCACTACGGGATGTTATGAAGAAAGTTGATCATTCGGGAAGGCTCTCCAAATGGTGCATAGAGCTTGGTGAACACGAAATCATATATGAACCTCGGAAGGCCATAAAAGCTCAAGCACTGGCAGATTTTATCGCCGAAATACCCACCACTATGGAAAGCCATTTGGATCCGAACGGAGGTGAGCCAGAGTGGACCTTGCATGTTGACGGAGCCTCGGGATCCGAACACCAGGGAGCTGGAGTAATTATCAGGGGACCTGAAGGCCTAGCGGTAAAAAAGGCTATCAAGTTCAGTTTCAGCGTCACTAACAATGTGGCTGAGTATGAAGCCCTCATAGCGGGATTATGCTTGGCCAGAAGGATTGGCGTGAGAAACTTAAAGGCTCACAGTGATTCCCAACTGGTAGTTCGACAGACGGCAGGAGATTATGGGGTGAAGGACCCAACCTTGGCAAAATACCACGAGCTTGTAGCAAAACTCATTCAAGAGTTTGACGCCGTACGGATCGAAAATGTACCTCAGCGGAATAACACTGAGGCAGATTGCTTGGCGAAGTCAAAAACATACACCGAGGTGCTAGATCACCCGAGCATCTCTGTGCTGAGCATAGCGACCTAGGGAAAAGGATGGAAAGATCCCATAAAAAGATACCTCGCAGAAAATGTGCTCCCCGAAGACCCCGGCGACGCTGTAAGACTGCGAAGACGCTCCGGCTGATTCTTCCTGATTGGCGAAGAGTTATACCGACAGGGATATGCAAACCCGCTGCAAAGATGCGTGGATGAAGAGGATACTGAAATGGTCCTTGAAGAGGTCCACGAAGGCATGTGTGGTTCACATATTGGAACTGATGCCCTTGCGGCGGTGATACTTCACCAAGGATACTTCTGGCCTACCCTGAGAAAGGATGCAAGGCAGTTCGTTCGAAAATGCGGTAGTTGCCAGAAACACGCGAACATCCAGAGGTCACCCTCGGAAATGGTAACTTCGGCTGACTACCCCTGGCCCTTCGTAGTCTGGGGTATAGACCTTGTTGGGCCACTCCCCTCAGCACCCGGAGGCGTGAAATTCTGCGTGGTAGTAGTAGACTATTTCTCCAAATGGGTCGAGGCAGAACCCCTAGCAACTATCTCGGCAAAAGAAGTGCAAAAGTTTGTATGGAAGAACATAGTATGCAGATTCGGCATACCGAGGGTACTAGTGGCTGATAATGGATCCCAATTCATAGACAAAGGATTCCAGGAATTTATCAGCGACCTTGGAATAAAGATGCACTTCGCCCCAGTAGCTTACCCCCAAAGCAACGGGTAGGTGGAAGTATCTAACAGGACCATAAAAGATGGCCTGAAGAAGAGACTGGGGGAAACAAAAGGGAAATGGCCAGGAGAACTCCAAAGCGTGTTATGGAGTTACTGAACGACGCCCCGAAGAGCCACAGGGGAGACTCCCTTCTCACTCGTCTTCGGAACAGAGGCCATCATCCCTATCGAGATAGTTAGACCATCAGTACGGGTGCAAGTATTTGATGAAGGTGGAAATGACCTCGGCCTAAGAACGAAGCTCGACCTCATCGGCGAACACAGAGAAATAGCTGAACTGAGAAGAAAAGCTTTCCAGCAAAAAGTGGCCGCGACTATAAATTTACGAGCCAGGCCAAAAGAAATCGAAAAAGGGGACCTTGTTCTCCGAAAGACTGACTTTGCACCCCGAAAGCCATCCCATGGGGTACTTCGCGCGAACTGGGAAGGACCTTATCTGGTTCTTGCCGAAGTACGGAAAGGCGTGTACAAACTTGGCAACACCGAAGGCGTAGAATTGAAAAACACTTGGCATTCAGATGCCCTACAGAAATTCTACGCTTAAGATGGTGCGGAAGGATTGTGTTGTGCAAAAAATATCCTAAGTACAGAATGGCCTTGAGAAAAAATTCTTAAGTGTACAAAATGGTGCAAGACAGAATTCCGCGAAGGTGTTCGCCATAAAAAAGCGTAGATGTGATTTTGCGAAGTCCCTTGAGCCATCATGCTCGGGAAAGTGGGAAACAAAAATCTTGCGAAAATACTTGTCGAAAAAAGCAGATAATAAATTTTGGTGATTGCAGGTTTCCCGAAGTCTCTTGAGCGAACTTGTTCGGGACAATGGAAATGCAAAATCTTGCAAAAAGACTTAACCAAAAAATATATATTCATTGAGAATGATCAGGCTTACAAAGAAGAAGTGCCCGAAGAAGGAACACAAAAACGAAGAGGAAAAAAGGAAAAGGCCCCTAAAAACAGCCTAAGGGTTCTCGGCGTCCCGGGAGCCACCTGCCTCTGTGCCCTTTTCCACAACCTTCGGCGCCGGAATTGTGGAAGGCAGGTTCAGGTGCTCGATTTTGGACCAGGACCACCGAGGCCCCTCGGGAATGTTGAGAGCTTCCAAAAAAGAGAGGTCCAGACCTGGGAACCTCTCAAGGACTTGGTGCTGAGCAAGGCAGAATCCATCTTGGAAGGCGACCTTGGTCATTTGGTATGATTTGTCCTTCTCAACCTCAAGGTCCTCGAGCTCATCCTTCAAGTCTGCAACCTCCTTCTTCAGCGCCTTCACCCTCTTCTTCGCATCGGGCTCCTTCTTCAAAGACTGGACCTCGGCTTCGAGAGCCTTTTTCTCACTCACCAACGACCGAATGAGATTGTCAGAATCTGACTTATCTTTGAGAAGGTCTTGGTTGGCAGCAAGCATCCCTTTCACCTGATCGCCGAGGTCAGCAATCTTCAGAGAGGAGTTCTTCTCAAGATCTTCCTTCTCCTTCCGGAACTCCTCCCGAAGGGCAGCAACTTCTTTCTTCGCAGCATCTGACAGCTGCTGGTTATTGGCAATCAATGCCGAGCGCGTGGCCTTCGCTTTCTCCAAGGTCTCTAAGGCCGAAGCTCGGAACGCCGCCTGCCTGGCCACCCGAACTCGGAGAAAGCCGGCGTACCCCATCAGCTGTGAAAAGATGAACGCAAGGTCAGTAAGAGCCAAGCACTTAGGAAAAATTGAAGGGAAGAAGGTGTGAAGAACATACCTGAGCAGCATGCTGAGTGACTTTCGCGGCAAGGGTGTCATCGTCCGGATGGGCCGCCGCAATAGCCTTGAAGGAGGCCTTTGTAAGCACCCCCTTCAAAATTTGCTTTGCCATTTCAGGACAGTCCTCGGTGTACAAGTTCATGTCCTCCGTGAATGTCCAGAAAGGCTCTTTGGGTATCTTCCCTTGCGGGACTTTGGCATCGCGAAGGGCCCGCGCCTTCGCGTGTTCGGTCGCCCAGTTCAGGGTAAGTAACTCCCCTGCACGGCAAAAACGAGAAGCGGGTCAAAGACAAAGGAAAATTCAGAAAAACAAAAAAGAGCCATACTTGTTCTGAAAGCAACAAACCTGGCGGTACTTCGACAACGACGTCCTCGGAGTCCTGAGACTCCTCGGTCGAAATCCCTTTGCCTTTCTTCTTGTGCCGCTCCTCGGCAGAAGGAGCCTCTACCACGGCCTTCAGAAGGGCCTGCGGCGCGGAAGGGCTCTGGGGAGGGACGTCGGCGGAAGAAACCTCGGCAGCGGCAGGGACCTCAGCAGAAGCCTCGGTCGGCGGAATCTCGGCTGCCCCAGGCTCCTCATCAGCCTCCTCGGAAATTTCCTCCAGAGGAACCTGGGCAGTTTTCTTTGCCCGTTTCGCCGAAGGCCCAGCGCCAGTAGACTTCCGCCTTCGGGAAGCCGCCTTCTTTGTCTGATCACCCTTCTCCACCTGGCCGGAGAAAAGGGACTTGTAAAATGCAGCAGTCCCGTCGCTCATTTCTGAAAAAGAAAAAAGACATCAGCGTAAGTCCGAGGAAAAAATAGCAAGGGAGTAGAAGACAACTCACTTTCGACAAGCGTTTTAAAAGAAATTTCCTCCTTAAGAAGCTTGACCAACTAGGAATCCTTCCCGGCAATGGCAGGAGCTGGCATCTCGAGGTCGGTCTCGTGCTCCTGAACCACCTTTAACTCCCGGAGGACCTCTTCGGTCATCAACCTCCAGTTGATAGGGAAGGGGTACAGAGAGCGCGGCGCGACCTCGGGAGCCCAGTCAGAGACGGCGCGGATGCGGCCGTCGAAGTCCGCAAAAGTGGAAGCCAACTCTGGAGTCAGCAACAACCTCGGATCAACGACGTCCACATCTAACTTTCCCTGAGCCCACTTGGTCGGAACATACGACCAGGCCTCCTCCATCTTCAGGAAGAAGAATTTCTGTTGCCACCCCCGCCAGCTGTCCTTGGTGGCGAAGGTGAACATGAATTTTTTGCTCCCGGATCCCCGAGGTAGCATAAAATAGAAGCCACCCTTCGGGACCACAAAGAGCTTGTAGTACTGAATGAAGATTATAAAATGGGGTTTTATCCCGAAGACGCCACACATACAGAGGAAGGCGTTAAAATAGCAGTACGAGTTCGGGGGAAGCTGGTTCACAGCAATGCCATGAAATTGGCAGAACTCGCAAACCATCTTCGGGGGAGGATACCGAAGTCCGGCCTTCAGCTGGGCTCGGAAAATGGTAACCTCATTACTATGGTTTGAAAAAGTATAATGGCTAGAGCGAGGCAGCCTAGTAATGGCGTAAGAGGGAAGAAAGAACTTTTTCTTCCACCTCTCTAATTTTGCAGGGGTGGTGCAACAAGGATGGGCTAAAAGAGGCTGCCAGCTCTCAGGGATAGGCATTTTCGACATGAAAACGAGTTTGGAAAAGGCAAGAAAATAGTTTTCGGAAAAAACTCAAAAGAACAGAGGAATCAAAACACTCTGGAAAACAAAAACCCACCAAAAGATTTGCCAAAGTCTGAGGACGCCGTCGTGAAAGTTGACTGAAAAAAGCTCTGATTAATGCAGCTCCGCCACAGAAAGCAAGAAAGTACGAAAACAGGGGCAAAGCAGAGGAAAGAGTAGAAGTAAAAGCAAATGGGACTTATGATGGAATGGGCTATTTATAGGCCAAAGGTTGATAATCGAAACGTCGTCATAAGTATCCTTTTGGAGGCGAACCGTCGCTGTAACTGCCCTCTGCACCTGAAAAGGCGCGCCCTCTGTAACCGACGCGACTCTCCTCCAATGGCAAAGCGCCACGTGTCAATCGCCGCGCCAAAACAGGGGACACGTCTTCTGACATCCCTAAAAAGCTGGGACGCGTCGCTTAGACTGACACGCTTGGCCATCAGACACGACGTTACACAGACCTGCAAGAAGAAAAAGCAGGTTACCTCGGGGACACCAAGAGACAGGCTATGGCCAAAACCGCCCATGACCTTCGGGCAAGAGGTGTATCTTCGGCACAGGCTCCGCCTCGAAGACACCAAAGAACAGGCCAAGGCCGAACAGCCCATACCTTTGGGCAAGAGGTGCATCCTCGGAACAGGTTGAGCTTCCTAAGAGTCTCCCAAGAACAACCTCGGAAAGAGATGCAAAACCGAAGTCTTCACTTCGGCTTTCCAAAGGGGGGCATGTGATAGCCAAAAGCTATCGCCTCTATCTGGCCGAACTCCCTGCCACAAGAATGGCCAGAAGAAATTGGCGCTACTCGAGTAAAGGTGGGATCATACACCTCGGGAGATAGCCGAAGAGCTCCGAGCCCGGCACGCCAGGAAACTTGAGGATACTACTAGCCCCCCAAGGTTGCAAACAGATCGCCTTCGAAAAAGAGGCACCAGCTATTGCGGGCCGAACATGATCTCCTCGAAGGCGGAACTCCCTGAAACTGGGTACACCCGAACTGAGGGCGTGTTTCCCGAAGAGGCACCGTCCGTACCAAAGGACAACCTCGCCCAGGGACCTCGGGAGTACGGCAGGAGCATTTAAGGAAGCATTTAAGGAAGCCTCTGACACGTCCTTTCACAGACGTCATAAGCCGCCTGAAAAGGTGCTCTGACACGCTGACGCCATCAAAATCACATCATGGCCCATCTCAGCACAAGGCTCAAGGCAACCTGCTACCAGCTATCTGTCCCCTACGCCCAGAAACTCAGGGAACATCCGACCGAACACGTGTCGTGATCTGAACGGGCTAGGTACTCCTATAAATACCAGGAAGTAAATACTTGGCAGGAGGTTGGTTGGCAAAGGTCTGACTCCCAGACTCTGAGAAAATCACCAGGCGAGACTCTTCAGCCCTTTGTGCTATTTCCTTTGCCCTTTCTCAGCCACCACTAACTTGGGCGTCGGAGGCTCCCCCCCCCGGAAACACATTCCGGGGGCCTCCTAACCCACTTTTTCTAAGCATCTCAGGTACACTCCCAAGGGCGAACCATCCTCCAGGCGTTCTTCCTCCTAGAAGTCTCTCCACCAGTCACCATGACTCTAAACGATGAGGCCCCCGGCCATCATGGTGCTCTGTTATTTACTGTTCAATGGATAGTATTCTGTCTACAGTATTTATTATATAATAACAATATGTATATTTAAAATATAATTTTATTTCAAAAAATAATTATAAGCTACCATAAATTATATTAAAAATTTTATTAAAAGTAATTGAAGAAATAAAAGAAATATGAACCATCTTAAAGAGAAAGATGATGGCCTAAATGCCCCAATATCCAAAAAGGCAACAACAAAAAACACTCTGAGAAATATAGCTCAAAATAAGGCAAAATAAAAAACCTATAGTCCAAACAACGTAAGCCCAATATTAAGCAAGAACTCAATTATGTAACTCAGGTCCAGAATGAGCTCACTTATGAAACCAAAGCCAAGAACCAATGAAGGAACCCTTTAATGAAGCAAAGTGAAAAACAGGTTGGTTCTTGCATTGTTTTTTCCCTTGGGGAATTAATCTAATCTAAGCATTCCAATCTTTTCAACTCACATTTTAAAGCAAAACCTTTGAGCCCAACTTTTTATGCCCCTTCTTTGAACCTTAATTTTTTTAAAATTTTCTAGAATACTTAGTGCACTTACTTTGATTTCATTTAATCACTCTTCATTAAGATTAGATGCTTTAGATCCAATATTACAGGCAAAGAAATCCATCCCTCTTAAGTTATCCACCCTCTTAACATGTCCATCAAAATTAAAAGGCCTACTAATCTCAGACCCAATAGAACAAATAAAAGGCCCATTAGTAGCCCTACTTTCCCTTTTCCCTAAATTCATGCTACTTCCTAAATGCATATCCCTTGTTTTTGCACTGCCACTTGTACGTTCCACATTCCCTAGAAACATGCCTTCACCATAAGCCCTTTTACTTTGCCACAGTGTTAGAACTACAACAAAATGCTGTAGTATGATGCCAACCGTCAGATTAAGAGGAAACATTGGAGCCGCTCGTTGTCCATTGGTCACCTGCTGAGTCAATACACTTCATCCAACATGAGAGAGAAAATAAAAGGCACAAAAGAGAAAAAAAATATGACAAAAAATAGAAACAGTGGTGGTGAAAGAGAGTAACTAGTTTACCTAGATGATAGGTAGGAAAAATAAAAAAATTATGTTCCTATTCATTATTTTTTGGTTTTCCTTCTTTTTATTTTCTATATAACTTGTTCCATAGACAACTGAAAATGGTGGATGTAAAATGGGTAGGGGAAATATATGAATACCAATGGTATAAAGACCATGAAATGCGCTCAAGATGTTTTTCAAGCTCCACAAGACATCAAAGAGACTGGACTTTAAACCCCCGCCCCTAATCAATTTGTGATTAGAACACAAGAAGTATAAGAACACCAAGAACACAAGCAACTTTGTGCCAAGGTAGTCTTTAAAAAACCAAAGAGATTTTTCTCTTCAAAGTAGCAATATTATTTCAGGTAAAAGCTATGTTTTTCACCCAGCATATGTGCCTATTTATAGGCCAAAACTAGGACAAAATGAAAG